>OX421503.1:17043054-18478887 GCA_949126835.1 Anisus vortex
TTGGCGAATTTAATAAAAATAGCCAATACAATTAGTAAAATCAAAATTTGCCGAATGTTTATAAGATATTGATTTGTTTTTATTACTTGATCTTTTTAATTTATCTTTCATACAAAATGTATCAATTCTATTTTAACATTATTGTAATAAAATAAGATAATATAAAAATGCTTTATTGATCCAAACAAATGGAAATTTGAACTGATTACAGACGTTCCGTCTATCCGTATATTTTAAACAACATAAAAGATCTCTTGCATAGAAATATAATAATTATAAAATAGTCATGCACGCACACTATAATACCATTTATCATACAAGATAAAGTTTCATAATATGCAGTCAGCTGTTGTATTTCTTACTGACTGGTGACTGTTGAAAAATTCTCACTGACTTTGGTACAGAAGAGTTTCTCAATCTCTCTGTTCTTGCCCTTATTGAAAGACGCCGACCACTTCGACTAGACCTAATGTAGTTGTCGTGTAGTGGGTGCGCATTGTTCTGAAGGATTTTACCATTCATTGATAGGCATCTTGAATTGATTAGATTTCCAAGAGCTGTTAGTTTTGTCTGTGTTTTAAGAAAGGCTTTAAATATTAGTCGGTCTATACGCGGTTTGTTAAAATTATTGACATTACTATACCAGCAGGTGATTGCGAAGATGATGATGCTACCAACAGAAACCGTGTTAAAAAGATTAATTATGTTCTTGTCAATATGAAATGTCTTTAGTTTACCAAGACAGTATATATATATATATATATAGGCCTATATATGTGTGTGTGCATTTGAAATTTCAAATATCTACATGATATGTGTTTAACTAGCTTAAGAAATATGTTTTCTCATAAGGAGATATAAATGTGTAAAAAAAATAATTCCTTGATGTAAGCCTATAATCAGAATATAAATATACTCATTATAAAAAGAAATGTTTTAAATTAATACTAGATGAATTGGAAAATATATCAGTATGTTAAATTGATTCACACTCACTGTATACAGTTGGCAATTTACGGCTAATTAGTATAGGCCTTTCCAGACCTCCAGGTGGAGCTGCTGTTAATCGTATAAGACTTTCAGAAAAATCTGAATTGACTGTTGTATTCAGAATAACTTGTAGCCCTGCGCTACTGTTGTTATTACAATAACATGTCAAGTTTTTACTTTCTCCACAGGACAATGTGGTCATATATAGAGGGCAAATCTAAAACAAAGTAATACAAATTATTAGACGACGTCTTAAACTTTAGTAAAATAGAACAATAAGCCTGACATGTTATCAATATTTAAAAAAAAACATATTTATAATGTTACAAATATGTACTAATATGTGTCAATATATTTAAAAAAAATAGATTATTCTTATAAAATAAGTACATTGGTTAAAATTGTCAACCCAAGCGACATGCAGTTTTATTTGCAATCGTGTATCTAAAATGTCTCAATGGTATATACACACATTGTTTAAAAAAAAAAAAAAGGTTTAGGAAAAACATATTTATTTTTTCCAAGAATAAAGATTGTTGTTTTATGCAAACTTTAGGCCTACTAAAATAAACAATTAAATGATACTATTTACTAACTATATTATTATTTTATATGCTCTAAGCTCTTCCAATAAACAAATCCTCTTTTTTTTAATTTTTTACAAACTGGGTTTTTAATTTAGCTATGACGTATCAATTTAATTTATTTTTCTTACCGAGTCGTATATATTGGGATCAGTTTTTCGCTGCAGTTGAAATCTAGCAACATGAAAGCTACTATTTAGTAACCCAACTAAGCAGATGTTGTCTACGTCGTTTAATAAACCAGCTACGCAAGAAGATGTAGTTGAGCATAGAACTAGTTCTTCAGAATGAATATATTTTACTGAAAAAAATATTTTATTATAAGTAGCCTAATTATAAAAAAGAGTAAAATAATATTCAACACCACAGATGACAGAAGTGCAAACATCATATTGAACCAACAACAACTGGAAGAAGTACCAAATTCAAATATCTAAGAGCAATCATATATGTAGCCTGACGCTGTGAGTCAGAAATTCGAACAAGGTTTATGACTTCAATGGCGGCAATGGCTCGTTTAAACAGAATCTGGACCAGCAAAAGCATTGGTCTCTCAACAAAGTTCAGACTTTACAGAGCCCTTGTCAAAACTATTGTTCTGCCTTGATGTGAGACCTGGACGCAGCTATCAGCAACTGAAAACAAGTTGCAGGTTTTGAAAATAAATGCATGACAAAAATACTTCAAATCTCCTACGTGGAACATAGGGCTAATGCATATGTGTGAGACAGAATACGCGCAATTGCAGAGGCCCTCAAGAAAACATTATGACAACAATCAAATGGCGCAAACTGACATGGTTCGGTCATGTATTGCCACACAATAGCCTGTCAAAAGCAATCCTCCATGGCACAGTAGAAGGTGGACGTCGGAGAGGCCGTCAGTGGAGATGCTGGTTCGACAATGTAAAGAATTGGACCGGACTGCAGTTGAATCTATTAACAACCGCTCAAGATAGGCAAAAGTAGAGAAAGTTGACTGCTCCATTCGCTCTCCCCAACGACCACAACGGTCAAAGGATTGATGATGATGATGAATTATAGTATATTTTATTATATACTTACTTGCTTAATTCCTTTGGTTCCTTGTGGAACATAGGGCCTCCGCAACAGCTCTCCAGTGCACTCGATTCTGGGCAGCCTTTTTTAGTTCACCCCATGACAGGTTGCAGCTTGCGATTTCCTCGTCACAGGAGCGTCTCCAGGTGGTCTTCGGGCGACCAACCCGTCTTTTTACCTGGGGGTTCCACTGCAGAACCTGTCGCGTGATGTCCTGTGGGGGCTTCCGTAAGGTGTGCCCAATCCACCACCGCTTTCTCCTGGCGATCTGCTGTTCGAGGGGATCCTGATTTGTTCGTCGCAACAATTCGGTGTTCTTTATTTTTTCTGTCGACCAAATCTTTAATATGTTGCAGAGGCAGCCATTAACAAAGGTTTGAAGCTTATTGCTCAGAGTGTTGGTGACTCTCCAGGTCTCTGATCCGTAGAGAAGCACTGCCTTTACATTGGAGTTGAAAATTCGCAGTTTGTTTCGGATAGACAGGGCTGTTGACCTCCAGACTGGTCTCAGGGTGATGAAGGCATGTCTCGCTTTCCCTATTCTGGCTTTGATGTCTTCGTCCGAGCCACCTGTTGCTGAGACTATACTGCCCAGGTATGTAAAAGAGGTGACTTCTTTCAACTCAGTGTCTCCAACCTTAATTGGTTTCTCTTGTTTCTTAAAGAGGGTCATCGTTTCTGTCTTCTCCAAGTTGATCTGCAGTCCGGTCTGGATTGGTCCAGGTCATCTGTTTTTTGTTGCACGTTCTGGTTCTTCTGGGACATTAGGCACAGGTCATCCGCAAAGTCCAGGTCTTCAAGGAACTGGTTTAGTGTCCACTGGATCCCAGTTTTTCCCGTTCTTTTTATTATTATATAGTTCTAATAAATTAGATAAATTAACAAAAATTCAATGTTACATACAAACATTAATTAGTCTAATATAGGGCGCTTGGAAAACCAATTACTGATTACTTTGAATGTCATATGAATAAGCCTATTTTTTAAAAAAATTGCAACCTTACAGGTAAAAATACTTTTCATGCAATTGTAAAGCTTCAGCGTGACGTCCTGCATATTAGCGGTTTAAAGCTAAGTTAAAAACACCATGAAACATTATTAAGTTTGAAAATGTCATTGAGATCATCCAGCATACAGAAATTCTTATCGTTGGTTGAGAGCTATGCCACTAGCCTTATTAAGTAATATTATTGAAGTAAATTGTATATTTAACGAGAGACGGGGAGTATTTGAGAGATAATCCCGTGAGGGGAGATATTAATAGCAAAAGATATAATGTTACATTGTTAAAGGCCTAATAAGTATGTAATATAATGTACTTTGAAATCTGTATGTTAACTCGTTGATGAATAGGAGTGGATAACAACTGTATGATTTATTTGTCTGTGTGCGGGAGAGTAAATAGTGATATCTGATCATCGTAGATCGCTACTTTATTTTATCTAACGGAAATGTGCGTTGAAAAAGGTGTGACTGGAAACATTAATATAAAGATTTTACACTGCAAAACACTTATATAACACACATGATATCTAGATTTGGTATTATTTAAGGTGGCAATTTAAAAGAGAAAAACAATAAAAAAATAAGAACATTTCCAGCGTCTAGCGTTTGTAATATAAACGTCCTTACCTATAGAAATGCTAAATATGAATGTAACATAATCTCTTCTAAAAATCATTCTCAGGATAATTTCCTTTGAGTTATATCTATAAGAGAGAAATAGAAAAAATGTTAATATAATTTAATCTAAATTATATTAATGTTCTTATCTTAGAAAATTTACAATCACAAATTCACATGGACTAATCTTATATGTTAATCTTATATATATATATATATATATATATATATATATATATTTATATATATAGGCCTATATATACAATAAAATATATAATAATATATATATATAATATATTGAAAACATTAGACATTAGATTTATAGCTAAATCAAGCGCGTAGCTGAATATATCTATTATTTCCCAATTACTCCATTATTACATGTTGAATAGTTCACAATCTACACAACAGCACAATAATTACACACCACTCCAAACCACATTAATTGCTGCCTAACGAAATGGTAGATGTTTGGCATGAAAGACATAATACGTTTTTAACAAGTGTGTTTGGGTTTTATTTATTTCTGATACATTTGCTTTTACAGCTAAAAGAGCATTTGAAACAGTGACTAATTGACTGAATTTGGTCTCATTAGAAAGGTCAATGTTGCTGTCACAATGGATTATTGTTAAATGTTTTTCCAATGTCTAGAACTACTAACAGACAATCATTTGTACGCCATCATATTCGACAAGTACAATAGAGCTTTATACAAAATATGCAAGATAAGTAGGCCTATTGCATTTGTCTGCTCTTGCTTGAGTATAAATTATTAGTAGTAAGTTTGTAAGCTCATTGTTTTGTTGAGGATATCTGCTAAGGTAGACAAAAGACTTAATAATAATCTATGTTTTGTTATCGCGAGTAGTATGAGATTATGTGTTATAATTTACGTTAGAAATATATATACAATTCACGTTCTGTCATAACGAATGCTTAAAGGTTATGTGTATTTTATTTTTAGATAACGTAGGCCTAACCTAATATTTAAGGTTAACAGTTATATAGGTAAAACAAGTAATTGTATTAAAAAAAACTCCATATACAGTATTCAGAAAAACTTATTGACCTTACTTAAAGAGCAAAGATTTCAAATGTCAATACTAAAAACAAACACATACAAATTATACGGTAAAATATTTAAAACTAAATATCAAATCTAAATCAAACTAAATATTTAGTACTTTCTATTCAATTGGACTTTGAATAAAACCGTAAAGCCTGGAATGTTTCAATAAATCTTTGACAGTCCATACTCTTTACAACACCATTCACTGGTAGCATAATTCCTTTTCAGAATTGATACGCTAAAAGTCAATAGAAACTAAGTGTAAAAACTGCAACACATACATTAAAAATGGCTAATGTTTAACACATCGCGAGGTTTTTTTTCTGTGAAGAATAACTCTTGCGTTCTGTAAGCATCGGTTATCCCGCTTGTAAATGCCTCCTCTTTGCATTGGCAGATTTTGTTTTTCGGAATAAAGTCCAATGATCATACAATATTATACAATATAAATATTAACTTACATAGAAATAACGTCTTGTATTTAAAACTCGTACATTAAACTTGTGTTTAAAAACATTCAAGCCACAAGATAGGGTATTATATAATCGAACAATTACGTGTAGAATGTTATATTTTAAATAGCCACTGAGTTAGGGCTAAGCATAGTGCTGCAGATCTGGTTGGAAAAACCCATGAAAATCGATAATCTATTAATCAATGAATACTTTCTTTCTTAAGCAATATAATATTTGTTATTGTGTGTTTTTTTGTCGGTTCTTTGTTTGTGTTATAAAACCATTACCAACAATGTGATCCTTGTCAACCCACATAAATGTATCTGTCCTAGTTATACTACAATCGATGCAATGATTTTTTTTTACGTCAACTAAAATGTTTTTCCAAAAGTAAATAATCAATTTAGTTTCCCATTTACGATATGATGGAAAAAAAATTGTAGTGTGTTGGATAATGGCAAGGACTGTTTATAATTCAACTTCTCAAAAGTGTAAACCGTGATGTTCTATGCAGCCTTGGAGTTTCATAGGAGCGACGCAAATTACTGGCAAGGCTTTCGTGATTTTTTTTCCATTGTCGATTCATTGTGATACATTTCTAGACATAATATAACTTTGACTCATAAAACGGGAAACTGCAAAAATCTTAAAGACCAAGTGAAGAGGTTTTTCTCAAAGGAACGAGATTTGGAATAGCCTCATACGGCAGTGACGTATCACAAGGGAAATAAATAAATAAAAATAGACGCTATAAATCTATATTTAACCATTTTGTTAAAAATAAGAACCGGGAAAAGAGTCAAAACATGTGGCAATAGATTCAAAACACGTGACAATATTCATTTTTCCTAGTCGGAATCCTTTAAGTTACGTCACTTTCCTATATTGCCGGAAATAAAAACATCTCAAATGGCTACGAGATTTGGAGTAATCTTCCGAAAAACACACACATTTAAGTGCAAATATTGAACTAATTACTTAAAATGTATCTTTGATATTTTGTATAAATGTTTTTTTTTAACATTCAGATACTGAATACACTATTTACTATCAAAATCAAATGTTAACTAAATTTTGATAAAAAGCTCTTCACTTGGTCTTTAGAGCCAAAATCGGGAAAATACAAAGAACCACTAGTGTAAAAATAAGAAGAGGTTTATTTATGTCATGAAAATGGTATCTATTTATAGTAATTTTACTATGTAGTAAGTTTACTTTCACGTGTAAAGCTAGTAATGTGATCATATGTTTGTTAATTATACTCTATTCTATGGCGAAAGCGAGATTTTACTTTTAGGCCTAAATAATGTAGGGCCATTATTTGTTTGATTTAATCCCCAATCACATTTCTCTATTTTAAAAAAAATATAATTTGAAAATTAAAAATATATAAACGTCGAGTTAAAAAAACAAATTTAACAAAATGTGAAATAATTATAATATATGGTCTTTTTTACCGTGAAGCATTTAGAAATGTGTTAAATTAGGATTACCAATTCACTCAGCGTGTCAACAGCCTAATAGTAATCAAGCAATAAAATTCGATTTCGTGGAGATGAGACTGTAATTGCCTTATTAGGGGTCTTTCGCAAGTTATTGAAAATTTAAAAGTATATTATATTTTGTCTTTGTAAGATAGTTAAACTCTATTTCCGATACACGCCCACTTATGTAGACGTAGATTGTCTCAAAAACTAAATGGACGCTGATATCTATTACATGTTAATCATGGGAAGGTTAATGGGATAAAACCGTTACTGGTATACGGACACGTTTTTTTTAAATTGGTGACACAATGATAAAGTCTAAGAAATTATGGTCTGTAAATTGCACTGTTAGACTAGAACGTGCGTGTGTCGGGGCATTCAATGAACTACTGCCAACTATAAATAGAATTCTCGGAAAAGTCGATAATGTTCACAGCCTATACTGGCACTTGTAACTGACTACCAATAGCAGTAGTTAACGATGCAAGCACTCTCTAGACAAGAGCTTAGAGCTAAAGTATCGATTTCATTTGCGTCTGTATTGTGAGTAAATATATTGCATGGAATCGAATACAGGAAATAAAAATAGGCTACAAACCACTTAAAATGATATGCCTTGGTTTTTTGTTTATTAAAACCAAATGCTTTCCAATGACACCATTTATTAATTTAGTGAAACACAATGTCATCCTCTGAGACAGTTCAATAGTTTTTTGTCAAACACAATAGCCCTTGACTGATCTGCACAAGTTTTTTAGTTTGCAATGCACTTTAACGTTCGGCATGAATATTTGGTTGAAACAAAAGCTTACCCTTTCTTAAACATGGTAAACATCAGAAATGCATAATTGTAGCTACAGAAGATAGAATATTTGAATGGAAATCTAGCATGTCAGTTTGTTTTTCCCAGCTAAAAAAATGTCTGATGTAAAGTGGCAGTAAAAACATTGTTTTAGTGTAAGTGAAGATATTGCCAAAGAAGCCTGACAGTTTTCAATACGAAAAGGAGACATAGTTTGATACATAAATTTTTACTGTCGATGAAAGTAGTGAGACTACGTGCAACTCGGAGCTCACAATTTCCGTTGGTAAATTCGACAGATGTTTAAAAATCTTACATGAAATTATTGTCCATCAAATGCATGCATAGAGCGACGAAAGAAAGAGTAAATGTTGAATATGTATTAGACTATGCCATAGTATAGTTAATTTGAAGCTGCCTTGGGTCAAAAGCAATAGGCATGAACATTTGGCATGAACGATGTCTACCAAAAAATAGTCAATTAGTTATAAGCTTAGTTGGTAGGGTGAACTTAAAGATCCGAGGAAAAATGTACATGTCAGATGATATGGTATTACTGCATCTTACATCAATGATTTCTGTATGATTAAATCATCAAATTGGAGTGATCACTGTAATACAATCTGTAAAACTCATTATAAAATAAAGTAAAGTGCCCTTTGGACCAAACTGATCATAGCCAAACATTTATTGTTTTTAAACGATGTGATGTCCCTGATATGTACATTGACAAACCATCACATATTAGACGACTGACCGTTATTCCATCCTAAATATTAACGAAAAAAAAACTAATTGCCATATAAACAATACCAATTATTAAGCATCTATTTTAATGTCATTATTACTTTTAAATATTTTTTTTTCAATCTATCATGAAGGTTCTTAGCAGATAGCGTTCTTCATTCATTTCTGCCCAGGTGTGTAGAATTTACTTCATTTTATTGCGACATTTTTTTTAATTGCTCGCGCTATTGTAGGTTTTTTAGCAGTGACTAAATATATACTGTATATGGTTATTATTAATTTCCATATACCATAACTTGGTATATGCTCAGAAAGAAAAACTACTTTTTTTTGTGCTTGAAAAGTATTTGTTGAATGTGTCTTCCCTTTATCGTTTCCTGTGTCTAATGCTCACTACTTATGTGTTTTGTGTTTCGATTTGATTGAAGTTTCATGACCTATACTATTTATATGCCTTTCTGAGAACACATTGTTTTGATACTTTTTGACTGACTTCGTGATAATCTAAATAACGAATAATAGTGGGACTATCAGTTGTATTCTTAGTTCTTCAGTATGTCAGTTTGTGGTGTACTGTTCATCAGTGTTCCTCGTAGGTGTCGGTATAGCCGGGTAAATTGTTAAAGCTCCTTGAACTAAATTGCATTAACAATATGTGTAAGATGTCTTAATAGTATTTTGTGGAATGCTAAAATATATTTTATTACAGGTCTTGTTCGAATCTAAAATAAAATATTCTTACATTATGTATGCTCTACGTTATGAAAATATTCCGCATTTGTAATGTTTAATTCCAAAAAAAAACAACTACTACATGTCCCATCGTAATTATGTAGTTCAATTAAAAACACACACAAAAAAAACACGAATCATTGTCAAATAAGTCGTTGCTGATTTTTTAAAATCATTAATATTTTTTTTAGATGTTAATTTAACGCTTTGGTGTGCAGATTCTTTTTTAAATAACTTATATAATACATTGAGCCCACCAAGGGCATTTACATAAAAGTAATAATATGTAAAAAAAAAAACACAGGCTAATCTTTAAGATATAAATACAAACGTAAGGTTAGACAAAGTATTCTTACAAACTTTATCGAATTAAAATTATTGTATTCCATGTCAACCAATAGCTTTTTTATTAAAAAAAAAAACCAAGTCTGGAAATACCATAACTGCATAGCTTTCTATTGAAAAGAAACTGAGATGTTAATGAATTATTAGAACAACAGTAGACACTACCTATAGATCTAACTATTTAGAAAACAATATATATATAAAAAAAAACAACATATAATTGAAAGTCATTCACCCGTATCAGATATTTCAGTTAATCGTTGGTTATCCAGCATGCGAATATCGTGTGTAGAAAAGTGAAGCTGATATCAATTTAGGTCACTCACGCTTGACAGAGGAAATGAAATCAATAAAGGATGAACTAGACTGTGTATCACGCCCAGCACACTAACAACAACACTTATTTAGTTTACGTAAACTGTTCAACTGTGTCTTTTAGGTTTCATTGATTTGTTTTCACTTAGCAGTCTATATATCTCTCTCTAACTCTCTATTGTATAAAGTATTTGTATACATTTTTATATAGCCTTTCGAAGAATTTGCCCTTTGCCCACATAGTAAGAAAAATGCATAAGCGCAGTTAATGAAAATGCACATGAAAAGGCATGAAAAAGTTAAATAGCACTGGGAACCTTATAGCCCTAATGATATTTTTAGATGTCAAAGGATACAAATAAAACAATCTACAATGAAAGAAATAAAGAGCAATAGCAAGAAAAACTAAGTAAACACAAAAGCACGGTTAACAATGTGCTGTCAATTGAGATTTACCAATGATATATACGGATACAAAATTAATCAAAAATTGAATTTTCTGGTTAGTGGAATTGAAGAATATGGCTAAAATTTGATAGAATAAATTCCACAGGGCTTAAAGTCTACGCGCTAAACTTCTGATTGATAAGATCAATATACTGAATATTCCTCTAACACACACAAAATCTATACGGGGATACTCTTTTGTTGAAAGCCTGCAGGTTGGTTGTACATTGTATCAAATCATGTGCAAGTGACTTGTAAAATAATGTTTATCAAGTCCTTTTGAGGAAAACTTATTTTGACTGGCTTTTCATTACAGTTTTTTTTATATAGTTTGCTTAATTCCGCATACTTAAAAAAAAAAATAAAATCACAAAATTCAGTAGCATATAAAAGAAATATGTTTGTTTTAGAGCTTAGCCTGGTTGATATTATTAAAATAAGCGTGTACAAAGACAGAATAAAATGTACGCTGTAATTACTATTGTAGTTGATATGAAGCCCTTTGGCTGGCACTATTGTTTTCTTGACGTTGAGAATAATAATTGAAATCTATTAGATTTTTCATATAGTGAATAGATTGAATAGAGTGAATAGAGTGAATAGAGTAAATAGAGTGAATAGAGTGAATAGAGTGAATAGAGTGAATAGAGTAAATAGAGTGAATAGAGTGAATAGAGTGAATAGAGTGAATAGAGTAAATAGAGTGAATAGAGTGAATAGAGTGAATAGAGTAAATAGAGTGAATAGAGTGAATAGAGTGAATAGAGTGAATAGAGTGAATAGAGTAAATAGAGTGAATAGAGTGAATAGAGTGAATAGAGTGAAAAGAGTAAATAGAGTGAATAGAGTGAATAGAGTAAATAGAGTGAATAGAGTGAATAGAGTGAATAGAGTAAATAGAGTGAATAGAGTTAATAACATATTTTATTATTGTTCAATCTCATTTCGACTCATCGTAACATCGTAAACACATAAATTAGTCGACATTTTACTCATTAAGTCTTTAATACATGAAGTATGCTTCTGAGTTAGTAAAAATCATTTAAGTTTAAGTAAATGTATGCCAACACGCACATATACATAATACTATAATCAACATAGGAACGAGAAATAATGAAATAATGAATAATGTTCTGAAATGTGTGGTGTACATTTTGTGCAAGTTGTGATATATATATGCATCAAGAAAGACAATTCGAAAATTCAAACCAATAACAATTTTTTTTAGAAAGAAAAACGAATTGTCTCTCTTGAATAGAATAATCTAAAACAGCAGACGATCATAAAGATTTTATTTTCTCCCTTTGACTATTTGATTGTTATCCATTAAATTGTTAAAGGAACTGACGTATAAAGCCTTCCGAATAATTTTTCCTTTGCCCACATAGTAATCAACATACAGAAGCGCAGTCAATGAAAATGCACAAAATCCGACATATTTTATATCTCGTGTTATGCCTTTTAATGTATCACAGCATATCCAAAAAACAAAACAACAATATAAGATCAAATCTAATGACAATACAAAAATGATACCGCTATAATGTATAAGTCAATCTATCTCAATCTCAAAGTTTAAAATTACCACTCAAATCGAAACAAAAAAATGTAATCGAAAATTGATTATTAACTGTAGAACTATGCCTTGGACTGTTCAGTTTAATATTGTATATATTATGTTGTTTAAATGAAGATTTGATGATTAAATACTTGAATTGGTACTTACTTCGGATCAATATTTGTGAGTCTATACTTCATTCAAGTGTGTCCGGCCCAGAGATTGATGAATTCAATAGAAAGAAAAAAGCGATAGTCACACTAACCCTAATCTGTTATTAAATAGTTCCTGTTTAGCATCCTTTGTTTCCTGTTCCAATCGTTGCGTATTAAAAAATGAAGTAGTCTATATTTAACCTAGCCTTAAAAAAATATACAGCAAATATATGACCTTTAAATTGCAGTCATCAAAAAATTGTGTTTAAACTAAACACGAAGAAATCATTTAGCCCAACAAAAGCTAATTAATACACACTCATTAAAATGCAAATTAATTAGTAGGGGCAGTGCCCTAACATAGGAAGGGGGAGATGGGGTATATGCCCGGGGGCGACACTTCCAGGGGGCGGCAAATGTAGTATAAATATAGCAAATATAGCACTAAACAAGCAGTTACAGTATGCAAGGGGGCGGCGCTAAAACTTTTGTCCTGGGGAGCTCGAACAGCTTGTAAAGGCTCTGAGTAATGGCCTACTTACTACTATGATTGCGCTCAATTTTAAATTTAAAGGCAATGATGAAAAATAGGTCAAGCAATCCCGTCGGACCAAATTTATCCATAGTGAATACTAGGTGATTGTGTGGCCAGTAGGCTACTATGCAGAGCCGACTTTACTTTACCCCAACTAGGATCAGGTACCCATCAGAGCTGGGTAGACTCAGGAACACCATCCAGACCCGTGAAAAAAATCATAGTCTGCACCAGGATTTGAACCGAGAGTCTTTTGAACGCGCTTCCACGTGGCCACCAGGCAATAAAATGGCAGGCGAACATAAATTTATAAATACATTAACTTGTACAATCTTAAGTACGTTCATACTTGTCTACATACTTACATATTATACGTTTGCATATACACATTGTACACATTCCCGCACTTAGCTACACATACACAAAAATGCACACACCCACACATTTCATTAAAATTTTCGAGATTTTAGGAAATAGTTTGCGAATAGGCCTAACTATACATAGGCTTAATTACTAAAACGTTAGCCACTTAAGAAAAAAACCTGACGCGTTTTAATTGCCTCTTATCTTATTTCAGTTTATCTTGAAATGTTACTGGTGGCCAACACTATAAACAAACATTTATTTCATAACAAAAATTTTCCCTTTCGCTTTTTATTTGTATTTCGCTTGGTATTATAATTAGAAAAGAAATTTTCCACAAAAAGCAAACTTACAAACATTAGTCATACTTTAGCCTACAACTCATTGACTCATTCAACGGAGTTCGTTATGTTTTAAATTTTATTGTAAGCTATGAAATTGGCAATACGGACGATTGTTGAATACATGTACATAATTTGTATTGAATCATGACTTTTCCAACCTTTCAGTGCGGTTTAATACTGATTTTCACTTTGGCCTTTTCAACTAATTACTGTAGTAAGTTAGCAATAAAATTATATAAATTTAAAGCAATAAAATAATTGTTTATCTTTACGCATAAATAACAGGCTTATGACATTAAAAAAACAACAAGATAATTAATTGTACATTAATTACTTTTAGCATTTTGTATATTTTTGTGTTAGAGTTTCTCGGATAGAATTTGCATAGGCCCTATTGTAGTGTATGTCAACTTAATGATATCTATTATTTGTGTTCTATATAATTACATTTGTAGGAAAACAAAATATTTAGGAAACCTAATGTAATATTTTAATTATAGGCAAATCAACAATTATATTTGCTATTTTATAAGTGCCTACAATTGTCTGCAAATAATATAAATCTATTTTTTTTTCAATTAATTATTCTCTAGTTTTAGTATTTGTCACGCCTTGTTGTGTTAATTTTGTAATAATTTAATGACACCTAGTAAATTTTCATCTAAAAGAACTGAAAAAAATTTTGTAAACTGCTGATTCTAGAAACATTAATGATAATATATCAACCTAAATTTGTACTGAATAGGCCTAAGCAAGGGCTGCAGAGATGAAAGAAAACAACAATGACTTTTTTTAGTAAACAAACATTTGGAGATGTTTTTGTATGAAATGTTTAAGCAAAATATATAGACTAATAAGTAATATTTCTTTTTAATATTATTTTTTTTAGAAATTGCTTTTAACTATAAATGTGTGACTAATCAATAATGTAATATTTCGGCAATAGAATAGTCTTGTTAAATATTTACTTTTTTTTTAGTTTCTTAATAAAATGTATAACTATATCGCTGCAATATTTTGTTGTTAGTTTCAGAATTGAACCTCACGTGTTCCCACTTAGAAGACGGCAGCAATGCAGTACTACGTTTTGCGTGGAATCCGTCAAGCTCCAAGGACTCCGTTCGAGTGTTAGAAAACGAAATAGACGTAATGCACTGCATCCTGATATTGACAAATATTCACTGCCATCCTGTCAGCGACGAGTGGAGCGTGCAGACTAATATTATTCTCAACAAAATCTACATTATTGAGATGCACCGAAATAATGTCACGCTAAAGCTGTACGGATTTAACACAACACACGTTTGGAAAGTTATCGATGTTGGGAAAGATTATTTTGAGAAATGCACATTTTCAGTTTACGGTACGTTGATGCGGGCACACTGCATGACAACAAAATGTTTCAAAGACTTTGCATGCAATACATTTTCTTATTACCAAAAAAAAGAAATTAAAAAAAAAAAAAAAAGCATTTCTGACACTAAGAAACAATGGATTTTTATTATTGATTATTGTAATGTGTTCACCAAATTTAGTGACCTGTTTGCCCAGTGATTTATGTTATAATATAACTGACGTCCCTTGGTTGTATTCAGGGCCGGATTTACCTATAAGCTAAAAAAGCTATAGCTTAGGGCCCCCACTTTTTTGGGGGCCCCCAAAAAAAATTGTTTCAGTGAACAATCAAAATTGTCACATATACTTAAATATACTGCAGCATTATTATGTATATTAATACTAAACGACAGTTCTGAAAAACTAGATTTCAGTACCTGTTGAGTCAGTCATATGATAATGCTTCCAATATATCTGACAAATACAAGGGTATGCAAGAAATAATATTGAATATTAACAAGTACTCTATGTAAATTCCATGTGCTGGTCATTTCCTGATTCTTGTTGGTAGAACAGTAGGTGTTGTTGCTTAGATGCAATAATCTTTTTTGAAATTGTTCAAGAAATATATAATTTCTTTTCATCATGTGCACATAGATGGGCAGTACTGTTGTCATTCTTCAAAGAGGATTCAAAAGTTCCATAGACTTTGTCAAAGACTAGATGGGAAGCACATTCAATGGCCACAAGTGCAATACTTAATAGTTATGATAGAATAATTTCTACATTGCATCAGCTGCATATTGATACTACAGAGAAAGGCAAAACAAGAAATCAAGCCATACAAATTTTAAATAAAATGGAGGAGTTTGAATATATGGTAATGTTATATCTGTGGAGTTACTTGCTGGATGGATTTCATAAGACTAGTCAATCACTGAAGGACTCCCAAATTAGTCTAGCTGTATGTAGGATATTGTATGATTCACTTTCGGATTTTGTTAAAGGTTCCAGTTATATGTTCGATAATTTAAAAAAAAGCAAGGAAAAATTGCCTGATGTTGATTACAAAAACCCAGATATAGAAGAAGGCATATCAGTGATGATGATGCTTTAGAGAACCTTGAGCCATGAGACAAGTTCAGAATCCAAACATTTATACCTGTGATGGATGCATTAGAATTAGAGTCAAATCTAACACAACGGGCCTCAGTATACAATAATGCTGCAAAAAGTTTTCATTCTTAACCAAATTAAAAGCTACAGAAGAAGAAATTCGTGTAGGAATTAGTGCTTTATGCCAAACATATCCTGAAGATATGCACATGAATCTTGTAGGAGAAATCAGGCATTTTCGTCAATATGTTAGACATAGTCAAGCCTATGGTTCAGAAGAACATGATAGTCTGACACATCAGGATCTGCATAGGGTAATATTTAACGATCGAGTCCAATCAGCATTCTCTAATGTAGAAGCAATTTTGAGTTTTTTTCTTAGCATGATGGTTGCAAAATGCTCTGGAGAAAGATCTTTTTCTCAACTGAAGAGGATAAAAAATGAATTTAGAACAACAATGACTCAATAACAGTTATGTTTCCTCAGTCCCATGTAGACTACATAGAAAGTACGCAGTTAATCATTTGATGATGTCATCAGTGACTTTGCTCTGGCAAAGGCAAGAAAGAAAATAGTTTACTTTAATATAATTCCTGAATCCTTTAACATGTGTCAAGAGATTAGATAATAAGCCTTTGTAAATTGTGCCTTTGAAAAGAAATTTAGTATCTTTTTACCAGTTTGCATTTTTAAGTTCGTTATGAATTAAAATTATTTTAAGTTAAATATTAATTCAAAGACTATAATAAGATGAACTGCTTGCTCTACTTTTATAGCTTATATGTTCTTTTTTTACCGTAAGCAACCAGTAAGTCTGTCACAAATTACTTATACGCTCCTAAGATTGCATTAAAGGTTTCCGCTATATACAACGTTCGATTTGAATCTTAATTTTCCATTGAGAAAATCATAGCGAGGACTTGGTGCGATTGGAAATCCCGAAACTAAGTGTTTCAAGATATCAAATAGCAGAAATATCAAAGCAAGCGGTCCATCTTATTATAGTTAGATCCATCTTATTATAGTTAGATGTATAGAATTTGATTATTTCACTATCTATAGTCTATAGGTCTATACTTCTTAATTATATTTCAGTTTAACACTCTAGGTATCCGAAAATCATATATGGCACTGACATATAAGCTTATAAAGGGCCCCATATCTAAATCCTGCCCTGGTTGTATTCATAAATGCCTATTTTTGAGTGTATGAATATTAAGTGAATGACTTAAAGCCGGAGCTATGAAATGATTTTAGAAAGAAGATAAAAATTAGTTTTCCCACAGACTAGCGAGTTGTGAAGTTCTTACGTGTCAGACGATCACGCCGCTTGAATGAATAAGAAATGTTGCCTAACACCATAAACGATTTAAGCAGTAATTTCGGAAATATACGGTACATAGTCTACATCAGGGGACAGCACCGTACGGTACGCGTGCCAGACTTGGCACGCAGAGCAATTTTCAAGGCACGCGGATGACCCTGGAAGAAATTGAGTGCTAGAGCACGATGATTTTCAAACTGTTGGCACGCTGAATGAATTAGGAATCCTACTTTGGCACGTATTTATCAAAAGGTTGCCGACCCTTGGTCTACAATATATCCAGTATATTTTACACTTAAACCAAAGATGTATAGAGTAAAAGCTTACTATATGTGATAGACCATGAAGCAGTGGAAATATATACGTATATATATAGTAAATACGTCTAAGTTTTCAGCAGACGAAGAATGTGAAGAATGTGACAAGCATAAGGTTTTACACAATTGCATTCTACAAAACTTCGAAAATTACTCCCTACTTTGTCCACTAGACCAGGGGTCGGCAACTTACGGAACGCGTGCCAGACTTGACACGCCGAGGGATTTTCAATGGCACGCGGAAGAGGCCCAAAAAGTCTATTCAAGTCTTTTCTACAGGAAATTTAGTGCTACAGCAGGATAGCTTTTAGGCTGTTGGCTCGCTGAATGAATTAGAAATTCTACTTTGGCACACTATTATCAAAAGGTTGCCGACCCCTGCACTAGACAATAAACTTGTATTTATAATCACAATAATCGTTAATCTGCAGTGTTGAAATTAAAATATGTTAACATTTGTAGCTCAAAATGATTTTAATATAGATCTACAATGTTATCATAAACTCACTGGTCTGATTTTTGATACAGAATAAAACATAATTATTAACACATAATACTCCGTGTTTTAGTATTTATCTTATACTTATAGTTATCTTATTGTTTTGTTGTTTTTAACTTATATTTACATCAATATGGAAGTGTTTCTATAGGTAACGTTAGACATTGTGAAGTCAATAGCACAATTCGTATTCATTCTATTAGATAGTCTCTAAATAATAAACTGACGAATAAAATCAAACAAAAGAAAACTAACAAACAAAAAACAAGGAAAATATCAAAATATCAAAATATGAAAATATGACCATTAAAGATCAAATAAGTAGAACGTAGAAAAAAATATTTTCTTTTTGTAATAGTGAGACCCCAAAACATGGAATGCCACTCGATGTCAAATGACGAAATTAACATGTTCTGCTCAACAAACAAAGTGTATCCCAAGGCCAGATGTTTATTTTATATATCAACTCCACAGGTAAGCAACGCTATAATATTCATAAAACAAAACCTTATTACGCCTATTTCGTTTTATGATTTTTGTATCAAAATTATTTAAAATACGATTAAAATGTGTTTCTTTTTTTATTCCCTTACTGTATTTTCTAATCCTTTGTTTCCATTGAAATTGATGTTTAGTAGAACTAATATGGATATATAATCAATGTCTTCTGGTTGTTGTTGATACTAAAAAATGCTTTTATTGGTTATATGGAGTCAAGTCTCTACGCAATCCGCTACCAGCCTATCTAATGCCGCTAAGTTAGCCTAAATATTGGTGTCAGTGTTAACTATTGCCTAGTTATCAAAGTTGATCGTAACCTTGGTATATTAGGCTATTCAAGTAACACTTTTCAATTAGTCAGGTTAATTCTGACTCATGGGCCAAAAAACTGGCGAAGTGTGTAAAGTGTAAACCACCGATACACTCCTATTAACGGTACACTGGTGGGCAAGTCCATGTTGCGCGTCCGAAATTGTATTGCAAAGGGGATAGCCACCGAGGCTCATTGGAGAGATAGACACGTGCGAAGCAATCAGTCTCACAAACCCGGTGTCTGGATGACCAGGCCTTTTTGTCTAGTATGTGTGCTACCTGGCGACAATGCAGGTATATGATTAATGTCACCACGACAATGATTTAAGGGGGGATTCAACAAGGGGAAAAAGTGAAGTGTATGTGCCTGTGGAGACCTTACCCTGCTGTTAGGGCATACCGCATGACGGCATGTCTTGGGCAGGGTCTTGATGTACTATTTCCACCCCACAACCATGGATCCACTCCTTCCAAAGTTAAGCCCTGAACGTTAGAGCCGAATTGCTCGTCCGGTTTTTTAAGAGACATTAAGTTTATAGATCGTTTAATTTAGGTACAGATCTGAGAGTAGAAATGTTAAGACTGCTACTACTTAATCAACAACACCGGAGACTATAAACTGTACTAATACAACATCCTTTTATTTTTATCTACCTATGTATACTGCCCTCCAGATCCCTCTTCTCTCCACTTACACATCTCAAATCCCAGGTTTACCCTTCCCATTCACTACAACTCAGTTAAATTCACTCATATACTACCATTTACAATAACACTACTATTCTTGTCTCTCATACACACCCACACACTCAAAATAGCTCACAACAAATGTTTTATCTTTAGAAGTGCACGATATGTGTGAAAGTTCAGTGCTGGATTTTCAGCATAATCGTACTCAATGGCTGAAATGGCAGTAATTATCTCCATTGTTACGCTTCAAATAACACAGCGTACTTGTTGAACGTCTTTATTCCTGTTTTTAAAGAAAACGAATACATGCCAGGATTCGTTGCCAACATTCACGAACTCATGCTTTAAATGTTCCTATACATAACTATATGTGGTTCAGAAACGTTTTCAATATAAATATATTTTATTTACTGCTGATGTGGTTTGATATTGATTAGTAAGCTTATACTAAGTTAACATATTAAATTTTTATTTGAAAGCAAGTTCGTAATTATAATGTTTGTTTTTTCCCAAACATTTTTACGATTCCCGGCAACAAAAAAATAAAATAGTCTACACCAAAGATGGCAACCTAACGCATGCGTGCCAGATTAGGCACGCATATCAGACGAAGACACGCGTGTCAGACTAAGACACGCGTGTCAGACTTGGCACACAGAACAATGTCCATTGTCACGCGGAAGACCCCACAAGGGCAGCTATCCAAGTCTCTTCGACAAGAAATTGAGTGCTAGAAATGAATGATGTTTACGATAATGGCACGCTGAATGAATGAAAAATTATATCTTGACACTCAGCCATTATCAAAAGGTTGCCGACCCCTGCTATTCTAAATGCTCAAACGAATTTTCAGAAAATACAGTTTACTGTTACATACTGACACATAATGTGCATGTGTTTTAAACTTGCGTTCTATTGTTTCAGCAATTGAATTTCCAATTGGAAAGCTCCGTCTACGATCATAGACAAGAAGCTGATTATTACGTTTCATCCTGTACGTCTATACATCCAATCTCATTAGATTATATCGGACAGTACAAGATAATAGCCCATATGTTTCCTAACATCTCTGGTGAAATACAAGATCTACATTACGGGACTAACTTATCAATGGACATTGTGTTTGGTATGGAATATATATATATATATAGGCCTAAATATATATTAGATTGTTAATATGTAGGCCCTATTTAATTTGTAGTGTACTAAATAGCCTAATGCTTAGGTCTATATAGTTTTTAAGTAAAAAGATTACCAGATTACCAGATTACTGTTTGTTTTCATACCGTTTTAAACAGAAAATCCCATCATTACATTTGACACGTGCCCTAAAAAAGTCCTAGAAGGTACTCAAGTAATTTGCAAGTGTAACTTGCAAGGATTTGGCTCCTCAAACGTTTTTTACAGTTGGCACACAGCAAGTAACAACATCTTACTTTCCAATACATCTCTTCTTACTTTTGTGGCTGATAAGTATAGTACACGTAAGTATTTAATCAATTATATCAATGAGTGGATAATATCGCTATTGGCTAAATTTAATAGCAATAATAAACAAGTACCATTTTCTCTTACGATCAATTGGGCCCGAAGGGTAGGCCTACTTGTGAAGCCGGCTGGTCCAGCGGTTAGTTCACCCGACTGTCAACCAAAAAACCAACTGACAGGTCGCGGGTTCTATCCCTGCCACCGACTGATCCCTGTCACCATGCCGGCGTTTGGGGCCTAGAGGACGTAATAATCTTCTATCTAGAAGGGACGTCTGTAAACATATAAGAAACTTTACTACCATGTTAACTACGTTACATTAGGAAATGCTTGTACATTTAAGTAGTTAAGTATCCCATCGGACCAAATTGATCCATTTTGCCGGTGAAGCAGCGTTCACCAGTTTCTGTGGCCACGGCATAGCCTACTAGGTGATTGTGTGGCCAGCACTATGCACAGACGCCTTTACTTTACCCCAACCAAGGTCAGGTACCCATCAGAACTGGGTAGGCTCAGGGACATAGAAAATAGAATGCGTTTTAATCTTACTTCAAAATATGTTGTGTTTTTTTTTAGCAAATTCATTATTTGCATAGGCCAACTGCATCTGAGGTTGAGATTTAACAAAAAAAAGTTGCCTATTGTAGATTGCCATTCTGTTAATTCTTATTGTATGTTTTAGATTTGTGACTTTGACAACATTGTTGCCTCTTTTTTCATTGTCTTTTAGTTGTACGTGGGATTTGTTGGATTTTTGTTGTAGGCCTATATTTATTTTTCCATTTTAGTCTAGCTTTGAACACTGCTTCTAGGTGTGTGGGTTGATTCAGCCCAATACACATTTCATTTCAACGAATGTTTTTATTTATGGTTTTGTTTTTGTATTATTGATATTAAACTATTATTTATAATGAACAAATATAGGCCATTATTTCTGTTTTTCATCACCAAACTACTATATTTATGTCTAAAATATAATTTCTTCATATATAAAAAACATGCTTCATTAAATTTTGTCTTTCTAGACTTTACTTGCAAGGCAAACAGCTTCAAAGTTAAAAATGTTGTATTTCAAAATTATACTCCAATTATTATCCTTCAACATACCGAACTTGCTGCTGGTGCCTCAGGTAATTTTCACAAACTTAATACAAACTGGTTCTAAATGTGAGACAATGATTTAGCCTAATTATTTACTATCTAAAGGCCCTATATATTTTTTTTTCACAAGTTATCCATAATGGTTTTGACATTTAGGTTGAGATTTTGTCATATCCTATTAATCTGAAGATAATTTATTTGCTTTTAAAACTGGTTGTTAGTTCTACTCCTGTAACTCTAATTATCTTATACGGGTGTATGTTAATTATATTATATGTATTCTGATAAGATGGAAATAAACATACACAATCCAAAAAAATTAGGATTAGAAAGATTAATTATTAACTGTCAAGTCACTATTATGATAGATAATAAATGCAATAATTATGGTTGTAATGTGATCAAATAGTATACAGGTGTTAAGCTGCATCTTTTGATAATTTTGAATTAATAACATTTAACCCAATAATTTATATATTTTTAAAACAGCATAACTTTTAAAAATATTTTCAATCTTTCTTATGTATGATTGACTATGATGTTCTTCCTTATTTGTTTAGGAATTTTGTTTACAAACATTACCACAAAACATTATAATTAATGCTAGGAAAAAAACAACAATATGATTTACATAGAAGAAAACTTAATAAGACCACACAGCATAATAGTTATAAGAATTAGCTGAAACATTTTGGAGCCTTTTGCTGAACAACAGTCATTAGACGATTTGAAATTTTAGAACAAAGGTTAGTAATTTTTGTTATGTTTTATCAAATAAAAGTATCAATTTTTATATTAAATTATATGTATTTATATTGTGTAGTTTATAGGGAATGATGTTTATGTTGAAACTGGTACCAAGTAGAAAGAAATATGCCTCAGCTTAGATTGAAATATATTGTTATAAATAGGCTTTGTTTTTGAAATTAGGTGAACATATATAAGATAAGCAGTGTTGTAGGGAAAACTTAACACAAACACTTCAATAACTTACATTTTGTATTTATTAGTTTATACAGCAATAAACAATTATAATATAATAAATAATCTGGTAAGATTCTTAAAAAATTAAATGATATAATTGACATTACAGATTGGAGAATATATTACTCCTGAAGAAGCTCACTTTTCTTCATATCAACAATAGGAGCCATCAACATTTGACACCAAACAGACCATAAGTGTAACTCCATTTTCAATTAGCATGCTAGCTAAAGTGTTACAATGTACCACCATAGACTATAATATACATGGACCGCTTGCTTTAGTATTTCTGCTATATGATGACTCAAAAGACTGCTTTTCGGAATTTCCGATTCGTTGTTTCCTTTGCACTTCCGTTTTATTGAATCGCTTCAATTTTCTCAATGAAAAATTAAAATCAAAAGATCTCTACAGCGGAAACATTTAAGAAACAAGGAGGCGCTTAGAAGTAATTTAAGACAGCCTTATTGGTTGCGCACGGAAAAAAAAAGTACATATAAGTTATTATAAGCTTTAAAAATAGAGCAAGCGGTCCATCTTATTATAGTCTATGATAGAGCAAGCGGTCCATCTTATTATAGTCTATGATAGAGCAAGCGGTCCATCTTATTATAGTCTATGATAGAGCAAGCGGTCCATCTTATTATAGTCTATGATAGAGCAAGCGGTCCATCTTATTATAGTCTATGATAGAGCAAGCGGTCCATCTTATTATAGTCTATGATAGAGCAAGCGGTCCATCTTATTATAGTCTATGATAGAGCAAGCGGTCCATCTTATTATAGTCTATGATAGAGCAAGCGGTCCATCTTATTATAGTCTATGATAGAGCAAGCGGTCCATCTTATTATAGTCTATGATAGAGCAAGCGGTCCATCTTATTATAGTCTATGATAGAGCAAGCGGTCCATCTTATTATAGTCTATGATAGAGCAAGCGGTCCATCTTATTATAGTCTATGATAGAGCAAGCGGTCCATCTTATTATAGTCTATGGTACCACTTATTAATTGTTTATCATTTTAAAATTACTATTAAAAAAAACTAATGCATTTAACATTCAACCAAAAATGTTTAAAATAAAAAAAAATTTAAACTTATAATCAATTTACAGTAAGTTTGCAAAAAGATTATTTTACTGGACTTCCTTCATATAGGAAAGGCTAAGTACATATCAGATGGAAAAATTACTGATGATGTTTGCTGGATCGTATTTATGTGATGTCCTGTCCATATATTGTATACATATTCATTGTATTAAATTTTATGTTCTTTGGCTTGGTATTATGTTAATTTTTTTTTTTTTTTGTTAAATATATAATTATTTGTTAGTAATTACATGTAATTATTTTTACATTGTCACAGCTTTAAAAAATGAGTATTTTCAATTAGTAAAAAAAAAAAAAGTTAAACAGAGAATGAAATAAATAGTATATATATATATATATATATATAAACATACAGAATATATATAAAACTAACTAACTTACCCAAGGACCAAGAAATCTATTTTATATAGCTACAGAAAATAATTTATCGACAATAAAAAACCGACAGAAGTTTTCATAAATCGAACTACAACTTTAAGAAATATGAATATTAATTACCTCGGTAACTCATGAAAATGGCATCCTCAATTTAAAAAGAATTATTACAGACAAAATTACATTGAAAAAGTGTTCGTGCTTTTTATTATGTCAAACCTAAAAATTGTATCTATCATGCTCAATTTTTATAGTCAAGCCTTAAGATACAAACAATATAAATTTTAGCTGTTTCTTACTAACAAAAAGCAATTAGAAAAAAGTAGAAATCCAAGGAAACTTCAATGTTAAAATGAAAGTGACATAAAGAAAAAAAAAATTTTTATAATATATTTTTTTAAAAATCTCCAATTCTGGACCCGGATTGGTTCAATGACAGTTGGGGGATTTTAACCACTATCACAAATACAATTAAGAACTATGACAGATAAACTTTTATATAAAATATATTCCTTTAACTAATGAACTTGCAATAAACAATCCCATGTAGCCTATATATTGCAATAAAATGTGTTCACAGCACTTATCTTTAGATTTATAAATAAATGATGATATATACGAATATATATATATATAGATAGAATTATATTTTTATTTCTAAAGCAACTAAATATTTTAACCTCTCACAAGTAACGTAAAGCTTGAGTATTATGACATTTAATATTGCTTTACATTTACAGATATCAGGTGGTGTAATTTTATGAACACAAACTTTCTAAAAAATAAATGTATAACTAATTCATCTTCTGCTAATACTGCTAAAACAAAACGAAAATCAACATTTTATAATAATTATTTGCATATATAAATAGGAAAGATGTATATTTATTATTTACAAGAATTTAATAAAAGCTGATAGAAATTATAAAAGTAATAAATGCCAATAAATGAGCATTGTCAAATAGTTACCAGTACATCAAAATGAAGTTTACACTATAAAACTCTGAACTCTCAAAAAAACAAAAAACATAACAAAATGCATTCAATATAAGAATATGTCCAACATCTTTATATACTTTATATATAAAAGCAGTTGCTGAAGTCACATAAAAAAATATTTAAAAAATGCAACATTATTAAAGTAAAATCAGCATATTTATTTGACAGATAAAGTTTGATAAAGTAAGTTTCTCAATTTAGTATCATTCCCTCATATTCTACCTAGTAACTGATTGATGCCTAATTATTGATCAATTAATTTATGTTTAGTTTAGTGAAACTTACAACTTATCTTGTATAGTGTAAGCTTCCCGTTAAAGGAATAATATTTCATATTTTGCCACACTAAACAATAATTTTCTTGGAAAGCGCTGACATTCCGGAGGGATTAGGGGGGCGATGAAGGGCAAATCAGAGGTAGAAATATACTTAAAATAATTTGAACGTTTCTACTTTTAATAATATACAAAATACCAAAATTCAAATGTACCGGGTACATTAATAATGTTAACAGTGATCATTATATTTGTGGTTAAGAGACAAAAGAATTGTTCGACTGTTCCTCTATTGACAAGGATTCCTACACTACTGTGTGATTGTGACATAAATGTGTTGAAAGCCCTTTATGTATGTAGCCTTCATATAATACTATATTTAGACTGTTTGTGAGAAAAACCGTGGAATGGGGGTAATTAGATTATGGATGAAATGTTACAAGAAACGCAAGTACAGCTGTCAACCAACAAGTAGGCCAAAATAATTAAAATATCTGCAGGGAGATTAACACAATTTGTTTAAAAACAAAGAGTGTTGTTTTGGCATTTATGTTAAAACTTCTACTGTACAAAGAAAATTTTGGACCAGAAGATCTTACATCTGTAGAGAAAACTGACAAAGGCATCCGCGGTTATTGTCAACACCGTGGAGCCATAAATGATGACTTCAAGAGTGGATTTCAAGACATTATTATTATTAACATGAACAGTTTGGATTGATTTTAGATACCCCTTTCCAATGGTGAAGAAGTAAAACCAAGTCTACCTTTACAACTGCAATAGAAATCTATTAAATTAACAACCAATGACGGTTTAAAATATAAATTTGTAAGAAAAAGGTCATGATCATGAGTTTTGGTTACAAAGGGAAATGTCTGAATTTCTTCAGGACTAGATCTATGGGTTTTGGTAGGCACTCCAACATAAAATATTAAAATCCATATACAATAATATAGCATGCAATATTATATATCATTGGAAATAGCTTGCCTTCACAATTACAAAACCGTTGAAATTATTTGTCTACCTTTAAAATTAACTAATTTACGAATTTTTTTGTATTTTATTTTGTTGTCTTCTTTGTCTTTGTATTTTATGAAAATTTCTGGTCCCCATTTTTTGCTAATAGTAACTATTTTTATATACAACTTTTTTATTTTTCAAGATTTTTACTTCACATTTTCAGGTAACATTCACAATGCAAAGTACAACAAAATACACTATAGAAATTTGATATTTAAAATAAAATGTTTATTAAAAAAATATATATATTTACAAATACAGAAATACCTCACTTAATGACATTTCTAAAATAATTTTTTTTTACATTTTATTTTAATTGTGGAAGAACATTATTTTTTTTTTTTATAGAATATATGCATTAAATATCATTATTTAGCCACCAACTGTGAATAATAACTTATCTTTTTTGAAAATTGATCAATATTTCATTGAAAATTCATTTTTATATGGAAAAAAAAAGTATGTTTTGTTTATTAATTTGTGTATCAACATTTTTTTTTTTATATGTAATACATGTATCAAACAGCATAATTATCATTATAACTGGAAAATTGAAAATTAATAACTTAGCTTTTATCAAAATGGTTGACGGGTTATCTGGAAAATTCATTTACTAGGGAAAAAAAATTTTGTGTCATAATTTTCTAAATTCCAATAATTGAGATAAATAATAAATTTTTAAAAATAGAATACATGTATCAAATAGCATAATAATCATTATAGCTGGAAAAATTAATATAAATAACTTAGCTTTTATCAAATTGGTTGACGTGTTGACTGGAAAATACATTTCACTCTGGGGGAAAAAAGAATATTGTTTCATTAATTTTTTATTTTTTTTAACTATTGAAATAAACTAAGCTTTCTTTTAAAAACATGCACTAAATAGCATAATTTATATTTATAACTGAATAATAATTGAAAATACTTACGTTTAAAGACAATCTGTTAGGCCTACTGAGTTACCAGAAAAAAACCTTTTAATCATAAAACTTGAATGGATTAATAGGTTAATAATGTTAACAACAAACTAAAAAAAATAATTTCATTTCAACAGATCTGTTTGAAGGCATAGTAATCAGACATTTAATTTAACTAGATTCCTGACTTAATTTTGTTTTAATTATAAAAAGGTAATTTCCCCTTTTAACACATCAGTTATTAAACTGTACATGGGCATGTCTTGCTGATCCTCTTCCGAGTACACAACTCTGCAACATTTCTTCTTTCCTTTCCTAACATAGGCTATGATCTTTCCATTGAACATCTGGTCTTTACCACCAACATCCCACACATGCAAAATCTCACACGGTAAACATTCCTTCTTTTCAGTTAACAATGAAGATAGCACTTCTTTAGTTTCTTCTGAGATATTACTGAAAATATCCTCTGTTATCCCAGTACCAGTCTCTAAACAAGCCTTAACTTGTCTCTCTAACCTATTTCTATCAGTGCTGTCTCTTTTCTGACCTACTTCTATCTTTCTAGCCACCATTGTCTCTGTCACTGCTTGAGCCCTGCAAATTAAAGTATTTTTATGCTTTTTAGCCTCTTTTGTGGCAAACTTAATCAAATTGTCCTGTTCCTTAAGGGGTTTACTTATAATTATAAGCCAGTTAAAAGTTTTATTAACCTGGCATTTAACTTTGGAGTCTACAAAGCCTATGGTTGCATTTGGGGCCCGATGGAATTGGCTGTCAACCATCCCTAAGACCCTTTCACTATAAATATTGTTAGCTGGGGCTGAAGACGCTTGTTCCATCATTTCTGGGGTAGGCTTTGCTAATTTCCCACCTTTTAAATAGTCTTCTAACTGGTTTTTTAAAATTGAAAGAAAAAACTTTTGGTAAATTTTTACAAGAGAAAAAAAATGGTCTGAATTATCATGGCTGTTGTTTCATAGTTCATCCAGTACCTCAGTCTCTGCCAATGGGCCACCAAATACATCATGGTCCATTGTGAGGATCAAGACTGGATTGTTTTCTATTTCTTTGAGACCAGAAACACAGTTTTCCATGTAAGGAATCTGTAATAAAAAATATTATAATTAACAGAATTTAGAAACCTACAACATGGATGAAGATTAAATATCCTTGAAAAAGGAAAATACTAACCATCTCTAAATTTTTCAGCTCAGATGACTCTGTGTAGAAAAGGTTCATCCAAGGACCGGTCAAGAGCTTCCCAAAGAGACCTGTCAAAGTTTATTTAAAATATTGATACACTTTATGAATTATAATTTTAAAAACATCATACAAAACTTTTAGCAAACAAAAATTAAAATATGAAAAAAATACTGGTACCTAAAACTCTTATCTGCATCATAATCAGTGGGTTGTCCAAGTCCTTCTGCATTGCTTCTCTAAGCTTTTTAGAGGTGCACAGCTTCTTTAAAAAAAATGGAAAGAGAGCCCTGAATTTTAAAGAGAATGGCAGCAAGAACAAACATTACATTTACATTCAGTCGGTTTCCAACAAACCGAGGAATGTAGGTTTTTTTTAGGCCTTCCTTTTCCAAATATGCTTTGAAGCCTTGAGGGTCACCTGAATTTTCTTTGTATCTGTAAAATTATAATTAAAAATTTATATATATAATATAAATAAGTATATTCTATTGTATAAAGCTTAAAATGTACATTATAATAACACTGAAATACCTTAGCTTTGACAAGGCATGAACAAGATTGGCAGCTGATCCATTATTTCCAAACAGATAACTTTTAATCTTCCAGTCTGCATCCAGCTTCTTCAACAATTTTTTCTGGCTTCAGATGCCATGCCATCAAGTGGATGCAGGTTGCACTTCAGCTCAATCAAAGCCCTGCCAATCATGTTGCCAAGTTGGGTCGATACACATTTGTTCACTCTTACTCGATCACTCAGCGTTGCCTGAAACGACTCAAAAAATTTATATAGTACCATGTGTTGTTGCAATTTATAATAAGTAGAAAACAAAGTCCCAATATCCTGTATGCCATTCAGTATTTGCTGCAGATAATCCTCTGTCTTCCCACCAGGTATTGCAGCAGTTTGCAGAGTCAGATTCTGCTCACATGCTGAAATATGGCAAGCATTAAAATGCTGACCATCAAGTGGTGCTGTGTCCCATGATAGAGTTACATTTTTACTGCTAAACATGAGATCACCAACTTGAAGATCAGAGAGGATACCCATCTCAAGTGCCATATTTGCCACAGATGAACGGCTTGGGACAGTCAATAATTTGTTACCTGTTAGTTTGTGATAAATAAATTGAATCACGGAACCAGCCTTTTCAATGGGAACCTGATTTAATACACAAAAATATATACATTGTCTCATGGAAGGAGTAAAAACTTTTCCAACTTTAAATGTATGGCTCTCCTTTTGTGTAAATAATATCTTTAGCCTGTCAAGCTCAGCCTGAGCCTCTTTCATTTCTTTATTTCTAGTCAGGAGCTGTTCTTTTAATTTCTGAACCTGACAGGTTAGTTTAGATATTTTTGAATTCACACTTGTCTTTTTATTTGCATTAGTAGCTTCTTGATTTGACATGCTTTTCTTTTCTAAATCACTGATCTCACACTTTAGATTATCATTCTCATTTTTAAGCTTAGCTATCCTTTGAAACAATCTTTTTTTTTGTTTGTTAACATACTTTACCTTATAAACCTTTGCTATAGTTTGAATCATTACCGTCTTTTCCTTTAACTTACACTCCAAGGTTTGGCACTTGGAACTCCATGCTTCTCTAGTTGACAAGCACTTGTCACAATCAAATTGTAAAGTTTTTGCACGAGGGGGTGAGAGCTCCTTATCCTGTTGTGATGTCCCTGGCAAACTGTCAACTGCTGTTGATGGTCTTTTTCTTTTTTTGTGGTACACTAGCAGGCTCCCTGAGCAGGTGCTGAATATGTTGCCAATTTTTGTTCAACCTTTAATAATAATAAAATTGATACACTTTGTCCAAAATTGATACAAAACAAAATTATCCAAAGAATATTATGAATTTTGAAAAGATTCTTAACAGACATGAAAATTCTTTAAAAAGATATTATGCAACTAACCTCTTTTTATAAATAGAACTTTGGTGATCAGGTTTCTCAGGTTTATGCTTACTGCCTTTTTATTTCAAATGTAGTTACTGTCAGAACTTTGAAAACGTAAATCAAGCTCAAAGGCAGCTAAGTTCACATTGTTAGAATTTTTTTTCATTAGGTACAGAGCAAAGCCATTTCTCAAAGTACCTGTGGTTGCATCATCTGCAAAACTCGCAAAAAAATTATCAAAGTCCTCTTTTGTTATATATGCCATCCTTTTAAAAATACACAAATAAAAAAATATTAATTTATTGATTAAATACACAGACTATATATATATATATTATTTAGACTATATTTAGGCTACATTTCTTTTATTGTAATTGTAGGATTACTAAATTATTTTAAAATATTTTTTGCATTTAAATAAGTAAAATAATGTCAATATATAACAATATATTAAATACATTTTAATTAACAATATGACAAGTTGGCCTCTATGACAATGCGCCTCTATACAGACCATTCTCTAACGATACTTGTTACTTGTAACTTATAGAATTTTTTTTTAAGAATATATCATATATTATAGTTATTAACTATGAATTGAATAGAGTATTCAATAGTCCAGACTAACTATTATATATTATATTATATAAATGATTAGTATCAGCCTGTATTGCTAGTATAACTTAAAGATAGAGTCATTGAGCCTTAGTAGTGGCCTAGGACTGGACTAGACTAGAGTATCAATATTGTTAATACTATACTATAGGATCTATGATTTTTTAGTTATCATATTAATTATTATAAATAATTAAAATGCGAAATTATAGTTATTTATAGCTTTAATTTTTATTAAATTCAACTTCCGGCATCTGTACAAAATTAAAATGTCAACTTTCGATTTCAGTGACTCTTTGGTACCTTAAGTTTAACTAAAAATCAATGTTATTTTCGTTTTTAGGCTTAAGTGAAGAATGATTACCAAAAAAAATGAATTCATTGCTATAACTATAACTTTTAATTTAAGAAGTAAATAAGCTCAAAATACCTTTAATTTGCTTGCATTGGATATTTTTCACATGAACGGCACCAAAAAACAAAATATATCGATATTTTCGCCATCCTCAGTCTGAACAAACCATGTGCCTAAAAATAAACGACGGTTAAAGCGTGACGCCACTATCACCGTTTGCCGTAGCAGACCGCAAAAGCCTGGAGAAAGAATAAGATCTGTCATGACGGGTTTTCGAAAATCATGAATTCACGTTTGTTGGAGTGCCTAGTTTTGGCAAAAACTTTTATTGCATTTCCATCACCCTATTGAGTAGATTTAGTGCTGTGACCAGGCTGTTGTCCACCAAATTGAATTAAATATACACAAATTGCTAGCAACTCACCATGCAAATTTATTGATTTATTAAAAAAGTTCTTTTTAAGATCATAATAATGCTCACAAATCAAGTCAACCATAAAAATTTGATGAAACATAATTGACTCATTGGGGAGGGGGGAGTTTAAAAAAAGGTGGGGGCCGCGGGGGATAAAAATTTGTAAACGGGAGCAGTGAGCTAAAAAAGATTGAGAATCTAAGCTTTATATTATATATACTATATGCCTATGTTATAAATTATAATAAATACATCACAAAAATCAAGAGTAAGAAAAAAATATGTGAATACTTTGAAAATAAAAACCAAAAAAATAATACATATCAGTATCAGGTAATTAGCAATGACTAATTTGTATATATTCTTTTTAATAATGATCGATATTTGGACATTGAATAGGTTATTTTTTAAAATAAATCTCTCATTTTGAAAATATATATTGCTTAACCTATCTTAAGATAATGCTGAGAAAAGGTTTGGAATTTCTGCATTTATTCTGTTTATAAATTACTTTTAATGTAAAATCAATTTGACTGTCTCAAGTTTTAATAAATTTACTCAAATCTAGAGACCTCTTTATTTCAATGTCAGACATTTTGCAAGAATTGTCTTATTCTAGCTCATTTATAAGCAATTTGAAAAGTAATTTGATCAGTGAAGGCTTTGAGGCCAGTTTCATTGGTGTATCCAATTAAACGGGTTGAATTATTTAGTCCAGACCCAAATTTTTGCTTCATGTTTCTTTTCTTTCACTGAGTAAGTTAATTGGAGGGTCCACATTTGCATCTGATTTAGAAGCCACTTTGTATTCTATTCTCTTGACTAATTAAATCATTGACTGTCTCAATTTCCAAATGTATATCTTCCAGTTGTTTTTTTTAATAGCCTTCCATAAGCTTTCAATTTCAGATGATTCTGAATGACTTTCTTTACAGTGTTTGTCTTTCTCTTTTTTTCAAATTTAACTTATCTATTCTATCTTTTGCTGCAAGTGAAACTTTACATTCCATGTCATCATTCTCTTGCAGGGATCCTTTAGGGTGTTCTGCTGTTATCGTTTTTTTAATGCAGTTATTGTCTATTTCAATTGATTTTCTGTTGTCAATCTCAGTTGTTAATATTTGTTTCATTTCATTTTGGTTTTGTTCTTCCAGGTTTTTTTTATTATCTGTCATTTCTAGGGACTTTATGTTTATTCCTTCTGTGGACAGCTGAATTGGTGTGAGGGTTTTTTCAATATTTTGTAGCTCTGGGAGCATTCTAAGCTCTGTGAAATCTTTGCCCTTTTCTAGAACTTCTTTGTCCCTATTACTAGTTAAATTTCTATTCAAAAGCTCTTGTATATCATTATTATTCTCTATATTACTGCTAAGTACAGTTTTTCTTTTTAAGTACCTATTATCTTTAATTGTGGCAAGCTGGTTTTGCTGTGGCCGAATGTTTTTGTTGGAAGCCAATACATCACTAGTTTCAGTATCTGTCACAGGCAATGGCAACAATTCTGTATTGTTGGTGACACTTGCATCAGAGGCAACTTGAAGTGACACAAATGATTTAAATAAAGTGAGTTTGTCCATAAAAGAAGCAAGCTCTTGATGAGATGATCTGAGATTTCTTGTGGTACCTGCAAAATCAAAAGAAAACTACATAAGTAATTTTTTTTTTTAAATCACTATAACTTACAGAAAGTGACATGTATTTATCTAAAATTTGCAGTCACTGTTATTATCTGTTAGCAATGTAATTTACTAAATCCATTAACCAACTTAATGTAATCTTTTTAAAGATAAAAATATAAAATTAGTAAACCATTTTAATCATATGTATTAATCTACTGAAGATATTAAACTAAGGTCTTAACTAACATAGGTAAACATAACCATATTGAAAGTTATACATTGTCTTTCGGACAAAACCGACACCAAAACCGAATGGTTCTATATGAAAGGTAAACCTAAATTGCCAAACAAAAGATTTTAAAAGGCTCCTCATTTCTGTGTAATATTAACATACAAAATCAACATAACTCTACAATGGATCCCAGGACATATTGACATAACAGGCAATGAAAAAGCTGACACACTGGCTAGAATGGGAGCTAACATAAACCAATTTGAAAGACCTGTAAGCTACAACACAGTGTGCAACATGTTAAAAAACAACTTTAAGGAGGAATGGCTCAATTAATGGGCACAGGGAACAACTGGAAGAAAAATGTTAAAAAACTTAAAACTGAATTTCTGTTTTGTTGAAAGAGGTTATTTGCGTATTCTTGCGCCGAAACAGAAAACGAATTTCGGTCAACCTCTACTTTTATGACAAACGTTTATAATTTCATGCACTTACCTACGTTTAGTACAAAATCCAAAAAATCGACAATTTTGTTTATCTGTAAATAAAAAAAAAATTATAAATTTAAAAAAGCTTAAGGACTTTAAAGTAGAATATATAAATAAATAAGTAAAACATATATTTTTTGAAAACTACTCACAATAATGAAAATACATTCTCTTTTTATTAATTTATTAGAATTGTCTCAATAATTCATTTAGAGTTCTTTATTTATATTGAATAATTGCCTCACAATTATTTGTGTACAATTGTAAAGATAGATATTTAATATGATATAACACCAAAATAGTTCTCTCAGTCACTACAACTTTTTTAAATATGAGATTCAAAAATAAAAGCATTAGCCTAAGGCTCAAATAATCAGTGTAACAATATAGTAATGGTTTTATACTGTTAACGGCAATGGTGACATTTTTAAATTATTAGTTTTTTTTTTTGTAAATTTAAGCATATATATAAATACATCATTACTTACTGTATAAGTTTCTTTCAACCTTTTGTACTGTAGAACATCACATTTCTTAGAAGAAAATAAAGTGAGCATCATTATTTTCACTAGGTTGTATAAATTTATTGATTCCATTTCCATGTCGATAAGAACAATGTTGTCATCAAAACATTTACTCATACTATCAAATACTTTTTCATTAAGAGTCCTCCATGACTGTAGCAAATCTGGATTAGTCTCATTTGGTAAAGCAATTGGATCATGTTCTAATGTGATGCAAACACCCTCCTTAAAAAACCAGATCCAAGCTGAAGCATCCATGTTTTCTTTAGTATATCCAAAAATGACTAGAGTTGCCTTCAAATCTGGAATGGATTCTACGATGGAGAAAATTGTATTGTTGAGAAAGGATAGAGTGCTTGCATTAATCAAGCAAGGAGAAACAATGACTGTATATTTTCTACTATCTCCTGCATTTGGTTGCATGTCCTTAGTCCTCTCTTGTATGTTGTTTGAAGACATATCTTCTCCAGTCTCACTATTCGGTATGTCCACATTTTTATTACTTTCATTTTCTAAGGTGAAAGTTGTTTCAGCCAAATCAGTTTTTGGTACTGCTTCTCTCTTATTATGATCTGAAAGTTTGAAAAGCATTTGTTATTTGTTGTCAAAGAAAGGGATAAGCTTAAGCTTAATATACATACAGAAAGAGGGCGATATAGAGAGAGTAAGAGAGAGAAAGTAAGAGAAAAAGGAAGATAATATTATTTTATCAATCCTAATATGTTGTACATAGTAGGATGACTATAATAACAATATGATAATATTACATTTGAAAAGAAACGTTCATGCTGAGCATGCAAACATAATTGCAAGGAGAGATGCGCTTTATAAATAACTATCATCACCATTAATAAAAAAAGTATGACAATGGAAAGGTCATGTTGATAAGATCTCAATGATTCGGAAAGAAATATTTTGTTTTTCACTTTCAGTCCAAGCCGTGAGAAAAAGATGTATCCCTACATAGTGTTCTGGTCTAGTGTAGCCGGGCACATCTGTACCCATGGGCCTTATCTCTGGCAAAAAAATGGAAACCACCAGTATGCTTGAATCAAGAGCACACCGGTGGGCAAATGCATGGAGGATAGTCGATGCTGTGTGTCCGACGTCTCACTGTACCGGCGAGAGGCCCCGAGCCTCGGTGGAAAGGAAGCAATGTGCGCAGCAATCCTGGGTCAACCCTCTATGTCCATACCTATAGCATGGGATTTGTGCTACCTGGCAAACAGTGCGAGCCACCTCGATAATGATCCGAGGGGAATTCTGCAGTGGGGAAAATTATCGGCCTTCCGTAAGGTGGCTGACACCCGATTAGGACCTCGGTGTGCCCCCCTTCTTGGTCAGTCCAACTCTGAACATCGGTACATCCTTGACGTAAGAACTGGACAGCTCGAATTTTTTCTTATGCGTTATAATATAGTTCACTTGGGACTTAGAGGGTGAATAGGACTACTTGAATTTTATTAAGACTTCACTGACGAATGAGTTATTTCAGAAAAGGTAGATGTATCTGTGAGATAGCATTGTGTTTTTGCACGAGGCTGCTTATACAGCATTTACCAATCACTTGTACGATGCTCATTAACCAAAAAGCGCATTAGGATTGCACTAATGGTGCTGTACAATAGATTATCATTTCAGTGATGCCATATTTAAGTAGCCCCCTGAAGCAAAAATACCCCTGATAAAAATAGAGAGATGATGATGTGTGTCCATTGTTTTTGATAAGGACCATCCTATGTCAGAGTAGGGGAACATTCAATCAACTATATAATAATTAATAAATAATACTAATGGTCACAACTAGATATTTATATCTTGTAAATTCTTTCTTTATTAATAAATCTCTAATTTACACTTTATAAAAGCAATAAGAGGGATCTTTTTTGTTCCTGTTCAGTCCATGAAATACGGTCAATTAACTTGACTTGATGTAAGACATTGTGTCTTTCTTTCTTAAGAACACAACTTTCTGTGATGTGGTTATATACTAAGATAGTATTAAACTGCAGATAACAAGTTGATAATGAAAACTGTCATAAGTTGGTTGTTTTTTTACCTAACAGACAGGTCAGGGTGCAGTAATTTGCACTAACACACCCGGCTGGTCTAGTCAAGGAGTATGGCGCTATTGCATTGATTTGTAGATATCACAAAATTTATATTTTGCATCAACTATGGTTGCGATAAGTAGGGCGGGTTCACCAGCTTGCTACTTTCCCAATATATATATATCATCAGCCACACAGAACAGATAGACTAACAGAACTATAAAACAGCTAATAACTTGTGGTGAATTGCAGAATATATCGCCAGTTTATTTCTTGAAAACAAAAGTACTAATGTCAAATTTCGGATGATTTGATGTAACAATTGCAAACTAAATCACTACGTTGTGCAGGTGAAAATAGTGGAAATACTTAGTGAAATTAAACTAGACTGGCTATACTATCAGGGTATCACCTCCCCGCACCAATACCGTGAGATGTTTCCTGGACGGGGTCTGTCGGATGAACTGAAGAACTTTCAGTGTAAATTTCCTCTTTTCTAGCTCAAATAAATTACGTTTGGAGATTCCAAACATGTGACTAAACTGGACATTTTGATTGGCCAACATTGAGCAGTTCCCTTAAAGACACAGGGGGGGGGGGGGGAAGGAGGCTATCAATGACCAACAGCACAATAACAGGCTGAGACGTCAAACTATAATTATGGAGGGGAACTTCCCTGGGTTTTACACTTTGATATCTGACCTCTATAGATAGCCTTGGTCCCTTTACCAGGCGCAATTATGTCATTAATATGGCAGGGAAATGGGGGATGGTAGGATGCGATAGCTGTAAAGGGGTCATTTTATGGTCTCTGTGTGTGTTGTCTTGTCCCAAAAGTGAACCAAAACCGGGCTATTGTATTATTTCTTTACTGACTATCTGAAAGGACAATGCCACTTCTAAGCACAATGAAACATGGAAGAGCTGGAGGGGAAGGGAAGGGGGAAGGAAGGGGGAGGGCGGTGAGGTTAGGCCTCCATTATCAGTTACCTTACCTAACAAACAGGGTCAGTGTAAAAAGTCAGAACCTCGCCCTATAATTTGGTGCAGTTTAAAATCTTCAGACATCAAATTCCTTAGTTTAAAATAAAAATAAATGTGATAAATGTCACAAAGACATTCAGTGGCATTACGGTGGCGGTTGAGTATTTCCAAACATGAATAACATGCAATCTTTTGTTTACTCTGGCTCATTTAGTTGTTTTGCATATTGGTGCTGGTTGATATTATTTTGAGTTATATTTTTATTTAATTTAGTAAAGGTCAAAGGTATTAAAAAAATGAAGCCAAACTAAAAAAACAAATACATTATCCGAACTAAACATACAAGCTGTTAAAGATTTTATAAGTGCAAACAAGCTCTTATCTTCAATACATATTTAGTTACATTGTTCTGCATACTCTTGTAAAGTTAATACTATTTTTATCTTTTATTAATACTTTAGTTATTGGCTATAATTTTATCATTACTAGGTACTTTGCTACTACAAGCATTGTATACTTTATATCCTAAAACACAAATGTCCACATGAAAAGAATACTTTGTGGAAATAAAATGATTTAGTCACTAGCTATACATTTTTATTAAACAAGAAACCATTGGGTTTTGGAACATATTTATAGATCTATCTGTAAATATTTTCAAGCAAATAATCTTTGAGCTTCAATTAGGTTGAAATGAGAATAGAAAAATGTGTTACAAGTGGCATTCTTTCTGAATTTCTTTTATACATAGATAAATCATGGAACTGAGCTTAGAAAAAAACTTTTTGAATAATTACCTTCAATCAAACAAGTTCTTTCACCAGGGTCTGTACAAAAACAACAAAAAAAAAAAAGGTAAATTTTGATGTATTTTATAACAAATCTATATTAGGATAGTTTGGTCTGCATACATTACTGTACCAAAAGTTCGAGGTTCAAATTCAAGTTAACAGCAGGGGTAGTTGGTTGGGGGGGGGAGGGACTGGAGCATCTACCCAGCTCAGGTGGGTTCCTAACATTAATATGTGAAACTAAAGCCAGCTGGGCATTCAGTTGGCCAGACAGAGTTCTTGTTTGCTGTGAAAACTAAAACTTCTAAATACAGCTTTGATTGCCCCTGGGACCTACAGCCTCTAAAAGGGTTACTTTACTGTTACAAGTAAGGCAGTCTCAGTCAAGACCAAAGAAAGTGTCTTTAGGAGTAAAGGTATTATATATTTAGAGGCTAACATTCGGGCGCTACAGCCAAACAATCCCATCCCAGACTAATCACATCCTCCCAAAGCTACAGAGGGAATTGAGCAGCCCATATACCTTTCCTAATGTGAACATCTACAACAATAAAACATTTAGGGGACATTTTTAATTTGTAAAACTTGTATAATTTTCAGATTTAAAGTAAGAAAAAAAGGCTGCAGTAAGAGGTGAGGCAAGATATAGAGAACAAGTAGGCACCATTCTAAAAAAGAACACAGTGAGTGGTCTAAGGGTATCGGATTGTCATTCCAACCAATGATCATGGGTACGAATCCTATCACATCTTTTATATTACAGATGCATTACATCTTATGCTTATCTATGGTTTCAATCTAGTCTAGCAATTAATCATTTATTAAAATGATGCTAAGATGTTGGTTTTCTGGTTAGTTCAGGCAACACATTCCATTCATGGTTCCACAAGGAAAGAAGTACAACTTATATGTCGTCATTGCCAGTCAAAAACCGGCCAAGTCAAAAATTTTCTATTATTTTTTTTTACCATAATTTTCCTTGGGACATCTTACAAGATGTCTAAAAATAGCTTGTAGTATTGTCCAATAGATTTTCTACAATTTTATTTCATTTAAAAACAGCTACGTTGATTTGTTTACTAGATCTATGCAGTTTTTTGCTTCTCTTGAAAAATTTGCTATTTTTACTTGGCCGGTTTTCGCCTGGCAATGACAATGTGTTTATTGAAATAAAAAGGTGTTTTTACCCTTATGTCTATCTAAGCATTGTAATAAGTTATTGTTGAATAAGTGATTTTTATAAGTGCCACTGTTTGTTTTTTCTGGGACTGGAGTTTGTTTCTAAATCTAACCAGCTATTATGGGTACCTGACATTAGTTGGGGAAAAGTAAATGAAGCTGGGATTTAAGCTGATCATTGAACCCAATTGTACACTGTTGCCACAGGAACATGTCAATGCTGCTATGCTAGCATTATGCATTGACATGATCTTCAAGATTAGTTTGAAGGAATGTTATACATGGAAATATGTCTACAAAATGTATGAACCTGACCATTGAAAAAAGGAATATTAACAAATATAACTTACCAAGTACTACTTCTGTTTTACTATTTCTTAATTTTTGCTAAGAGATGAAAAATTATTACATTCAATAGTTTATGACTAATATACATTTGTGTGAATGAAAAAAAATCCATAAGCAATAGTATGTACATGTTCTAAGGCCAAAAATAACCTAGGTGTGTTATTTTACACTATTTGAAATGTAATTGAAAAAGTGTAATAAAACTAATTTATGAATCAACTAATATTTCTATCAAATATACTCACAGATTTCCACTTCCTATAACATACAAATCTGTTTAAATTTGAACAAGAATACATTAGATTTACACATGTATAAAATACAATATTTATATAAAAAAAACTAATAAATGTTTTAAAAGGGAGCCAATTGTCTATCTAAATACTGGCATTGGATGGATGTTTTTATCTACTTTGTAGGATTTAGACAATTTCCTTTACTCACACAAATATCTACTAATTCAGGACAAGACTGGCAGATGGAACTATTTCATGTAGATCTCAAATTTAACCAGAAGAAATCAGACATTAAAAAATTATATACTAAGACAAATGTCACAGTCACCATCTTCCAAACTCAAACAAAAATTTACCATATATACTCGCGTACAAGTTGCACTTTTTTTATTTTTTTATTTTGATCAAAAGTAGGGGTGCAACTTGTACACCCGACACTGTTTTTGAAAAGTTAAAAAAAAATCACTACCCTGTCATTAAGTTGCAAATATTACCTTTATCAGTGGTTGTTATGATGTAGATTTATTAGGCTATTGAAATTGAAATGGACAAATATTTTATGTTTTTCAAACCCTTACAAGCTTTTTTTTTGAACTTTTGGACCAATTTTGTATTGCTGAAACATGACATAAGTTGAAGGCGTAGGCGTTTTTCGTAGGCCTATTGAACGCAAACTTTAGTAGCTTTTATGTTTAAAAGGTATGCATTTTTGAGAAGTCAAAAGGCAGTGTAACCCTTGAAAGTCAGGTTGCGACTTATACGCGGACCAATGACAACATACGGTATTAGAAAAAAATCCTAAACTAACTGTGGGACTTATACACAGGTGCGCTTATACACGAGTAAATACGCTAATTACTTGAGCAGCAACATCACTCCAGATGGTGGAAATAGAGAACAGACTTAACAAAGCAAGATGTACATTTATCAGCATAAATAGCACCTTGAGGTCATTTGAATTCAGCGTACAAACTAAGATAAAACAATATAAAAGCTGTATTCTTCCAGTACTTCCCTTTGAGCAAGATGATGGTGTATAACAGAGTTAGAGCTCTCAGAAATCCATAGAAGATTCATAAAAAGCTTTTGGCTGTGTAAATTATCCCATGAACCCCTAAGGTCAGATACAGGCTTAAAGACATGAACACCATTAGCGTGAAAAGGGGAATGTGATGACAAGGTCAAGTGTTGAAAAACGAAGTTATTAAAAGACAGACACATGTAAAACTTCCCTCAATAGGACCCGAGACGAAAAGTGGAAAAGAGGTCTGCCAAACTAAGCCTGGTGAAAAGCCATTGATCAGGTGTTGAAGACCAGATGTCATTCCTGGGTCAGAATCATCTTTGTCGCACATGAATGACATAATTAAAGAAACTTTGTTGCTGCCCAAATAACCAATGGCGGTTATGTGCAATCAGTAAGTAAGTCAATAATTGTTCCTCTATACCCCCAGGTGGTGGTTAGAGAACACATAAATATGTCTGAATTGGTTACTAAGTGATACCTCACCATGTTTGCCTAGTGTATTATTAGTGTAGATTAGATAGCTAATAATACCTCACCATGTTTGCCTAGTCTATTATTAGTGTAGATTAGATAGCTAATAATACCTCACCATGTTTGCCTAGTCTATTATTAGTGTAGATTAGATAGCTAATAATACCTCACCATGTTTGCCTAGTCTATTATTAGTGTAGATTAGATAGCTAATAATACCTGAACTTGTTTGTCTGGCCTATTAGTAGTGTAGATTAGATAGCTAATAATACCTCACCATGTTTGTCTAGTCTATTATTAGTGTAGATTAGATAGCTAGTAATACCTGAACTTGTTTGTCTAACCTATTATTAGTGTAGATTAGATAGCTAATAATACCTGAACTTGTTTGTCTAACCTATTATTAGTGTAGATTAGATAGCTAATAATACCTGAACTTGTTTGTCTGGCCTATTAGTAGTGTAGATTTGATAGCTAATAATACCTGAACTTGTTTGTCTGGCCTATTAGTAGTGTAGATTAGAGAGCTAATAATACCTCACCATGTTTGCCTAGTCTATTATTAGTGTAGATTAGATAGCTAATAATACCTCACCATGTTTGCCTAGTCTATTATTAGTGTAGATTAGATAGCTAATAATACCTCACCATGTTTGCCTAGTCTATTATTAGTGTAGATTAGATAGCTAATAATACCTGAACTTGTTTGTCTGGCCTATTAGTAGTGTAGATTTGATAGCTAATAATACCTGAACTTGTTTGTCTGGCCTATTAGTAGTGTAGATTAGATAGCTAATAATACCTCACCATGTTTGTCTAGTCTATTATTAGTGTAGATTAGATAGCTAATAATACCTGAACTTGTTTGTCTGGCCTATTAGTAGTGTAGATTAGATAGCTAATAATACCTCACCATGTTTGTCTAGTCTATTATTAGTGTAGATTAGATAGCTAATAATACCTGAACTTGTTTGTCTGGCCTATTAGTAGTGTAGATTAGATAGCTAATAATACCTCACCATGTTTGTCTGGTCTATATGTTTCTAAAATTGAATTAAAAATGTATTTTTACCATTAGATACAAAATCCTAATGGCTGCAATTTTAGAACAAGAGTACAAAATACCGAATATATTAATTTTAATGAAAATTATTAAAATTTGTTTTAACAAATCTCTATTCAAATAAAATTAAACAGAAAGTGTTAAAATACTGTAACTGCCAGGCATAACTTTACTTACACAAGAATTGATATTATTAAGAGTACGAAGCCAACAACACAAGGTACTACAATAGTAAGTATATTTGCTGTTGAAGAAACTAAACAGAAAAAAAAAAGAAAACACAAAAGTTATACTTATACATTGAAATAAAACATAAAGTTATTACTTGAGCTTTATGAGGGTGGGGGGGGGGGGGGAAGAAGAAGACATGACACAGTGTGGCTAGGGGGGGGGAAGAAGAAGACATGACACAGTGTGGCTATATTCACTTTGTATTGTTCTTGAGCAATTTATTTCTTTTTCTTCTACTAAACAAGTTGCACAGGTAATTTAACTCTGGTTTAAAAATTGTATATATTACTATGTAGCTAACTCAATTATAATGAAGTTTTCAAATTTTTTCCTCTCGAGCTTAACTTTTTCTACACACGAATAGAGGCAGCTATAAAAAATCTAGAACAGAAGATAAACAATTTTCTATTATGTTATCTATGCTACAGAGATGATCACTTTCTATCAGTCAACACAAGATGGAAACATAAATATGTTGCACATTTGTTGCGGGTGGGCCGTGCCGAATATAATAGGTCATTAAACAGACATTTACCTACAAAAAAATTAAACTGATCGAGTACTTGATCATATAATAAATAAGTCTACAGCAAGGCAAAAACATTTTTGCAACAGACCTGGATGATGGACACAGGAAACGTTTCTCACAATAGTACCACACAAAAAAAGTGTCAAATAAAATATCTGTCGATCTGTTGCTGTGAAATTGTCTGGTGTGAAGATTATTTCCCTGTTTATGCCAAGTCTGAAAGTTGAGTCACCGTAGGCTAACAACACATCCCCAAAAAGTTGAGGCTTAGATGTGACGTTGTATAGAAGTTTATCCATAGCACCCAGCACAGAGCAAGCAGTGATGTTCACATGTTGATCATTGATATAGAGCTCTTCTTTACGCTCCAATAAGTCTTTAAAAAATAAAAGAAGAGATTGTGTTAGTCTTAAATATTTTTGTCATAGGTTTCTGTATTTACTTTTTTTGTTTTTGCGAAATTGTCAACTTTACAAAATTAACAATACATATGAAGGTTTACTATTTTACTATTTAAAAATGTGTAAATTACAAGAAACATTTAAATATTCCAGAACTAGATTCATACTGCTAAAAGAATTAATTGTATACAAGCTTGATAGAAATGTTTAAAGTGACAATTGTAAGAATTTGTATCCATAAAACTAATAAAATTTATATACAAAAGAAATTAGCTGCATCTTTAATAAAATTAAAACACCAACTTTCCTGAGACTAAGTCCATGCATTAAACTAAATGTAAAAATACATTTTTAATAAAGCATTTGAAATTGCACTTTTTAAATAAAGGAACATACACTTTTACATTCTTATTTCTGTATTGTAGCCTTTTGTTCTTTTCCCATTTTTATCAAAACCCAAGTCTATAGACATGTCTTGATATTTTACTTACATTTTAAGTAAATAGAAAGTAAAGTTTTATTGTCTATAATGTAGCTTTTTAGCTGTTTTGCAAAATTATACAATTTAATATTTGTCCTCTTTGAATTTAATACATCCAGATGCTAAACAATTGGGCAATCCTTGCTTTCTTCTTTGGATTAGGATTAAACATCGATTTGTGCTCAAAATTTGTGGAAAGGGGTAGGATTTATATAAACATAACAAAGAAAATATGTTATTGCAAAACATAACATCAATCTTTTTTTTTAAAGTCTTTATTTTAAATAGTCACCTTAAAAGAATATTTATACATCTAAGAGTTGCACTATTTATTTATGAGCAATATTTAATGAAATCAAAATTGGTTGTAATGCGTCTCTTGTGTGTTGGGCATTAATTTAAACTAACATTAAACTTACTTAGATCATAAGCTTTAGGCAAGGAAATGCCCTGACTTTGTTCAGGCTCATCATTGTAAATGGTCATCTTTGCAAAAATCATTCTTCCAGATTCATTGACATTCACTTGATAACTTAGGTCAAAAAACAGGTCTCCATTATAGTATCTTGGACTACAGTAGCAGTCATGAGTGTTGTTATAAGGGGTTGTTTTGTTTTGAAAAAAGATGGAGCATTCCTGAAAAGAAAAAAAAACAGATAAAATTTTAATTAGGTTTCAAACTTAAACCATCACTGCTATATATATTTTACTTCTACTTCTATTAGCCAGTCTGCAGATCTGTTTGCTCACTTGCAGTCAATGCCAGACAAACATATTTACGTCTTTTTTCTGTTGTGCCTTATTGCTAAGTATTGTGTTGGTAATGGTAGGTGAGGGTGGGGTGGGGGCAGAGAGTATCTGAGGTAGGTCAGCTCAAGTGGGAAGTGGTTTACAGTTTCTTTTGAGCAGGGGCAATGTCTGCAGTTAGGTGGGTGAATTGGGTTTATTTTCTTAGGTGTGAGTTGAGTGTGTATGTCCTGTTCTTAACTGGAATATAGAGCATTGTTCTTTGCAGGGGAGGACAATTATGTTGTCTTGTTTGTTGGGTTGATTCATTTCTTTGTACATTTATCTTCCAGTTGTATCCTGTGCCCATTAATTTAGCCATTCCTCGTTATATTTTTTTTTATACATGTTGCACACTGTGTTGTAGCTGACAGATCTTTCAAATTGGTCCATGTTAGCTCCCATTCAAGCCAGTCTGTCAACTTTTTCATTGCCTGGTATGCCAATATGTCCTGGGATCCATTGTAGAGTTATGTGCTTATTACTTAAGTATCCCATACAGACCAAGTTGATCAACAGGACAAGTAAAGCAGTGTTTACAAGTTTCTGTAGCCATGGTATATTAGGGGATCGTGCTGCCATTATAATGCCCCGCAGCCTTACATATCCCAACTAGTGTCAGTATCCTACCCATCAGAGCTGGTTTGACTAGGGGACACCCTCCAGATTAAACAGGATTAAGACTAGGGACCTATGCAGACATAGTTACCCCTAAAGATTCAAAGGAGGAACAACTTTTAAATAGCCGATATGTTCGGTCTTTTACCATATGTGACCCGTTCCCACAAAAGGAGACATAAGTGGTTTTTTCAACATTTTAAGTTATATATATCGTTTGAAAGGGCATTGAATAGGCTTTATTTTAATACCAAATTTATTATTATACGTCAATATTTCATTTTTCTATGACACTTACTATCACTTAGAACTAGTCAGACAAAAAAACAAGAGTTTCGAGAAAAGGCGTTTTAAAGTTAATGCATTTGAAAATGTCTAAACTCTATAGCAACCAGATTCGTAATATCTATATTTACATACCAATCGAAAGGGCATTCAATTATCTTTTTAGTGGTATATATACAATATTATTTTATAATAAAACTGAAAAAAAAATAATAAAAAAGCACATCTCTCAAAGAATTTAGCACTGAAACTATGCCGCTCTCCATTGTGTGAAATTGTCATAACCTCGAAAACGGAAAGCCTAAACGGTACCGCCTTGTGTCCCAATAGCCAATCAGCGAATTTGTATTGGAAAAATATGGTATCGTAACCAATGATCAATTTATAAACGAATTTTCATTGGATAGAAAGAAAGGAATTGTTTATCCCAAACTTCAGGCTTAAATATTTTCTGATTGGTTTCTATAAATAAATAGTGATCACATAGAAATTGCCGAAAGTCTGCCCTTTTCAATGATATATAATGTTGTGGGGTTCTGTCAAGGGTTTGATACAAAACTATAGGTTAAATAAAGCCGAATTTTAGTGAACTTATACTAAATTTTAAATCACACGTTGATCAAAATAATTAATTAAAATATTTTTCAGTAGAAAAAAACATAAAACACATATAAATTATGATTTAGAAATGGATAAACTAGTATTTACAAAGATAAAAAAAAATTTACCGGAAAGACCCCCACAACACAAAAACTAGTGTAGTACAAAATGCTAATCGCGACTTATGTCACCTTTTGTCAGAACGGGTCACATATGTACAATCATATACAAAGTACCCGGTATAATTAATGACTTGAAGTTAATGGACATCCCAATAGAGACATATAGTAAACATTCTATAACTTTTAATATATGTTATTTAAAAAATAAAATATTTTCGGAGGGGAATGATTGAACTTAGGTATTATCTTCAACACATTAGAAGGCTAGATTCCTAACTGTGTCACCAATGTACTGGTTATATCTTATAATAACAGTTCTGCTGAGGATGGTAACTGGGTGTTTATGGGTGAGTGGGTGATGAGAGAGGGGGAGAAAGGAGGGTTGAGCTATTTAATACTATTATATCCAAAATCAAATTCAACAAGATGAACTAAATTATCCGTACATTCTGGTAAACAATCCTTTGATGACCGCTGTGTTGTGACTAATAATAAACACTGCAGTTTCCATTTTGCGGCACAGCAAAATTAGAGGGAACTGAAATAAAATTAGAGGGAAGTAAAACAAAATTAGAAAAACAGCTTTTTTTTTTTTTAAAGAAAAAGAGGATTAGATCCTCTAAAAGTGGAGTGGTAGGAACATCTGAGTTTAATATGACAGTTGAGCACCATTGCCACTTGGCCACCATGGTCCTATATATTTTAAATAATGTAACACAAAAAGAATCACATGACAGATAGATCATAAACCAAACAAGCTCATACAAACATACCAGTGTCTTTTCTGTAACACCATCCGATGTTAAGAAAAATATAGATCTTAATGTGCTGTTTGTAGCATTTACTTCCCCTCTGATTTCAAATGTGCTGTGGGCTTGTATAAGGAAAGCTCCACAGTTGGTAATATTGTTATTTGCGGCAGTAGGAAATAACCGTATTTGATCTCTAGTCTGGTAAGCTGAAATTTTAAAAAATAAATAATTAGAAGTAATGTTGTCCAAAACAATTAGTAAAATATAGGCATTTATTAAATAAAATAGACTTTAATTTTATTTTGTCAAATATCTCAATACTAACTATTATTTAAATCTATTAGGTGCATTCAAACAAACGTTTAACATTTATATATACAACTAATTGAAATCAGCTTTTTTAGGAAATTTCCAACATAAATTATTTTTCTGTGTGTCTTACAGCTGAAAATCTACCAAATGTTACATGTCTAGCAGTAAGCCTAGCTAGTCCATAAGAATTCAAAATGGAATTTATCCATCTTCATTACATTAATGCATGGTTTGTGATTTATTGAAAATATCTTGTTATTTAAAACTTAATCTATTAAAGTTAGTTGTTTTTTTTTATATGTTTAAAAATTGAAGTAAATACTAACCCAAACAAATCTGTATTCTCATCAGTAAAGACATCATACAGGTATAGATCATTATTTTTGGTATAACAAGAAATGATTTCATTGTTGACATTACAACTTCCAGGAATGAATGTCTCTTTAAATCTCGGAAACCTAATAAAGCAGGAGTTGTTGAAGCAGGAGTTGTTGTTTTTTTTGTTTATCATCTCAACACAATCAATGTTAAATAGGGCCTACCTGTAAAATGAAAAAAAAAATGACAAAAATCATAATCACTGATGTTTCATGTAAAAAAAAAATTAATAATTGTAAAGATCAATTAACTTATCCACTTTTAGAATAGGTTAAGATACTAAATAAGAATCTGAACTGCTGAAAATGATTTTAAAGAGGGACTTTATTAAATCTATACATATATATATAGTTTAGTATCAATCTATATAATTACTGTGAGTTTGTTTATATGTTTATATATATATATAGATTTATATATATATATGTTTGTCCTCTATAGGTTCCTAAGCCGTTTGACTAATCAAGACAAAAGTTAAACGTATACATTGAAAACGTCAAATAAAATAAATTTGTATTTTATGATTTATAATCATGAATGTGTTGATTTTATAAATCAAAAAAAGTATATCCAGCTTTACAAATACATAAAACCTTACGGAACAAATGGCCACTTCCGTTCATTTATCATGTTGAATGCGAGATTCTCTATGTTGAACGCGAGGGTCTTTTCGGGTTTTCCCAATTATGCTTTTCTTTTTTTTAATGTGGCGAGACCTTTTTAATAAGTTACGAACCGCAATTTGGCTTTGAGAGTTTAAATTGTTTACTTTAAAAAATACTAGCGTATGACATATTGTCTATCAAATTATTTCTTTTTTCATTATTGATTTTAAGTAAAAGTAACCAAATGTTTTAATTATCTAATGGATTCACGTCGCTATTGAGAATATTCTTTAATAGGTGACTTTATACTTTAAACTTTATAACTTTATAAATTAAATGATACGAATTATAAAAAACAAGTTAGGCCTGCTGTAAATGATTACTTTCAAATACCGAGTACCATAAGCTTGACAGTAGCAAGATAAATAAAAACTAAATACCGAAAGAAACATTCTCAATACTGTTTTATTGATACAATAAGCAAGAACAAAAATTGAATACCGAAAAAATATATTTCTCACTTTAGTTTTTATTGTATTGAAATATTATTATCTACGTTTTTTAAAATTATGTATTTCGTTATTGTTTGGTATTTGTTTGTTTTTTCTTTTTGAAAGTAGGCCTATATTATTATTAATAACAAGTCAAGTCAACACAACTGTTCGCTACAATGTTGTTGTATCTCCGATCTTTAGCTTTTCTGTTACAGAGTACACTGATTAAAAAAAAAACACTCACCTCACAAACTCTTAATAACAAAAAAAAAATTGAATATCGAAATATTAGCTTTTTTTGTGTTTGTTATGATTTATATTTCGATCTGCTTTCATAATTCTATACCAAAAATTGCATTTTTAAGATTAAGTGTCTGAGCAGTAAGTGTCTGGGGATTAAGTGACGGGGATTAAGTGACGGGGATTAAGTGTCTGGGGATGAAATGACTGTGAACCATGCCAGGGTCAGGGCGACCAGAAACAATTAAAAAGAACTAAAACTAAACACCCAAAAAGAAACGTTCTCACTCCATTTTTGTTATAATATGTTTTTTTTTTCTTTCTCTCTTAACAAAACACACTGTAGTCATTTGTGTCTCCGTCATTTTGACGGGCATAACCACTAGTATATATATATATATAGTCAAGTCTACACTCTTTAAATAGTTTTTAAGCAGAGTTTAATGCCGTAGATTAGGGAGCAATATTCTGGTTGGGCTAGAGCCCGGGCAGAGCTTTGGAGTGCCCCCCCCCCCCCCCCCGAGCTCAACCCTAAATGTTACGCCCTGGACTCAAGAGCCTTTCGATCTCATCCGGTTTTTTTTTTGGAGACCTGGTAACTTGGTACAAACAAGACAAAGTTTGTTCAAATCAAACACTAAAAATAAGCATTAAAATTTGCAACAACCCAAAGACATACAAATAAGCCCATTAAAGATAATTTGTATGCATGAGAGAAATTTATCAAAAGGAACAGCAGTTAAAGTTCCCTTTTATGAAGTCTAATGTTTTGTTAGATCTTTTAATTAGGGCCTACTTCATCAATATTTTGAGTCCAAAGATAATTTATGACTTATTTGTATTACTCCTAAGTACCTACTTGGGGCACGTTGGCCGAGCACATGTTCGACTGACAATCTGATTCTGAAGGTTCTGGGTTCAAGTTCAAATCCTGGTGGTGGAGGCTAGGATTTTTTCCTGGGGCTTGAAGGTGTCCCTGAGTCTACCTCTGGTGTGTAGTAGGCCTACCTGACATTAGTTGGGGTAAAGAAAGGGGAGGTGGGCATTGTGCGGTCCACACATCCCCTAGTGTACCGTGGCCGTGGCCAAAGAAACCATAGAACGCCGCTTCACCAGCCCTATGATCAGTTTTGTCCGAAGGGTAGGCCTACTTTACTTATCTACTTTGCACTTTTAGTTTGGGTTAAGTATATATGTTTCTTCCATGAATGAAGTAGCTAGTTTGTTTCTTTTTTTTTTTTGATACTCTTAAAGTCTTAAACTCTTAAACTCAGAACACTTGGCATTTTTCTGGGTGAAAAGATATAGTATTAGATCTAGTATTAGTGGCCTAGGCCTACTCCAGTTATTCCATTTTAGTTGTTTGTAGTCCATCCACTGATCATAAAATCATTTATTATCATGTAATTAATTTAATCATCCAGGATTCCAGGATCCAGTTATATTATCTGATACTGTCTAATAGGGCCTACCGATTATACTGATAGGCTGATAGTGAGTGATAAGCCTAGAACTAGAGTCTAGGTCTAGAGTCTAGATTCTAGATCTAACTACTAAGTCATAGTAAGTCTAGTTTAATTTGTGTAAATTATGTTGTTTTTTTTTCTACTTTACCTACAATAATGACTTACCTAAATGTATGAACAAAAGTAAGGTTGTTTGCATATGACTGTATAATTTACAGACGACTCAATCACACCACTGCGCGAAATAAAAATACGAAAAATAGACAAACAGTGATAAAAAGTTTACTAGTGAAGATTCGAAAGTTAAGAAACCGGAAATAAACAAACGGAAGACTCGCGAGTCGCGAGATCTCATTCTAAATGAGAAAGCAACATTATCTATTAATGCTATCTCACATTAGTTAGGCCTATACTAGAATATGCAGGATCTGTATGGGACCCATCAACTAAAGAGAACATTAAAAAATTAGAACAAACAATGGAACTAGAAATGGCTGCGGAGGATGGCGACAGTGTAGATTTAGCTAGGCAAAATATAGGCCTATAATTAATTATTGTCGTCATGCCAAAGGTGCAGAAAAGGGGGAGGGCCGCAGGGGCAGAGCGGTTTGAGTACAGTGTTCCAGTGTGAAATATATTTATGTGATGGGCAGGGGCGAAGCCACAGGGGGGGGGGTGCTTAACCCCCCCCCCCCCCCCCTGGAATATTTAAAAATATTTTTTTCAATAGATTTTTGGTTAAATATGTACTAAATTCGCTAAAAAATTAGTAAATGTTTGCCAAGCAAAAGTTCAGCCCCCCCCCCCCCAGAAAAAAATTCTGGCTTCGCCCCTGATGATGGGTGCCTTTTTGAAACAAGATATGCCTACTTTTGTGTGCACTTTGTGCTGCCCTTATTAACCAGTGACAGCACATCTTCAGACAGACAATAGAAGATATATATATATGTGTTTTGCTTTGTATTTCCGTTAGCCTTTTAGATCTAGGCCCTATTATATGTTTGTGTATTTTGTTAAAACTTCATATGACAGATAGACTAGTCAAGTTTATGTCAACCATTCATATTTCTTTAATAAACAAATTTTTTATTGCATTGCTGCTTTTTTAGTTTTTAGTGTTTTTGTTTCTTCGAACGTACAATATAATGAAAGATATCAAGCGCGATCAAGTTGTGGGGCAATTAAAAAGAAATGGGGCATTCTCAATAAAAACTAGGGGAGGTTTGTAACAGTATTGAGCAAAGAAAATTCAAACCTCCTTATTGGGATTGACGCCTAGATGTGTTAAGAGCTACCACATCTCTAGTGATGGACAGATCTGAAATGTGGCCTCTCCTCTCTCCCCTAGTGTATCTGAAATGACACCTTCACGTATGTATTCTAGGTCTACTGGTCTACCTGTTTCAACAGAAACCCTTGCCAAGTAAGCGGAGAAATTTAAGTGGCTTTATAAGTGGCAAATTACCTGTAATTTTAACGTTTCACTAACACATCATCTCATCTACTCTCTTTTTCTGGCTTACCAGCTCTGTCTCTTAATGCCCCCCCCCCCCCTGTATTTGTTCCAGATGCGGCCTGACCTCTATGATCGCGCCAATGCCAGAATGCAGAGAACTAAATGACTGGCTGGCTAGATCAATCTGTAAGACTGTAAATACATGATCATGAATGTCCGGATCGAGACGATTCTTCTATCACGTGACTAAATAAGCCAAAAAAATAAACAAAAATCTGAAATGCCAATAGAGACAGCAGGTGATTGGTAAAGGGCATGAAGTGAACACTGCCAAGATGACAAAGTCCATGGGTGACTCTTTGTGGAGATGCACTTCCGGGAACTGGATTTCTCAACATACCTGCTCACGGTGTGATGCCATGAATCAGGCAGTTTCTGGGTCTGTGAGAAAAGGAAGACACAGACTAAACAGTAAAGATAATAAGAAAAAAAACAAACAATAAAATATAAAAATATTTATTTCAAGATTTTCAGTTCCTTTTAAATTGTAAAATGAATGAAAAAGTGAACATGCTCACAAATAAGTGCAGAATTTTGAAATAAAATAGCACGTTTATATAAAACAACATGGAATGTGTAAGAGTCTTTTTTTCACATGAATTATAACGACAGGAATATAAAACGATCACATTTAGGCCTACCTAGTTTTGTCAAGTGTCCCACAAGTGGGGGCGTAGTAACGAATGCCCCCGTTAAAAACGTCCCACTTATGATTTATGAGACATTGACTAGAAACCTGCTTTGTACCAATTTTTTAAAGAAATAACTCGATTAAATTTTTTGGTTATGATTTATAATGAAGATTAGCTTGTACAATTCTATTTGCTAGACTATAGATAGGCTATCTTGCTTTAAATTTCAAAATTGTTTTTTCTCTAAGCAATCGCTATTACACTTTAGATTTTAGATGAATCTTGACATTATATATTTAGCCTATGGGACAATAAGGGCAATTCAATTTTAAAGTGAAATAGAAAAACTCGATCTATTGTATTTCTTTGTTGTATTGACAGTGTTATTGCACTCTTTGAAAAACGTGTTACTCCTATCATTTCTCCGCTCAAATAACTTCTGACATAAAAATATTGCCAGGATCATCCAGAGCTTTTTTGTTTCCTTTTCTGCTATAAGTCAAGATCAGACACCTGGATGGCCCAATTGATGAGTGGTCCGCCTTTTTCCAATCTCTTAGCATGCCATCGGTGTAATGACAGGGAGTCTCATCATGAGACAGGGGACAACAGTTGACCGCGTCTCCGAAGTAAACTATGACGAGCGATCACGGACGCAGCAAAGATTGGCCAAGATGGCAACTTGGATGAACAATGAGCGACTCTATGGGAGTCAACATAAGAGTGTGTTTTTTTTAACGAGCTCGTACGCAATAAACAAAAGCGCGCTAATAGGCGGTGACCGCGCAACTTAAGTAAACAATAAGCGCCTTTGAATCGGCTCAGCCCAGTAATGGACCTCAAGTAATACACAAAAGGAAGATAGGCACGACTTGGCCGGTTTTCTCGGCACACCCTAAAATAGAGTCATTCTACGTTAAAATGTAGAAACTATTAAGTGAGCTAATCACTACAAATATCGTAGACTAATTAATATCCTGCTAATTAGTAAAACAGATCATCACACCTTTGTGACCTGTGAAATAACAATTGTAAGTTGGATTTTGTTGTAATAGTGCAGAAACAAACTGAACTACAGTAAGATAAAATTGCAGGGAAAAAAAGCTGTATTATAAAAAAATGAATACATAGGCCCTATAAAAAAATGAACAAATAAACCTAGACACACTTGAGGACAGAAGGGCAAAGAGTAAAGAAGTAGGCCTAATAATACACAAGACAATAAATTCTAACGTATAAATAGGTCATACAACATAATAACAGTCTGTTACAACACTCTGATAAACATAAGGACAACAACACTTTCCTTATCCCTAATGCGAGACAAAAGGCAAATAAGTACAATTTATTCCCAAGTGGCATCCGGACATGATATTGGTTGCTTCAACAAACCAGGAAAACTAGTAACTTAGCATTTTATTAAATACTAATGGTCTGTCTTACATAAAATTAGATAAATTACTTTTCGTTACTTTTTATTAAAATTACTAGGCCTAGGTCTCCATTGTTGTACACTGTCAATAACACAAGTAAATTAATTATTTGAACATAACAATATGTGAAATAAAAAGCCTCATTTTGTATAATAAATTAACATTTATACAATTTTAAAAAGGTATGAGGCACTCGGCATTTAAAAAAAAATGAAAACGAAATTTAGAAATGTTTATTTAAATAGCCTCATAATCTTCAATTTGTTATGTTTTCTTATTCCTGAACTAATGGGTAAAAAGTAATATGCAAAAATATGTTACAGTTTAGCATTTTAGTTTAGAATACGCCGCAATAGTGCAATGAAGGAATTTTATGTACTGTAGCATTTTTTTTCAGAATTAAGAACTATGCTATGTTCACATAACGCAATATAGATTTCCGACGCCTTTATACTTTGCGGCTGTGTTTGTGAGTGTGTGTGTGGGGGGGGGGCAGGGGATGACTAATAAAAAAACATGAATAGCATGACAATTCAATCAGCGGAAATAACTCATTAAAATATCACTTTTGAATATTAATCTACAAGTTCAACTTCAGTCACGTTAATCCTTCAAACGGTTTTAAACATTCATTATGTACTCTTTTAGAAGAACATTATTTTTATTAATAGGCCTACACAATACGATCACTAGCATGAACGCATCCAAAATCACATCTACATCAATCATTGCCATAATTTATCAAGATATTAAATAATAGAATTTGAGCATAATTCCTTTACAAGATATCAAATCGTATTTCTAGATAGGTAATACTTTTATTTTTTTTGAAATTATCATTTTGTTTGGTTTCTTTATGAAATAGTAAATGATATAATTAAATAACAAAAATAACAGTAAAAGAACATTTTAAATGTAGCTTAGCTATTCGTTATAAAAACAAAAAAGTAATATATTTTCAACTGTCTCAATGAAATTTATAAATGAATATTAAATTATACGTATTTTGTAATATTGTATTACATTTTAACTGTCGTGTTCTGTGTTATTGTGTCTTTATATCTAACTTGTGTTGCTAGGAATACAAGAGCCTAACTTTGTGTGTACATGTCTTACGGACTCAAAGTAGGTTTATGGTCTTATATCACCGAGTTTTACTACAATATTACAATTACATAAATTATTCAATTGAAAGTTTTGGTTTCTATGTGGATCTTTTTGTTTGTTACATAAACAAGACAAGCACACAATGTTCATGGGATTTATTGTACACATTTCTTTCTTTACACTTTTTATATGCACATTTTGTTTGGCCTTGTGTGAGTAAATTAGTTTACATTATTAAATCAGCTTCAAGCTAGAGCTTTTTTATAACTGTTTACCATTTTAGATATTTTTTTAAAATCTATATTTTTTTTTTTATAATACCGTTCTTACTGATCGTATATTGTGAACATAAAATAAAAGTAGCGAGTGCACGCTATCCTTTTTAGACTCGTCATATGAAAGAATGGGCCGTGGTACCTTAATTAAAACCCCGCGGTAGCTTAGTCAAAGAGACATCCGTTGTTGCATTGTTTTACGCTTGTTCGCATGTGGCTCGTATTTGAACATAAATATGCGGAAAGTTTAGTCAATGAGGATGTGCACAAGCAAATAAGCAGTCTTAGGTGACCATGGATTGATTTTTTTTACGCGTGTCTAATTTCCAATAAAAAATCCGACTTTGAATGAAAGACTGAATAGTAGCACCAACTGAGTAGCCAAGACAAGCTTCAGTTATGTTGTTTTATTTGTTTGGTCCGCTTCATCGAAAGGTCAGCCGCTATTAAATCTAGTACGGTGTTGTAGCAGTTCTCATGCCACTAATTCTAATAGCGCTATTCCTTTTTACAAGTCATCTTACGGACTTAATATGCAGATGCGTTTTAGGGGTCATCACTCTTCTTGTTAAAAAAAAACGAAAAAAAATAGAATGTTAAAAGTTTATAAAATGTACACAGCGTGACACTTACCTGTCCGCATTACGAGCCTGCTTTCGAGCTTGCCGCGATTAAATTTTCTTTTAAATTGAGGTGATCCGCATAGACACGTTTTCTTCTGGACATATTATTGATTTGCCAGGTGGTGCTGACTAAGCGTCAGAGCGAGACGACACGTCACAGTTTTGATCACCCTAACTTGCAAGTGAATGTAGCGGAATTGTCAGGAACCCTCGTCCCATTACAATGACTTATTACCAATAGAAATATACTTAATATTGTATGCTTAAGTGGACAAATATTTATTGATTTTAATAGCAAATTTTTCAGTCTTGTAGTAAAAATATTGGCCTTTACGTATACCAAAATTATGTACGTTTCCTTTATTTATTTCAGCGAATATTACAATCTATACAAATCAACAGTACAACAATCTGGCCTCGTATGAAGAGATTTTCATTTGTGGGATTGACAACTTAACAATATTTGGAAAGGCCTACATCGATCACAACCAATTCAAAGCTCAATTAAGAGATATCAATATTGATGTATATTTAGCTCAAGACTTACCTTATGTAATAATAACGGACACTTATTTTGTCGTATTAATATCTATATTATATTCTTATATTGCATACATTTTATTTATATACACATCTCTTCCGTCACTATATATTTCTCTCTATAATTTTATACACATATATTGGTTGATAGATAGATAGATGGTTTGATTGTGGTTGATAATTTTATATATTATTTTACTATAATTTTATTATATTTATATATAACTAGATAGTTTGATGGATAAATACATATACTTAAATAAATATATAGATACAATTGATTTATTACATATTTTTTTCCTCCTTTAATTCTAATTTTATTCTTTTTTTTTTCTTTCAGTATTTATCCTTCATATGCAAATTGAATTTTACAAACTGCACTTTGCATTCGAAATTATCTTGCACGTGTCTGCAGAAAGAAAACACATTTATACATCTTGAAGTAAATATAATTGTTAACAAAATATTTAGTCAAAAAAATGTTTTTGTTTTAATGGATATCTCTTCTGGAATCGACTTTGAAAGTAACAGAATAAAATTCCCAGTTATCTCAGGTAAGTTGTGGAAGTTGTTTCTTAATGGCAGAACACTATAGTTTAGATTATATAACTACACATAAATAATATTGTATTATTGATTAGATTAAACATAATAAAACTATTCACGAAATAGTTGCTTTTAACACATTTTCAAGTTTAAATTAAGAGATTCTTTATGAACCCTAAAAGTTATACATTTGTATAAATAAGTTTTTTGAATATAGTTTTTATACTATAAAAAAACTAATAGTGTAATAATTAAATACGTATCGTAACGACCTTAAAATATGTTATTACAATTTGTATTATAGATGGAAAAATTAAACTGTTTCCGTACAAACAATCAGACAGTATAACTGAATGTAGACAAGGACTGGTTCTGGAAAAGGACAACTTGATTGTTTATGGCAAGGCAAAATTTAATGAAATTTTTGAAAATGGAACTATATCGTTTAGATATACTGTGGCTAAGGTAGTAGTCTTTTAATGTCAAACTTTATATATATATTATTATACTTCTGTTAACAAGGTTGCATAGCTGTTTGCTTTATTGCGTTCACTGTTGTATAGGTCTAGTTAAAGGGGTCGACATCCCATAGCAAGCGTGCCAGACTTGTCACGCCTAATCATTTTCAATGGTATGTGCCAGACAATTAGACCCTCTTCTACAAGAAAAAAGTTGGTTGACTTCTCTTAGTATGTTGGCACAATTAGAAATCCTACTTTGGCACATAATTATCAAAAGGTTGCCGATCTCTTGTCTAGGGTATATCTTTAAAAAAAGACCTTAATCAACAAAACATTACTATTTAGAATACAATAAAAATATTTAGCAACTCTTTTAAATGTACAACTAGTTAGTAAACTATATTTTTTTTCATTTTGTGTGTGTGTGTGCAGAAACTGCTTTGTAAAATGTCAGTACAAAACTGCACCATTAATACTCGACTACAATGTTATTGTGCAATCAAAGAAAAACACATCCTTCAATTGGTGTTGAATGTTACTGCAAATTGGAGTTTGAGAAAGTCCGAGCTAACTGTACTACTCAAGTCTGAAATGAATGATAATGCAATCGAAAGTAAATCTATTACTCTACCTGATATTTCAATCTACAGTGAGTTTGCAACATTATAATCTACGATTCGATCAAATAATGTTAATGCTTGAATGTAAACACAATTTAACCGGAGCATATATTTTTAGCTTCCATTTTAATTTCACATAATATTATATGCATTCATACTTTTTTTTATGAAGCATGATTACAAAACTCTACACATGCGCTTTAGGTCCACATGATTTTATACGCAATAGGGCGTTTGCAATCCCGTGACAAAAAGCACGTGATTTGTGTTTACTTTGAGTAATGGTGTACAAGTAAATATGGCCGCTGTATTAATAAAGTTTCATATAGGCTCGAGCTTTTTTTAAATGATGTGTTGTGTTTTAAGTCTTATTAAGATTTAAGCTGTATTATGTATGTTAAATAAAATAGGCTATTTTATTATTATCATAGACATAGATTATAGACGATGTGAGCCTAATAGTGACTTGACTAGATAGCCTATTCACCAACAATATCACTTGACATTGTAGCCTAGCCTACGAAACATTAAAAGTGTAGGCCTATAAAGTGAAATTGAAAGTGTAAATAGGTCTAGCCGGCCCTAGCTTAATCACATTAATCAATTAATCTACCGTACTACTATTTACCTCCTTATTTTTTAGTAGGATAGCCAATATTCAGATGTGAATTTTGTATGATAAAGAAGTACTTCACTTTCACCACGTTACATTTGTACCTCAAGTGGCTTCTTTATTTACACAAATACGTCACTAAAAACCTAAGCCACGCCCACTAAGAACGCTCTATATATAATTCTTTTCTCAAAGTTTTTTTCTTATAAATCACAAATCTATATTTTATATAAAATATTTAGTTTACAATTAATAATAATTAATAGAATTATTCACGTAAAAGCATGCTCTTAAAACACTGTAAAAAAATAAAAGACGTATTAAATTTAATTTATTTTTTCTTGTAATCAATTATTTCTTTAAAAAAAATATAAATTTGTATGTCTTTCTTTTATATGAGAATTGTTCGGGTACTTTTTTGTCGGTTTTATAAATTGTCATAGTTAATTGAATATATATTATTATAAATTATAGGCCTATGTTTAATATTTGCATATCTCGGTCTATGTTCTACAATCATAATTTATTTCTATCGCTTTTTTTTTCTACATTTATAAATGACATTAAATGTTAAATCAGTAGTTTTCTTTTCAGTTAAAACATTATTTATGGAATTTATCATTCGCTAATAATTAGACTTAAATCATAATTATAATCATAACTATTTTGCAATTTAGTATTTTTTGTACAATATATTTTTTTCTTTTAACTGGTTTATTATTGTGCACATTTTTTCACTAACTCTAATAAGTAAATTTTGTATATTGAAACATGATTTTATTTTTAATTGATTAGCTTGTTCTCACTTACAAATAACCCATTGCCCAAGAATTTTGGAAGAAGGAAAGATGATAAATTGCACGTGTGAATTGGATTTAAATATGAAGTCAACATCAAGTTTGCAATATAGCCTACGATGGGAAGAATGCGAACATAATCATAGCAACAGAACTACTTTATCATTTATAGCTCGAAGACCAAGTGTTGGTAAATAAAATGGTTCTTATGTAATGCATTTTATAGTTTTATTGCATACTATGTATTTTAGTTGATGTAGATATGTATTGAGATGCATTTTAGCCGAATAGTAAAGTAGAGACATATCACGTGTGGATTTCCTTACATTTAGATCATCGTATGCTGAGATAATCTAAATGAATATAGAATTGTTGGGTTAAATAATAGTTATGTATACATCATCATAAGGTGACATGCCAGACGACGTAGGCGATCATGTCTTCCCATGTATCTTTTATTCAGGCAAAATCTATCATTTCTGTTGTTTTTGTCATGCCATGCCGTTCCTTGCATCATCTAGTGTATCTTCCTTCTTTGTCTTCATCTGCGTTTATTTCCCTCTAGCTTTCCGGTTATTATGATGTTTTCTATGTTTTCTTTTCTAATTATGTGGCCTACTAACGTTGATTTCTTTTCATGATCTTTACAATTATTTCTCTGTTAGCGTTTGACCTTTTGAAAATCTTCACAGTAGATATATTTTTTCAATGTAACTCGTTGCATTCTTCTATAGAGCCACATCTCAGCACTTTCTAAACATGCAGTAATTTTTGTTTTAATGTCTATTCCACTATTCCTCACAGCCATATAATAAAATTGGTTCTACGTAGCACTTTAATACTTTCTTCCTTGTCTCTATCTCTAACGATTTGTTTCTTAATATTTTTCATTTTCATGAAGGCACCTTTGGCTTGTGCTATTCTAGTTATTATTTCAGTCCCACAGCGGCCATCTGATGTAATCAGGAAGTAAAGTATCCCGTCGGACCAAATTGTTCCATTGGGCCGGTGAAGCAGCGTTCACCAGTTTTCTTGGCCACGGCATACTAGGTGATTTTGTGGCCAGCACTATGCACAGACGCCTTTACTTTACCTCAACTAAGGTTAGGTACCCATCAGAGCTGGGTAGACTCAGGGACACCTCAAATCCTGGGAAAAAATCATAACCTGCACCAGGACTCGAACCCAGGACCCTTGCACCGCCAGTCGAATGCGCTGCCGCTCGACTACCGTATTTGAATGTATCTACTTGCTTAAATACATTGTTGTTGTTTTTTTACTTGGCATAGGTCTACTGGGCTGGTCGCCTTCTTTGTTATAACCATAGTATACAGTTATGTTTTTTCCACAGTACTTTATTAATCGTTGATCTTATTTACCATTATTTTATTTATGTAATTAATCATACACACCAAAGTGCAATAATTCTGGTTGGTAAACTTCAAAGGATTGTGCAATTTCTTAGACCATTTAAATGTCCTTAGAGTGCCTTCGACTTCGAAGCCATAGCCACAATATATAACAGTTTTGACAGGCATGTGCTTGATGTTTGAATTTGATAGTAAAGTGTATTGCTTTTATTTGTTTGGATTTTTTTTTCAGAATACCTTTGCCTATTTAATTCAACAGACACACAAAAACGCATAAGTTTTTCTCCCTATATAATTGGTAAATATATATGTACCATTCATTGATCTATAACTTATAATCTAGGAGTTGTGTTGCATAAATAGCCAGCAGACATTTAAATATAATAATTAGCCTTTATTTCGTTTTAAAACCATTTTTTAAATAAAATTACAGATTCAGTTTCAATATTGTACATCATTGTTATAAGACTGAGATTGTAATAATATGAGTTCTATAATAGGCCTATATTATCATTTAGACTATATTATGCTGTGTATATTTAATATTAAAATGACGTAGCCTACATCCCTAGCAAACACTTTAATTACAATTACTTTGTGCTATAGTATTATATAATAGCACGAGTCTTTTAAAACAGAACATCAAATTTGCAACGCTGTATTAATGATTTAATGGCATAATTAAAAACTTTTTCTTTCTAAAGCTAAAGCAGAAAATGTCACATGTAATAAAGTTTTGGGAGAAAATGGAGAATTGAACATCTCTTGTGTTACATTGAAAATATACCCAGAGGCACTTTGTGTAATCATGTTGCTACAAGTTGAGGTATACATAATACACTAAATCTGTTTTTAAAATATATCATTAAACAGAAGTATCAACTTCTGATACCAAGTGGTCGTCACTTTTAGAGTAAGTTTGAAAGCATCGTTCACTAAGAAGGAAAACCAAAAGAGAAGTAATTTAACTGTCATTTTTATGTGGAAATATTGTAACATACTAGTCAGTATTTAGTTTAGCAATACAATAAGAAATATTTTTTTCCAGAAAAAATACTAAAAAGAAAAATGAAAAGAAAAAGAAATGTGAAAAAAAAAAAGAAAAATGAGTGACGATTCTTTGTAGTATGCATCTATTTGCACTTAATTTCAACCACACGCTAAAGTTAAAACAAAACATGACAGTAGACATATACTTACTCTAAATATATAATTATAACAAAAATATTTGAAGAAATCACATATAATAATGATTTTATTGTAGTTAAGTAGGCCTACATACATGAAAAATAGTATATTAAACATAACTTGAATGAAAAAGAACTGAGTGGTAAAGATGTATTATTTCGTTTCAGAACGACCTTCAATGAGCGGGGGCGGCTTTAAAAACTAAACCATTATTGATTTTAAGTAAAAGTAACCAAATGTTTTAATTATCTAATGGATTCACGTCGCTATTGAGAATATTCTTTAATAGGTGACTTTATACTTTAAACTTTATAACTTTATAAATTAAATGATACGAATTATAAAAAACAAGTTAGGCCTGCTGTAAATGATTACTTTCAAATACCGAGTACCATAAGCTTGACAGTAGCAAGATAAATAAAAACTAAATACCGAAAGAAACATTCTCAATACTGTTTTATTGATACAATAAGCAAGAACAAAAATTGAATACCGAAAAAATATATTTCTCACTTTAGTTTTTATTGTATTGAAATATTATTATCTACGTTTTTTAAAATTATGTATTTCGTTATTGTTTGGTATTTGTTTGTTTTTTCTTTTTGAAAGTAGGCCTATATTATTATTAATAACAAGTCAAGTCAACACAACTGTTCGCTACAATGTTGTTGTATCTCCGATCTTTAGCTTTTCTGTTACAGAGTACACTGATTAAAAAAAAAACACTCACCTCACAAACTCTTAATAACAAAAAAAAAATTGAATATCGAAATATTAGCTTTTTTTGTGTTTGTTATGATTTATATTTCGATCTGCTTTCATAATTCTATACCAAAAATTGCATTTTTAAGATTAAGTGTCTGAGCAGTAAGTGTCTGGGGATTAAGTGACGGGGATTAAGTGACGGGGATTAAGTGTCTGGGGATGAAATGACTGTGAACCATGCCAGGGTCAGGGCGACCAGAAACAATTAAAAAGAACTAAAACTAAACACCCAAAAAGAAACGTTCTCACTCCATTTTTGTTATAATATGTTTGTTTTTTCTTTCTCTCTTAACAAAACACACTGTAGTCATTTGTGTCTCCGTCATTTTGACGGGCATAACCACTAGTATATATATATATATAGTCAAGTCTACACTCTTTAAATAGTTTTTAAGCAGAGTTTAATGCCGTAGATTAGGGAGCAATATTCTGGTTGGGCTAGAGCCCGGGCAGAGCTTTGGAGTGCCCCCCCCCCCCCCCGAGCTCAACCCTAAATGTTACGCCCTGGACTCAAGAGCCTTTCGATCTCATCCGGTTTTTTTTTTGGAGACCTGGTAACTTGGTACAAACAAGACAAAGTTTGTTCAAATCAAACACTAAAAATAAGCATTAAAATTTGCAACAACCCAAAGACATACAAATAAGCCCATTAAAGATAATTTGTATGCATGAGAGAAATTTATCAAAAGGAACAGCAGTTAAAGTTCCCTTTTATGAAGTCTAATGTTTTGTTAGATCTTTTAATTAGGGCCTACTTCATCAATATTTTGAGTCCAAAGATAATTTATGACTTATTTGTATTACTCCTAAGTACCTACTTGGGGCACGTTGGCCGAGCACATGTTCGACTGACAATCTGATTCTGAAGGTTCTGGGTTCAAGTTCAAATCCTGGTGGTGGAGGCTAGGATTTTTTCCTGGGGCTTGAAGGTGTCCCTGAGTCTACCTCTGGTGTGTAGTAGGCCTACCTGACATTAGTTGGGGTAAAGAAAGGGGAGGTGGGCATTGTGCGGTCCACACATCCCCTAGTGTACCGTGGCCGTGGCCAAAGAAACCATAGAACGCCGCTTCACCAGCCCTATGATCAGTTTTGTCCGAAGGGTAGGCCTACTTTACTTATCTACTTTGCACTTTTAGTTTGGGTTAAGTATATATGTTTCTTCCATGAATGAAGTAGCTAGTTTGTTTCTTTTTTTTTTTTGATACTCTTAAAGTCTTAAACTCTTAAACTCAGAACACTTGGCATTTTTCTGGGTGAAAAGATATAGTATTAGATCTAGTATTAGTGGCCTAGGCCTACTCCAGTTATTCCATTTTAGTTGTTTGTAGTCCATCCACTGATCATAAAATCATTTATTATCATGTAATTAATTTAATCATCCAGGATTCCAGGATCCAGTTATATTATCTGATACTGTCTAATAGGGCCTACCGATTATACTGATAGGCTGATAGTGAGTGATAAGCCTAGAACTAGAGTCTAGGTCTAGAGTCTAGATTCTAGATCTAACTACTAAGTCATAGTAAGTCTAGTTTAATTTGTGTAAATTATGTTGTTTTTTTTCTACTTTACCTACAATAATGACTTACCTAAATGTATGAACAAAAGTAAGGTTGTTTGCATATGACTGTATAATTTACAGACGACTCAATCACACCACTGCGCGAAATAAAATTACGAAAAATAGACAAACAGTGATAAAAAGTTTACTAGTGAAGATTCGAAAGTTAAGAAACCGGAAATAAACAAACGGAAGACTCGCGAGTCGCGAGATCTCATTCTAAATGAGAAAGCAACATTATCTATTAATGCTATCTCACATTAGTTAGGCCTATACTAGAATATGCAGGATCTGTATGGGACCCATCAACTAAAGAGAACATTAAAAAATTAGAACAAACAATGGAACTAGAAATGGCTGCGGAGGATGGCGACAGTGTAGATTTAGCTAGGCAAAATATAGGCCTATAATTAATTATTGTCGTCATGCCAAAGGTGCAGAAAAGGGGGAGGGCCGCAGGGGCAGAGCGGTTTGAGTACAGTGTTCCAGTGTGAAATATATTTATGTGATGGGCAGGGGCGAAGCCACAGGGGGGGGTGCTTAACCCCCCCCCCCCCCCCTGGAATATTTAAAAATATTTTTTTCAATAGATTTTTGGTTAAATATGTACTAAATTCGCTAAAAAATTAGTAAATGTTTGCCAAGCAAAAGTTCAGCCCCCCCCCCCCCAGAAAAAAATTCTGGCTTCGCCCCTGATGATGGGTGCCTTTTTGAAACAAGATATGCCTACTTTTGTGTGCACTTTGTGCTGCCCTTATTAACCAGTGACAGCACATCTTCAGACAGACAATAGAAGATATATATATATGTGTTTTGCTTTGTATTTCCGTTAGCCTTTTAGATCTAGGCCCTATTATATGTTTGTGTATTTTGTTAAAACTTCATATGACAGATAGACTAGTCAAGTTTATGTCAACCATTCATATTTCTTTAATAAACAAATTTTTTATTGCATTGCTGCTTTTTTAGTTTTTAGTGTTTTTGTTTCTTCGAACGTACAATATAATGAAAGATATCAAGCGCGATCAAGTTGTGGGGCAATTAAAAAGAAATGGGGCATTCTCAATAAAAACTAGGGGAGGTTTGTAACAGTATTGAGCAAAGAAAATTCAAACCTCCTTATTGGGATTGACGCCTAGATGTGTTAAGAGCTACCACATCTCTAGTGATGGACAGATCTGAAATGTGGCCTCTCCTCTCTCCCCTAGTGTATCTGAAATGACACCTTCACGTATGTATTCTAGGTCTACTGGTCTACCTGTTTCAACAGAAACCCTTGCCAAGTAAGCGGAGAAATTTAAGTGGCTTTATAAGTGGCAAATTACCTGTAATTTTAACGTTTCACTAACACATCATCTCATCTACTCTCTTTTTCTGGCTTACCAGCTCTGTCTCTTAATGCCCCCCCCCCTGTATTTGTTCCAGATGCGGCCTGACCTCTATGATCGCGCCAATGCCAGAATGCAGAGAACTAAATGACTGGCTGGCTAGATCAATCTGTAAGACTGTAAATACATGATCATGAATGTCCGGATCGAGACGATTCTTCTATCACGTGACTAAATAAGCCAAAAAAATAAACAAAAATCTGAAATGCCAATAGAGACAGCAGGTGATTGGTAAAGGGCATGAAGTGAACACTGCCAAGATGACAAAGTCCATGGGTGACTCTTTGTGGAGATGCACTTCCGGGAACTGGATTTCTCAACATACCTGCTCACGGTGTGATGCCATGGATCAGGCAGTTTCTGGGTCTGTGAGAAAAGGAAGACACAGACTAAACAGTAAAGATAATAAGAAAAAAAACAAACAATAAAATATAAAAATATTTATTTCAAGATTTTCAGTTCCTTTTAAATTGTAAAATGAATGAAAAAGTGAACATGCTCACAAATAAGTGCAGAATTTTGAAATAAAATAGCACGTTTATATAAAACAACATGGAATGTGTAAGAGTCTTTTTTTCACATGAATTATAACGACAGGAATATAAAACGATCACATTTAGGCCTACCTAGTTTTGTCAAGTGTCCCACAAGTGGGGGCGTAGTAACGAATGCCCCCGTTAAAAACGTCCCACTTATGATTTATGAGACATTGACTAGAAACCTGCTTTGTACCAATTTTTTAAAGAAATAACTCGATTAAATTTTTTGGTTATGATTTATAATGAAGATTAGCTTGTACAATTCTATTTGCTAGACTATAGATAGGCTATCTTGCTTTAAATTTCAAAATTGTTTTTTCTCTAAGCAATCGCTATTACACTTTAGATTTTAGATGAATCTTGACATTATATATTTAGCCTATGGGACAATAAGGGCAATTCAATTTTAAAGTGAAATAGAAAAACTCGATCTATTGTATTTCTTTGTTGTATTGACAGTGTTATTGCACTCTTTGAAAAACGTGTTACTCCTATCATTTCTCCGCTCAAATAACTTCTGACATAAAAATATTGCCAGGATCATCCAGAGCTTTTTTGTTTCCTTTTCTGCTATAAGTCAAGATCAGACACCTGGATGGCCCAATTGATGAGTGGTCCGCCTTTTTCCAATCTCTTAGCATGCCATCGGTGTAATGACAGGGAGTCTCATCATGAGACAGGGGACAACAGTTGACCGCGTCTCCGAAGTAAACTATGACGAGCGATCACGGACGCAGCAAAGATTGGCCAAGATGGCAACTTGGATGAACAATGAGCGACTCTATGGGAGTCAACATAAGAGTGTGTTTTTTTTAACGAGCTCGTACGCAATAAACAAAAGCGCGCTAATAGGCGGTGACCGCGCAACTTAAGTAAACAATAAGCGCCTTTGAATCGGCTCAGCCCAGTAATGGACCTCAAGTAATACACAAAAGGAAGATAGGCACGACTTGGCCGGTTTTCTCGGCACACCCTAAAATAGAGTCATTCTACGTTAAAATGTAGAAACTATTAAGTGAGCTAATCACTACAAATATCGTAGACTAATTAATATCCTGCTAATTAGTAAAACAGATCATCACACCTTTGTGACCTGTGAAATAACAATTGTAAGTTGGATTTTGTTGTAATAGTGCAGAAACAAACTGAACTACAGTAAGATAAAATTGCAGGGAAAAAAAGCTGTATTATAAAAAAATGAATACATAGGCCCTATAAAAAAATGAACAAATAAACCTAGACACACTTGAGGACAGAAGGGCAAAGAGTAAAGAAGTAGGCCTAATAATACACAAGACAATAAATTCTAACGTATAAATAGGTCATACAACATAATAACAGTCTGTTACAACACTCTGATAAACATAAGGACAACAACACTTTCCTTATCCCTAATGCGAGACAAAAGGCAAATAAGTACAATTTATTCCCAAGTGGCATCCGGACATGATATTGGTTGCTTCAACAAACCAGGAAAACTAGTAACTTAGCATTTTATTAAATACTAATGGTCTGTCTTACATAAAATTAGATAAATTACTTTTCGTTACTTTTTATTAAAATTACTAGGCCTAGGTCTCCATTGTTGTACACTGTCAATAACACAAGTAAATTAATTATTTGAACATAACAATATGTGAAATAAAAAGCCTCATTTTGTATAATAAATTAACATTTATACAATTTTAAAAAGGTATGAGGCACTCGGCATTTAAAAAAAAATGAAAACGAAATTTAGAAATGTTTATTTAAATAGCCTCATAATCTTCAATTTGTTATGTTTTCTTATTCCTGAACTAATGGGTAAAAAGTAATATGCAAAAATATGTTACAGTTTAGCATTTTAGTTTAGAATACGCCGCAATAGTGCAATGAAGGAATTTTATGTACTGTAGCATTTTTTTTCAGAATTAAGAACTATGCTATGTTCACATAACGCAATATAGATTTCCGACGCCTTTATACTTTGCGGCTGTGTTTGTGAGTGTGTGTGTGGGGGGGGGGGGGGCAGGGGATGACTAATAAAAAAACATGAATAGCATGACAATTCAATCAGCGGAAATAACTCATTAAAATATCACTTTTGAATATTAATCTACAAGTTCAACTTCAGTCACGTTAATCCTTCAAACGGTTTTAAACATTCATTATGTACTCTTTTAGAAGAACATTATTTTTATTAATAGGCCTACACAATACGATCACTAGCATGAACGCATCCAAAATCACATCTACATCAATCATTGCCATAATTTATCAAGATATTAAATAATAGAATTTGAGCATAATTCCTTTACAAGATATCAAATCGTATTTCTAGATAGGTAATACTTTTATTTTTTTTGAAATTATCATTTTGTTTGGTTTCTTTATGAAATAGTAAATGATATAATTAAATAACAAAAATAACAGTAAAAGAACATTTTAAATGTAGCTTAGCTATTCGTTATAAAAACAAAAAAGTAATATATTTTCAACTGTCTCAATGAAATTTATAAATGAATATTAAATTATACGTATTTTGTAATATTGTATTACATTTAACTGTCGTGTTCTGTGTTATTGTGTCTTTATATCTAACTTGTGTTGCTAGGAATACAAGAGCCTAACTTTGTGTGTACATGTCTTACGGACTCAAAGTAGGTTTATGGTCTTATATCACCGAGTTTTACTACAATATTACAATTACATAAATTATTCAATTGAAAGTTTTGGTTTCTATGTGGATCTTTTTGTTTGTTACATAAACAAGACAAGCACACAATGTTCATGGGATTTATTGTACACATTTCTTTCTTTACACTTTTTATATGCACATTTTGTTTGGCCTTGTGTGAGTAAATTAGTTTACATTATTAAATCAGCTTCAAGCTAGAGCTTTTTTATAACTGTTTACCATTTTAGATATTTTTTTAAAATCTATATTTTTTTTTTTATAATACCGTTCTTACTGATCGTATATTGTGAACATAAAATAAAAGTAGCGAGTGCACGCTATCCTTTTTAGACTCGTCATATGAAAGAATGGGCCGTGGTACCTTAATTAAAACCCCGCGGTAGCTTAGTCAAAGAGACATCCGTTGTTGCATTGTTTTACGCTTGTTCGCATGTGGCTCGTATTTGAACATAAATATGCGGAAAGTTTAGTCAATGAGGATGTGCACAAGCAAATAAGCAGTCTTAGGTGACCATGGATTGATTTTTTTTACGCGTGTCTAATTTCCAATAAAAAATCCGACTTTGAATGAAAGACTGAATAGTAGCACCAACTGAGTAGCCAAGACAAGCTTCAGTTATGTTGTTTTATTTGTTTGGTCCGCTTCATCGAAAGGTCAGCCGCTATTAAATCTAGTACGGTGTTGTAGCAGTTCTCATGCCACTAATTCTAATAGCGCTATTCCTTTTTACAAGTCATCTTACGGACTTAATATGCAGATGCGTTTTAGGGGTCATCACTCTTCTTGTTAAAAAAAAACGAAAAAAAATAGAATGTTAAAAGTTTATAAAATGTACACAGCGTGACACTTACCTGTCCGCATTACGAGCCTGCTTTCGAGCTTGCCGCGATTAAATTTTCTTTTAAATTGAGGTGATCCGCATAGACACGTTTTCTTCTGGACATATTATTGATTTGCCAGGTGGTGCTGACTAAGCGTCAGAGCGAGACGACACGTCACAGTTTTGATCACCCTAACTTGCAAGTGAATGTAGCGGAATTGTCAGGAACCCTCGTCCCATTACAATGACTTATTACCAATAGAAATATACTTAATATTGTATGCTTAAGTGGACAAATATTTATTGATTTTAATAGCAAATTTTTCAGTCTTGTAGTAAAAATATTGGCCTTTACGTATACCAAAATTATGTACGTTTCCTTTATTTATTTCAGCGAATATTACAATCTATACAAATCAACAGTACAACAATCTGGCCTCGTATGAAGAGATTTTCATTTGTGGGATTGACAACTTAACAATATTTGGAAAGGCCTACATCGATCACAACCAATTCAAAGCTCAATTAAGAGATATCAATATTGATGTATATTTAGCTCAAGACTTACCTTATGTAATAATAACGGACACTTATTTTGTCGTATTAATATCTATATTATATTCTTATATTGCATACATTTTATTTATATACACATCTCTTCCGTCACTATATATTTCTCTCTATAATTTTATACACATATATTGGTTGATAGATAGATAGATGGTTTGATTGTGGTTGATAATTTTATATATTATTTTACTATAATTTTATTATATTTATATATAACTAGATAGTTTGATGGATAAATACATATACTTAAATAAATATATAGATACAATTGATTTATTACATATTTTTTTCCTCCTTTAATTCTAATTTTATTCTTTTTTTTTTCTTTCAGTATTTATCCTTCATATGCAAATTGAATTTTACAAACTGCACTTTGCATTCGAAATTATCTTGCACGTGTCTGCAGAAAGAAAACACATTTATACATCTTGAAGTAAATATAATTGTTAACAAAATATTTAGTCAAAAAAATGTTTTTGTTTTAATGGATATCTCTTCTGGAATCGACTTTGAAAGTAACAGAATAAAATTCCCAGTTATCTCAGGTAAGTTGTGGAAGTTGTTTCTTAATGGCAGAACACTATAGTTTAGATTATATAACTACACATAAATAATATTGTATTATTGATTAGATTAAACATAATAAAACTATTCACGAAATAGTTGCTTTTAACACATTTTCAAGTTTAAATTAAGAGATTCTTTATGAACCCTAAAAGTTATACATTTGTATAAATAAGTTTTTTGAATATAGTTTTTATACTATAAAAAAACTAATAGTGTAATAATTAAATACGTATCGTAACGACCTTAAAATATGTTATTACAATTTGTATTATAGATGGAAAAATTAAACTGTTTCCGTACAAACAATCAGACAGTATAACTGAATGTAGACAAGGACTGGTTCTGGAAAAGGACAACTTGATTGTTTATGGCAAGGCAAAATTTAATGAAATTTTTGAAAATGGAACTATATCGTTTAGATATACTGTGGCTAAGGTAGTAGTCTTTTAATGTCAAACTTTATATATATATTATTATACTTCTGTTAACAAGGTTGCATAGCTGTTTGCTTTATTGCGTTCACTGTTGTATAGGTCTAGTTAAAGGGGTCGACATCCCATAGCAAGCGTGCCAGACTTGTCACGCCTAATCATTTTCAATGGTATGTGCCAGACAATTAGACCCTCTTCTACAAGAAAAAAGTTGGTTGACTTCTCTTAGTATGTTGGCACAATTAGAAATCCTACTTTGGCACATAATTATCAAAAGGTTGCCGATCTCTTGTCTAGGGTATATCTTTAAAAAAAGACCTTAATCAACAAAACATTACTATTTAGAATACAATAAAAATATTTAGCAACTCTTTTAAATGTACAACTAGTTAGTAAACTATATTTTTTTTCATTTTGTGTGTGTGTGTGCAGAAACTGCTTTGTAAAATGTCAGTACAAAACTGCACCATTAATACTCGACTACAATGTTATTGTGCAATCAAAGAAAAACACATCCTTCAATTGGTGTTGAATGTTACTGCAAATTGGAGTTTGAGAAAGTCCGAGCTAACTGTACTACTCAAGTCTGAAATGAATGATAATGCAATCGAAAGTAAATCTATTACTCTACCTGATATTTCAATCTACAGTGAGTTTGCAACATTATAATCTACGATTCGATCAAATAATGTTAATGCTTGAATGTAAACACAATTTAACCGGAGCATATATTTTTAGCTTCCATTTTAATTTCACATAATATTATATGCATTCATACTTTTTTTTATGAAGCATGATTACAAAACTCTACACATGCGCTTTAGGTCCACATGATTTTATACGCAATAGGGCGTTTGCAATCCCGTGACAAAAAGCACGTGATTTGTGTTTACTTTGAGTAATGGTGTACAAGTAAATATGGCCGCTGTATTAATAAAGTTTCATATAGGCTCGAGCTTTTTTTAAATGATGTGTTGTGTTTTAAGTCTTATTAAGATTTAAGCTGTATTATGTATGTTAAATAAAATAGGCTATTTTATTATTATCATAGACATAGATTATAGACGATGTGAGCCTAATAGTGACTTGACTAGATAGCCTATTCACCAACAATATCACTTGACATTGTAGCCTAGCCTACGAAACATTAAAAGTGTAGGCCTATAAAGTGAAATTGAAAGTGTAAATAGGTCTAGCCGGCCCTAGCTTAATCACATTAATCAATTAATCTACCGTACTACTATTTACCTCCTTATTTTTTAGTAGGATAGCCAATATTCAGATGTGAATTTTGTATGATAAAGAAGTACTTCACTTTCACCACGTTACATTTGTACCTCAAGTGGCTTCTTTATTTACACAAATACGTCACTAAAAACCTAAGCCACGCCCACTAAGAACGCTCTATATATAATTCTTTTCTCAAAGTTTTTTTCTTATAAATCACAAATCTATATTTTATATAAAATATTTAGTTTACAATTAATAATAATTAATAGAATTATTCACGTAAAAGCATGCTCTTAAAACACTGTAAAAAAATAAAAGACGTATTAAATTTAATTTATTTTTTCTTGTAATCAATTATTTCTTTAAAAAAAATATAAATTTGTATGTCTTTCTTTTATATGAGAATTGTTCGGGTACTTTTTTGTCGGTTTTATAAATTGTCATAGTTAATTGAATATATATTATTATAAATTATAGGCCTATGTTTAATATTTGCATATCTCGGTCTATGTTCTACAATCATAATTTATTTCTATCGCTTTTTTTTTCTACATTTATAAATGACATTAAATGTTAAATCAGTAGTTTTCTTTTCAGTTAAAACATTATTTATGGAATTTATCATTCGCTAATAATTAGACTTAAATCATAATTATAATCATAACTATTTTGCAATTTAGTATTTTTTGTACAATATATTTTTTTCTTTTAACTGGTTTATTATTGTGCACATTTTTTCACTAACTCTAATAAGTAAATTTTGTATATTGAAACATGATTTTATTTTTAATTGATTAGCTTGTTCTCACTTACAAATAACCCATTGCCCAAGAATTTTGGAAGAAGGAAAGATGGTAAATTGCACGTGTGAATTGGATTTAAATATGAAGTCAACATCAAGTTTGCAATATAGCCTACGATGGGAAGAATGCGAACATAATCATAGCAACAGAACTACTTTATCATTTATAGCTCGAAGACCAAGTGTTGGTAAATAAAATGGTTCTTATGTAATGCATTTTATAGTTTTATTGCATACTATGTATTTTAGTTGATGTAGATATGTATTGAGATGCATTTTAGCCGAATAGTAAAGTAGAGACATATCACGTGTGGATTTCCTTACATTTAGATCATCGTATGCTGAGATAATCTAAATGAATATAGAATTGTTGGGTTAAATAATAGTTATGTATACATCATCATAAGGTGACATGCCAGACGACGTAGGCGATCATGTCTTCCCATGTATCTTTTATTCAGGCAAAATCTATCATTTCTGTTGTTTTTGTCATGCCATGCCGTTCCTTGCATCATCTAGTGTATCTTCCTTCTTTGTCTTCATCTGCGTTTATTTCCCTCTAGCTTTCCGGTTATTATGATGTTTTCTATGTTTTCTTTTCTAATTATGTGGCCTACTAACGTTGATTTCTTTTCATGATCTTTACAATTATTTCTCTGTTAGCGTTTGACCTTTTGAAAATCTTCACAGTAGATATATTTTTTCAATGTAACTCGTTGCATTCTTCTATAGAGCCACATCTCAGCACTTTCTAAACATGCAGTAATTTTTGTTTTAATGTCTATTCCACTATTCCTCACAGCCATATAATAAAATTGGTTCTACGTAGCACTTTAATACTTTCTTCCTTGTCTCTATCTCTAACGATTTGTTTCTTAATATTTTTCATTTTCATGAAGGCACCTTTGGCTTGTGCTATTCTAGTTATTATTTCAGTCCCACAGCGGCCATCTGATGTAATCAGGAAGTAAAGTATCCCGTCGGACCAAATTGTTCCATTGGGCCGGTGAAGCAGCGTTCACCAGTTTTCTTGGCCACGGCATACTAGGTGATTTTGTGGCCAGCACTATGCACAGACGCCTTTACTTTACCTCAACTAAGGTTAGGTACCCATCAGAGCTGGGTAGACTCAGGGACACCTCAAATCCTGGGAAAAAATCATAACCTGCACCAGGACTCGAACCCAGGACCCTTGCACCGCCAGTCGAATGCGCTGCCGCTCGACTACCGTATTTGAATGTATCTACTTGCTTAAATACATTGTTGTTGTTTTTTTACTTGGCATAGGTCTACTGGGCTGGTCGCCTTCTTTGTTATAACCATAGTATACAGTTATGTTTTTTCCACAGTACTTTATTAATCGTTGATCTTATTTACCATTATTTTATTTATGTAATTAATCATACACACCAAAGTGCAATAATTCTGGTTGGTAAACTTCAAAGGATTGTGCAATTTCTTAGACCATTTAAATGTCCTTAGAGTGCCTTCGACTTCGAAGCCATAGCCACAATATATAACAGTTTTGACAGGCATGTGCTTGATGTTTGAATTTGATAGTAAAGTGTATTGCTTTTATTTGTTTGGATTTTTTTTTCAGAATACCTTTGCCTATTTAATTCAACAGACACACAAAAACGCATAAGTTTTTCTCCCTATATAATTGGTAAATATATATGTACCATTCATTGATCTATAACTTATAATCTAGGAGTTGTGTTGCATAAATAGCCAGCAGACATTTAAATATAATAATTAGCCTTTATTTCGTTTTAAAACCATTTTCTAAATAAAATTACAGATTCAGTTTCAATATTGTACATCATTGTTATAAGACCGAGATTGTAATAATATGAGTTCTATAATAGGCCTATATTATCATTTAGACTATATTATGCTGTGTATATTTAATATTAAAATGACGTAGCCTACATCCCTAGCAAACACTTTAATTACAATTACTTTGTGTTATAGTATTATATAATAGCACGAGTCTTTTAAAACAGAACATCAAATTTGCAACGCTGTATTAATGATTTAATGGCATAATTAAAAACTTTTTCTTTCTAAAGCTAAAGCAGAAAATGTCACATGTAATAAAGTTTTGGGAGAAAATGGAGAATTGAACATCTCTTGTGTTACATTGAAAATATACCCAGAGGCACTTTGTGTAATCATGTTGCTACAAGTTGAGGTATACATAATACACTAAATCTGTTTTTAAAATATATCATTAAACAGAAGTATCAACTTCTGATACCAAGCGGTAGTCACTTTTAGAGTAAGTTTGAAAGCATCGTTCACTAAGAAGGAAAACCAAAAGAGAAGTAATTTAACTGTCATTTTTATGTGGAAATATTGTAACATACTAGTCAGTATTTAGTTTAGCAATACAATAAGAAATATTTTTTTCCAGAAAAAATACTAAAAAGAAAAATGAAAAGAAAAAGAAATGTGAAAAAAAAAAAGAAAATTGAGTGACGATTCTTTGTAGTATGCATCTATTTGCACTTAATTTCAACCACACGCTAAAGTTAAGACAAAACATGACAGTAGACATATACTTACTCTAAATATATAATTATAACAAAAATACTTGAAGAAATCACATATAATAATGATTTTATTGTAGTTAAGTAGGCCTACATACATGAAAAATAGTATATTAAACATAACTTGAATGAAAAAGAACTGAGTGGTAAAGATGTATTATTTCGTTTCAGAACGACCTTCAATGAGCGGGGGCGGCTTTAAAAACTAATTCATTTGTCTTTTTGCTTTTTTATAGACCAACGTTTTAAAGACATTACCTGTAATATACAACAACATAAAAATATTGGAAAATCCAGACTACTATAGATCACAATGTACTGCAACTATAAACATTCAACAGTCTGGGACATACAACTTGACTATGTCTGTGATTCCATATCAAAGCGGCTTTGAGTTACAAGATTTTATGCTTTTTGCAGTAAACGAAATATTTGTCTTTGTTAAAGGTAAGATTTTTAAAGAAATGTGAGTAAGTTAAATATTTCTAAAAAAAATAATCATACCGTGAAGTCAATTTTCCAGTCGGACAAATTTGATCTATAGGACCCGTAAAGCTGCTTTCACCACTTTATGTGACCAAGGCATACTACAAGACTGTAAGGCCAGCACAATGCCCGGTCGCCTTTACTTTTTTTTACATCAACTAAAACTCAGGTACCCATCAGAGCTGGTTAGTCTCAGAGGCGCCCTCCAGAGCCGGAAATAAATTATTTCCTTCACTAGGATTCGAACCCAGGACCTTCGGTTCGCCAGCCGAACGCTGTAGCTCGGCAACCGTGCCCCCAAATTGACCTTGATTTGACATTTTTATCGATATATTTATTTATAACAAAGTACAATATACTTTTGAATTTATTTTAGCTTATCTTCGACTTATTTTTAAAAGCAATTCACATATTTCGAAAATGTATCTTAAATTTCGCAAAATTAATATCAGAAGTAAATAAAAAGAAATTTTTCTTCTCTCTGTATTTCAGCCTTTATGAACAATACAGTGTGTGACAATTTCTCCAAACAAGATATAAATATAACATGTATGTCAAATACAATATTTCCCCAGGCAGTTTGTGACTTCGCTTTACTCTCTATAATGGGGTATGGAACAAACGTGTACAAATATCAACATTACATCACTATAGATATAGGCCTACATAATTGCTTTTTTCTTATATTATTTTAATGTGAACTCTCGCCCAATAAATATCTTCAAAAACAAATCTTAACTTATACATCTTGCCAAATTGCCAAATTATAAATGTTCAATTTTTAATTATTATTTTTTTTTTTACTTTCAACATTTAAATTAGATTATGTGTTTTCTTTACTTCTAAATTATTCTTGCAGCATACATTTTAATTTCATTTGATAGTAGACCTAAACAAACTACATTGAATTTTACAGGTGCATTAATTTAATTATTATTTCTATAAATAAATCGTTCGTTAAATCATTCAATATTTGTAATTTTTTTTATTTGACATCTATAGACTAGATTGAATACGTTTATAGTGGCAATTATATTTTCGGACATTTTAGTATATATTTTATTGAATTCTTAGTTTTCGCTTACCAAGTAATACGTTTAAAAACTATATAATGTATAATATTGCTATTTTTTATTATTAAAATTATATTGATTTGTTAACGTTTTGAAATATATCACTAGTATGTCGCATAAACTTTAATGCATCACACACAGTTAAACTAAAATTTATTTTGAATATTTAGTGTCAACAATAAATTAAATCAACATATTTGTTCTTATCAATAAATTAACTATAACTTTTATGTGGAAAAATTGCATAGTAGCATACTAAGTAGAGAACGAACTGAAATAATGAATAGCTCTTGGTCAACACTAATTCTTATTTTAAATAAATAATACTGATCTATTAATTTTTTTTCCAGAATATAGACTCAAAAGAATACATTACGTACAAACACGCAAAAATTAGCGATGAATCTATGTACTATACATCTATTTGCACTTTATTTCTACCACATAAGGAACTTGAGACTGGATTGTACAAAATAAATATTTATATGTTTCCTGCAACAAGGTACGACATAGTAGGCGAGACGCCAAGCAGCGAGTGGACATTTGAATTAATGATAGGTTTGTATATGTGTAGACATCATATTATATGTGTAAGGATATAAAACAATAATTAAATATAGGTTAGTACTAATAATACATATTCATTAATGAAAGTTATGGTATGTTATGTTGCAAGTAAAATTATATTTGACATGCATTATATTCTCCATCACATGCTCATCTAATTTCGCTTGCATGAAAAACAATAGTTTGTTTATGTCTCAAAGAACACATTCAGTATTTATATATTTTTGGCTGCTTTCATTAGACAGAATAAAAAGGTAAGTGTAAAATTGTTCATTTTTAATTTCTAATAACTTCATGTGTATTTATGAATTTGTAAGAATTTTGAAAGCGATACATAGCTATAAATAGGAAGTCTGACAAAAAAATAAATTGTATTTATTTTATACATTTAAAAGCCTAAACGCTTGCTAAAATATGATGTTCTTTATTAAATTTAACCCCTTTACGTAAGTGCCAAAGATCTGTCGAAATACAAATTTACTTTTTTTTTTTCAGATCTACAATTAAAGGTCCATTTTGAAGAGTGAATAACACAAAATGTATTTAAATATAATGTGAATCAGTAATTACACACATTGACATAGGTTATTTTCAGTTTTTTTAGTTTGCAAGTATATTCATTTTAAAAAAGTAAAATTATAATTATTGCAGTGTATATTTTTTAAATACTTTGTTTTAATTACACCTCAATAAAAAATAAAAACATAAATATTTACCTGAATCTTTAAGTTGCATTTATAATAAGGCTTAATAGAAAGGAAATTTTACAAATATAATAAGACAATAAAAAAAAATGATATCTTACATTTGTTACACCCATACTATTATATGTATCATCTCTTTTTGGTGTAATACATTAAAGAATGGTCATTTTATGTTCATTGTGTGTTATTTAAAACGTATACAAATTTCAAAGCAGCTTTTATATAATCTGTCATTATCTTTGCAATATACTTGAAAAAAAAAAAAAAAAAACTTTATTTTTAGTCCAATTCTCTCCCATGATTAATATCAGCTTCTGGTTCTACTGTGCAGTGTTTCCCGTCTTCTTTCCCTTGTTCATTGTTTGACATTGTACCCAGTGTAGAGTTTCTTTTTTTTTTTTTTGTGTTACAACAATCAGTGGCGTATTTAGGCATGTTCCACATGTTCCTATGGAACAGGGGCTCCCACACAAACAGCCCCCCCCCCCAATAGTTTGTCTTTTCTTTTGGCAATTAGAATAGTGATGTTGTAGAAGCGCACAGTGAAGGACGGTCTTCTGGGTTATAAACTTATGTGATGACTCGCACATAATGAATAGGTATAGAGTGATGACTCGCACATAATGAATAGGTATAGAGTGATGACTCACACAGAATGAATAGGTATAGAGTGATGACTCACACAGAATGAATAGGTATAGAGTGATGACTTGTGCCTGGATAATTTTATTGTGTGAAACGTGACCTACTTTCTTTCGCAATTCTACACGTGGATGCCGGATACTGCAACGTACTTCCTACTTTCGGTTTGAACATAATTGTTTCTCAAAACTTAACTCCCAGCTATCACACTGTGGTTTAGATGGCTGGTATTATGCTAGTGTGCAATGTTGACTGATCATGAACGATCAACGTGTCACGTGGAAGCTTTGTTGGCATATATGTCCGTAGAACAGCAGAATTGGGATAGCATTCAGTCTGACTTCAACGATCAGTTGTCCACTGCAGTTACACATACTGGAGAAATGTACTCATACGACTTGTCCATGTATTAAAATTCATAAGTTGGCATTCAGATGAAGCAATCTAACTTTTGTTTCGCTCGCAAATGGTAATTTTCTCGGCTATTCTATAGTTGATAGCAAAATATAATGATTTTCTAGATGAACACATTACAAAACATGGCAATGGAAAAAGTGGACACACAAACAAGGCCTACTTGTCTTATACTGTTGGTGATGAATTGATATCAATTATTATAAGCAAGTATTGAATAAAATCACTGCGCGACTAATTCAAAAAAAAAAGTTAAATATTTAAAGAAAAAAAAAAAAACACACACACACACAAACACGAAATAAAACAGAAGTAGAAAAACATGTTGTTTTTTACATCACTAATTAAAGCTCAGATCAGAATGAATCATAAAGACTGTAGCGGGCAAATAACTGTCGGATAGTCGGATAGAGACTGAACTGAACAAGAAAATACTGTAACAAATAGATCTAATGTGAATGAGAAATAGCATTTCATTGTTAACTCTGACACCGACACACTGTAGGCCTACATGGTTGTTCATGTATGTGTGTTCAAACGAGGAATTGAAGGTAAATGAATTAAAATGCTAATTTGTTCGCCAAATCGGCAGTCAGAGTCAGACAGAGTGGGTTATCGTTCATATTTATCATACAGCATCAACAATACTGTAGGCTGGCAAAAATAGCAATGTAGGAAGGCAGGGGCGGGGCCCCCACATAAATTTGGGAACAGGGCCCCCACTATCCTGTATGTTAAATGCGCTTTCAGCTTACAATATGTTTGTTGTTGGCAGCAACAACATTAAACAAATATTATTATTATTATTATACATATATATATATATATATATATATATATATATATATATATATATATATATATATATATATATATATATATATATATATATATATATTCATGTCTATTTTAGTATGTAAGTTGATTTGTAATTTTCGTTTTATTTTTACTAAGTATTCCTTGAATTTTTATTTCTTGTAGCTCTTAGGTCCCTTTTTTCTATTTATTTTTGGCGGGTTGAGGGGGGGGGGGGGTGGGGGGGGGGTCATTAAATTCACGAACAACGGGTGTTTTTAATTTTTATTTAATTTAAACTAAGATCTACACCTGGAACAAAAATGGAAACGCTTAAATAGAACTATCGTTTAATAAATTATGAACATTAAAGTTTGACACCAAAATTATTATTAAGGTATAACGTTAAAGTTACAATGTTGCTTCTATATACACAAACATTATAATTAAAATACAATTCAAATTATAGCTTTGTTTATTTACAAAAAGTAGATACAAGTAATTTGCATGATTTCATCATTTTGGTGATTCCACGGTACTATAGATGGTAGGGATGCCATATGTTGCTTGTGTTAAATCATTTGAAGAAATCGTTGTTGCATCTTTGAGATACTAGGGAGGATAAATTATATAGACAGTTCAATTACTCAGGTAAATATAATAACTGTGATAGCTCTATAGGAAAAGAAATGGGACACGCTGATCTGGCGTTTGAGCTTTAAGGTAGTAATAATAACAAAACGTGTAGAATGTTCAACATATAAGGACAAAGAAATATTTTTTTAAAATATTTTATTTGGTACTTTTATGTAGCTAATAAGTAAGCAGATATAATCGTCTTCCGAAACTATGGAGCTAATGAGTATGATGAATATGTGTCCATATAAGTTATCCATACAACGTACAACCAATTGTTAAATAGAACCCATGATACATATATGGATTTATATTTAGGCCTATATATATCTTTTCTTTATAAAAAAAATATATATTCAAGTAATGACACTTGGTCTTTCACTAAATATATGAGACATTGCTAAGACAATTTATATTATGTTATTTAACACCAATATTACTAATAAAAGAGGGTACATGATCTATTGCAGGTCAATCTAGCTTTCTTAAAGAAAACGAATTGGGCCAAACTGTTATTCTTTTTTTTTTTTGATCTGTCAGACATATCATCGTTATGCAGAAAAACTAATTTAGCTAATTGACAATGTGGCAAATTTGGGGACTAACACAAAGAAATTTAAACTCATTAGCAATTACTAGCCGAAAACGAGTGAAACAGGGCAAGTGAGTACATTTTGTGCTCTATTTATAATCCATTGGTACAGAAAAATTTATCATCTTTCTCAACATGTAAGACACAACTTGTAATACATTCTAAAAAATATAACTTAACCTAGATCTATGTATTATGTAACATTATAACAATCCTAAACAACTTACTGTTGTATCTGTATCAACATGTATCTCTTCATAAGTATGCTGAAACGAAAACATCATGTCTGTATTTGTTTAAACCATAGACTATAATATACATGGACTGCTTGATTTAGTATTTCTGCTATATGATGACTCGAAACACAGATTTTCTGAATTCCTGATTCTAAATAAAGTAGTTGCTATAAAGTAGTTTCTTTACTAGTTCCGTTTTATTTCATCGCTATGATTTTCTAAATTAAAATTAAAATCGTAAGTTGTATACAGCAGAAACATTTATAGATCAGTGATGTATGCGCACGGAAAAAGAATACAAGCTCTAAATATAGAGCAAGCGGTCCATCTTATTATAGTCAATAATAGGAATAATAGTTGAACAAGTATACATTTTAAGTATTTCATTTAAAGTCGAAAAAATGCGATTTAATAAAACGGAACTTGTATAGAAACTACTTTATTTAGAATCGGGAATTAAACAACCAGAAGATAAGAGCAGAAAAAATTAAAGCAAGCGTTGTAGAATGCTAATTAAACTGTATGTGACATAGGGGGTGGGAGTTAATTCTTAGATTTGGATAAGTGACTTAAGATTACAATAATGTATAAACTGTATAGCAATCAACCACTGGCCTTTCCATTGTATTTAACACCCATGGTACTTACTCCCATCTATACAACTTTATATATATAGTGCCGGTAAAGCCACGTTTTCGTGGGAACGACAAGACCAACCGCCCTTAATGTGCTCTTACTTTGCCGTATTTAATGTTGGGTAGCCATCACTGCTGAGTAGACTTTCGGACACGCTACAGATCACGGAACTGGCCTTGACTGGTATTTCAGCCCACAACCTGGTGTACGCCAGTTGAATGCGCTGAATATCATCCACAGTGTCGCATTTCATATCATTAAAAATAAGTGGCACAATTTCTTAAATATCCATTTGTCCACACTTTTTCCTTTTTATGGACATTTCTCAAATGTGGCGGCTGCACAAAAAAAAGCAACAGTTATTTTTTTTCATGAGAAATTAAATAATTAAAATATTTAAAATTTAAACCTAAGAAATGGCCGTTGTTTTTACGGCAGATGCTAACAAGCATGTTTGTGTAGCAAGCACATTCAAAAGTTTATTTAAAACTTACTCAAGTGATACAAAGTGCTTTATTTATTTCTGTGGTTTGGAAAAATAGAAAATGTATAATTTTAAAATTAAAAATTTCTTGCTCCATTCCATTAAAAAAATTAATCCTACAGTATCAATTAAACGACTGTTATTATCATTAATCGTTGTATTCGTTGTATTTGTGTTAATGCATTGTTGTTGAAGCATACATTAGATTGGAACAGACGGGATTTATTGGCGTAATAATTTATATATTTTAATTTCGAAATTTCTACTAAATGCTATTTAGAGTGGAGACACAATTGCATTTGTATAGTTTATTGCTAAAAAAAACATTTTTTTTCTATCTGAAACTTGAACACAAGTAGTATTCTTTAAACATACTGTGCATTGTATTGCAGTGAAGACCAAAAAAAAAAAGAAAATCTTTGCTTCTTACAATTAATTGCAATAAGAATTTTAGGAATATTATTTAAATGTGTCCATTAACGATCCTTAATATTTTTTCTTTAGAACTTTTTAATTGTATCTTACTAAATTGAATTATATACCCGTTATACGAATTTTATCACTTACTTTTTTTTTATATTTTCTCTCTCACCCGCTCTTTTCTCTCTCTCTCTCTCTCTCTCTCTCTCTCTCTATCTATCTCTCTCTCTCTCTCTCTCTCTCTCTCTCTCTCTCTCTGTATATATATATATATATAGGCCTACCCTATTCTTTACATTTCCATGCCATGGCAACAATACAAAAACAGAAATTTCACATAACTTTATATTGAAATATTGAAGGTTTGGGAGGAGCTGTGTTTATTTTAGAATAAACATCTGTAGCCTACTTAGATTCTGAAAATAAAAAATAATCGCTGAATAACTAAAGATGCACATGAAGTTAAAAAACAAAATAGAATGTAGTAGAATGCAATAGTATTAATATGACTTAATTTAGTTATCTATTTACTTTAAAAAAAAAAAGGTAAATGATTAACCTAAAAATATGTTTTCACTTATGCGACTGAAAAATGTTGCGTTTTGTTGTATAGCATTATTTAATATGTACATATTTTAGACATTAAAAAAACAAAACAATTTTTCTTTTACGTTAACCGATTATATCATATTGATTTAACACTAACCTGGTAATTATCAAATACAACCCTAACGGTGAAAATGTCAAATGTTGAAAGCCCCAAACGAAAAATTGCTTCGTCAATTTAAAATAGTCATTCCAATTTTTCTATTAATGACCGACGCCATAAATAATTCCTGCTAGTAGCCAACTATAAGTAACTAAGTATTGTGTTTGCAGGCAATATACTAGTTCTGGACAAGCCCAGTTTTGGTTCAGATAGAAAACTGATTATATAGTGAAGGCTGTTTTCTAAACATTATGAAAAATAAGCAATATAATTTATAACAGATATATCATTAAAATGTATGCATTTTCCGAATTAAACTTCTTTTTTTTACCAATATTTCATACCAGGTTACCGGAGTACCGGTAATTCTTCATAGGCGTATTCTTAATGACCATAATCGGTAATGCCGGCATGACGTTAAGCTAGTTCATTAGTAAATTGGCGGGGAACAAGAAACAAATGTATAGGCTACAGTGTTTGAAGCGCAGGTGGCTTGAAGATGGCTTGCCTTGACTAGCTATCAAGACGTAACTTAACACACAACTACAATGAAAAGCTTCAATATTATGGCGAAAATGTTACTTCTGAAAAATGTTAGTAATGTATTTATTAATTTTCAAAATAGTATTCTCAAAATAAAAGTACATACATATAAATAAACTAAAATCAAAATGCGGCTTTAAACCGTTTATATACATATAGTTAAACTATAAAACACCACACACTATTTTAATGTATTTTATATAGATAAAAAGTATAAACACCTTTTTACTTTCCCTGCGTCATCGTGACAATATCCTCATCACATGAGTGTCTCTGCTGAATAAAACAAAACAAAATAGTATTCAGGGTCTAACTCTTAGGCCAACAAAAATAGCATTGTAGAAATCATTGATTTCTTAGGCAATAGTCAACAACAAGTTTTATGAGGCAATCTCAATGACAGGTTGCTTTCTTTTAACTTTACTAAAGTGTTGTTTTTTTACTCCCGTTCTCTTAGCTCGTACTGTCTGTCTGTCTGCTTGCTTGCACAAATTTGCATCGTTTTTTTTTACCACTTCTCGTCGTCCAATGGAGCTGAAACTTGGGCTGCAGACTTATGACGACTAACAATACATTCTATTAACTTTTCAGTTGAAAAAACTTAATTATACTATAATTTTTTTTTTTTTTAATTTAACGCATTGTTTTGGTTTCACGTTGAAAATGCCGGTTCAAATTATTATGTTTTTTGTCATTGAGCTAGAAAAAAAAAAGGATGACGTCATCAAACTTTGCGCTCTAGCTTTGTGAATGAAGTTGAACAATTAATTCATGTTTACATTCGTGACGTTCATTTCCAGTAGTCAATCAATTATTTAATTACATGATAGTAAACTTAGTTTACAAAGAAAGGGCGTATAATAAAAACTAGTTTTTTTAATGGGTTAGTATTCTTCTGATTCGATCATCGGGATTTGGAACTTTGGAGAAATTCATGCATTAGATTTAGAATGTGATCATTCCCGACAATTAAAAAACACATCATTACGGTATCATTTCTTACAGCGTCTCAAACACTGATCTCTAAAAAGACTGGATTAGGCTCGGAAGTAACATTTTTGAGGAAATTTCCGCCATTTTGTTTATACTTGCACTGATCAATATATATAATTACCGTGAGTTTGTTTATTTATTTAGATGTTTGTTTCTGCTCTATATTCTCCTAAGCCGTTTGACTAATCGGGTTAAAAGTTAAATGTATAAATTGGAAACGTCCTCCAAAATATTTTTTTTTTAACAATATTGCTTAATTCGTTAATTTATTTTTTAAAATAAACTTAGACCTATTACTAATCACCGTATGTTAAGGTTATACAATGGGCGCAGTTTCCAAATGATGTCCCTTTGGAATGCTTTCAGATTTAGTGTGTGTTCGGGACCGGGTTTTTCCGTCCTGCGAAATATTGCTGTCTTCTTTTTTTATTATAACTTTTTTTATTGTTTGGTATTTGTTTTCTCTTGATCGTATTATTGTTAGTTTTATATTATTTATAAGAAGTCAGAAGTTTGACAGCAACAATCCATTTGCATATTGTGTAAAATGGCAGCAACATAGATTCTATTCCGATCTATTTATAGATCAGTGGCACAGCAAGTTTTAGACACAATTTTGTTTATATCGGTAAGTGCAGTGGAAATTTTTAGTTTTTCCTTTCTTCTATAGATCGGTGTTTTTCTTGCTCAAACCGATTTATTAAGAAGGCGCAATCCATTCTTTTTATAGTTATAGATCAGTGGTCTCAAATCACGATTCTACAGTGGAGTACTAATCGTGTAATCCAGAAAGGGATAATAGGGATCACTTTATTTTGGTGTAATTCAGAGATTAAAGCTTAATATTATTGTGAAATATGATTCAGAACTTTAAATAGTAGGAACTAAATCTTCGCTGTGTTTTAATACTTATTCTGGAGGAAACTGACTCGGTTGCTGCTATTCTGAACTCTTTATGAAGATAACTGAATCTTGTTCGGAAATTCAGAACTTTGTTTGGACGGAACGGAATTTCATGCGAAAAGGAGAACACAGTCTTTTGTAAATCACAACTTAAAATTGATGGAATTATGTTTATGTACTTAGGAGCTAGAGTTGATAGTGCTGATTATAAAGCATGTCTCTCTTGAAATAGATGTCCCCGATTAGGTTGGGGAATACTTTCTGGTTTATCAAAAACTTCTGTACAGCTTCTAGTCAGAGATTCATGAAAAATGACACCAGAAGACTTTAATGACTTTAAAGGCAAAAAAAAAAAAAAAATACAAACAATCGGATGATTTGTTTATACTTTCCATGAAATTATTTCTGTCGTATACTTTTTTTCATTTATTAATTATCTATGTTTAATAATTTTAAATTACCGTTTCAAAATCACTTGTTACTTTCCTGCAACAGTCTGTTCTGTAGGAAATATAAATAAAAAATTCAAGGGAAACATTACTGCAAGTAACAAGTAACATATATATAATATTTATTATATCAAGTATATAAATAGACTCCAGACCTTTGTTAACAGATGCCTAAGAAATATACTCCAAATTAAATGGTTCGACAAGGTAGAAAACTCCAAGCTGTGGGAGAGGTGTGGACAAAGAACAGTAGAACAACAAATCATGGAAAGGAAGTGGAGATGGATTGGACACACCCTCAGGAAAGATAACAACAACAGAGCTAGACAGGCCTTAGAGTGGAATCCCCAGGGTAAACGGCATAGAGGAAGACCCAAGCGAACATGGAGACGAAGCATACTGGATGAAACTGAAAGAACTGGAAAGAGCTGGGAAGAATTGAAGCGACTAGCAAGAGACCGTGAAGAGTGGCGTGCTTTGACAGAGGCCCTATGTTCCACAAGGAACCCAAAGGACAGATGATGATGATGATGATATCAAGTATCAGAAGAAATAAACTCTATAAATAGGCTAATTGGTAGGCTATTGTTGTTTAAGGCTCATTGTGAGCGTATGAATAAAAGCCTATATTTTTTATTTGTTTACATTGTTACGTTATTGTGGATAACATTATTGTTAAAACCACCCATCTACTAAATCATTTCCCCACAACATTGTGATCCTATATATATTAGGGCACGACTGATTTATTAATCTTTTGACTTAACACACAAGACAAGGGTTAAGGTCATTTAAAACAATGATTCGTTCCTGATCCAGCCAAAACAAGTTTATTTATAGACATATCGTCGCTTGCACTGAGAGCCCGCGAAACGATTTGGCTGTCTGCTAGATGCATGTTTTTGATTGGACGAGGATGGGGGAAGACTGTGACGTATACTCGCACTTTTTTTTTTTTTTCTTCATTACTCCTATAGCGCTTCTGACAATTTCGCGCCGCCTGATTTTTTGGCCAGCGATTGGATATAAATAGGCTTAGACTGCCGACAATACGGGACAGACGCTAGCTAACCTTCTAAGAGGACAGATCGCATTACTACGGCACTGTTCATATATCTCTATGCTATTGTGATTTTACATCTACTACCACAGTTCTAATTGTTTAATAAAAGTTCTATATTAATTTACAAGTCAAGGATTTTGTCTTGATTTGAAAACTGTTGCTAAGAGATAATTTGAATGATGCTAGATTGGCCAACTTGAAGAATTGCTTCTAACTATTACCATCGCCAGAGAGGCATGGGTTCCCGCTGGGCCTAAAAAAGAATCATACCTAGAAAACAGCCATAAGAATTGAAGTCAAAGAGCTGCAATGTAACAACATATTATACCTATCTGTGTGTTGCGGGGTGAGCTGGAGACTATACAATCTAAGTTTTGCAGGGTGTGTTGGAGACTAAACAATCTATGTGTTGCAGGGAGTGTTGGAGACTAAACAATCGATGTGTTGCAGGGTGTGTTGGATACTAAACAATCTATGTGTTGCATGGTGTGTTGGATACTAAACCATCTATGTGTTGCAGGGTGTGTTGGAGACTAAACAATCTATGTGTTGCAGGGTGTGTTGGAGACTAAACAATCTATGTGTTGCACGGTGTGTTGGAGACTAAACAATATATGTGTTGCATGGTGTGTTGGATACTAAACAATATATGTGTTGCAGGGTGTGTTGGAGACTAAACAATCTATGTGTTGCAGGGTGTGTTGGAGACTAAACAATCTATGTGTTGCAGGGTGTGTTGGAGACTAAACAATCTATGTGTTGCAGGGTGTGTTGGAGACTAAACAATATATGTGTTGCAGGGTGTGTTGGAGACAACAATATATGTGTTGCAGGGTGTGTTGGAGACTAAACAATCTCAAATTGTAGACTTTAATTATGTCTAACAAAGTTTGCCATATTTACACCTGTTCTGTGTGACTGGGTGTGTAAACCGTTTGTCAAACGTATGTGGACACACCTTTACAAATCCATTGTCTCATTACATGAGAATGGCCCGATGTTAGCAAAGATTTTATTCCACAGAACGTTCTTTAATACTCCATTGGAGCTAATATACATAATATTCGTTGCTAGACTCAAACTCACAATAACTATAAAAAGATAAGACTTTCAAGATATAAATTTAGGACTAAAGGCTAATGACCACAATTACAAATAATTTAAATATTAATTTAATTATTATGAAAACATCATATTTTGTTAATCCATTTTTATATTTGATCATGTAGGGTAAAAGTAAATATCCATTTCCGACTAATCTGATCAAAAGAGCAAATAAAGCATTACTTACAAGTCTAGTGATTGTTTCTAGCACAATGTCCATTAGATTTTTTTGCAAAATTAACTTACATTAAATAAGTTCCTTCTGAAGCTGAGTACTAGGCTGTAAACATAAAAAATGATATTATAATTATCTTAGTTCTCTTTAAAGCATTCTTTACAAGTATAGACATGTGTACAAATCAATAATAATAATTAATTAATAATTAATAATAATAAGAGTAGCATCATTGATACTAATTACAAAAAAATTACTTATACAAACACTAAGCTTGCTTAACAAAAGAATAAGCCCATAAATAAAAGTTGAATTAGTGCAATAGACCAGGGCCCTCGAGAGAAAAAAAAGATGCCGGTACGAGATATTTTCTGGGCCCCTCCCCCCCCCCCCCCCCCCCCCAACAAATTTTTTATTCTAACACTTGTCATATGATTTAGTTGTATTACATACGTTTGAAAAAGCAGGAATCTTTTTGAAAGGTCTGTGGAACATTTTTTGAAACTGTCATAAATGTTACCATTTACCTTTAGAGTGTAATCATTTCAATCACAGCCTTGCAGGTCTATTACAAAATTACATTAATCAAGTACATATTATAGTTCTTAGTTTAAATTGTTGTAGATCTAATTGGTCCACCGCTTCAGTATTAATCAGAATTGATCTTTCAAATATTACAAAGATGTGTAAGATGGGAAAAGTGACTCTCACTGATGATAGATGAGTAATTTGGTTGAAAAAACTAGAGAAGCGTTGGGGGTTTTTAAGTTGGACAATTAAATTGTCAATTAACTTGTCATAATTAATTTTAATATGGATTAATTTGAAAATTGAGAGAGTAAATTGAGAATATGAGACACATGAAAAGGTAAGCTACTTGTAGTTGTCTCAGCTACTTGATTTAATAATTTTGGACATATATATGACAGGTGAAACTGTGTAATAAATAAATAGCAATATTATATAAAGTCAATTAAAAATCTTCAAGTTCAATGCGTTTTAAATTGTATTTATATAAAGTAGAAGCGATTAACAACTTCACATCTTTTCAATACGGTAGGCCTACTATAGCAAAAAAGTTCAGGAATATACATCTTAATGGCATTTTAGGCATGTTTGTCGAATCATTAATTATTTACAAATATACCCAAATCATTCATCTTTTGAATGCTTACTGTTTCGTGAAAAGAAATAGTCAACAGAAAATACATCAATAGGTCTACATGAATGAAAAAAACAACAGAGAAGAAAAAAACTAGTTTTATTCAAACAGGGCTGCCTGAAATTGCGTGCCTTTTCCTTGGCAAAACTACGAATTACAGTGTCAAAGTTTATTTGTCTTGCAATGCCAGACTGAATACCTAGCCAAGTTGTTCAGGCGATCCTGACTCATAGTGGACCTATGGTAATTTTTGATGAGCTGAAGTTTACTGAAGCTCCTCTCTGATGATGCTACTGTGGCTGATACTGTAAGGGACATCCTCGAGCTGACACTTATGTTAGGAAAAATATTTTCTAATTTGGAATTTGCCAAAGCATTTAACAGTTCCAATGCACCCAACTGTTCTTTACCGAAATGTGCATAGTGAACCATTTTTAGGTGAATTATTTCCCGAAGAAGTCTTCACAACTTATGTCATTACAATACTTTTCTGCTAACTTAGCAGCTTTATACTTCAAGTCTTTTTCTGACATCTTTTGGTTGTTCCAAAGAAAGCTGAATGTGTCAGAAATATCTTTGACCGAATTGAACCGAACTGTAAACTTTTACTCTTCAATAACACTAACCAATACAACATAAAATATGTTGTTTTTAAAAGTGGGCTTTTCATCAGGTGTATACTGTTCCTAAACAATTGTACTTCTATCTGTAGTTTGGCTGCAACAAGCTTAGCTTCATCCCACATTGCTTTCCAACTGTTTTGCAAAGCCCCTAGTAGTGCATATTATAAACTTTCTATGTTTGCAGTTTCCATATCTATTGCCTCATCACAAGCTTGAATGACTTTGTTGCAGAAGTCAATAGGGACTAGTCTACTGTGCCACACGACTGTCATCATGATGCAAGTGAAAGGATCGACATAACATATAGATTTCATTTTTGTTTTTCGGAGTAAGCTTCAGCTTTAACATGTTTTCCAAAGCCAACTTAACCCCTGGTAGATGAGCTACAAATGGTTTTACACTTTCATTTCGATCTGACCATATGGTGATAGAAATGCTATGAAGCTTTGACAGTATTTTCCACTTCTTAAAGCTGCAACCGAATAATGTTTATTTACATTTGCCCTAAATTATGATACCTTCAACCTCCCCTCTTGGCAACCGCACAGGAGATCATTAAAGTGTAAAAGGATCGACTAACTAGCTTTGACTGCCGTACTAGTATGCAACGATATAGAGTAAGTACGTCTAGGCTACTAAGCTGATAGGGAGAACTGTAAGCCTGTAAGGCTCAAAGGTCTATATTTGTAAGTGTCTCTGGAGAAAAATAATTAAAAAAAAAGATCTCAAATCTTATCGAAAATAAAAAGGCCCTAGACCTATATATTACAAATATAAAGGCTTCATTGCATATTTAACAAAATGTTCAAGCACACATTCAAAGAATATCAAAATTAAGGGCCCCTACAGCCACGTGAGATTGAAGGGGGTTTTGGGCCATCTCCTGTTAGCTTAATAAGTTAATAGCAACAATTAAAAAATAATTGCGTATTTGCCAATATAATTTTAAATTTTAATATTCATGGTCTTCATGGGCCCCCTAAACTCTCATGGGCCCCGGTACGGCGTACCGGCTGTAACCCCCTCTCGTGGGGCCTGCAATAGACACAATAAATTAATGTCTGTTATCTATAGAGCTTCTCTCTATTATTTAGCACAAATTCATATAATATCTTTTGTTCGTCTCTGTTTAAATGAACGCAGAATAGAAAAAAACGATCTGGAGAGTGTTATACAGAAAAGAAAAATAAAACTCCTTACAATCCTAGTAGTGCTACTCCAACTAAAGTTGCTGTACTTGTAATAATTAGAATATAATGTGTTGTAAATGTTTCCTTTTCATCCCTAAATCCTGTAATGTAATATAAAAAATACAATATAAAAAGTATTTCAAATCAATTAGTGCTAAGCATGACTGTCATAACCACTAATAATTAGATACGTCATTGGAACTTACCGACTTTAGGCCTACATGTGTAACCGTTCTCCAATCTTTGATTTCCACAGAAAACAGAACTTCTCATTGAAAGTGTTGTACTGGAGTCTTCTTCAAACACCCACTGGTATGAAATTGTGGATGAATTGGTGATAGGCTTCAATATAACGGCAAAACTGAGCTTCAACCAGCATGAGCCCCAGTAGCTTTGATATTGGGCTTCAAGTACTAAATTATTGCCGTGAAGTGTTTTGTTACAGTCCTCATCCACTGGTTGACCATTTATAGTCATATTAGTTGTAACGACAGTACTTTTATCTATTAGACAATTATAATACATATTATTTGACATCATGTTTTATTGTTTTTTAACTATTCAGTCTACAGTGTGCGGTTAATACAATGATATATTGCAGTCGATACTTAACATTATATAAATAAATGCATACATATATTTATGAGATGCTATAAGTATTATTAATGTGAACCAATATTGCAGATAGACACATGTCGTTTACTTACTCTCCAGAGCTGGGTAGACACATGTCGTTTACTTACTCTTCATGGCTGGGTAGACACATGTCGTTTACTTACTCTTCAGAGCTGGGTAGACACATGTCGTTTTATCTTACTTTTTAGATCTAGGTTTATTATCTGATAACTAGGGGTTTGAAGTTATGATTTTTTTTAAAGTACTAAACAACCACATGGTTAAAATTGAATTATGTCCACTTTTAATTCACGTTGGCTAGAAAATCTTCATAAATTAGCACACTTAAAAAACATATATATTTATCATTGACCTTTTTATTCTTAAAGACTATAAAACATAATTAATCTAGCTTTTATAATTATTTTTTTTCAATAAAGACTTACACATGAGCAGGTCTTTTCAATTCCATTAAGATTACAATTCACATAGTGTCAACACATTGAACGCTAGACATATATTACTGTTGAAATTAAATCGCTTGGGACTATGCGAACGTCTGATGAATACCAGTTTACAACACAACATTGAGAATTTCTCGATCAGGAAAGGAAGTTATATATATATGTAAATGTATATGTTTCTGCATCGCTGTCATAACAACTGGTCTGGCCTGTCACATGTCACAACTAACATCCACAAACATCGTGTCACGTTCAACTTTGACCCAGAATGACATGAGCCGTTCAACTTTGACCCAGAATGCCATGAGAAAATTTTCCAAACTACTGCGCATTGTTTTTATTTGTTCTGGGATTGAGATGGTTAATTGAAATATTAATATGTCAACAGTTGTTATATTAAAAAAATGTGTGATAGGCCTACTCTAAAAACGTCTACTTACATATTGTATTATCTACTGTTGATTGAAGGCTATAGGCCTATTCTTTCCTTTACTTCTTACGGATTTGCATTTCTGGGGTTAAATACATTTCTTCAAAAAGATTTTCGATATAATGTCAAGCATTAATTGTTCGGCTGGTGTAGCGAAGGTCCTGGGTCGAATCTTGGTGAAGGCTATGATGGGTAACTGACTTTAGTTGTGGTAAATAAAGTAAAGGCGGCTGTGAATTGTGCTAGCCACACATTCCCAGAGAATGCTGTAGCGACAGAAACTAGTGAACGCTGCTTCACCGGCCCCATGGATCAATTTGGTCCGACGGTATACTTTACTTTTACTTAATTTACTTTGTTTCTCGGCACATTTGCGGACCGGCGATCGATAAACTTTGCCTCTCAAACTGTTCAGTTTGACTGATGGGAGGAACGTTTTGTTTACTCTGTGGACTGGAATCCATGTTTAGCTCTCTCTTTCTCTCTTTTTTTTCAATAATAATAATAAGCCTATCAGTTTTAAATGTTATTTCTTACAGCGTTTAAAAAAATACAAATAGTTTTTACTCCATATTATTGAACACATCTAGGAGTCTCTAAATCATGCTAAAGTAAATGCGATCAGTGAAATTAGGGTGTACTGACATTTGATTCCGAGACATTTGATCCCGCGACAGTTACTCCCTGACACTTGACCCCACGACAGATAATCATGGTGACAATTAGTCCCGCGACACTTAATCCCTCGCCTCACGCCAGATAGTCCCATTAACACTTAATCCCTCCAGCGAACATGTACACTAAGAATAAATAAAATAAATGTATTTGGAGAACTAGCTGTCACAAAGTACTCACTAATTGATAGGAACAGTGGCGTAGCCAAGTTTTGAAGCTAGGGGGAGCGAAATTTAAGGGAAAAGGCCCCACTTTTAGCAATTTTTCCAGATTAATAGAATAACTTTCAATTCTTACCTATCAAGTTTTTTAAGAAAACCCTGTGCCTCAGAATACACACGCTGTAAAATAGTGCAGTTTTTATTTAATCATTCACGATTATTTTTCTAGCAGCTAATCTTATCTTATCTTATCAGGCCTGGATTAACCATTAAGCACACAAGGCACGAGCCTAGGGCACCAAGCGTTTGTGGGGCACCACAAGGCCTCAAGAAAAAAGTGTATATTGTAAAAGATAAGAGCAGAAAATTAACGAATTATTTAGTTTCAGTTAAACAATAGGTGGGACAGAATTTTACTGACACCATCAATCCTCTTGATAAGTACTATAGGCAGAGGCGTATTTAGGCATGTTTCACATGTTCCTACGGAATAGGGGTCCCCAAAACAAAAAGGGCCCACACACATTCCAAAATATAAAAAAATTTTTGTCTTTTCTTTCGGCAATTAGAACAGTGCTGTTGTAGAAGCGCACAACGAACAAATACTGTGAATGGGAAATCACATAATTTGATTTTCCACGAGGGGGCCCCCACATAAATTTGGCCCGTTGGAACACGGCCCCAACAACCATAAATACGGCCCTCACTATAGGCTGCAAATCCAGACACTGCATTAGTGCTTGAAAATGAAATTTGTTGTGACCCATTTCAGTCTGCTAAAGATGATGATAAAGATGAAGATGATAAAGATGAAGATGATAAAATAAATCAAGCAGTAGATCCAGGACTGTGGATTGACGTCTAGGCTGATGATGTGGCTTACTGGGTCGACTGTGGGCCCACTAATTGTCAGCATCATTATGGTCCCTTTGATAAATCTTGCCGTATTTATGCTGGGGGAAAAATAACAAGATATTGTTCTCAAAAACTCTTCTATGGCACAAAAGCAAATGGTGAGTAGTACAGGAGATAAAGGTTATTGTATTCACCATCCACGGGATCTGTGTACTGCTTTGTTTGTAAACCTTTTTGCGTCTAAACGTTTCACAAGTTTGGCTGATAAAAATGGGTTCAGTGACTGGAAAAATAACATTCAAGTTGATAATCATGAACAAAGTCTACTCATAAGACTGCATGTTATATACATAGCTCGTCGAATACAAAAGCTAGAAGAGCAAATAAATGAAAAGTACAGTTACTGAGAACATGTTTTGAGGCGAGCATTAGTGGTTATTTGTACTATAGCTGAGCTTGGTCTGGCTTTTAGAGGGACAAATGAAAAATTCGGATCATTACAAAATTGAAATTATCTAGTGTTGTTGGAGTTGGTCAATCAGTTTGATTCATTTTTAGCATCACACATTACGAAATATGGAAATTTTCAAAAAGGAAATCCTTCTTATTTATCCAAAACTATATGTGAAGAACTGATTGAAATAATGTCCCAAAAAGTCCATGAAGTAATTGTAGATGAACTAAAGGCATCCGGTTATTTCAGCTTCGTCGTTAGACGCAACACCCGATATCTCACATATAGATTAGTTAAGAGTTGTTCTTCGATATGTGGTAGACGGATAGCCCATTGAACGCTTTTTGACTTTCTTGGACCTACAAAGTCACACCGGTGAAGGTATGGAGGAAGTGTTGCAGTACTTACGTGAAGTTTGCAATATTGATTTTGTGAAATGCAGAGGTCAGTCATACGATAACGCAGCTAATATGTCTGTGTGCTACAAAAGCATGCAGAAAAACAATTCTAGAGGAAAATGAGTTTCCTTTATACATACCCTTTGCTTTCCATTCACTAAATCTAGTAGGCAGAAGTATCTCTTCCTGATATTAATTGAATTTTGTTAGGATTATTTATGTTGATAACAATAAATGTGTAAGTGAGTAATGAAATTGTGTATTAGCTAGGAATGGATTTTTTTTAAAAGCTGATAATAACAAACAGGTTAATTTCTTATTAAATATAAAACGATCTAATGATTTTCTATATTACGTTCCTTTCCTTTTGGTCTTGGTCTTGCTACGGCACTAAATAAATTGCTTTATACAAATAATATAGGTGATCAGTTTAACTTTCACGCTGTTGGCACGCTGAATGATTCAAATTGATTGCAATAAATTAAATTGTTGAAATGCAATTTAAAGAAAAAAAATAGAAACATCATAAATAATTCTTGTGCTTCGTGGCTTGTTAAAATTATTTATTAAATAATTTGTTTTCCTAAAATGCCATTTTTTTTCGAAAATGGTCGTAGGGGGAGCCGCCGCTCCCCCTGCTCCCCCCCCCCTGGCTACGCTACTGGGTTGGAATAATAATTACTAATACAATTTGTTTCCTTATTTTAGCCACATAAAGAGTTTTCACACATGTTTATTCAATCAAATTGCATTGACAATGCCAGTTATGTACAATTATAATCTTAAATTTACTATGGAGAAAAGGGGTAGAAGACATTTATTTCAATTTACAAAACTAAAGGCTAGAAGACATACTATACTACCATAATGTTGTATACAGAAGACATACTATACTACCATAATGTTGTACACAGAAGACATACTATACTACCATAATGTTGTATACAGAAGACCATTTATTCCATTCAATTAGGTTATTTCTTTACTATACATTTTTTTTACATCGTTTTTCTATACATTCATTCTTCGAGTCTGATCTCTTTCAACATTTTCTCATTAGCTCTCATTCATACGGTATATTCTAGAGTGATATTTTATTTACATTGTTACAACATATTGTAGGAAAGTATTTACACGTTGGCCCGTTTGGGTGCGAGGGGAGACAAAAATTGGTGTTTTATGTACAATCGTATTACAGGGTTTAGTCCCCTTTTTAACAGGGAAATAAGAATTTACAAGGTATAATAATATATTATTTACATTTGAAAAATAACGGCAGGGAACTGCAGTAGTGACAAAATAATTTACATGGTTCTGCCCCTTTAACTTAGGTACAGACTCAGATTAAGGGATTAAAAACCAATAGCAGTGGCTTAAAAAAACAAAAACAATAGCAAATTCGATACTGAAAAATAACGGGCGGGGAAATTCGAAAGCCACCTGTCTTATCTTAAGGCAGAGGCCATCGAAAATAGGGGATGTCGAAAGAAGAGAAAGTCCTCATAGTGAGGGGACAGAGTAAGGATTGAGAAAATATTTTATTTAAGGTAGAGTTTTAGTTAGGGCAGCGTTTAGCCGTTCCCATTTCGGCGTGAACTGCTCGGGATAACGAGGGAATGAGAAGGATTTAGAACATACGTAGAGTATCCGGTAGTGACGTGGGGGTGGGAGGTCCGACTTTCCTCGCCTTCTCTTCCTTCGTCGGCCGACAAGACGTCAAAAGTCAACGTCTGCACCTGCTGACCCTTGGCGGGTGTGACCGCAGTCGGGAAGTCAGGCTGGTGTTTTTGTATATCGTCCTCCTTTTTTTTATTTCTGTCACTCTTCCTGATTACTCTTTATTTTATTTGTGTCCTTCCTTCCCTTGCGCAGAATATAGAAGGAGGTATGAAAGGGAGAGGTAGAGAAGGTAGGAGAGAGAGAAGGAGGTATTCTGGTGGAAGGGGGAAAGGGGGGGGGGAACTAGTAGTGGGAGGAATAAAACTCAGTGAGGTAAAGGGGTTGAATAGTGAATTTAAATGGTAGAGGGGGGCTGTGGGAGTTCAAAACACGGGGCAGGGGAGGACGGGTCGCCCGTCTCGTTGCTCTGTGAAGGTAAACCAGGTGGACCGTGACAGCGGATTTCTGCTGTTAAAAGCATATTTTCCGTATAAATACACATTGGCTTTAGTACAAGTATGTTAACTACAAGAAAACAATGGGTATGAATATATCCACATACACGCGCACTCACTTCTACTATAAAGTACATTTCTGTATTAATAAATGACAACATTAGAGATAAAAGACATTGAGAAAACACAAAAACCAAAATCAAAAACAAAACAAAAAAAAACAAAAAACAAAAGTTCCAGTAGATGCATGTAGCCAGTACTAGCCAGCCCATTAAGACTTTACATAATAACATTTTATGGAGAAACCATTTCAGTTGCTTTAAAACGTTTTACAATTTTTTTTATAGCTATTGCCGTACATGTGCAATATAAAGAGTTACAGCGAAAAGGAAGACAATAAGAACTTCGTTTTATATAGGCGTCATATTGTACTGCATGTAGAAACGTACAGGCTGTTACAAAAGGTTTCAAAAAAACAACAACAGGAAAATACAATAAAATATTCGCCGTTCGGAGGTGGCATAATAGAATACATTTTTAAAATATGTGCATTATTTATTTATGGCTAAATCTAGTTTATGTCTGTATAGTGTTTCTGCAAAGTGTGGGGTTGGTGGGGTGTATAGATCGGTCCGTGTTTGTAAATAGAAAGACCAGACATGTTGAAGATAGACAGACAGTGTGAGGAGGTTTAGCTCGTGTGTATGTTTGTTGGGGTGTCGTGGAATTCTAAGTAGTTTGATGGCTAAATCTATGTCTGTATCTGTGTTTGTTGTTGTGTCTAATAAGAATTTAAGTGTGTGTCTGGTAGGTGTAAATGTTGTGCATCTTAGGAAGATGTGCTCCTCGTTTTCTTGTGTGTTTGTATTGCAAAGTTTACATTGTTGTTGTTTTTGCATGTTTTGTGTTTTCCTCTATATGATGGGTGTCATGTTATAATATACGAGTATGTATGATATTTGCTTTGCTTGTGGTGTCATGTTTCTGTTATGCAGGTTAATGAATGTGCTAGTGAAATTGGTGATGCCTAACTGTTTCCCCCACTTTATTCTGTTGAATAAGGGTTTTTTTGCGTGTGATGAGAGCTATGTATATGTTTTTTGTTTTGCTATGTATGAGGATGTGATTGTTTGGTAGGATGCGTGTGATAGACCTATAGAAGGGAGAGGAGAGAGTGCCAAAGAAATGCGGTGTACTGTTGTTGAAAGTTGTCAGGCTAGAAAGTCGAAGCCCGTAGAGGTAGATAGAGAGAGGATAGTTGTGTGGTGCGTTACTTATTTGTCCAATGTATTTGAGTCTGAGTGCCTGTATTTTAGATGTGAAGTCTTGTAGTGCAATGACACCTTCGGATTTAGGTTGGATAAAAGTGTTGTGTTTTATGCTTTGTAGTGTGCTTTTAAGGATAAAAGACCTGAGTTTGTTTGCGTATTTTAGGGACAAAGTTAGGAGGTGGCTCAGTGACAGCTGCTAGATAGAGGAGTTTAGGAAGGATGAGAGTGTTAATAATTATGGACCGACCGAATATTGTATGTGAGATATGATTGTACAGTTTTAAAGTGTTGTCTGTGTGTTGTAGAATGTCATTGTATTGTTGTGTGTTGTATGCGTGTGGGTGGTTTTTCCATATTATGCCTGTTAATTTAAGTTGAGTTTTACTTTGTAGTCCTCCTGGGAAAGTAAGTCTATTCCTCCACTTCCCTATGCCCATAATGGCGTATTTAGTCATGTTTATCTTGGCTCCGCTTGCCTTCCCGAAGCTCACAAAATGTTTTAGTATGCATTTTATGTCCTTATCATTGGTTGGTGCGAAAGTGGTGTCATTGTGAAGCCGGCTGGCCTAGCTGTTAGCTCACCAGACTGTCAACCAGAAAATCTCTTGACACGTCGCGGGTTCGAGCCCCGCCACCGGCAGATCCCTGTCGCCCTACAGGAGTTTTGGGACTAGATGACGTTAATATTGAGTTGTTATCACATGCGCTTAACCGGCAGCAGTGAAACCTCTCACAGATTAATAGTCTTCTAGAGCGCACTGAGCATGCTAATATAGCATGGATAGAAGCGCTATATAAATTACCATTACCATTACCATATATCTGCGTAGGCGAGCGCTTTCAGGGTTTCCGCCTGTCCAGGGATGCATAGCCCTTGCACGTTGGCGTCTCTCCATATGGCCTCTAGCAGGGGTTCAATACAGAGGACGTACAGCAGAGGGGAGAGGGGGCAGCCCTGTCTAACCGACCTTTGCACAGGGAAGGGTGGATTCAGTGTCTTATTTACCAGCAGGCTGCTCTGTGGTGATTTGTACAACAGCCTGACCCACCCTTCAACCTGTGATCCGAAATTGCACATGCGCAGCACTTCGAACAGGTAGCTGTGGGCTACTCTGTCGAAGGCTTTTTCTTGGTCGATTGAGAGCAGGGCTGCCTGTGTATGTTTGAGATGTGTGTACTAAATGATGTCCCTAATGCTGTGATTGAGTGTTTCTATATTTCTACCGGGTATGCTACAATATTGGTTGTGATGTCCTATTGAGTGTTTCTATATTTTTACCGGGTATGCTACAATATTGGTTGTGATGTACTATTGTGTGTAGGTGTGGCTGTATTTTGTTGACTAGAATTTAGTAGAATTTTAGCTAAAATCTTGTAGTCTGTGTCAGGGTCGAAACTACGTAACCTCATAGCGGTGACTCTGTGTAACGGAGCACAGATCCGAAAAGTTCCACCTAGGAACGTCATGTAGCTGGACTGGTGAGACCCGCATGCGGGATTCCCGGGTGAAAAGGCAATGCACGATAGGACTCTGCTCCGGCTAATAACGTAGGTCCCCAGCCCTTCATGGCTGGGAAGTGTCTCCTAGCCTCCGCAGTAGTAGGTTATGTTCCAGCGCGATGGAGCTAGTTTCCAATACTGCAGCATTGCAGCCAGCTGTCCTCTAATGGCTAGCTCAGACTTTAGGAGAAAGTCGTGCTAAACGTACCTCAGCGACATTGAGGACAAACACCAGCAAACGGTTGACTTGACCCTTTACTCTGGGTCTTGCAGGTAGTGCGGCAGAGGCATTGCCGATCGTTTGTTTTGCTACGTCACTTTAGCCCCCCTGGGCGATCGCTCCCCCTGGAGCAGACAAAAACATGGCTTGTATAACTGAAACGAAATACCCGAGTCTGGGTATTACTCAGCTGTGCTGCCCCGGTCACTTGCCAAGTCGCGTTGGGGCATTGACCGATAAGTCCGCGTCCAACGTGAACTGTCAGTTTCCAGTCTCCATCTCGGATGGAGTAGAACCACGCGGTTCTGAAGTCTCAGGAAGTGGGACCGCTCATATGAGGGTAGAGGTTTTGGCAGGTGAACCTTCTAGGGCAGTACTGCCATTGCAGGGGCCCAAGGTGCACACTATCTCTGTCCGTACGGGAAAAGCAAAGTCTGGGAATGGTGAAAACCCGGGCGCTGTTGTCGCCAAGCAACAGACGAAAGTCACCCTCTGCCAAGCGGAACACCGATCCGACAAGCCCCACCTAGGAGCTTCGTGTAGCCGGACTGGAGAGGCCCGTTCGCGGGATTCCCGGGTGAAAAGGCAAGACACGATAGGACTGTTCCCAGGAAAAGCAGAAAAGCAGCTGCCAGCCAGCCAGGGAATCTAGCCGCTCTAGACGGGAGCATTCCTGGAAGACTGGAGGCCAAAGCGGCCTACGTAATGGCAGTAAAACCAGGGCTGGTGGTACCCTGTGTCCCGGTGTACATGACATACATCCGGGGAATCCCACCTTGGGTGGTCAGGTCAGTCACAATAAGACCGCGTTCTGCCAATCCCCGACGGTGACTCCTGCGACTAGTGATACGGCGCACAGATCCAACAAGCCCCATCTAGGGGTTTCGTGTTCCCGGTTTAGGGGGGCCCGTGCGCGGGCATCCCGAGCTGAGAGGCGTAACACGATAGGACTCTGCTCCCAGCGAAAGCGGAGGAAGCCCGACGGTAGACATGACCTAGGCAAAGGCTCGCACCAAAAGAGCGCCCAGCTCCGGGTGATGCACCTGAACGTGTTTGGCCTGATCCCCAAGTCTCTAGAGATCCTAAAACTCTTGCATGAGTATGATATTGACGTGGCAATGTTCCAGGAGTGCAAAATTGGTAAGAAGAGGGTGGCATCCTTTTCGGAATATACGATCTTTCGATGCACCTGCTGCTTGGGAGGCAGTGTAGGGCTGGCAACCCTTGTCCGAAGTTAGCTACAAGCTAGAGTGGTGAACCGCAGAACGGGCAGTTGCAAGACCGATATCCTAACCCTGAAGGTGTTGAAGAACGGAAAGGCTTATACCCTGACCAACGTCTACAACCCTCCGAAGAAGGATTTGGACCTCACCGTGGAGGCACATCTTTTTCGCACTTGTATTGGCGGTGATTTCAATGCGGCATCACCGGCCAGGGGCTATGCTGTCGCCAACAATTCAGGGCGACTGGTGGAGGAGCTATGCAACAGCACGTCGCTGATCCGATTACAGGGTACCGATACCTCAGCTACTTTTTTCCACACGGGAAATGGTAGTGAATCGAGGCCGGATCTCACGCTCGTGAGTGCTGATCTGGCTGCTAGCACCTCTATGGAAGTCTTGGGTGATGTTGGGAGTGATCATTTGCCCGTGTTGGTCACTATCAATATAGGAAAAGCAAGCAGCGAACCTTCCGGGCCCAGGAAGTGGATCTACTCGAAGGCACGCTGGGACGAGTACAGAGCGCGCACCGATCGTGCTCTTGAAGAAGTGTATGGTACGATGGTTAAAGCCATACTAGGGGTTGCCAGAAAGACGATACCAAGGTCACATGAGAAGCGCAAGTTCAGACCGTTTTGGACAAAAGCCCTAGGAGAGTTGGTCCGCAAAAGGAGGGCTGCTCGCAAGCTCGCGAGCAGGCGGAATACGGCCGAGAGCCGTCGAGAGTACAACCGTTTAACGGCGGAAGTGAAAGGGGCTATCGCAGAGGCAAAGTTGTCGAAATGGACTGATACATGTGCTGGATTGGACCTTGCCGAAAGCCGGCAGGCATGGAACCTTATCAACCACCTTGAGCGAGCTGAGGTAGCTAGCAGAGCACCAGCTTCGTTGGCAAGAGCAGGGGCAGGGCCCATGTTATCGGATACCAGGCGGGCTGAGATGCTCAACCGACATTTCGTAAATGTCGGAAAACTGGGTGGAAGAACGAGTGTGTCTGCTGGGCTAGATAAAGTCCGGAAGGCAAACGAACGCCACATGACGGGAGAGGTTGAGGTCAGCACATTCACGCACGGTGCCCTTTACTCGGCAAGAACTGGATTATGTTTTGAGACGGTGCAAAGCGAAGAAGGCCCAGGGCTGGATGGGATTAGCAACGAGCTGATCACTCACCTTGGGGCTGTTGGCAAGGGCAAACTCTTGGAGCTCGTAAACTGATCATGGTCTGAAGGTGTCCTACCGAAACAGTGGAGAGAGGCCTTGGTGGTACCCATCTTGAAGAGGAGTAAAGACCCGGGTCATTAAGCTACCGACCGATTTCCCTAACATCGTGTGTAGGGAAGGTAGCTGAGATATTAATCAATAGGAGGCTTGTGAGGTTCCTAGAGGAAAATGGACTGGTTGCCCCCATTCAAGCAGGCTTCCGTAGTGGAAGAAGCTCGATGGATCAGGCGACGCTCTTGGTCCAGAAAATGGCTGACGGGTTTCAGCGGAAAGAGTCTACACTAGCAGTATTCCTGGATTTTAAACAGGCCTATGACAAGGTCTGGCGGCCGGGGTTGTTGTTGAAGCTACAGAGGCTAGGAATAGCCTCTAACATGTACAATTGGATAAAGGGGTTTCTAACCCGAAGAACAGTTGCAACTCGTTACGGGAAAGCGGTTTCTCGGAAGCGCGTCCTGGAGCAAGGATTGCCCCAGGGCTCAGCACTGTCCTGTACACTGTTTCTAGCTTTCATCAACGACCTGCCGAACTATCTGGGAAGCTCGTCGCTGCTTTTCGCAGACGATCTTGTGGTCTGGTCGACCGGGAGGGAAGCGCATGCTCTACAGCGGACCCTCCAGCAGGATTTGAACGCAGTAGCCTGTTACGCCAAGCTTTGGAGTATGGATGTAAACTGCCTAAAAACAGTTTATTCGCTCTTTACCCTTGGAATCGATATCCTCAAAGAGCCGATCGAGCTGAACATTGACGGCCGCGCTCTGGCTTGCGACCAGAAGCCGGTCTATCTCGGAGTGACACTGGACCGAAAGCTAACGATGTATGACCATGTGAGGTTAGTCCAAGAGAAAGCTTCTTCTAAGCTGAACATTGTCAAGAGACTGGCCAGTACTGGCTGGGGTGCGAAGGCGAGTGTGTTGAGAAATCTTTACCTAGGAGCGGTAAGATCTCAGATCGATTACAGCCTCCCGTTGCAAATCTATGCGTCTGATACTGCTTTGAAGACGTGTGACTCTGTACAAAATCAAGCCCTCAGACTAATACGTGCAACGTTCCGAACCGCCCCAACATCGGCTGTTGAAATCATGGCAAACGTGCCGCCTCTGAATGGGAGAAGGAAAAGGGCCGTTATTACTGCTTACGAGCGGTACAAGCGGTTGGAGGAAAGTCCCCCCCTCAGGATGCTCGTGGATTCCTGGGTGGGAAGAGCATGGATCTCAATGCAGTCCTTCATGCACCACGCACTGAAGCTCAGCGCAGAGATCGGACTCCCGGTCGACCGCATGCCCCTGCGAACGGGAGTGGAACCTCCTCCTCACCTATCTTTCAACCTGCCAGAGATACGGACGAACCTGATGGAAGCAGTCGGACCCAGCGCTTTCCTGACTGAGAGGCGCGCAGCTGCTCTAAGGACGGTACGTGCATACTCGGGATTCGTTGAGGCATACACTGATGGGAGCGCGATCAGTGGGACCGAAGCGCGTTCTGGGTATGGTGCTCTTGTGTCGTACCCGAAGGCAGAAGAAAAACGGGCTGAGCTAAGTGGGCCATGTGGAGCAATCTGCATCTTTGATGCGGAGATGGAAGCCATCAGAAAGGCTGCTGTGGCAATTGGGAAAACGTTCGAAGAAACACCAGCTGCTCGTGCTGATGTGGTTATCTTCACTGATGCGCTTTCAGTACTCCAAGCCATCGACGGCTTGGGAACATGGCCCGATCTGCTTGTCCGACTATTAGCTGCTATTTCCGATCTGATCCTCAGGTACGAGGTGAAGGTCATTTTGCAGTGGATTCCAGGTCATGCAGGAGTCGCTGGCAATGAGATAGTGGATGCCTTGGCCAAGAAGGGATCCCTGACACCCACTCCGGAGGGTCCGTCCACCTTCGCGAGTGCCCGCAGATCAATTCGGGAGTGGGAGACAAGACAGTGGTGGAAGAATTGGGACGAGTCTGAAAAGGGTCGAGGTGTGTGGCAGCAACTAAAACGGCCAAATCGAGCTGATCCGTGGTGGAAGCTCCGCAGGAGAGAACAGGCTACGGTAGCCCAGTTCCGTACAGGGCACTGCCCTATTGGTGCCTATTTCGGACGATTTAGGCCCAATTTTGATTCGCGGTGCCGACACTGCTTTGAAGCAGAAGAGACGGTCGAGCATTTGCTTTTAGACTGCCCTGCCTTGCAGGAGGAAAGAGTAGATGGGAATGGTCAACAGTTTGCACCATCCCTTTATGGGAACCTGGCTGTGCTACGTAGTACAAGTGTGTTTGTCCTCCGAATCCTAAGAGATTAGTCTCGATTCGATCACTCCGGTGAGTGAGGTTTAAAGTCTGTAGTCTGTGTTGAGTAAAGAGATGGGGCGGTACCCTCCAACAGACGTTCTCTCATTAGGGCTTTTCTCCAGTACGGTTATATAAGCCTCGTTGAACGTATGAGGGAGGGCACCATGCAAGTATGATGTCGTATATAATTTTAGGAGTATTTGGGCCAGAGAGGGCAAGAAAGCTTTGTAAATCTAAGCGGTCAAGCCGTCTGGCCCCGGTGATTTGTCATTGTGTAAAGCGTTTATTGCAGTTTTTATGTCTTGGATTGTTATGTATGTGTCTATTAAATCCCTATACTGTTCTGTGAGTGGTTTACAATATTGTAGCATGTTGTGTTGTTTTGCAGTGTCTATTGGTTCTTGTGTGTAAATGTGTTGAAAATGCTCGCGGAAGGTGTTGGCGATATCTTTATTGTGTGTATGCGTGTTGCCTTGTGCGTCTATGATCTGTGTACGTTTTGTTCTATTCCTAAAAAACCTCCATTGGGCCCTTCGGTTAGGCCTGCCGCTCTGCACCGCGTCTGTGCTCCTCTATATTTATGGTTGTTTACATCCTCTAACTGTGCCCTAATAGTGTATGCCTCTGGTGTGTCTTCCGCGGTGTGTCCTAATTGCTGTATTAAGTGTTGATATGTCTGTCTGCGCCGTGTGTTTATGTGTTTTGCTATTCCTATTGTTAGTTGTTTGATTGTAAGTTTTAATATTATCCATATGTCCCCAGTGCCTACTTGCATATCTGTGTTTTGGGTGTCTAATGTATTATATATAAGTGTTTTTATAGTTTTAGTGTATAAGTCGCTCCCTAAGAGCGAGTTGTTCTGCCGCGAATTCTCACTGTCAGTGAGACGTACGCACACAGCTGTATACTCTAATGTTTCCTCCAAGTGGCACACCATGGCAATGGTTTACTCTGGGGGTACATAGAATCTGTCCAAGCGTGGGCCTCGGTACGTGGTATGAGCGAAAGTTGTGTCCCGTCCTAGTGGGTAAACAGTCCGGTACGCGTCAATATGAACAATAATATATTTTTTTTTCGACTAAGTGAAAATTGTGTAGTGTGTTATCTAACCATTGTTTGTTTCGAGTGTTTATGTTACTGTCTTGTCTGTCAATACTTCCTTGGGTGAAGTTGTAGTCTCCCCCTAGTACTAGAGTGTCGTGTTGATATTTTGTGTGTAGTGTATCCTCTAGTTCTTGGAAGAAGGCGGGTTTGTCTGCGTATTGTACAGGGGCGTATATGTTTACTGGTGTGTATTTGTTTGTGTCGTTTTCTACCTTAATGATTGCTATTCTACCCTTATCGTCAGGGGCGAAGCCACGGGGGGAGGGGGGGAGGCTGAGGGGTGCTAAGCCCCCCCTGGAATTTTTGCAAAATATGTTTTTCAACAGTTTTTTGTTTAAATGTGTACTAAATTCGCAAAAACTTTAGTAAATGTTTATCACGCGGAAGTTCAGCCCCCCCCCCCTTGAAATTTGGTAAATGTTTGCCAAGCTAAAGTTCAGCCCCCCCTGGCAAAAAATTCTGGCTTCGCTCCTGCTTATCGTATGTGTGTTTGTGAATGATTGTGTATTTATCGGAGGTTTGTATGATGGACACGCCTCTGGCGAATGTCCCTAAGCTAAAAATGCTGTGTTTGAAGCCCATGTCTGCTGTGATGCGTTGCGCTGTGTAGTGTGTGTTTATGTTGGTCTCTTGTAAAAAGAGGAAATCTGGTTTGTGTTTCCTCACAAGGTGTATAATGTAATTTAGTTTGTACCTAACAAGTAGGCCTACACAAGTGCACTACTTTAATACTAGCACACGTGTACTTCTTTACAATGTACTACTTTACTATTGGCACACGGGTACCACTAGCCTACACTAATGTAGGCTAACAAGTGTGCAACTTCACTAATGGCACAAGTGTGCAACTTCACTAATGGCACAAGTGCACTACTTTATACTAGCACACGTGTACTTTTTTTTACTATTGACACAAGTGTATACCACTACACTAATGTCACAAGTGTGCAACTTCACTAATGACACAAGTGCACTACTTAATACTAGCACACGTGTAGGCATACTACTTTACTATTGGCACAAATGTACCACTACACTAATGTCACAAGTGTGCAACTTCACTAATGGCACAAGTGCACTAGGCCTACTTTATACTATCACACGTGTACTTTTTTACTCTTGGCACAAGTGAACCACTACACTAATTTCACAAGTGTGCAACTTCACTAATGGCACAAGTAGGCCTACACTACTTTATACTAGCACACGTGTACTACTTTACTATTGGCACAAGTGTACCACTACACTAATGTCACAAGTGTGCAACTTCACTAATGGCACAAGTGCACTACTTTAATACTAGCACAAGTGCACTACTTTATTATTGACACAAGTGTACCACTACACTAATGTCACAAGTGTGCAACTTCACTAATGGCACAAGTGCACTACTTTAATACTAGCACAAGTGCACTACTTTATTATTGACACAAGTGTACCACTACACTAATGTCACAAGTGTGCAACTTCACTAATGACACAAGTGTACTACTTAATACTAGCACACGTGTAGGCATACTAATTTACTATTGGCACAAGTGTACCACTACACTAATGTCACAAGTGTGCAACTTCACTAATGACACAAGTGCACTACTTAATACTAGCACACGTGTAGGCATACTACTTTACTATTGGCACAAGTGTACTACTTTATTATTAGCACACGTGTACCACTACACTTATGTCACAAGTGTGCAACTTCACTAATGGCACAAGTAGGCCTACACTACTTTATACTAGCACACGTGTACTACTTTACTATTGGCACAAGTGTACCACTACACTAATGTCACAAGTGTGCAACTTCACTAATGGCACAAGTGCAACACTTTAATACTATCACGAAGTGTAGCCTACTACTTTACTACTGTCACAAGTGTAGGCCTACTACTTTACTACCGGCACAAGTGTACCAATTCCCTAATGGCACAATTGTACTACTTTACTAATGACACAAATGTATCAATTCATTAATGGTGTACGTGTATTACTTTACTACTGGCATTGGTATGTACTACTTTACTACTGGCACAAGTGCACCACTACACATGGCACAATTGTACCACTACACTAATAGAACAGTGTACCATTTGACTTCTGACACACATGTACCACTTCGCTAATGGCACAAGTGTACAACTTCAATACATTTTGTATGTCAATAAATAATATAAAAAAAATATAAAAAATTAGGGCCTACACTAACCATACGAGATAAGACACATTTCATTTCAAATATTGTTTATGTCAAAGGGAAAAGTCTAGCACATTTTTAATGTTTCCTTATAATATTATTATTATAAGGAAACATTAAAAATGAAACATTAAATTTTTTTTTGTATCTATTATTTTAAGTAAATAGTTTAAATAAGATTAAGTGATCAAGTGTAACAAATTCAAAATTGTTCAATAAATAATTACTCCCCGGCAACTTTATATTATGATAGATCCCTCTTGTTTTATTATCACTGATCTATACAATTTATGTCTGTTTGTTGTCACTGAGCTATATAATTAATACGATGATCTATACGTACTATCAAAAGTATTAGATTTATACAAAATGTATCAAAAGTTTTTTAAGAACAAAAGCTGTTCAGAAATATATTGTGAACGTTGTAAATAGCACTATATAAGACCTTTTTAAAATCAAGTCGGTTTTGAACTAGCATTATTAGGACATATAAATTATGACACCATTCATTCAATTCATTCATTATCATTTCTTTGAGTTTGATTCTTGACCTATTAACATTAAATAATGATTAATTTTTAAACCAATGACTATAGTGACAATAGGACTAATGACACTTAAATGTAATTAGATAATAACATTTGGCTTTATTTTTAGAGCACTCAGTATGGAGTATATTAGGTCCAAACAAAATGTAGTTGAAATAACCTTCACTGTCTCAATTATTAAAACAATATAGCCTATAAGAACAGTTAAGGGATTATAGGCTCACAATAAAGTATAGGCTGGGGGTTGGCAATTGTGAGAGACACATGCACATTTTTGTTGAGTATAAATTAAGGGGCTATATTGTTGGCCATTTCTGGCATATATAATTTTAAATTTTCTTTCTGTTATACTTAAATTAATGCCCTATTTACATAAAACTGTTCATGGGCCGGCCTACTTCAGAATTGTGTATAATAGGTAAGCATATTAATGAAATTTTAATTTGTCAATTTAACAATATACAGTGTACCTAATATGTTAATACCAATCTACATTTTGGGGGAGGGGGAGGGGCTATAATTACAAAAGCAATTATAGGTTAAACAAAATAAAATTAAGCTTATTCTAAATTTAACTTGCCTATATATTGTTATGGCCCTTATTACGAAGCCGGAACGGCCTCCAGATTATTAGAACCTTGTTAATTTGAATATTATATATATATATATTATTTATTTATTAGTCCAGGATAGTATTGATGGTGAAGACCTATCAATCGGATTCTACTCCATACGAATGCAACAGTCTACTTCCTTGCAGTTGGCTCAGTTGAAAAATAAATAGTGTAGATTCTTAGTGGAATAAGAAAGTTCTTGACTATAGTTATGATGTAATAGGTCCACAATGCAAATAATAATAACAGTCAAATCCGTGGTGAATTCATAACATAAATCTTTATTATAATAAGGTAAGAATAGCCATGATGAACACAGTTCCAAATATAAGTATAAAAATAATGTAGATAATAGCGACTAAGTTCCAAGTTAAACTGAATGACTATATAATAGAGAAAACTAAGTACTTTAATAACATGTTCTACTCCTTACAAAATATTAGACCCTCGACTCTCGACTGAAGTCCAACCTCGTGCGGGCTCTTTTATAGCATAAGGTAGAGCCAATCGTAACTAGGGGAAAAACTTCCACTCCCAAAAACACAGACACAAGTCTGGTTAGAAAGTCGTTTAATTAATGGAACAACAGAGTCAATTTCTTTGTTCGAAACTGGTGGATAGGGCGAGGTCAGGGTGTAGCTTGAAACATTAATCTTACTTAATTACAGTACATTGATTAAACTTCCCACAATATAACAATCATGCCAGACCTCAGGGTGCCCTTAAACCTTAGCGAAAAAGACATTAAGGCGCTATTGGAGACGCTTCCAATTAAAGTATCTATGCAAGTGGGTGAGCGTATATGTGTTTTCTTCAGGGAAAAATGCGGGATAGGAGGAGAGAGAGGTAATTGTAAAAAAGGTGTGGGGGGGGGGGAATTGTAGTTACTGATTACAATTCAGTGTCACGACTTGTAAATGGCAGGGCAAGTAAGTTAACCACCCTAGTGGAAGGGTTGTAAATGTTTGTAAATGATAGCGGAAATGGAGGGAAGGGGGTTAATTATCTCGGCTAACACTCCTTCTCTAGAGAAGCGACACGAGGTCAAGTGTCAAATTACACTCAGCTAGAACGGTGACATCTATTTATCTAGGTCAACCAAACGATAGCGTCTAACGATTGAATCCTACGGCGTTATATTTACATATAATACACTAATATAACACCTCACATCTGTATTAATACGTCGTTTCGTAACACCCTCTATATGATGATTATTATTACGACTCGTTAAATCGGATTCAATGCATATAGTTGTATCTTTATTAGAAGTCTCTAGATTCTGCTAATCTGTAGCCCAAGCTAGGGGTTCCTTGACTGACAGGTCTATGCAATAATGTAGTTATATTCGTGATAATTATCTTCAACACCTTTCTCAACAACGATAGAGCAAACAACTCCAGTTGTTGAATAAACAATTTTATTTAAATTGTAGACTCAATATAAACGATCAATAAACTTCATCAACTGATGGTAACATAAGTATTTAATAAAATGACATTATATGTACAAGTATTAATATAGCGACTTCACTCTACAAACGTTTAAACTGAACTAACTTTAAGGAGGTCGGGACTTAACAAAGAAAACTATCATCGAAGATTCTACAGGGTCTTAATACGCATTTTAACCTCTTTCTCTATAATTACTACGATCCAGAATTATCCTCCAATTTCCACGGGATTTGAACGAATTATTTTATTTAAACTGCCCTCAGGGCATAAAGGTCAAACCTTGGTCGCCTTGGACTCTGATACGCACTTGTTAAGAGGTCAATGCCTTACTACGTCATTCATTTATGACCGATATTCGTAACATCCCCCTCCTTCTAAAGTTTTATAATTATTTCTTTTACATTTTGACTACTAAAAAATGTTAATTTTAAGGAATAATTATAAAAAAAAATATTCCGGGGAAACAATACAGTTCAATTGGCTATCCCAATAATTCAATCGAACTGATAACCATAACATATAATATATGCAATATACGTTCATCTTATCAAATGGCTTAACTACAGTCATTCAATTTTTAATTCAAAACAATGGACAATTAAATTGCTTATCTAAATCTTGTATACAAGAAAAATACATAATCATTCTTAATAGATATAATATAATACAAGTTAATAATTTCTATTACATTGAACATTCCCCTGTAATAAAAACTCTCTCGTCCATTTAATTATAAACTAATATCTTTTACAATTTGTAATTATACAACAAAAGAAAAAATCACTTAATGTCTATTCAGACACGACTTATTTTTTCATAAGGAGAAAAACCCAACGTTCTGATAGAACACATGCTAGGCCTAACTCAATTACAAAACAAAAAAAAATACTAGCCCTGACCTAATTTCACTTTACAACAAAAAATATTATTGCTTCGACAGTATTTTTTTTCATGTTTGTAGGCTGGCTAACACATTAAACTTTAAACAATACTGTCTGTGTCAAAACCCAAAATGTAGGTCAATTCCGCACTCTCTCTCTCTCTATTCCTTTTTTCACCCTCTCTCATTCCCAATTGATTCTAATAATGTTGACATCGCTATGCAAATTTTTACCTCATCACAGCCTAGGTAAAAAAAAATTGCTACGCGACTAAATAGTTATCGTATTAAACGAGCATTATCTAACAACAATCATCTCGAAATTAAATTCATTTATGTTATTTTAAGAAATTTAAACATAGTATGTTCACGAATTAAAATAGTTTATAGCAAAAATCATTAAAAATATTTCAATTTCTCATTTTACCATGACCTTTCGACGTCATTATTTTCTTTTTAAAAGAGTTCACATTGAAACATTCTATCTTTCATGCAGACATGGATTTACTTGAAACAAATTTGGTTAATTAACTTAATTAACTATCAATCAAAGCAGATTATATTATCTTCATACAATCTTAGTACTAAACAGTAAGTTCTTATTTTCTTTAGATTACATTAAAGACATTTCAAATACAATATTATTTACGTACAAAAGATTAAAGACTTTAAAAGAGCATAGACTATTCATTTTTTTTTTCAGACAGAAATCAGTTTAACAATTTATGTACAAAACAAACTGCTGGTTTTGACTGGTGTGGTGAAAACATTCCATCTCCATTTCCAGTTTGTACGGTGGAATCCATTGCTCTTTTCCATTTTCCATAAAGGTTTTATTCATTATTCATAGATTCTAGGTTCTCCTGTTCCTCACAGTGTTCAGGTCTACCCAATCTTTTGCTTGTCAGTACAATTCATTCAATCTATTTTAACTCATACAAAAAAAATAGATTAGTTCTACAATCTTGACATGAAATCCTTAATTAATAATACATTTGTTGAACATTGGTATGTCAACATTATAAATTTTCAACCATGAAATTCTCAATCATTCTGGTTTACAGTGTCAAGTCAGTGGCACATATCCTAAATTTATACAAAACAAGGATAAGTTTTATTTTACATTAGTTTCACTTCTGGTCTGCTTTTCATGTAACAGTATCCTAAAAGTGAAAAATCATATATAATACAATTCTTGGAATTCTTTTTAGTCATAGTTCTGCCTTGCTGCAACTATTTTTACCCTACATTATCATACATTCAATGATAATATAATAAATGAATAAATTCACATAGAAGAAATTTGCATCCTGACTCAGTGCAATTATTTCAACAACAGTACATGATAAAATAAATTTCCATAGTACAATAAAAAAAATTTCTCAATACTTTAGTGATAGAAAATTCTCTTTTCTTAAAACCATTTACATCTTTTTCAATCAAATTATCCTCTCTGTCAAATGTTTCAATTATCATTTCCAGAGTTTCTCAAACATATCTTATAATCAGTCCACATTTATAATGTCCTCTGATATAGAAACCAATTCTGCGGATAAAACTGATCTTTTTCTCTTATAGCAATTATTTTAAATGCTCAACCTAACAAGTTTGTTTAGAAATATCACACTATAATGATATTTACTCTAACAATACTTTTACTCAGTCCTTTTTCATCACAAGTAAGGGATTTAGTTTTAAACTAGTAAGTTTGGTAACTAACTATCAGTGAATTTGTCATTCAATTCATCCTGTACTCCAGGCATAAATTTTACAAATAAGAGTAACAATGTTAACAACATCAAGCTTATTCCAATTGTTTTCAGAAGGTAAGGCTTTATCATTTTCAAATGATATAATATTTTTGCCTTTCTTTCATCACACAACAATGGCATCTGCATGTGAGCAGTGTACAATTTTTTTCTAACAAAAACAGTTATGTCAGACAAAAAATTTATGTACTTATCTAGGTACTTGATCAGCCCAAAGAGATCCAATTCGGTCTGCCATTCCTCTGGAAGTAGTTTGAGTGGTCCTCGGACAATGGGTCCAAAGATTGGTCCATAGGCTCCTCGACTTTCCGGATAGGATTCAGTTGACATCTCCTGCTCCAGGCATAAGTTCTTTAGGACTGGATTGAAGAGTTCCGAGGTGAAGTTGGTCCTTCGATCTGTCGGTATGGATTGTGGCAACCCATAGCTTTTGGTAGTTTCGGTCCAGCTCTCCGCACTCGTTTCTTCAGTGATGCTCCTCAAATCTTCATCTGTACCGGCAACTGCAGGTTTGCATTGTTGTTTGAGCATGCTGTGGTCTATATGTTCATAGACATCAGTAGTAGGAGTTTCTTTCTCGTCGACAGCTTTCTCATGCAACTGTAGCAACTCTGGGTCTACTTTCTGCTCAGCAATCAATTCATTTGGTGATGACTTCTTTGATTGTTCATTTCCTTTCGGACAATCTTCAATCATGGAGAAAATAGTAGTATCAAGTTCCACTTCTTCTTCCTCTTTCTTCTCTCGTGGGAGAATTTCTTCTTTCTTTTTCTTTTCTTGTGAGAGAATTTCTTCTTTCTTTTTCTGTGGTGTCATACCTTTTATGACATCACCTACAGGATAAAGTTCTTTTTCTTTTCCTGTCTCCACAATAGGACTAGGGTCGGGATTTTCCTTCACAATCAGTTCAGGTCTCACCTCCCTTTCGCCAAATCATTTGCTAGGATAACGGATATGCCCTCAACAGGAAGTTTTGATATTACTCCAACTGTCACATATCCTGTCACCAAGTCAGATGCGAGGTATATCCTATGTAGAGGTATTTCTTCTTTCCATTCAAAACCTCTCAATAGGACAGTCTGTCCTGTCAATGTATTCACATTCAATGGTAATACATCTTTAAGCAGCAGTGTTAATGATGCTCCTGTGTCTCGTAATATGTTTACGGACTTCAGTGGTCCTTCCTTTTGTAAGGCCACACAACCTTCACTAATGAACGGTTGAAAACTGCACAGGGTCTCTGTGTCAATTTTATTCTTCCCTTGACCATGACTTTCGGGTGTTGTTTCATCTTTCGATGACTTCAGACTCTTGTTCGAGTCAAAAATACTTTGGTCTACTTTTTCGTCTCTGTGGACTTGGACAATTAATCCAATAGTAGCCATTCTGTATTTATAATCAGGATATTTATCCTCATTATCTTCAGTTGTAGATTTCTCTACCTTCTGACTTTTGCTCTCAGGCAAATCCACCCTCAGTGTTTCTGGTTTAGAAGAATCTTTCTTCGAATTCAGTTCGTTTGTATTTTCGCTTTCTTGTACATTCTGTATTGGTGCATGTCTGACGCACATTACCACTTTATTAGGTCCTTTTTCTTTCCTTATACTCCAACAGTCTTCGATGCTATGTCCTGTTCTTTTACAAAAAGTACATTGGACGGTTTTGTTGACAGGTTTTTTATTAACATCATTTTGTTTCACAAAATGCTCTTTTTCACGATGTTTTTGTGGTGTGTTTTCTGCTTGCCGTTGTGCCCTATTAAAAGTCTTTTCACCAGCTGTCCTATGACACAGTGTATACTGTTCCGCTAAATCAGCAGCCTTATGTGGGTCAGTGATGTCACGCTCGGATAAATACATTCTTACATCCGGCCTCACTTTGTTAATACAATCTTCTAAGAGATTGATATCTTTCATTTCTTTTAATGTGGAGATATTTCTAGATTTTATCCACTGATCCATTAACTTTTCTTCTGCTCGAAGGAAGTCTAAGTGTGTTTGGTAAGGGGACATTGTGTACTGACGGAACCTTTTCCGATAACTTTCCGGTATTTGGTTATATGCTTTAAGTACAGTGTCTTTAATGACTTCATAATCATTTAAATGCTCCTCTTTTAACAATAGAACACAATCTCTTGCCCTTCCCTGAGTAAAAGCTGTTCTGACTAATATTCCCCATTTATCTTCTGGGAACTTAAAATCTCTGCAAGAAATTTCAAAGGTCTGGAAGAAATTAGCTATTTCACTTTCTTTATCAATGTAGGTAGGGACTAGCTTTTTCCATCTGGCCATCTCTACATCACTATGAGATTCTTTTTTAGTAGCTCCTATCTTCGCTAGTTCTATTCTTTCCTGACTTTCTCTTTGACTTTGCTTATCTCTTTCCTGACTTTCTATTTCTCTTTGACTTTTCTTATCTCTTTCCTGACTTTCTAGACGTCTTTGTTCCATCTCCATTTCCATCCGTTTCATTTCTAGTTGAAATCAGAACTGTTCAGACATCTGACCTTCAACTTGATATCCCTCCGCGCTTGATTCTACTTTCATTTTTCCACTCGCAATCAACACATCTTTTATCTGCTGTGTCAACACAGTTCTGGATGGTGTAGTTTCAGTAACTTCTATCTTCAAGATCTCAGCGATCTCTTTTAACTTCTTTATTGATAAAGTTTTCAAAACTTCTTCTTCTGGATTTTCAATAAATTCCATTTAGGAATTTATAAAGTGGTAAATTTCCAACTTACGTTTTTCCAATCGGAAGAATAATTTCAGCGTTCTTAGGCTTGCTCAGTAGGTCACTGCTCCAACACACAACACAACACAACTTGAATATATGCTTCACTATACAACTATATCGGACGCAGCCCGCAAATTGTTATGGCCCTCTATATGATGATTATTATTACGACTCGTTAAATCGGATTCAATGCATATAGTTGTATCTTTATTAGAAGTCTCTAGATTCTGCTAATCTGTAGCCCAAGCTAGGGGTTCCTTGACTGACAGGTCTATGCAGTAATGTAGTTATATTCGTGATAATTATTTTCAACACCTTTCTCAACAACGATAGATCAAACAACTCCAGTTGTTGAATAAACAATTTTATTTAAATTGTAGACTCAATATAAACGATCAATAAACTTCATCAACTGATGGTAACATAAGTATTTAATAAAATGACATTATATGTACAAGTATTAATATAGCGACTTCACTCTACAAACGTTTAAACTGAACTAACTTTAAGGAGGTCGGGACTTAACAAAGAAAACTATCATCGAAGATTCTACAGGGTCTTAATACGCATTTTAACCTCTTTCTCTATAATTACTACGATCCAGAATTATCCTCCAATTTCCACGGGATTTGAACGAATTATTTTATTTAAACTGCCCTCAGGGCATAAAGGTCAAACCTTGGTCGCCTTGGACTCTGATACGCACTTGTTAAGAGGTCAATGCCTTACTACGTCATTCATTTATGACCGATATTCGTAACAATATAGAGAAAGCAACTGACTACTACTATAGTATGACAAAGTACAAAAATGAGTTGTTATTTTTGGGAAGGACTGATAGAAATCCTTTCTCCCAATGACATTCTATAATTGTTCTCTGCAAATGGTATGCTGCAGTCCGGAAAAGCATGTCACCTTCATACTTTTCAACAATCTCTTTTTCTTTAGCCCTTATTGAATCTCTAACCATTTGCTTCATTATTTTCTACTCATTTTCTCTTTTAGTATTTGCAGATAAACATTTACAGGTGAAAAAAAAAACACAAACAAAGAACAACAAAAATGTAAACATATTCATAGCCAAATTTAAGTTGTGTAATAAATGGTAGCAACTAGCGTACATAATACTGACATGTACAATTATGATCAGTGCTGGCATTGCCCGAGTTAGGTATAAAAATATGTTGCATTCCATAATTACAATATACTCTATAGATTGCTCATATATACCGTATGTATAATAATAATATTACAAACAAAGGTCCTATTGCAAGTACTGAAACTTTTTCCAAATCAAAAAAAGGATGCTTAACTAATTGGCTGTATTTTAAAGCAGTTAGTGAATGTGTGGGATGGTTGCCTTAAAAACCCAGATTGCAGAACTCATTGACATCATATGTTCCAAACTGATAGTATACGGAAGCATGTTAAAGATTTTGTCCTAAGGAGCACTTCAGCGGAGTGGTATCATGTTAACCTGGTGAAAATTGCAGGGTGTTTCTGATTATACCTAGTTTAGATGAGTACCTGACATTAATAGAGGAAAGAAACAGTGGTTGAACACAGTGTTGGCCACATATTGTTTGCCTTGGCCACAGAAACTGATGTCTACTTTGTATGGTGATATTACTTTACTTTATATCTCTAGATTAGAGAGAACATATCTACCGTAAATCTGAATAGAAAGAAACAGGCACACAGCAACTGCATAAAAACATTATTAAAAATTAATTTAACAAAAATTAGGAATAGAAATTTGTACTTACAATATGTGTCTTACAAAATATTTTACAAAATATGTCAATACCCTAGGGTTGAAATCAAATTATCCCCTTAAAGACAGTGCAACAGAATACAGTCATGCAGTTTTTATCTATGCAGTCTTTGTTTTTATCTATAAAAAAAAATTACTTAGTTTATAGATCTAAGTCAATTAAAATTTAAAGTAAAGGTGAATAAGGTGGTCTGAAAAAAAACACAATCTGATTAAGACATACTCAGCTCTTTTAGGCTTAAAATTATATTTTCATAAAACAATGCATTTCTACAATGATTAAACTTTCATTTTGTTTTAATATTACCCTACATAAACATTAGATTGGATAGCGCATATCAATAAAAACAGCTCTGTGTGTGTGTTCAACCAATCAAATTGGGTCATTTTAAAACATATATTATGTGACCTTATTGCCTTATATTTTACCTTTGCAATTAATTTGACTTAGCACAGATGAGTGGATAACGTATATCGGACTGTCCTGCTGTTGACCCGGGTACAAATCTCCAGTTATTCTATACCCTCTTTAAAAAAAATATTTTTATTTCAATTTAAAATATTCTTCTTTAAAAACAAAAAGATTGTAAATCTTTGGGCAACACTGGGCGATTTAACTTTTTGTTTAAAAAAAGACTTGCCTATCATTAACCTGATTAAAAATTATTATTTTTTTATTACTCTCCTAAATGAAACATGTTGTCAGTAAGAAAAATATTACAAAATTTTAATTTTTTTATTACTCTCCTAAATGAAACATGTTGTCAGTAAGAAAAATATTACAAAATTTTAATTTTTTTATTACTCTCCTAAATGAAACATGTTGTCAGTAAGAAAAAAATTAAAAATTTTAAGATCTAGACCTAAAGCTTTCTGTTCATTGTAGTATATTCTTTTTTATATGGAGCTTATAACGGCCTGTTTTATTTTACCCCGGGCGAGGCAGGGGAATTGAGCTTGTATAATATACATATTTATCTCATTAGATATATAATTTATCTTCAATTTCTAATTATATGTTTAATAGAAAACATAATTATTATTACCCGGTATTTTATATGTTATTGACACTATTTGTGTATAAAAAATTATTGAGTCCTGCCCTTATCTTTATTATTGTTTTAATTAAATGGTGTTATTGGTTGTTCTGGTTTGTCCTGGCAACCCTTACCATGCCTGGATACTACTCAGAAAGGAACAAAAAAATCTTCCAGTACATCTTATGTTCTTGCATATGGAATATGAAAAGTTTTATTATTCTTTAGCCTGTATGAGCACTGTGATAGAATATTTACAATTAATTAAATACAATTCACAGCCAGATGTAATTAAGTGCTAACTTAAAACTGTACATTATTATTCCTTTGTTAATATTCTAATTGTTTGCCAATATGAAATATGGATAATTTTTCTTATTGTGTTTACTCTTAAGTAAATGCTGCTTATTGTTTAAAGACAAATAAATGCTTCATCATAAGCATCCTTTTAGGTGAGTCTTGATTGTTAAGTTAATTTAAGATGTTTTCCAAAAGATTAAGACAACAATTCAAAGTTTCACCATACTAAAATGCCCCATTGAATTACAAGCAATCTTTTTTTTTCAATAAAGTTTATTTGCCATAAATCCATGAACAATGAATTTTGTATAACATGTATGTCCCTTTTTACAATTAAAGGACAAACAGGGGAAAAAAAAAAAAGTAGTTACCAGTAGTATAAATGGGAATATACATTTCTATGAATAACTAAGGTTAATTAACAGTTGTTTTTGTAACTGCTTTAGCACTAACCCATGGTGATAATGCTGTACACTCAGGAAGATAGAAAAAAGGTGACAACGGGTTGCTGTACAATGGCCTAGTCGCTGTTTGAAGGTGGCAGGTGACTTAATCTCAGTAAAATATACTCTACACAATGTTTACTTATTAAAGCTACAGGTAAAGCTATACTCTACACAATGTTTACTTATTAAAGCTACAGGTAAAGCTATACTCTACACAATGTTTACTTATTAAAGCTACAGGTAAAGCTATACTCTACACAATGTTTACTTATTAAAGCTACAGGTAAAGCTATACTCTACACAATGTTTACTTATTAAAGCTACAGGTAAAGTATGCTGGCATAATTTCTTATTTAACATATTTATAAAACATGGGTAATAGTATTGGTCGTGATACAAAAATGTATTTAAATTAGTAGTCAGAGGAAATTTCTAGTATTTTGAAGTACACATTTTAATATTTAAAAATAATAACATTCTACAATAAATAAGAGGGGGGAAGGTGGCAGAGTGTCAGCACGTTAACTGGCGTACCGAAGGTCCTGGGTTTGAATCCTGGTGAAGGCTAGGAATTTTTTCCGGGTCTGGAGGGTGTCCCTGAGTCTACCCAGCTGTGATGGGTACCTGACTTTAGTTGGGGTAAAGTAAAGGATGCTGTCCATTGTGCTAGCCGCACAATCACCTTGTATACCGTGACGACTGAAATTGGTGAACGCTGTTTCACCGGCCCTAATCAGCTTGGTCCAAAGGGTACTTTACTTACAATAAATAAGAGCCATAAAATAAAATATTTTAGACTAGTATTTGAGTCATTGTAAGGAGTAAGCATTTGCAATGGTTCAAATATGTGAAAGTAGTTTAAAATATGACATTTTTATATAATACACAAAAATTGTATATGAGGTCTTAAGAAAACCAAAACATCAAAACATGCATAAGATAAGAAAAGATCTGCACTAAGAAAATATCAAGAATATATTCTTTTGCTTTTTATCTATATTTATCTTATACATTACAGATATTCTGTATAGATAAAAGATCATAAAGTAATACTCTTTTGTTTGGTTTTATTATAGTCTTTCATTTTGATCAGTGTTTTCAATGAAATTAAGTTGTTTTGTTTTCCTGATTTGTAAGTTATATCCTCCTACAGCTCAAAAAGGAAAAAGGTATTATTATTCTGGACACCAAGTTGTACTATAATTAACTCCTTCATTGGATCCACTATGAACAAATTCAGTTTTAAACCAGTCTTGACCAAACAAATACACAGGCGCCCCACTACTTCCAGCACATGTATTGGCTTTATAGTTTATATGCCATCCTTTATCACCTGAACTTAAGTTTTTATTAAATTTGTCCACCAACTGTCCAAAGGAAACCTTTTTTGGCCCACCATGAGGATGAGAAACTATGATTACAATACGATTTGTATATTTTCTCTCCTCTTCTGGCTTTTCTTTATCTTTTTTATAGTTTTCTCTTACTCTCTTCCACAAGATGTTAAAGCTTTTAATGGTGCTGTTTATAGTATCAGCCAGCTCCTTATCACAGGTGACACAGGACAGCATGCAAAGATCACCATTAACATTTGCCCACAACTTTTTGACCCCATAAAAAGTTCTACATGAGCCATCCTGCATGGCATAAAACAATTTGCAATTTGAATTGGCGGCTTCCACTGAGTTGTAAACAACGTGCATGGCTGTATAAACCCAAATTGTCCAAACTTCTCTGTCACTAGAGTTATCTTCTTTACATTTTCTACAAGGGCAGTCGGCTTTCTCTTCTTCTTTTTGATTCACATCACAAATTCTGCCACTGCCTGTCAAGGGTGTATCCACCTGACCTCGGTTGCTGTATCCGGGATACTCAGACTCAGTGTTTAGCCAAAATTTTGGCCGCTCCAAGCAGCAGTACATCACTGCTATTCTAACAGTTAATGCTGCCATAGATTTCGTCAGATCATACACATCCTGTTCACAGTAGGGTTTAGGAAATTTGTGTACAGTCAGATCTTCAATTGCTATATAGTTGTCATGATCTTTTTTGCACTTGTTTTCTTGTGCCTCAAGCTCAGCAACATCATTGGATTGGCAAACAACAGTTTCATGTGTACCTAATGAAATTGTAAAGAAAGAAAAAAAAAAAGCTACATAAAAACATGTTTTATAAATCAACTTAGTTAGACCAATGAAAATTGCAATATAATTTAACCCAATGTATTTTTAAATCTCTAGGCATGAAACTTTAAATATATATTTAACAAACTGTGCGAGTAGAGACAAAAGGAGCAAGCTATAGCTAATATTATAAACAAAGCTTCATTTTTTTTTATTCCATGTGTAAGAAGGCTTGCAAGAATAGAATAAGATTGATTGTCCCTCTGTTGATTTTAATGTAATGTTTATAGAAAAAAAACATTTTTTGTTTATATAAAAGATAGTCACAGCAAAAAAAGTTGAAGTCCTCAACATTTTTTTAATGTGACAAGTTCTTATAGCATATGCAATTAACTCGACAAATAATTAAATTAGATGTCCTTGTGTAAATTCATAGCCTCCTTCAAATATAATCTAATATTTATATTTTTTTAATTTTAAGTGTAAAGGATCTGTGTATTCTATTTCTTATAGAAATGCTATCAGCAGGTTTAGCATTTACAATGAGCATGATATACCTATTATCATACAAATACAGACAATCATTTTAAAAAATTTCTAAATTCTAAATATTTGAAACAAACATCACAATATATATTTTTAATAGTGAAAATGATAGCCTAGGCCTATTATTAATAAATTGTTACAGTTTTTTTTTACAAAATATAATTTAAATTTACACACATATTTCTGCAAAAAGAAAAAGAAATACTAATTACCATAGTCAAATTTTGCTCCTCTTTGACCCATTTGTTATTCCAACAATAATTAGAGCATCTTGTTTTCATTTACTTGTTTACCTACACTGAAAATATATATAGAAAACACATAAATATGATACCTAAAAATTAGAAAAAAACAACACATCAAATGAAGTTATACTTATTTAATTTATTGTAATGAATAATTATTTAGTTAATTGTAATGAATAATAATTGAATGGAAAACAACTCACTGCAAGATTTTGGACAGTAATGATTTTTGAATCAATGAAATATTAACTTAGTCACCACATAGAGACAGTGAAAAATATATAGGCCTACTGTAGCATGTGTAAAGAGAGAGTGAAATTGTTATTTTCCTTAATATATTGCAATCAGTGGAATAAACAGAATAGCAAAGGGGGTGGAGGGCATCTGGAATAGGCAGTGGCGCAAGAGCCCTTTCACCCTTGGATACACCTATGGTCACCAAAAGTATAAAAGCCTTATAAGCACTGGAATAAAAAATCAGCTTGTAATTCATAGCCAGTGAAAGTGGCTTATTCTGCTTAATTCACAAAATTAATCTACAAGGTTTTTAACCCTTACAGTCCCGGGCGCATATATAGCGCAACTGAAGGCAGCATAGATAGAAGTAGGTCGGTACGGGAAGGGTTAACAGATTTTACTTCTCTCAAGGATAATTTAATTCAGAATTGAATTAATTTAAGTTAGTTGTATCCAGTTATTTTAAATATAATGCTTACCGGGTATACTTATATTATACATACTATTCTTTTTTTCCTATAATGTAATTAGCCTATCCCCAAATGAAATGCATTTTTTTTTCTTTCTAAATATACTTCTTTAAATGATTCTACATGGCACAAGCCTAATTATTAGACGAGGCTATATTTCACCTCTGGGGGGTTTGGTCTATAAATACTACTAGGACTAGACCTAGCCATTGAGTCACAAAATCCAAGATAACAAAAAGCAAGACACATTTTACACAATCAATCTACAAAAACCGAACCTGCATATAAAATAAATGTTAATGTATTATTGTCTCTATTAGAAAAAATGATTTGTTTTCTTAAGTCCATGATATAAAAATTGATATAAAAAAAGTATCCCTTATGAGCAACTTGACCCATAGGGCCGGTGAAGCAGAGTTCACCAGTTTCTGTGGCCATTTAAAGGCATTCTATGGGATTGTGTGGCAAGCACAATGCCCAGTCGCCTTTACTTTACCCAGACCAAAAGTCGCAGGTACCCAACAGAGCTGGGTAGAATCAGAGACACCTTCCAGACTTTTCAGAGCAAAACTTTGCCTTCACAAGGTTTCAAAACCAGGACCCTTATGCCAAACTAAAAGCGCTGCCACTAGCCATAGGTCACCGTGCCCCATAAAATTGATATGACACATGTAAAATTGATATGACACATGTAAAATGTAGACTTGGAGACATTTTATAAATGCCAGTAGTCCAGCTACTTTTATATATATTAAAAAGATTATTTATAGATATCTATATATATAAAAAGACAGTGTTAAGCCCCGCGAGGATCCCCATTGGTCAATTTGAAAACACGTGTGTCACTGACCTATCTAGGCCTAGCCCAATATACCGTCTAATAATTTTTCACATCGGACATGTGTCTTCGATAGCTCAGTGGTATACGTAGTGGACTGCTATACGGGCGACCAGAGTTCAATTCTCCAGTTAGACTATACTCTTTTTTTTTTCGACAATTAATTTTTCAAACTTTTAAAAACAAAAGACATTGTAAATCTATAGGCAATATAGATTTTGTTAAATAAAAATATTTGACTTTTTTTTTTACCCTATTACAATATTTATTTACTTTCCTAAAAGTATTCAGAAAGTGTAGTTTATAAATTTGTTATCTGCACCCCAGACAGTCCTTTTTTTTTTTCACCCAGGCAACGCCGGGCAATGTAGCTTGTACATATATTCATATATATATATATTTATATATTGTATATCCATCCATACATCCCTATGGCGCTACAGCCCAAGTAGGGCTTATACATAAATAAATATATTTAGCCTACATGTGAATATTAAGTATTCATATTATTGTTGGCGCCTTCGCTAAAATTTATATTTACTATGTAGTATGAATATTAATTTATTGTAGGCCTATAGTAGGCTATTAGGCCTATAGTGTATAATGTGTAGGCCTATACAGACCTATACATTATAGTTTATATTTATTAATTATAGTATAGGCCTATGCCATTATATAAGCTTACAATCATTTACAATGTAGCCCCCCTCCTTCAGGTTATAAGACTGCTACAAATAACTTAAATATTTTATAAGGCCTACAAAATAAGACTAACCCATTACTGGTATTAGTATTACCATCACCATTAAACGTGTGTTAAACGTTTATATATATATATATATATTTATATATATATATATATATGTATATATATATATATATATATATATATATATATATTATAACACTGTTGTGCACCTTTAAGTCTTAACTACTCTTAACCTAATGGTCCTAATCATAATAATCAGCTATTAAAAAAAGGTGAAATATTTATAAAGCCTAATTAGAAAACTATTTTCGCGACTCTGGTGTCTAGTTGACCCCGTGTTTCAAATAGCCTAGTATTTTATTGTCTATATTAAAGACTGTATAAGTTATAATTATTGTAATTCGTATTAATTTAATAATAATAATCTTATTTATATTTAGATCAAAATGTTTAGTGACATAGTCATAGGGCTAGGCTAGATCAAATGTTTAGTGTATTATAATTATATTTGAAAATGTTTTATTTTATTTGCTAATGAGCTAGGCTAATCAAGCAAATGTCATAATAAATATAGAATTCAACATAATAATATTAATAATAAATTAATAATATATCAATTATTATCAATACTACCAACCTGATCATCTCAACAATTAACACTCCCGTAATTCATTTGGCTTTTGTTAAGTAGGCCTACGGCTACGCGGCCTTTTTGAAGACCACCTGGCTTACACCTCTTTAATAATGAAATAATCTACATAGGCCTGTCATAAACGTTTATTTTAGATATAACACAATGTTATAAGACCGTTAATGCAAATAATAGCAAACAGCAGGTTGGCTTGAACATATAAAGAATGTAATTTAAATCAACGTTAGGGCCTACACAGCGTCTCTATAGATCAGTTATAAATATATTGTCGGCTATTCTGAAATGTGTTAGTGTGTAGTAGTGCAGTATAATAGCTTGGAGTTTAGAGTGCCAGTACTTATAGAGAATGAGGTCAGCGTTACGCTGGATCGAGTGAGCTATTTTTTTTTTTTTAATAACGTACACTGCATAGGCCTACATTAAAATTTTACAATAAAGTAAAAGTTATCATAATTTAGATAATAAAATTCTAAAAGGACTTGTGTTATAACGTACAATTAATTATATAAATAGGCCTAAATTAAATTAAAATTTAATAAAACGCAGTAATAATAAAGAAAATAATAAAAAAAACAAATTCATAAAAGAGCAAGGTTCATAACTATAATAGCGAATATTTACAATTGACAAGAGTATAACACCAATAGTCAAATCACTAAACCTAGAAAACACGAGGACAGAAGGGCAAAGAGTAGGCCTAAAGTAGTAAGTTATAGGCTAGGCCTATAGTAGACCTACATAGGCCTACATTGCAAAATTAAGGCATTAAACTCTTTATATGCCTATGCCCAGATAAACATAAAGACAAAAACACTTTCCTTATAGATGTCTATGATCCCTTATGCGAGAACAAAAGCATATATAATTTTAAGTAGCCTATCGATCATTCTTCCCGATTGGCATTTGGGCATATAGGCCTAATGGGTTGCCTGAATAAACTATTAAGAAAACCAGAAACGTAGGCCCTACTAGTAACATATTATAATTTAAAACATTAATACAAATGCAAGACTATGGGCCATCCATAAAGTAGGCCTACGTCACGCTCCAGGGAGGGGTAGTGGGTGTAAGAAAGAGCTCGGGCTTGGGCGAATGTGCCAACCCAAACTGTTTCAGATTTAACTCAGATAAAACGCATACGTAGGCCTACTTTGCTAGAAGGCAAAGAGAACTCATGGCAGTTATTGCCAGAAGAGAAAATGCACATTCAGAGGATGTTGAGTGGTTAGATGAAGATGAAGTTGATCTGTCTGCAATTATCCTTCCAGGAAACGATGATGGTGAAAGATTGATGCCAGTCGTAACTATGGATGAACACTTCACTTCACCATGGGTGGATGATGTCCAGTGATTATTTTGAATTAACGAAGTGTCTTCCTACCCCAAAAATTTGGGGTATCTAGGCGTACGCCTAGAGACCCCAAAAGTTTTTTAGCCTATTGCGCATGACATTATTTTGATTTCAAAAGCTTTCGCTTCCGATTTAGCTAGATCATCCTTTCATTATTCATGTCTAGTTTTGACAAGATATGATGGGCCTAATGATCTAAATTATATATATGGAATTTCGCTTCCGATTTAGCTAGATCATCCTTTCATTTATCATGTCTAGTTTTGACAAGATATGATGGGCCTAGTGATCTAAATTATATATGGAATTTTATCTAACTTAATCTTATGACGGTGGCCTTGTGACTGTGGAAAAAAGCAAATGCAGAACACATGATAGCACTTAATATTTGGTTTGCCTCTTGTTTAAGGGGACACTTTTTGCACCTTAAGGATAGTGACAGTAGCCTACATATGAGCATGTACCTATTTTAATACATTGTATAATTGTAAGTGTAACCATTCAAAACAAAATTTAAATACTGGATAATTATAATAAATGCATTGCTCAGGATAAATGACTACGCTTAATATGCCATGTGCTATATAAAGAATATCATTCCTTGTTTACTTATTGAAGTTGACATTCATTGTTCGAAGTGGCTATTCGGACCCGGTAGACTTAGTGATAAATATTAGTATCGGTTAGTTTATATAGGTTAGTGATGGATTTGTAGTATTTTTGGTAAAACAAACATTTTTTGTGTTTGTTTCCCTCTTTTTTGATGTTTTCTATGAGTTTTAAGGAATTCTGACTGAAGCCGGGTCCGAATAGCCATTTCATGCTAAAGGGACCCGGGTCCGAATAGCGGCAGCCTTCATTTTTATATGGGAGGCGTTATAAGGCGGATCCGCCGTATAACGCTCAGCGTTATACGGCGGATTTTTGCGTGAACTCGTGACCTATATTATACAGGATCTTTTCCACTGCCTACAACGCGAAGCGTTATTCAAACAGCCGAAAGTGTATAATACCGAATTTACGAAAAATTGTGAGAGTTAGGCTATACTTATGACTTAAAACTTTATATTCTATTCTATAGTCTATAGTGACTCTATAGGCTTTTAATTAGGATCATATTCCTAGCTAAGTAGGCCTACTAACCCTAAACGGGCCTAACCGAACCGTAAAATCAATTTCTAATTGTGATTAAGAGACATAGGCCATAAAAAAAGGGTAACCTTTATGTTTGAATTAATTATAAACAATGACAAATGGTTACTTACAAAAAAATCACGAATTTAACTAAAAAATATTTATCGTTTTACTATAATTGAACGGAGTGATTACGGTGTTTTTTTTATAATACTAAAAAAAAAAATTGGCGGAGCTGGCTGGATTTGATCCTGCGTCACCCCTGTTGACAGCGCAAGCTACTAACCATTGGGCCAATAAACCTTGTTCTTAATTATACGAAAAAATAGTAATTAAGCATATCGGACCAGATAAACAATTATGTATAATATAGGTCAGGGGTTCACGCAAAAATCCGCCGAATAACGCTGAGCGTTATACGGCGGATCCGCCGTATAATCACTCCGTTGTTGGGTGTTATATACAGTACACGTTGATAGGAGAAAAAATATATTGCCACACAGGCATGTTTTAAATGGTATGGCATAGTGTATATTACTGGCCAACAAAAAAAATATTTGGTCCCTTTAGGCAACCAGCTAGATAGAACAAATTATTGGTCTATCTAGGCCACTAGCTAGAGACCCCATTTTTTTGGGGCATCTAGACCGCCAGCTAGATACCCCAAAAATTTGGGCTCTTTAGACCGCCAGCTAAATACCCCAAATTTTTGGGGTAGGCCTATCTAGCCTCTTCCTTGAATTAAACATAATTCACTAACCCATATAATAGACAGATTCAATACAGCACACAATTTGTCAATCCATTATTTTTTGTGTCAATTTTTTCTTTCCTTTTTATTATTTAATTACTGCGTGAGGTCAAGTTTCGTTAATCTACTTCTTATACTGTGTTACAAGATTGCATCACAATCACAAGATTGTCTAAAACTTAATCGCAGCTATTGTAAATGAAAAAGCAGCAGATAAATGATGTGCGTTATATAATTGTCTAGTCCAATTTTTGCAATTTTTGTTTTCAAATTCAATATAGATTGAGTTGCTGCTTCAATGAATAACTTGATAACTGTTGACAATTAACTAGTTCTACTATTCTACTATTAAAGTCATTTAAATAATGTGATAATTCTTTTAAATGGATTTTTTTTATTTTAATACTGTTTAATAGTGAAGTGTTTTTGTTTAGATTAGCCTACATTTTAAAAAATTCTTAATTTTAAATAAAATGTTAGAAATTGTGACGTACTTTAAGGAGGAGGGTCCAAGATTTGTGACATATTGTGACAGGGAGGGGAAAGAGGTCTTAACTGGTCAAAAATAGCGTGACGTACCTTATGAACCGTCTCCTAGACTCGGAGCACGGATGAGCGTAGGACGCAATAATCTTCTTTATAGAAGGAGCGTAGGCCTATGTAACCTATAGCCTACCTACAGGCCCTATAGGCATAAGATAATAGGCTATTAATATGCCTTATAGAGTAGGCCTTTACTAGACTTACTGACGAACTAGAATGCTATATTATAATTCAGTAGCCTATATTATTATCATGCCTAGGCCTATATGTAGACCTGATTGTTTAGCCTAATGCGCATTTTAAAATATGCTTTTGTTATATATTTATAAAGCTAGTCTATATTATGTCACTATGCCATGTATAATTAAGTTACCCCTCCTTCTTTAGTTAGCCCACTTTCTTATCTTCACAAAGTACCGCGCTTTTAGCCTTATAGACTTATAAAGGCATAGGCCTACGTCTTGGCCCAATAGTCACCGGGCCATATCAATAAAGTCAAAGAATATAGGCCTATAAGCTAACATGATAAGACACAATAGATTCTTTACTGAAAATTAAAAAGTTAAGATTTCATTGCAGATAAAAATAAAAGAAATTTAAGATATTTTACAAAGCAGACCTGCGATCGGACGGCAAGCGTGGAGCTGTACTGTTATAATTATTAAGTGTATTTTCTTTTAAGAGTAAATCTGTTAACATTATTTAAAGAAGGTTTGTACCGCCCATTTGCTTTTCACCGCACCCCAATCGCCCCTGGGATCGTCAGCGCCCCCCAAGATCTCCTCACCGCCCCCTGGTCTAGAGTAAGGTACTTTTTTTCAAATTGCACACACACATATGTGTTTGTGATTATCATCCTTTTTATTTGCATTTATATTAAATACAATATTTTATTAGAAAACTTTCACATTTATGATAATTATTGTCTAAACATTTGGTAGTGAAGATGAGAATCTAACACTTGCAAATGTCATCTTTGAATGTTAAGAGATTATATAGTTAAGATGAATAGATAGGTAGTAATCATACACCCTGGGTAGTTAATGTAATGTTTGAAAATATACATATAAATTCTTTAGTCTTTAAAGATTTATATAATTTTCAAATACTTTTTACAGTTTGATCATGTCAAATTGTGTAAATTGTAAGCTTTTTTTTTTTGTAAAGAAAAAAGGAAACATATTAGAAATATTAGCTAAAATAAAACGGGTTAATTATCTACCTTTAATTTTAAAAAAAACGTTTCCACATTTGATTCAACAGTGATGGCAAAAAAAAATTATGTTTCTAAATGCAACTCACTGAAATGTATCTCTATGTCATTCAGAAACATCGGCTTCCACAGTCAGTTTCCTCATATTAAAAATAAAAAACAACAACACATCTTGGAGGTCTCTCGCGTGCCATTGAAAATCGCTCTGCGTGCCAAGTTTGGCACGCGTGTCTTAGGTTGCCGATCCGTGATATAAATAAATCATCTAGATATGACTAGTGTTAGAAAAAAAGTGTGGTAGGGGGACCCAGAAAAGATCTCCTACTGGCATCTTTTTTTTCTCTCGATGGCCCTGTTCGTAAGTTTATCTGTCGTGTGGTTATGTGTCTGTGTTTTAGTGTCGCGTGTTTATCTTTCACGTGTTTAAATGTCGGCACACGAGAAAGTTGGGCTTTTCCAGAATTATAGGCCTACATGGAAGCACTCATAGTGGAGTTTTCTAATCAAAGGCAAGACTTTCAAATTGATGGACTCATTTTTTTTCATACTATATCAAGCCTAACTGGTTTGATCTTACAACAACCATCTTATGTTTAGATCTTTTTTTAAGTGGTAGATATTGGCGGTCTTAAAATGCAGCATGTTGAATTTTAAACATTTAAGAAATGGGCATCAAAATGTGCCCGTTTGCGGAAAAAATCTGGACGAAAGCTGCTTAGGAAAGTCATGTGTTATTCTCGACAGCTAGGCATTCGCTCTTTTACTTTCAGCTTTTGGTTCAACTTACACTTGTGAACATATTTTATCGCACATGAAAGCTGTTAAGCGTACAAAGAGTTCACCTAAACTTGACCGCTCATATGTTGAAACAGACTAATACATTTAAAAGAGTTTTTATGCTCATCTTCTGTAATTAAACATAAATATAAGTTATATTAAAACAAATTTATTTGTATTATTAATTAAATAAATATAAAAGACTTATTTCTGAGAATATATTATGTTATTTCTTTAATTATTAATTTGCACACCCGCTTCACGGTAGTGACATCATATCTAGTCGAAGTGGTCAGCTTCTTTCAATAAGGGCAAGAACAGAGAGATTTAAGAACTCTTATGTTCCACTATCAGTGATAATCTTTCAAAAGAATCATCAGTCAGCCAGGTAATACAATGGCTCAATAGCTGATTCCTAAATGATACTTTTTTCTTTTATGATAAATGGAACGATAGTGTTCGCGATTGTATATTGTGCTTGAGTAAATGGTTCTTTAATATTGTTTTAAGTACCTGCATGTTGAAAGACGGAATTGATATAATCAAGTCCAATTTCCATTTATTTGGATCAATAAAGTAATCTTATCTTATCGTATCTTAAAAATTAAACTACTTAAATTGACAAACAATTAATGAAGGAAATGTTAATTTACAACTGTTCAACGTAAGTTTTTTTAATTCTCTTATAATTAAATATTGCAATGAATACCGTTCTGTTGAATATTTATATAAAATAATAATAATTAGTCAGCAATATTTGTTATATTACACAACATGACTTGTTTGGCATCCCTAATTAATAAAATGTGGCAACTTATAATTTTTTTAATTCAAGAGAGATAATTAATCCGTTATATTTGCGCTAATATTTCTAATGCGTCTTTGTTTTCTTTCTTTTATAATAGAATTGTTGGCTTACAATTGTCTAACTTTAAAATGATCAAGCTGTAAAAAAATTATATTAATTGATAAAAAATATTTTATGACTAAAATTTATATGTAGGCCTATGTTTTTAAACATTACTTTAACTACCCAGCTTTTATTATCAAGTCTGCACTACTATTATGTGACATATAGTCAAAATTCAAAAACTCTTCAAAATACGTCTCAGTAAAATTGAGATCAAAATATAATTGTCGTTGGTAGGTGTTAGATCCTCATCTTGACTAAAAAATGATAATGTTTTGACTTTAGATAGACAATTATTAACATAAATGTAAAAGATTAGTAATAATATACTGTATTTGATATTAAGGCAAATAAAAAAGGATAATCACAAACACGTTTATTTAATATTACATATGAAACGCTTTAACGATATTCTCTATGAATAACCTCCTTTGCATTTGGTCTTCGTCTTGCTATGGAGGTAATTGTCCTATACAAATAATAAATAAAACAAATATAATAGAGCAGGTTGGCACTGTTGGCACGCTGAATGATTTAGAAATCCTAGTTCGGCAAACTGTTAGCAAAATGTTGCAAACCTCTGGTCTAGGCCAACCCGAAGATGTAACTTCTTTAGGCCAAACGTAGCAACAACCTTCGGGTCAGGCAAGCATATTGTTAATCGTCAGCATCTACCTCTGGGTAGGAATAACAAAGGTTGCTTGAATTAAGAGTTCGTCATTTTATCGCACAGGACTAAACTCAAAACAACTTGTTGGTCCAACCTATTTTTATTATAACTGTGGGTGGTGGTCCAGATGAAAATTCGACATATCAAAAGCTACTGATGTGGGTATTTAGCATTTTGTGAAGCAGATCCTTGTCATGCGTTACTCGTTGCAATGAATTTTTTTCGAGGAGAACATTCAATTGGGTTAGGGTGAAAATCTTGAACGACCACATTGACTCAATAACTCTTAGGCCTAAATTTACTATTTGAGCTTTATGTCGATTTAGCAAATCTGAAAAATCTTTTATATTCATCTCAACGTTGCTTCACAAATCATATATTATTTATAGAGAGACTTACATACTTAGCCCAAACACTGTCAAGTTTTTTTTTGTATTTAGTACGGCACTAGATCAATAAACATTGTAGATATATATGGGAATATATTAAATAAAAAAATAAAGAATAATCAATATATCTTCGATGATTTATTTGTTATAGGTAGAAGAAATTTATGTTAAATTATGTTCACACAACATTTTAATTATAATTATAATAATACGACAACTCTATACTATAGGCTAATTGTTGAGTGAGCGTTTTCTCCATAGTTTAAATTATAATCATCTACATATAGGCTTATATATCTATATCTATCTATATTCATCTACATGTATCTCTTTATCTCTCTCTCTCTTCATATATCTATATAAGTTGCATGCTTTCGAAAATAAATGCATGAGAAAAATACTTCCAATCTCCTACGTAGAACACAAGACTACTGCGTAATTGTGGGACATAATATCCTCAATTGCAGGTCCTCAAGAAAACATTATGGCTGCACTCAAACGGCGCAAACTGACATGGTTCGGTCGGACATGTGTTGCGGCACAATGGCCTGACAAAAACAATCTTCCAGGGCAAGGTGGAAAGTGGGCGTAGGAGAGGCCGTCAGCGGAGATGCTGGTTCGACAATGTCAAGGATTGGACAGGGCTGCAGTTGACTCAACAACTAGTGACAACCGCTTAAGATAAGCAAAAGTGGGGAAAGTTGACTGCCACATTGTCCATTCGCCCCCCCCCCCCCCCATCGATCACACCGGTCACGGGATTGATGATGATGATATATAAATATCTATATATTATATATAATATAGGCCAAATCTAAATGTATCCACATATATAATTATTTGATATTAAGATTACCATAGAATATTACTTTATATGATACGATGTTGAATTAGCACTAAAAATACACCAAACCACAGTGATTAGGCGTTCGTTTAATTGTATAATATTATGTAATATAATATATGGGTATATATGATATAATATATAATGTAATATAATATATGGGTATATATGATATAAAATATAATGTAATATAATATATGGGTATATATGATATAATATATTATGTAATATAATATATGGGTATATATGATATAATATATAATGTAATATAATATATGGGTATATATGATATAATATATAATGTAATATAATATATGGGTATATATGATATAATATATAATGTAATATAATATATGGGTATATATGATATAATATATAATGTAATATAATATATGGGTATATATGATATAATATATAATGTAATATAATATATGGGTATATATGATATAATATATAATGTAATATAATATATGGGTATATATGATATAATATATAATGTAATATAATATATGGGTATATATGATATAATATATTATGTAATATAATATATGGGTATATATGATATAATATATAATGTAATATAATATATGGGTATATATGATATAATATATAATGTAATATAATATATGGGTATATATGATATAATATATAATGTAATATAATATATGGGTATATATGATATAATATATAATGTAATATAATATATGGGTATATATGATATAATATATAATGTAATATAATATATGGGTATATATGATATAATATATAATGTAATATAATATATGGGTATATATGATATAATATATAATGTAATATAATATATGGGTATATATGATATAATATATAATGTAATATAATATATGGGTATATATGATATAATATATAATGTAATATAATATATGGGTATATATGATATAATATATAATGTAATATAATATATGGGTATATATGATATAATATATAATGTAATATAATATATGGGTATATATGATATAATATATAATGTAATATAATATATGGGTATATATGATATAATATATAATGTAATATAAAATATGGGTATATATGATATAATATATAATGTAATATAATATATGGGTATATATGATATAATATATAATGTAATATAATATATGGGTATATAAGATATAATATATAATGTAATATAATATATGGGTATATATGATATAATATATAATGTAATATAATATATGGGTATATATGATATAATATTATGTAATATAATATATGGGTATATATGATATAATATATAATGTAATATAATATATGGGTATATATGATATAATATATTATGTAATATAATATATGGGTATATATGATATAATATATTATGTAATATAATATATGGGTATATATGATATAATATATAATGTAATATAATATATGGGTATATATGATATAATATATAATGTAATATAATATATGGGTATATATGATATAATATATAATGTAATATAATATATGGGTATATATGATATAATATATAATGTAATATAATATATGGGTATATATGATATAATATATAATGTAATATAATATATGGGTATATATGATGTCAATAAGTAAATATAAAAGGTGATTTGATAATACTTTTATTGGACATATTTTATTACATAATTGTATTTCTATAAACTAATATAATTAACTCTTTACTAAGTGCATTGAAATCTTTAAATCTCTGTGAAATTGTTTTAAATATGGAACCACCCGATAAAAGTAACAAGGACCCTATTACTTTCCCTGTCATCTCGTTCTTATCCCAAAACCCCACTTCCCCTAACAAATGTATAATGTAATAAAGAACATTCAATTTGCTTGTCACTTTAAAAAAAAATCAAAAAATCATCTTAACTAATGTTACCTTTTGAACACACGTTGCGAGCTCATTGGGAAATACTATCTTTATTTTACTAAATTGAGAAACACTTAGGCGCATAACTTACATTAGCAGTTGACTGCTCCATACAAACAGAATACCCTACGGATAACTGTTTGCACTATGCCAGGTATTATTTTGAATACGTTGAATTTAAACTGAGCGCTTTCTGAAACTGACCTTGCCAAAAGTGACACAGACAAAAGACATTCGATACGTGTTATTCCAATACATTTTGTGCTTGGACATATATTTGTGTTTATGTATGTGTATTTGTCTGGGTGTATGTGTGGGAGAGAGAGAGAGAGAGAGAGAGAATGTTGTTTATGTTGAATGGTGTAAGACAAAAGTCGTAATCTAAAACGATCGTCACCTGAAACATTTAAATCAATGCAATAAACTCAATCCGTTTCAAAAATATTTTTTTGTAATAACATTCAGTCGTTTTTATGACAAAATATATTATATTTCAAAGTAAAGAGAAAAAATACATAAAATCTAAATCTAAGTATATTTTTATTGAGTAAGATTAAGAAAAATGTTTAACTTTCTCAAAAATTGTAGGTCTTTTCTTCATCAGATTAGTTACGCATTTATCCATATCGACAATTTGAAAAACTATTTTTTCTTTATGATGGTGTACCCATGCTTTACTGACTAGCGATGTCACACACAAGAACGCCATTTACATATCACATTTATTTTTTTGTTTTCTATCTTTACCTCCACTCTTATAAGTTTTTGCTTTCTAGCACCAACCCTTTTATTCTTCTAACTAATAAATGATGTGGTTAACGAGGACAATAATGAAAGAGAAAAACTAAACAGAGTGCCACTGCTGAGAAATATGTTACTACTGTGTGTGACGAATGGAAACGAATCTGTCGTCACATAGGCCGAATTTTATAACTGCCAATGTTTATAACAAATGTATTAGCATCACAACCATGTATGGATTAGGAATAGGCCTATATGTACATTATTTTGATTAAGCGTAGGAGAGAGAGAAGGTTTAGAAATATAAATGTTGTTTGTAAATGTTAGTATATTACCTTGTTCCCATATAGCGGGGTTTCCCGGCCAAGTAAAATGATACTATACCGCCCCCCCCCCACCTTCCCGTGTCACCCTTTCCACCCGCGACGTGGTTATCCCCCCTTACCTGTTAAGATAGGAATCATCTCCCTCCAACTTTGAATGGCGTACGAATTTAACGACCAGTGTCCAGATTGCAATTAAGGGTCACATAGTCTCGTGAATATCGCGCCCTCTCGCCCCCCCCCCCCTTTTCCACCTTCCTGGGTGACCATATATTTCCTACCTTATCTTGTCACTGTTTCAGGAAATATAATTCCAGTTGATATCATTTTTTCTGATCGCCAATGGTGGACATTGACATTTTTATGCATAGCTCTGGCCTTCTGCAAATGGCCCATAATTGGGCGACTTTCTAAGACCAGGGAGATCCTTCTGTTGATCTCAAAATTTAGTACCAGATGTCAAACCATTGGTATAGTTTACACTCCCCCTCTTCATGTCCGCTATATAAGTTGAAACTGTTCGCTGTAAATTTAGTCCTAGTGCCAGTCTCATAAGAAGACACACTTTCATTTTAGTTAGAAGTCAGATCTAACTATTGTAAATATTGTTCTACTCAGATTGTTTGATCCACCATTTTATATGCCAGTTTAGTCACGAAGTTTTGCATTTTGTTGATGAATTGCCTGCATCTGCTAATAGTTTACCTTCATCATTGTATTATTATTGCTAGCCATTTTCCGCTACTATTGAATAAAGTCATACAGTTTTCTCTCATAAGACAACAGCGTTGGTTACTGTTTGGTTAGAACGTGACATTGTTTGTTAGACTTAGACGTTTACGAAGCCACGTCTAAGGAAAGGTGTCAAATATAAATTTGCAAAAGTACAGTAGAGGCTGCCATCCGACTTCAAAAGATACCTCCAGACCAACGAAGCCAAGGGTGTGAGTTGAAACCTCCACCACACGTGTAACCGAGTCGAATCCACAACTACCGGGTTACATAATTGAGGTCTCGTCCGGTGATTCGAATCTGGGCACCATTTGAAGCGGTCCAGCTTGATTGTATTTTTGCTGGGGGCTCTTATTCACCTCTAACAGAAAAGCCACTGTCCTGACAACCCGGTGACAACCTGTATCAACCCCTACACAAACACTGCCTGTCTCCTGAAGAAAGTCAACTAGACCTACCCTGCACATTTCATTGAACATTGCTTGTTACCTGAAGAGTGTCAACTGCCAACCAGACAACCCTGTAGACAACCCTTTGCCACACGTTTATCCACCTGACACCGTAGATCAGCTTCAACGCCGCCGTGAGACAACACAGCTAATAGTTACCGAAGTCCACAAGACAGAATTAAAAACATTCTAACATTCTAGTGACATTAGTGAATAGTGTATAAGTGTGTGTGTGTGTTAGTGATATGGATTTCTGTAATTCAAATTAGGAAGGCTGAAGGGTTAGTGATCCTTTTACTTTTGTTATATCATTGGCAATTTAGCATAATTTAGAAGTTAGAATATCATGGCCGATATTGTAAGCATTAAACGTGTTGCTAGAGAAGAAGCTGAGGCCGCTAACCTCACTGGAAATGAGATGTTAGAATATATTAAGCAACAGGTCGCTGAGTTTAGGGAGGCAGAAAAGTTAAAAATTGAGTCCGAAAATGAAAAGTTAAAAATTGAATCAGAAAAAGAAAAGTTAAAAATTGAATCAGAAAAAGAATTGCAAATTAGGTTGGCCCAAATTGAGGCTGAGAAAGTAATACAGTTAAGATAGGCAGAATTAGCGGCCCCCGGTATGTGCACTCCGAATTCCCCTTCCTCTCAAACTTCAACAGAGCACTCAAATGACTCATTCACCCCCAAATACTACTCTTTCACACCTGACATTTTTGACCCGTCATTAGAGACCATTGACGTCTACCTTAATAGGTATGAACATTTAGCTGTAAACCATAATGTCCACAAAGAACTATGGGTTAGACATTTAGTTCAGTCTCTAAGAGGCCAAGCTTATGAGGTTTACAACAAACTTCCTTCTAATGACAAAGACAGTTATGAAACATTGAAAAATGCGCTACTGATAAAGTACGAATTGACGGCTAGATCATACAATAGGAAATTTAGAGAATCACAAATAAAAGAAGGAGAGACGTATGTTCAGTTTGCAGACAGGCTAAATTCATATTTAATCAAATGGGTAGAACTCGCATCGCATGAAAAAACATTTCAAGGACTAGCCGAGCTAGTCCTAACAGAACAATTGAGACATAATATGTCTTATAAAATGAAAGTGTTCCTGGACGAACGTAAGGTGGGTACCTTTAACAAATTGGTAGAGTTAGCGGATCGCTACGCCACAGCTCACCAAGAGGAAAATCTGACAACCCACCCCCCACGCCCCCGCCTTGATAAACCCCAGGCAGGGCGCCCCAACGGGCCTATAGATAAGAAAAACTCACATCGCTATCCGCCCCAGCACGAAAATCAGCAAACGCTACGCCCCTACCATCAAACAAATGGAGGGAGCAATCGCCTAGAGCACTCAAACCCTTTTCCGAGTGATAGGAGAGACCGCCCCACACAGGCCCGCGTGTCCTCCGTTGTAGTCCGAACCGACTCTGAGGAGCCGGAAAATCCAATGACACCCATTTATAATTTGGGAACCTTAGCTACTTGCACTAATGAGTTAGAAACTCAGATGACTTTGATTGATGAATCGAAAACCTCGCCTACCCCTGGGAGCCACAATGGCCCCAAAGAAACAGACACGGTTGAACTGAATGGGGAACCAGCAACTTGTCACTTTGATAGTGGTTGTCAATACGACTCCATTGTTTCCGCTTCGCGGATACGACCCGGCGACCTTACGGGTCAGTTTGTAAGCCTTCGAGGGCCATCCCTCTCTGCACCCGTCCAGAATCTTCCCATTGCGCGTATTCACATAAATTCTCCTTTTGTGCGTGGCACAATAAATGCAGCGGTCATGAAAGACCTAGTTTATGATGTTATTTTGGGATGCAAGTACGTTTTTCTAGCTATCCCACAGACCCCTATGATCCTGACCCCGGTTATCACCCAAGCCCGCCCCGAGACAGTGGACTCCACAGTAGAGCCTCCGCCCTCTCACCAAGATTTTATTAAAGCTCAGCAGGAAGACCTTTCCCTAAATTCAGTTAGAGAAAAAAACCAAACAAGCTTGCGCGATTCTAGAACAGCTTATGTTTTCTTTAAAGCAAACCTTCTCTATAGACAGCCTTGCGCTGATCAAGATGAAAAGCCCCAGGTAATAGATATAGCCCATGACTTTCATATAGGAGCCCACCAAGAACAGACGTCGACTGTTCAAAAAGTGAAACATGACTATTACTGGCCCGGTATGTCGGGTGACAGCAAAAGATTTGTATCTTCGGGTCACCAGGGCCAAGTCATGACAAAAAAACGCCTCACTCCACCTGTACCGTTAGGTGAGATCCCAGTGGGGGATATTCCCATTAAACGGGTGTCAGTAGACCTAAAAGGTCCCCTCCCCCTGTCGCGGTATAAGGACGCTTATATCCTGAGTGTAGTGTGCCAATCGACTAAATGGCCAGACAGATTACCGACCCTTCTCATTCATGGCTTCAGGCAAAATCTTAACCGCCGACTAATGCGACAGTCTCTGTCTTTGACCCCGTACATACCAGGACCCGAAAACTGCCTATCAGACTTCCTCAACCGCCACTCTATTGCAAACAAAACGGGAGAGGACTAAGAAGCCCTCCTGGTTTATTGTATATATCTTCTGTCATTATCATAAATCTGTAAGTATCTCAATTTATCTCTTAGTTTTTTTTTGTTATAGACTTGTAACTTTTGGGGTGTATAATCTCGTGATTGTTCTCGTAATAGCGCTTATTAACAGTTCTTATCATAGATAAGAACTTTTGTTGGTGGGGATATTGTGACGAATGGAAACGAATCTGTCGTCACATAGGCCGAATTTTATAACTGCCAATGTTTATAACAAATGTATTAGCATCACAACCATGTATGGATTAGGAATAGGCCTATATGTACATTATTTTGATTAAGCGTAGGAGAGAGAGAAGGTTTAGAAATATAAATGTTGTTTGTAAATGTTAGTATATTACCTTGTTCCCATATAGCGGGGTTTCCCGGCCAAGTAAAATGATACTATACCGCCCCCCCCCCCACCTTCCCGTGTCACCCTTTCCACCCGCGACGTGGTTATCCCCCCTTACCTGTTAAGATAGGAATCATCTCCCTCCAACTTTGAATAACGTACGAATTTAACGACCATTGTCCAGATTGCAATTAAGGGTCACATAGTCTCGTGAATATCGCGCCCTCTCGCCCCCCCCCTTTTCCACCTTCCTGGGTGACCATATATTTCCTACCTTATCTTGTCACTGTTTCAGGAAATATAATTCCAGTTGATATCATTTTTTCTGATCGCCAATGGTGGACATTGACATTTTTATGCATAGCTCTGGCCTTCTGCAAATGGCCCATAATTGGGCGACTTTCTAAGGCCAGGGAGATCCTTCTGTTGATCTCAAAATTTAGTACCAGATGTCAAACCATTGGTATAGTTTACACTCCCCCTCTTTATGTCCGCTATATAAGTTGAAACTGTTCGCTGTAAATTTAGTCCTAGCGCCAGTCTCATAAGAAGACACACTTTCATTTTAGTTAGAAGTCAGATCTAACTATTGTAAATATTGTTCTACTCAGATTGTTTGATCCACCATTTTATATGCCAGTTTAGTCACGAAGTTTTGCATTTTGTTGATGAATTGCCTGCATCTGCTAATAGTTTACCTTCATCATTGTATTATTATTGCTAGCCATTTTCCGCTACTATTGAATAAAGTCATACAGTTTTCTCTCATAAGACAACAGCGTTGGTTACTGTTTGGTTAGAACGTGACATTGTTTGTTAGACTTAGACGTTTACGAAGCCACGTCTAAGGAAAGGTGTCAAATATAAATTTGCAAAAGTACAGTAGAGGCTGCCATCCGACTTCAAAAGATACCTCCAGACCAACGAAGCCAAGGGTGTGAGTTGAAACCTCCACCACACGTGTAACCGAGTCGAATCCACAACTACCGGGTTACACTGTGTAGTAAGGCCAATGAAGTCGAGGCTGCGCACGCATGCAAAACTAGGATATGCCCACTAGACCTTTGTTAGTACTGTAAGCTAGTGATCGGCAACCTTTTAATAATAGTGTGCCAAAGTTGGATTCCTTATTCACTCCGCGTGCCAAGAGCCTAATATTGATTTCTTTCAATTACTAATTTTCTTGAAGAAAAGACTCGATTTACCCTTTTCAAGGTCGTCCGCGTGCCATTGAAAATTGCTATGCGTGACAGGTGTGGCACGCGTGTCGTACGTTGCCGACCCCTGCTGTAAGCGAGTGTTTGTCTCCAACGTTTAACAGTCCTATCTGTCTCTCTTTGTAAACTTAGACAATTTGTTTCTAAATTCTTGTTCGTAAACTGAATCGTTCGTAACTTAAGGCGTTCGCAACCTGAGGTACCACTGTAGTAAAAATCAAAATTTAATTTCAAAATTATGTAATTTACTAGTTTTGTTGCCCGTCAATGACAACTGTACCGTGAACTAAAGCAACTGACAGCCACGGCGCAGTTCATTACAACTATCGGACTTGTCGGAATCCTCCATATCATAACTTTTGAGAACGAAAGAAGAAGAAGAATGACTACAACTTGTTTTAATATTTGATAAACATAACGTCATACGCTAGTATTTTTTTTTTAAGTATAAAGAACAAACCCTATGAGCCAAGTTGCGTGTGCCTACCTGCAGCAGGTTTTGCCGCGTAAATAAACAACACAATGCAAACTGAATTGGGTAATCCCGATACGACCTCGCGATCAACATAGTAAATAAAAGGAAAGAGTCATTTGTTGCTCACGGTCCTATGCATTTGCATGTTTGGATACATGTTTGATTTATAAGATAAACACATCAATGATATACTAAAATGTGCTTTTGGAGGACGTTTCCAATTTATGTATTTAACTTTTGTCCCAATTAATGAAAAGGCGTAGGCGTCTATAGAGGACAAACATATATATATATATATATATATATATATATATATATATATATATATATATATATATATATATATATATATATATGTATATACAAATTCCGGCAATTGTATATATTGAAATCATGACAACATGTTACAAAATATTTTATTATTGATGTTGAGCATATAAACTAACTAATAACTAGTATTCCATGAAGAAGATACGTATGTGACATTCAATATAAGATTCATAGATAATACATAGATACATGTAAATTAAGTCTTACATTGACTTTTGAGTGTGATAGGTCATGATGAAAAGCATTCATTCTTTAGAACACCATACTGTGCTATAGTTCACATGAGTATTACTTCCACTGTGAACAGTTTCATCTTCAAACCAGTCCTGCCCATAGACGTAAACAGGAGCACCGCTACTTCCTACGCAAGTGGAGGCATTATAGGTAAAGAACCATCCTTTGTCGCACTCTATCCGTTTTCGTTTCTCCGACTTGAGTCTACTGATCGAGATCTTCTTTGTTTTCCCATGTGGATGCGATACAATAACAACTAACCTGTCCTTATACCTCAGTTCTTTGTTTTCTTCGTAGTTTTTGCGAATATTTTGCCAAAGGGCATTAAACTCTTTTATAACTTGTTTCAGGCTAGATGCTAGCTCGCGGTCGCACGTTGCTCCAGCGAGCAAGCACAAATCGCCAGCTTCGTTTGCCCATAGCTTCTTCACGATCTTAAACGATTTATAGCCGCCTTCTCTCGTGTCGTAGAAGACCTTGCATGCCGACTTCTCAGCCTCGTTATTGTCGTAGACAACGTGGGTAGCAGAAAAAAACATAATGATCCAGTTTTCTCTTTCACCAACAGCAGATCTTTTGCATTCTGAGCAAAGGCATCTTATATCTTCCTTGGGATCTTGATAGATGTCCGCTATTCTTCCACTGCCTGAAGATATTGCATCCTGACCTCTTTTATTATACCCAGGGTACATTGAGTGTTCCTTACCTTGCCAGTTAGTGGGTCTTTCTTTGCTAATGAAGTTGACGTCAATTTTAACAGTTAGAGCTGCCATGGCGTTTATGAGCTTAAAAAGTTCCGGTTCACGATAGTCTTCTGGTAGCATGTTTTCTGTCAATTTATTGACATCAATGTAATTGTCATGCGGCTTCAGGCAAGTTCCTTTTGTAAACTGTACTTCTGCTTGATCATCATCTTCTTTATCCAGGACTAATGTTTCATGAGTTCCTAAACAAATGTTTTCAAAGGCCAAATCAATGAATTATATAACATTTTTCAAATATACTTAAGATTTAATGTGTATGAACTAAACAAAAAAATCAATTAAACTTATTAAGTATAAAATAGCTGTACTCATGGAAGTAATTCTTTTCAGAAATACATATAATGTATTACGTATTATATATAAAAAAAAATTATTTATTTACTGACTGTCTTTCTTGTATTTCTCATTACACTTTTCAATGGATTTTAATACCAATAATAAATTAAACTAGATTATTTATTGCCAACCGTGTTTGTAAATATACGGTCTATATAAATCACAAAATCAGCGATTACCATTTCCCGTGAACAGACAGATAAATGGTATTTGTGTCCAGCACTAAGCTTATGCCCAATCGGCTCTCCTCCCTCCCCCCAACCCTCATTAATTGAAAGGAACTAACCAGTTAGTGCCGTTACCCTCAATGCCACCTTACTAAACATAAGCTCATCCATATTTTTTTTACTAAATTTGAATACAAAACATTTGACGTGTTAACATGTTGCCGCTAGACCATATAATCTTCAAAACAATTTTTAGTCTTATAGAAAAGGTGCGATATAAATATATAAGGCTGTATTTAGCTTCAAACAAGTAATAATACCTAACATTATTATTGTAGTAGGCTACCATCGAAACTATTCAGCATTTTAAAATTTTCAATTATATTTCTTACACTATGCGATCCATTCGCTTAATGCTTAGAAGGAAATGTAAACCTTTTTAAAGAATTTTTTGTGCTCACTATACGGTATACATAATTTAATGATCTAAACATGTAAGTTTTTATTTGTTTTCTTACTTTTAAGCTAAATAATTTCCAACATTCAACTCACCATAATCGAAATCATCTTCAGATTCAGATTCTAAGTATTGTGCATACATTTTCAATCTCTTTCAATCTACAAAATTAAAAATAACAACAACACATTATGAGTAAATGATACCAAAACAAAGATTGGTAATAGAAATAACAGAATATCTCTAGAAAATGTATACATATGCTATGCTACATTGTACTTTTAGCATTACTTTGCATGGATAACGCTTGAAAATATTAGGTTTATTTAATTTGTTTCTTAGTTAAATATAATGATTTATCAAGTGATATAATAGTATGCCTACCTTAAAGTGTAGTAAATATCCAAGTTACAAAACACGCTAATTATCAATGGTATTAATTATATGGTTTGTAGAAGAAAGGCAAACAAATTGGTAATCTATACATAGAATCAAACGGTGCTAGATTTATTTTTGACGGTTCTCGTTCCAGACATCCATTGGACTGAACATGTTTAGGCCCGGGTAAATACATATTGCAATACTCTTTTAAGCTTTGAATTATTGATTGCAAGATACTGCATTTCTCAAAAGACATTTGAATTTCATTGATCGTCTAGGCGAGACTGCGAATGTGCTAGAGCCGTCTTCTTTTAGATCAAAGCAAAGCACCAGGCATATGTCAACTGGATCGATATTTATTCAAGCGTGTTTCCTGTTCTTTGTAATGCAAACTTAAAAAGGGAGAGTTTAGCATACGCTGGATATTGAAACTGAAAGCGAGGCAAAACACTGTTAAAGTAAAGTAAATTATATCGTCGGACCAAATTGATCTATAGAGCCGGTGAAGCAGCTGGTGAACTGTTAAAGGGCTATTTATTAATAGCATATTTTATCAACTACAGCAAAGTTCATGAACGATATCGCATACAATATAATATGTATTATTATTTATTGCCCTAGAATAACAATAAATATGATTATTATATAGACATACATTATATTTAGCTTAATATATATAAATGAGATTTATTAGTTTCAGTTTTATTTTGTATTTAATGTATCGTTTTTATTTGAAAAAAAATGAAGTATTCCTATTCGAAAAGCAAGTAAAAATGAAATTAATTTACGAAATCAACGTCTCTTTATAATTTAAATATGCACTTAATCTACACAGACAAAAAACAACCACTTTAAATTTGCTACCAAATCATCAATGCTACACTGTTATTAATTACATAAATATGTGATCCCAGTCTGCAATGGGAATAATTAGGAAAATATGACGTGGCCGCTGCTCGGAGCTTAGGGTTAACGCTAGAGTCATGGATATCATTTAACACAACTTGAGACAAGGATATTATTTTTAGTTTTTCAGATCCATTGATTCATCACGTGACACAGTGTTTCTGGATAAACCCGGAAGAAAGTAGCTTCTGTGTGTGTCGTTTAAACCGGTAGTGTTTTCTCTGCATCGCCACGTCGTGTGCTTGTCACTAAAGTGTAATAGGATGAGTGTGTTATTTCCGTGCTATAGGGCCTATAACAGTTAACTGTTATGTTATTATCGTAGCCAAGTAAGAGATACACATGTAGGCTGTTGAAATTATTTTTCATTGAACGTGTATATGTGTCCTAAGTGTGAGTGTGGATGCGTTTGTTGATGTGCAATTGTGCTTTTAATTTAAAATAAATAATGCAACTAGTAAATGTTTACTAACATGTTTTTTCAAATGACTACTGCCAGCTTTTCATGTATATCACTGTTATGCAGTAAACAATTTGTATTTATAATGTTGTGTAGTATAGTTTTTCACTTAAAAACAAAACACCTGCCGCTCTGATATTCTTACAATCAGCACCGATGGCTCAAAGCAATGGCTAAAATCAATTATTTATCAATGAATCGATATTATGCCACAATGGTTTTCGTTGGAATATACACAACTCCACTATGTGATTAATTCCACTACTGCCATTGAGTGAATATATATATTTCATTATTTTAACAGTATTTTTGTCTTTGGAGGTTTAAAGTTTTATTTTATTTAATGAACGTAAATAGCAACAACAGAATCGGTGCATATGCAACATCATCATTATCAGAAATGCTTATAAAACATCGTTAGGCTTAGATTAACATTGTCTATGTAAACATTAGTAAAGTTATTTCTACCACGATCATTTATATGAAATGTCCAGCTAGACTTTTAGGGTGCAACAGTTGTTCCATATCTCATAATAACCTCCCTCTCTGGATACAACAGTATTAGTGACTGTGAAGGGACAACGTAATTATAAACTGACTGAGACATAATGACATTGTGGACTGTATTATTGCAATTTGTTGATCGAAATAGTTACCTGATAGCTCTAAGTTATTTGTATGTGACATTCTGGACATAGTGAGTTGTGTTCATAAATGTCTTGTTTGAGTGTGTGAATATTGAGTGAATGTCTTGTTTGAGTGTGTGAATATTGAGTGAATGTCTAGAGTACTGCGCTATAAAAGGATTGTATAAAGATAATACAAGTATACAAGTGAGTTGTTAAACCAAGCAGTGTATTGTCATGTCATACTTTTACAGAAGATACTTAGATGGAAATCCTAACAGATTGGTCTAGAATAATAAAAAGTATTTTACAAATGCCCGAAGCTTTACTTTCTATAAATTACACATTTTATTATAAGCAACATTTAGTAATATTTTATGCCTAATATTAAAGTACATGCTTTATTATTCTTATTATAACATAAAAATAATGACTTGTTCAAAAATCTTTAGCACAGTTCAGAGAAAGAAATTAAACTCTGAAACTTTCTGTTAGATCTGTAATAATAAAATTTGTTTTTGCTGATCTGTAATAATAAAATTTGTTTTTGCTGATCTGTAATAATAAAATTTGTTTTTGCTGATCTGTAATAATAAAATTTGTTTTTGCTGATCTGTAATAATAAAATTTGTTTTTGCTGATCTGTAATAATAAAATTTGTTTTTGCTGATCTGTAATAATAAAATTTGTTTTTGCTGATCTGTAATAATAAAATTTGTTTTTGCTGATCTGTAATAATAAAATTTGTTTTTGCTGATCTGTAATAATAAAATTTGTTTTTGCTGATCTGTAATAATAAAATTTGTTTTTGCTGATCTGTAATAATCAAATTTGTTTTTGCTGATCTGTAATAATAAAATTTGTTTTTGCTGATCTGTAATAATAAAATTTGTTTTTGCTGATCTGTAATAATACAATTTGTTTTTGCTGATCTGTAATAATAAAATTTGTTTTTGCTGATCTGTAATAATAAAATTTGTTTTTGCTGATCTGTAATAATACAATTTGTTTTTGCTGATCTGTAATAATACAATTTGTTTTTGCTGATCTGTAATAATAAAATTTGTTTTTGCTGATCTGTAATAATAAAATTTGTTTTTGCTGATCTGTAATAATAAAATTTGTTTTTGCTGATCTGTAATAATAAAATTTGTTTTTGCTGATCTGTAATAATAAAATTTGTTTTTGCTGATCTGTAATAATAAAATTTGTTTTTGCTGATCTGTAATAATAAAATTTGTTTTTGCTGATCTGTAATAATCAAATTTGTTTTTGCTGATCTGTAATAATAAAATTTGTTTTTGCTGATCTGTAATAATAAAATTTGTTTTTGCTGATCTGTAATAATAAAATTTGTTTTTGCTGATCTGTAATAATAAAATTTGTTTTTGCTGATCTGTAATAATAAAATTTGTTTTTGCTGATCTGTAATAATAAAATTTGTTTTTGCTGATCTGTAATAATAAAATTTGTTTTTGCTGATCTGTAATAATAAAATTTGTTTTTGCTGATCTGTAATAATAAAATTTGTTTTTGCTGATCTGTAATAATAAAATTTGTTTTTGCTGATCTGTAATAATAAAATTTGTTTTTGCTGATCTGTAATAATAATATTTGTTTTTGCTGATCTGTAATAATAAAATTTGTTTTTGCTGATCTGTAATAATAAAATTTGTTTTTGCTGATCTGTAATAATCAAATTTGTTTTTGCTGATCTGTAATAATAAAATTTGTTTTTGCTGATCTGTAATAATAAAATTTGTTTTTGCTGATCTGTAATAATAAAATTTGTTTTTGCTGATCTGTAATAATAAAATTTGTTTTTGCTGATCTGTAATAATAAAATTTGTTTTTGCTGATCTGTAATAATAAAATTTGTTTTTGCTGATCTGTAATAATAAAATTTGTTTTTGCTGATCTGTAATAATAAAATTTGTTTTTGCTGATCTGTAATAATAAAATTTGTTTTTGCTGATCTGTAATAATAAAATTTGTTTTTGCTGATCTGTAATAATAAAATTTGTTTTTGCTGATCTGTAATAATAAAATTTGTTTTTGCTGATCTGTAATAATAAAATTTGTTTTTGCTGATCTGTAATAATAAAATTTGTTTTTGCTGATCTGTAATAATAAAATTTGTTTTTGCTGATCTGTAATAATAAAATTTGTTTTTGCTGATCTGTAATAATAAAATTTGTTTTTGCTGATCTGTAATAATAAAATTTGTTTTTGCTGATCTGTAATAATAAAATTTGTTTTTGCTGATCTGTAATAATAAAATTTGTTTTTGCTGATCTGTAATAATAAAATTTGTTTTTGCTGATCTGTAATAATAAAATTTGTTTTTGCTGATCTGTAATAATAAAATTTGTTTTTGCTGATCTGTAATAATAAAATTTGTTTTTGCTGATCTGTAATAATAAAATTTGTTTTTGCTGATCTGTAATAATAAAATTTGTTTTTGCTGATCTGTAATAATAAAATTTGTTTTTGCTGATCTGTAATAATAAAATTTGTTTTTGCTGATCTGTAATAATAAAATTTGTTTTTGCTGATCTGTAATAATAAAATTTGTTTTTGCTGATCTGTAATAATAAAATTTGTTTTTGCTGATCTGTAATAATAAAATTTGTTTTTGCTGATCTGTAATAATAAAATTTGTTTTTGCTGATCTGTAATAATAAAATTTGTTTTTGCTGATCTGTAATAATAAAATTTGTTTTTGCTGATCTGTAATAATAAAATTTGTTTTTGCTGATCTGTAATAATAAAATTTGTTTTTGCTGATCTGTAATAATAAAATTTGTTTTTGCTGATCTGTAATAATAAAATTTGTTTTTGCTGATCTGTAATAATAAAATTTGTTTTTGCTGATCTGTAATAATAAAATTTGTTTTTGCTGATCTGTAATAATAAAATTTGTTTTTGCTGATCTGTAATAATATAATTTGTTTTTGCTGATCTGTAATAATAAAATTTGTTTTTGCTGATCTGTAATAATAAAATTTGTTTTTGCTGATCTGTAATAATAAAATTTGTTTTTGCTGATCTGTAATAATAAAATTTGTTTTTGCTGATCTGTAATAATAAAATTTGTTTTTGCTGATCTGTAATAATAAAATTTGTTTTTGCTGATCTGTAATAATAAAATTTGTTTTTGCTGATCTGTAATAATAAAATTTGTTTTTGCTGATCTGTAATAATAAAATTTGTTTTTGCTGATCTGTAATAATAAAATTTGTTTTTGCTGATCTGTAATAATAAAATTTGTTTTTGCTGATCTGTAATAATAAAATTTGTTTTTGCTGATCTGTAATAATAAAATTTGTTTTTGCTGATCTGTAATAATAAAATTTGTTTTTGCTGATCTGTAATAATAAAATTTGTTTTTGCTGATCTGTAATAATAAAATTTGTTTTTGCTGATCTGTAATAATAAAATTTGTTTTTGCTGATCAGTAATAATAAAATTTGTTTTTGCTGATCTGTAATAATAAAATTTGTTTTTGATGATCTGTAATAATAAAATTTGTTTTTGCTGATCTGTAATAATAAAATTTGTTTTTGCTGATCTGTAATAATAAAATTTGTTTTTGCTGATCTGTAATAATAAAATTTGTTTTTGCTGATCTGTAATAATAAAATTTGTTTTTGCTGATCTGTAATAATAAAATTTGTTTTTGCTGATCTGTAATAATAAAATTTGTTTTTGCTGATCTGTAATAATAAAATTTGTTTTTGCTGATCTGTAATAATAAAATTAGTTTTTGCTGATCTGTAATAATAAAATTTGTTTTTGCTGATCATAAAAAATAATCATATCGTTAGGTTAAGGTAAAAAATGAAATTTTCTAAACCTATGTATGCTTTTTTTTTTCCAGTTTTTAATTATAAATAAGTTGCTAACAAAAGTATGGGGATTTGGAGTTCTAAATTTGATTACGGTAAGTAGCCTATGGTTGATTTTATTTTAAAAAAGATCTTAACATTTTAAATCTAAGCTTATAGTAAATTTTGCTTAATTTACAAAACTTCAACATAATTGAAGACACAGCTCCCTTTTAAAAAATAAATTGATTAATTTATAAATAATGCTACTTTGTTTTGAATTTATATGTTTTTGATGTATATTACCCAAAAAAAAATAGGCTACCTTATATATATTTTTTTAAAGCCGTAAATCTAAGTTTTGATACGTCCCCTGGAACTCCCTAAAGTAAAGGGTAGCTTCCAAAAACGAATTAGTTAAAATTACATCACCATTAAAAGTTTGTCTTATATCTTTCATTGCTTACTTTTCGAAAGGAACGCACGAAACTGAAGTGTTAAAAGAAGACAGCCATCCTGAATCACAGAAGCTTTTCGAAGATTGTAAAAAGCCTCACGATAAATTTATAGCTGTGAAAGATTTTACGATAGATCATTTACCAGAAGAATACAGGGAGAGTGATATTTTTGAACTGATAAAAACCTTGGCTGGAATGACGATAAAAATAACAGTCACATATTGTAGTCAGCAACGCTCAACATTTTGGCAAAATACCAAAACGCAATATCCAGGATACGAAAGCAGAGGGAAAAATTCGTGTTTGAACGGAAGCGGAAGAATTGCAGACGTGTTTATAGACGACAAAGTACACACAGTATGTCAGTGTCCTACCTGTAAGTCGGATCTCCAGACAGTGAGAGAAATATGGACGATTCTTATATTCACTGCAACTCACGTCGTATTCGACTCTTCAGAAGCCGTCAAAACGCGCTGCACTTTGTCTTATTCTGACGACGCAGGCAAAACAAAACTTTTTTATGGCGTTCGAAAGCGGTGGAAGAGTGTGAATGGTGACCTATGTATTCTAGAATGCGCGACTTGTGACAAGGACTTCGTTGAAGAGATTAAAGGAAGAATTGACAAAATAAATCCCTTGTGGGAGGAAATTAAAGAGAAATATTTGAAGGATAAAAAACTGATAGCTTTAGAAAGGAAGTATTCGAATCGTTTAGTGGCTATAGTATCGCACCCCCACGGCGGGGACAAAAAGATTTCTATAGGCACGCTAATTAATACCGAGAAGAAATGGTTAAGATACGAAAGAGGCTGGCACTTAATCTACGACGCCTGCACCTGCGCTGGGAGCAGTGGTGCCCCGGTTTACTTGTATGGATTAGACTGGTTTGACGAGGAATATGTCCACAGCGGTTCTAACACCTTGGAGAACTACAGTACATCATGGTTTCCTGGTTAAGGGGAAACAACAAAGTAATTCGCCAACATACATTTAGCCATTCAATTATATTATAACGTACATGTACAGTGTGATTGAAACCGTCAACAAATTATACATTCAAAATCCATTCCCTGCCCGTGGTATGTCGGCCCACCCTCTAACATTACCATGGTTTCTAGGGCAATACAAACAAACCCGCAACTTTTCCGCACCCAGATTTGTTTAGATTTGAAACTATCATTATGTCGATATATTCATTTTCGTGGAGAAAAAAGAACTTGCAGAGAACATAGTGCTACAAATACGCGAGAAAGTTAGGAACTTGTGATAGTCACTAACAATGTATTGGTCAACTGATCCCCAAATTACGTAAAAACTTCTGGTAATCAATCATGGCATCTATTGGGACTTATAGATTACGGAAGAGTAGGCATCCGTTTGCAGCATGCTGAGGAGCAGAACTTAAAATTGCATTTTCATGGAAGAGCAAAAAATTGTGCAATAATATAACCTTTAGTGGAATAGGCTTTTAGGAATTATAGTTGTTAAAAGTAAAAAACATGGTTGGAGTGTGGAGTTGTCTCGCGGTGAGGATAAGGACACATTTATTGGAAGATGTGCTAATTTAATTTGTTATTTTCATCCATGCATTCTATATCAGCATCAGCTAGCAGTACTTTGGGAAAAATTAAATATTTCTTGTGTGTTGAAACCGATTGATTGTGCAGTAAACTCCGATCTTATAAAATTATATTTTTTTTTGCTAAAGTGGCCATCTTTGATAACATTTTAAGTAAATAAATATGCTAGTTGCCTTTGGTTATTTGTGCTTTGCCTGACACTCACCCGTGATTAACATGAAATGCTTAGTTTAGTTGTTCCACTTTTCCCCAGAACTTTCCTTCTGGCTTGCAAGTAATGTACTGATTCGTTTCGCTTATGTAATGTAGGCTCTACTGCAACAGTCAATGCAATCGATATAAAGACTTAAGAATCCGAGAAAAAAAGGAGGTTAATCGGGACTTGCCTTAAGCAAACAGGCTGTAAAATAATTGATCTTATATTGTGAAGTTTTGTAATTTTCTTTAGCGCAACTAAACATGCTACGAGTTGATAACCAAATAACAAGAACACATAATTTTCATAGTGTTTGTAGCATTGTTGAGTTATCTACAATACTGTTAATCAATATATATATATATTTTCTCCCCAAACGTATATAACAAAGTAAATATTTTACGTTTTGTTTGTTGAAATATCTGATTTTTGTTCTGATCTAGACTATAATATTTTTTTTTTTTTTTTTTTAGCTTTGTTGGTAAAATAATACCACGTAGTACTCAATTATTATTTAATTTCTAATGACAATTTGCAATTGTCAATCTAAATTCCAAATCTGGAAAATATAATAAAAATATATATATGATATATCGAATGACTTAAAATGGCTGTCGTTGGGTGAAAATGGCGTCTACAATGATCAGATAATTAAGATATAACCTAAGCTACATATCATCCCCTAAAAAAAAATTATGCTAAACAAATGTTGGACACAGTCTGTTAGACACAGTCAATTTCGTAAAAAAAATGAAATGGATGAGTTTGATAAGTACAATGGTTAAATTATCCTCAATTGCGGGTCCTCAAGAAACCATTATAGCTACAATCGGGAGGCATTAGTTGACATGGTTCGGTCAAGTGGTGCTGTATAATAATCTGCCGAAAGACATTTTCCAAGGCAATGTAGAAGGTAAACGTCGAATAGGCCTTCACCGGAGATGCTGGCTCGACAATATAACATATTAGACAAAGCTGAAAACGACAGAACTATTGACAGCAGCTCAAGATAGACAAACAATGAAGGAACAAGACTGCTGATGAATCCATTCGCTTCTCACAAAGACCATAATGGTCAAGGGATCGAGGATGATGATCCAAAATTATAATAAGCCTAAAATAAGCACGACACCTTATGGTCATTGTAGGCAAAACAAGAAATAGGATTTAATTAGTTTACGTTAAACAGTTGTAAATAAATATTTCCTTCATTAATTGTCTGTCCATTTAAGGAGTTTATATTTTAAACATTAATAATTACAGAAATTACATAATAGAGTGCTATAAGCACGACACCTTATGGTCATTGTAGCTAAACCACATGAAACTTTCACCAAGTGAATGCAGTTTTATTCTACTTATGGCGTATTTGTTTATTTTCATCATAGATTGTAATCTTTAAAAAAATATTGAAATTCTACTACGGCATTTATTAATGTGCACAGCTAAAATAGATGGTAGAAATTGAGGGGGAAAAATATTTTTTAAGCTATAAAGCGACCTTTAAATACGAATGACATCGTGAATAAGTTGTTTCGTATATCTTTTACAAATGTTGATAAAGTAAAATGGATTTGTTTTAGAAATAAATTAACACTATAACATTGTATAGAAAGCGAAACAATAAAAGAGTGGGGGGGGGGGGGCGCAACTTTTGATCTTTGTTTCGGTTTAAAACGTTTTCATAAAGTTGGCTATTGTTGATGTATAGTGTGTCTTTGTGTGTTGTTAGAATGTCTTCTATATTTAGATAGGACTTCCTCTTTAATGGTGATATAAAGTGTGACGGAGAAAAAGGGGGGGGGGGGGGAGTTGCAGGGAGATGTCACTGGCACTATCGTTGGTGTCACTTTCGTGACGTGTGTGTAGTCGTGCTATCTGCCAAAGTGCCGGCTTCCATTCTTTCTTCCAAGCAATACGTTTCGCAAGTCGGTTTTACAGCAATCACTTTAGTGTACAGCAACAATACAAATATTGTACACAGATATCCGAATATACATTAAGCTGGACATATACTTCATGAACTCTTAATCTCATCGTCTGCACTAATATTCTATAAATCTAAACACTGATTCTTTCTTCTTCTGTGTACCCACTTTCTCTTCTGTGTGTGTTAAACTCTAACCAGCTCTCCGTGCGTCACGATAGCGCCAGTTTCTCACTGTTTTTGGGTCTTTCTAAAATAAAACAGCACTTGTTTGTTTTATTGATAACCAATTGTATGTATTGAATATACACATTAAAAAGAAAAAGTAACAAAATTTAAAATAAATGTTACTCCGTGTTCTGAGTCTAGTTTTGCGTGTATATGGTATTCTTACATGACCCAAGGAATGCTCAAAAGATTATGTTTCCGTTTCGTAACACCAAATGTTTAGGATTAACATCAAACAGAACTACAACATCCAGTACATTTCTCGTTATGCTATCAGTAACGGTGCCTCTGCAACTGATTTCTTACTCGGCCAGTGCCATGTATCAAGATCAGATTAAAACCTTATTGAGTCGGTCCACGCAAAGCCCCAAATTGAATATAGGGTGTAAAATAAGCAGTGGCCTCACATAGGGGAGGGCAGAGGGGGCTTATGCACGGGAGCGACACTTCTGGGGGGGGGGGGGCGGCAAATGTAAACTAAGTTCATACCAGAAATTTTAGGAGAGTTGAAATGAAATTTCAAACATGAAATTGTGATCAATGGGAATAATGAAAAAAGATGGTAGAAGTTAACCCTCTATTACGCCATTTTAGGTTTTTATAGAAAAAAATTATCTGATAGCATATAATACATGTATTGGTGTTAAATAACAAAAATGTGAAGAAAAAAAATATTATTTTTATAAAATAATTATTTTAATGTTATGTTGCCATATGGCAACACTGCGTCTATATGGTGAAAACATTAGACTACAAGTAAAATAAAGACAAAAACAAAACAAAATCTAAATGAATGATTTTTTAAAATAACTATTGACAAGAATAATTGTAATAAATACATTGCAATAGATATATCTTAAGAAATAAGCTTAAACACGTACAAATGATGCTGTAAAATATAAAAATATTGGTTAGAAGGATTTTTTGTGAAAAAAAAGTATGATCCTAAGAAATTATTTTTTATTTGTAGATAAAACTACAATGCTGGTAGAAGTTAGTAGAACTGTCTAAAACAATTTGACTTTTGATAGCTGAGATGCACAGTGTGTTTCTAACATGTCATTTTTTGATTATTCTTTTGTTCTGACAATGTTTGAGAATCTGAGAATGAGTCATGGGCGGAAGTTAATATCCAAATCTTCAGTGATGCACTCTCTGTCCTAAAAGCCATTAAAAATTCTGGATACTTGGCCCATTCAATACACTTGCACGTTACTGATAATTTTAAACATTATCCTTCGATACGGGGTAGTAGTGGTGGTGACTCTCTAGTGGATACTATGTCATTGGGTGGTGGTGACTCAAGTGGATACTGTGTCATGCAAATGTCCATGATGACATGTTACCAACTTCTTAGTCATGGTTGAATTTCTGGCACTTGCCCCTTGCAATACTTGCTCATTGGAGAGTCCCTGTAGATCAAACTATCAGTTACTGAACAGTACTACCGGTATTATATACATTATATAAAATGACCCGATCGAGCATATCCATTGCGGAACCTCAGCAGAAGAGAACATACCCGGTACCGTACTACAAACGCCCAGTTTCAAACTTGACTCTGCCAATATGTTTAGGTCCCACCTGGACCCATTGTGGAAACTGCAGGGAAGCAGATGAGATTGTTCAGAACATGCATTTCTAGTGCCCTGTCTTGTAGGAGTGGGTGGGTTGGACAACGGTTCAAACCTTCGCGGCCATTTCTACCTTGTGCTATACAATGGTGTTTGCTCTCCAAGCCCTAAGAGTAATCTCAACTCATTTTATCAACTAGAGAAGTGAAAGCCAATTTCTTGAAGATGCAGATATTTTTGTTTTTGTCGGGACTTGAGTAACCAATTTTCATCTCCTAAGAGTACTGCGGCTATCATAAGAATCCTCAAGAATAATAAAAATGTGTTGTCCTATAGGCCTATCTGTATATTTTTATTCATCAAAACTTGCTCTGTCCTTGACTGTTGTTATACAATCTCTAGAGAAAGAAATACAATAATGAGATTATTCTAAAATATAAGACTTGTATACTATCTATGGGGAACCACTATCTATTGATTTTGAGTATTTACAATAGATAACATTGTAAAATTAAACTAAATATGATTTTAATTTGATGCAAATATACAATTATTAATACTAATATAAGCTATAATTAATAATATGAAACTAATGTTAACATAATATATTAATCAAATAGATCTTGTAAAGGAAATATATTGTATGTTGCCATATGGCAACAAAATATAAAACACACATAATTTACCACATAGACGCACTGTAGCCAAATGGCAACAAACCATTTTGTATGTTTTTTATCGAACTAAGATGATAAACATCAAATTAAAACGTATATACTATGAGTTTAAGTAATAATTACAACATTCATATTTTTTTTATACTAGAAATAATTAGTATTTTATATAAAAAACACACTTGTACTTACAAGATTTTGTAGAAAGCTTTGTAGTCAACAGTGACTGTCTAACAAGTGCTGACCTAAATAAACCGTACTCGCAAATGGAAAATTTCTTTAGTCTAGCAGTTAAAAATAGTATAAAGGACAAGGGGAATCACTCTTTAAATTCACTTGCAACCCTATATTCATAAAATAATGAAAAAATGCTTTGTTGCCGTATGGCTACATTGCGTAATAGAGGGTTAACTTCTTATTTATTTACACTTAAACTTTTAAAATACAAATGTTTCACTTTTAATAGGATCACAAATGTTTCATGAACAATTGATTCATCTAGAATTTTATTATTTTAAAAATTGCATTTTTAAATTTCTGTAATCATAATAATTAACTAAGAGCAGGCACTAAGCAAAGCAGTTATAGTATGCAAGGGGGCGTCGCTGAAACATTTGCCAGCTATAAAGACTTGTAAGGGCCCTGAAAATAAGTTTCTTTAAGGAATAAATACAAGTACAACTTTTGCATCATTGAACAATTTATTAACAAGTAAACATTGAAGTCTATATACCTGACTTACGAGAGGAGAAAATACAATCGACCTCTAGATCAGAGGTCGGCAACATGCAGACCGGGTGACAAACTCGTCACGCAGAGCGATTTTCAATGGCATGCCGAAGACCCCCTAAAAAGCCAATGCAACTCTTTTCTACAAGAAAAGAACAGAGTGACTTTTAGACTGTTGGCACGCTGAATGGATTAGAAATCCTGCTTCGGCACACTATTATCAAAACGTTGCCGACGCCTGCTCTAGACAAATAAAACCACAGAGTATACACTCAACAACAAACATGTAGGGGAGTTAACTACAATAAAGAAAATACCTAAAACATAATGCTAGACTAAACTTAGTTATGTCCCTTTATCTCACACGTGGAAGATTGCACCATTATTATTTGCCTAGCACATACCATAGGTTCTCAACCTTTTTCGGCTCACCGCCCCCTTTTACAATTTTTTTTCCGCTCACCGCCCCCCCCCAACTTTTTTTAGCGCCCCTTTTCCCTCCCCTTCCGCCCATCTGGACTATAGTTTCCGCATTTTTTTTTAGGGGAACTAGACTTTTTGTGTGATTTATTATCTTTAAAAAAAAAACTGATAAGGAAACATATTGTAAGAATTAATAGATAAAAAAATTGCCCTAACAAAAGGTTTAAATAAATCAATATTAATGTGAATCGTTTGCCTGGTGTGTTGCTTATAATTTGTCTATTTTGGTTTCCATTTCGGTTAGCCTTAGGTCTAATAATCAGTAATATTTGTTATATTACAAAACAGAACTTGTTCGGCATCACTATTGAATCAAATGTGGAAACATTTTTTTAGTTAAAGGGAGATAATTAACCCATTTTATTTGAGCAAATATTTATGTTTATTTACTTTTAGAAAAAAATAAATAGCTTACAATTTATAACTTTGAAATGATCAAACTGTAAAAAGTGTTTAAAAATTATATAAATATTATATGACTAAAAATTCATATGTATACTTTCAAGCATTACAATAGCTACCCAGTTTTTATGATTACTACTTATCTATACCACAAAACAATAGTGGTTCGGTACGTATAAATGTTAAAAACACATTAATGACATCTCGGTCAAATTGAGATCAAATATCATTAATATTTGCAGATATTAGGGCGACAGTCTGGTGAACAAACCACAGGACCAGCCGGCCGCACACTGTATTTGCCACATACAGAACCCTACTTCATCGAAAAGTCATTGCGATTCTTATTTCTTATTAATATAATAATATGTAGGCATACTGTTGGGGGATATCATATATTTAGCAGCACTTGCGTTTACATCACATTTCATCCAAAAACAAATCGATTCAAATAGCTGAAGTGCTCAAAGTATTTCAGCCCACTGGCCATTCACCGCCTCCCAATCGCCCCCTGGAACGTCATCGCCCCCCTAAAGCCGCCCACTGCCCCCCGGGGGGGGGCGATAACGCCCCCGTTGATAACCTATGGCCTAGCACATTATGATGCTTCAATAGATAGGTACAACAATGGGAAGAAATTCACACAAGACGTTTATTTCTAACTACCTGCTAATAAAAAGACTCATGGAGCAGGTTGTAGAAACGTTACTTACAGTGGTATAAAAAAAATAAACAATTGCCTTTTCAATTATTTGAGAGCCTAACATAATCTGCTTAAAGGCAAAACAAACATAGACAATATATATATATATATATCAAGTAGACTGTGTGTGTGTTCAACCAATCCTATTAGTTAATTTAAAGACACGTGACCTTACTGTCTTGTATTATACTTTTTCGATTTCACTTCGGACATGTGTCTTCGCTAACTAAACGGTTAACCTATTTGACTGACAAGCAAGCGGCGCGGATTCGAGTCTCCAGTTAGTCTAAACTTTTTTTTCTGTAATAATTACTTTCCTAAAGGTCTTTAGTTAACTTTTTTGTTAACCTGTTTTATGTTCACCTGGGCAACGCCTGGCAATTTAGCTTGCAATTGCATAAAAAAACTCTGTGTGTGTGTGTGTGTTCAACCAATCATATTAGTTAATTTTAAGACACGTGACCTTATTGTCTCGTATTATAGTATTGCGATTTTACTTCGAACATGTGTCTTCGCTAGTTAAGTGGATAACATATCGGACTGCAATGCGGGAGACCCGGGCTCGATTCTCCAGTTAGTCTATACTTGTTGTCTACAATCTTTTTATCTTAATTAATATTACTTCAAAAAATAATTGTAAATCTACGAGAAAAACCTTGCAATTTAGATTTTTATCCGATTACAATAATTATTTAAAATTACTTTCCTAAAAAGTCTCCATTAAAGAAAGATAATTATTTTGTTTATAAATTGTTTATCTGTATCTTATACAGGCCTGTTTTATCCCCCCCCCCCCCCGGGCAACGCCGGACAACACCTAGCAATTTAACTTGCGAATTACACAAGATGATATTTCTGCTTTAGTTGTTGAAGAAGTATAAATAAGTAAGGAATACAGGTTTATTTTTTTATTTGTCATGGTATTTTCGACTTATCTATAACATTTAAAATTACGCGACAGAAAAACAGGCGTCAACTTAAAACGCACGAATCTTCAACATTCGGACGGATAATCACAGCGACAGATAAATACACTTTTATTTTTTTTAAATATATGATTACGTGTTAGCTGTCATACCCGTGAAAACGATAGAGTAAAGAAAGGGTTGGGGGGAGAGAGAGTTATCTTTATGTCTACGTATTTTAATGAGATAATCTTCAATATGGCTGACGGAGATAAGTAAGATATAGAGACAGTAGAAGACGTCATAAAATGAAGTAGAGAAGGAAACGGAATGAAACCTTAAAGTTTATGCTCCGTATACATCCAGAGAGGTTAGTTCACTGGACTGTCAACCGCAACGTCGCAGTTTCTATCCCTTCCGTCGACCCGAATCCCTGTCGCCCTTCTAGGAGTTTTGAGCCTAGCGGACGTAATAATCTTCTATATAGAAGGGACGTTTGTAAGAACTTATAAGATCCAACCAAAGAACCAAGAACTAGGCCTAATCCATAATGAGCTGCAATGTTCATTACTAACGAATATTCACGACTGACAAGAGCAACACCATAAGGTAAATCGTTAAATCACTAAATCTAGAAACACTTGAGGATAGAAGGGCAAAAAGTAAAGTAGTAATACTATATAAGGCATAAGGCATTAAATTTTAGTTTAGATAGAAATAAAAACAAACTCTGTCACAATGTTCAGATAAACATAAGGACAAAAACACTTTCCTTAACCTTAATGCGAGAACAAATGCAAATATAAGTATAAGTACAGTCATATTTCATAACTGTTTGCTTAATGGTATGCATGTTTATTTCTTCAGCAATTGTTACAGGTTTGAAAGATCAAGGTCATGTAAATCTTGTTAAAAGTAAAATTTTGTTTGTAAAGCAAAGTTATAGTTAAAAGTCTAACTATCAAACAATGCATAAAAAAAACAAAAAAAAAAACACATAATTTTTGTTTTTAAAAGACAGGTAAGCAATTAATAGGAATTTTCTTACGAAGTGTCCTGTAAGTGGGACGCTAGCAGAATATGGGTAAAGGTTTTCTCACAATAAGTTTTATTAACTTTATTAAACAACATATAAACAGCAAAGTTGGTAAGTCTATAATTCATATTAACAATTATAAAGCCACACAATATATATAAAATTATATCATCCAACTGACAGGGTGTGTTTTACTCCTCGCACTAGTGACAAGTCCTTCATTAATTTTTGTTCTTTTTCTTTTACCTAGTAACTTCCTTCTTAAAATCCTTACGTCACATTCACCATTCGTTCAATTGCTGTCTAATTATGAGCATTATTTTGCACAACATTGTAATTAAAATTATATACAATCCACAGTATCGAATTGTAAGTCTTCATATGTATCCATTGTTTTAACTGACGAAATTTCAATTCATTCTGGATTCTACTTCTTTAATAATAACAAACTGTGTTCCATGATTTCAAAATAATAATACATTTTATAGGCCTATTATTTTTAATACTAGGTAATCAGAAATCATCTCCAATGCATATTTAAATCTGTGTATGCATTTAGAAACCTCATTTCGCTTCATTCTTTTCTTACCTACAATAATTGTGAGTAGACTTTTTTTAAAAATAGTATTACATAAGTTTTACTAAAACATTTTTGTAAAGCTTTACAATTAGATAATTTATTTGACTTTACTTTTATTACATTACATTCATGTATAGACCTACAAATTATAGAAATAAGCATAAATTATAAGTACTATGAAATATTATTCGCATTTCAAATATTGGTAAGAAAACTGCTTTGCATATTATTAAGTACTTTCTTCAATTTTTACTAGGTAACAAGATTTAAATTTTTGTTCTGGCATTACGCTCACAAATTAAAAAAGTGAACATTTTGCGATTTTACTTTCGACACGTGTCTTCCCTGGCGTAGTGGTTAGCGTCTTCGACTGCCATTCGGGCGACCTGGGTTTGCTTCATCACTGATTACATCATTTTTGTTGTATTATTTTTCCCATTAATATTACTTAAAAAAAAAAGATTTTAAAGAATTTAATGATCTGACGCTTTCCTAAAATGTCTTTAGTAAGTAAAATCTAATAATTATATTTTAAACGCCTGCAGAAAAAGAGGTGTTTGATTCTCATTCATAAGGATAGTCCTTCCACCAGCAACGCGGGGCAATTTAGCTTTTTGTTAAATAAAAATACCTGCCTTTTTTGAAACTGATTAAAAAATTTATTTTAAATTACTTTCGTAAATGATTTCAGTCATTAAAAATTATATTTTATAAAGTAATAAAGTTATAAAGATCTATGGCTTTCTGTTCATTGGAGTTAATCTTCAGCTTGTACGTAACAAACTAGCCTTGCATTGAATGTGAGAGAGTGGAAGTTGAAATTATGGTCAAATACTGAATCAATTACAACATACAAACGTCTCCAAACATGTCACATTTAAACTTCCAGGGATACTGTCAATAGTGTCAGTGACAGCAGATGATACTGCTTTTTGTAGTAGCTAGATTTTAAGATATGTACTGTAGTAATCCTTTTTTGTAGTAGCTAAATTTTAAGATATGTACTGTAGTATGCAAATATTTAGTTAGAAGCTTCCTTACAATTGTGTTGAGGTAAATATAGCCAAAGAATTGTATATTGTTCCAAGCTAAAAAAGTGACGTTTTAAAATATCTTTTCGTTCGACTCTGAATTTTAACTTTTCAAAACTCTATGATTGTTACAGTAAATTTATTACAAAATGACAATAGTTTTTCTATAAATTGAAATCAAAACCAGAAGATTTTTTTAAAAGTGGATGGGATATTCTCTTAAGATAAAACAGCATCCAAGCAATCACTATTTTGTTTGTTTTCATTTCATGCGTTAGTATTTTAGATATGTAGTTAATAGGCCTACCATTAAAACGTATAAACCTTTATAACACATGCTATTTAAAACAGTTTCTTACATTAGTTATAACAGACTAAGGTGCCTTGACAGACTACCTATAGATGACGCCCTGTTATTTGTGTGTATGTCTAGTTGTAGTGTTGGCACACATCGTTTTTCTGGCACAAGGACAGACTGGTATGAAGTTATGATTCTCTGACTAACTTTTTTTTCAGACTATTTATTTTTCTCATATCTATCTATCTGTCTGGCTGTTTATCTGTCAGTCTATCTATCTATATACGTGTATTTGTGTATGCAAAGTTTAGTTAAAGTTTTCATTTTCATCAATAGAACATTTTTATTTCTTTTTTTTTCTTTTTTAATCTTTGCAATGTAATTTTCTAGTAATATGTCGGTATGCTGATTCCATTCTTGCTAATGGCACCTGCTTCAGGTATAACTCAACTAAAGTCACCAGGGCAGCCGGAAAAGTAAGTTGTTTCCGGTCTTGTTTCAATCAATGTATCAATATTGTTTTAATATACAAAATATAAGAAAAAAATATTTATTATTTGTGATTATTTTATTTTTTTTAAATGTGCCCTTTATGTACTTCACTTGCTATTGACATGCATGAAAGTTTTATTAAAGTTAAATGGCTGTTTAATATGGGAAACATGCAAAACACCCCCCCCCCCCCCCCAAAAAAAAAAAATTAAAAAAAAATAAATAAACTGAGATTATAAAAACGAAGACAAAATTATAATTATTTTTTTACTGAGGCAATTTTAAAATTTTAAACATTTAACAAAACGATATGGCTGATTTGTGTCAGAAAATTAATTTAAATTGAACAATTATATTTCTATATACAATTTTCAAAACCCGTTATGCCAACATGGAATCATTTAATTTCGTGTTTTTTAACCAAGTTTATTTTATTTGAATAAAAAACAAAAAAAAACAACACATCAATTAGGACTACTATATTTAATTATAAAATACACCAAACTATTAAGTATTAAAGAAATGAAACTTGTAATCCTTGTCTTAGCCCTAATTCTGGTAAGGGCACTAAAACTACCCAAACATAAAATTGTCCATAAACAGATAATAATTAACCACCACAACATTAAATATATTGACAGCACACATGTTTATATCATCCTAAAAAAGATCTCCCTAAACCATTTTAAACAGAAAATTTGCAGGTACAGACAAAATCATTTAATATTATTGTTGCTCTTGGCTGGCGATGTAGACTCTAACCCAGGCCCAGTAAAGACAGTTAGAGATGGATGAAACATTTGCAGTAAGCCATGCACAGCAAAACAGCGATCCATTCAATGTGACACCTGTGATGAATGGTACCATGCTGCATGCTTGCATATGAACACCCCAATTTATATAACGTTAGAAATTAAAGATGCCTCTTGGTACTGTGTACAGTGTGGGTTGCCACAATTTAGTTCAGGTCTGTTTAATTCTAATGACCTGGATAGCACTAACTCCTACAGTGCCTTTACAAGCCCAGAAGTTAATAATTTAGACCTAAATAAACCCTTAGCTAGATCAACACCAATACAAATAAGTAAAAAGACACTCTTTAACACTAAATCCCATAAAACCCCAAAATCAGCATAATCTCAAAACTCTAACAATAAACTTCCAAAGCATTAAAAATAAAACAGCTGATTTTGAACTTTTAATAAATAATGAAGAACCAGACATTATTGCAGGTTCCGAAACATGACTTAATCCAGATGTATACAACACAGAGATATTCAATTATAATTATGAATTTTTTAGGAAAGATAGGCCAGACAGTCATGGAGGAGTCTTACTAGCCATAAAATCTACCATAATAGCTGAAGAAATCAAAATAGAATCTAATAATAACATAGAGGCAGTCTTTTGTAAAATAGGTAGACCTAATTAAAAACCACTTATTGTAGGCAGTGTTAATAGACCACCATACTCAACAACAGAATACATGACTGATCTGTGTAATCAGCCCACAAACATTGAAACTAAATATAAAAATGCTGTTATTGGGATCATGGGGTACTTCCAACTCCCCGACATTAATTGGAATAGTGAAAAAACACCAAAACATAAACGAAATAATTGAACTTTTTATCAATACCATACAAAATCTAAACTTAGAACAAATTAATAAAAAACCAACAAGAAACCATAATATACTAGATTTATTCTTAACAAACAGACCAGGACTAGTAATACAGTATGAAATAATTTCTGGTCGTTCAGATCATGATATTGTCAGAGTTAATAACATAATCAAAACCGAAAAATGCAAGAAACCTAAAATAATAATTTATCTCTGGAATAAATGCAATACAACAGACCTACATCAAGCAGCAATAAAATTTCAAATTGCTTTCCTTAATAATACATTATAATTAGACCAGTTGAAGATATTTGGCAATTCATACAAACAAACTTAAAAGCAATAAAGGCTGATTTTGTGCCAACAAAACAAACATCAAATACAATTAACAAATGTTGGTTTAACACTAAACTAAAGAAACTGTGTAAACAAAAAGAAAATATATTTAAAAAAAATAAGGCACCTAAATCAATTAGACTACATAAAAATGCCTAAAAAATTAAACATTTAACTCAGAAACTAAGTAAACAACTGTAGAATGAATAAAGATAATAATACAAACTTACGGTCCTACATTAAATCAAGAAAAATGGACACTACAGGCATAGCTCCACTAAAAGGCCAAAACAATGAAACCTATGATGATAATGAAACTAAAGATAATATCCTAAACACACACTTTACATCATCTTTTTCAAATCCAGGTGACAAAGAAATCTCCATAAATTTAAACAAACTAGAAGAGGTAGGAAATATAAATGTAGATGAAAAAGATATTAAAAAACTCTTAACCAACTTTAAAGTCAACAAAGCTTCTTGTCCAGGTGAAATACCAGCAAGACTGCTTAAAGAAATAACTAATGAATATCTCTAACAATTAAAATTATTTTTCAGGCCTCTCTAAACCAGGGCAAAGTGCCCAAGATTGGAAATTAGCCGATGTAGCTCCTCTTTTCAAAAAAGGAGAAAAATCTGACCCTGGAAATTACAGACCTGTTTCCCTAACAAACATAACTTGTAAATTACTTAAACATATAATTTATAGTAGTATAGTAAATCATCTAGACAAACTTAATGCACTGTGCCCACACCAACATGGGTTCAGGAAAAACAGATAATGTGAAACTCAATTAATAGGCTTGATAGATGACTTGTCTAAGGGATTAGATAATAACAACCAAATTGATGCTATATTACTAGATTTTTCAAAAGAATTTGATAAAGTTCATCATTCTATTCTTCTAAAAAAATTTAAATGCTTTGGTATCTCTGGTCCCTTACATCAGTGGATTCAGGACTTTCTTATAGGCAGAGAAAAAATAGTGATTATAAATGGCTCAAAGTCATCACCAATAACTGTAAACTCAGGAGTTCCACAAGGAACTGTACTAGAGCCCCTACTCTTTCTAATTTATATTAATGATCTACCAAATTGCATCAACACAGGAACAAAAGTAAGATTATTTTCCGATGATTGCATAATTTATAGAACAATAAAGACAGGAAAAGATAGTGAACTTTTACAGAAAGAGCTTGATGAACTACAAAAATGGGAATCAAACTGGAGTATGTTTTCACCCAGAAAAATGCCAACTAATAAGGGTATCCAAGATAAAGAAACAAATAATATCAAACTACTATATGCATGGCAAATAACTAACTCAAACTAACATTGCTAGGTATCTGGGAGTAATAATTAATGATAAGTTATCTTGGAACCCTCATATTGATGAAGTAATTAAAAAACCAAACAAAACATTAGGATTCATAAAAAGGAACTTTTACAAATTTAATAAGAATATAAAACTAAAATGCTATCTCACATTAGTTAGGCCTATACTAGAATATGCAGCAACTGTATGGGACCCATCAACTAAAGAGAACATTAAAAAAATATAACAAACTAAAAAAAAAAGAGCTGCAAGGTTTATAACTAGTGAATATTCACAATTAACAAGAGTAACACCATTAGTCAAATTACTAAACCTAGAAACAATAGAGGACAGAAGGGCAAATAGTAAAGTTGTAATAATACATAAGGCATTAAACTCTAATTTAGAAATACAACACAAACACAACCAGTTGCAAAGCTCAGATAACCATCAAGACAAAAACACTTTCCTTATCCCCTATGCGAGAACAAATTCAACTAAGTACTCTTTCTTCCCGAGTGTCACTCGAATGAGTTGGCTGAACAAACCAGGAAAACCTGTATCTTAAGATCATTTAAAACATTATTAAAAATGCAAGAATAGACTCGGATTACGGATGAGCGTAGGAAGCAATAATCTTCTCTATAGAAGGAGCGTCTGTAATGTATAAGATAAGATAAGATAAGACTGTGTTTTCGAAGCAGTAGTTTCTGTTAGGCTTTCGAACTTTAGTATCCGAAGTTTTCACATTTGCATTTACTACTTTTTTCTGTCATATAAAAGTGTAACACGTTATTTACTATCCATTTTTCTATATGTTTTTGCTGGTAAAGTCAATAATACTGTTATTATATTTAATATATGTTGTGTTGTTTATTTTCTTTTTTCCTAATATCTAAAGGCTTTTTGTGCCAGTATGAATGGAGCTCTGGCTACGGTCACTTCTAAAGCACAGATAGCCATAGCGTTAAAGAACCTCAGTGTTAGTAAGTATAAAAATTACAATAAAATATATTGGTTTACTACTAGTTACTTAATGAGCACTTGCTTGAAAAAGACAAATGGTCGGCCAAATGAATAATAAACACAATAATAAATGAACAAAGCACACAACTAATAGTATATGATAACATGCAAAATATACTTCAAACTATCTAGTGCCAAACAAAATGCAACATTGCTTGTGAAAATATCCCGTCCTTGTAAAATAAATTAACCCTTAATGAAGCTACGTATATTTAAAAAATAAGAACCAGCAATAATTATTTCTTTGTTGAACTGGGTCGCCAAGCCGGACTAGAAATTGAATTAAGGTTATGCCCTCTTTGTGTAAAAGATAAAAGGTATGCTTACAACTATATATTTATTAAATGTAAATATTTTTGCAGCCAACAGATAACGTATATACAAAATATTATTATAACAAAGCTAATGTAGAAATAATGTCGGAGCTTACTAAACTCTAGATATTTACAAGAACTTTTAAAAAAGAGTAGATTCTATAAATGCAAATATACTGTTCACTGCTTAAAAATAGTATAAATATGTTAAATAAATAATCTATTTTAGAGACGACCGAAACCAATTTTTTTATTTCAGCCGAAAAAGAAACCATACCGAAAATTGTAAATTTACATTCGGCCGAAACCTTAACCAAAAAAATAGATAGAAATAGCCAAACAAAACATTTAAAAAGACTTTACATTTTAGTGTACTAATAAATAGTTTATGGGTACTCTATCTAAGTAAACAATAGAACTAGGGCTGTCAATATCAGTTTCGTTTGAAGTCCAAGCAACGGGCAAAGCTACGCTTATCGGTCTCTTTGTCTGACGGAGCGTTCGTCTTCAATGGAGAAATTCCAGTTTGTTTGCTTTTCGACTACTTAGATCAAAGGTTATGCCGACGACTAGCGTTAGTTGTATGTGCTTGTATGGCAAGCGAAATTCGGGATAAAAAAAGAAAACTACAATAGACCTAGGAGTCGCCTTTGACTAATTACTGTTTGCAATTATTTAATGTTAAAGAATTGTTTCCCACGAATCAAACATGGTTTTTAATTGGGATGTTAAAACCGTTTTTTTCCCAAACCGGTTTTCGGTTCTATAAAACTGATTTAAAATTGGTTTTCGGTTCCCCCCCCCCCCCCCCGCGCAATCTCACAAGTCACATGCCGGAGTAGCCAAATGTGCGTAGTTTTGTAAATATATTTGAAAAATACTTCAAACTTAATTAGTGTTTGCTCGGCATTCATGGGGTTGATTTGTGTGAATACAATATGATTTTGCACTCTTTACTATAAAATTCGTTAGAACTAAAAAAACAAATCTGTGCTAATTGATTTAAACCAATAATAGCTTTCAATTTTTTTCAATAGTGATAATCAAATTATTGATTATCGTTGACCATAAAGCATTTGAAAAGGCTTATATGGTAACTTGTAAAATAATGTATTGAAAGGTTTCGCGTAGCACAAATCAAAAGAATGTGTATTTAATAGTGTCATTAATAATAAACACACAGACGCGGTGTCTAGCCGAATTGTAAATGGTCATATGGAAGGGCTAGTTTGCGTCTCTCCATTGCGTAAATCAAAGATAAGCGCACATCTAAAAGATGAGCTGAATAGCAAAAAGATCCATGTTAATTGTAACTGTAACTTAACAATTGGTTTGATGTTGTTTTTATCGCAAGGCATAGTTGGTATTAATATTTGGAAACCCAATAACTAAGACTAAATAGTATTAGCAAGGCATTTCAGGAATGATTTTTATGCGAATCTAACATTATTTATTAAAAATATTTCCATTATAACCAAAAAAAGGGTCTTCTACTTGAGGTATTGATTACCTTCCACCATCCAACCAACAAACCGAAATCCGGTCTTGAAAACCAAAACCGGTTTGTTTGTTTGTTTGTTTTCGTTTAACATCCCTAATTTTAAAATACGTAAGATGGGGTGAACGTGGCCATCCGGGGTGACTTTGGGCCATTATAGAAAAAATGTTTTAGAGTGCTATAAGATTAGATTTTCATGTCTTTCACTTGTATATAATACATAATAAAGATATAGGTTACTATTTAGCAGTTTTTCACGATGAACAGAGTATTTTCTGAGGTACAGACATCTTTTCAAGATGGCCGTCTGACATGCGATTTTAAGTATAGCTAAGTCAACCTGTAAAATTCTTACTAACCAGATCTTATTAAGGTGATTATATTTTTTTAACTTATGTTTTCTATCTTTCTAAAACTCATTTAACGGGGACTATTATTGAAATAAAAGCTATCACCGCTATTTTACTTAGAATAAGGGTGGCCTTAGTCACCCCTTATAATGGCAGCGTTGACGGGGTGACTATGGCCATTGTGAGAAGTTGTTTTGTTCTGGGATTTATTGCACACAGTTAACATTTTTCGGTGTATTATTAATTTTTCTGTTCATTTATACAGATTTGCATTGAGAAAGAACAATGCATCCGATTTTTAAAGCAACACATTAACTTTCTTTATATTAGAAGAATATGTCTGTGAAAAAATTGCTGTTTTATGCTTTATGCGGCACAGTTAAAGGGTTACCAGTAAAGCGTAATAACAATATCTCAAATAGTAGTATACGTGTTAGTACGTATAGAAGTCAATCATATTAGGTGAAAAAAATTATAATATATTATGATACCATTTTCAAAAAAATACAAATCTGCCTTAGAGGGCGCTGGCTGCTCCAGTCTACCCTATCTAGTTATGTCTACGACTATTGTGTTACCCGGACACGCTTATGGAAAATCATGGCAAAGTTCGGCTGCCCAAGAAAGTTCATAGCTATGGTAAGGCAGTTTCATGACGGTATGCAGGCCCGTGTCCAGGACAATGAAGAGATGTCTGAACCCTTCCCAGTGACAAATGGCGTCAAGCAGCGATGCGTTCTGGCTCCAACACTGTTCAGTCTAATGTTCACAGCCATGCTTAGTGATGCATTTAGGGATGGACCTGAGGGTGTAGACATCAGGTACCGCACTGATGGCGGGCTGTTCAACCTTAGGAGACTCAAAGCAAAAACAAAGGTCAGGTCTGACACCATTCATGACTTACTATTTGCCGACGGCTGCGCTCTCAATGCCGGCTCTGAAGCTGATCTGAAACACAGTGTTGAAAAATTTTCCAGTGCATGCTCAAACTTTGGACTTACCATCAGCACTAAGAAGACAGAAGTCCTGTACCAACCAGCCCCCGGAAAGCCCTACATCGAGCCAAACATCAGTATCAATGGTGAAAAAATCATCACAGTAAACCGCTTTACGTACCTTGGTAGTACACTGTCTCAGGGTGTTGTCATTGATGATGAAGTAAACCACCGTATCTCAAAAGCCAGTGCAACCTTTGGAAGTCTGTACAAAAATGTTTGGAACAGAAGGGGCATTAGCACCCAAACCAAAATAAAAGTCTACAGAGCAGTCGTGCTCCCTACTTTACTATATGCATGTGAGACTTGGACTGTTTATCAACGACAGGCTAAGCTCCCGAATCACTTCCACACAAAAAGCCTGAGAAAAATCCTAAATATCAAATGGCAGGACAAAATTCCAGACTTTGAGGTACTCGCCAGGGCAGGACTCCCAAGCATCCACACAAGCCTGATGCAGTCTCAACTTCGCTGGGCTGGGCATGTTATACGCATGCCTGACTGTCGTCTTCCAAAGAGGCTCTTCTATGGCGAGCTAAAAAAAAACGGTCAGCGAGCTCGCGGTGGTCCAAAAAAGCGCTATAAAGACACCCTCAAGGCATCACTCAAAGCGTTTTCCATTAAAGAGGACTCCTGGGAGGTGACAGCCAAAGACCGTGCCTCATGGCGCTCAGCGGTCCATGAAGGAGCAGCTCTTTGCGAAGAGCAAAAACAGAGAGCAGCTGAGTCCAAGAGACAAGCCAGGAAAGATCGTGCCCTAGAGCCCATTGTCGACGCTCCGACCTTCCCCTGTACGGTTTGCAGTCGCACCTTCCGCGCAAGGATAGGCCTCTTTAGCCACATGAAAACCCACCGCACAGCCACACCCCATTCTTCATAGGACGACAATAATGGTCATCGTCGATCACGACGGACGAACAACAACAACGACTATTGTGTTACCCGGACACGTAAAGGGTTGCCTGAATGAACCAGAAAAGTAATAACACATCATTGCATTAAACACTTATTAAAAAACCTAAAAGTTTTATTGTCAAGAATGTTTATATCAACTTATATTATTATATTACAGGCGCTCCTTCTATAAAAAAGATTATGACACCCTACACGTATCCGTGGTCCCAGTCTAGTCTTGCATTTGCATTAGTATTTTTTTATAATGTTAATTACTCGTTTTACTGTGTTCAGGAATCGCATTTCATGCCATGATGCCGCTCTGGATTATTTATTAGCAAATGTTATTGTCTTTATGTTTATCTGAGCCACAGGTTGTTATTGTATTGTAGTTTTAATTTAGAGTTAAAGGTCTCTGTAGTTTAAAATGTAATAAGAAGATAGACATATCAAATATAATAAATAAAAAAAATACAATTGTTATTCACAAAATTATTATTTTTGTTGTTGTACATATTTAGATAGCCATGCATGGATTGGTGCAAATGACATCGATGCAGAAGGGATGTTAATTAGGGACCACCACAATTATATCGTAAACTCTTCGCTGACTGGACTGTGGACTTTAAGAGAGCCAAGAAATTTATCGACTTCGTATGGCTGCGGCAAGATTTACAGGGCATCAATAAAATCATTTCAAATGCATGCCTCAAGTTGCAACGCTCTGATCGGAACGCTATGCATGGAGATGCGTAAGTATACTTATCAATCTGTTGATAATTTAAGCTAACAAAACTATATAAAACATTTTGTAATGATAACAATTGAGTTGCCTTTAGAGACTATATGCTTTTGTATATACTTTTTACTGTGTATTAATTATTTTTCAAATTAATCAAACGTAGTATAATTATGTTATAAAATCTACAGACACAATATAATTAGCATTCTAAAAAACAAAAGAAAAGCAAAGAAAAAAAGCACTAATTTGTCTTCCTTGAGAAGTGTTGAGAACATATATGTAGGTCCAACCAAAGACTAGAATAAGACTGCTCTATTTTTAGAGTTTAAATGTTATTTTTTCCTTACGCATTGTCCTAAATGACTCCTAAACGCGTGTAAAAACTTCCGCTGTATACAACTTTTGATTTTATCTTAATTTTCTATTGAGAATATCATAATCAATTACTAAACCGGAAGTCTAGAGGACCACGTGCGATCGGCAATTCCAAAGCAGAGTATTTCAAGTTATCAAATAGCAGAACTATCAAAGCAAGCGGTCCATCTTATTATAGTCTTTGGTCCAACAGATTGAACAAATATTTTTATATATAAATTATCAGTGATAATTTTTCTCTTAAATAATCGCCAATCATAACCATAAAAGTCTTCTATCTTTTATTAAACGGTTTTCTCATTTCTTTCATTGTGTAATACTTATTTTACATTTTATCCATTCTGAAAGTTTATTTTTTTTTTCATGGAGCAAAGTTTCCCGTTGTTGTTTTTATCTAATGTGTATATGTAGAAGATGTTCTTTTATTTTTTGTAGGAGTGTGGTATTTGCTAGCGTCCAATCCCAAACCTCATCCTTAATCTTGGTCCGGGACAGGTTTGCCATTGGCCCAATAGGACACCTTGGTTTAGTAAACAAACATGCACTCATTTGGAAGAGAAAAGGAAGAATGACATTTGATTAATTATTTCTTTTAATAAAATGCCGACATTTTTTTCCCGACTAAACATTTTTATAGACGTTTAAATTAGATTGGCGGTTGTAAAGCGGCAGTGGATTTGTTTGTCGTAGCGCGAAAGTCGCGGGTTCGAATCAGGGAGAATGCAATAATTTGTCTAAAGTTATATAGAATTTCCCATATTTTTTAGAGTTGTAGTATTTAGTATCTGACATTAAGGGAATGAAGGAGGGGGCATATTACTGGCCACATATTACATTAAACATAACACGACAGACAATCGCACAGTTGTTGATGTATCTATTTTAAACGAACAATATTGTAAAGTACATTGTAAACTATATTGTGAAGTACTTTCCGTAGTGTACCTGAAATAGTAAATTGTAATAATGACAATTGTGCTAAGTAAAACTGCATTTTAAACCATGTGTAAACTAAAATACTTTTTAAATTTTGTGATTTTCAGCTTTTCAGACCACTGATTTAACCACTGCATCGACAAATACAAGCTCAACAATTACGCCAACTATTACTACTACAAACACTATTTCAAATACTACTACAACTATATTAACAACAACTACAACGACCCCTACAACAACTACTACAACAACTACTACAACTACTACAACAACCACTACAACTACTAATCCTACAACTACTTAAAAACTGGTACAATTACATCAACAACCACTAAAACCACTACGACTACACCAACAACCACTACAAATACAGGAATAACGTCTACAAAAACCCTAACAACCACTACAACTACTTAACCTCTACAACTAAACTAACAACCTTTACAACATCAACTACTCCTATAACAACCAATGCAACTACACCAACTACGACGGCTGCTTCTACTACTACTATTTTAACGACTTCTACACCAGCAAGTACTCAGTAACACCAGCCACCACAGCAAACTCTTCAGCCTCCTCGAGTACGACGCCATCAGCTTCCACAAGTCAGTCAGACTCAATCCACAATAAACGCAGCCCTCTCCATTCTCCACAGCTGAATCTTAAGCATCCAACGAGACCACGACACCAGAAAGCACCACCAACACCAAGACATATTTCTTTGGGATCTTGTCATTTAATTTAATCGCTTATATTTCATGTTTTGAGATTATATCATTTAATTAAACAGACACTGAGATAGATTTTTACCTAAATTTGAATAACAAATTTAAGGGGTCCATAATGGGAATTTCGGGGTTAAAATAATTTATAATAACCTCAAACCCAAAAGCAACTAGAAACTTAAGTGTTGACATAAGACTCAATAAAGTATGATGTGTTAGTTAGGGAAGACTTTGGGAAGATATTGAAAAACGTTAGACGACCTTAGACTGTAGGAGTGATGGTATATGTTATACTAGGCTCTAGACTTCGACTAGATTATAGGTCTATGTTTTTTTGTTGAGTTATTTCATCTTTTATTAAACCAACTAGTGGTTATGCCCTTCAAAACAACGAAGAAACGAATGACTACAATGTTATTTGTTAAGAGAGAAAGACAATGTACGTTTTTTTTCGGTATATAAGTTTTGCTCTTTTTAATTGTTTCTGGTCGCCCTGACCCTGGCATATGCATAAAAATTGTTACTGTCAAGCATCTGGTATTAAAACGTAGCGAACAGTTGTGTTGACTTGACTTGTTATTAATAATAGCCCTTTTAAATTAACAATAATATACTATCTAAAAGAAAAAAATACCACATTACCAAACAATAAAAAGGTAAATAATAAAAAAAGGTAGAAAATAATATTTCAATGCCATAAAAACTAAAGTGAGAACGATTTTTTTCGGTATTTAATTTTTGTTCTTGCTTATTGTATTAATAAAACAGTGTTGAGAATGTTTCTTTCGGTATTTATTTTTTGTAATTTTTGAGTGTTTCTGGTCGACCTGACCCTGGCATATGCATAGTGTGTAAACCACCGATACATTCCCATTAAGAATACCCTGGCGGGCGAACACATGGGGCACAACCCGCGCAGCGTGTCCGAGGTACATTACACTACCGAGAGGCCACTGGTCTCGGTGGGGAGGAAGCAATGGACGCTGCAATCCCTTCTCGAGAAACACCCGGTGCCTGGATGCATGTACCTATAGTAGGCCTTTGTGCTACTGGGTGACAGTGCAGGTATACTGGCGAGCCACCACGATAATGATCCTTAGGGGAACGGCAGTGAACGATCACTGGGCTGCGGAAACGTTCCCCGTTACACGGCACGCCACGCCTTCAGAGATTGCTCAATCCTAAGCGTTACGCCCTGGACACAAGAGCCGAAAGGCTCGTCCGGATTTTTTAAAGAGACTTTTTAATTCGATTTTAAAATGTAGCGAACAGTTGTGTTGACTTGACTTGTTATTAATAATATTAAATTAAAAATAATATACTATCTAAGAGAAAAAAAACATAAATACAAAACAATAAAAAAGGTAAATAATATAAACAAAATTAGAAAATAATATTTCAATGCAATAAAAGCTAAATTGAAAAAGATTTGTTCGGTATTTAATCTTTTGTTCTTGCTTATTGTATCAATTAAACAGTATTGAGAATGTTTCTTTCGGTATTTAGTTTTTATTTTATATTGTTGCTGTCAAGCTTACGGTACCCGGTATTTGAAAGTAATAATTTATAGCAGGCCTAACTTGTTTTTTTTATAATTCGTATCCTTTAAATTATAGAGTGTATACAATCGCCTATTAAAGGATAGTCTCAATAGCGACGTAAATTCATTAAATAGTTAAAACATTTGGTTACTTTTACTTAAAAGAATAATGCAAACATCTATAATAAAAAAAAAGAAATAATTTGATAGACATTACGTCATACGCTAGTATTTTTTTTTAAAAATTAAACCATTGAAATTCTCCAAACCAAATCGCAGTGCATAACTTTTGAAAAAAGGTATCGCTATTTGCGTTCAACATAGTGAATCTCGCGTTCAATATAGTAAATGAACGGAAACGGCCATTTGCTGTGTACGGTTATATTTATTTGTATATCTAGATATACTTTTTTGATTTATAAAATTAACTCATTCATGATTATAAGTCATAAAATAAAATTATCTTTTGGAGTACGTTTCCGATTTATACATTTAACTTTTGTCCCGATTAGTCAAACGGCTTAGGAGCCTATAGCGAAAGAACATATATTTAAATAAATATATAAACAAATAAACAAACTCACGGTAATTATATATGCTTATTAATCTTAGACTAGCCTCGGAGTATTAATATTTTTAACTACTGTAAATTTGCGCTTATGCATGATGGCTACAGTCGTAATACAATAGTGGGGCATTGAAGCATGACGCCTAAACAATAAATACTAGAAACTATTAGATGTACTTAACATATATAAGATATATGTGATTGCAAGCTAAATTGCCCGGCGTTAGGTTATTAGTTCCAACCTGGACACTTAATCACTATGTATAATTTATAAGCTGGGATTAGATTTGTCTTAAGGGATGAGCCGGAGTACTATGCTAGATATTTACGTATTGATTATCAAATGTATATTTAATTTGTATTCAATTACATGGCTCGCACGATGTGATTTTTTTTGTGAATATGTTTTGACTATACTAGATACATACACTACACGACAACTATTATACAAATCACTAGAAATTACGACAGATATCGCTAGATTCTAAAGTTTATTAACATAAAGACTGCATATACCGTTGCACATAATTCTAGGTACATAATCCAACAACATAAGCAGCAAAGATATTTAATGGAATTAGGGAATCGGGCTACTAGAGGGGCTAGCATGGCCCGGAGGACACATTCCTTTCTGTCCGACTATCTACTGTCGACAGCCATAAAACAAAATTACTTTTCACAAAGACAACTCTGAAGTTAGACTACAGCCATAAAGGGGAGGGGGTGATAAGGTTGACATCAGGATCAAGTTTGCGATTGGTAGACATATCTGTTCACTTCAACGATTGATTGACATGTGGGGGAGGGGGTAAGTAGGTATTGGGAAAAATGGGAGTGAGTTGGCTAGTGGACATCTAAAACCACGCGTTTCTGGCCTGAGTTCGCTTTCTTCACGGTCGGCATATTGCGTTACAGAGCGAATTTGACCATGGGAAAAAAACTTTAGATGTATATTTCTGTATGCATTTTAGTTCTCGTTTGTCGCAGAAGTGAGGTGAGAAGGGGAGAGGTGTGAAGTTCAGTGGTGGTGCGCTCAAGCCTGATTGCGTCACGCATAACCTTGGCGTGTTTCCCACCTGTTCTTGGTGCCGGATGAGGGTAAAGCACACACGTGATACATCATTCAGATTGGTATGCTTAATAAATGTAAACATAATAATAGCAATGACAAAAGCAACTATATCGTAATTAGTAATATTATAATTAGGCATGCAAATGAGATCTCTATATATTCATGGAAATGATTCAAAATGAAGTACTAAATACATTAAAATGTTAAATATAGGAGAGCGAAAAGAAAATACACATTCTTGCTCCAATCAGACATTCAATAGTGGCATATAATGTCAGTGATGTGTACGTATAGACAGCTACGATTATATTATCTTATAAGAGCAGATTATATTTCAAACCGTTCTAGGTTTCGTGTTGTGTTCCTTATGTTAGAGTCCCAGAAAACCACATTATATTATTTTTTTTTTACTGACGACATTTAGGAAAGTAAAATTGTAATCGGGTTAAAAATAGGTAAGTATCATTTTTTTTAAAAATAAAAACTTCATTGGTTGGTACTATTTTTAACTTGAGTGTTACCGCATTAGTCTTGATTATTATTATGACTTCTAATGCGTGCAATATTAAATACTAAATACTGATACCATACAAACTTGAGCACACATTGAAGAATTCAGACGAATGTTTATTACATATAAAATCATCAATGGACGAAACACATGGTTCACAATAATATTGTCCATTGTATTAACATATCTTTATGACAGACTTCTTCATATATCATCATATAATTATCATCTCTCGAGCACTATAATAGTTCCTTTTAATATTCTTTATTTATTGAACACTATTCAAAGTCCACACTTTAGACTTGAATCAACTTAAGTTCAACACATTTAGTTCAACAGAAACCTTATTATAAACATCAACCTTCCATCTAAGGAATCCAACATGTACTGTTCTTTTACCCTACAGTTCTCTCCCTTGTCAACTCTTGTCAACTCTTGATCATGCTTTTCTTGCTTACTTAGTTTGTACACTTCACTACTGTTTATTTATTTACTGTTTACTGTTTAAAATCATGTTGCACTGAATAAAAACTGAACTTTAACATTGAGCTTTTTGTGGAGATACCCTGCTACAATGATATAGATTTCCTAATAGACCTGATCACGGCCAATTGTCCTTAATTAGGCAGTTTCTGGGTTGGGAGAGAAGAAAAGTTACTAGCAAACCGGAATATATGATGAAGAAAAAATAACAAGTGACAAAAAAATAATAAGTAAGAAAAAGTTCAAACGTCATGGATGGGGACAAAAGTACATAATATAAATTTAAAATCGATCGAAAGAGTCATTAAATATGCGTAATCGGAGACATAATTTTCATTTAGCATACGTCATATGCATTATAATAATTTTGATACATAATATAATAAAAAAAAAAAACGGACGAGTTTTCTGACTGAGGGCGTAACAATGTAAAGGTTTTTATCAATGGGGAAGTACCGTAATCCTTCTTACGGTTGTTTAATGATATAAATATAACTCTCAGGTATGTTTTTTTTTACAAGTAAAAGGAAATAATTGAAAAATAGGATGTTTTAAAATAGTTTCTTAAAGGCTGATTTGTATTTGGATAAAACCTGTCAGTAAAGGATTGGTCTATTCAGATACAGCCAATACTGCAATGCCGGCGAAATCACAACAGTAAAAATCTAATAGTCTTTCAAGACTATGGAGCCAATGATGATGATGATTATTCGGTACAACAACGAAATAATAATTTAAAACTATAAAACTTAATACAATTTGGTAATGTCAATAAAATAAATTTGAAAAAAAAAAAATGCTATCTAATACAAGTATATCGCGTTTCCTTAAAATAATAGATGTGCATCCTCGAAATCAATATTATTATCATATTTACTTATGCCACTCGACCCACCTGGGACATAGGCCGCCAACAAGAGTTTTCCATTAATACAAATCCTGGGCCAGTTTCTCCGACCGCAGTTAAGCCCTAATGTTAAAAATTCATAACTTTGTAATCAATGGTAAAATTATGAAGCCCAAAACCTTTTCAGGAAGTTAAAGGCTGCTCTTGCTTTGCCATTTCTAGCTTTATAACTGCCTCGGTCCCTCCTAGATTGTCTACTATGCTGCCTAAGTACTTGAAATTCGTCCACTACTTCTAGACTTTCTCTTTCTAGCACTATTTGGGAGTTGCTTATTATATTGACCTTTAGGATTTTACTTTTCCCCATTATGGATATTAAGGCCATTGCATGCAGGTGTAATTTGCTACATCGGTTGTTTACTCCTGCATTTACTGTTGGGTGTGTGAAAGGAAGGCCAAGTCGTCTGCTAAGTCACTGTCATCTAACAGTTTTTAGAGTGTTCATTGTATCCCCTTTCCGTTTAGTCTCTGTAGCAGTCTTCAACAAATTTATGTTATCAAGTCAAATTTCCATTAATTTGGATAAACAAAGTAATCTTGGTTTATCTTATCTTATAATCCAGTAAATGTCAGTTTATTTTTGCAGAATTTTACAATAGTTCCTCTGCAAATAATCGTGAAAAGTGAAAGAAAACACTTCACAATTAAATAGTTCGCTGAGACGCAATGCATTCGTGAAACACACTATCAAAAAATAATATCTATACTTGTTTAAATTTCTAATATTCTTTAAAAATTGCTAAATGTTGGGCCTTTTTCTTAAAAACTCTCTCCCCCTAACATCAAGACCTAACTACGCCACTGATTCTATCATAAAATCGACAACTCGCCCAAGTCACTACTCCGTTCTTTTTTTTTTAAATTAGTAACTTCCTCCTTGAAATCTCTACGTCACAATCCACATTCGTTCAATTGCTGTCTAATTATGTGCATTATTTTTGACACCTATCAATATATCATTATCTTCATGCTGCAGTATTGAATACACTATGTGATATTATTTCTCTTAAGTATACTTCTTTAATTATGGCATAAAGTGTATAATGATTTCAAAATAATTTCCTTTGCCCATATTCTATAAGTCTATTATTATTACTAGCCAATCGGAATTCATCTCCAATGTATATTTAAATGTGTATACATTTAGAAACCTCATTTTACTTCATAGTTTTCTCACCTAAAAATGTGAGTAGCCTTTTTTAAAAAATTTTATTACATATGTTTTATTAAGACATATTGTTTTAGCTTTAGAATTAAATAAATATTTAACTTTACTTTCAATCGTCATCATAATTCCCATTATTGTTGTGGTCGTTGGGGGGAGCGAATGGAAATTTTGGCAGTCAACTTTCTCCACTTTTGCCTATCCTGAGCGGTCGTCAATAGTTGAGTCAACTGTAACCCTGTCCAATACCTTACACTGTTTAACCAGCATCCCCGCTGACGGACTCCCCTACGCCCACGTTCAACCGTGCCTGGAGGATTGTTTTTGGCATGGCCTTGTGCTGCAGCACATGACCAAATCATGTCAGTTTGCGCCGTTTGATTGTTGCCATAATGTTTTCTTAAGTGCCTGCAATTGAGGATATTCAGTCCCAAACATACGCATTAGTCCTGTGTTCTACGTAGGAGATTCGAAGTATTTTTTTCATGCATTTTTTTTTCGAAAGCTTGCAACTTATTATTTTCAGTTGCTGACAGGAGCGTCCTTGTCTCACATCCATACAGAGCAATAGTTCTGACAAGGGCTCTTAAAGTCTGAGCTTTGTAGGGGGACCAATGCTTTTACTGGTCCAGATTCTGTTTAGGCGAGCCATTGCAGTCCCAATCTTTTCTCGAATTTCTGACTCACAGCGTCCGTTTGCAAATAAAATACTTTCTTTAACATGCTTTAAAACATTTCTTACATCGATACGATATGAAGATTTATGTATAGACCTACACATTGTAGAAATAAAGATAGGATGCCAACTATTAGTACTAAAAATAACCGCATCTAGGATATTCCTAAGAAAAATGCTTTGCTTATTTTTAAGTACTTTCTTCAACTTTTAATAGTAAATATTTTTTTTTGGCATTTAACTCACAGAAGTCTATAACAAGAAATAAATTAAATAGTATACATCTAACAAGACTCATTTAAATAACCACCAAAGGTTTAATCTGTTCCTTGTTTTTTACACTGTATAAAACCGACATCCGTTGCGCAGTTTACCTATGCAGATGTCACTAACACAATAATTCACCAGGTAGCACGAGGTCGAAAAAGGCGGGGCTTGACAAGAGACTGGCTGGTAGCTCAACATTTGGAGTGTAGTGTTTAGAGGAGACAGAAGTCTGAGTTAGATAGATAGTTAGAGATTGACGTTGGCCTGATATTAGTGTATAAATAGAAAACGTGTTGCGCTGATGTGAAATCAATGTATATTCTTAAATACATCCAGGGATAATGTCAATAGATTTATGAACAACAGATGATAATGCTGTTATCTAGCTGCTAGATTTCAAGATCGGTACTAGAGTAATGAAACATTTTGATAATAGCTGCCTTAAAATTGTGTTTAGTTAAACTAAGTACCATAATTATCGAGCTAAGGAATTGTATATGTCCAAAGTTATAGACTATGAATTTTAACTTTTCAAAACTGTAATATTAATTTTATCATTGGAACAGGGCCCCCCACACAAAATGGGTCCCCACACATTACAAAAAGAAATATTTAAGTGACAGCCCCATTCTTTCGTCGAAAATGCAAAATAAAATTAATTTATGCCCCTACAATTTTAAGCGCTCCAGTCAAACCAACCTAAGCGCAACATACAATTTAGGATTTTACATAATGAAACATTAAATAACGGCACTTTTCTGAGGTATGTGGAAGGCAGGGCGAGGCCACGAGGGTCCACCACCCCGCCCACAAGCCTAAATACGGCCCTGATTTATATAGTTAATTTATTAGAAAATTAAAATAGTTTTTTAAATAGTTCAACTCAAAACCAGAAAAATATTCTGCTAGTATATATATTCTCAAATGCTCAATACAAGTGGATGGGATCTTCTCTTAAAATAAAACAGCATGCAAGCAATCACTATTATTTTTGTTTAATTTCATACCTTGGTCGAAAATATTTCAGATATGTCCATTGTAGTTATAACCATTATTACTTAAAGACCTATATAATGCAATGTATTTAATACAGTTTCCTACAATAGTTATAACAGACTAAGGTGCCTTGACGAACTACATATTGATGGCGCCTAGTTCATTGTGTGTCTGCCTAGTTGTAGTGTTGGCACAGATCGTTTTTCTGACGCAAGGACAGACTGGTATGAAGTTATTATTGTATGCATAACTTTGTTCTGATATATGTATATATCTGTCTATTTGTCTATCGGTCTAAATATCTCTAAATCTATCTATTTATCTATTTATCTATGTGTCTATCTCTCTATGTGACTATGTGTCTATGTGTCTATGTGTCTATGTGTCTATCTGTCTATGTGTCTATGTGTCTATCTGTCTATCTGTCTATCTGTCTATCTGTCTATCTGTCTATCTGTCTATCTGTCTATCTGTCTATCTGTCTATCTGTCTATCTGTCTATCTGTCTATCTTTCTATCTGTCTATCTTTCTATCTGTCTATTTGTCTATCTGTCTATCTGTCTATCTGTCTATCTGTCTATCTGTCTATCTGTCTATCTGTCTATCTGTCTATCTGTCTATCTGTCTATCTGTCAATCCGTCTATCCGTCCATCCGTCTATCTGTCTATCTGTCTATCTGTCTATCTGTCTATCTGTCTATCTGTCTATATGTCTATCTGTCTATCTGTCTATCTGTCTATCTGTCTATCCGTCTATCCGTCTATCCGTCTATCCGTCTATCCGTCTATCTGTCTATCTGTCTATCTGTCTATCTGTCTATCTGTCTATCTGTCTATCTGTCTATCTGTCTATCTGTCTATCTGTCTATCCGTCTATCTGTGTATTTGTCTATCGGTCTATGTGTCTCTCTTTCTGTCGGTCTGTCAATCTGTCTATCTATATTTGTGTATTTATGTGTGTAACGGTCAATTAAAGTTTTCATTATATTCAATAAAACACTTTTATTTTTTTTATTTTTTTTTTTTTAATCTTTGCAATGTAATTTTCTAGTAACCTGTCGGTATGCTGATTCCATTCTTGCTGATGGCACCTGCTTCAGGTATAACTCAACTGGAGTCACCTGGGCAGAAGGAAAAGTAAGTTGTTACCCATCCTGTTTTAAAAGTAATTTGTCTTAAAATACAAAATCATTTAAAAAAATTATAAATTTGTGTGATTACTTTTTTTTATAATGTGCCCTCTATGTTACTTGATATTGCGATGCGTGTTAGTTTTATTAAAGTTTATGTAGCTGCTTGATTTTGGAAACAACCCCCCAAAAAATGGAGATGATAAAATCAGCGAAAACAAAATTATAATTATTTTGTTATCGTGGCAATTTTAAACTTTAAAACATTAAACAAAATGTTTTTGCTTATTATGCTTGAAACATCCAAAACAATCAAATATTTTGATATTATTAAAACGGAAAGAATTTTTTTATTTTTTTTTACTTAGGTAATTATTTTTATTAAAAACAATTCACAATTCTATTTTGATTAAGAAAATAAATTTAAATTGAACAATTATATTTCAATGTACAATTTTTTAAAACAAGTTATATCGACAAAGAAGCATGCTAATTTGTGATTTTGACTAAGTAATATCATAGACTATAATATACATGGACCGCTTGCTTTAGTTTTTTATGCTATTATCTTCTGTTTTTTTTCAATTCCCGATTCTAAATGAAGTAATTGTAATACAAGTTCCGTTTTATTAAATCGCATTTTTTCGACTTTAAATGAATACTTGTAGGCCTATTAATATAATTAATCCTATTTTCATTGACTATAATAAGATGGACCGCTTGCTCTATTTTTAGAACTTATGTTCTTTTTTCCGTGTGCACACAACACTGATCTATAAATGTTTCCGCTCTGTACTACTTTCGATTTTAATTTTTCATTGAGAAAACCAAAGCGATTCAATAAAACGGAAGTGCAAAGTATATTACGAATCGGGATATCAGTGTTTCGAGTCATCATATAGCAGAAATACTAAAGCAAGCGGTCCATGTATATTATAGTCTATGGTAATATTATATGCATTTAAACATTTCAGCAAGCTGAAAAAATTAGTACGTACAAATCTAAAAAAGTATTAACCCAATTATAAGTTTAACTTTTTTGATTCAACTATACTTTATAAAACTTAGACTAGTGTTTATAAAGATGTCAATGAATGACTTGTACTACTTTACGTTACAAAGGCTAAATATAGACAAAGGGACGCCGCCGACTGTAAATTTAAAGTAAATAATGACAAGAAATGATAAACATTCAATTTTTTGGTTAACGTGTGGTTTTGTTTTCTTGTTTGCCGATACGGTCTGTTAGGCTTTCAAACTTTAGTATTCTAATTTTTCACATTTGCATTTACTATTTACATATGTGTCACATAGATGTTTAACATGTTACTTATTATCAATTTTCCTATATGGATGTGTTTCGGCTAGTAAAGTCAATAACACTATTGTTTTATTAAATATATGTTGTGTTGTTTGTTTGTTTTTTCCTTAATATCTAAAGGCTTTTTGTGCCAGTATGAATGGAGCTCTGGCTATGGTCACTTCTAAAGCACAGATAGCCACAGCGTTAAAGAGCCTCAGAGTTTGTACGTATACACAAATTGATTTACCACTAGTTATTAAAAGAGCCCTTGTTTGAAAATATACAAATAATCCCACAAATGAATGATAAATAGAATACTAATATATTATGAAAATATGCCAAATAGTTGAATGATAAATAGAATACTAATATATTATGAAAATATGCCAAATAGTTGAATGATAAATAGAATACTAATATATTATGAAAATATGCCAAATAGTTGAATGATAAATAGAATACTAATATATTATGAAAAATAATCCCACAAATGAATGATAAATAGAATACTAATATATTATGAAAATAATCCCACAAATTAATGATAAATAGAATACTAATATATTATGAAAATAATCCCACAAATGAATGATAAATAGAATACTAATACATTATGAAAATAATCCCACAAATGAATGATAAATAGAATACTAATATATTATGAAAATAATCCCACAAATGAATGATAAATAGAATACTAATATATTATGAAAAATAATCCCACAAATGAATGATAAATAGAATACTAATATATTATGAAAAATAATCCCACAAATGAATGATAAATAGAATACTAATATATTATGAAAAATAATCCCACAAATGAATGATAAATAGAATACTAATATATTATGAAAATATGCCAAATAGTTAAATGATAAATAGAATACTAATATATTATGAAAAATAATCCCACAAATGAATGATAAATAGAATACTAATATATTATGAAAATAATCCCACAAATGAATGATAAATAGAATACTAATATATTATGAAAATAATCCCACAAATGAATGATAAATAGAATATTAATATATTATGAAAATAATCCCACAAATGAATGATAAATAGAATACTAATATATTATGAAAATAATCCCACAAATGAATAATAAATAGAATACTAATATATTGTCATGTATATTGTTTTTCCAAGAATTGGAACACGCAATGTTTATTCTCCTCTCTCTCTCTTTTCTTACTACACGCGATATTAGGACGTTTAGTAGGAAAACGAAAGGTTCTAGGTAATGCTGGGATTCTTTGTTGATCTCAAATTCTCAGAGTCTGGGAACGACTCATTATTTAATAGGGGAAGTTCATATCGTTTTGTTATGAGTTTTGTAATGTTACCATGATTTTCACCCCTACTGGTAGTGGGTCTGTCCCTTGCACCACTCGGATAGTATTTAATGATTTGTTTTGTCTGAAAGACAGAGAGTTTCAAAAGATGTTCCTTTGAACGTTTGTGTTTGCACTATTTTATTCTAACTGTACATAATAGATATATTGTATATATTGAACATACCACCTGAAATAAACTATCAACAACAGTTACACTGAAGCTTCTTTGTCAAGTTACTATCCTATTGTGTTGTATACATTACTATAAGATTTATCTACTACCATAATTTACAAGAGAGGAAATGTTGGAATACAAATACTGAATTTGTGCCCAGGACTATAAGAAGAGTTCGTGTAATACTGAAACATAAATACTAATAATTAAAGTCTCCCCTAGGACTAACGAGAATTATCAGCAAGATCTACACAGCTCTGGCCACAAGGGGATTGTGGACGTAACAAAATTTGGTGGTCTCGCCCGGTATATTTGAGTTCTACTTTTCCTGACCTAGGATTGACAAGATTTGGTAGTCTCGTTCGGTAGATTTGAGTTCTACTTTTCTTGATCTAGCTGACCTATAAATATTTTGTGACATTAGTAGTACTGAGAGCGGCATATTTGTGTTTCGTTTTCAGGACTGTGAAACTATTCTTTTTAAAAAGAGGAGAGAACTGGTTTGCGTTTTTATTCCTTGGGAAGTGTGAAGATTCTACGAAGTGTTTAATATTATATTGTGCGAATTTCTGGACAAATCGTAAGTTGGAACTTTATATTTTATTATACAATATATACTACTCTACTATAACAAATATTTCGAACGCTATACTATGGCTTCGAATATATCAAGTGAGGAACTTAATGCCATGTCATTTGCTGAACTAAAAGAATTAGCTGAGTCCTTTGGGATTGAGGCAGGACAGGCAAGACCTAATCGTAATCGTTTGACCAAAGAAATTATGACATGTTTGAACGGGCAGAATGCCATGAACACTGGTAGTGTAGTTGAAGTGGGACAGAACGATATCAATGAAGGTTATGTAGCTCCCAGTGGGGGCGAGGTAATTGCCCACGGAGACGAGGTAAGAAATATGTCATCTAGATCATCAAACAATGATGAAGATGAAGGGTTTAGTGAAAACCTAAAATTCCAATTAGCTATGAAGAGAATGGAATTAGAAAGTATGGAAAGGAGAGAATTGGAAAGAATTAGGATAGAAACTGAAAGGAAAAATGAAAGAATTAGGATTGAAAGCAGAGAAAGGATAGAGATGGCACGCATGAACAGACCTGACCATCGTAGGGACAGCAATGGTATGGATATTAGCGCAATGAAGCAACACTTGCCTATATTCAGAGAAGAAGATGTTCAAGATTTCTTTTTGCTTTTTGAGAGGATAGCTGTAGATTATCAGTTCCCTGATGATAAGATGGCTTTATTGTTAAGGTCAACTCTCAACAAAGGAAAGGCATTGGACGTAGTGTTGAGTTTAACACCCGAGGAAATAAATGACTATGAAGTAATCAAAGATAGGGTGCTAAAAAGTTATTCCCTGACACCAGAAAAATATAGAAAGCTATTTAGAGACAGAAAGAAGGCATATGATCAAACTCATGTAGACTTTTTGAGACAAAAGGAGAAAATATTAGAACAATGGCTAAGGTCACAGAATGTAAGTGAGTTTGATAAACTCAAGAACCTAATATTGTTTGAGGAATTCAATGATTGTATTCGAGTGGATATTAAAACCCACATCTCAGACCGAGGGGTTGAAGATGTGCATGAAGCTGCTAGATTGGCAGATAACTATGCCATAATTCACGCCAGCATAAAGCCATATTATGCTGACAAACCCAAAGTGCACAAACCAGAGTCCAAGGAGGCTAGTAAACCAAAAGAGACAAGTGAAAACAATAATAAGAACAGTGGTGTAAATAATAATAGTAACTTAGTTCATTTCAGGAAGCAGACAGATGTAAATAAAGCAAAGGTGGTATGTTTCAATTGCAAGAAAGAGGGCCACATGAAGAAAGATTGTTGGATCCTTACCAAGAAGCAAGGTGCTATTCTACACTGTGCCAGAGTGCAGAAAGATAGCAAGCAGACAGAAGAAGTGTGCAACACAGGGTCAAGAAACTCAAAAGAAATGCGGCCGGCATCGCCCATAGTTGTGGAGTCGATGGTTTTTGAGAACAGTCTATCTAAGGTAAAAGAGAATAGCTGTACTCAATCTATTATGCTTTCAGAAGGCCGTGAGGAACAGATGGTTCCTGAAGTCCCGGAAGAGGACGACCTATCCGATTTTCGACCCTTTGTCTACGAGGGGACAGTGTCGACAGAAGTCGATGTACTCAGCAAGAAGAAAATACAGATATTACGTGACACGGGTTCTGCTGTCAGCGTGATCCTGGAGGGCAGTGTGCCGTTAACAGATGCCACCAGTACCGGTGAGTCTGTTGTGCTGAGAGGTGCTAGTATGGAGGCTGTGGAAGCTCCACTGCACAGAATAAAACTCGAGTCGGATATTTTTACAGGTAACATCGTAGTGGGAGTGTGGCGCGCACTACCCGTCAAAGGCGTTTCCATGATATTAGGAAATGACATTATGGGCGGCAGAGTCACTGTCGAGCCCATGGTTAAAGTGTTGGAGACAAAGATGGCGGAGGACAAAAACCTACGTCCTGCCAATGAACGCCCAACATGTGCACTGACAAGAGCAATGCATAAAAAGAAGTCGGTAAAGACTCCTGCTACGCCGTGTAGTGCAACGAAAGATGTGTTTGTCTGTTCTGAAGACACACATGCGAATGAAACAGTGATAACAGAAACACCTGACATCGATTTAAGTGCTACGTTCTTTGCTGAACTAACAACTGGTGATGCAACAGAGAACGATAACATTTTGTCACCAAAGCAGAAATTGGTGAAAGAACAATTGAATGACGAAGTAATAATGCAACTCAGAATGAAAGCTGTTGATGAAAAGACTGCGGATGCAATGGCGGAATGTTTCTACATGAAAGATGAAGTGTTGATGAGAAAGTCGAAACCGCTCAACTCAGGTACAAACGAGTGGGACAGTATTCACCAGATTGTAATACCTAAGTGCTATCGTCAAGATATACTGCGTATGGCGCATGATCTTCCTTTCGCTGGTCACATGGGAGTCCGGAAAACGCACCACCGTATCCTCCCTTACTTCTACTGGCCAGGACTGAGAAGAGATGTCGAACAATACTGCAAGACTTGCCACGTATGCCAAATGGTAGGACGTCCTAACCAACGAATTCCTGTCGCTCCACTCCAGCCGATACCAGCGTTCGACGAACCATTCAGTCATATACTCATTGATTGCGTGGGCCCGTTGCCGAAAACAAAAGCCGGTTTTCAATACCTGCTCACAGTCATGTGTTCATCCACTCGCTTCCCGGAAGCCATTCCGTTGCGGAATATAACAACAGTGAAGGTGGTAGACGCCCTGACAAATTTCTTCACACGTTATGGCCTACCGAAGACAGTACAGTCCGACCAGGGGACTAACTTTACTTCGAACATTTTCAAACAAGTCATGGAACAATTAGGGATAAGCCATAGGCTATCAAGTGCCTATCATCCTGAGAGCCAGGGAGCTCTGGAAAGGTTTCATCAGACATTAAAATCGATGCTTAAAAAGTACTGTTATGAAAACGAGAAAGACTGGGATAAGGGTGTGCCTTATGTACTGTTCGCTGCAAGGGAGGCCACTCAGGAATCCCTGGGGTTTAGCCCATTCGAACTTGTGTATGGACACTCAGTCAGAGGTCCGTTGAAACTTCTACATGAAACTTGGCTAACGGACAGTGAACCGATTGGACTTTTGTCATATGTAGATAAATTTAAAAATAGGCTTTATCATGCTTTTAACCATGTGAAGATTCATTTTCCACAGATGCAGGAGCGTATGAGACAGAACTATGACCGTAAAGCTACAGCTAGAACTTTTGCACCAGGTGACAAAGTTCTTGTGTTTCTACCTTTGCAAAATCAGCCTTTAAGTGCAAAGTTTAGTGGACCCTATGAGATAGAGTCAAAGCTTGGCGAGGTCAATTATTTGATAAAGACTCCTGACCGGAGACAAAAGCAGAGGGTATGCCATATTAATTTACTTAAGCCCTATGTTTCCAGGGAAAAGAGTAAACCACGGGAGGTCCCCATGATTTCATTAGCTAGGGTCCCGACGGATTTATCTAGGATAGAATATAAGTTTGCAGAAAGTAAACTTAATAATACAGATGCCCTTAAGAGTTTAGATACAAGGCTAGAACATCTTCCGGTAGAAGATAAGGAGAAGATTATTGAGCTGGTACATGAAAATAAGTCAATGTTTACAAATGTTCCCAGTAGGACACATGTCATAGAGCACGATGTAGTGTTAACCGAGGGTGCCAGGTCTATTAAACAGCATCCATTTGACCCCATCAGACCTGAGCATATTAAATTAAATGTAAAGTATATGTTAGAAGATGACATAAGAGAAAAATGTGATAGCAAATGGTCTACACCCTGTGTGATGGTACCAAAAGCCGACCACACACTGCAGTTTTATAGAGACTTTGGGAAATTAAGTAATTTGACAAAGACCGACTGGTATCCCATTCCCCGTATCATCGACAAGATAGAGACAAGGTCATAGCTGATACTCTATCTCGGGTGCTACATGATTGACTGAATAACCCAATACTTCTTTTTCAGATCATCTCACTTATTCATTAAGAATGTGTCATGATAACCTATCATTCGTTTGAATTTTGATTATGGAATACCTATAGAATACTTGTATCATACAGAAGTCAAGTCTTTTGAAAGTATTAATAATTCTTATAATCATGTATAATATTGATGTTCTGATATATTTTAAATTCATTTGATTATGGAAAAGAAATTCCATTTAAATGTTGATGCATGATGCAATAAATATATAATATGCACGTATTTACTTAATATGGATGGATAAAAGTAATTGTCATCACATGCAATTAAGTGGGAAAACTTTGAGCTAGTTGATTTATTATCTTGTTTTATTTTAGTTAATGAATGGAACTAAATAATAATATGTACAATTTTTATCTTAGAAAGAGATGTAATCTTAATTGGTATAAATTAATAGATAATATTGGAAATCTATTGCTAAATTGTTATATCATGGCAATAGAATGGGAAAAAAAACTAGTGGATATTCACTATGTTGTATATAGGTTGTTATATATTACATATATCCGGGAATGGAGGGAAACAAAGGTACCTAAAGGTGTGCACTCATTCAACCCTGAACAATCTTTTATATTAAACTTTTAAATTTGCCAAAAACGCATAATAGTGGATTACATTTTAATATTTAGATTACTGTAGTAATCGTAACTAGAGTGTATTTTCTCCTCGTATTTGAGAAAAGGGGAAGTATCCTCATCTTAGGTATGAACCCTGTTAATGTCAAGTTGACACTGTAATTTAAAGGGGAAGTAACCTATAGTTTGATTCGAGTTATGTATTACTTATCTTTTGGTTTGTATATTAGAAGTAAACTGTTGGAAATTGACAAGAGTTTGAGCAATGTTATATTTGTTTAATAGATTAAAACTTTTTGCAAATTTTTGGTGGAAATCCACACAACTGTACATAGTTAAAATAAGAATGACTAGAATATTTTTGAATTATTTGTACTTGTTGAGACATTAGTTAATATTAATACTAACGGGGAAATATTTGTCCATCACGTTATAATCACAATTACCATTGGGTAGTGACACTTTTTATAATTTAGTTGTGCCAGTGAGCCATGTTTGCTTAAATTGTCTTATAATCTTCCATTGATTGTTGGTTGTTAAAACGATAGTGTTAAGTACGAAAAATGTACCATGTTGAGTATTACTTGGGTAATTATGGTACATTATTTCTTTCATTGGGTGGGGGCGTGTCATGTATATTGTTTTTCCAAGAATTGGAACACGCAATGTTTATTCTCCTCTCTCTCTCTTTTCTTACTACACGCGATATTAGGACGTTTAGTAGGAAAACGAAAGGTTCTAGGTAATGCTGGGATTCTGTGTTGATCTCAAATTCTCAGAGTCTGGGAACGACTCATTATTTAATAGGGGAAGTTCATATCGTTTTGTTATGAGTTTTGTAATGTTACCATGATTTTCACCCCTACTGGTAGTGGGTCTGTCCCTTGCACCACTCGGATAGTATTTAATGATTTGTTTTGTCTGAAAGACAGAGAGTTTCAAAAGATGTTCCTTTGAACGTTTGTGTTTGCACTATTTTATTCTAACTGTACATAATAGATATATTGTATATATTGAACATACCACCTGAAATAAACTATCAACAACAGTTACACTGAAGCTTCTTTGTCAAGTTACTATCCTATTGTGTTGTATACATTACTATAAGATTTATCTACTACCATAATTTACAAGAGAGGAAATGTTGGAATACAAATACTGAATTTGTGCCCAGGACTATAAGAAGAGTTCGTGTAATACTGAAACATAAATACTAATAATTAAAGTCTCCCCTAGGACTAACGAGAATTATCAGCAAGATCTACACAGCTCTGGCCACAAGGGGATTGTGGACGTAACAATATTATGAAAAATAATCCCACAAATGAATGATAAATAGAATACTAATACATTATGAAAATAATCCCACAAATGAATGATAAATAGAATACTAATATATTATGAAAATAATCCCACAAATGAATGATAAATAGAATACTAATATATTATGAAAAATAATCCCACAAATGAATGATAAATAGAATACTAATATATTATGAAAAATAATCCCACAAATGAATGATAAATAGAATACTAATATATTATGAAAAATAATCCCACAAATGAATGATAAATATGATACTAATATATTATGAAAATATGCCAAATAGTTAAATGATAAATAGAATACTAATATATTATGAAAAATAATCGCACAAATGAATGATAAATAGAATACTAATATATTATGAAAATAATCCCACAAATGAATGATAAATAGAATACTAATATATTATGAAAATAATCCCACAAATGAATGATAAATAGAATATTAATATATTATGAAAATAATCCCACAAATGAATGATAAATAGAATACTAATATATTATGAAAATAATCCCACAAATGAATAATAAATAGAATACTAATATATTATGAAAAATAATCCCACAAATGAATGATAAATAGAATACTAATATATTATGAAAATAATCCCACAAATGAATGATAAATAGAATATTAATATATTATGAAAAGAATCCCACAAATGAATGATAAATAGAATACTAATATATTATGAAAATAATCCCACAAATGAATAATAAATAGAATACTAATATATTATGAAAAATAATCCCACAAATGAATGATAAATAGAATACTAATATATTATGAAAATATGCCAAATAGTTGAATGATAAATAGAATACTAATATATTATGAAAATATGCCAAATAGTTGAATGATAAAAAGAATACTAATACATTATGAAAATATGCCAAATAGTTGAATGATAAATAGAATACTAATATATAATGAAAATATGCCAAATAGTTTAATGATAAATAGAATACTAATATATTATGAAAATATGCCAAATAGTTTAATGATAAAATTAAATAGAATACTAATATATTATGAAAATATGCCAAATAGTTGCAAAGGCAAACTATATAGTGCCAAAAAAAAAAATTAAAATGGCTTGTGAAAATATCCCGTGCTTGTAAAATAAATTAACCCTTAATGAAGCTACGTATATTAAAAAAAATTAGAACCAGCAAAAAGTATTTCCTTGTTGAAATGGGTCGCCATAACCTATTAGTCATTGAATTAAGGTTATGCCTACTTTGTGTAAAAGATAAAGGGTATGCTTACAACTATATACTTAATACATGTAAACATTTTTGCAGCAAACGGACAATGTATATAAAAAATATTATTTGTATCCTAAAATGATGTACCGCCCTTGCATTTACCGGTATATCTTATGATACCTAAAATGGAAATAATTATTATAACTTCATTTTTTATTGACATTCTGTAATAATTACTATTGTTATAAATATCTAGTTATGTCTTCGACTATTGTGTCATCCGGGCATGTAATGGGTTGCCTGAACGAACCGGAAAACTAAAAACGTATCATTTTGTTAAACCCTAATTATCTTGCAATACACGGAAAAGCTTACGGCTCAATAAGTTTTCTTAGTATAGAATGTGATTATAACATAGTATATATTACAGACGCTCCTTCTTTAAAGAAGAGTATGGCGTCCTACGCTTATCCGTGGTCCGATTTTAATCTTGCATTTGATTAGTTTTTAAAAAAAAGTTAATTACTGGTTTTACTGTGTTCAGGAATCGCATTTCATGCCATGATGCCGCTCTGGATTATTTATTAGCAAATGTTTTTGTCTTTATGTTTATCTGAGCATTGCCACATGTTGTTATTGTATTGTAGTTTTACATTAGAGTTAAAGGTATCTTTATAATGTAATAAGAAGAGAGACATATTAAATATAAAAGATAATACATATGTTATACAATTTTTTTTTATTTTTTTTTTACATATTTAGTCAGCGATGTATGGATTGGCGCAAATGACATCGATGAGGAAGGGACGTTCATTTGGGACCACGACAAATCACTCGTGAACTCTTCGCTGACTGGACTGTGGGCTTTAGGAGAGCCAAGCAATCTTTCGTCTCTATGTGACTGCGGCGAGATTTACAGGTCATCGACAAAATTATTTAAAGTCTATGCCTCACATTGCACATCTATGTATGGAACGCTATGCATGGAGATGCGTAAGTATACTTATCAATCTGTTGATAATTTAAACGTACAAAACTGTATAAAACAATTTGTAATGATATCAATTGAGTTAATTTTACAGACAATATGGTTTTGTATATACTTTTAACACTATATTCAATTTTTCAAATTAACTAAATGTAAATTATGTTATAAAATCTTAGTAAGCTCAACATATACTAAACAAATGACAGAAAAAAAATTCCCTTAAAGAAGTGTTAAAAACATAAATATAGGTCCAAACTAAGACGATAAAAAGATGGACCTCTTGTTTTATTTTTAGAGCTAAGGAATTGTTTTTCCAAGCGAAGCCGATAGCGCTGTTCTATATAACTCCCAAACGTGCCTAAAGATTTTCGCTGTATAAAAATTTCGATTTTAATCTTAATTCAATTTTCTATTTAGAAAATCATAGTGTATTACTAAAACGAATTCTAGGAGACCGGGTGCGTTCGGAAATAGAAGACTTCTATCTTTCAACAATAGTTTTTTTCATTTCTTTCATTGTCTAATCTACATTTGTATCCTATTGTACCTTCTGGAAGTTTCATTTTTCCCGTTGTTGTTTTTAACTAATGTATATATGTAGAACATGTTCATTTATTATTTTCCAGTGTGGTATTTGCTAGCGTCCAATCCCAAACCTCATAGGCCTACTTAATCTTGATCCCGTGACAGGCAAGTCATTGGCCCATGAGTACACCTTGGTTTAGTAAACAATGATTTAATCAGTTGCAAGAGAAACGGAAGGATCCCAGTTAATTAATAATTTTTTTTAATAAAATGCCGAAAATTATTTTCCGACTAAACATTGGAATAGATGTATAAATTAGAATGGCTGTTGCAAAGCGGCAGTGGATTTGTCTGTCGTAGCGAAAATCGCTGGTTCGAATCAGGGAGAATGAAGTAACTTTTCCCAAGATCTATACGATTTCCCAGAGTTTATCGCGAACTAGTATTTGGTATCTGACATTAAGGAAATTAGGGTAGGGAGGTATTAAGGATTTGTACATTTTACTGGCCACACAATACGTTAAACGAAATACGACAGACAATCATACCGATATCGATGTATCTATTTTATAAGAACAATATTATAAAGTACATTGTTAACTGTATTGTAAATTACTTTCCGTAATGTATCTGAAATAGTAAATTGTAATATTGTCATTTGTGTCTATTAAAACTGCATTTTAAACCGTATGTAAACTAAATTACTTTTTAAACTTTTTGTTTTTCAGCTTTTCAGACCACTAATTCAACCACTACATCGACAAATACAAGCTCAACAAATACACCAACCATTACTACTGCAAACACTTCTTCAAATACTACTACAACTATATCAACAACAACTACAACAACCACTACAACAACCACTACAACAACCACTACAACTACTAATCCTACAAAAACTTAACCACTGGTACAACTACACCAACAACCACTAAAACCACTACAACTGCATCAACAACCACTACAACTACCACAACAACTATTACAACTACTTCAAATACTTCTACAAGTATATTAACAACAACTACACCAACCCCTACAACAACTACTACAACTACTACAACAACCACTAAAACCACCACAATTGCACCAACATCTACTACAACTACTATTACAACCACACCAACAACCACTACAACTACTTTAACCACTACAACTAAACCAACAACCTTTACAAATACGTCAACTACAACAAATGCAACTACACTAACTACGACTACTACTGCTACTACTATGTGAACGACTTCTACACCAGCAAGTACTCGGTAACACCAGCAACCACAGCAAACTCTTCAGTCTCCTCGAGTACGACGCCATTAAATTCCACAACCCAATCAGTATAAGTCCGCAAAAAACGCAGCCCACTCCACAGCTGAATCTTCAGCATCCATCGAGACCACGACACCAGAAAGCACCACGAACACCAAGACATATTTCTTTGGGTTTTTATCATTTTAAAGTTCATGTTTAGAGATTCTACACTTGAAATTATTTAATAAAACAGACAATGAGAGTATGAAGTTTTGTATCTAAATTTGAATAACAAATTTAAAGGGTCAATGTGGGACTATTAGAGGTTAAAAGAATTGATCATAATCTCAAACTCAAAAGTAAAGTAGACATTTAAATGATGACGTAGAAACAATAAAGTATGACGCAATAGTTAGGACGACTTTGGAAAGATATTGAAAAACGTTAGACGACCTTAGACTGTTGGAGCGATATGACTTCTTATACAAGGCTCTAGTCTGTCGACTGGATTATAGGTGTATGTTGTTTTGTTGAGTTATTTAATCTTTGATTAAACCAATTAATGTTAGACTATCCTCGGGGTATTAACCCATTTTCTGCTAGCGTCCCACTTATGGGACATTTCGTAAAATAAATTCCTATGAATTGCTTATATGCCTTATAAAATAGACTTAAACAATTGACAAGTCTTAACGTGTATGCATGCATACAATTTCACAAGAAAAAACATTTCCGGTCGAATTCAATCATTGTAATCGAAACATTATGTGTGCTAGGTTACTGGTTGTACGAACATTTGTCGGGGATTAAAATTTATTTAATTTCCAAAAGATGTTTACAAAAGAAAACAATGTATTGTGAAAGTCAGAAGTGAATAATCACCTTTTTATAATATGAAACTTATTGCTTAATGCAAAATAATTTTTGTTATCTTTTGTATGAATAAGAATTTTGTTTTTCAATAACCAAGAAAACGCAACTCTTGACTAATTTATTTTATAAACAAGCTACATGCGACTAACACTTGAGTATAAATTATCGCCTACTCACTTTAGATGTTAAAAACGGATTCCTCATAACTAAAATTGTATCCTTTGTATAATTCTAAGAGACTAGAACTAGCCGTCGAGGTTGAAATCAACTGTCAATAACCAGCAAAAGCATGCTTTTTTGTTTACGGAAATGCCTAAAATAATTAAACATTTAAAAATAGAACCGGAAGTTCATGATCACACCAGTTCAAAAGGCCACGCCTAATTAAGACTTGTCAAATGACTATAAATTAACAGTGGGGAATTGAAGCGTGACGGCATAAACACACTTTAAACAATAAATACTAGAAAATACTAGATGCACGTAACAATATAATAATATATATTTGAATACAAACTAAATTGCCCGGCGTTGCTTTGGGTAAAATACAACATGCCTGTATAAGCTACAGATGAAAATTGTATTAACTATAATGAACAGAAAGCTATAGATCTAGATATTGTGGCGGGATGGGTTAATAGATTCAACCTGGACACTTATTCATCATGTATACTTTATAAGTTGGAATTTGATTCGCACCTGAGCCTCATGTGTGTCTGTGCCTTCCTCTATGATTAAGTAAAATGACTATATTATGTCACACCGTGTTGCACGCAGGCTCGTATGTGTATTATTTCCTTCTTATAAGAGTGGTCTATACAAGTAGATACGAGATTAATTATTCTCTTTCTATCATTTATTGGCAGCGTTTTTGTCTGGATGAGCCGGAGTACTATGCTAGAGATTAACGTATTGTGGATTAAATGTATATTAAATGTGTATTGAATTCAAAGGCTCATACGATGGATTTTTTGTGTGTGTAGATTTTTGGGCTATATTCGGCAGATACACTACACGACAAATATTATACTATAACTAGAAAAGAAAAAGAGCTAAAATCCCTAGATTCTATAGTTTATTAACATGCAGACTGCATATACCGTTGCATAAATATCATACATAATTCTAGGTACATAGTTAAAAACCAGCGAGGATATGTAATGTAATTAGTGTTTTGGGACTCTAGAGTGGCCGAATTAAAAAGTCTCTAAGGAATCCGGTAGAGACAAAGCTCTTGTGTCCAGGGCGTAACGCTTAGGTTTGAGCATAACTCTGTCCGAGCTCCAGCCACCCCACGACACGCCGAAGGCGTAGCGTGCCATGTAACAGGGAATGATTCCGCAGGCCAGCGACCGTTCGCTGCGATTCCCGTAAGGTTCATTATCGTGGTGGCTCGCTCGTATTCCTGATTTTTCACCCGGTAGGACAAATCCTAGTAATATAGGCACAGGCATCCAGGCACCGGGTGGTTTTCGAGACGGGGTTGTAGCGTCCATTGCTACCTCCCCACCAAGTTTCGGTGGCCTATCGGCAGTGCAATGAACCTCGGACCTGCTGCTAGGGCTGTCCCCCATGCGTTCGCCTGCCGGTGTATTCTTAATGTGAATATATCAGCGGTTTACAGACTACGCCAGTCTTTGAGTCCCATGAGTACAGTAGTGTCTAGAGGGGCCAGAATGGCTCGCAAGGCACGTTCCTTTCCGTCCCACCCTCTACTGTAGACTGCCGTAAAATTAAATAACCTTTTCCAAAGACAACTCTATAGCAAGATTAACTACTATAAAGGGGAGTGTGGGTAATAAGATTGACACCAGGAACACGTGTGCGATTGGTTGACATGTCTGCTCACTTCAGCGATTGATTGACATGTGGGGGAGGGGCAAGTGGGTGGGAAGAGTGAGAGGGAGGGGGGGTCGGGCGCTAGTGGACATCTAAAGCCAGCGTTTCAGGCCTAAGTTTGCTTTCTCCATGGTCGGCTTATTAAGTTACAGAGCAAAATTGACCAGGGGAACAAACACTTTGATGTATATTTCTGCATGCATTTTATTTCTCGTTGGTCGAGGAAGTCAGGAGGGACGAGGAGGGCTGTGAAGGTCAGCAGTGGTGGTCTCAAGCATGATTTCGTCACACCTGACCTCGGCGTGTTTCCCACATGTTTGTGGTATCGGCAGAGGCTAAAGCACACACATGTTACAGCATTTAGAATGGTATGCATAAATGTAAAAATAGTAATAGCAATAACAATAGCAACTCTATAGACTCTATTAATTAGTAACATTATTAGGCAAGCAAAGGAGATATTCATATATTCATGGACATTATTCAAAATCAATGACTAAATACATTTAAATGTTAAATATAGGAAAGAGAAAAGACACATTCTTAACGCAATCAGACATGCAGGACTGGCATATAATGTCAGTGATTTGTACGTACACATAGCAGATTATATTTTGAACCGTCCTAGATTTCTTGTGGTGTTAATCTTGTTAGAGATCTAGAAAACCAAAGAAATTTTTTGTTTACTAAAGACATTAAAGAAAGTAATATTGTAATCAGGTTAAACATTGGTAAGTCTTTTTCTATAACAAAAAAGTTAAATTGCCCGTTAATACTTTAACTTTCGTGGAGATATCCTGCTACTAGGATATCGATTAGCTAATAGACCTGATCACGGCAAATTCTCTTTTATTATGCAGTTTATGGGTTAAGGAAGAAGCTACTAGATAACAAGAATACATTGTGAAGAAAAAATAACAAAGGGCAAAACATAATAAGTAAGAAGCGGTCCAAACGTCATGGGTGGGAAAACAAAGAACATATAAATTTAAGATCGATTGAAATAAATATGCCTACTCGGATACATAATTTTCATTTAGCGGGACGTCATATGCCATAGAAAATGAGCGCTCTATTTAACCCAATAGTTAATAACAACACCTTGTCTACAGCTGCTAAGGCTGCCCAGGAAATCAAGCCTGATACTACAGAAAACCTGATCACTTCAACATGGTGGACAAGGTAAGAGTCAGACTTCAGGCAACTTTGGACCACAACTATGGAAACCCCCCCCCCCCCCCCCAAAATGAATAATTTCTATAAAAACCTGTAACACTTGAGTCTACTTCTAAATAGGGCCTTAAAGATTAATTTGATTTTTAAACTGTGAGTCATTTCAATGATATTGGATAGGGGAAATGATAGTAAAATTGATAGACACAGTTTGATAGACTCAACAAAAGCAGAAAACATTATTAATTGAGTCGGTCCAAAATGATTGCAATAATTTTGATATAAAGATACCGATATATAATATCTGAAGTATATGGCTTAACAATGTAAAGGTGTGTATCAATAGGGAAATACCATAATCCTTCTTACGTTTGTTTAATGATTTAAATATAACTCTCATGTATGGTTTTTTGACAAGTAAAAGGAAATAATTGAAAAATAGAATGTTTTTAAATAGTTTATTAAAGGCTGATTTGTATTTGGAAAGAGCCTGTCAGTAAAGGATAGTTCTCTACAGACACAGCCCATTCAGCAAAGCTGGCGAAATCACAAGTGCGCAAATCTAATAGTCTTCAAAGACTATAGAGCCAATGATGATGATGATGACTTAAGACAACAATGAAACAATAATTTAAAATGATCATACAATTTGGGAATGTCAATAAAATAAAAATAAAAACATTGCTGTCAAATAGAAGAATATCGCGTTTCCATACGATAATAGATGTGCATCTTAGAAATCAACATTATTAACATATATACTTATGCCTCTCGACCCACCTGTGACATAGGCCGCCAACAAGAGTTTTCCATGTATACAAATCCTGGGCCAGTTTCTCTGACCAAAGTTAAGCTCTAATGTTAAAAATTCATTACTTTGAGATCAAGGATAGAATTATGAAGCCCCAAACATTTTCAGTTAGTCAAAGGCTGCTCTTTCTTTGCCCTTTCTAGTTATGTCTGCCTCGGTCCCTACTAGTTTGTCTACTATGCTGCCTAAGTACTTGAAACTTTCCACTACTTCTAGACTTTCTCCTTCTAGCAATTTTGGGGAGTTGCTTGTTCTATTGACCTCTAGGACTTTATTTTTCCCTCTATGGATATTCAGACCAATGCATGCCGAGTAATTAGCAACATAGGTTGCTTATTCCTGCATTTACTGTTGTGTGTGTGAAAGGAGGGCCAAGTCGTCTGCAAAGTCACGTTTGTCCAACAGTTTCCAGAGTGTCCATTGTATCCTTTCCGCTTAGTCTCTGTGGCGTCTTCAACACATTTATGTAATCAAGTAAATTTTTCATTTTTTTGGATCAACAAAGTAATCTTATCTTATCTTATAATCCAGTAAAGGTCAGTCGATGCAATTAATTTTGAAGAATTTTACATTATTAATAAATGCTCTGCAAACAATCGTGGTAGGTGAAATAAAAATACACTATTTAATAGTTGGCTGAGTCGCAATGCATTTGTGAAACAAACCAAAGTTTACAAGTATGAATACTTAGGTTTTTTTTTAATTATTGTAGAAAAATTACAAAACTTGGGGCATTTTTTCTTAAAAACTCTCTCACCCTAACATCAAGACCTGGCTACGCCACTGATTCCATCATAAAATTGACATGGTGTGTCATACAACTTGCCCAAGTCACTACTCCGTAATTAATTTATTTAGTAACTTCCTCCTTAAAATCCCTACGTCACAATCAACATTCGTTCAATTGCTGTCTAATTATGTGAACTATTTATGAAACCCGTCAATATATTATTATCTTTATGCTGCAGTATTGAATGCACTATGTGACGTAATATCTCCTAATTCTACTTCTTTAATTATAGTATACAATGTACAAAGATTTCAAAATAATTTCTTTTTTTCTACATTTTAAAAGTCTACTATTCTTACTAGCCAATCAGAACGTATCTCCAACGCATTTTTAAATATGTATATACATTTAGAAACCTCATTTCATTTCATACTTTTCTCACCTAAACTTGTGAGTAACGTTTTTAAAATTATGTTTTTACATACGTTTCATTAATACATTTTTTTAGATACATAATATTTGACTTTACTTTCATTCATAATAATCATCGTCAATCCCATGACCGTTGTGGTCGTTGGGGGGGGGGGGGGAGCGAATGGAAACTTCGGCAGTCAACTTTCTCCACTTTTGCCTATCCTAAGCGGTCGTCAATAGTTGAGTCAACTGCAGCCCTGCCCAAAATCTTACATTGTCTAACCAGCATCTCTGCTGACGGCCTCTCCTACGCACACCTTCCACTGTGCCCTGAAGGATTGTTTTTGGTAGGTAATTGTGCATGACTGAACCATGTCAGTTTGCGCCCTTCGATTGTTGCCATAATGTTTTCTTGAGGGCCTGCAATTGAAGATATTCTGTCCGAAACATACGAAATAGTCCTGTTTTCTACGTAGAAGATTTGAAGTATTTTTTCTTATGCATTTATTTTCAAAAGCCTGCAACTTATTATTTTCAGTTACTGATAGTATCGTCCATGTCTCACATCCATACTGAACAATAGTTCTGACAAGGGCTCTGTATAGTCTGAGACCAATGCTTTTACTGGTCCAGATTCTGTATAGGCGAGCCGTTGCCGCCATCGCAGTCCCAATCCTTGCTCGAATTTCTGAATCACAACGTCCGTCTGCAGATTATGATACCTTCATTAACATGTTTTAAAACATTTTTTACATCGATATGATAGGAAGATTTAGTATAGACCTACAAATTGTAGAAAAAAAGATAGGATGCCAACTATTAGTACTAAAAATAACCACATTTTGGATATTCCTAAGAAAAATGCTTTGCTTTTTACATCTTCTTCAACTTTTAATAGTAATTTTTTTTTCTGGCATTAAACTCACCAAAGTCTATAACAAAATAAATAAATAAATAAATACACTTCTAACAATACTCATTTAAATACTCATGTGAATGTTTAATCTATTCCTAGTTAATTTTACACTATATAAAACCGATATCCGTAGCGCAGTTCACCCATGCACATGTCACTAACTCAGTAATTCACCAAGTAGAACGAGGTCGTAAAAAGGGGGGGCTTGACAGGAGACTGGTAGCTCAACATTTGGAGCTGCCCATTGTGTAGAGAAGACAGAAGTCAGTCATACTTAGTTAGTTAGTTAGAGATTAACGTTGGCCTGACATTAGCATATAAATAGAAAACGTGTTAAACTGATGTGAAGTCAATGTATTTTCTTGAATACTATTTGTGTTGAACATACGTAATCAATCGGTGCTAAAACTGGCTTTGCATTAATTATTGAATGTGAAATAGTGGAAGTATTTTAGCTGCTAGATTTCAAGATATGTATTAGAGCAGGGGTGTGCAACAGGCAACTTGCTGGCCACAACATGGCCCACCAGACCAATTGGTGTGGCCCCAGCTAATAGTGTTGGTTTTTATTTTTGTTTTTCCAATAATCGTGAAACCACTTTTAAAGTTTTTGAATTGACCATAAAAAGGAGTTACTGACAATTTTGAAGTCAATAAATAATTTTTAGACATGGCCACTATGTCTTCAACAATCACTGACCATGTCATTAGTGAACAAGTTATGAGGCAGGTGGAGATATTTGAACTTGACCCTTCCAAAATGTGTGGCTTGACTACTGACGGAGCACCAATAATGACAGGGAGAAGTAATGGATTCACCAAGAATTTTTGGACACCATTGGTACAGAAAGGGTTGTGGTTAATCACTGCATTATACACCAGGCAAATTGTGCTCAAAGGTACCTGGTTTCAATGACGTCATGAAAAATGTGGTTCAGTGCGCTCGTGGACTGAACCAACGGCAATTTAAGTCTTTTTTTTAGATTATATGGACTCTGAATACATTGATATTCTATATTTCATTGCAGTTCGTTGGCTCATTAAAGCTGCACCTTTAAAGATGTTGGAACTTAAGAAAAGAAATTGAACAGTTTACGATAAATAAGCAACAAGATGTTGCCTACTTAAGCAATGAAGACTGGTTAAATTACCTTGCTTTTATAACTGACATCACACAACATCTGTTAGATTTAAATGTGAAACTACAAGGTAAACATCAGTTGGTGAACAAGATGTATGAACACAATTCTTCATTAGAGAAGAAATGACAACTTTTTAAGACCCAGTTGAATAGAATAACAGTCACTCATTTTCATACTCTGCTCTCATAAGAGCAGAACTAGCAGAAATGCTGAAAATGTTGACAATTGTGTACTGAATTTTCAATTTACAGATTTGATGATTTCAGAAAATGTGAAAAGGATTTTAAGCTGTTTTCTCAACCATTTGATCTTGTACCAGAGGACAGTCATGAGAGTTGTCAAATGGAGCTGATAGACTTGCAGTCTAATATGGACTTGAGAGAAGCATAAGAATGTAATGACTTGGTAACTTTTATACAAAATCTATGTATGTGGAAAGCATCCAAATTAAGAGCAACCAGCCAGGAAAATTATCTCACTTTTTGGCAGCACATATCGTTGTGAGAAATAATTTTCAAGGATGAAATTCACTAAATGTTGATACTGAAGTCAGCTCACAGATGAACATCTAACAAGTCAGCTTTGAGATGCTACCACGTTAGTCAGAGGCACTAGTCAGAGCAGATATTGATAAATTGTGCAAACATATTAAATAACACAATATTTGATTCTCTTTTATTTATTTTAAAATTTACTATAGCTGAGGGCACGGTGGTCGGCTGGCGTACCGAAGGTCCCGGGTTCGAATACTGGGGCAGGCTAGGATTTTTTTTCCGGGTCTGGAGAGTGTCCCTGAGTTAAACCAGCCATGATGGAAAACTGACCTTAGTTGGGATAAAGTTAAGGTGGCTGTGCATAGAGCTGGCCACACAATCACCTAGTTTGCCGCGTGGCCACATAAATTGGTAAACGCTTTTTCATATGTATGGATCAACTTGGTTCGACGGGTACTTTACTTTCTTTTAACTATAGATATCCAATGGTAACTGGCCTTCTTTGTCTTATCAAAGTTCCAATGTGGACCAACATTAGAAAATGTTGCACACCCCTGTATTAGAGTAATTATATTTTGTATTTGCTAGATGTGGATATTGCCTTTCACTGAATAAATTATAGGATCAGTCATTTGATTGATTTGGCATTTATATTTAAATAATTGCATTCAGTTGCAATTGTATCATTTAATATTCAGTGTGACTTCTTACCACCTAGAATAATATAAATGTCAGTGTCTAAATTTTTGAATGATCGTCTGCAGATTTAATGTTTTTAAGAAGTTACGTTATCCCTGAGTCTACCCAGCTCTGATGGGTACCTGACATTAGTTGGGGTAAAGTAAAGGCGGCTGGGCATTGTGCTGGCCCCACATCCCCTAGTATGCCGTGGCCACAGAAACTGGTGAACGCTGCTTCACCGGCCCTATGATCACTTTGGTCCGAAGGGTACTTTACTTACGTTATCTTATACATTACAGACGCTCCTTCTACAAAGAAGATTATTGAGTTAAATTACTTCCGCCAGACAGTATAGCGTTAAATATTCAGTCAAGATAAAAAAATTAAAATACATTAATTATGCTGTATATTACAATTCCTAAGTTCTGATTCATAGAAGAATATATATATATGTGTTTTATGTTTTGAAAATAAAATATTGAAGTAAGTAAACATAAGTTTGTTGCTTTGTGATTTCAAGTTTGATTAGTGTGCGGACTTGGAGAATTACCAGGGCCAAGGAGATCAATTAAATAACAATAATGATATAAAATGTTAAGTGCTTATATGCGCTACCACGCTACCAATAATACAAATAAAACAAGCACTAACACTTGATTTCAATATATGTACTATAGTAGTTATATTTTTCAGTAGCTAGATATTAAGTCATGTACCGTAGCAATAAACGTTTCGTTAGTAACTGCCTTAAAATTGTGTTTAGGTAAATAAAGCCAAAGAAATGTACATGTACGAAGATAAAGAAATAAACCTTTTTATTCCTATGAATTGTAACTTTTAAGAACTCTATCATTGTTATGGTGACTTTTTTAGAAAATGAAATAGTTTTTTAATAAATTCAACTAAAAAATAGACAAACAGCCTATTCTGTTTAACCTGCTGGTATAGAAATTCACAAATGCTCAAGAAACGTGGGTGACATATCTAATAATATTAAACGAGAAAAAATTGGGGGTATATTTGTGGCTTTGTGGCTTTGTGACTTTGTGACTTTGTGTCAGCGTTCGCGAAGATGGGCCCTACGATTTTCGCGAAAACTGTCCTATTGATGTATACTGGTGAGAAAATGCGTTTTAGATCAATTTCATTTCTATGGAAGCTCGTCTTGACCCTCAATTTTTGGAAAAACCACTGACCATTTCTAAAAATAGCTTTTAAATTGGGCTAAAACAAAAAAAAAAGCATGTCATTGGATTCCCCATCTAGCGCGATCACGTTCAATACAACTCGTTTGACGTCATAATCAAGACGACTTTTATTTACTCTCAGCGTTTCGGTAATTCCCGTTTTAAAGCATTTAAATCGTTACCATTTTCGCCGCGCCATGAAATAAAATAAGCATGACATTGTATCATCAATAAAAAAAAAAGTTAAGTTATGTTTTAACTTTGTATTTTGCACTCCAATTAGTTTTTAATATGCTTCTTTTAAACTAAAAGTGAATTTTCATAAATATCTATACACCACGTGTTTACGATTTGTGGCGATGCATTCTTCTACACATGTATTATTATTTGTATTCACGGATACACTTAATAGTTTATGTTTCTGAGAAGGGTAAGATTTAAAGCTATTATCAATATATTTTTTTCGTTTAAATGTGTATTCAATTTACGTTTAAAACTAATTTATTTTTGCACTGGTTGATTGTAGTGTAAATAAATAGAATAAAAATGCCACACTAGACTCGGACCTCAGATGAGCCTAGGACGCAATAATCTTCTTTATATAATGTATACGATAAGATAATATGGGGTAAGATTAGTTTGATATGTTATATTATGATTTAGGGCCCAACCCTTACCGATACATCAAACAATTAGGGTACTATCAAAGTTGTGGAATACATTAAAACGTATATCGTTAATTGCATAGTTATGATGGTAAGTAATTTATTCAGTCTTTAAATTTATAACATTTACAACTTCAGGAACATGCTTGGCAGACGAAAAAAGAATAATTATATTTTAAACTTGAAAAAGAGAAAGGCATGGACACAAGCCTATGTAGCGCCCCAGGGCAAAAGTTTCAGCGACGCACACTTGCATATTGTAACTGCTTCATTTAATACTATATTTAGGTAATATCTGCCGCCAACTCCCCTACCCCTTTAGAAGTGTAGCCTCAAGCATATTCCCCCTCTGCTTCACCCCCCCCCCCCCTATGTGAGGCCACTGCTGATGATAGTGCAGAAGCAGACACTATTTCAAAAATTATTTCTTGCATGACTTCGGATATAAATGATTCAGTGGATACAAATGTAAAACCAAACAGAGCAGCCTAGCTAAGATGCATTAAAAACAATTAGAGAGTAAACAAATGTGTAGATTACAGCAACTAGAAAATGAAACTATAGATGAGACAGAAACGAGAGTGGATTATCAAAGAAAGCGTAGGACAAAACAATTAGAGGGGAAGAAACTGCAAAAGAACGAGAAAGACAATTGGAAGAAAAAAGAAAGCTGAGGAAAAAACAACTAGATAAGGAACTTAAATTCATATTTCGCATTGGCTTTGTTTAACGTAGATGACGATCGGACAATCAATAGTCACGGAATCTACAGCTTCCTAGCAGCAGGACAAGTCTACCAGAAGATGAAATATGGCAGTAAATCCAACACAAAATGTTAAGGATGAATTTAAAAGTCCACAATACGGACAGATGTACTTCTTAGATTCAGATGACGCCGTCACCGAGCAACTGAAACATCCACTCAATCATGAAATCAGTCAATCTCTAATTAATTCATTGGAACAAATCATTAGATCAATCAACTCTCGTGCACAAACTTTTATGATGATGAGAGAAGTGGAAGAAAAGGTCAACCGTCATGCTACTGAAGAAGGACATGCACCACCGTATGTGCGGCTTATTTTCACATCGCCAGAAGGATCCGTAAAAAAAAATAATGCACCTTTATCTGGCGACGTATGTACTGTCGTTACATTAAATTCAGATTAAAGCAATCCAGATAACGAAATGGTGGTTCATAAGCATGTCCAAAAAATTTTTACTTTGAAGAATTTAGACAGCCGCGTAGAGCCTTTTACTTACCCGCTGTTTTTTTCTAAAGGGAGATTAGGCTTCTCTGTTGATATGCCTATAAAAACGCCTTATGCGAGCCGACAGCACGTTACACGCTTTGAAATGACCCTGTACCGTATTGCTTTTCCACCCCATCTTACCAAAAACCTACATTCTCAAGCTAACTGTGTGTGGTTCCTGATATGCGAGAAATTAAATTCAATGCCCTGCATTTTGGAGGCCGGCTTTTTCAGAAGTATCTCGTGGATACGTACGTTCGATTGGAATGCGATCGTATTCAGTAGATCAAGGACAATCAAAAGAAGATATATGCTGACAAATACATATGAGTCACCCGATTTCTTCAAGATCTGGAAGAAAAGAATAATGCTGATATTGGTGAAAGTATTATTCTACCCTCATCGATTCCAGGCTAAAATAGAGACTACGGTGAACACTTTGAAGATGTTGTGGCTATTGTTCGCTGTTATGCTCTGCAATTTGGATTAGTCATAAAGAATCTCATTGAAGATGGAGTTGTTACTAACAACTAATAACAGCTTATCAATGGGCATTAATTAAATTATATCACCAAGTAATTGTTCTTTTGAAAGCCCTTAAAGAAGATTACAATAGATATTGTAATGAAAAAGAAAAGAGATGACTACAAAATACATTTGTAGGCCTATACCTATACCTGATTAAATATGCTCCATGTAAATAGTAGCCTAAATTATATGCATGTATCTTATTGTTTACAATTTCTCTATTGTTTTAAAGATCTTTGATGTTAAAGATATGTATCAAATATACTAACAATATTATTAATTTCACCGATCTCAGATCGGTCACCCCGATATTTATCTTAACATTAACAGCATCCAAGCAAACACTATTATTTTTCTTTGATTTCCTACCTCAAAAGAAAATATTTCAGATGTGTAGTTAAAACCTTAATTACTTATAGACCTATGTAATGCAATATATTTTTTACAGTTTCTAACAGACTAAGGTGCCTTTACGGACTAATCGTAGATGGCGCCTAGTTCATTGTGTGTCTGCCTAGTTGTAGTCTTGGCAAAGATAGTTTTTTCTGGCGCAAGGACAGACTGGTATGAAGTTAACATTCTCTATCTAACTTTGTTTCAAACTATTTATTTTTCTCACATCTGTCTATCTGGTTATCCGTCTATCCGTATATCCGTCTATCTGTCTATTCGTCTCTCTGTCTATCTGTCTGTCTGTCTATCTGTCTATCTGTCTATATGTCTATATGTCTATATTATTATGTATATATGTCTATCTGTTTGTCTAACTATATACGTGTATTTGCGTGTGTAACGTTCAGTTAAAGTTTTAATTTTATACAATAAAACATTTTTATTTCATTTTTGTTTTCTTTTTAATCTTTGCACTGTAATTTTCTAGTAACCTGTCGGTATGCTGATTCCATTCTTGCTAATGGCACCTGCTTCAGGTATAACTCAACTGGAGTCACCTGGGCAGCTGGACAAGTTAGTTGTTTCCCGTCTTGTTTTAAAAAATGTTTCGACTTTGTCTACAAAATAAAAAACTTTTGAAAAAAAAGTTACATATTTTTGTGATTATTTAAATTTTTTTTTTTTTTTTTCAAATGTGCCTTTTATCTACTTTACTTTATATTGACATGCTATAAAGTTTATATGGCTGGTTGATATTGGAAACTTGCAAAACAACCCTAAAAAATATTTGATTATAGAAAAGAAATTATAATTATTTTTTTTATCGCGGCAAATTTAAAATTTTGAACATTAAACAAAACGGTATGGCTGATTTGAGTAAGAAAATTAATTTAAATTGAACAATTATATTTCTATGTACGATTTTCAAAACCCGTTTAACCAACATGGAATCACTTCAATTCGTGTATTTAACCAAGTAAAGTTATTTGCATTTAAGCATTTACGTAAGTATACAATTTTATTAACGCAAAAATCTAAATGGCATTTTGATTTTCACAGAATCTTGAGAATATTTTAGGATTTAAAAACTGATGAATCGCTAAAATACTTTTAAAACAACTTATTAATGCAATATAAACTTGTATTTTTTGTTTCAAATTTATATTAAAAACCTAGTCCAGTGCTCCCAACGCCTTAAATACTCGCGGAGAAGAGCGTGGAACAGACCTATTAAGAAAGGGGTAAAAATAATGGTATTATTTACAAAAGTCATAAAAAAACGATAATTTTAACAAGAATTCCCCAGTACGTATAAATAAACTATTCCTAGCTAATCCGAGAATTTGAGGTCGGTACAAGAGTGGATAACTAGAATAGTCTAAGCTTAGTACCTCCCACAAAACTTGCGTTGAGAGAGAGCTATGGGCGCTATTAATATGTGACAATAGGTAAGTCGTGCTCTTTAACAGAAAAGCTAAATTGCCCGGTAATACATAAAACTTTCGTGGAGATACCCTGCAACTAGGGTATATATTTTCTAATATACCTGATCAAGGCAAATTGTCATTGATGAAGAGGTCGAAACGTCATGGGTGGGAAAAAAAAGAATATAAATTTAAAATCGATCGAAAGAGTCAATAAATCTGCGTAATCGGATACATAATTTTCATTTAGCGTACGTCATATGCATTAGAATAATTTTGAGATAAAGATACCGATATATAATATCAATATATAAAAAACAGACGAAATGCACAAATAAAGTGTTTTTGTCTTTATGTTTATCTAAGCATTGCCACAGACTCTAAAGTCTGGGGAGTAACAATGTAAAGGTGTGTATCAATGGGAAAAAAACCTAATCCTTCTTACGTTTGTTTAATGATATCAATATAACTCTCAGGTATGGTCTTTCGACATGTGAAGGGAAATATTCGTAAACAATAGGATGTTTTTTAAATAGTTTCTCGAAAGCTGTTTTGTATTTGGAAAGATCCTGTCAGAATTGATAGGTCTCCACGGATACACCCAATGCTGCAAAGCTGGCGAAATCACATCAGTACAAATGTAATAGTCTTCTGACACAATAGAGCAAATAAGGATGATGATGATTTTGTACAACAACGAAATAATAATTTAAAACAATATAACTTAATACAATTTGGGAATGTCAATACAATAAAAATAAAAACAATGCTGTCTAAAAGAAATTTATCGCGTATCCTTACAATAATAGATGTGCATCCTAGAAATCAATAGTATTAACATATTTACTTATGCCTCTCGTCCCACCTGGTACATAGGCCGCCAAAAAGAGTTTTCCATGTATACAAATCCTGGCCCAGTTTCTTTGACCAAAGTTAAACTCTAATGTTCAAAATTCATAATTTTGTGATCAAGGATAGAATTATCAAGCTCCAAACCTTTTTCAGTTGGTTAAAGGCTGCTCTTGCTTGCTACATAGGTTGTTTACTTCTGAATTTTCTGATTCGTGTGTGTGTAGGGAGGGCCAGGTCGTCTGCAAATTCACGGTCGTCTAACAGTTTCCAGAGTGTCCATTATATCCCTTTCTGATTTGTCTCAGTAGCCGTCTTCATTATCCAGTAAATGGCAGAAGATGCAATTAATATTGCAGATTAATAGTTGCTCTGCAAACAATCGTGGAAGGCAAAAAAAAAGTTTCACTATTGAATATTTGGCTAAGGGGCAATATATTCGTGAAACACACTATAGTTTATAAGTATGAATACTTTGCTTTTTACTATTATTCTATAAAAATTGCAAAATGTGGGACCTTTTTTTATTAAAAACTTTCTCCCCCTAACATTAAGACCTGGCTACGCCAATGATTCTATCATCCAATCCAAACGATTTATCATACAACTCGCCCAATCACTAGTCCGTTTTTTTTAAACTAGTAACTACCTCCTTAAAATCTCTACGTCACAATCCCCATTCGATCAATTTTATTTTAATTATGTGAATTATTTTTGACACCCCACAATATATTACTATCTTCATGCTGCAATATCGAATATTCTATGTGACGTAATTTCTCATAGTTCTACCTCTTTAATTATAGCACACAATGTACAATAATTTCAAAATAATGTATGTTTCATTTCATTACTATATTATTACTTCTATCCAATCAGAACTCATCTCTGATGCATATTTATATCTGTGTATGCATTTAGAAACCTCATTTTACTTTATACTTTTCTCACCTAAAATTGTGAGTAGCCTTTTCAAAAAATTTTATTACATAAGTTTTATTAATATTTTTTTTAAAGCCTTACAATTAGATAAATTAATATTTTAGTTTAATTTCATTTACAAGTTTTAAAACATTTCTTTCATCGAAGTGATAAGAACATTAATAGGCTAGTATAGACCGTGGCCACGGCACATTAGGTGTGGCCAGCCGCCTTTACTTTACCCCAACTAAGGTCAGGTACCCATCAGAGCTGGGTAGATTCAGGGACACCCTTAAACCCAGGGAAAAATCCCAGCCTGCACCAGGATTCTAACCCGGGGCCCTTGGATCGCCAGTCGAACGCTCTGACGCTCGACTACAGTGCCACATGCTTTGCTTATTACTAAGTACATTTTTTTCTTATTATAGGTATAACAGACTAAGGTGCATTGAAGGACTACATAAATATGGCGTCTAGTTCATTGTGCGCCTGCCTAGTTGTAGTCTTGGCACGGATCGTTTTTATGACGCAAGGACAGACTGGTATAAAGTTTTCATTCTCTTTCTAACTTTTTTTCAGACAAATTATTGTTCTCATTTCTGTCTATCTGTCTATCTGTCTGTCTATCTGTCTATCTGTCTATCTGTCCATCTGTCCATCTGTCCATCTGTCCATCTGTCTATCTGTCTATCTGTCTATCTGTCTTTCTGTCTATATGTCTATCTATCTATCTGACCATCTGTCTATCTGCCTATCTGCCTATCTGTCTATCTGTTTATCTGTCTATCTGTCCATCTGTCTATCTATCTATCTGCCTATCTGTCTATCTGTCTATCTGTCTATCTGTCTATCTGTCTATCTGTCTATCGTTCCATCTGTCTATCTGTCTATCTATCTATCTGTCTATCTGTCTATCTGTCTATCTGTCTATCTGTCTATCTGTCTATCGGTCTATCTGTCTATCTGTCTATCTGTCTATCTGTCTATCTGTCTATCTGTCTATCTGTCTATCTGTCTATCTATCTATCTGTCTATCTGCCTATCTGTCTATCTGTCTATCTGTCTATCTGTCTATCTGTCTATCTGTCTATCGGTCTATCTGTCTATCTGTCTATCTGTCTATCTGTCTACCTGACTACCTGTCTACCTGTCTACCTGTCTATCTGTCTATCTGTCTATCTGTCTATCTGTCTATCTGTCTATCTGTCTATCTGTCTATCTGTCTATCTGTCTATCTGTCTATCTGTCTATCTGTCTATCTGTCTATCTGTCTATCTGTCTATCTGTCTATCTGTCTATCTGTCTATCTGTCTATCTGTCTATCTGTCTATCTGTCTATCTGTCTATCTGTCTATCTGTCTATCTGTCTATCTGTCTATCTGTCTATCTTTCTATCTGTCTATCTGTCTATCTGTCTGTCTGTCTGTCTATCTGTCTATCTGTCTATTCGTCTATCCGTCTATCCGTATATCCGTCTATCCATCTATCTGTCTATCTGTCTATCCGTTTATTTTTCTTTATGGCTAAATGTATATTTGTCTGTCTATCTGTATGTATGTCTGTCGGTCTGTCTGTCTATCTGTCTATTCGTCTTCTGTCTGTCCATCTGTCTGTCTGTCTGCATGTCTGCATATCTGTATGTCTGTGTGTCTGTATGTTTATATGTCTGTATGTCTGTATGTCTGTATGTCTATATATCTGCATGTCTGCATGTCTGTTTGTCTGTATGTCTGTGTGTATGTCTGTCCATATATGTGTATATGTGTGAATTTGTGTGCGTAACGTTTAATTAAAGTTTTAATTTTAATCAATAAAACATTTTTATTTCTTTTATTTTTCTTTTTAATCTTTGCACTGTAATTTTCTAGAAAACTGTCGGTATGCTGATTCCATTCTTGCTAATGGCACCTGCTACAGGTATAACTCAACTAAAGTCACCTGGGCAGAAGGAAAAGTAAGTTGTTTACCGTCTTGTTTTAAAAAATGTATCAAATTAAATTTTAATTGAACAATTATATTTCTATGTACAATTTTTAAAACCCGTTATACCAATATGGAACTATTTTAGTTCGTGTATTTAACCAAGTAAAATTATTTGTATTTAAACATTTCCGCAAGTTATACCAATATGGAACTATTTTAGTTCGTGTATTTAACCAAGTAAAATTATTTGTATTTAAACATTTCCGCAAGTTAAGAAAATTATTAACGTAAAAATCTAAAAAAAAGTATTAACCCAATAAGAACTTTAATTTTTTTGTTTCAACTTTACTTACAAATACTTAGACTAGTGTTGATAAAGATTTCAAAGAATGCCTTGTCCTACTTCAAATCTCTTTAATCATCTCAAAGTGAGCCGCTGGCTGTACGATACAAAGGCTAAACATATTCAAAAATACGATGCACACAGTGCCTTTAAAGTAAACAATGACAAGACATGCTAAACATTTATTCTGACAATTTTAACGTGTGTTTTGTTTTCTTGTTTGCCGAAACGGTCTGTTAGGCTTTCAAACTTTAGTGTTCTAAGTTTTCACGTTTGCATTTACTATTTTATTTAATTTTATGTGTCATATAGAAGTGTAACACGTTATTTTTTATATGGATGTATTTCAGCTAGTAAAGTGAATAACACTATTATTATATTAAATAAAATATGTTTTGCGGTGTATGTTTTCTTTTTTCTGAATATCTAAAGGCCTTTTGTGCCAGTATGAATGGAGCTCTGGCTATAGTCACTTCTGCAGCAGAGATGATCACAGCGTTAAAGAATGTCAGTTTTAGTAAGTATAAAAATTACAATAAAATATATTGGTTTAACTACTAGTTGCTAAAAGAGTGCTTGTTTATAAAATTCAAATGATCCGCCAAATGACTAATAAACACTAGAATAAATTACCAAAGCACACAATTAATATATGAAAACATGTTAAATAGTTGCAAAGGCAAACTATATAGATGCAAACAAAAATTATAATTGTTTGTGAAAATACCCCGTCCTTGTAAAAAAAATTAACCCTTAATTAAGCTACATATATTTTAAACATAAGAACCAGCAATTAGTATTTCCTTGTTGAACTGGGTTGCCACTCCCAACTAGACAGTGAATTAAGGTTACGCCTACTTTGTGTAAAAGATAAAAGGTATGCTTACAACTATATATTTATTACATGTAAACATTTTTGCAGCCAACGGACAATGTATAATACATAATAATAACAAAGCTAATGCAGATATAATGTCGGAACTTACTAAACACTAGATATTTACATGAACTTTTAAAAATAAGTATAGTCTATAAATGCAAAGATACTTCTGTGTGCTTAAAAAAATATTATACATTTTTAAAATAAATAATTTAGTTCGTTGAGACCTTGAATAATGAGCAGTTGCATGTATTTGGGTGTTTGGGTAATAAGCCATTTATAAATATTTCCTTTTGTTACTCCGTTAATGCCATGTTGAAGTTGAAGTGATGTTACATTCAGTTTTAATAAGTGTAAGTTAGATCAAAAACAGTGTATTACTTCCTTTGTATTTATTTAGTATAACATAAAATGATGTTTTATTTATTGTACCTTAAAATGAGTTGCCGCCTTTGCATGTATAACTTATGAAGCCTACAATTGAACTAATTATTATAATGTCTTTTTTTTTGTAACATACTGTAATATTGACTTTTTTAAATAATTATCTAGTTATGTCTTCGACTAATGTGTCAATCGAACATGTAATGGGTTGCCTGAACGAACCAGAAAACTAAAAACGTATCATTTCGTCAAACCCTAATTATATTGCATTACACGGAAAAACGTACGGTGCAATACGTTTTGTTAGTAATTAATGTGCTTCTATTATCTTAAATATTACAGACGCTCCTTTTATAAAGAAAATTATGGCGTCCTACGCTTATACGGGGTCCGATTCTCGTCTTGCATTTACATTAGTATTTTAAAAAAAATATTAATTACTGTGTTCAGGAATTGCGTTTCATGCCATGATGCCACACTGGACGAAATAGTATTTATTGGCATTTGTTCTCGAATATTGCACAAAGAAAGTGTTTTTGTCTTTATGTTTATCTCAGCCACAGGTTGTTATTGTATTGTAGTTTTAAATTAGAGTTAAAGGTCTCTGTAGTTTAAAATGTAATGAGAAGATAGACATATTAAATATACTAAAAATAAAAGATAATACAATTGTTATATGCAAAATTAATTATATTTTGTTGTTGTACATATTTAGATAGCCGTGTATGGATTGGCGCAAATGACATCGATGTGGAAGGGACGTTCATTTGGGACCACGACAAATCTTTGATGACTGGACCGTGGACTTTAAGAAAGCCAAGCAATATTTCAGCTTTTAATGACTGTGGCAATATTTACAAGGCATTTACATCATTTATAGTCTATGCCTCACGTTGCACATCTCTGTACGGAACGCTATGCATGGAGATGCGTAAGTATACTTATCAATCTGTTGATAATTTAAACTAACGAAATTGTATAAAACATTTTGTAATGATAACAACTGAGTTGCCTTTTGAGACTATTTGCTTTTGGTATACTGTTTACTCTGTTTTAAATTTTTTTAATTAACCAAATGTAAAAAATAGTATATGTTATAAAATCTAAATACACGACATAATTAATATTCTAAAAAAAAAAACGACAGAAAAGCTAGTAAAAAAGAACTATTTTGTCTTCGTTGAGAAGTGTTGAGAACATATACTATTTAGGTGCAACCAAAGACTAGACAAAGATTGCTCTATTTTTAGAGTTAATTTTTTTTTTCCGAACGTAGCCAATAACGTTGTCCTAAATGACTCCTAAACGCGCGTTACGTTACGAAGTTACATTTTTTTCCATGTCAAAGTGTCCCGTTGTTCTTTTTATCTAATGTGTATATGTAGAACATGTTACTTTGTTTTTTTTTCCTTTTTTTGTATTTGCTAACGACCAATCCCAAACCTCATCCATAATATTGATCCGAGATAGGCATGTCATTAACCCAATAGGACACCTTGCTAATCAATGTAGTAATCATTTGCAAGAAAAACCTAAAAATCCCAATTATTTAATTATTTCTTTTCATAAAATGCCGAAAATAAGTTTCCGACAAAACACATTAAAAAAAAAGATTGGCGGTTGCAAAGCGGAAGTGGATTTGTCTTTCGTAGCGAAAGTCACAGGTTTGAATCAAGGAGAATGGAATTACTTTTCCCAAGATCTATATAATTTGCCAGAGTTTATAGCGTAGTAGTATTTATTTGGTATCTGACATTAAGAAACTGAGGAGGGGGGCATTTTACTAGTACGTTACACGATACGTTAAACAAAACACGACAGACAATCATACGTATGACGATGTATCTTTTTTAAACGAATCTTTAATAGGACTTTCCGTTGTGTACCTCAAATCTCAAACTGTAATAGTGTTTAATAGCATTTAAAACCGTACGTGAATTAATATACTTTTTAAACTTTGCAATTTTCAGCTTTACAGACCACTAATTCAACCACTACATCGACAACTATATCTCCTGCAAATACTACTTCAAATACTGCTACAAATACAACTACAACAGCGCCTGCAACAACCGCTAGAACAACTACTACAACAGCACCTGCAACAACCACTACAACCAAATTTACAACCACTACTACAACCACTACTACAACCACTACAACTACACCAACAACCACTACAACCACAATTACAACCACTACTACAACCACTACTGCAACCACTATAATTACTAATCGTGCAACTATTTAACAACCACTACAACTACACCAACAACCACTACAACTACACCAACATCCACTACAACCACAATTACAACCACTACTACAACCACAATTACAACCACTACTACAACCACTACTGCAACCACTATAACTACTAATCCTACAACTATTTAACAACCACTACAACTACACCAACAACCACTACAACTACACCAACAACCACTACAACTACACCAACAACCACTATAACTACACCAACAACCACTATAACTACTACGACAACCGCAACAATTAAACAGACCACAAGTTAAACACAGATAACCAATGCAACTAAACCAACTACGACGACTACTGTTTTAACGACTTCTACACCAGCAACTACCACAGTATCACAGGAAACCACATCAAACACTTCAGCCTCCTCGAGTACGACGCCATCAACTTCCACAGACTCAATCCGCAGTAAACGCAGCCCGCTCCACAGCTTAATCTTCAGCATCCATCGAGACCACGACACCAGAAAGCACCACCAACACTAATACATATTTCTTTAGGATTTTGGCATTGAAATTCATCGCTTATATTTCATGTTTTAAGATTATACCCTTGAAATTATTTAATTAAACAGACACTGAGAGTATGAAGTTGTGTATCTAAATTTGAATAGCAAAGTTAAGGGGGTCAATGGGGAAATGTTAGGGTTCAAAAGAATGTGTAATACTCTCAAACCTTAAAGTAAAGTAGAAATTTAAGTGATAACGTAAGACACAATAAAGTATGACGAGTTAGTCAGGGAGACTTTTGGAAGATATTGGAAAACGTTAGACGACCTTGGACTGTAGGAGCGAGGGTATTGTAATACTAGGCTCTAGAATGTAGATTGTTGGTCTATTTTGTTTTTTTGAGTTATTTTATATTTGATTAGACCAATTAATTTTAGACTATCATCGGAGTATTAATATATTTAATTACCGTGAGTTTGAGCTTATGCTTGATGACTACAGTCGTAATACAATAGACTATAAATTAACAGTGGGGCATTGAAGCGTGATGGAAACAGTCGTAATACAATAGGCTATAAATTAACAATGGGGCATTGAAGCGTGATGGAAACAGTCGTAATACAATAGGTTATAAATTAACAGTGGGGCATTGAAGCGTGACGGCATAAACACACTTTAAGCAATACATTTAAGAAAATACTATATGGACGTAAAAAAAAAGAATATATTTGAATACAAGCTAAATTGCCCGGCGTTGCGCGGGGGTGGGGGTGGGAATACAACATGCTTGTATAAGCTACAGATCAAAATATTATGAACTAAAATGAACAGAAAGCTATAGATCTAGATAATGTGGCAGGTAGGATTATTAGATCCAACCTGGACACTTAATCACCATATATACTTTTTAAGTTGGGATTAGATTTGCACCTGAGCCTCGCGTGTAAAGTACCTTTCTGTTTGAGTAGGGGAAATGACTGTATTATGTCACACTGTATTGCACGCAGTCTCGTATGTGTATTATTTTTTTCTTTTAAGAGTGGTCTATATAAGTAGATAAGAGATGAATTATTCTCTTTCTAATATTGGTTGGATACGTTTTGTCTTAAATGATGAGCCGGACAACTGTGCTAGAGATAAATGATGAGCCGGACAACTGTGCTAGAGATAAATGATGAGCCGGACAACTGTGCTAGAGATAAATGATGAGCCGGACAACTGTGCTAGAGATAAATGATAAGCCGGACAACTGTGCTAGAGATAAATGATGAGCCGGACAACTGTGCTAGAGATAAATGATGAGCCGGACAACTGTGCTAGAGATAAATGAAGAGCCGGACAACTGTGCTAGAGATAAATGATGAGCCGGACAACTGTGCTAGAGATAAATGATGAGCCGGACAACTGTGCTAGAGATAAATGATGAGCCGGACAACTGTGCTAGAGATAAATGATGAGCCGGACAACTGTGCTAGAGATAAATGATGAGCCGGACAACTGTGCTAGAGATAAATGATGAGCCGGACAACTGTGCTAGAGATAAATGATGAGCCGGACAACTGTGCTAGAGATAAATGATGAGCCGGACAACTGTGCTAGAGATAAATGATGAGCCGGACAACTGTGCTAGAGATAAATGATGAGCCGGACAACCTTGCTAGAGATAAATGATGAGCCGGACAACTGTGCTAGAGATAAATGATGAGCCGGACAACTGTGCTAGAGATAAATGATGAGCCGGACAACTGTGCTAGAGATAAATGATGAGCCGGACAACTGTGCTAGAGATAAATGATGAGCCGGACAACTGTGCTAGAGATAAATGATGAGCCGGACAACTGTGCTAGAGATAAATGATGAGCCAGACAACTGTGCTAGAGATAAATGATGAGCCGGACAACTGTGCTAGAGATAAATGATGAGCCGGACAACTGTGCTAGAGATAAATGATGAGCCGGACAACTGTGCTAGAGATAAATGATGAGCCGGACAACTGTGCTAGAGATAAATGATGAGCCGGACAACTGTGCTAGAGATAAATGATGAGCCGGACAACTGTGCTAGAGATAAATGATGAGCCGGACAACTGTGCTAGAGATAAATGATGAGCCGGACAACTGTGCTAGAGATAAATGATGAGCCGGACAACTGTGCTAGAGATAAATGATGAGCCGGACAACTGTGCTAGAGATAAATGATGAGCCGGACAACTGTGCTAGAGATAAATGATGAGCCGGCAACTGTGCTAGAGATAAATGATGAGCCGGACAACTGTGCTAGAGATAAATGATGAGCCGGACAACTGTGCTAGAGATAAATGATGAGCCGGACAACTGTGCTAGAGATAAATGATGAGCCGGACAACTGTGCTAGAGATAAATGATGAGCCGGACAACTGTGCTAGAGATAAATGATGAGCCGGACAACTGTGCTAGAGATAAATGATGAGCCGGACAACTGTGCTAGAGATAAATGATGAGCCGGACAACTGTGCTAGAGATAAATGATGAGCCGGACAACTGTGCTAGAGATAAATGATGAGCCGGACAACTGTGCTAGAGATAAATGATGAGCCGGACAACTGTGCTAGAGATAAATGATGAGCCGGACAACTGTGCTAGAGATAAATTATTTAATTTATATTTAATGTGTATTGATTTCCATGGAATTACGGTGTGATTTTTTTGTGTGTAAATGTTTTTGACTATACTCATCATATACACTAACCGACAACTATTATAAAGTAACTAGAAAACACGACCAAAAACGTTAGATTCTGAAGTTTATTAACATGAAGACTGCATATACCGTTGCATAAATATCATAGGTAATTCTAGGTACATAGTCCAACAACGTAAACAGCGAAGATATGTAATGGACTTAGGGTATCGAGACCTAGAGGAGCCAGAATGGCCCGGAGGGCACTTTCCTTTCCGCCCAATCCTCTACTGTAGACTGCCGTAAAACTAAATTACTTTTACAAAGGCATCTCTGAAGCTAGAATATAACTATAAAAGGGGAGGGAGGGGTGATAAGATTGGCATGATGCTCACGTGTAAGATTGGTAGACATGTCTGCTCACTTCAGCGATTGATTGACATGTGGGGGAATGGTATCGGGAAGAGTTGGAGTGTCGGGGGGAGATGGGCGCTAGTGGACATCTAAAGCCATGCATTTCGCCAAAGTTTTCTTTCACCGCGGACGGCTTATAACGTTACAGGGCGAACTTGACCAGGGGAACAAAACTTTAGGTATATATTTTTGTATACATGAAATTTCTCGTTGGTCGATAAAGTGAGGAAGGACTGGGATGGTTGTGTAGGTCAGCGGTGTTGGGCTCAAGCATGATTACGTCACGTAAGACCTTAGCGTTTTTCCCACCTGTTCGTGGTACCGGATGAGGGTAAAGCACACACGTGATACAGCTTTCAGAATGGTATGCATACATGTAAACATAATATTAACAATGACAACAGCAACTATATAGTAATAAATAATAGCATTAGGCATGAAAATGAAATTTGCCTATATTCATTGAAATGATTCAAAATCAAGTACTAAATACATTTAAATGTTTAATATAGAAGAGCTAGACGAAAAGACAAATTCTTGCTCCAATCAGACATTCAAATGTGGCATATTATAATGTATGTGATTTGTATGTACAGACAGCTACGATTATATTATCTTAAAAGAGCAGATTTTATTTAAAACTCGTCCTTAGATTTTGTTTTTCGTTAATCTTGTTAGAAACCCAGAAAACCATATATATTTCTTTTTACTGAAGACGTTTAGTAAAGTAATATCGTAATCGGGTTAAAAATAGGTAAGTCTTTTTTTTATAACAAAAAAGCTAAATTGCCTGTTAATACTTTAAACTTTCGTGGAGATACCCTGCTACTAGTATATAGTAGACCTAAAAGACCTGATCACGGCAAATTTTCCTTGATTAGGCAGTTTCTGGGTCTGGAAGAGAAGAAAAGTTACTAGCAAACCAGAATATATGATAAAGGAAAAATAACAAGTGACAAAAATAATAAGTAATAAGCAGTTCAAACGTCATGGATGGGGAAAAAAGTACATATAATTTTAAAATCTATCGAAAGAGTCATTAAATATGCGTAATCGGATACATAATTTTCATTTAACGTACGTCGTATGCCTTACAATAATGTTGATATAAAGATACCGATATATAATATCTATAAAAAAAAAACGGGCGAAATTCACAATGAAAGTTTTTTTGTCTTTATGTTTATCTAAGCATTGCCACAGACTCTAACGTATGGGGACGTAACAATGTAAATGTGTGTATCAATGGGGAATTACCGTAATCCATCTTACGTTTGTTTAATGATATAAATATAACTCTCAGGTATAGTCTTTTGACAGGTGAAGGGAAAAATTGTAAACAATAGGAAGTTTTTTAAATAGTTTCTCAAAGGCTGTTTTGTATTTGGAAAGATCCTGTCAGTAATTGATAGGTCTCCACGGATACAGCCAATGCTGCAAAGCTGACGAAATCACATCAGTACAAATCTAATAGTCTTCCGAGACTATGGAGCAAATGAGGGTGATGATGATTTGGGACAACAACGAAACAATAATTTAAAATGATATAACTTAATACAATTTGGAAATGTCAATACAATAAAAAAAAACAATGCAGTCTAATAGAAGTGTATCGCGTATCCTTTCAACAATAGATGTGCATCCCAGAAATCAACAGTATAAACATATTTACTTATGCCTCTCGACCCACCTGGGACATTGGCCGCCAACAAGAGTTTTCCATGTATACAAATCCTGGCCCAGTTTCTCTGACCAAAGTTAAACTCTAATGTTCAAAATTCATAACTTTGTGATCAAAGATAGAATTATGAAGCCATAAACCTTTTCAGTTAGTTAAAGGCTTATCTTGCTTTGGTCTTTCTAGCTTTATGTCTGCCTCGGTCCCTCCAAGTTTGTTTATTATGCTGTCTAAGTACTTGAAATTCGTCCACTAATTCTATACTTTCTCCTTCTCGCACTATTGGGGAGTTGTTTATTATATTAGCCTTCATGACTTTACTGTTCCCTCTATGGATATTCAGACCAATGCATGCAGAGTAATTAGCAGCATCTGTTGTTTACTCCTGCATTTACCGTTGTGTGTGTGAAAGGAGGACCAAGTCGTCTGCAAAGTCACGGTCGTCTAACAGTTTTAGAGTGTCCATTGTATCTCTTTCCGCTTTGTTTCTGTGGCCGTCTTCATTATCTAGTAAAGGGCAGTAGATGCAATTAACTTAGCAGAATTTTAAATCACTAATAGTTGCTCTGCAAACAATCTTGGAAGGTGAAATGAAAACTACACCATTAAATATCTGACAACGTATTCGTGAAACACACTATAGTTTATAAGTATGAATACTGTGTTTTTTTTTCTATTATTATATAAAAATTGCTAAATGTTTGGCCTTTTTATTCAAAGCCCTCTCACCCTAACATCAAGACCTGGCTACTCCACTGATTCTATCATAAAATCGACAAGATGTGTCATACAACTCGCCCAAAACACTAGTCCGTAATTTTTTTAACTACTAATTACCTCCTTAAAATCCCTACGTCACAATCAACATTAGTTCAATTGCTGTTCAATTGCTGTCTAATTATGTGAATTATTTTTGACACATGTCAATATATCTATATATTTATGCTGCAGTATTAAATACACTATGTGACGTAATTTCTCATAATTCTACCTCTTTGATTATAGCACACAACGTAAAATAATTTCAAAAAATTTATATTTCTTTCATTAAATTATTATATTATTATTTCTAGTCAATCAGAACTCATCTTTGATGCATATTTATATCTGTGTATACATTTAGAAACCCCATGTTACTTCATACTTTGTCTATCTGTCTATATGTCTATCTGTCTATCTGTCTATTCGTCTATCTGTCTATCTGTCTATCTGTCTATCCGTCTATCCGTCTATCTGTCTATCTGTCTATCTGTCTATCTGTCTATCTGTCTATCTGTCTATCCGTCTATCCGTCTATCTGTCTATCTGTCTATCTGTCTATCTGTCTATCTGTCTATCTGTCTATCTGTCTATCTGTCTATCTGTCTATCTGTCTATCTGTCTATCTGTCTATCTGTCTATCTGTCTATCTGTCTATCTGTCTATTTGTCTATCCGCCTATCTGTTTGTCTGTCTGTCTATCTTTCTATCTGCCTATCTGCCTATCTGCCTATCTGTCTATCTATCTGTCTATCTGTCTATCTGTCTATCTGTCTATCTGTCTATCTGTCTATCTGTCTATCTGTCTATCTGTCTATCTGTCTATCTGTCTATCTGTCTATCTGTCTATCTGTCTATCTGTCTATCTGTCTATCTGTCTATCTGTCTATCTGTCTATCTGTCTATCTGTCTATCTGTCTATCTGTCTATCTGTCTATCTGTCTATCTGTCTATCTGTCTATCTGTCTATCTGTCTATCTGTCTATCTGTCTATCTGTCTATCTGTCTATCTGTCTATCTGTCTATCTGTCTATCTGTCTATCTGTCTATCTGTCTATCTGTCTATCTGTCTATCTGTCTATCTGTCTATCTGTCTATCTGTCTATCTGTCTATCTGTCTATCTGTCTATCTGTCTATCTGTCTATCTGTCTATCTGTCTATCTGTCTGTCTGTCTGTCTGTCTATCTATCTGTCTATCTGTCTATCTGTCTATCTGTCTATCTGTCTATCTGTCTATCTGTCTATCTGTCTATCTGTCTATCTGTCTATCTGTCTATCTGTCTATCAGTCTATCTGTATATATGTCTATATGTCTATCTGTCTATCTGTCTATCTGTCTGTCTGTCTATCTGTCTATCTGTCTCTCTGTCTCTCTGTCTATCTGTCTCTCTGTCTCTCTGTCTCTCTGTCTATCTGTCTATCTGTCTATCTGTCTATCTGTCTATCTGTCTATCTGTCTATCCGTCTATCCGTCTATCTGTCTAGCTGTCTAGCTGTCTAGCTGTCTAGCTGTCTAGCTGTCTATCTGTCTATATGCCTGTATTTGTGTGTTTAACGTTGAGATATAATTATTTTTTTAAAATAATATAACACTTTATATCAATAAGTTATTTTTCATTTTTGAAATTTATTTTTTTTAGTAAAATGTGGGTATGCTGATTCCATTCTTGCTAATGGCACCTGCTTCAGGCATAACTCAACTTTGGTCACCTGGGCTGATGGAAAAGTAAGTTGTTTCCCGTCTTGTTTCAATAAATGTACTGAATTTGTCTTAAAATATAAAACCATTAAAAAAATGATTTAATTTTGTACTTATTAGGTTTTTCTTTAAAACAAATGTGCCTTTTATGTAATTCACTTGAAATAGACATGAATAATTATTAAACTAACATTTAAAGGCTGTTTGATTCTGAATACATACAAAAGAACCAAATATTATGATATAAAAACGTAAACAAAATTATTAAAAACATTTTCCATAGGAATTATTTTTATTAAAAACATTTCACAAAACGTTCGGTCTATTTTGTTTAAGAAAATTAATTTAAATTGAACAATTATATTTCAATGTACAATTTTTACAAACAAATTAAACCAGTTTAAATTAAACAGAAATCAATTCAATTCGTGTATTTAACCAAGTAAAATTATTTGCATTTAAACATTTCCGCAAGTTGAGAAAATTATTAACTTAAAAATCTAAAAAACGTATTAACCCAATAAGAACTTTACATTAAAAAAACTAGTGTTTATAAAAAAATTTCAATTAATTAATTTTCCTACTTCCAATTCCTTTTATCATCTCATAGCAAGCCGCCGGCTTTACGATACAAAGTCTTAATATAGATGAAATGACAAAGCAAACTGTGTCTTCAAGAAAAAATGACAATAAATGCTAAACATTCATTCTGTTGATTAACGTGTCGTTTTATTTTCTTGTTTGCCGAAACGGTCTGTTAGTCTTTCAAACTTAAGTATTCGAAGTTTTCACGTTTGCATTTACTATTTACATATGTGTCACATAGAAGTGTGACATTTTATTTATTATCCATTTTTGTATAAGGATATGTTTCAGCTAGTAAAGTCAATAGCAATATTGCTATATTAAATATATGTTAAGTTGTTTGTTTTCTTTTTCCTTAATATTTAAAGACCTTTTGTGCCAGTATAAACGGAGCTCTGGCTATGGTCAGTTCTGCAGCACAGATAGCCATTGCGTTAAAGAACATCAGTGTTAGTAAGTATAACAATTTAAAAAAAATATATTGGTTTATTACTGGTTACTAAAAGAAGACTTTTTTGAAACAAGACAAATGGTCGGCCAATGAATAATAAACACAAGAATAAATGAACAAAGCATACAACTAATATATAAAAACGTGCAAAATAGTTGCAAGGCAAACTATATATTGCCAAACATAATGTATAATTGCTTGTGAAAATATCCCGTCCTTATGAAATAAATTAAGCTACGTATATTTTAAAAATAAGAACCAACATCAAACCCTAATTATATTGCAATACACGGAAAAGCGTACGGCGCAATAAGTTTTGTTACTAAAGTATGTGCCTATATCATCTTATATATTACAGACGCTTCTTCTATAAAGAAGATTATTGCGTCCTACGCTTATCCGTGGTCCGTGTCTAGTGTAGCATTTACATTAGTGTTTAAAAAATGTAAGATCTAAGTTACTTGTTTTACTGGGTTCAGGAATCGCATTTCATGTCATGATGCCACTCTGGACGAAAGAGTATTGTCACATATTAATAGCACTCACGGCTCTCTTTCAACGCAAATTGTGTGGGCGGTACTAAGAAGCCTGGACTGTTCTGAGAAGCCACTCTCGTGCCGACCTCAAATTCTCGGAATGGCTAGGAATAGTCTATTATTTGTCGTACAGGGGAGTTTATGTTAAAACTATCGTTTTTATTATTAGTTTTGTAATGATACCATTATTTTCACGCCTTCTAGTAATAGGTCTGTACCCCCCTCTACTCCACGAGTATTTAATGATTTGTGTTGTCTAGAAGGCAGTGAGTTTCTACAGAGTTTTGTACACAGTGGACGCTTGTGTTGGCACTACTATATTCTAACTGTATATAATCTTCTTATTGTATATATTTGAACATATCACCTGCATTACATTATCAACAACATTTACACTGAAGCTTCCTTGTCAAGTTACTGTTATATTATTTGTTTCATTGTTTACATTACGATAAAATATTTATTTACAACTACAACGTCAAGGAAAGGAGTTGTTAGAACGTAAATCCTGAGTTTGTGCCCAGGACAATAAGGAGAGTTCGTGTAATTTTGAAATATAAATAACAATAACCAAAGTCTACCCTAGGACGAACGAGAATTATCAACAACATTTTCACGGCTCTGACCACAAGGGGATTGTGGTCGTAACAGTATATTATTTGTTTTTGTTCTTGAATAATGCACAAAGAAAGTGTTTTTGTTATTATGTTTATCTGAGCATCGCCACAGGTTGTTATTGTTATTTTACCTGCCATTTTACTATATATTCAACGATCTTATTACTGAAAGGTGTCTTGAACATTTCAAAAGCATTCCATTACAAAAAGTGCATTCCAGGATGGTCTGCCCCTATGTATACATATTATGTGGTCTGCCCAGCCAAATGAAGAAGTGCCACCCCAACCTACAGTGATAGACCATCATGAGTCCAGACGGTTGGATGCCGACGAAAGAAAACTTTATATTTTTAGTCAATTTCTAGTTGTTGACACATTGTATAAGTATCTATTTCTTTTAGATTCCGTTTGTTGCATGTCAGAATTTATTTTCTTGATTTCTTGAAATTTGTAGGCCTATATTTAGTTTTTTTGGGGAGTACTTCTAAAAAAGTTTTTTTTGTATTATAAAGTATAATAGTTGACATAATCCTCTTCTTCCAAACAAAAATTTTTAAGTATGCACTATTTACTTATCCTTAGCGTTACCATTTTATTAGTTGGCTTATGTATATTGTTTCTTGTTTAATGTAAATACATTTTAAATAAGTTTCTTTACTAAATATTGAATTGATAAATATTGTTTGTAAAAATCCATTTGTTTTATGTATTATAAATCAATGAATTCGTTTTTATTATTTTTTTTAATATACATTAAGTTCTGAGAAGGAGAAGATCACTTCATATGTTGGAATACATCGGTTCATATGATTAACCTATAATTGGCTTTTTAATGTTCAATTTATTTTTTATATAAATTATAATGATAAATGATAATTTAAAGGATATTAATTAATGTCATCAATTAAATTAAAAGGGCTAAATATAAATTAGACAACACATTGTGGAATTTTACTGAATATATTTGTTTTGAAATAAATAATATCTTAATGTCATTATTACAGAAAAATGTATTCAGATAATGAAAATAGTGACTACTTATATATATCAGTGATTGTTCGCAAAATGGCGGAAGCTTGCTTCAAGAATTCTACTTCCGTGCCTTATCCATTCTTTTTATAGATCAGTGACTAGAGACACACCAGGTGTAAGCTTCACTTTCATTCACACACAACCTTTTGTGTAATGCAATTTTACTTTTCTTTTTTTTTTAGATTCTCTATCGTTCCTTTTAAGCTCATAAAGACACACAACTCTAGTCAGATTATATATAATTGATGCATTAATAATAACTCATCCATTTAATTTCGGCGTAGAGGAAGCCAAAAGCGGTTGGGGGGGGCGGTCGGTGGAAAAAATATGTAAAAGGGGGCGGTGAGACACAAAATGGTTGAGAACATATGATAAAAACAGTGTCACTGTATTGCTACCTTAATCAATTTAGTATTTAGTGTCAGGATGTTTATAACTAAAATTTATTGAATTTTTTGACGGACTTCTTTTTTAATTATGCACCCTCCCCTCCTTTTTTCTTATCTATGTCATTACACCTTATTACGACATTCAAAGAATATTGTACTCGATTCTATAATAATCGTAATTGTTGTTTTTTTAGGGATCAGTGTTCTTGATTCTTAGTACACACAAGTTTTATTATGTTATATAGGGCCTACCACTTATTCTAATCGAAGGCGATGAAATTTAATAAAGTAGAGTTTAAAACCATCTACACGCACGTTGTAGGCCACTATACTTTATCTTACAGCACCACAAACTTTCACGATAAACTTATTAAAACTGACAAAAAGCACAAACAAAAAATAAACCAAAAAAAAATCAGCATGCGACGCCTTGTTATTTTTTTCTAAAATGCACGTTTGCAAGTTCTTAGGTAACAAATGAAAATGACAATCAAAATTTGAAGATTTAAAATATATTATAGATTTGAAATGTTTAATTATATTCTTATAGACAATATTTAGTCTAGCCATTTGTTTTTTATTCTTAAAGTTTCTACAAATTAAATATTGTGTTTACGTCACATAAATAAATTTTGTGTGGAATATTATACAAACAAATTGGTTTATATTATAGTTTTTTTTATTATCTTTTATATATTTCAGTTGTTCTGTGGTCTTAGTTATTTCTTGTCACATTAACAAAAAAATCCTTCCTTGTTTTTTCCTTGTTAAAAACAAGCAAGAGTTTGGACATTTCTTGGAAAAGTTTTTTTGTTTTCGTTATGCAAGATAGAAACCGAAAGTTCAACATGTAACTGAAAGGAAAGAAATATAATTTAAGGAGTCACAACGGGGTAGCACAGCGCCCCAGAGGTGCAAACAAATATATTGTCATTCACTGCTAGACTACCAAAAAATGACACCAACAAAAAAAAACAAAAACTGAGGAAATGTTTTATTGACAATTCACCGAAGCGTTTAAGAGCATTGCTGTAAATTAGATGTTTTTGTTTATTTTTTAATTGCATTTTAGAATTTATGTATTATACCTGACTTAATATTATTAAAGTAATAATTGTTTTCTGGTGTTTTCTACGTATGTGTGGTTGTTTCTTTGTGTGAGTATGTGTGATTGTTAAATGTTTCTAATTTTAATTTAAAAAAAGACTATATTTTTATATTTATTTTTACAACACTATTGTAAGTTGTATGTTTATGTACTTGTATCATTCACTCACACATATCTTCGAGGCGTTCATAAAAGTACTAAACACTCCAGGAACAGTAAAATATATAGATAAGTTTATTCACACACATATATTTTTATGTCCTCACAATGCATATGAATATCCATGCACAATGATATCTGTATATATATTCACTCAATAGCATTGCAATTTATATAATAGAATTTACAGAATAGATTCACAGAGATCTCTCATATTATGTCCATTACAAAATCTCCACATAAAAATACAGCCTTCTCTCTCACCAGAGCTCGTTGCACACACTACTCTACCAATGTCAAGTCTCGTAACCTCTCCTTCCGATCTTTTCTCACCTAACACGTGAATTAACAACAATTCACTCAACTGCGCAATTATTATAGTCTCCGTCTGTTTTTGCTATCCAAGGTCAAGGTCTACTCTTCTTTTCATTGGTTATCTCTCTTTGACCATAGACTATTTATTATGTTCTATTTCAATCACTGACAACTATAATAATACAAGAGCAATTAAAGAAAGTTGTTTTTCGCACTGTTTTAATAGACGATGAATAGATTAGTAATACCTTCAGAACTTCACTTGTTTAAAATTAAAACAAAACTACTTTTAAGGAACTTTGTGTAGTTCTATGAAAAATTAAAGTTGAATATTAATGAACTATTAATGAACTGTATAAATTATAAATTTAGAAGGGCACAGGGGAAAAAGCAGACATGTCACATTTTGCCAGTTTCGAGAAAACCCATTTTGAAACTTCAAAGACTCCTCAATGATCTAAGCTACATAATACAAAGTTGATATTATGCATACAGCAAGAGGAACCAATATCATTGCTATTAATGATACATTTTTTATGTTTTTTTTATTACCGATGGGATTTGAACTAAAAAAAATCACACTAGGGGTGGTTTTGTGACATGTCTGTTTTTTACCCTGAAATCAATATATTCCGCAATAGGCTAAGCTTTATTCTCCATAATGCTTTGGGATGCTTAAAGAAAGATATTAGAAGCCATATAAATCAATCTTTTACCATATTTAATTTTTTTTGCATTCGTGGTCGGCCTGCTTTAAATTAAAGTGATCATAGCGAGTACTGGGATTTGGGTGCCTACACTTTGTTCATTCCAAAGTGATAGCTAGACATTATTTTGTGATTGGTAGAAAGCTTAATTTCATGAGAACTGCACAACATACACAAACAGCACACAAGAACAAAGTATAAAAAAGAAAACAAGCTACAGTTGCAACGTTTTATTGAAACAAGGGATTCAAACAAGCATGCACCCTTTAAACGCATTATATGGCATTAATTCATTCATCACTGTTACTGTCTCTCTTCCTCAACTCAAGCTCTCACTGAAATAAAGGAGAAGCTCACTGCACTATAACCAATAATATTCAATCCTCATTCTCCGACGCATCACTAAGTCCATTAATTGTTCGCTTTCGAGGCGTTTCAGTCACAACTAACTGGTCTGTCAAAGCATTTCGCCATTTTGTACGCACTTTGTTGTTATGCGAAAGCTAAACGCAGATTGGCTGACCTAGTAATGGGACTCAACATCACATGACTCACGTGAAAATGTCTACTTCTTCGGAAGTTTTTCCCCTGTAAAATTTGGTCTTGTCTGGTTTTTTCCCTGTAAAATTTGGTCTTGTCTGGTTTTTCCCCTGTAAAATTTGTACTTGTCTGGTTTTTCCCCAGATGGCCATAATTTTAAGTGCTAAATACCCGAGACTTGGCTGTTTTTTTCGGTTTGGAAACACAATATAATGAAACTTTACGACGGACTCTACATACCATAGGAAAAAACTCAAAATATGAAATTTTTGACATGTCTGCTTTTTCCCCTGTGCCTTTCTAACTATTAATGAACTATTAATGAACTATTAAAATTACAAAAAGTATCCAGAGTTGGTCATATTATTTATAGCTAAAATGTATAATCGATTTGCTCTTTAAGAATTTTTTTTTACATTGCCTTGACATAATGATAATAAAATTGTTCATATAGGTCCAAATCATAAACATATAGTTAATGTATGTCCGCTGGCCAACGTGCATTCTCCTATGCGGCCCGTCCACCTGGAATCCCTATCCACTACAGCTTCGCCAGAGCCCCTAGCTTCAATGAACAATGAACAATGAACAATATTTATTAGCCACATAGTACATAGGTACAATAAAGGCATAGTCAAAAACATAAGAAAATTATAGCATTTGTGAATAATAAATTGATTAATAATAGTAATACCAATATTAGTGATAAAAATGAAGGTAATAGAAAATTTATTAATTAAAGGTATCCTAAAAGAAAATTCAGGGGGGATAATTTAGTTTATAATACAATTTTTGGGGGAAAAAAACTAACAAAGAAAAAAAAAAAAAAAAAAAAAAAAAAAAAAAAAAAAAAAAACTTAATTTACTAACATAGACATACAAGTACATCATTTTCATTAGACATGCACAGCATTAACATAGTGAGAACAAACATTTAAGAAATCATTCACAAATTTTTCTTGCGGCTTAGTATATTACATTTCTTCTACGACTATCTCTCATTAGCATAGTGACAAACCAACAAGTTAAAATACTTAAACATTTCTAACCTATTTTTCATTTTTTAAAAGCAGATACTAATATTTTTGAAAATATGCTTAGTTTTTTAAGTTCTTTTAGAGAGCTAGAATTAAGCAGTTCCGACATTTTTTCTACATTAGGTCTGTTATAGTAATTTTTTTTTAGATACATTTTTCGTTGGGCATTGAAGTGCACACATTGAAGTAAATAGTGAAATCCATCTCCTATATCTTTTAAGCAAAGGGGACATAATCTTAAATTATAATCTATTCTGGAGTGGCGACCCAGTTCAACAGGGAAATTATTGTTACTTGTTCGTATTTTTAATATATAGATAGCTTCTTTCAGATGTAATTTATTTAAAAAGGGTGGAATAATTTCCCAGTCAGATTTATATTTTAGAGCGCTATATAATTTACCTTTATTGCTTTTTTGCATACTCTCATAAAGTTCTTGTTTACTTTGATCATTTATACGTAAGTTAATTATTGATTTTGAAAGTTTAGTATCTATTATATACTGTTCTAACCAAATATATCCCAATCCTAGTTGTTCCAGTTGTAACTTTATATTGGCGGACCATTTGCATTTTTCAACCAAGTGCTCTTTAAGTAAAATGTTATAAATTATTTTAGAAATCCTGCTTTCTTTGCCGGTCGCTATTTTGATCCAGAAGTGTAACATTCTTTTTTTAATAAATGATCTTATATAAAGTTTGCCTGTTTCGCCTAAGACTACATAATTTGGTGTTTTTGTGTTTAATTTTAAAATCATCTTAAAATATCTTAGTCTAATATTTTCTAAAATGTCACAATTTTCCATACCCCATAGTTCGCAGCCGTAGGTTAGTATAGGTAGTACTGTTTGATCAAATAGATCAATTTGACTATCTATGGGCAAGCTTAGTGTATGGCATTTTCTGAGAAGATTGAACATAGCATTAGTACCTTTCATCTTACAATATTTCCTGTGTTCTGAGAAAGAACCGTTAGCTGAGAAGATTATTCCCAGGTATTTAAATTTAGAAACTATTTCTATAATATTATTATTTAGTACAAATTTCTGATTTCCTACCCTACCCTTTCTACCGAATATCATTATTTTGGTCTTATCTTCATTTATGTTTAAGTGGTTCTCCTTGCAATAGTTACTGTAAATGTTTAAGTTATTCTGTAATTCTTTTGCGGTTTTAGCTAGGATTGTTGTGTCGTCAGCATATAATAATGTGAATATTTTTAGTAAATCTGCGTTGTTATCGTTGCTGATAGTTAAGCTACTTGCGCCTTTTAGTTCTAAATAAGAATCTAAGTCATTAATAAACATAGAAAATAATAGAGGGCTCAGATGTTCTCCCTCTCTTAGTCCTGCTTCGCAGTTAAATAACGGTGACAGGTTTGTATTTAATTTTACTGTCGATTTAATATCTCTATATAACCCCTGTATACATTTAAGGAAAATTCCATCTATGCCTATATCTAACATTTTCGCCCAGAGTAATTTTCTTTTAATAGACGGGAAAGCTCTTTTTAGATCAATGAAGGCACAGAACAGTTTGTCACCTTTATTTTTTATTAAAAAGCTCAGCGCATATAGTATAAATGATGCTTCCGTTGTAGAATAACCTTCTCTAAAACCCATTTGATTCTCGTTTAATAAGTTGTGCTCTTCAAGGAACATCTCCATTCGTACATTAAGGATGGATGAGAATAGTTTACCTAAACATGATAATAAGGTAATTGGTCTAAAGTTTTCGGGCTTTGCCTTGCTGCCTTTATTTTTATATATTGGACATATCATCCCTAGTGACCAGCTTTCGGGGAAAATTCCATCTTTTAGGATAACATTAAATAGTTTTACGTATGTGGGTATCATTATAACCTTTGTGCATTTTATATATTCATTAAAAATTGTATCGTGTCCGCAGCTTTTATTATTACTTGTTTTATTGATGGCTGATAACACTTCATTATATGTTATTTCACCATTAAGTCTTGTCGTATCTAAGTTAGGTGCGGTTAAATTGGTTTTTATTGGGTTCATGCAACAGTTGTCTGTTGTTTCGTTTTGGGATTTGAAAAAATGGAACAATTCGTCAATACTAATTTCATTATAATCTTCTTTTCTGTTTTTATCCTTTAGGATACGCCAGTACTCTTTTGGATTCTTTCCTTTCAGATTTTTTATTTTATTTCTCATTTTGTTTTCATATTTATTTATAGCGGTGTTCATTTCACGCTTGTAGTTTTTACTGTGTGTTTTTAAACTTTCAAGTGAGCCTTTGGTTTTGAGGATACTATTCATTCTTCTTGCTTTAAGGTATAATCTTGGTTTTTGTCTACATATAAGTGTAAACCAGGGTTTATTTTTTTTTAGGTTATTTTTATCATTAGGGTATCGATTTGTGCCAAATATTTCAGTTGCAGATTGTATTAATATTTTATTTATTTCCTCTACTATGTTATTTATTTCTTGTTTTTTGTTTTCAGGGGAGTTACAAAGGTCACTTCTTTCTAGTAATTCGTCTAGTTTCAGATTTATGCTGTTTTTGTTTTGTTTTTCTACCATTTCAAAATAGTTCTTAGATTTAGTTTGCACCCACGGTTTAATTATCTCTACCACTGGTGTATCATTTAGTTGTCTACTCGCATTTCCAGGTTTATTTGCTCCACCAATCTCAATCTCATATTCACATGATATTAAACAATGGATATCTGAGAATAGGTGATCAAAGTCGTGGATTATTAGATTCCTAATTTTGTGAAAGAGGTCTTTGTCTGCTAGTACGTAATCGATTACTGTGCTAAATGTAGTCGTAGGTTTATGTGACAGTAACCCCTTCCTTCCATTCATTATTAACATGTTTGTGTTTTTACATGTTTCGATTAGTTTGCGGCCCCAGTTATTCGGTATTGTCGTATCTACGTTTATACGTTTGAGTGGAATGTCTTTTCTTTTAAGCGTTTCTTCTGTCTGGGCACTTATTTCTACATAGAGTTCGTGGGGACTTGTTATGGAGTCTATAATGTAATCTTCTCTTTCTTTGGTATGAGCGTTAAAATCACCCATTATGATTATATTGTTAGTGATATTTCTTTTATCGATTATTTCCATTTCTAGAATATTGAAAAAATCAGGTTGAGCATATGGGGAATTCTCGGGTGGGGTATAAATAATTAGAATTAATAAGGGATTGTTTTCTGCTCCTATTTGTAGCCAAATCATTTCATTATTGTCACATCTTAATATTTTAGTTTTATCAACTAAGTCATTTTTTATGGCCACACTCAGTCCCCCCGATCTACTATTGTTATTATGGTGTCTAAATTTGTGGAAAAGGGTAAAGTGTTCTATACTTATAGTATCGATATCTTCCACCTTGTCATTATTAAGTTTTGTTTCCGAAAGACCTATAACATCAAACAAATTTATCTTATCAACAAACTCTGGATACATCATTCTCCTCACCAGGCCACATACATTTACATAGGCTAACCTTAAAAAGCGTTTTTGGTTTTGTTCACCTATGCTAATGCCACTGTCCTACAGCATCGTGAGCGTTACGCAGTCTTCCGAGGTCGTACCACCCTCCTGATGCATCTGTTGTTGCTGGTATTGTTGTTCTTTCTGCTGATGTTGAGGCTGTAGCTGGAGTAGCTGGGGTTGTGGTTGCTGCTGCAGTTGCTGATGGTACTGCTGATGTAGTTGCTGCTGTTGGTATTGAGGTTGTTGTTGGATTTGCTGCTGATGATGATGAGAGGGATGCTGCGGCTGCTGGTGTTGAAGTTGTTGCTGGTGTTGGTGGTGCTGCTGCTGAAGTTGTAGCTGCTGGTGATAAGGTTGTTGCTGGTGTTGGGGTAGCTGCTGCTGTGGCAACTGATGCTGCTGATGTTGAAGATGATGTGATTGCAGGTGCATTTGCTGTTGTTGCTGATATTGTTCTTGGTGATATTGTTGTTGTTGCTGCGAATGTTGAGGTGGTCCCGTGGGATAATCTCGTTGTCGTTGTAGGTATAGTTCTGGAGCCTGCTGTTGTTGTTCTTGTTGTTCTTGTTGGTATTGCTGATGGTGAGGCTGTTGCTGAGGCTGTTCTTGTTGTTGATGCTGTCGTTGTTGTTGCCGTTGATCATGTCCGTGTTGATGCCGCTGTTGTTGCAGATTCAATTGTTTTTGATGGGGTTGGTAAGATTGTTTTTCTTGATCATTCAGTTCTTGCTGGATATGTTGAGACCGATACAGTAGTTCTCGCTGATGTTGTTGCTGGGGTTGCCATAATTGTTGATTATGACGCTGGTTCTGTTGAGGCTGTTGTTGTTCTCGTTGTATGTTTTGTTCATGGTGAGGTTGTTGTTGTCGAGTTTGCTGTTGTTGTTGTTGTTGTTGTGAGGGTTGAGAGCGGCTCGATTGCTGTCGGTGTTGATCTTGACTTCGCCAGGGTCGTTGTTCGTCCGGTGCTCTGAGGGCAACAATTTCGCCTTGACTGTCAACCCTCCAAGACCCTTCCGGAGAGGTCAGGATGTCATTTTTAAGGAATACGTTTCGACCATATTTTTCCTTTAGATCCTTTAGTTTAGGTAAAAGGATTTTTCTTCTTTCGTTTACTTTCTTCGGGAGATGATCTCTTATTCCAAAGGGTTTTCCAGCCAGTTTGTAAGCGATTCTTCTAATTGAGTTTTTGTCATATAGATGGAGGAAGGTCACCACAATAGGTCTTTGCTGTCCTCTGTGATAGCGTCCCAATCTATAGCAGCCTTCAATCGCGAGTTCATGGTCTATCCCCAAGTGGTCATGAAGGAACTGATTAACCGTGCTGTAGCAGTCTTCGTCTCTTCCGACTTCTTCTAAACCAGTTAGAAGTAGATTGTTTATTAGATCCTTGGTCTCGAGCGATAGAGTACGCTCCTCAAGTTCGTTCAACGATTTGTTGAGCTGACCAAGGTCCTCTTCGTGCTTCTTTAAGGTGGTGATGTTTTCAGTTGAAATCTTATCTACTATACTGATTTCTTGTTCAACTGCGGTCACACGCTCATTCAGTTGCTTTACCATTCCAATCTCCTCGCTAATCTTCTCCACCCTAGCTACTAACGTGTCTAGAGAAGCTTGAAAGGTTGGAAAAATTTGCAGGTGTTGCATCATGGCTTCTATTTTCAAGCTACTCTCTGATATTGAGAGCTGAACGTTAGTAAATGCCTGCAAGATTTTGTTATTGAAATCCTGCTGTGGCCCATTAATGGTTGTTTGCACAGAGATATCCAAGCAACAACCATTAAATGAAGAGGAGCGACGCAGCCTTTTTTTATTTTTTCCACCAGCCTGCTTAACATCCCCAACAGCGTCTAGTACTCCAGTGCTACAATCACTACCAAACGTAACATCAGACAACTGCACACATGCCATAATAAAAACAAAGTCTGAAGGTCCAAAGAAGAGAAAGGTTCTCTCCCTTGTTTACAGACGGTTCGTCTGTTAACTGTTGATTGTTGACTATTGACTGGAGGGTTGATATGCAGGCAGAGAGAGGGGAGGAGAGGGGAGGAGAAGGTTGATATGCCAGGTCAGGGGCTGCGGGGGACGATATGCGGTGACAATGTCCAGCTCTCGTCCCACGTCTAGTTGGTAAGTGGCGTCCGATACCGAGCTATGTTTACACAAAATTCCAGGAGTAAAAGTTATATCATGTGTAGTACACGGTACACAGTTGAATAAACTTGACAGTTTAGATTAAGAGTGGGAAAAAACACAGTGTTGTGACTAGTTGTGAGAACTGCTCAGTCACTTTGACTCTAACAATCTTAGCAAACTTAATAAAATGATTAATAAAGTCGATTATACAAATTAGTCAATAATTGACTTAATTGTCGCGCAATGACCGAACAAAACACACAATTTGAAAGATTAATTCACAACAAATCAACCAATATAAGTTTCACAATGAAGAGCGAAAAATGAAACCACAAACAATCATCAAATATGAAGAGACGAAATACACTGCTGCCTGCTGGCGCAACACACACATTCACATTCGACACCTTCAGGACCCAGCTGAAGACTCACCTATTCCAATAACAGTATTCACCGGTATATACATACATTTTCGTCTGTTCTTCGTTGTTTGTACTATGTCTGTAACTGTTGTCAGCGCGTAGAACTATGGTCAACGGGATAATAATTATTATTATTAATATTATTACATTTATCATGTAAGTATTATAACGTTTACTATACATTATTCTCGTGCACTAGCTCGAATTCCCACTGAAGCTAATTATACGTCTGCAATAGTAAATAACCAATTTGTAAGAATGAAACACATTTGATAATATACACATTTTTAATAAGCAAATATGTTCATGTACAATCTTTGTAAATACACATATTTTAAGTGATCAATTGTGAACAACGGAAGAATACAAAATGACATTAGGCCTACTATTAAACTTACTATTAACCCTTCCCGTACCGACCTACTTCTATCTATGCTGCCTTCAGTTCCGCTATATACGCGCCCGGGACTGTAAGGGTTAATAATTCTGTAACATTCTTTTCTTTTACCAGGCACAGAAAAATGCATTATTTTGCAGGACACCACGTGGTGCTGTAGTTGACATTGTTATTATATCCACTATGAACAATCTCATCTTTAAACCAATCTTGTCCGTATATGTATACAGGCGCCCCACTGCTACCGACGCAGGTACACGCCTTGTAGGTGAAGAACCATCCAATATCATTCTCAATGTCTTTCTTCACTTGCTCCTCTAAGAAACTGAACGAAATCTTCTTGGTCCATCCATGAGGATGCGACACAATAACAACTAAACGATCATCGTATTGTACTTTTTTACGATTTGAGTATTGTTCGTTAATAGTTTTCCAATGATTATTGAATTTGTCGATACAACTGGTCAATTTGTGGGCCAAATCCCGGTCGCACGTTGCACCGGCTAGCAAACACAAATCTCCCGAAACATTGGACCACATTTTTTTTATCAGCCGAAACTTTTTATATGTACCGTCATCATTGTCATAGAAAACATAACATACAGCATTCTCGGCTTCAGATGTTTCGTATACAACGTGTGTAGCTGTATACACCCAAACGATCCAACTTTCTCGTTTTCTAGAAGTCGTATATCGGCAATCAGAACAAGTGCAGATAATCCCTTTAGAATCATCTTGAAATACATCAGAAATTCGTCCACTTCCACAGAATTCAACAGTACAGCCTCTTTCTGCATAGCCTACGCATTTTTCGTTTTTAGACCTCTTATTCGTCCAGTATTTGGGCCTTAGAAGGCTGCAGTGTTTAACAACAATCTTGACAGTCAATGAAGCCATTTCTTGAATGAGATCAATGATTTCTGTGCTGCGATATTCATCAGGTAACATTTCGCCTGTTATTTCCTTTACTTTGTAGTAGTTATTGTGATAGAGTTTACAGCTCTTTAATTTAGAACATTCCGTAGATTATTTGCCTTTTTCTAGAACTAAAGTCTCGTGTGTACCTAGAATAAAATAATAGCCTATGTTATTATTTTTCTCATTTAAAAGGAAATAAGTGTCATGAAGTACAAGCTGCTAACTATAACGATTCCTTAAAAAACTAATATTGTAAAATGATAATTATTTCAAGATGATAAAGTATTGGGTTAGTCTACCTGTTTAATTTGGTATGTGTTAAACATCATTAGACTAGTGACTAGAGTTACCAAAATTTACTATAACATTCCTTTCTAGCTAGCCTGGGTCAGTTAAAGTGTACAAGTCTTAGTTTCATTTTACCATGCACCCTGGACCCAGGTAGAAAACCGTGTATGTGTGTGTGGGGGTATCAGTGTGTGTGTGCTGGGAGTGATGTGTGAAAGGGATGGACAGAGAGAGAGAGGAGGACAAAAGGAGTCATACGGAGTTTGGCCCTTTTAGAGTGTAGTTGAGTTGATAGAGTAGGAATTTGGAGTAGCTTATAAAGAATAAAGTAGGGATTATGAATATAATGAATAAATAGATTATCACAGTTAACTGATCTTTGTTATTTTGTGAGAGAGTCTAAATTAGTTTAGCTACCACGCACACTATTCTATTAATTACATTGACTTCGTAACAGTATGGATAGACCATAAGACAACATTTTATCATGTTAACCAAAAGAACCTTGAAATAAAATATAACGTTTTACTGGTTAAACACTGTGTTCGCTAATTACTAAAACAAAATATAATTTAAATATCATCTGTCAATCAAAATACGCATATAAATATATTTAACCCTTAATCATATTGCTATATGTATTATATATATTTTTAAACTAATATATACTTATTAGTATTTAATGTTCTAGATATGTATGTAGCTAGATTTCTATATTTCTAGAGTATACATTACGCCATGTCGCTTCCAGCTTCTCTGGTGTTTCTATAGTTTTATTTTACCTGTTGACTGCACATAAGACTACGGTATATTATATATACCGTACCTAAAAGAAAAGTTGTTATACGTTAAATTCTTTTGACTACTTGAAAAGTAAAGATAACATTAAGTTATACAATAATTTAATAATTCATCATGTGACCTGAGCTTCTTACTTCAAGTAAATCAAGTGATATCAATAGCATTAAAAAATGACCTTACCGTAATCAAATTTTGATTGGCTCGATCCCATTATGCATTATTCTGTGGTCTATCAGCCATTCTGTAACACAAGTTGACATTTGGTAAATAATAACTATTTATTTTCCAATATATATATTTTATTTCTTCATTTTAGCTTTAAATTTTGTCAACTAAATAGTTTTCTATAAGATGCAAGACAATATCCTCTGAAGTCCAATATCCTCGGCGTATGCATCTTTGAGTAAAAAAAACAACAATGGTAGCTGTGGCATGACGGGCACTCTACGTGGTTATTTGGCTCCTGTAGAGGCTGATTATTGCGATGTCACAGTGACGTTGGACCTTAGAATTATTTATATTTTAGTCCTTATTCCACGTGGCTGACGCGTTGCTGTATTGGTTAGAGTAATTCCTACTACTACAAGACACGAGTGCTAATACATGAGCATACACAAGAACAATGATTGATTCAATGCTGAGATGAAATTCGAATATTGTTTATTTAGGTATAAGCGATAGATGGCAGAAGTAATCCACAATACAAATTTACAGTGTAACAGCATATAATTGGACCGGCCGAAAGACAGGACTGGCGTGTTCGAACGACCCCAAAGCCGTTGTTCATGCTATGTTAGCTAGTGCCCTCTGTATGGGAGGTGGGGGAAAGGAGGGGGGGCGATTAACCGCGTGTCTTTAATGATGAGACACGGGTAGGGGAAATGGGGGGTGTAAAGGGGAGGGGGTCTAGATACCTTCCGGTCTGCGAGGAAGAGGAAGAATGCATAATATGTGTCAATTGACCAGTTTAGCCACCTGCGCTGGCCGTAGTCTAACAGGTAATTGTTATCTACCAGACCTGGCCGGTGGCCGGTGGAGGTGGGGGGGGGATCAAAGGAGGGATTATTCTTTGACGAGGGGAGGGGCCGGGAAGTACAGACATGGGGGAGGAGTAAATGGAAGCATTTTGAATTATACAAGACAGATAACTATGTTTTGTGTAATAATGTATAATGTATATATCTATACATGTAGAAACAGTTATTAAAGAGAAAGTAAATACATTAATATATAAACATTACTGCAAGATACAAATACAATCATACATCCTTCATTCATTTGTGAGCACCGCAATGAGCCAGGATTAATTGTAGTTTATAGGTTGGAGTGTTTGTGAGTAAGTGCCATGGCACTAGACTTAAGTGGTTGCGCCTCTAGTGAATTTATCACAGTAGCGTATAAAAAAGGCAAATACATTATATTACCCGCAATACAATATTGTCAGTTCTACTTTTTACAAATACTTTATAATATTGGAAAATATCTAGAGGGGCATACAGCGACATACGTTTACTAAAACTGTAACATATTATAGTTAGCTATAGAATTTGGGCAAACGAAAAATTTCCGAATAAAAGGCAAGAATAAGATAAGATAATTGTAACATTATTATTGAAAAATGTTTAAGAGTTTTTGTGACGATAAAACATTTAAAAGCTCGAAAGAACAAAACGCATATATGGTTTCTAAGAATTTCTTTTTTTTACAGTACAGAAACTAATAATGCGTCAACAATAAAATATTTAGATAAGTTTGTAAATTCAAAAGTATTAAACTATAATATATTAATTATATAATTATAATTATTAATTATATAATTATATTTATACCAAAATTACTTTTTCAATTTCTCTAATTATTTGATCCTTGTGAGTCAAAATGACAAAGATAAATATGATACATTCTGAAAACACAAAAAATTACTCCAGCTAAAGTTTAATCTGTGTATGTTAGAAGTTAAACTAATCAAACGATATTCAATTTAAACTAATCTTAACTCGGATAGTTTCAAACCTGTTAATACATGAACATGTTGGTTAGTCCCAGAATTAATGAATTTTCGTTTCACCCAGGTTAAAAGAACATTATAGAGGCCTAAAACTCTTTGCCAATCAATTTCATATAAAAAAGATAGCACGAAAAATTGATACAAATGATATATTTGTTTTAACATAGTAATATATATTTACCTCTTGTTGTTGATGGGCTACAGATCTGTGTACAGGTGCTTACACAAGAAAACGTTAACACAGTAGATATATTTCTTGTTATGCCATGACCCCAATTTGCTTCCCGTTTGTATAGTGTTCTAGAAATACTATTAACGTGTTGTCTGCAACTAAACCATAGAATAATGGTCCTAATATTATAAGTATTTGTAGTACTTTTCACTTAATAGGTAATGATAACTTAAAGACATATAATTCGTAAAATTCCCAATGAATATTGGGCTAGTATATATCTCTAGATTCTGAAATTAGACATAAAATCGAATAAATAAATGTCCTTACCGTAATCAAATTGAAATTGTCTCTATCTTATCATTAACCATTTTATAGTCTACAGGTCCTTATATAACACACAATGCAATAAGATTTCTTCGGTAAACTTATATTAGTCTCTCGTAAACAAAAAAATTTCAATCCCTGTATACGAGGTCTAAGACGAGAAAAGGCGAGGTACACATTTTTAACACACTATTGAGTTTCGGTTTCCTTTCTTGGAAGACGTTTAAAAAAAATATAGTAGTAGAAAATTAAAATGTATAGTTAATATAATTGTGTGTAACACAATATTGCAGAATGGTTATACAATTGTTAATCGCTGTTCTTTGGTGTTAGTTTTCATAAGGTTTAATGTTAAAGCAAAACTATATAAAGATATTCGTTCAAACGTTTATCAAGGTAAAAAGAAAAATGCAAGAACTTGCACTTACAATCTATTCCCACTGTCTTACTATTCAATTGAGAATTTTCAGTGGACAGTTATAAGAAAATATATTACAATTTTATATATACGAATTGTCAAACACTTTAAGTGCCTTATTAATCCATACTTTACAGTTGAAATAAGGAAGTTTAAACGTTTTCTAGTTTGGTGTTCTTTTTGTAAGTCAAGCTCTGTTTTTTCAAGGAAAATATAAAATGTTTCATTATTTGTTTTCAGTATCTATGGAAAGTCGAACTAAATTGTATTTTTTACTGTAAGTAAATGTAGCCTATATATTTTATTTTAGTTCTTACAAAAATTGTATTACATAATTGGATGTTGCAAACGGTAATATTAAATAACGACTAGCACAAACACACATACTCACACACACACATATACATACACTGTCTTATATATTAATATATATATATATATAAGTGAAATTGCCTGATGTCGCCCTGGGAAAAAATACATACCCCTGTAGTATAGCTACATAAATAAATATATAAACTACAATAAACATAATGCAATGATACAATTAGGACTATATTTATTTTATGTTTGTTTTGTTGGTAAAAGAAAAACTCAATTCATTATTGCTTATAATTGTTTTATATTTGTGGTTTGCCAAACCAGGAATGTTTACATTGTATTTTGTAAGAAAAGTGATTTGCAAGTTTATTGCTGCTTGATGTGTGTCGTTTATAGGCCTATAATTGATTTAATTGTGATATAGGCTGAGATTAAATTTGAAACCCTACACTTAGTTGAGTCTACTAGATTAGTTATATTAACCTTAATCTCGGCCTAATATCGTAGTTTAGGCTCTTGAAATAGTTTTTAGTTTAGCACTAGACAGCCAAATAAAGTTATTTTAATTACTGCGTTTATTTTAGTTTCGTTCGTCCATCTTTTGTCATTATTTATGTTTTATTAATATAATACGTGTTTATTTGTTTGCGTTTTTTTAGCATTTATTATAATTGGGCCTTTATTATTTCAAACTATTGCACTCCGACCTATATATTAGCATATTATACATAATATACTATTATTAACATATCTACGTAAACGTGTATAAAGAGTATATATGTATAGACATTTACTTATAAAAAGTTTGATACATAATTTTTTTTTTATTCCAGTATGAGCTGTGAAATGGGAAATAGGTCATCTAAAAACAAACATAGAAATTTTCATTTTGGTAAATATGTATCTTTATTATATTTATGGTATATAATACGCATGTAAAGTATGATATGTTATTTATCATATATCTACATAAATATATATAATATAGTCAAAATATATAAATATTTATATTTATTATTTTCCATATAACTTTATAGTTAGGCCTATATTTTTTCTACTAATCAGTTCAATGCGGGTTCCAAAAATCCTAGTAAAACGTACAATATGAACGCCTACTGTTGGTACTGTGTTTATTTACTGGCGCAGGTTTTAATAATTTGTTCTAGAATTAGATATTGGCCTACTGATAAAAAGTTGATTCAATGCCGTTATGTTTTGGTGTTTTTCTATAGATTGGATCTTCTTATTAATGTCAGTGACGTTGAAGACCCCTATTATCCAATGATATCATTTTTATATTTCGTTTAAAATACGTGCAATGTGTTTGCACAGATCAGTCTTTATTCCGTTGTAGATTTTGGTGGTCTGTATTAACTCTGTATACTCTGCCTAGAATTTGTGGTATTGAATTAGATCTACTAATTATTCAAAATGCTGTTTCTTGATTATTATTAGATTCTTTTGTTATTTCTTTTGCTATTAGGGTATTAGTGTAGCTAGTAGGACCCCTCCATGACTGTTAGACATATTTTCTTTTCTAAAAATTTCATAATTGCTATTGAGTATAAATTTCAGTTTAGTGTTACGACCACAACCTCTGTGATTAGAGCCGTCTAAATGTTGTTGATAATTCTCGTTAGTCCCATGTTAGACTTTGGTTATTATTATTTATATTTCAGTATTACACGAACTCTCCATATTGCCCTGGGAACAAACTAATGATTTGCGTTCTATCAGTTCCTTTTCTTGGCGTTGTAGTTGTAAATATATATATTATAGTATAATATGGTAAACAATGAAACAAAAATAGTAACTTGACAAAGAAGCTTCAGTGTAAATATTGTTGATTATATTCAGGTGAAAACTCTGATATTTGCAAGTATAGTGTCACATATTGGTGGTTCCAAATGCTAGAGCACACATTACTTATTTCCTCTCTCTCTCTCTGCAACGCGAGTTTTGTGGGCGGTGCTTGGCTTGGACTGTTCTAAGAATCCACTCTCGTGCCGACCTCAAATTCTCGGAATGGCTAGGAATAGTCTATTATTTCTCGTACAGGGGAGTTTATGTTAAAGCTATCATTTTTATAATGAGTTTTGCAATGATACCATTATTTTCACCCTTCCTAGTAATAGGTCTGTTCCTATTTCAGATCCTTTTACCAGGATTAAAATCCAGGAACTTCGTTACACCACCGCGCCCGTGCTTAAACTAATAGTATTAGTTATAAGATACAAATGATTTTTTTATGTTTGTCATAGAAAACAAATATTGCCACAAATTAAGCAATATTTTTAAAATCTCTATGGTTGACTTTAAAAAGTATCTAATCAGATGACATCAATCTCAAACCCCAAGTTTCACTTGTGTCATCAAAATAGTTCGTCGAAACATTTAGAGCCATTTAATAAAATAATCATAAAACCAATATAAAATCAACATATGTTTTGCTTTTATAAGGGAGTACATCTAAAACAATTTCAATAGAAGATTATCTACGGATTTATTAAATTAGAAAAAAGATCTCAGTTTAATATTATACTGCTGAAAAATTAGCTCACTTAGCAATCCCGATTGTGAGAATGAGTTTAATTTAAATATTTGCAATTACGTACACACATTTTTGTTTATTTCAGAGGTCCAGTTTTCTGAGATTGAAATTGATGTTCTCTACCCTGAGAGAATCCGAGTAACCAAAGTTATACAACTACGAAGAAATGGAAGAAATTTAAAGGTTGAAGAGGTGAGTTTACAGTTTGGTACCAACTGTTAAAATATGTTTTTTGACATTTGAATTTGAAGATTTGGAATCTGTAATACTCTTTGAGGTTATCACTCTGTAAAATATTCATTTAAAATAAAGTAAAGTATTCCGTCGGATTTGATCCATTTGGAACCTGCGTTAACCAGCCTTGGCATTATTAGGATTGTGTGGCTAGAACAATACCCAACATCCTTTTTTTTCTCCAACTAAAGTCAGGTACCATTAGTACAAGTGATAGATGGGTAGACTCAGGGACACCTTCTAGACTCTAGACCAAAGAACAAATCGTAGCCTTCACCAGAATTCTAACCCAGCTGATCGCACTGAATCTCCGCAACCGACAAAACATTTATACTCTCATATTTTATGGTTTTGGTAAAATTATGTAGTTACATTTTGAATCTGATTTCTATAAAAAGTTTATTTTTTATCTCGTTTCCTTTTTTTATCAATTATTAATACATTGCCTTATAAATATGTTTTTAAAAATATGTCTTTTTATTTTAAATTTGGTTCTAAAGTCATTTTCAAAACTATGCTAAATACCCTTTTATTAAATGTAACCAGAAACTATCACAGCTGAATTACTTTCTCATTTAACATTCAGTTGTAAAACGCTTTTTACATGCATACCATTTAAATTGTTTATTGTGTTAGAGTGTAATTTTGAGCCTTGTCAAGCGTTGATTTTGTTTAGCCTAATAATCGAATATCAATTTCTTATGCGTGTATTTTTTCTTGATCTGATTTTCTTTAATATACTATTGTTACGTCCACAATCCCCTTGTGGCCAGAGCTGTGTAGATCTTGCACAAATTCAGTATTTGTATTCCAACATTTCCTTTCTTGTAAATTATGGTAGTAGATAAATCTTATAGTAATGTATACAACACAATAGGATAGTAACTTGACAAAGAAGCTTCAGTGTAACTGTTGTTGATAGTTTATTTCAGGTGGTATGTTCAATATATACAATATATCTATTATGTACAGTTAGAATAAAATAGTGCAAACACAAACGTTCTCAAGGGAACATATTTTGAAAACTCTCTGTCTTTCAGACAAAACAAATCATTAAATACTATCCGAGTGGTGCAAGGGATAGACCCACTACCAGTAGGGGTGAAAATCATGGTAACATTACAAAACTCATAACAAAACGATATAAACTTCCCCTATTAAATAATGAGTCGTTCCCAGACTCTGAGAATTTGAGATCAACACAGAATCCCAGCATTACCTAGAACCTTTCGTTTTCCTACTAAACGTCCTAATATCGCGTGTAGTAAGAAAAGAGAGAGAGAGGAGAATAAACATTGCGTGTTCCAATTCTTGGAAAAACAATATACATGACACGCCCCCACCCAATGAAAGAAATAATGTACCATAATTACCCAAGTAATACTCAACATGGTACATTTTTCGTACTTAACACTATCGTTTTAATAACCAACAATCAATGGAAGATTATTAGACAATTTAAGCAAACATGGCTCACTGGCACAACTAAATTATAAAAAGTGTCACTACCCAATGGTAATTGTGATTATAACGTGATGGACAAATATTTCACCGTTAGTATTAATATTAACTAATGTCTCAACAAGTACAAATAATTCAAAAATATTATAGTCATTCTTATTTTAACTATGTACAGTTGTGTGGATTTCCACCAAAAATTTGCAAAAAGTCTTAATCTATTTAAACAAATATAACATTGCTCAAACTATTGTCAATTTCCAACAGTTTACTTCTAATATACAAACCAAAAGATAAGTAATACATAACTCGAATCAAACTATAGGTTACTTCCCCTTTAAATTACAGTGTCAACTTGACATTAACAGGGTTCATACCTAAGATGATGATACTTCCCCTTTTCTCAAATACGAGGAGAAAATACACTCTAGTTACGATTACTACAGTAATCTAAATATTAAAATGTAATCCACTATTATGCCTTTTTGGCAAATTTAAAAGTTTAATATAAAAGATTGTTCAGGGTTGAATGAGTGCACACCTTTAGGTACCTTTGTTTCCCTCCATTCCCGGATATATGGAATATATAACAACCTATACAACATAGTGAATATCCACTAGTTTTTCCCATTCTATTACCATGCTATAACAATTTAGCAATAGATTTCCAATATTATCTATTAATTTATACCAATTAAGATTACATCTCTTTCTAAGATAAAAATTGTACATATTATTATTTAGTTCCATTCATTAACTAAAATAAAACAAGATAATAAATCAACTAGCTCAAAGTTTTCCCACTTAATTGCATGTGATGACAATTACTTTTATCCATCCATATCAAGTAAATACGTGCATATTATATATTTCTTGCATCATGCATCAACATTTAAATGGAATTTCTTTTCCATAATCAAATGAATTTAAAATATATCAGAACATCAATATTATACATGATTATAAGAATTATTAATACTTTCAAAAGACTTGACTTCTGTATGATACAAGTATTCTATAGGTATTCCATAATCAAAATTCAAACGAATGATAGGTTATCATGACACATTCTTAATGAATAAGTGAGATGATCTGAAAAAGAAGTATGGGTTATTCAGTCAATCATGTAGCACCCGAGATAGAGTATCAGCTGTGACGTTGTCCCTACCCCTCAGGTGTTTTATGTTTAAGTCATAGGCTTGGAGGAATAAGCTCCATCTAACAAGCCTCTGGTTTTGCTTGACCCTGGAGAGAAAAGTCAGAGGGTTGTGGTCGGTCAGTATTTCTATCGGGTACCCAGAGCTGTTTACATAGAAATCAAACTGTTTTAACGCTAGGATCAACCCTAAAAGTTCCTTCTCACTTGTATTATAATTACGTTCATGGATATTGAATTTCTGTGAGTGGTAGCACACCGGGTGCTCCTCTCCGTGGTCATCCTGCTGAGTCAGCACCGCTCCCATCCCAGTATCGCACGCGTCTACTGCAATTTTAAAGGGTCTATCAAAACGCGGGGTCACCAAAATAGGTGCCCTGGATAATCTTAACTTCAACTCATCAAACGCCTTTTGGCACTTGTCATACCAAACAAAGCGATTGTTCTTCTTTAGTAGGTCAGTTAAGGGGCAAGCTACCGTAGAAAAGTCCTGGCAAAACTTACGATAATACCCGGCCATTCCAAGGTAACTACGGAGTTGTTTCCTTGTCTGTGGCACTGGGACATTCTGAATAGCTTCTATTTTAGCATTTACTGGTTTAACCTTTCCACCACCCACTACATGTCCAAGATACTCGATAGTGGCATGTCCAAACTGACTCTTAGCCAGGTTTATTGTCAAATTGGCGTTATTCAGTCGTTCAAACAAGTGTCGTAGTTGACTGACATGTGTCTTGAAATCTGTACTATACACCACTATGTCGTCGAGGTAGGCATTACACTGGAAGATACCGCGAGTGAGGGTGTTTATAAGCCTTTGAAACGTCGCAGGGGCATTACGGAGTCCGAATGGCATGACCTTATACCTGTAAAGTCCGTCAGGTGTCACAAAGGCGGATACTTCCTGTGCCCGTGGCGTCAAAGGAATCTGAAAGTACGCGGAGAGAAGATCAATTTTTGTCACATACGTCGCATCACCTATCTTATCAATGAGGTCATCAATACGAGGAATGGGATACGAGTCAGTCTTTGTCAAATTATTTAATTTCCTAAAGTCTGTACAAAACCGCAATGTGTTGTCGGCTTTTGGTACCAACACACAGGGTGAAGACCATTCGCTATCACATTTTTCTCCTATGTCATCTTCTAACATATACTTTACATCTAATTTAATATGCTCAGGTCTGATGGGGTCAAATGGATGCTGTTTAATAGACCTGGCACTATTGGTTAACACTACATCGTGCTCTATTACATGTGTCCTACTGGGAACATTTGTAAACATTGACTTATTTTCATGTACCAGCTCAATAATCTTCTCCTTATCTTCTACCGGAAGATGTTCTAGCCTTGTATCTAAACTCTTAAGGGCATCTGTATTATTAAGTTTACTTTCTGCAAACTTATATTCTATCCTAGATAAATCCGTCGGGACTCTAGCTAATGAAATCATGGGGACCTCCCGTGGTTTACTCTTTTCCCTGGAAACATAGGGCTTAAGCAAATTAATATGGCATACCCTCTGCTTTTGTCTCCGGTCAGGAGTCTTTATCAAATAATTGACCTCGCCAAGCTTTGACTCTATCTCATAGGGTCCACTAAACTTTGCACTTAAAGGCTGATTTTGCAAAGGTAGAAACACAAGAACTTTGTCACCTGGTGCAAAAGTTCTAGCTGTAGCTTTACGGTCATAGTTCTGTCTCATACGCTCCTGCATCTGTGGAAAGTGAATCTTCACATGGTTAAAAGCATGATAAAGCCTATTTTTAAATTTATCTACATATGACAAAAGTCCAATCGGTTCACTGTCCGTTAGCCAAGTTTCATGTAGAAGTTTCAACGGACCTCTGACTGAGTGTCCATACACAAGTTCGAATGGGCTAAACCCCAGGGATTCCTGAGTGGCCTCCCTTGCAGCGAACAGTACATAAGGCACACCCTTATCCCAGTCTTTCTCGTTTTCATAACAGTACTTTTTAAGCATCGATTTTAATGTCTGATGAAACCTTTCCAGAGCTCCCTGGCTCTCAGGATGATAGGCACTTGATAGCCTATGGCTTATCCCTAATTGTTCCATGACTTGTTTGAAAATGTTCGAAGTAAAGTTAGTCCCCTGGTCGGACTGTACTGTCTTCGGTAGGCCATAACGTGTGAAGAAATTTGTCAGGGCGTCTACCACCTTCACTGTTGTTATGTTCCGCAACGGAATGGCTTCCGGGAAGCGAGTGGATGAACACATGACTGTGAGCAGGTATTGAAAACCGGCTTTTGTTTTCGGCAACGGGCCCACGCAATCAATGAGTATATGACTGAATGGTTCGTCGAACGCTGGTATCGGCTGGAGTGGAGCGACAGGAATTCGTTGGTTAGGACGTCCTACCATTTGGCATACGTGGCAAGTCTTGCAGTATTGTTCGACATCTCTTCTCAGTCCTGGCCAGTAGAAGTAAGGGAGGATACGGTGGTGCGTTTTTCGGACTCCCATGTGACCAGCGAAAGGAAGATCATGCGCCATACGCAGTATATCTTGACGATAGCACTTAGGTATTACAATCTGGTGAATACTGTCCCACTCGTTTGTACCTGAGTTGAGCGGTTTCGACTTTCTCATCAATACTTCATCTTTCATGTAGAAACATTCCGCCATTGCATCTGCAGTCTTTTCGTCAACAGCTTTCATTCTGAGTTGCATTATTACTTCGTCATTCAATTGTTCTCTCACCAATTTCTGCTTTGGTGACAAAATGTTATCGTTCTCTGTTGCATCACCAGTTGTTAGTTCAGCAAAGAACGTAGCACTTAAATCGATGTCAGGTGTTTCTGTTATCACTGTTTCATTCGCATGTGTGTCTTCAGAACAGACAAACACATCTTTCGTTGCACTACACGGCGTAGCAGGAGTCTTTACCGACTTCTTTTTCTGCATTGCTCTTGTCAGTGCACATGTTGGGCTTTCATTGGCAGGACGTAGGTTTTTGTCCTCCGCCATCTTTGTCTCCAACACTTTAACCATGGGCTCGACAGTGACTCTGCCGCCCATAATGTCATTTCCTAATATCATGGAAACGCCTTTGACGGGTAGTGCGCGCCACACTCCCACTACGATGTTACCTGTAAAAATATCCGACTCGAGTTTTATTCTGTGCAGTGGAGCTTCCACAGCCTCCATACTAGCACCTCTCAGCACAACAGACTCACCGGTACTGGTGGCATCCGTTAACGGCACACTGCCCTCCAGGATCACGCTGACAGCAGAACCCGTGTCACGTAATATCTGTATTTTCTTCTTGCTGAGTACATCGACTTCTGTCGACACTGTCCCCTCGTAGACAAAGGGTCGAAAATCGGATAGGTCGTCCTCTTCCGGGACTTCAGGAACCATCTGTTCCTCACGGCCTTCTGAAAGCATAATAGATTGAGTACAGCTATTCTCTTTTACCTTAGATAGACTGTTCTCAAAAATCATCGACTCCACAACTATGGGCGATGCCGGCCGCATTTCTTTTGAGTTTCTTGACCCTGTGTTGCACACTTCTTCTGTCTGCTTGCTATCTTTCTGCACTCTGGCACAGTGTAGAATAGCACCTTGCTTCTTGGTAAGGATCCAACAATCTTTCTTCATGTGGCCCTCTTTCTTGCAATTGAAACATACCACCTTTGCTTTATTTACATCTGTCTGCTTCCTGAAATGAACTAAGTTACTATTATTATTTACACCACTGTTCTTATTATTGTTTTCACTTGTCTCTTTTGGTTTACTAGCCTCCTTGGGCTCTGGTTTGTGCACTTTGGGTTTGTCAGCATAATATGGCTTTATGCTGGCGTGAATTATGGCATAGTTATCTGCCAATCTAGCAGCTTCATGCACATCTTCAACCCCTCGGTCTGAGATGTGGGTTTTAATATCCACTCGAATACAATCATTGAATTCCTCAAACAATATTAGGTTCTTGAGTTTATCAAACTCACTTACATTCTGTGACCTTAGCCACTGTTCTAACATTTTCTCCTTTTGTCTCAAAAAGTCTACATGAGTTTGATCATATGCCTTCTTTCTGTCTCTAAATAGCTTTCTATATTTTTCTGGTGTCAGGGAATAACTTTTTAGCACCCTATCTTTGATTACTTCATAGTCATTTATTTCCTCGGGTGTTAAACTCAACACTACGTCCAATGCTTTTCCTTTGTTGAGAGTTGACCTTAACAATAAAGCCATCTTATCATCAGGGAACTGATAATCTACAGCTATCCTCTCAAAAAGCAAAAAGAAATCTTGAACATCTTCTTCTCTGAATATAGGCAAGTGTTGCTTCATTGCGCTAATATCCATACCATTGCTGTCCCTACGATGGTCAGGTCTGTTCATGCGTGCCATCTCTATCCTTTCTCTGCTTTCAATCCTAATTCTTTCATTTTCCCTTTCAGTTTCTATCCTAATTCTTTCATTTTCCCTTTCAGTTTCTATCCTAATTCTTTCATTTTCTCTTTCAGTTTCTATCCTCATTCTTTCCAATTCCATTCTCTTCATAGCTAATTGGAATTTTAGGTTTTCACTCAACCCTTCATCTTCATCATTGTTTGATGATCTAGATGACATATTTCTTACCTCGTCTCCGTGGGCAATTACCTCGCCCCCACTGGGAGCTACATAACCTTCATTGATATCGTTCTGTGTCACTTCAATTACACTACCAGTGTTCATGGCATTCTGCCCGTTCAAACATGTCATAATTTCTTTGGTCAAACGATTACGATTAGGTCTTGCCTGTCCTGCCTCAATCCCAAAGGACTCAGCTAATTCTTTTAGTTCAGCAAATGACATGGCATTAAGTTCCTCACTTGATATATTCGAAGCCATAGTATAGTGTTCGAAATATTTGTTATAGTAGAGTAGTATATATTGTATAATAAAATATAAAGTTCCAACTTACGATTTGTCCAGAAATTTGCACAATATAATATTAAACACTTCGTGGAATCTTCACACTTCCCAAGGAATAAAAACGCAAACCAGTTCTCTCCTCTTTTTAAAAAGAATTGTTTCACAGTCCTGAAAACGAAACACAAATATGCCGCTCTCAGTACTACTAATGTCACAAAATATTTATAGGTCAGGAAAAAATATAACTCAAATTTTCCAGACGAGATCAACAAATTTTTTCCAATCCTAGATCAAGAAAAGTAGAACTCAAATCTACCGAACGAGACTACCAAATCTTGTCAATCCTAGGTCAGGAAAAGTAGAACTCAAATATACCGGGCGAGACCACCAAATTTTGTTACGTCCACAATCCCCTTGTGGCCAGAGCTGTGTAGATCTTGCTGATAATTCTCGTTAGTCCTAGGGGAGACTTTAATTATTAGTATTTATGTTTCAGTATTACACGAACTCTTCTTATAGTCCTGGGCACAAATTCAGTATTTGTATTCCAACATTTCCTTTCTTGTAAATTATGGTAGTAGATAAATCTTATAGTAATGTATACAACACAATAGGATAGTAACTTGACAAAGAAGCTTCAGTGTAACTGTTGTTGATAGTTTATTTCAGGTGGTATGTTCAATATATACAATATATCTATTATGTACAGTTAGAATAAAATAGTGCAAACACAAACGTTCTCAAGGGAACATATTTTGAAAACTCTCTGTCTTTCAGACAAAACAAATCATTAAATACTATCCGAGTGGTGCAAGGGATAGACCCACTACCAGTAGGGGTGAAAATCATGGTAACATCACAAAACTCATAACAAAACGATATAAACTTCCCCTATTAAATAATGAGTCGTTCCCAGACTCTGAGAATTTGAGATTAACACAGAATCCCAGCATTACCTAGAACCTTTCGTTTTCCTACTAAACGTCCTAATATCGCGTGTAGTAAGAAAAGAGAGAGAGAGGAGAATAAACATTGCGTGTTCCAATTCTTGGAAAAACAATATACATGACACTATTATTATTCCGAATTTCATTTTCAGTTCATAAATACTGCTTATCTTATTTTATTACAGACGCTCCTACTATAAAGAAGATTATTGCTTAGTTTTTCTTACAAATAAAATACATCGTATTTATTAAATTTTGTTTAAATTTTATTAAGAAGTAAACTACCAAATATTTTCATTTTTATATTTTTTTTTCTTGTTATTGTATTTTCTAATTCAAAGGTTAAAATCGACTTACTACAAGGTCTGGAAATTATCACACCAGATGATTATATGTTGGTCGCCCACTGTGGAAATGCAATGCAAATACTACCAGGGAATGAAGATATGATTCAATATAGAGATTACTTTCTGTCTGAAGGAGAAAATGGACACTTGGAAATTACATTAATTCAACAGTAGTTATTCTAATTATTGATGTTCTTGTTTGTTTTATTTTTTTGCTCTGAAAAATATGGCTATATGTCCGACCTGCGGACGTCCAAACCCATTGAAACTCTATTTTATACTGTTGGTATAATAAAAAATTACCTTACAACTAACCAAAATAAATCACAATTAGGATCACAATAGGACACTTGGCGTGTGGGGGATTTATTTATATTACAAAATGATGTATAATTATTAAAATAAGCAGATAGTGATATTGCATATATATATTGCATATATATATATATATATATATATATATGTTGTGACAGGGGGTGGGGTGGCCAGCAGGGTGCACGTTGTTGCGCGCCCAATCGGAGCCGGAATGCCCCCAAGTAATTGTACTGTCCCTACGGGCACTTTCTACTCATCAAAACAAAATTGGCTTGTTAGTCTATAGGCGTGATAGCAGAACTTATTCTTATAGCTAGTCTATAGGCGTGATAGCAGAACTTATTCTTATAGTTAGTCTATAGGCGTGATAGCAGAACTTATTCTTTAGTTAGTCTATAGACGTGATAGCAGAACTTATTCTTTTGTTAGTCTATAGGCGTGATAGCAGAACTTATTCTTTAGTTAGTCTATAGGCGTGATAGCAGAACTTATTCTTTAGTTAGTCTATAGGCGTGATAGCAGAACTTATTCTTTAGTTAGTCTATAGGCGTGATAGCAGAACTTATTCTTTAGTTAGTCTATAGGCGTGATAGCAGAACTTATTCTTTAGTTAGTCTATAGGCGTGTTAGCAGAACTTATTCTTTAGTTAGTCTATAGGCGTGATAGCAGAACTTATTCTTTAGTGCTATTGGATTCGATGGTAATAGTAATTTATATAGCGCTTCTATCCATGCTATTTTATCATGCTCAGTGCGCTCTAGAAGACTATTAATCTGTGAGAGGTTTCACTGCTGCCGGTTAAGCGCTCGTGATAACAACTCAATATTAACGTCATCTAGTCCAAAAACTCCCGTAGGGCGACAGGGATCTGCCGGTGGTGGGGATAGAACCCGCGACGTGTCAGGTGTTTTTTTGGTTGACAGTCCGGTGAGCTAACCACACGGCCAGCCGGCTTCACAAATACGATATATGCACGATATTTATATTTCTTGAAACACCGCTTATAATCTTCAGTACCTAGAACAAACATGTACACTAAGTAAAATAATCCACAAACGATGCTAGGTATGTGTAAGTCAAATGCCTCAGATTATTGGTGCAGTAGTGTTATCTCAAGGGTATCTCATTGCGATTTGCGGCCCAACCCATGTTTATACAACACACGAAACTAGACCGCGCGGACAATGGCTAGATAAAATACGGTCGCTTCTGCCTTACCACCTTTGTGGCTTATCAAGAGTCAATCATCGACTCGCATACACCATCCAGTCAATGCATGAGGCAAATGGTGTTTTTTTCCAGGTAGATAGTTTACTAAGTCGTGTGATAATTAATTGCCTTGATAATTATTGACCAATTCGATAGGACTTTCTCTGAAAAACAGCAGATGAAGAGAAAATGATTGTCACAGCGTACGTATCACTGTCCTTGCTACCATAAGCAAGCCGACATCACACCTCTGCCGCCTACCGAACATTCTTGCATCAGCACATCAAACATTGACCATGGATTTCCAGCCACTTCGCGAAATGGCCGGCCAAAGTAGCGTAAACACTGGCGATTTCCAGCGCATCGGACATTGGCCACGCGCCTCGGCCAAAGCGCGATCTGGCCGAACTTCGGGCGTTGGCCGTAACAAATATATGTACTATGGGTCACTGTGGACTATCTGCATCGCGTTCAACAGGCAATCCGAAGGTTCTGGGTTCCATTCCTGGTGGAGGTTAGTGTTTTTTTTCCCCGGGACTTAAATCTACCCAGCACTGATGGGTACCTGACATTAGTTGGGTTAAAGTAAGGAAGGCTATTAATAATAAGAAAGTTAGCTAATTTCAATCTTGAATCAATTAATCAGATACACATGCACTCTTTTGCATTTAACTTCCAAATACCATCCTTTTCTTTCTGCATCATTTTAATTTGTACAAAGCTCTATTGTTTATTTTTCCACTTATCCGCAAACAGAATAGACATCTCACAAAATACGACAAACCATTCTTTCAAAGACTTTGATTTTAAATATTAGATAATAAAAATATGTCTGCTTTGTAATATAAATACTTCATACGAAACCTGTTTGAATTAATATATATATATAGAATCTCATTATCTAAATGCCCAGTTATTAATTATTTTTAATTCTAATCCTATCCGTAATGATTACTACATATATGCATTTCGAAACCAGTTTATTGAGTATTTATTTGTATGTGTATGTATTTAGTTTACAAACCTGTGTTGTTGTTTGTTTTTATTTAAAACTTTTGTGTAAAAACAAAAATCTTTCTTTTGACAGTAACATAAATATACGTTTTTATTTAAATATATATTTTAAAATAATAATTCATACCTGCCTAGCTTCATTATTGTTTTTACATCTTTATAATTTATTTTAAGGTGAAAAAAGTAACTGCGATAAAATTATGTATCTATGTGCGAAAACTATATTTCGGCAACTTTTTTTCAATATCATGACATGGGAGATACGATTGAATACACATTCTTTTAGTAGATGACTTGGAGTTTAGATTTGTTTAAACAGTAATACATTTGGTAGGTGTTTGTTCGTGTTATTGCATTTACTGTTTGCATGTTAAAATCTATTGTGTGGAGCAGTTGGCTTTGCATTTACATAGCAAGTAGCGTGTACACTATTGAAATTTTTTTTTTTATTTATAATTAAGCAATTGTAATTATTTGCCCATTTTGTTTTATTGAAATAAATTAAATATGACTAGCCACAAATAATGTCTTCGAAAACAAATATAGTAAATAGAATAAAATATAAAGTTAATACTATTTTTTTAAAGACATAAAATATTTATATTGGAAAGTTTATTAGATTTTATAGAAAACTATTTTGACAATTTTTGTTAGGATAAATGTATACATTAATACATGCATAAATATCTTAATTAATAGACTAATTGATTGCTAAGACCAATAATCAACTGAGTTTAAATGTGTGTAATATACAGATATTGAAAAAAAAATTGCATAAAGCACACACAAAAGAACAAAAGAAAAAAAAAAGAAGATAAACAAAACTAACCCATAAAAAGGAAGTTTTTATTATACCCCCTATCTTTGTAAACTAAGTTTATATTTAATTTATATTTTGATATATTAAAATAAATATAAGTGATATCATGCCTTATGAATTTCCACACTAAAATTTTGCGCATCCTTTTTTTTGTTCAAGCTTTGGCCAGCAAAAAAACATAAAAAGAAAACTCGCTTTGTTTCAGCTATATTGTGTCGTTTTCATTCTATTTATTTCGTAAAAAATCCAAAAATTTAATTTTCTTCCGTCTCTTCCTGTAGAGGCAGCCATGTTTTTTTCTTCGATTCTCAAATCGGTCGATGGTATTAGTGACTATTCCAAAGGCTACGATGCTGAAAATTTGATATAATGTATTGTTAGTCTGGACAAGTCTGCTGCCCAAGTTGCAGCTCGATTGGACGACGAGAAGTGGTCGAAAAATCAATGCTAAGTTTTGCTAACAAACATCCAAGCAAGCAAGTAAGCAGACAGATAGAAAATAGAAGTTAATAGAAAGAGAGTAATAACCAGCATTACGGGGGAGATAATAGACTAAAAGTTGAAAAAAAAAAAAAGGGGCCTTCATTTGTAATCAAGACCCCTTAGAATTATTTTTAGAATGTATAATAGTATCAATGATAAGGAAACAAAAATCATAGAATGAAATGTAATTAATATTTATATTACAAATATCAAATTACCTAAAAATGAGAAAATATCCATGTTGGATTGATTTATAGTAACATTTCTTTCGCTTTTATTGAATTATTTATATATGTGATGCAATTAAGAGTCACATAGTCCAGAAAATAGCATACCCTCTTGCCCCCCCCCCCTTTCACTCGCCCCGGTGACTAAGGGCTTTCTAACTTATCTCAAGTGTCACTGATTTAGGAAATGTAATTCCAGTTGATATCATTTTTTTTTTCTGATCGCGAACGGTGGACCTTGACATTTTTATGCATAGCTCTGGTCTTTTGCAAACGGCCCATCATTGGGCGACTTTCTAAGACCAGGGAGATGCCCCTGTTGATCTCAAAATTTAGTACCATGTGTCAAACCATTGGTATAGTTTACACTCCCCCTGTTCCTGCCCTCTATATAAGTTGAAACTGTTCGCTGTAAATGTAGTCCTAGCGCCAGTCTCGTAAGAAGACACATTTTCATTTTAGTTAGAAAGTCAGATCTAACTATTGTTACATTGTAAATATTGTTCTACCCGAATTATTTGATCCACTAGTTTATATGCCAGTTGAGTCACGTAGTTTCATATTTGTTGATGAAATGCATGCATCTGCTAATATTTTACATTCATCATTGCATTATTATTTTCTAACCACTTTCCGCTGCCATTGAATAAATGCATACAGTTTTCTATCACAAAACAACAGCGTACGTTACTGTTTGGTTATAAAGTGACATAGTTTGTTAGACTTAGACGTTTACGAAGCCACGTCTAAGAAAAGGTGTCAAATATAAATTTGCAAGAGTACAGTAGAGGCTGCCATCCGACTTCAAAAGATACCTCCAGACCAACGAAGTCAAGAGTACAGTAGAGGCTGCCATCCGACTTCAAAAGATACCTCCAGACCAAGAGTACAGTAGAGGCTGCCATCCGACTTCAAAAGATACCTCCAGACCAACGAAGCCAAGAGTACAGTAGAGGTTGCCATCCGACTTCAAAAGATACCTCTAGACCAACGAAGCCAAGAGTACAGTAGAGGCTGCCATCCGACTTCAAAAGATACCTCCAGACCAAGAGTACAGTAGAGGCTGCCATCCGACTTCAAAAGATACCTCAAGACCAAGAGTACATTATAGGCTGCCATCCGACTTCAAAAGATACCTCCAGACCAACGAAGCCAAGAGTACAGTAGAGGCTGCCATCCGACTTCAAAAGATACCTCCAGACCAACGATGCCAAGAGTACAGTAGAGGCTGCCATCCGACTTCAAAAGATACCTCCAGACCAACGAAGCCAAGAGTACAGTAAAGGCTGCCATCCGACTTCAAAAGATACCTCCAGACCATCGAAGCCAAGGGTGTGAGTTGAAATCTCCACAACACGTGTATTTGAGTCTAATCCACAACCACCTGGTTACAATATAATGAAAGTATTTCACAATAAAAAATTGATTACATATTGATACACAAATGTACAATATAAAAATGGTGATGCACATTTCAAAGAACATAACATTAAAACGTCTACATTTATCAAGAGATTTTTCTACACTATGCAATGTCTCCTTAAAAAGAAGCAAAAAAAAAATAGAATAAATAATACTACAAGCATTAAGTATGATTGAAATACTTCTTTTACATTGTTTAAAAAATTAGCGTTTAAAAAATATTTTTATGACAATAAATAAACATGACATGGCGAAACACTTTTCCCCATGATTGCATACTCTGTTGCTATTTAAAGTGCACATATGTGTTGGCTCTATCTAGCATTCAAATTAAATGTTAAGTTGTTAATGGACAGTATAGCTCTTTTCTAATTGAATGGGAAAATATTATGTCTAAATATTATGAGCGTCTTTAGAATAAATTACGCCAACGGGTCGAATAGTTCACATCTTTATTCTCATCTTTATTCTCATCTTTACTCTCATCTTTGTTCTGATCTTTGTTCTCATTTTTATTCTCATGTTTATTCTCATCTTTATTCTCATCTTTATTCTCATCTTTATTCTCATCTTTATTCTCATCTTTATTCTCATCTTTATTCTCATCATTATTACCATCTTTTTTCTCAACTTTATTTTTAACTTTATTCGTTCCACTGTGACAATAAGCAGAAAAATTGTAATTTGATCCCAGAATGAATACAGGCGCCCCGCTGCTTCCACTACAAGTACTGAGACTATAAGAAAAATAATGCTCTCCGAATCGAGTATTGATTCGTTTTTTCCACGATCCAACAGAAATTTGTTTTGAACATCCATGAGGATGAGAAACAATTATAGCAAGCTTATTCTCTTCCATTTTGTTTTTGTATTCCTTTTCAAAACGTGTCCAAATTTCTTTAAGCCTGGAATTTTTTTGGTCAAACATGTTTTTAATCTCCACATCGCACGTAACACAAAATAGTATGCACAGATCACCCTGAAAGTGTGACCATCTTTTTTTTATACCATAAATTTCTTTCTTAGAAGACTTGTCAGAATCAGAATCATAGAACAATGAGCATATCGTTTCCTCTGCCTCGTGTGTGTCAAACACAACATGAGTGGCAGTGTACACCTTTATAATCCACACATTTGAATTAGGCTTTTGCTTACATTTTAGGCACGGGCAAGTTACATTTTTGAATAATTTTCTTCTTTTACTTCTGTGAAATACATCCCAAATTCTTCCAGTCCCACGCATAACGTTCGTTTTACCAGCCATATTTGAAAAAGGATAAGGCGCGTCTGAGTTTTGCCATTTTTTGTCTTTTCTTTTTATACTAGTGAGATTTACTTGTATCAAAACTGTCATATCAGCCAGTAACTTGGTAAGTTCAAATACATTATCAGTTCGAAAATTTTCTGGTAAATGTTCTTTTGTAAAATCGTGAACGGGAATATACTTATTATGATACTTTTTCTTTCCACATCTATTCCATGTTTTCATTTCGGTACTGTCCCCTTCTACCTCGTGAGTACCTGTAAATGAACAAAACATTTGATGATTAAAAAATTATAGTGGTTATTGTCACAAGACTAAGACACACAGTTAATTCTTAAAATCACTCGAACGAAGGCTCCTCAATTCAATACGTAGATTCTTTAATCCTTAGTGCCTGTAACATAGTATACAATGGTCCATCACAACAATACTTTCTGTTCTTGACTGATAAACTTGGACGAAGACTGATCTCATACACGTCTTGTACAAGTACAGACCAAATCTCAACTGAAGTGTATCTAGGATTCAGCGTTGCTATATCATTCATACAACATGCGTACTTTCCTTTCATACCATAGTGCAATCTCGTACATAATAATAACATGCACACCTTTCTTATTCCTCATCTAACAACATGTGTACTTTCTATAATATCTATAATAGCGACAGTTATAATTATTTGTTGCTATTGAGATTTATAATATGTTCGCCATTACCTATGCATCTTATTCATATGAGAAAGTGTTATTCTTGCTGTATAAAGTAATGAAAAATAAAGTATTTACTATATTTATTATTATTAATGAGTCTTTCTATAACATGTCTTGACAAATAAGTACATCGTGTGTAGAGGGCAATATTTCTAGTTAATGCTAAATAAATATAGCTTTGTTAACTTATAAAATGTACTATACTATCTAGTTTTTGATGTTAGTAGACACATTTATAGAAAATGATCATTTTTAAATAAATGTCTGCTTGGAAAAATTGAACTTAAAGAGCCTTGAATATAGAGGTTTCCAACTATACAATCATTTTAACCTCAGAGGCCCAAATTATTTTCTGGCTCTGTGTGGGGGCCCTATACAATAAAGACAGTAACTTAGTTAATTTTAAGAACTAGAAATCACAATTACTTCCCTTGTGTTCCACAGATGAAACACTGGGCTTTAAGGGTTTAAAAAAAAGGCAAAACACGTATTTAATTAATATTTGTAAGTTTTTGAACAAGGGGGGCCCCATTAAACAAAGTGTGTTACCGGTGACCCGGTGGGCCTCAGAGGGTTAATGAAATACTTCGAGCATCTACAGTGGCCTAATCCATCATTTATTTTGCGCATCATTTTCGAGGTTTTAATGCAACTCATTTGTTTTATTATAACGCAAATTGTTTTTGAATTTCGAAAGAGGACGTATTTTATATTCATTAAATTATACATTAAAAAATAGTTCGTATTAGATATTATTATATATTGATACAGTTTAAAGTTTAAACTTTAAACATTCTTTGACTCATAAGCGACATTATATAAATATAAAATGCACATCTGCATCTGAAAGAGTAATTGAAAATTGTCAAGTAAGCCTAAGGATTATTTTTTTATTTAGACAGGTGTCAATCTTTAATTTATTGTCGTTCAAAAAAATAGTTTTGGCAGCAAAAAAAATAAAATTAAAGGTTTTGAAAGGAATTTTTCAATCACAATCTAAAATGCGAAGCAATGATCTTCTTTGTACATGAATATAAGTATAAATAATATAATACTATAAAAATTTCCTAATGCAAACAAGTTTGTGTAGATCAATATTGAAACCTACCGTAATCAAATCTTGCTTGTCGCAGACCCATTTATTTTCGAAGGGTTTAATTTCTTGATGAATACTATAAAATCTGAAATTGAAAACAAATAGTTAAATTTGGGATGTTATAAAATTATATTTCACATTTACGAAACTGTATTGGAAAAGTAGGAATGAAAGATATCTGAAAAAATTCGGGGTCTGCAATTAAAGGTTGTAACTTTCGTGTTTAGGTAAATTGTACTTATCCATTGTATATTCAATTTATATGATAATGTCTAAGCTGGCTGGATAATCCCCATGATCGAATAATGTAGACAAGACATTAGTGTATATACGACTTCCTAGACAAAGTCACCGACAAAGGGCGGAAAATATGAACTTATATGCTGTGTGTTCTAGGACCAGGACCACCCAACAATTTAGCAGATATAGGATGTGATTACCGAAGGGTATTCTTCTAATTTCACTAGAAGAAGCTAACAAATCTGAACACATTTTAAAGTAAGTTTTAATCTCAGAAAATTGAATAATATATGCGTATTGTTGTTTTATTTGTATAGAAATAATTTAAGAATGAAAAATATCCTAGCCTTTAACAGGATTCGAGCCCGAGACATTCGTTAGACTAGACCACCATGTAATAAATGTTTCTACTCTAGAGATTTCGGTTAAAATGTACATGTTTGATACTTAAAGAAAACACAAAGCTTAGTGAGAGTCGCATTAAAATATCCACACGATTATTCTAACTTCTAAGTCCATTCATTTACTCAACTATATTCAATAAACTTTGAACCCAATGAGATTGACCTAAATGTTAATTAGATTATCATTTACTGAACGAAATATTCGAAATAACAAAACTATGAATTTTAAAGAGATATATCTTATTAACAAGACGAAGACCAAGAACTTAGGCTGTATTATGAGTACAGTAAGGGATTATATTTATGCGAGTTACTTCCCTTAACTTGATTTTTTTCCGGTCGCCATAAATGTATGTACATTTTAGACAATGTTTAAACTTTAAACATTTTGCATCTATAATTGTACAGATAATATAAAACTTTAAATATGTATACATTTGGATAGATAAAGAAAGAGTTTGACATTAAATAAATTAATGATTATTTTTCATATTCCGAATCACAAGATGAGTGAAAATCTAGTCCGCGTTACACCCTAACCATTTATACACAAACTAGATCTAGTAAAATATGTTTTTTAAATGTTAATAATAATCAAAATAAAATAATAGTACAAAATAATCAATTTTGAAACGGACAATACTCAAACGGCTGTTAAAAAAGTTGGCATAGTTTTTTTTACCAACTAATTCGAGACACTCAATTCGGAAAATTACAAACCTACTTTATTTTGATTTTGAAAACTAATTCTTACTTACCTACTTTATAGTAATGTAGTCTACGCTTCCGATACTTATGTTTTTTTTTTAGGACAAAAACAATCTAGTGTACATATCATGAAAATTTACCACTGTTATACACCGTTTCATAATCTTTATAGTCAGTTATGTAATACACATTGACATTGGTGTGGTCGCCATACTAGTATACTCTTAAAAACAAGACGGACTTCTATAAATAGCATGTCATTTTGTCGCCATCTTGAACTATTGGATTTGAACATTTGTTTATTTTGTTGATCTATCATAGGTTATAGTAAACACAGTATTGTATTTCTACAATAGATGCTACTGATTTTTTCAATAATAATAATAAAAGTTATACTGCTACATCACTGATATTTCTTTTTGCAATAGGCCTATATGTGTGTAGCCTATATACGAAACGTCGATTATTTGTTTCCGACTCCTACTGCCTAACCTACTGTACTCAAGGTTTCTGTTCTGAACTATTTTTTTTAAATTAGAGCAAGTGTGTAGCGACCTTTTTGTAAGTGCGTGTCAAAACTCTCAAACACTAACAAAAATTATTTCGCGTGGTAACCAAACAGTTTTCGCTAACGTATTTTCAAATATCTAGGGTGTTAAAAATAACCTTAATTGCTGAAGTAAAATCAACATGTTTTTTTCATCTTCAAAACAAGATCGAATTAATAATACATATTTGTCACTATATAAAAAAATAAAATAAAATAATAAAAAAAACAACATATGCCTAGACTATATTATTCTGGTAGAAAACTTGCAGATCGAATAATTACAGCAATAATAATCCAACATTTGTGTCATACGTGGTATAACAAGGAAGAGTGTTGAAAACTAAGAAACATCATAAATTAACACTAAAACATCAGTCTTTAATCTTAATACGGTCTCCTGTCTGTCTGGACGAAATGCGGCAAGTGGGTGGGGTTTGCTTGAATGACATCCTTTATCTGTCATAAATGCGGAATAGCCCCTCCTCCCACCCCTGCATCGACTGCCATAAAGCCTATGCTTTACATTTTTACTAGTTGCCTTCTTAGCCTGCGTTCAATGCAATAATAATTAGACAAACTGGTGTTAAGCACATGATAGCTTTGTTCTACTCTGAATTGAATTTTATATTGTTTACATATTATATATAGTCTGTATATGCTTTAAAAGATGAAATTATGTTTGCTGGTCTAAACAATAAATACCGTTTTGTTAAAATCACCTTTATGTACAAGTTAGGATAGCTACGCAGTTTATATTTTGCCTTATTATCACTAAGATTTTTGAATATTTAAATTATAATTTTGTCACATTTGCTTTAGTTTAGCAGAATGCCATTAGGCACAATTATTTTTTATGTTTACTATTTTAATGTTCCATTAGGCACAATTATTTTTTATGTTTACTAGTGTCATGTATATTGTTTTTCCAAAAATTGGAACACGCAATGTTTATTCCTCTCTCTCTCTCTTTTCTTACTACACACAATATTAGGACGTTTAGTAGGAAAACAAAAGGTTCTAGGTAATGTTGGGATTCTGTGTTGATCTCAAATTCTCAGAGTCTGGGAACGACTCATTATTTAATAGGGGAAGTTCCTATCGTTTTTGTTATGAGTTTTGTAATGATACCATGATTTTCACCCCTACTGGTAATGGGTCTATCCCTTGCACCACTCGGATAGTATTTAATGATTTGTTTTGTCTGAAAGACAGAGAGTTTCAAAATATGTTCCTTTGAGAACGTTTGTTTTTGCACTATTTTATTCTAACTGTACATAATAGATATATTGTATATATTGAACATACCACCTGAAATAAACTATCAACAACAGTTACACTGAAGCTTCCTTGTCAAGTTACTATTCGATTGTGTTGTATACATTACAATAAGATTTATCTACTACTCTAATGTACAAGAAAGGAAATGTTGGAATACAAATACTCAATTTGTGCCCAGGACTATAAGAAGAGTTCGTGTAATACTGAAACATAAATACTAATAATTTAAGTCTCCCCTAGGACTAACGAGAATTATCAGCAAGATCTACACAGCTCTGGCAACAAGGGGATTGTGGACGTAACACTAGTATTAATGTGTATAGGGGGCACGGTAGCCGTGCGGCAGCGCGTTCGGCTGGCGTACCGAAAGTCCCTGGTTCGAATCCTGGTGCAGGCTAGGATTTTTTCCCGGGTCTGGAGGGTGTCCCCTAGTCTACCCAGTCCTGATGGGTACCTGACCTTATTTGGGGGTAATGTTAAGGCGGCTGTGCATAGTGTTTGCCACACAATCATCTAGTATTCACGGAAACTGGTGAACGTTGCATCACCGGCCCTATGGATAAATTCGGTCCGATCAATTCGGTACTTTACTTTTTCTTTACTTTATTTTAATTTGTAAGATAAGTGTATAGGAAACTTTACCATGATCAAGTTATTTTATTACCTTATATTTGTGATCAACTGAATTTTTGTTTTCGCATACACTAGCTAGTGAAAAAATATATAGTAAAAAATACAAACTTCCATTCAACATTTGTTTTACAATAATATAATGACGTCTATATCGGTTCGATGAAGCTAAAAATGCGATAAAAAATGGCAACTATATGATAGCTTAGAACGAAATAAAGTGTTATAGACAGGGCTGGTCTAGCTATTCAGTATATCGTTTCTAATATTTATGAAACAGACTTGAACCCCAATACATTATCTTCCAGAATGCAAGCCAAGATTAATCTTCAAGTTCTCGGAAAACATTGAATCTTAGGGTGAGTTTAGCATTACTCTTTTCCAAGACCTTTACTCGCCCTCGGTATGCAAATTCTATTGTATTACAACTGTATTACTATGTGCGATGGAAAATAATCGGAAACGGGACCTAGACATGCTGGATTTATAATATCGGCTGTTTAGGCTTTTGGTTACTCCCATATATTAGCTAAAGCCTAGAGACGTTTGCACAACCATCACTATGATCTTTATGGGCACTTGTCGTTTAAGTTTCAACTAGTCGTTTTTTAAAGTCGTTTACAACCAATTATGCTGAAATACTGCAAATAGATTTAATGATTTTCAGTTTTCGCACGTTACATAATTTTGAATTACATATATTATAAAAGTAGGAGGATTTCATGATCTTCTAAGAGCAGAGAGATTCTAATAATCTAAATATGTATCTAATGGTAGGTCTATCGCTAATATATATTACGATAATCTGAACTAGATTTAGCTCTAGATTTTTATGACATGTATTTTTTTTTCCTTTCGTTTGCACTAAGCATTATAGAAACGACGTAAAAGTTTCAAATGTGATAACCACTTCCTACGGGGGTTCAAATTTCCTAAATTAATTGCTTTGAGTATAATTAGAAAGAAAATATAAATAGGTAAGGTTTCGCAATAATTTTCAATGTACATATTATCTGGAATATTAAAATAAAACTCCCAGACGTTTGCTAGCTAAACTATCAGAATCTTTATATTTAAATATCAAATTTCTTATTGTTAACACCATTTACAATTTGAAATTATGTTTTGAATAATAATTTTTACAACATTTGTCTAAGTATTGATGTATCTCACCATTTATTTATATCTTTAGGGTATTATATTTTATAAGTAAATGAATAATATTTTCTTGAAATCTATCATTTAAAGCCTCCAAAATTGTAATTATTATTTTCTTGGAACAATGCCACCCGTTTTCACATAAGCTATTTTATTTCATGTCTTGTTCTATTTATATAACTATAGTTTCTATAAAGCATTAGATCTATCAAACTTTAAAACATTATTTATAATAAAATGTGTCCTTATTAACATAAAGCAACATATAAAGTAAAACAATGAGTTTATTAAAAAAATGCAACATTTTATTTCTAATCCTTCAAATCAAAATCAGAAAATATACACATTAATCGAGTATATAATATAAACATCATGAAATGTGTTATTTTACATTTATTGTTATAATACCGGTTTTTCTTAAAAAATTTTACAGAAAATTACAAACAAAGTTTCCTAGCCATTATTATGTCATATACATAAACCTGAACACTGATTTGTTCTGTCACCATCTTGGTGCTTGTCGTCATTGATAAGTAAATATTTATTTATACGTAGATATTTTATTTTATTTTTTATTCTTTTACATTAAGTTAAAAAAAAAATCAGGCCTGATATAATTGATCCATATGGCCGGTTTAAGCAGCGTTTCTGTGTCTGCAGCAAACTGGGAGACTTAGGGGTATCCTACAACTACAGACCCTGGAACAAAACCTATACTTCATAATTATTAAAGCCCAGGGCCATTAGTACGCCAGCTAAACGCGTTGTCCAAGCCACCACACACCCAAGTTACATGACACTAGAGACCGACCGAAACCACATTTTTACTTTCGGCCGAAAACGAAGACATACCGAATAATATACATTGACTTTCGGACGAAACCGAAGCCAAAACCAAAAGTTTAACTACAACTTCGGCCGAAACCGAAAAATAAACCGAAAATGCGAAAACAATTTTTTCAAAAGATTACACATTTATGTGTAATATTAACTAGTTTATGGGCACTCTATTTGAGTAAACCATTCTTTGGAGTGATTACATAATCCGTTATTATTAACTTCAGTCTTCTACTTCACATTAGGGATGTTAATATCCTTTTTTTTCTCAAAAACTTTTTTCGGTTCTAAATATCTTTTTTTTTAACCCATTTTCGCTTCCCCCTCTCCGCCCCGGGCAAAGTAAGTTACAGTTTGGAAAGAGACAAATTTGCATTGATTGTACTAAAAAAATAATACAAAGGACCGTTGATCCTTAGAACGTGGTGAAATCTTTAAAAAAATAGTTGACTTTGGATTAGCAGAAGTCAAAAGATGTTGTGTCAGGATTTTTAGACCTTTATAATTATAATATAAATCAGTGGAGGTTAGATATCTATATATTACACACATTAAAAGATTATTTTAAAAATATGACTAAAATCCCATACACATCTATCTAGGGTTGACAGACGTCCGGCAAGAAAATTAACAGTTTTTGAAAAGTACCTTACAGTTGTTGTTTTTAATTGCCCACGTTGCTTTTCAGTCTACATGAAATAAAATATTAAGTCAGTTTTACTCATACAATTATTGGCAGCTAATATAATAAAACTGGACTGATTGTTGATTGTAAAACACTAAATATGTCATTCTTTTTGTCTCTCTATGTCCTCTTTTTGAAGTCCAAGTATCTCGCAACCTACTGTTTGTCTGTTAAAAAAGCGTTCAGCATCAGTGGGGAAATTCCAGTTTTTTTCTTTTCGAATACGTAGATCAAATGGATGTGCCGACGACTAGCGTTAACATCTGCATTTGCTGTTGTATGTGCTTGTATCGCGAATTCACAATCAATATTCGGAATTTGAAAAATAAAACCATCTATAATTCCCCTCTGACAAACGAGTGTTTGTAAGGACTTGTTTCGTGCTAATCAAACAGGGTTTACAAATATTTCTTCAGATAAAAAGATAAATAAATCGTGGGACACAGCTATGAATGATTTCCTCCCGAAATCCGGTTTCGTTTAACATCCTTACTTCACACAGATTAATTCACAACAGTTTAACTAAATGAAAGTATCAATAAGCAAAGTAATATATGCAGCAATAGCGTAGCATTATGAATTTTGAAAGTTAAAATAGATATTCGGCTGATGACCGCAAGTTAACATTAGTTTTGTCCGAAACCGTAAACAAACAGAAACCTAACCTTTTGGCTTTGGCCAAAACCGAAAACTCGCCGAAAAATGGGTTTTGCCTATTTTTGGCGCCGAAACCGAAGCCGAAACCGAATATCGGTCGGTCTCTACATGACACAGCTGTAAATGATTATATAGCTTTAAAAATATCCATATTATATTAATCATATTTGTTTTTATCATTATATCCTATGAAAAGACATAACTTTATGTCTTCAGACATACATTTTATTTTTCAAAAAAATGTGGAAATTTATTGATTAAGAATCTAATTAATTAATCATTATTCTTTAAAAGACCAAGCGAATATTTTTAACTCTTATAAAAATTGAATGAACGCTTGTTAATGACAGTAAATAGTGTATTCGGTCTCTTTTCTTAAATTGACAAGAGTTTGGAATAATCTCATACCACTTTGTATAGCTAAATAAACAACGCATGGCCCACTTCACAAATGTTGAACTATTTTGTTAAAAAAAACACGTGGCTATGGATTCAAAACTTAAGGTTATGTATTCAAAACACAAGATTATGGACTCAAAACACGTGTTTATGGATTCAAAACACAAGATTATGGATTCAAAACATGTTGCTATGGATTCAAAACACGTGGTGTTAGGAATGTTTCCTGTACGATTTTACAATAAATCGATTGTTTATACAATAGTTATTTTAAACATGTAAAATATAAAAAAAGGAAGGTGATCGAACAGTTAATTGTTTATAACAATTATGTTAAAGTTTTCAATTTTTAAAGTATATTTTTATGATCTCTAAATAAAATGCGAATTTAGTAACTGCTATGTTTTTTAAAGTTACACCTCAAATATTACAATGCATTTCATTTTCTATTAAGCCAACGTGTCGAATAAGAATATCTATATTTATCACTCGATCCACTATGGCAATACGCCGAATAAAGAAAATCAGAACCCAGAATGAAGACAGGAGCACCGCTGCTTCCAGAACAAGTGCTCAACTTATACGTAAACATATGTTCCCCGACGTAGGGACGTATTTTAATACGACGTTGCCACAGACCTACAGAAATTTTCTTGGGACTCCCATGAGGATGTGACACAATAATTGCAAGTTTATTCTTCTTCATCTTGGTTTTGTATTTTTCTTCAAAATTTCTCCAAATTTCCATAAGCCGATCATTTTTCATTTTCAAAATGTCTTTAATTGCTTCATCGCAGGTAACGCAAAATAATATGCACAGATCTCCGTCCTCGTGAGTCCAGACCGTTTTTAAACCGTAAATTGTTTTCTCAGATGACTTGTCAGTATCAGAGTCGTTGAACAATGTACATTTAGTTTTCTTGGCCTCATCGGAGTCGAAAACAACATGAGTTGCAGTGTACACCTTTATGATCCACACATCACGTGTAGGATTCGGTTCGTTCTTACATTTTTCACAAGGACAAGTTACATCATTGAATTCCTCTCTTTCACTTCTGTGGAAAACATCCCAGATTCGTCCAGTTCCTGTAGTTAAGTTATCTTTTCCAGCATTTTCTGAAATGGGATAGGGCTTGGATGTATTCTGCCAATATTTGCCTTTTCTTTGCAGACTAGTGTGATTAACTTTAATTAAAACTGTCAGATCAGCCAGCAACTTGGTTAACTCAAATACATTTTCAGTTTTATACCCGTCTGGCAAGTCATCTTTTGTAAAATCTTGTAAAGCTTTATATTTTGTGTGAACTTTTTGTTTTTTACAATTATTCCATTGAATAGTATGAATTCCCGTCTCGTGAGTACCTGCAAAAAAAAAAACATGTGTGTTTCTATGAAAAACAAAACACACTTGATAGTAATAATATAGCCTAAAAAAAATTTAAGGTAAAATTAATTCTTTACACTTTACTTATGCATTGGTAGTTCAATAATTTAGCGTCATTCCAACTAATAGAAAAAAGAAAAGAAAAAAAGAAATAACAATAGCCTAATAGATATAAGGAGAATACCGTTCGAATGATTTTAAAATATTATTGGGAACGTGCTTACTGATGCGATTAATAGGAATTTTCCAACGCGCCCGCTAGCTAGAAATAAAGTTTTTGCGAAGTTAATCTAAACGATTTCAAACATATGATAGTTTTAATTATTCGCGACTATCGCTATTCAGAATGAGATTACATTCATCATTTAGGTTTTGCTATCTGAAAATACGCATACAAATGTTATATACAAATATAAATAATTCTTTAAAATATGAAAGGATTGACGTTCAAGTACTTCGAGTGTAACGCTACCACTGCCATTGTCTACGCAAGGGGTCGGCTAACTTCCAATTGTGTTGTGCTAAATTAGGATTTTTAATTCATGTAGCGTACCGACAGCTTAATAGTCAACTTACTCTAGCACTCAAATTCTTCTAGAAGAGACTTGAATTAACATTTTGAGGTCTTCCGCCTGCACTTGAATTAATAAGCTAAGTCTGGCATACGAGCCATAGTTTGCCGACTCCAGGTATAAGGCATATTATAATTTATATATTTTTTTTAGCTTACCGTAATCAAATTTAGATAGTGATTCCCCCATCTTCTTCAGAAGCTTTGCTCTTGTAGATTTTTTTTTAAATAAAGAAATAGACTTTATAAATCTGTTGGATAAAACGAATCAAACATTAAATAATCATTGTTTAACTGAATTACCGAGATGAAAATTGTACGTTAAAAAATATAAGATAAGATATAATATAATAGAAATATAAGATACAGATTTGCAGATGAGTTAAAATATCAAGATTTTCAGAGGTCTATCACAACATTTTAACTTCCTCTTTAAGCGCCTTAAACATTGTAGTTGGTATTCCATCTGGCTCAAAGCAGTTCTATTTTCTTTATTGTTAAAAGTATATAGGTTACGTTTTGATGTACAATGTATACATTGTTTGTTTTTTGTGTGTTTTTTTTTGTTTTTTAAATCAAAATGGGCTTGTTGCTAAAAAAATGGTGATGCACGTTTTCTAAATGTTTAGTTCTTCGTTAGTAAACATTCAATATTTTTCACATTTTAGTGGAGTTTCTATGGTTCAACAAATTTCTACAAATATAATAAATAACTAGATCTAAATGTTTTAAATCTATTTTAAAATCAAGCTATATTAATTATTAATTGTATATTAAATATTAACGACATTGTAAGTCTTTGAAAAATTTTAGTTTCTTTCTTCTTTAGTTACTTCACATTTTTAAGAGTTCCATGCCGATTATTAGAATCTTTTTTTTAAAGTGTATAGATAGATAATCTTCTAAGCCTTACGTTAATGTTATAAATACAACTGTTACGATAGTGTGCATCTATGTTGTAGACTGTGTATATTTATTTTGTTATAAATTGTATGTACGTAGGTTTAAAGCATTAATAGCACTATCATCCAATATATCAACATATTTAAAGAATTAAGAGAACATCAGAGACTCATTTTAAAATGAATATTTTAATATCACAAAACGTATACATACAATTGTTTAAATAAAGTTAACTAAATTAAACAATAACTACTTTAAAATGTAATTTTAATAATACACTACTGAAATAAGCTTATTAAAAGAATACAATTTAAGAAACACCATAAAACTACAAAACTATTGCAAAGCTCAGATAAACATAAAGACAAAAACATTTTACTTATCCCTGATGCGAGAACTAATGCATATAAGTACTCTTTCTTCCCGATTGCAATTCGGGCTTGGAATAGGTTGCCTGAACAAACCAGGAAAACCAGTAACTTATTATCATTTAAAACATGAATAAAAATGCAAGACTAGACTCGAACCACGGATGAGCGTAGGACGCAATAATCTTCTTTATAGAAGTAGTGACTGTAATGTATAAGATAAGATAAAAAAGCTTGAGTTCATAATCGAAAAATTATTTACAAATAATTGAAAATCATCTATCTCTATGTAATATGTTTCTCATTGAGAGAAAAATGATCCTTAGAGTGTTCTTAGAAAAATAGTTTAAGACTACTTCTTGTGGGTCGGGGCAGGGGTGTGGCTTTAAAATTGATGTAATGTATTTGTAAATGAAATACGTCTATTTATCAAGCTTAAGCTGCATGGAGCGTCGACAAATGGGTCTATTGTCGTTCCAGAAAAAAAAAATCAAGTGGGAAACAAAGAAAGACAGTTTTGTGAAATTAAAAATAAATTATTTTTAAATACAAATAATGTTATCAGTATAATATCCTAAATCTATATAATAATAAAATGACAAAGAGTAAATTTGAATTGAAAACATATTTTTTTTTTACATATTGTTTTAATGTAATGTAAATATTTAAGTTTCATACTTATCTAAATTAATAATACATTCTAATGGACTACACACATAGGTCTTAATGAGCGTGTTTGACTGTGTTTAATTAAGAGAAAAGTAGTAATAGTCTATGGTTATGTATATGTTGCTAGCTCAAGAACACAAACAAATTATTTCTTAGCAATCAAGATGTAACTTAAGCTTCACTTTATGGGAACATAGCTTGAAAATACAAAAATCACGTGCTTAAGAAAATTAATTAAAATGTATGCAATAACAAACAATGCGATCATTATTATATTTTACTACTTTATTATACAAGCATCTATATTAAAAACAACCTAACTTTAAGAAAAGAAAGGAATTATGGCAATGTTAAAATCTATATCCATTTTTTTATATTTACATTGTTAACAAATATCTCAATTTTAAGGTTGAGTGTGCTAATTAGTTTTTTCTTTAAAGTTAACTGTGTGCAAACATTTTAGAAGCTTTCATTTTTAAGAAAGTGAATCCGTCGAATACTTTTCGGTTCTATTTGATCCACAATGACAATAAGTCGAAACAAATTTAGATCCCAAAATAAATACAGGACCACCGCCGCTTCCAGGACAGGTACTTAGATTGTAAGTAAAAAAAAATACTTTCTACTAAACAGAGATTTTTTGAAACGTCTGATCCAAGGTCCAACAGAAATTTGTTTTGGACACCCATGTGGATGAGAGACTATAATAGCAAGCTTATTTTCTTCCATTTTGTCTCTGTATTCTTCTTCTAAAGCTGTCCAGATTTCTTGAAGCCGAGCGTTTTTTAACATTAACATATCCTTAAGTGTTTCATCGCAGATAGCACGGAACAAGTTGCAAAGTTGTCCCTGGACTTCAGCGTGAACCCCATAAGATAGTTTGTTCTCTCGATCTTCCAGAATAAGAGTCGTGAAACAATATAAATTGTATTTGAGCTGCTTCACTTGTATAAAAAAACAACATAACGGGCTGTGTACACCTGTATAATCCACACACCAAGGTGGGGATTCGGGTCTTGCATGCACTTACGACGAGGACAAGTTACATTTTTGAATTTTCTTTTCTCGCTCCTATGAAAAACATCTCTTATTCTTCCACTTCCTAATGTGTGATTGTTTTTACCAGCCATATATGCCAAAGGATAGGGTAATGATGAAGTTTTCCAACGTTTGTTTTCTCTCTTTATACTGGTATAGTTGCAGTTTATTTGAACTGTTAGATCAGCCAATAACTTTGTTAGTTCGAGAAAAGTTTCCGTCTGAAATATCTCTGGTAAATGATTTTTAGTGAATTCTTGAATGGGGATATAATTATTATAAGGTAGATGACAATTGTACAGTTGATTATAAAACTTACTTGCCATTGTTAAAGAGTACATGTAAAAAAATACGGTAAATAACATAACATTAAAAAAATGCTTGAGTTCATTCATTGAGTATTATTGTTTAAAAACAATATTTAATTCATTTAATGAGTAGTATGGGTTTAAAATAGCAATAACCTCTTTAAAATAGTTGTTTTTTTAAATAACCATAACTTTTTATTTTATTCGTATTCTGATATTATAGTAAACTAATCTTAACAGAATGAGCGTTAAGGTTTTAAAACAACTTTAACTTTGTTAAATAAATATTAGGGCTTAAATTCTATCAGACAAACAAAACGACATGTTCTAACTTTTTCGAATGTGGTATCTGAACGTATCAAGAATTGTGCATCTAAAAATCATTTCTAACGCTTACTAATGTACATGAAAGTAAGAGCAGATAATTTTCTCATAAGGCTCGGAGAACGACCATGCTTTCTTTGAGAATTATGTGAATCCTGATACTCTAATAGTAAATTTCGATCGACTTTCCATAGATCGATTTGAGAAATATACGAAGAGGACTGTCCGTTAATCTACCCAGCAATGATAGGTAATTCCCTAGCGCAAAAATTGATTTCCACAATAATTGTGGAAGGGTATTTTCATTGACATTAAATCTCATTGTGCCATGTGTCCAAAAAAGCACAACAAGTGGACGGAAGTCTAAAATGCGAATTTGAGGTTCAAACAACTATAAATATTTGTATTTCTCTTTTAATTATATTATTATTAAAGTTTAATGAAATACGAGGGAACGTTATATTAATGTTTAATAACATTATACATACATACCCTGAATCTTTCAAGAAACGCTTTTAGTGAACTAACATCTAAAAACCGGCAAATGTTGCAATAAGATATCTCTATACAGTCAGAGTGTTTCACAAATGAATTCATACATCCATATTCATAACAACATTTCAATTCAAACCAAAGAAAAAGGAATAGATTATTATTGGTTGAAATGTTTACGCATAAATTAGATAAACCTTTTATTCACGTTTTTTATCCCTAGAGCATTTGTCTAGCTGTCATGGCGCCGAGGCCAGGATGCAGACGTCAGACTGTCTAGCGCACTGATAGCGCTCGCAACGCAGAGGTGTCGCTGGTTGACAAGCCGCCACGATGCACGCTTCAATAAAGCGTTGTCAGTTTATAGTGAGTTTTTTTTTTTTTTTTTAAAATTTTTTTATTGAATGCAGTTAAGGTCTTATCTAAACAGATATCTTATTTTATATTGTATCTTTTCAATTCAAAGACAAAATTTATATTTAAAAAATGTATATGGTCCTAAAGTTATCCTTCATCGAATTCTACACTAAAATTAGTTATTAAGGTTTTAAATGTTATATTTATATTTTGTACACATATTTTTTTGTAAATTCATATTTGCTTTTTCATGACCAGCTCATGGATTTGTGTCATTGCTTAGAGAGTATAGTAGAGAAGTGGGTCCCATGGGGTTAATTCTGCTGAAAGGACTTTCTTATAAGCAGATAACAAACAGTGATAATAAATGGCTATAAGTCATTACAAATAAATGAAAACTCAGGAGTTCCACAAGGAGCTGTTCTAAGGCCCCTACTATTTCTAATTTATATTAATGATCTACCAAATAGCATCAACACAGCAGTAGCGTAGACAGGGGACCATTTTCGAAAAAAAAAAAGGGCCTTTTCGGGAAAAAATTATTTAATTAATGATTTTAACAAGCCTCAAAGCACAATTTATGCTGTTTCGAATTTTTTTTTTTTCTTTAAATTGCTTTTCAACAATTTAATTTATTACAATCATTTTGAATAATTCAGCGTGCCAACAGCGTGAAAGTCTAACTGATAAACTATATTATTTTTATAAGACAATTTATTTAGTACCGTAGCAAGACCAAGACCAAAAAGAAAAGGAGCGTAATAGAGGAAATCATTAAGGCGTTTTATTTTTAAAATAAAAAACTTACCTGTTTGTTATATACATTTCTTAAAAGGAAAGTATAAGTAAAATTTTGGTTTTACTTTAAAAATGCCTGTGCAACTTTTTATAGTTTTTCGGCGCAAAGCTAGAAAAAAAAATTATGCGCTAAGATTATTTTTATAACAATTCATACGGAGTAAGGAGATATTTTTGAGATTAGCGACACAGATATTTTTCTGTACGTTTCATTTGCAGTGGTTAATCAATTATTTAATTACATGTTGGTAAACTTAGTTTGCAAATAAAGGGAGTATAATAAAAAACTTCGTTTTTATGGTTTTCTTGTTATAAGTATATTTCTGTGCTTCAGTACACATATATATTTTATATTCTTTAAAATATGCTGAAAGACTAAACATCAGTAATCAAGACAATTTCCATTTGTTTGGATCAATAAAGAAATCGTATCTTATTAAAACGTCATTCAAGTACGTTGTGATAAATGTCATACTATTAAAAAAAGTATTAATAATTATACAAAGTGAAACCACTGAAACATTAAACATTACAACACACATACTTATTTAATAGTATTCATAAAAATGTCCACAAGTCTTAAAACTCGTGACGATAAAAACGAACTAAAATCCTTATCCTATAGTTAGTTGTTTAACTGTACATAACAAGCACACACAAACAAAAACGCATTAATAACATATCGAGTATGCTCAAGTAATTTTTTTTTTTATTCGAGAACTCTCGTTTTATCCAGATTACAGCTAATCAGCTAAAAGCCATTATCTGCTGACAAGCCAGTATAGTGCTTATCCAAGACATAAATTTAACAGTATATCTAATGAATAGTTTGATCCATTTTTTTATTATTGGAAAAAAGTAACTTAACCTCATCATTTTACAACATATACTTCGAAGTAAGCCCAATGTATTTATATTGTAACAATAATCATCAATTGTACAACTGTTAAAAAAGAAATTGATATTCATTATCAATGCAATTGTTCAACTGTTCAACTTTTCAAACATAATTGATATTTAATATCATTACAAATTTACAACTGTTTAAAAAAAAAAGCTACATTACACTTTTTAACACGAACTACATAAGTTCAGTCTTTGTTTCTTTTATGAAGCCAACGAGTCGAATAATTCACAGATGTGTTCGTTCCACTATGACAATAGGCCGAATAAAGAAAGTCGGATCCTAAAATGAAAACAGGTGCACCACTGCTTCCAGAACATGTACTTAGGCTATAAGTAAAATGATGTTCTCTGCTTAACGGCATATTTATTCGTTCAATCCATGTCCCTATGGAAACTTGTTTTGGACACCCGTGAGGATGTGACACAATAATAGCAAGTTTATTCTCATCCATTTTGTCTTTGTATTCGATTTCATAATCTTGCCAAAGTTTTTTAAGCTCTTTATTTGTTTTCTCTATTTTTTCTTTGATTTGTATATCACATGTCACACAAAATAAGATACACAGATCTCCTCTTTTATGCGTCCAAATAGTTTGCAAACCATAAATCGTTCTCCAAGATGATTTATCAGAATCGGAATCATAAAACAATATGCATTCTGTTTCTAATGCCTCAGTTGTGTCAAAGACAACGTGTGTTGCAGTGTACACTTTTATAATCCATACATCTCGGTTTGGATCACCTTTGCAATCTTTACAACGACAAGTTACATTTTTTAACTCCTCTCTTTCACTTCTGTGAAAAACATCCCAGATTCTTCAGCTCCCAGTTAAGGAAAACTTTTTTCCAGCGAATTCCGAGTAAGGATAGCCAAAGCGCCAAAGCCTATTTTGCCAAACTGACCATTCTCTCTTTGGACTGATATTTACTATTTTTATTTTAACAGTCAGATCACACAATAACTCGATAAGTGCTAATAATGTGTCCTTTTCAAATTCCTCTGGTAAGTGGTCTTTTGCTAAATCTTGTGAAAAAATATACCCTTCATGATCTTTTTCACATTCATACAGCTTATTTTTTTTTAGCTTCAATTCATTTGTATTTTGATCTTCAGCCTCGTGAGTACCTTGAAATAAACAGCGAAAATCATTTTGTTAGTAAAAGAATGTAATGCCATTATATTGTTTATACACTTTCATAAGTAAAATTACGTACCTCATTTCAAATATTGTTAAATGCGTCTAACAATATTACTCATTTACAGCCTAGGCTAAAAAGCTGTGTAGCTAATAATATAAATCTATAAAAGTTGGGGTTTGCTGCATGAAAAATCATTATTGTGTATTTATATATTAAATAAAGTAGCATTTCACCCATATATCATATTGAGGTAGACTGGTAAAATAAATACTTTATTTGAACATTGGTTAGTATTGTAATGAATGCCTGCTTTAAATTAACCCTTTTTAAAATCTTAAGCATTTCTAAACTAAGCTAATATATTGAATTTTTAAAGAAATTAGATTGTGTTTTACTATTGTCTTTCAATTTATCTGGCTAAATATTACATGCATTATGGAAGTTTTATTTGTTTATTTTATTTTGTGTTGTTGTTTTTTTTTTTTTTTTTTTTTTTTAATTTATGAAAAATGTATTTCAAATGTTGTTTTTACATTTTTAATTAAATTTTAAAAGACAATAATAAACGCAAAAATGTATATACTAGTTACATGTAAATGTGTAATACACAAATATTAAGCTATGTGAAATGTTTCACCTTAATCCCTTAATGGGATTGAAATACTTTAAGAATTTCATGAAACGAACTTAACGAAAAACTAATTCTCAGACAAACATATTGAGAAAACTCACATTAGTACAGTTTTGTTCAATTGCATGTACATCAAAATAAGTACAACAGTTTGAAATGAACACCATTTTTAGATTGACATATTATTATGTGTCATCGTATATTTAATGTATTTATAAACCATTAATTTAATGTTTAAGAAATGTTTTAAAAAAAAAAAAATTTAATTCAAAACTGCTATTCAGTAAATTATCTATAAATTTATGCTTACTCTAAAAACAAAATATAATTTTGCTTGAAAAAATCTGAGCAATATTAAGACTTACCGTAATCAAATCTGGAGAAGAGTACACCCATTTCCTTTAGATATATGGTATTTTAATGCGATTTTGTAAAATAATAATGTTTATATTTCTGAAACAGAAATAATATAACAATCGAAAAATTCATAAGCGTATAGTTTTTTAAATATGTTTCACTTAATCAGGTAAAGTAAAGACTTTTTTCTAAACATTAGATGTTCATGCATAAAAAAAAAGCTTTGAAAATATTACATGTCAACCAGTCAATCTTCTCGGTACTGTTAAATCGAAGAATCAATATATAAGTATAACAAGATGCAAACATTGGTGGATTAAAAAAGTTATGTACGGATTTGATTTGCCTAGCAGTGTCACTTTCCTTCGTTATCAAAGTCTTACATGAAATAGATATGTTTGCAGTATGAATGATGGGAGAATCCCAATAGACCTGATCTATGCAGAGCGCGCTAAAGGCAAAAGAGCTTCTTGACGCCCCGAACTAAGGTTCAAAGATGCCTGCAATCGTAATCAAAAGGCTGTAGATGTAGAGTTGGGAAACTGTGAGAACTTAACTCAGGCCAAACTTGGAGGCGTACCCTAAGCAACGTAATAAATGCAAATGCTTAACCTGGTTAAATGAGCAGCAAAGAAAATCAAAGAATTTAGGCTGCCCCTACTCAACTCCAGCGGACCCCTTTTCATGTGCCATCGATGCAACAGTGTCTGTATTTCAAGGATAGGACTCCACAGATACAGCCAATATTTCAAAGCTTGTGAAAACACATGGGCGATACACTGAGAGTTTTTCGAGACTATGGAACCAATGATTGAAGGATTTAATGTGTATTCTACACTTACTAAATAAATAATATTTATATTCATAAAATTGCGAGCGTAATATAAAGTTGAATTTACAAAATATTATGTCCCCAACATCTGTCAACATGTAAATTAATATAATATGTAATAGGCGCTCGTTTTTATACAGACAATTATTGCGTCCTGTGCTTACCGGTGGTTTGAGTATAATTCTGGAATTTTCGCAGTAATTTAAAGGATGTAATTTTATTAATTTTTTATGTATTCAGGTAACCCCTTCGGTGCCTTGAGAAAAATAAATAAAAACGTGTATGTATTTGAATTTGCTCATGGAAAAAAAATTCTCCTGTTGTTGATATGATCATAGAATTAGATTAATATTGGGTTGTTCTATGCTATAACTCAATTCATTATATTGTATTATTACTTTGCCCCTCTTTCCTCTAGTTTTTTTTAGACTTATTAGTTTAAATATTGGTGTTGCATATGCTTTTTAGGAAAATTGACTTGCTATAATTCTTGCAGCACTTTTCAGAATGTGTTATAATGTTTGCGAAATGGGATTTATGAATCTCATACAATAGGTGCTTATTTTAATATATGACCTTCTAATGTTAGGTATATTTATGCTAATAAATAAATTTGACTGTAATATAAGTGCGATATTTGAGTTTATAAAAATGATGTTACGGACATTTAAAGAGAGGGTAGATATATTTTTACCAGAGAAGTGTCCTGCATGATGTATGAATGTTTATATACAATGGAGACATTTATTAGCTTAGAAACCGTACACACGACAATAAACACTAAATATTTGGAATACTTTGTTGAAAGAATACATCTAATAAAAAGTACATGTAGCATAAAGAAAACACAAAGAATAAACAGGACAAAAAGACACGAGTGTTAAAAAACACAAAGCATAAAAATAACATATATATTCAGGAAACAAACATTTTAAACACAACACAAATAAATAAACAGAACATAGAGCATAAACAGAACAGAGAGCGTTAACTGAACCCACATTAACAGAATACATAAAAGAAGCATTCTTTTTGCCACAACTAACCAGACACAAGGTATCAAATTCTAAATAGGGGACATTATTAAAGTTGAATAATAGCAATCGACTTATTTTAAAAGTTGCCCAACTCAATTTATCGATGGGATTCACCCTTTTCATCAATAATCAAGACGTAAAAATCAATACTTGGTGTGGAGGGTAGCCATCAAGTCATGTTGCAATCCACTGAGCTAAGGAATTTATATGCCTGGCGGTATGGGGTAGACTACAGCTTATGATTTCTAATAACGTAGTTCACATGGGGCTGAGTATTTAATACAGCATACCATAGACTAGTTGTTTGTAAAGGTTTTATACTCGTACTTCATCTAACTATTTTACGTATCTATATATAAATGTAGATAGATAAATAGATAGGATGGAATGTTCGCAGGCAGGTAGTTACGTAGTTACGTAGGTAGGTAACCATGTAAGTGAGTGGGTGGGGATGTAAATGGGTGGGTTGATAGGTAAGTAGTCGGGTAGCTAGTTTATTAGGTAGGTAAATAGGGCAGTATATAGGTAGGTAGATAAAAGATATATTGGCAGATTATTATCTTATCTTTAGAAAGATAGATAGATTAGAACGCATACTAAAGATAAGATTTTTCCACTGCTGTAATTTGTCCTAAGTTTAGCATTGTCAACCTGTCATAGCTACAATTACCGCATGGCTGAATAATGAATAATTTCATGGGGAAATATATTCTTCTCATTTCAATAAACCATGGGTGTCCTAATTCATAAGTTCTACGGAATGGGGCGTAGATGAACTGCGCCCATTCAAAACATAAAACCCCTACCATTTTTTTTTCCTACAGAAATTTCCATACACACTTTTGAAAAAGTGTGTGCACGCTATACAATTATCCTCTATTCAAATACATTCAATGGATTACTTAATAGAAGAAAAAAATTCATTCCAACATGGAATTTTCTAAAGAAGTCTCGTAGCGTTGTAGATTTTATACATTTTTGTTTAAGATATTCACATTTGTTTCCTCGTGTATTACTTAGGGTTTTTGCCAACTTTGAAACAATACAAATGTTATTGACAACTTTGAAACAATACAAATGTTATTGACAACTTTGAAACAATACAAATGTTATTGACAACTTTGAAACAATACAAATGTTATTGACAACTTTGAAACAATACAAATGTTATTGACAACTTTGAAACAATACAAATGTTATTGACAACATGCTATTTTCTGCAGTTAAAAAAGTAGAAATAATAAATATAGGCCTACATGTGTTTTTTGTTAATTAACGATAAACAAGAAGGTTGGATTTAATAACTTTTTAAAATAAAATTTGTTGACGTCATCAATTATAAAATTTCCCCGCTGGTCCTGTGATTAGTACACTGGACGGTCAACAGAACGATCTGGGTCTTAGCCTTGCCGCCGCCGACCAATCGCTGCCGCCCTGTAGGAGTTTTGGGCCTATGACAGAACAATCTTCTACAAAATTACCGGTCAGAATATAGCATTATAGCACGGTTTTCTTAGAATTTTAGATAGATAGATAGATAGATAGATAGATAGATAGATAGATAGATAGATAGATAGATAGATAGATAGATAGATAGATGGATCGATAGATAGATAGATAGATAGATAGATAGATAGATAGATAGATAGATAGATAGATAGATAGATAGATAGATAGATAGATAGATAGATAGATAGATTGATAGATAGATAGATAGATAGATAGATAGATAGATAGATAGATAGATAGATAGATAATATTCATGTAAGTAGCCTACCCGTTGGACAAAAATTAATCATAGGGCCAGTTAAACAACGTTCACCAATTTGTGTGGCCAGCACAATGCCCAGCCGCCATAACTTTTTCCTACCTAAGGGCAGGTACCCACCAGAGCTGGGTAAACTCAGGGACACCATCGAGTCCAGTGAAAACTCCTAGCCGGGATTCGAACCCAGGACCCTTAGAATAAGTTAGGGTAAAAAATTATATGGTTTAAAAAAATTGTCTTACTTTAAAGTTTCTGTGTCCTAAGATACTGAGTCTCCGCCACACAGGTAAACATATTTTCTTGTTTTGGTAGTGATCAGCCTGTGGACTTTTTTTTTTATTGCGCATGTATTCATACGAACCCACCGTGCCGGTAGTGTGTTTAATCCACCACAGTTTCGAACAACAGCTAACGCATATTACTGTGCACTAAAGGAACTTTAGGGTAGTTAGCTTTAAAGTTGGCTTCATTCGTCACAAAATTTTTTTTTAAAGGACTATACAGATATTTTTCGATTCATAGAAAATATGGAAAAAACATAATTTTATCGTAAGGAAGGTAAGGTCTGGCATTTCTAAGTTGATCCGAGCAACTATTCTGACCTCAATCTAGATCTACCTCCATTCAGAATGTTAAAATAACTAACTAATGAACTTGATTTATTAGGAGTCAAATATACGCATTTTAAAGTAATAAACTATTGAGCCCCTTAATATAAAATGGAGCGATCTTGACCTAGTTATATATAGATCAGTTTCAGTTTTTAAGCACCCTCTATCAAATACTTAGGGCTGGATTTACAATTAGGCAAACACAACAACAAAACAACAATTGCATGTACATAGGGCATCAATATATGATAAACACAAGAGAAATAAAGAAATACAATTCGTTTTGAGAATTTATTCTAAGATTCAAAAGTGTAAAAATAAAAGTATAAGAAATATATTTAATTATAAACGAAGTGGGTGTATGTATAACTCTGTTTTGTTTTTGTTTTTTTCACACTACATTTATGGAGGGAGTGGTCATATGTTTAAGTTATATGGCCCCCCATGAAGTCTTAATCCGATCCTGCATATAATATTGATTTGATTTGTGTAGTCTTTACATAGAAAAGTCGAAAACTTCACGTATTCTTTGGACTTGACAAAGTCCCTATAGCAAAAACTGTTTTGGTAATGGAACACATTTTGGGAGTATATGGGGAAAGTGCATCAAGAAAATTGTATCATGGGGAAAGACTTAATAATTTACCACCTTTGGTTTTTAAATAGTGCTACATTTATTGCATTGGTAATCATTTTCGAGACATGGTACTGAACTTTTAGGTTTTACCTTGAAGAAAGTGTCGATGCAGGAATTGTTGTAATGTACTTTATCTGGACGGTACAAATAGCAAGGCATTTCAGGATGCAATCACATTTAATGCTTTGAGAAAAATTATCTGAACCTTACCTATAAATGTATTGCATAAATATAGAATGTCGTATACGATTTCTTACTAATATTGTCTTGTTTTCTTATTAATTATAATGTTCCTTTTCTTCATAGCAATCAAATCTTTCTATCAATTAGTCTTCAAATTATCAGATTGCTAATCGCATAGTTAACTTAAACTCTGTTTTGAAAATGTTTTGTGTATGAGTTGTTTTTTTTTGGTTTCTTTCAGCAGCAAATATTATAAATTTTGCAAAATTGAAAATGGGAAATCGTGGACATAAAGACACACCATCTATACCAGGTATTTGAAAATTATAATTTTAATCTGTTTGTTTATACTTAAGTTGGATTATAAAAAATACAAGTTAAAAGAAAAAAAAATACATTTAAAGAAAAACAAATTGTTGTCTCTTAGGCCTACTATTTATGAAATACCTTTCTACACTTCTTAATGGTCAAACAATCCATAATTTCAAGGTGGTGTGTTTCTACCAATAATTATTCTGTTTATGAGGTTGCCAAGTTTTCATCGCAGATCCCATTGACCTTATTAAAGTTGTTCTCAATCGTCTACTGTTTTATATTTGTTAGTTTTTCCTATTTTGTTATTGTAAATGGCAAGTTTGTTTGTGTTTTTAAATAAACTAATCGCACTGTCTCTTTATTCATAGATGTGCTATCAACGTTAAAAATATAGGCCGGCTGAAATTCAGTTTCGGTATCAGTTTCAGTGCATAAAGTAGGCAAATTACCTCTTTCGGCATAGTTTCGGCCGAAGTCAAATTTTACCGTTCTGTTTGCTTTTGGTCTCGGCCGAAACTGATATTGACTTTCAGTCATGAACCAAATATCTGTTTTAACTTTCAAAATTCAGACTGCAGCGCTACTGCTGCATCTAATAGTCGTGTTAAGGACAATTACAATTATTTAAACTTTAAACTGTTGCAAAATTAATCTTTGTGAAAATTGAAGTTAATAACAAGCAGATTATTTAATCACCCCAAAGAATGTCGAAAAATGGAGTGTGGGATTTATGTGCTTTCTTTTTTTATTTGTTTTCTTTTTGACAATTTCGGTTTATCCTTTGGTTTCAGCCAAAGGTGCAGTTAAACATTCGGTTTCTGTCGAAATTAAATTTATTACATTCGGTATAGTTTTATTTTCTTGCGAAACCAAACATTTGTTTTAGGTCAGCCTCTAGTCCAAGACGTACATATAAGATTGTGTTTGATAGAGACAGAGGCAAGAGGCATCTTCACCAATATAAAAACCATAGCCATTGCAAATATTATAAACTTCATTTGTTTATTGTTTTATAGAAATATATAGCCTATAGGCCTATGTCGTATAGTAGACCCTATGCCGTATGTCGGCGTTTGTGTTCCATATTAAATATGATTTAGATATTCATATTGTCATTTTGGATGAAATTTTATACAATAATATAACGAAAATCTCGTGTAAGAAAACACGCACCAGTTTGCAAATATCAAATTGATAGCATATAGTCCTATACCTTCATAATTGCTTTAATTATTTCATGCAATCGGTTAATCGCCGCTTTTCTATAAATCAAATAAATGACTATGCTATTATATCATATAATTTGGTTATTATAATGTTCATGTTCACTATACGCCTAAGTCGGGCCTATATGATTTTAAATAGATCTATATTATATGTAGTGTTAGATAGTGTTAAAAAACTATAATAACATTTTTTTTTAAAACACACTGCCTTTAGTAAAATACTAAGTGGAAAAAAATTATAAAAATAGTTCTGCCCCCAAAGGCTAGTCAAAGAGAGTTGGAAGCGACTGCGCAGGTCAGTAACGCCCCTCTGGCATGACAACTGGGGTCAGAGTAAAAAAGGGCTATAGAATATATTTTGTATAAGTCACCTTCTTATTGTCTTTGTTCAATTTAATTACTAATAAAAAACAGGTATTAGGGTTACTAAATAGGAATTAACAAACTTTATCTAGCGCTCACTTAAACCTGTTTTAATATTGTTTTTTTCAGAGGCCCAGCCATATATACTGGACATTAGAGTCAACTTTCGTAATAGAATTACAATGAAATCTATCTGCTACCTTGATGGAGAAAGAGAGAAAACTGTCAGAGAGGTAGGTCTCATAATGTATGTGTTTCAATCGAGTACAAGAAACATGAATATATATATTTGACCATAAACTTACTTGAGAAATACAAAATCGTTTGTGTAGCCTGATGTTAATAATATATTTATAATGTATATATATATATTATATATACATATAATAATATATATATAAATACTTAATATATAATAATTTAATAATATAAAAATAATATATTTAAAATATAACCATAAAAGTTTTTTACTACATTATATTTTGTCTAGTATGATGTTTATAATAGATCTAATACATAATCATAAGATTTTTTTAATATATTATCTTTTTGTTACCACCTCAATCCTCTTGTGGGCAGAGCCGTGTAAATGTTGTTGATACTTCTCGTTCGTCCAAGGGTAGACTTTGATTATTATTATTTATATTTCAGTATTAAACAAACTCTCCTTATTGTCCTGGGCACAAACTCAGGATTTGCGTTCTAACAGTTCCTTTCCTTGACGTTGTTGTTGTAAATAAATATATTATAGTATTGTAAACAATAAAGTAAAATAGTAACTTGACGAGGAATCTTCAGTGTAAATGTTGTTGATAATTTAATTCAGGTGATATTTGCAAATATGTACAATAAATTTAGTATTTACAGCAATAATAAAATAGTGCCAACGCATGCGTCTATCCAACAGACTCAAAAGAAACTATCAACAGAAAACTCTGCAAAACACTCTGCAAAAAACTATGTACAAAAAGTCTGTACATAACTGACTGCCTAGTTTAAATTCTTGCGGAGGAGAGCGGGGAACAGATCTATTACTAGGAGGGTTGAAAATAATGGTATCATTACAAACTCATAATACAAACGATAGTTTTAACATGAATTCCCCAGTACGTAAAATAATAAACTATTCCTAGCCATTCCGAGAATTTGTGGATTCTTAGAACAGTCTAGGCTTAGTACCTCCCAAAAAACTTGCGTTGAGAGAGAGCTATTAATACATAACACTTTGTGTAGAATAATGTTTATAACGCACATTTGATGCTTTTTTTTTAAGTTAGATCTATGAGTACTGTTACATGAAGATTTTTTTTTTTTTATTTTGTTAGTAAATTGCACTGTAGTAAATGAAAATAACATTAAGTCCGACAGAAATATTTTAAAAAAATATTTTAATTATGTATATTTAATTATATATTTAATTTGTAAAATTCACCCAATCAGCTTATATTAATACAAGTAACCCTAGAGTTAAGAACACTATATTCTGGCGCTAAGGCATGCTAAAGTCTCGGCCAACCGACATGCGGGAAAATCTTAGCTTACGAATTGATTATAAAATGCAGAAGTTCAACAGTCTTCCGCTTAAAATTAATATCAATACTGGACCTATACCGAAATGCTTTTGTGACTTGGTGATCTTTCAGTCTTAATCAGACTAACTTTCCACTCAAGTGTCGCAAAATAATTGATATGAAATTTAATAATAATTTCCCTATATTAATATAAGTTTAAAATACGATACGAATAAAATAGTAGAAAAATAGCTTTCCAACACAAAACTGGTTGTTGTGCCCCGAGACTACAACTTCAAAACAGAAGTTAGCAAAGGGCTAAGGGTCTATTGGTAAGATAATTGGATAATAAGTCCTACTTACGGGTATCGTAATACTGCAGGGAAAGTTCTAGCATCATCTACACTCTACACAATACTAGCCCGTAACAAACGAACACCGTAAATCAACGCAATGATAATAAATATAGTTACAGTTTAGTATCCTTTTAGCCTCAGCAATGTGTAAAGGAAACAATGCATTTAGATATGGATAAAATAATTGATACGCCTAAATGTTAATTGTATTTATATTTATTTATTTTTATATATTTAAATCCGTAAAACTGCATAACGCTAAAACAAAAAGTGTTACAATTTCATGCAAATATAAATAGAACTGTAAAGACTAAAATATGTTTTTCTTATACGAGACTAATATATACATTACTAATGACCTATATTATTTCTTAACTCATTAATTTAAGTTAGCCTATGCCATCCCTGCATTATGGTATTTATTTGCTTTTTTCTAAATTGAAATTATTATTTAGAAATGCGTCTGAAACGTTATAAATATATATAAAGCGGGTGTTTGTATAGAGTGTACGCATACGGATCCCCATTGGTCATTTTAAAATCACGTGAGTTTGTGTCATTGACCTGTTTAGTCCTAGGCCTATATTCTGTCGGATATGTGTCATCGCTAGCTCAGTGGTTAACGACCCGAGTTCAATTCTCCAGTTAAACTATACCTTTTCTTTCGAACTTTTAAGAACAAAAGACATTGTAAATCTACGGGCAATTTAGATTTTTGTTAAATAAAAGTACTTGCCTATTTGTTTACCCGATTACAATATTTATTTTAAATTACTTTCCTTAAAGTCTTCAGTGAAGAAAAAAATAATTTAAATTTTAGATTTATAGCTTTCTTTTAATCGTTATTTATAAAAATTTTATCTGCACCTTATACAGTCCGGTTTTTGTTTTCACCCGGGAGACGCCGGGCAATGTTGCTTGTAATTTATGTATTAATGTAGTAGTTTTTAATTGCATTGCATTTACAGCCTAAAGTGTTTCCTTCTTTCTAACGTTTAGATTAAAGAGGAACTCTTGAGGGAAGAAAACATCCACAACCCAAATGAATACATCATGGTTGTCAATCACAACAATGCAAACATACCTATGCTGGACGACAACCAATTTACACAATACTCAGATTATCTTTTAACGGAAGGTGATGGCTCATACATTACTTTTGCACCAAGAACATAAGTCAAGAAGCAGCATACATATATGCAGCACAATATAACGAGTTGCTAACAGAGGAAAGAAATTTAGCAGAAATGTATATTACAAATAATTTAATTATCTGTAAATTCAACACATTAATACACTATTACACTCGAGGTGGGCCAATTCGTATTTTAAAGGCACACGCGGCCCTTTTGTCAATATATGTGACATTTATTTCTGATTTGAAAAAAAAATGTTGAGTAATATTTAATAACAATTCATTTTATTATATTTCTTTATTTATATACTAATAATTTTCCTAAGACTTTTAAAGTTTATGATATAAAGCCTGAATGCCGGGTCGCTACCCAGAACTGGGCTACGAAAGAGAGATTACCAGGTAGCAAAAGGGATTTTTATAAAAGGTTGAGAAATAAATGTCTCACCATCGTAAAGTAGTACACAAATACTTAACATTGTCTATCTTAGCTTAAGGGAACATTTTCTAATTTGTGTAATTGATTTTAACTACAGCCCACGAGTATAATATAAATAGGTTTACACGTCGCCATTTTATAATAATTATATAAAATTAATCATTGGAAATATAAAAGTAATCATTGAAATTGAACACATCTCTTATAATGTTATTTATAGCCTATGCTTCTATTGGTTATACTAGTTTTCTTTGTTAGTAGAAGTAGGCTATTTAAAAAAACGCGTTGCGCAAGAGAAAGCTTACGAAACTTGGTCTTAAAATGAATTTATTTAAATTTATATAGTTTATATCATATATGCACAAAGACTATAATAAGAGGGACCGATTTTTTGATATTCTGCTATTTGATAACTTGAAACACTTAGTTTCGGAATTTCCGATCGCACTACGTCCTCTAGACTTCCGGTTAAGTATTTCGATATGATTTGTTCTCAATGGAAAATTAAGATGAAAATCGAAAGTTGCATACAGCAGAAACCTTTAAAGTATTCAAAGAAACGTAGAAGTTTTTTAAGACATCCATATTGGTTGCGCATGGAAAAAAAAAACATATAAGCTCTAAGAATAGAGTAAACGGTCCATTTTATAGTCTTTGGTGTGCCTAACAATAAACGTTGTGGCTTTAATATATGTAAAACGAGCTTACTCACTGCTGAACCCTGTTTTTATTAATGTACAAAGACATATGTATCTAATGTTAGATTGTATACACTTATTTTTATATGTTAAAGACTTCTTCCTATACACTTCATTTTTAAGATTTGATATTTGATGTAGAGACAAACCGAAACCATAGGCTACCGAATATTATACATTGACTTTCGGCCGAAACCGAAGCCGAAACCAAAAGTTTAACGACAAGTTCGGCCGAAACCGAAAAAACAACCGAAATTGGGAAACCAATTATTTCAAAAGACTGCACTCTATTTAAGTAAATCATTCTTTCGAGCGATCAAATAATCCGTTATTATTAACTTCAGTCTTCTACTTCGCATTAGGGATGTTAATATCCTTTTTTTTTTACATAACCTATTTTCGGTTCTAAATATCCCCTTCTCCACTCCCGGGCAAAGTAAGTTATAGTTTGGAAAAGACCAATTTGCATTGATTATACTAAAAAAAATAATACGAAGGACCATTGATCCTTAGAACGTGGTGAAATCTTAAAAAAAAAAAGTTCATTTTGGATTAGCAGAAGTCAAAAGCTGTAGTGTCATGAATTTATACCTTTATAATTATAATATAAATCAGTGGATGTTAGATCTATATGTTACACACATTAAAATAATATCTGTATAATATGAATAAGATCCCAGACACATCTATCTAGGATTGACAGACGTCAGGCAAGAAAATTAACTGTTTTCAAAAGAACCTTACATGCTCAGCTAAGTTGTGTTTTTTTTATTGCCCAAGCTGCTTCTCAGTCTACATTAAATAAAATGTTGGGTCAGTTTTACTAATATACAATTATTGACAGCTAATGTAAACAAACTAAACTGATTGTGGACTGTGAAACACTAAATATGTCATTCTTTTTATCTCTCTATATCCTCCTTTTGAAGTCCAAGTATCTCGCAACCTTACGTCTATCGGTCTGTTTGTCTGTTAAAGGAGCGTTCAGCATCAGTGAGGAAATTCCAGTTTTTTTTTTCTTTTCGAATACGTAGATCAAATAGCTGTGCTGACGACTAGCGTTAACATCTGCATTATCTGCATTATCTGTTGTATGTGCTTGTATGTCAAATTCACAAGCAATATTGGGAATTTGAAGGAAAAAAAACACAACTATAAGTCGCCTCTGACAAGTGTTTGCAAGGAATATAATGTTAAGGAATTGTTTTGTGCTAATAAAACAGGATTTAAAAATAATTCTTCAGATAAACAAATAAATAAATCGTGGGACACCATTATGAATGATTTCTACCCGAAATCCGGTTTTCATTTAACATCCCTACTTCACTACAGATTAATTCACAACAGTTTAACTAAATGAAAGTATCCATAAGCATAGTAATAGATGCAGCAATAGCGTAGCATTTTGAATTTTGAAAGTTAAAATAGATATTCGGCTGATGACCGAAAGTCAATGTCAGTTTCGGCCGAAACCATAAACAAACCGAAAATTAGACTTTTGGCTTCGGCCGAAACCGAAACCACGCAGCAAAAGTTGTTTGCCTATTTTCGGCGCCGAAACAGAAGCCGAAACCTACTTTCGGTCTGTCTCTAATTTGATGTGTTATTTTTATAATTTGCCGTCCAATGTTGTTGTTGTTTTTTTAATTCAAATTGATGCATTTGTTATATGCTATATTATATCGGCTGAATTAATGTACTCAAGACCAAAGCCTTAATAGTAATAATTATTAATGAAATTATGTTAATTTCTTTTAAAAAAATATTGTTATTCATTTTTAAGTTGACAAATATATACATCTAATATATTTTAAATTGATTGTAGGCTTTTAGAAAATGTCGTATAAAAATTGTTTTTTCAGTAAATTATATATTATATATATATACATAGATAGATAGATAGATAGATAGATAAATAGATAGATAGATACAATTTAAAAAAAAATTATTGGCACTAAACACTGAATTAAACATATTTTCACTAGAGTCATATTATTTATATTTTTATAATATAAAAACTTAGAACATATTTTTGTCTGCTTGATTTATATTTCATTTCATGAAATGAATATATAGTCTATATATTATTGCATTTTTCTATTATATTGTCAAAAAAATATAAATAATAAACCTAATTTGGACTATATTGGCTCGTTGGACAGAAACGAAAAATAAATTTTAAAAATCGATTTTACCGGCTCATGGGAGTCAAATGGTTAAGTTAGTTCTATTAAAAAGAGAAATACGTGAAACTTGTATACGTTATCATAATAGAGGTTGTTCAAATAATGTAGGCCTATTATGTTTCCCAGGGGGGGGGGGGAATGGCGGGTATTACAAATATGAATTCTAGTGCTTGTACGTTATTTATGGATGGTCTCCAATGGAATAGATTTGGCTTTTGTTCCAATGTATAGTTCTGTTATTATTATGCACGTTATGGAATGTTGCTTATAAAAGAGTTCTAATTATTGTTACTTCTTGCACAGAAAGTGAGTTTATGTAATACAACATGTAATTTAAACACTGATCCTAACGCGCAAGTAAATTGACTGTAGTATAAATCTCCTTTGACCTCAAAAGTTTTACAAAAATAACTTTGACCATTAGTTTAATTCCAATACATTGAAACATTTTTATTTCAACATTACTTTTGTTAACTCAAGTAAAGTAAATATTAAATAAAAATGAAGAGTAGTTGACGTTGGCAAATGGCGAAATTTCATTCTTATTTCTTTTTTTCCGCATTTTTTAAATGTAAGTCTTTGCTCTAAAAACTCAATATCTTTGTACATTTTATTTTTCTAGAGTTTAAAACATTCAATACTTTTAATAAAGATATTAGCAAAATACTTGAATAAAGATTAATAGTTTTTAAAGTATCGTAAAATATAAGCATGTTACAGTTTGCACAATAAAAAACTATAAAAAAACTAATTTGTTATGCTTTATTAATGTATTTTTATATCTATATAGGCCTAGATTTAAAACTATTTGTTCGTTTCGTCATAAAAAAAAATAATTACACAGATTAGTATAATTTTTTTTTTTTTTTTTTTTTTTTTACAAAAATATACATTCAAGATACAGAGTAGCCATTGACAAGTCTTAAATAGGCGTGACCTTTTCAAATAGAAATGATCATGAACTTCCGGTTCTATTTTTAAATTAATAAATTAAAAAAAAGCATGATTTGGCTGGTGTTTGACAATTGGTTTCAACCTCGAAGACCCGTTCTACTCTTTTATAGATATACATAGGATAAAAGATTAATTATGAGGAATCCGTTTTTAACATCAAAAGTGAGTAGGCGATAATTAATACTAAAGTGTTAGTCGCGTAAGGTTAAATAGATATTTGTTTACAAAATAAATTAGTCAAGAGTTGCATCCTTGGTATTTAAAAAACACTATGCGGAGATTCGTAAAATACAACAACACGAAAATTATTTTGTTTCAAGCAATTAGTTTGGGATTATAAATAGGTGATTCTTCAAGTCTGACATTCACAATCCATCGTTTATTTTTGTCGCCATCTTTTGGAAATGAAATTAAAAAAATTATTATCTACATATTTTCGTACAACCAGTAACGTAGCACACAAACATGTTTCTAAGTAAATGATCAAATAAGACCGGAAATGTCTTTTTCGTCGACATTTTATGCATGCATATTTGTTTAGACTTGTCAATAGCGCAGCGTTCTAAATTTAGCATACATAGTTTCATTGTTTTAATAGCAATCGCCATAACTAAACAAAAAAAGACTAACTTGTTTGAAAAGTAAATATTCTACATTAATTATTTAGTTTTAACTTATTGGCACAATAATATAATACAATACAATGTCCACTTATATATAACCAGATCCAGACACGATTACTTCTTGTATTTTGCCCTCTATAATGTCTATTTGCAATAAAATTTCACAATACATTTCATAAAGTATATTATAAGCTATTTAATGATTATATAATAATAATTTTATTTGAAGAAATGTATGTGTCTTTTTTAGACTGAGCAGACGATTGAACACAATACAGAACTATATCCAGAGTAAACAAACTGTAATCTACTCAAACAACACGATTTACTTTCACAACAATAGGCCTAAATTATACACATTTGTCAATCCTTATAATATTATAGATTGAGAAGCAAAAAAGAAGTTTATTTCCAAACATTTTAGAAAAATAAAAATATATAAAAGTTTGTTATTTTCAGAACTTAAAATAATTATATAAAATCGCGCAGTCTAAAAAAACAATAACAATATCTAGCTAATAGCTATAAATAAATATTGATCTCATACACTGAGATGCCGTTATTGGGTTCAAATATCAATAATAAATCCCAAATAAATGTTATGGAGATACTTGCATCTAGATACACGTTTTCGGCTACATCTGGTAACTGGCAATACAAGTAAGCTTATATAATTGTATATGTTTAAACTCACGGAGACATATGCGAGATATAAAAAAGAAGACATCAGATGCAGATCTTTCCACTTGTCCGTCCGACAAAGCGAACATCCAACCCTATCCCATGATTAGTCATGTGAGGAAAAGCCTCCATCACCAACAAAGGATCGTTACTTGCTAAGGTTTAGATTCCGACCCTCAGTCTACTCCATACATGCAAGTACTAATTGTAGTGGTTTATTGTCCTCTATTATTTTTGTGTTATTTAACATTGCCTATATAATTGCTAGAATAGAAAATAAAGTATTTTTTGTAGGTAAATAACTGTAGACATAACTCATAACTAAACAAGAATGATTGTTGTAGGCTAGTTTGACTTGGCTATCTAGTAAGTAACGTCGGACCAAATTGAATCATAGCGCTGGTGAAGCAGCCTTTACCAGTTTATGTGGCCACGGCATACTAGGAGATTGTGTAGCCAGCCCAATGCACAGCCGCCTTTACTTTACCCCAATTAAGGTCAGGTACCCATCAGAGCTGGGTAAACTCAAGGACACCCTTCAGACCCGGGATAAAATCCTAGCTTTCACCAGGATTCGAACCCGGGGCCTTCGTATCGCCAGTCGAATGTGCTCTGCATCCGCGCCCGATGCCTTGGCTATCTAATAAGATGAAATCAGAACAAAAAAAATTAATAGATCCATACTTATATTGACGGTTGATAACCATTGGACAACATTTACATAATATAATATGAACTACAATAGAGATAAAAAAAACATACCTTCAAGTAGGTACACATAAAGTCAATGAGAGCCGCATTTCGTATTTTTTTAATATATTATTAATAACTTCTTCATAGTTACTTATCAGTTACTTATGTTATTAAATAGACCACTACAAATACAAATGCATTTAATAAGGCTACATATTCTATACAACTCTCCAATGAAATGCAAAATTAACTATAAGAAAAAAAGACTTAAGAAAAGGAAAACTCAAAGTATTTATGTCACCTGGCCTAATTCAACTAAACTGAAATGCGTCTTAGCCTTTTATATTATATTGTTAAAATATTTTTCTATAAGATATTCAGAAACATTACTTACTCATTTTTGAAATATATGTCACAAATAATCTTATTCAGTGAGGTTTTTTTTAAAGTTAATAGTAACGGATAAATAATTGTAATAGATCTATTATTAAAATGTGTACTAAAATAATAGATTCACGGATTTGTTAATGGGATAATTAGGATAATGAAAAATATTAATCCATAACATTTTCATTATTTGTAAAAGAAATAAAATAAGTAATAGGGATACTAATCTGCTGATGGTATTTTATACATTTGTTTCTTTACCTTGGTGACAACTGTGTTAGTTGTGATACTTGTGTAAAACAAAAGCAAGAGAAGTTCTAAAAGTTTTGAACAGCTTTCTTGGGAGGCTATAGAACAAAAAAAACTTATTTTAATTATTCACAATTTAAATTTTATTTCTGATGCACAAGATTTACACCGTGCTAAAGCTTTTTTTTTTTATTCCATTTAGTCAGATGAGACTAATCAGAGTTAAAAACATTATTTTTGAATTTCAATAAATATGCGGCTGCAAAGTCGACCTTTTTATTTTATTTATCGCTTTAAAAAAATATTTTGTCAACGATAAGAATAATATAACTCTAAAAAATATCTTTGAACTGCTAAAATATCAACAATATAAGCACTAATAATAAGAAACATATATTTTATTCCGTTAGTGTTGGAGATCATTTAAAAGAGATTTTCCATTTATTTATTTCTAATCTTTAACCGCGTGTGCCTTCATCTGCATTAAGCCAACATGATGAAAAATTCTCTTTTTTGTTTGATCCGCTATGACAATAGGCAGAATACAGGAAACTAGACCCCAGAATGTAGACAGGACCACCACTGCTTCCAGGACAAGTACTAATGGTTTTATTGTACGTGTACCGATGCTCATTTCTGACATCTTCGTTCACCGGTACACGACTTTCCCACCGTCCAACAGAAATTTGCTTTGGACATCCATGTGGATGTGACACTATAACAGCTAACTTTTCATGTTCATTGTCTCTGTTGTCTCCAGTCTCTAGCTCTTGCCAAGGAACACTTAGTTCTTGGTTTTTTATTTTAATTAATTCTGCCAGATTCTCATCGCATGTAACGCAATACAAAATACAGAGGTCCCCTTCAGTGTGCGTCCATGTAGCTTCCAAGCCATATAGTTTGTGTCGAGGCCCTGGGCTAGTATCATGAAACAATATGCATACCGCTTGCTTCGCCTCATCAGTGTCAAAAACAACATGGGTGGCTGTGTAGACTTTTACAATCCAGACATTTTCAGCTGGTCTTTCAATACATTTAGGACATGGGCAGATTACATTTTTATATTTTTCATTTCTAGGAAAAATATCCCAGATTCTTCCACTTCCATTAAACTGAAACTGTTGACCAGCGTTATCTGCTAATGGAAATTTCACTTTTTGGTATTGCAAATTCTCAGGTTTTTTTCTATTCTCACTGATGTACTTTACTATTATTTTAACAGTCAGATCACTAAGTAATTTGACTAATCTGAAAATTCTTTCCGTTCGAAATTGTTCAGGTAGATGATCAATTGTAAACTCTGGAGCGTTGATATAATGTTCATGATGTTTTGCCTTGTCGCACCTTCTGCATTGGTCTACCGATTGATACTCAACTCCATCTTCATAACATGTCTCGAATTTGTCTGTAATGAAACATACGTTAAAATGTGAAAGAAATAAACAAATAAGTAAAATAATAATTTCAGATTTTTTTTTTACTAGAGCAATATTATATTTCTGCAATATGTCATTATTACTAACGTTGCGCGTGCCTATTATAATTGCACATTACCAATGTATAATGATAAGCAACAACTGAAATACAAACAGAACATTAAACTGAATATAAAGCTGCCACAAAGCATTACAATTTATTTCAGGCCTCTATAAACTATTTCAAAGTGTCGACTGAATGGAAACAGGCAAATAGGAAATACATCTGACTTTGGAACTTGTAGACCGTTACAAGTATTAAACACAAAATATAAGAGCTTATAATATATGGTAACGTAGTCAATTACACAGTAACACTTTAAGCATTGCGCTTAGCTCACGAAAAACGTATCATGCGATACACTATAAATAGGTTAAATAGATGACTTGTCCAAATGACAGAAAGTGTCACCGAAATCTTACCCCAAAAAAATAGATGAAATACAATAAATGGGAATCTATTTGGAGTATATTTTCCACCCAGAAAAATGCCAACTGTTAAAATAGCAAAGACAAAAACAACTAATAAAAACAAAGTTTTTCAAAATGAAAGACTATATTAAACAAGAACAAAAATCTAAATTATGCCCCCTAATATTCATTTAGACCTATACTATGATTTGCATCATCTGTCTCTACGAGATTCAATAACTAAAGAAAACATTGTTTAAAAAGACACAATTTTGGAAAGAGTTGCAATAATTATTACTAGTTGATAATCACAACTAACAAGTTTAACAATATTAAATCACTAAACCGATAAACACCAGAAAACAGAAGGAAGCAATACATAAAATATTACATTCTAATTTAGAAATACAACATAATAACAATCTATTACGAAGCTCAGATAGACATATGAATAAAACCACTTGACTTATTCCAACAAGAAGCATAAATATAAGTTGTACTGTTTCCCTAATGGCGTCAAGGCATGGAATGCGTTTAAAAGGGAAAAAAAAACAACAAGGGAGAAAATAATAACGCCACATCATTTAAAACAAAGTAATCGAAAAGCAAGACTATATTTCAACCACGGATATAAGTATTACTCACTTATCTTCTGAATAAAAATGTGTCTTGATTATATAATATATGAAACATCTTCAAAAAGAAAAAAAAAGAAAAAACATATAAATGTGTTGACATTCTTGATATTCCTATAATATTTGTGTCAATGTTAATTGTTTGAATAGAAATATTTTTAATTAAATATTAGTTAATTGCAGCCAGTCTCCATATTTAAACTTACCGCAAAAAAATCTTGATTTGGTAGACCCCATGATGTCAGGTTTGCTGTTATAAACAAATAAAATGCAGCTAACATTTTGTATAGGATACATAATAATATTGATAACATCATATAAATCTATTTAAGTGTTTATCCTGTGCGTCTTAGTCAAAGAGTACTTTCTGTGTGTTTTAATAGAGCCATAAAAAATGGCAATATTCATTGTATATAATTTTAAATATTATTTCACATCTATTGTGGTTTTCTTGTGTGGTTTTTATTGTTTTCATATTTTTTAAAAATTCCTCGGCTCAAATGAGTTGTTTTTTAGCTGTTGCTCACATTTTGAACTTAGTTAGCAACCCGTTTATCAAACAAGGACTAACTAGACTTAATCAAAGACGTTTGCTCAACACAGTATTAAGATAAATCTAAAACATATAAAATGACTTGTAAATTCAGTCTTATAATTTTCAAGTCATTTATAATTTAATACTTACCAGTAAATTTATATGTTAAATTGTGCTTCAAAAAGGCCAAAGCATTCGTCCGTTCCAATCTTAGTTTATATAAAAGCCTACATGTATAATATGTTTTATACTTTTATATATTATTAAAATGGCGGCATGTTCAAAGCTCAGCGGTTCGCAAAATGCCAAGGTTTAATAAAAAAGTTTATAAATATTTTTAGTAAAAATTTAAAAATTACTCAAATAATATAAAAAAAAACTTAATGAATGATATTATTTTAAATGAGTGGGGAAAAGTTTTAGTTCAGAGTTATATTGTTATCAACTCTATTGTATGACAAATTATATTAAAAAAGTCATATTCAAAACATTTGACAGTGGTAATAAATTCACAGAAGACGTAATAATTGATACATTTTTTTATGTTTTAGTTCGTAGTCAATTTTGTAATGAATAACAATGCATTTCATTTTTACTCCCTTTATTAAAAGTGTTTCCTAGTTGTTCCTTGGTGTGCACATTTTAGTCATAGATATAAAATAATAATATTATTGTCTTAACCAGCTTCCTACATAACCTACGACAATTGTTCTTCTTCTGGCCGGCCTTCCTGCCGCTTCCATTCAAGGACTCCAACGCGTCCAAAACTGCGCTGCCAGACTAGTCCTAAAGAAGAAGAAGTCCGACCACATTTCACCTCTGCTCTACTCTCTGCACTGGCTCCCTATTCAAAATAGGATTTTATATAAACTCGCATCTCTATGCTATAAATGCCTCAATGACTCTGCCCCGGATTATCTAATTTCCTGTCTGGAAATATATACAAAACCACGCCCACTTCGATCGGCTGCTCACAAACTCAATTTGACGATCCCGCGGACAAAACTCGTGACAGCTGGTCAGCGGGCCTTCACCTACTCCGGCCCCTCCGCATGGAACACCCTGCCACTCCAGCTGCGACAAAGCTCGAACTTTTACATTTTCAAGACCGGACTCAAGACTCACCTGTTTATTATTGACTCCTAGCCCACTTACATTTTTAAACATTTGTCTGTTATTGTTATCATCGTTAATTGTAATTGTAATTGTAATTGTAGATGTAATTGTTAAGCGCATAGAACTGATTGCGGGATATGCGCTATATAAGCTTCATTATTATTATTATTATTATTAATTGTTGGCCTGGTTTTCAAACAAATTCTACGCGCATGTGTACTTGTGACGGGAGTACGTGGTCTGGCGGTTGCGTAATCACATCACCTCCCGATGGTCTCTAGTTTGAATCTATATTTTTACGCCATGGCCTGTTACAGGGACAAGATGATGTTTTTGTGTGTAGCCAACGTTGACGTCTTCTGGTAATTAGATAACGAATAAGAAATACTGCTTCGTCATTGTGCTGTCCATAAAAACAATCCCTTTTTATACAGAAGCCACGATAACTGATGAATGCCGAAACATCAGCACGATTTATTATTATGAGCTTATATAATTTGAAATGTCTACAATTCAAACGGAACTTATGATATTCTTGATTTATTACTCCCTTTATTTTAAGTTGCATTTTCTGTCTGTCTGTCTGCAATGGTGCAAAAATTGGCTTCGATTTTTCGACCACTTCCCGTGGTCCGATCGAGCTGAAATTCGGACAGCAGACGTGCCCCGACTAACAATACATCCTATCAAATTTTCAGTTAAAACAACTTAATAATACTACACTTATGACAATATTCATTTCTTAAAAGGAAAGTATAAGAAAATGTTTGGTTTCACTTTAAAAATGCCTGTGCAACTTTTTATAGTTTTTCGGCGCAAAGCTAGAAAAAAAAATTATGCGCTAAGATTATTTTTAGAACAATTCATACGGAGTAAGGAGATATTTTAGAGATTTGCGACACATATATTTTTTCTGTACGTTTCATTTGCAGTAGTCAATCAATTATTTAATTACATGATGGTAAACTTAGTTTGCAAATAAAGGGAGTAAAATAAAAACTTCGTTTTTATGGTTTTCTTGTTTTTATGTTTTCCCTTATCAAAAAGCAGGACTAGTTCACACATCCATTGTAAAATACTATATGCCGGATTTAATAACATCTAATTGATTTTTTACAAGAACAAATATAAATTACAAAATATGCATTTTTCAGCTTTTTCATTCTTAATCACATATAACTGTTTATATTTTATTTTGATATTCTTAGTCAGTGTTTAGGCCAAATTATGAGTCAAAATTGTGATTTTATATAGGCTACAATCGCATTAAACAAGTAATTAAGATATTTAAAAAAAGAAAATGATCTAAGTAATTTGATTAGCAGGTAAAATAAATTAATTTCTATGATACAAACGTGATACCGATGAAATCTCTGTAGGTTTATGGGGGAAAGTGTATAGACAAAGAGTGTTATTCCTTTTACAAAGATAATTACAAGCTACGAGCATAAATGTTAACGTAATGTTATGTATAGAGCAGTCTATTACTTCTCAAGCTCAGTAATTAGTAGAAACAAATCTAAGTTAACCTGAATACAAGCTGACATTTATTCATAAGCAGACATTAACGGTATAACTAACTAATATTTATAAAATACTTAGGTTAAGCCTTGAAGGAATATATATGTAAAATGTAAACTTAAAAAGAAATATACGGATATAATGATTGAATTGATAAAATTATGGACAGGACAATCCGCTTTATCGAGGAGATATTACATATAATAAGCATAAGGATTAAACAAGGGATAAAACTAAAAAGAGTCTTAGTTGACCTAGGGCTAAAGGCCATAATATTATATTTTTCCATCATTGGACCTAACGTGTTATATAATTAAGTTTAAAATACGTTATGATTATAAATGTATTATAAATATATATTATAACTATATTAGAAAACGTTTTCATATATTTTATGAAATAATTGTGTTGTAAAGTGTATGTTTAAATAACATGTTAGTGCAAGTCCGCTCCTTAGACCTAGGCGTAGCCTAACAACTATACAATATTACTATGTCAAAAGCAAAATAATCTTAAATGAAGAAATTAAAACATAAAAATTTCATTTTTTTAGAACCACTTTAAAACCCCACACCCAATGTCTCATAATCGACAGAACCTGTAAAATTCATTGTGCAGACTTTGAAAAGGTATTAAAATGTGTAGAATCATGGGGTACCGGTATTTCTAGTTGACAGACTGTGTCTGGAAGGAAAAAGTAAACCTGTATTGACGTTAGTAAGACAGAAAATCGTTGTTAGACTATGGGGCAACATGATAATATGGTAATTTGAGTGTCCATAATAATTACTGTAAACATTAAAGCTTGCTAACTTGGTATCATAATACATATTATTCAGACGAATTTATGTTTGCCTTTTTTTCGCTTATACGATTTAATTTCTTTAAAGTTCTTGGATGGTTTTAATAATAGTAATCTCTACTCACAGTTATCGAAAGTAGAATTTGTTTAGAGATCTAGGATTAGTTGATGATGTTTTTTCAGATAGCGCTACACGTCCGTTAAAAATGACAACATCTGCATCTGCCAGTGCAACAAAAAATATTTCAAGTACTACAATTGCAATGAAAATTAAAGTGCCAAAGGCTGGTTGACCTGAATATTGTCTTTCATCGGCTTTGAATTTTCTTTTCCAAAGGCAAAATAATTTCACCTAAATAAAGAAGTGTTTATTATGTCCATCGTTTTCGACAATGACAAAAGCTTACTCAAGGATGTGGACGCCAATACGACCTTCTCAACTTTACATTTTAACATTGGACAAGTAGCACTTTCCTATGTGCTAAACAAAAATTAAGACATTTTTATTGCTGACTGTTTCTAATTTTCGATGCATTATAGCTTTTATAACAAACATAACAGATCACTTGCAATAAAAAGCAAAAAAACTTAAAACATCAGGGTTAAAATTCGCATTATTAAACTTATGATGACCATGTTAGACTGTGCAAATGATTAGCTACATGTAAGAATGAAGCAGTTGACATTGGGCTCCTGTGCTAATTTCTCAACTCAGAAATATTTATCAAAAGTAAAACCGCAATGCTCGAAAGAATATACATATTGGTTCGATATCTGACCTTAACAGTTTCAAGTCCTTTCTTCTAAACTTTAAGCTAGTGGAGTTAAAATGTTCAATTAGTTCTGACGTCATCTCCTGTAGAAATTGGCAAAACTGCAGATGAAGTGCAACGTGATTTGGTGAAACGTCAGAATAATAATTTTATGATGCAAAAATTTGCAGAATTCTGAATTCCAGACTTCTACACAGTTCGTTCAGTTCGAAGGTATCAGTTCAAAATGTTATTGCATTATTTGGAACTACATCTTTGTGTGAAACTTTGCTGTCTTTTTTCAATTCATGACCTTTGAGAAGTCTAAACATCAACAAGAAACTAAACTTATTATTAATTGTTTTCATAAACTCTAGTCTTATATTCAAATCATTGTTAATGCAAGACGCTGCCAACTAAGAAACCAGAGTAAAATATACAAAACGTCAAACTAATTATGTAATTACACCTCCTGCGTAACCAATACATCTTTAAAAAGTTAATTAAAATTATTATTTAAAATTGCATTGGTCTAACCCTTTTAATAAATACAGCAGATAATGCGAACCCTTATTTTACTGGTCATCAAGCTACCTTTAGAATTTTTTCAGTTTAAAAAATAGATTTCAGAAAATCAAAATATAAAATGTTAGCAGTTGGTAATCATTTTGTAACATTTTAGTAGGGTTTTAAAATAAGGTTTATACTTAGGCCAAAATTCAAAAATATATATGCCTATATATTAGGGCATACTTTTCAATAAGCGGACGATATTGATATTTATAAATACAAATCTAAAAAAATTCGTATTAGATCTATTTTCATAAAATAGTTAAATGTAAATTACATTTGAAGACAAACAATTATAAATAGTAACAGTAAACTATCCCGTCAGACCAATTCTATCCATAGGCCCCGTGAAGCAGCGTTCACGAGTTACTGTGGCTGTGGCATAATAGGGGATTGTGTGACCAGCACAATGCCCAACCGCCTTTACTTTTACCCCCCCCCCCCAAACTATCAGAGCTGGGTAAACCCTTCAATCGCAGAGAAAAAATCCAAGCCTACGCCAGGATTTGAACCAAGATACTTCCGTCAGCCAGTCGTACGCGCAGCCCAGCTCGGCCACCGTACCTATCAAATGTTATGAATAGAGCGATATAATATAATATGTAATTTGTTATGACAGTTTCTTGATAGGCCTAGTATTAAGAGTTGACGCATCTCTTTTACTTTTTGTTGTTTTCTAGAAGACGTATACATCGTTTACCATTTACCACACCTGAAAAGAAAAAGATAATGAAGAATATAAATGAAGCCCCCCCTATAGGTAGGTATTAATTGCATAGTGCTTGTGTTTTTTAATTATCATAATACGGTCTCCTACTTATTTGGAATAGATGTGTACGCGTTTTTTTGTGTTTTGTTATCGATTAAGTCTACATATTATAGTGATGAACCTGCTAGCTTATATCATCACACAAAATGTTACAGCGGCTAATATTAAAACATATAGCATTATTGTTTAGTTTTAAAGAATGCGAAATATCGTTTCATTGATGTAGGGCCGTAAATATTTTTTTATTAGCTAGGACGATTTGAGCTTCGCAAAGGTAACTGATCGTTTCTTTAAACAGGGCAGGTGTATTAAAGTATATGACAGTACTATGTTTGCTTATACCACATACCGAGCTATCCACTGTTTGAGCTTCGCAAAGGTAACTGATTGTTTCTTTAAACATGGCAGGTGTATTAAAGTATATGACAGTACTATGTTTGCTTATACCACATACCGAGCTATCCACGGTTGTTGTTATGTTATAGTTGTTTTGACAAAAGACAATGGTTTAGTTTGAGTCTATACTTGTTTATAGAACAATTAATGCTGTCTAAAGAATATTTTTATTTCAGCTTAATTATAAACAAAAAACTTAGTGCTTATTCTTTGTATTTATAAACATTACAATTGCTAAAAGTAAACAAATAAAAAAATGGCATGACATCCCAATGTTTACGTAAATCTAAAAACATTTTATATTCTATAAGATGAGGTTTATTAAAAGATATATCGAGATACTGCGAATCGGGAGAGAGTGAGAGAGCAAGAGAGAGGAAGACACACATAGAAAGAAACATTCTCATATTTTAAATGTTTAAAAAAGAATGGATGATAAATAGAAACATATGTTACGATAGATTATATATGTGAAAGTATATATAGGGTTCTGCAACTTGAGCCAATCTTATCTGCATATTTAATACTCTTTTGCCCCCCCCCCCCCAACACTTACCCTGCAATGTTAGCTACGATAAACATAAAGGTTCAAAGATATATTGATAGATAGGTAGTTAAAAAGATAGATAGAAAGTTAGATAGATAGAATGATAGATAGATAGAAAGTAAGATAGATAAATATATATATATATGGATAGATAAATAGATAGATAGATATAAAGTTAGATACATTTATAGATAGAAAGATAGAGAGGTAAAAAGATAAAAAGATAGATAGATAGATAGATGGATAGATAGATAGACAGATAAACAGACAGACAGATAGACAGATAGATAGATAGATAGATAGATAGATAGATAGATAGATAGATAAATAGACAGATAAACAGACAGACAGATAGACAGATAGATAGACAGATAGATAGATAGATAGATAGATAGATAGATAATAGATAGCAAGATAGACAGATAGATAGACAGATAGATAGACTGATAGAAAGACAGATAGATAGATAGATAGATAGATAGATAGATAGATAGATAGATAGATAGATTGATAGATAGATAGATAGATAGATAGATAGATAGATAGATAGACAGATAGACAGATAGACAGAGAGAGAGAGAGAGACAGATAGACAGAGAGACAGAGAGACAGATAGACAGATAGACAGATAGACAGATAGACAGATAGACAGATAGACAGATAGACAGATAGACAGATAGACAGATAGACAGATAGACAGATAGACAGATAGACAGATAGACAGATAGACAGATAGACAGATAGACAGATAGACAGATAGACAGATAGACAGGTAGAGAGATATATAGATAGATAGATAGATAGATAGATAGATAGATAGATAGATAGATAGATAGATAGATAGATAGATAGATAGATAGATAGATAGATAGACACACAAACAGATAGATATAAATATATAACAAGATGGTCGATAGATGCAAAATGGGCATGTGATTCTTCAGAACTAATCCTTTAATAAAGTTTTGGTTTACTCGTTGTCCCCCGTAGCGAACATTAAAACTCTTGTAACTGTACAATTAAGAAGAACCCAACAAATCTATTCATTGCATATGTATGGATAAGTCGCAGGGGGGACCTATTCATACACGCCATACTGCTGTGGCGCCTTCAACCCAAAATTATTTTGTAAAATGTCAATCTGGCAAAAACACTCCAGGAGTTTATGAATGCGTCAGATTTTTTTTCGGTTAGATCCTTCATATTTTTTTGTTGTTAGTACTTGTAACTTTTATTTACTGCATGCTAGATGTAATATCACTTTTTAAAGTATTAATGTTAGAATAAAATTAATAACATGTCTGTGCTATATTTAGATAGTCTAACGTTTAAGACAAAATTATTCTTTTATTTTTAGAAGCTCATTTTTTATGCTCGAGCATATTGCGGCCGTAACGATTATCTTAATTTTGACTGTTATACTACTGACTCACTATTGTTTTTTGTTTGTTTTATTTAATATCAAAACGACTTAAATGTTACCCTCATTTCTGGTGTGGAATGTTATTCAGCCTAAAAATAGATTGGTTGCAATAGCAACGTCCTCCTTGTTGAATTTTTATTAGGGCTGTGTAAATGCTAAAAACTCTTATACCTTTTTATATGCAAATACAGAATTCGATACATTTTGTAAAAAAAAAAATGATTGCACAATGTTATGTTATAGCCATTTCTATAAAATTTAAGTATATGAATTCCTTATACTTGTTTACATAAAGTAAAAAGTAAAGTACCCGACGGGCAATATTGATCCATAAGTCCGGTGAAGCAGCGTTCACCAGTTTCTTTGGCCGCGGCATACTAGGTCATTGATTGGCCAACACTATGCACAGCCGCCATTACTTTACTTCAACTAAGGTCAGGTACCCATCAGAGCTGTGTAGACTCAGGAACGTTATCCAGACCCGTGAAAAAATCCTAGCCTGCACCAGGATTCGAACCTAGCACCTTCGGTAAGCCACCCGAACGCGCTGCCAGCACGGCCACCATAAAGCACTTTTTGATTATTTAATTTTTCACACAAAAAAATCATCCTCTGGGCTTAAAAAATCAAACAACTAATACCAAAATCGGGCTAGAACAAGTTGTAGTAATCTGTGTTTAGTTAAAAATAGAATAGTTTAAATAGATTTGATAAAGAAACATAGACGAGTTAGTAAAATAATTGAAAAAAAAAATATATTTTCTGAATAAGACAGAAAGGTATGAAAATTTTAAAAAAACATTGTTCATATATTTGTTTTAACATACATCATTTCATTTAGTAGCACTAGAATATGAAATAATAAAACACAATTTTATTGTATAAAAATTAATATTTTTTATAGCAAAAACGACATATATAGAGAGCTTTATAAATAAGGAAACATACAATTTTTAATTATTGCTGAAATCTAGCATAGTATAGTTGTAGCACTAAGCGTCTATATTAAAATGGCAATGTTTCAAAAGAATACGTCAAGAAATGTGAAACTTGTAAGAGAATAAATGTAAAATAATATTTTAAAAAAAAACAACGCAAAATGTCATAAAAAATGTGTCTTTATTGTGGAAATATTTGAATTAAATCGTATGTTTTAGTAGCTTGTGCAATCAAAAGTGATTATTGTTTAATAGAAAATAACGTATAAAATGGTATAAAGGACAAAAATATTTTTTTAGCTTGCGTTTCTTACATTTTGATCACAGCCTGTTTAAAAAACAAACATACATAAAAATAAAAAAAAAAACTATTACATTCTGCACCAAAAAGTAGAATTTTTTGTACAAAATTATATGAACTTATTTAAACAAGTAATACATAAAAATCACTGTTTGAATCTTGTATCCCTATATTTCACTGCCATACCTTTTATAAAAAAATATATTTTTTGCTCGTTTTTTATAAGTTGTTGATTTGCTTAATTGTGGAATGATAAGAAAATATAAAAAGGTATAGTGCCATTTTTTTTTTAATCAGATATTTTATATTTATTTCAAAAAAATTTTGGACTGAAAATCCGGGCTTATAATGCCTGACTGGCTTACTCCTACAGTTTTAATATGTAATGCTGTATTATTATTTCTCTTGAACAGGACGTAAAAATTATCAGAATCAGGGCGATACTTTTGGTTTATTACAGGATATAATGAGCCAACCAAGCTCAGTATTGATGTCCGTGAAATGCTTGAAAGGCGAGAATTTTTGACGATTTAGGAAGCAAAGAGGGTCAATTAGGTGATTTTTTAATTAGGCGGCTTAGTAGTAAGCTGTAACATCGCTAGTCTGAAGACTAGGTTTCTTAAAAAAATTATATATAGGCCATCAATGACAAAAACTACAAAAAATACTTGCCAACAAAACATTTAGGGCATGCTCTGTGGATGTGAGAACCATTTTCAAAAGGACACAGTTATTGTGGAGTTGAGAACCAGTGGCATTGATTCATACATTGTGAAGTTGAGAACCTGTGGATTGACGCAGACATTTTGGCGTTTGAGAGGCTTAATCTCCCACTGCGACTCAGAGCTTGGATAACACATGAACAAGCTTTTAATTCAATAACGTTTGAAGGCCTACGCTATGAAATAAGACACTTTCTTTTAAGATTCTACAGTTTTAGACACAATAGTGTTTTTCTTTCTTTTGTCTACGCACAAATCATTTGCGTCATTGGTGTACCTAAGGTATTAAGCGCCAGCGCCATCCCTTACCTGTTTAATTTCATTGTTTCTAAACATCTTTTGATGCGTGATTGTGGCGCTCCTTTTATCTTAAAGACCTTTCTTTTTGGCTAATACATATGCCACTGCAATTTGCACCAAGAGCGCACTGAGCATGCTAATTTAATAGCATGGATAGAAGTGCTATAACAAATGCCCATTCTTATATTATATGTCCAACGGGTACATAGATGTGTATCTCCCTGCCACCACCTCTCTTCTGGCTACGCATCTGATCGTGCGCCCTTTTAGTTCAATATGGAAATTGTGTGGGTTTTTTAATATAATATTACAAACATGGAGATTTGAGTAGCCTATAGAAATATGCGGCCATTGAATTATTCATAAAGCGAGTATTTCATCTTTCAACGGAAAGATAATAGCCTGGTTATTTCTATCATGTGGGAAGACAAAGTACCAGCAAAGGGCGTAAAAATAATCATTACGATAAAACAAAATGTTTTAATGTAGCCTATGTCACCATTACGTTCTGGATAATGTATAAAATATGTCTATAATAGGTGTTCCAAATGTTCTATAATAACAATTCTCTTGTTCTAAATACTAAATACATTATTTTTAAAAGTAATACATTGATTGCATGTTTAAATATTATTGAATGTAATCATTTATGTATGCACATGGTTATCTAGATCAATTTTCTTTTTTATTTGTGTAAAATGTTCCTACACATTGTTTTCGTATTCTCTGCATTAGATAGATCCTCCTGCCTTTAGTCACTTTTTTTTTCTGATTCTAACTCACCGAACTCCGCACACCATTTCAATTGTAACAAGGCACTGAAATTTATTAACACTATAGTAGAGGAAAGTGGGTATAACTTTAAAAAGAATATTCTAATATAAAAGAGAATGCTACACATAAAATAAACAATCTAACACAAAAACATTGGTATTAAGGTATAAGAATGTATATTTAATCTGTTAAAAAATATATTACAATCAAAGCATTAATCTTAAAGGAATGAAAAAAAAAATATTAAAGTCTTATTGATATATAAGAGTTTGCAATATGTGGCCTACAAGCTGTCTTTATTGGTCCGTCAAATGGGGGAGAACTGGAAAATCTGGCTATAATAAAAATTGTCAAAATTGCATTCTAATTATAGGCTTCTCTTTTTTTCAAAATTATATATAACAACAACCATAGATCGTATTTATAATAACATAGTAGTACAAGATAAAATATAACTATTGCATTTTATATGCTAGGACAACGACAACACCAAGGTGTAAGGGATAACCGGGCCAACAAAATTCAAATTCTAAAAAGGCTGGTCGGAAAATTATGTCTTTTTTAGAGCGGGATAAGAGGTTTTATCAGTTGAAAACAACCTTATTGACTTTATTCCAAAAGTGCACAGGAAGTCAAATCTTGGCAATAGAGGGGTGGGACACATTTTCCCAATGGACCAACTATCCCCGCCTAACCTACTTCGGCACTGTTCAGACGCTCAATGCACAAGACGGTTTCTTTCATTTTAGTTTATTGTTCAGATTGCAAACAGTTCAAGTGGCATTTTAAAGCAAAGGAATGGAAGCAAGAAACTGTGTCACAAATATGTCAACAGTATGTTTACACCAATATGTGTTTTTCAAGGTCAGTAACCATTCTGCTAGTCACTATATGCTACACAAGTTTACTGTTCAACTCTTTAAGGGAAGACTAAATGTTTTACTTTTAAATCAAAATTAGAATTGATTAATATAGCTTACGTATTATCTTTACTTTTAAATATATATATATATATAATATATATATAATATATATTATATATAATAGGTAGACTTTTTTTTACAATAGGCCCAATATGCCTCAATATTTTAACAGGATAATATAATCATTGTCGATGTTTAAATGTACTCGTATCAAATTGACCAGTTCATTAGATAGTAAGATGTTGTTAAGCTTATTTTACTTAAAGGGTTTGGGCCTGGTAACTTTATCTGCATTTTTAACATATTTCAAATTAATTATATATAATATATTATTATATTTCCATTAAAAAAAAAATTGTACATAAAATAATAATGTATTGTATTCTTGTTCGAAATTCCAATATATTTTTTTAATACTAATTAATTTTTAATGTCTTTCTATTTGATAATTTGCTCAATGTTTTATAAGCACTGGCATATAGTCCAAACATGTTTTTACATAAATGTGTCGTAGGACTTTCAAAGCGTCTTACGGTCTACATTGTCGAATGCTTTCTCTAAGTCGATGAAGTTTCAAGTTTACATATAGCGACAAATTCCACTCAAGGGACTGCTCCACTATTATACGTAGCAATCTGGTCCGTGCATGATCTGTTTTGCCGGAAACCAGCCTGTCCATGCCACAGCTGTGGGTTGACCGTATCCATCATCCTCTCCAAGAGTACTCTGTTTAAGACTTTGCCTGGCACCGATAGCAATGTGATAACCCTTTTATTGTTGCAGTTTCCAAGGTCACCATTTTTGGGAGGCTTAATGAGGTGGCCTTCCTTCCAATCTGTTGGTATGTCTTCTTCCTCCCAGATCCTTTCGAGGTGGGAGTATAGCATCTCTATTGATGCATTTAGGTCTACCCTTAGTGCCTCCGCTGGTATGCCATCCGTCCAGTTGCTTTCCCATTTTTCATCAAGGTGACAGCTTGTCTGATTTCTTCTCTGCTTGGTTTGTCAGATCTGATCGAGATATCTATAGTAGCTGGTTTGATGACCGGGGGATTCTGGGGTGCAGGTTTGTTCATGAGTTCCTCAAAAAAAGTTCGGACCATACAGAAAACAACATGAATCTCCCCAGAAAAAGTAACAGAGAATCAGATAGAACATGTTGGCATAAACAAGAAATTTATTAAATAGAGCATTGACTCAGAGATAACATTTTTACTAGCATGTATTCTAAAATGCAAGGGGAATTTCCGAACTACGTTGTAAAGCACTATTGAACAGGTTTAAAGATTAAAATAACTAGAGAGATTTTTATAAACAATGAAAATTCTACTGTAATAAAAAAAAAATATAACTATTAGAAAGTAAATTGTTTGCTAAAGAGGTATTTTTTATACTCTATTATGTTAAACCCTATTTATTTTACTGATAACTTGTGGAAATGGATTCCAATCTAATATTTCAGGAACATTGCATTCCCAATTGCAATATCTCTTTGTCTTTTTTTGGTGATTGCAATGACTAAGTATCCTTATACTTCTTACACCATTCACCATTGCATTCTCCTGATTTTGTCAACTCATAGCTGTTTTTTTTTATCTGTTGGTCTTTATTTTTGTTTTCTTTCAAGTGTTTATTTCGGTTTATTTAACAGGGTCAGGTCTTAATCATTCAGTAGTTTACCAAAATGCTGTCGCGTAATATTTCAGCTATCTTTATTCACTCTGTTCAACAGCTTGTCGCCATGACATAACATTCTCAACAGACCACAGCTTGTCGCCATGACACTTAGTATTTCGCAGCGTATCTTTCAGTTGAGAATATAATATTGCATTCCTAAACTATGAGTTTCATGAGATTTTCATGATTTTGTAAATGTATTTGTACAGTGGTACAGTCGGGTTACGACCGCCTAAGTGGTACAGGGGCTTCTCGGGTTACGAATTCCTCAGGTAACTAACAACAATTTTGAACATTTTTGGTCTCAGGCTACGAACAGTGCCTCAGGTTACAAACAGTGCCTCAGGCTACAAACAGTGTCTCAGGTTACAAACAGTGCCTCAGGTTACAAACAGTGCATCAGGTTACAAACAGTGCCTCAGGTTACAAACAGTGCCTCAGGTTACAAACAGTGCCTCAGGTTACAAACAGTGCCTCAGGTTACAAACAGTGCCTCAGGTTACAAACAGTGCCTCAGGCTACAAACAGTGCCTCAGGTTACAAACAGTACCTCAGGTTACAAACAGTGCCTCAGGTTACAAACAGTGCCTCAGGTTACAAACAGTACATCGGGTTACAAACAGTGCCACTGGTTACCAACAGTGCCTCAGGTTACAAACAGTGCCTCAGGTTACAAACAGTGCCTCAGGTTAAAAACAGTGCCTCAGGTTACAAACAGTGCCTTAGGTTACAAACAAAGCCACTGGTTACAAACAGCGTCTCAGGTTACAAACAGTGCCTCAGGTTACAAACAGTGCCTCAGGTTACAAACAGTGCCACTGGTTACCAACCTCGAATTTCAGGATCACTGAATAGCAACTTTTTTTTTTTGGTTGTTTTCTTTCTCTTTGTCTAGTAACTTACACACACGTTTTCTTTGCCTTTTGTCAGGTAAACGACTGGAAGTCAATTTAAAAAAAAAACGAATGATTATTTTATTGTATTGATTTCAGTGCTTCAGGTTAGATCCGATTTCAAGAACTAATTAAGTTCATAACCCGAAGTACCAGTGTTAAAAGCATAAAAACCAAAGTGATTAATTTGATAAAATCACATAGGAGATGTCTATTTATGTGCCTCACATACAAATTGTTATACGTGGGAATATTTTATTATTAGAATTATAATTACTATTGTCCTTTCGCGTTCCTTGTGTATCAACCAGTTCTTATAAATGGCATTTTCTTACGCACATCTAAGTTGTATTCTGAATTAAAATTAGTATTTCTTAAATCCAATTATTTACGTAATAATAGATTATCGTGGCTCTAAGAAATGTATCAATTACTTTAGTTAATTAGTAAAAATGGTATAAGTTATACGATTTTTTAATATACATGTTTAAAGGAGAAATAAATTATTTGCCGTTTTTAAATACGGTTTTAGAATGGATAATATTATAAGATATACTAAACTTTAAAGATTGGTGCACTTGTATTTGTGGCAAGCCAAATCAAAAATGAGTTTATTTGCTTTCTTTTTTTGTCAAAACTAATCATAATAATTCTATATTTAGATAAGCCAGATGAATCAAGACGTGTAAGACTGCACGACATGCCGTTGCACTGATTATTGCTTGCAAATTATACAAGATGATTATTTACTACTGACTACTGCTTGCAAATGATACCAGTTGATGAGCATCTACTGACTACTGCTTGCAAATGATACCAGTTGATGAGTATCTACTGACTACTGCTTGCAAATGATACCAGTTGATGACTATCTACTGAATACTGCTTGCAAATGATACCAGTTGATGAGTTCACTAAAGAACACATCCCAGAACCGTATAGAAAAGTTGAAGAAATTTACCAATTAATAAAATCCATCGCCTTTTTATCGGTGTGTCTTAAGGTGACATACACCTGCACGGAAAGAACAGGTCACTCTTTTAACTCAAAACATGATAATGTACTGTACAACAGAGAAAAAAAAGTATGTCAAATTCTGAGCATAAGCACTGGGAGGGTGTGTGACGTCCAACAGAGCACTGATGGCAGCTGCTTCTGCAGTAAGTGCATTTATTCTAGTAAGCCAAGCAAAGTCTGGTGGACTGTCAAGGTGTACACGCCTACGCAGAACAGTCACGACGATAAAGTGGCCAAGGAAATGACATTTATTCTCTTTCTGGGCAGCGGGAAGGTTGACAGAAGCGTTTTTCTGAATGGCGGCCGCAAGATCCGGTCGCTCGACGATAAAGAGATCTGCTCGTTCGAAACAGCGACTTGCGATGAGGAGCTGGCCAACGAGCTCATTGCCGAAGTCGACAAGTTCAACGCGAACTGGCAGTATCTGTACCCAAAGTACAAAAACGATATGGTTAAAGAGAAGCTTGTCATCGTAGTGGCTCACCCGTACGGCACTGAGAAACGAATATTCGTTGGACCTGCGGTTGATATTGGTAGAGAGCTTAATCTTGGCTACAGTAAATTTTTCTACTTCACACCAAATTTCTGTTGCCCTAAACGAGAACCCTTTTATGTCCTTGGATATGATTTGTTAGAAACTGCTAACTTAAATGGAGGCTCTGAAACGAATGACATTATTTGTGAATGCTTGCTTTGTAGAATGGGAACAAAGGATGTCTCTTCCGCTACACAATCGATGTACTATTCCCCCCTTATGGACAAACGATGGCAAGAGGCTTTTCTCAAACTAAACCCTGTTGCCAAAGATCAATATCAGTCAGGATCCGGTTCTAGAAAGATTGGCTTTAATTTGCCCCACACATTTGAAGTGAATGACGACACCTTTTTTGACATCCAGCAGGCATCTGATCTGGAGGAGAATTCGGATGCAGTCTATCAATCAGTCGGTGAACCGAAACATACCGGTGTAGCAGATTCTGACTTAAGCTACAGTCAACCAGGAAAGTATCCTAACGCGATGCCAGTTTCTGAAGGCCAGCACGTGAATAATATTCACTCTAAACCAGATTCAGACAGTCGTTACGCATCGTATTCCAACACAAATCCAGACACTGAAAGTAACCACGCGCCCTATCCAAACGCTAAACCAGATTCTGACAGGCGTCAAGAATCTTATCCAACAGATAAACAAGATTTCGACAACCATTACAAGTCGTATCCAAGCGCTAGCTCCGATTCTGAGAGCCATCAAGCGTCTTATCCTAAGAATAAACTTAATTCTGAGGGTAATCAAATGAATTATCTCAAAGTTGAACCCGATTCTGACAGCCATCAATCTTCTTATCAAAGCGCTGATCCAGAATCTGACAGCCGTCCATTTTCTTATCCAAACGCTAAACCAAATTCGGATATACAACAATTAAAATCTGACAGCCGTCAAGCGTCATCTTCAAGACCTAAACAAGATTCTGACATCTATCAAGGGTCAAATCCAAACGATAAAGCAGATTCTGACAGCCATCAAGCGTCTCATCCTAACGCTAAAATACATTCTGAGAGAAATCAAGAATCTTATCCAGACGCTAAATCAAATTCTGAGAGAAATCAGGCATCTTATCCAATCGCTAAACAAGATTCTGAGAGCCATAAGGAGTCTTATCCAAACGCGAAAACAGATCCTTACAAGAATCTAAGGTCTCATCCAAACGCTACATTAAATTCTGAGAGGAATCAAGCATCTTATCCAGACGCTAAATCAAATTATAAGAGGAGTCAAGAATCTAATTCAGACGCTAAATTAAATTCTGAGAGGACTCTTGAATCTAATCCAGACGCTAAATTAAATTCTGAGATGACTCAAGGATCTAATCGAGACGCTAAATTAAATTCTGAGAAGACTCAACGTTCTAATCCAGAAGCTAAATTAAATTCTGAGAGGACTCAACGTTCTAATCCAGAAGCAAAATTAAATTCTGAGAGGTTTCAAGGATCTAATCCAGACGCTAAATTAAATTCTGAGAGAAATCAAGCATCTTATCCAGACGCTAAACCTGATAATTTTAGCAATGAAGCAACAAAGTCTAAACCAGATTCTGATAAACCTCAAATTAATCTAGCAGATTATTTCAGTCACCTGGCAGCTTATCCAAACGTTAAACAAGATTCAGACAGCCATCGAGCGCCTTATCCAAATGCTAAATCAAATTCTGAGAAGATTCAAGGATCTTATCCAGACACGAAATCTAATTCTGAAAAGAATCAAGCGTCTTATCCAGACGATACATTAAATTCTGAGAGGAATCAAGGATCTAGTCAAGACGCTAAGACTAATTCTGGAATAAATAAAGCATCTTATCCAGACGATAACTTAAATTATGAGAGGAATCAAGGATCGAATCTAGACGCTAAATCGAATTCAGAAATGAATCAAACAATTTATCCAGACGCTAAATTAAATTCTGAGAGGCCTCAAGGATCTAATCTAGACGCTAAGACTAATTCTGGAATAAATCGAGCATCTTATCTAGACGATAAATTAAATTCCGAGAGGACTCAAGGATCTAATCTAGACGCCAAATCGAATTCTGAAAGGAATCAAGCATCTCATCTTAACGCTAAATTAAATTCTGAGAGGACTCAAGGATCTAATCTAGACGCTAAGACTAATTCTGGAAGAAATCAAGCATCTTATCCAGACGATAAATTAAATTCTGAGAGGAATAAAGGATCTAATCCAGACGCTAAGACTAATTCTGAAAGAAATCAACCAACTTATTCAGGCGCTAAATTTAATTCTGAAAGGACTCCTGAATCTTATCCGGACGCTAAATCAAATTCTGTGAGGAATCAAGGATCTTATCCAGACGACAAATCAAATTCTGAAAGGAATAAAGCGTATTATCCAAACACTAAACCAGATTCTGACGGGAGTCAAGCGGCTAATCCTAACGCTAAACCAGATTATGACAGTCGACAAGCTACTTATAAAAAGGCTAAACCTGATTCTGAAAGCGATCAAGCTACTTATCTAAACGCTAAATCGGAATTGGAAAGCTTTATAGCGACTTATCCGAACAGCCATCAGGCTTCTTATCCAAACGCTAAACATGATACTTTCAGCCGTGAAGCAACTTATGCAAAATCTAAACCAGAAACTGATAGCCATCAGGCGACTTATGCAAACGCTAAGCCAGACTCTGACAGGCAGCCTTCATCATATCCAAAATCTAAACAAGATTATGATAGCCATCAAGCTACTTATGAAAATGCTAAGCCAGACTCTGACAGGCAGCCTTCATCAGATTTAAAATATAAACCAGAGTCTGATCTTCATCAAGCTACTTATGCAAATGCTAAGCCAGACTCTGACAAGCAGCCTTCATCAGATTTAAAATATAAAACAGAGTCTGATCGTCAAGCTACTTATGCAAATGCTAAGCCAGACTCTGACAGGCAGCCTTCATCAGATTTAAAATATAAACCAGATTCTGATCGTCAAGCTACTTATGCAAAAGCTAATCCAGACTCTGACAGGCAACATTCACCAATTTCAAAATCTAAACAAGATTCTGATAGAAATCAAAGAAAGTATGCAAACGATGAGCCAGACTCTGACAGGCAACATTCACCAATTTCAAAATCTAAACAAGATTCTGATAGAAATCAAAGGAAGAATGCAAACAATGAGCCAGACTCTGACAGGCAACATTCACCAATTTCAAAATCTAAACAAGATTCTGATAGAAATCAAAGGAAGAATGCAAACAATGAGCCAGACTCTGACAGGCAACATTCACTAATTTCAAAATCTAAACAAGATTCTGATAGAAATCAAAGAAAGTATGCAAACAATGAGCCAGACTCTGACAGGCAACATTCACCAATTTCAAAATCTAAACAAGATTCTGATAGAAATCAAAGAAAGTATGCAAACAATGAGCCAGACTCTGACAGGCAACATTCACCCATTTCAAAATCTAAACAAGATTCTGATAGAAATCAAAGAAAGTATGCAAACAATGAGTCGGACTCTGACAGGCAACATTCTCCAATTTCAAAATCTAAACAAGATTCTGATAGTAATCAAAGGAAGAATGCAAACGTTGAGCCAGACTCTGACAGGCAACATTCACCAATTTCAAAATCTAAACAATATTCTGATGGAAATCAAAGAAAGTATGCAAACGATGAGCCAGACTCTGACAGGCAACATTCACCAATTTCAAAATCTAAACAAGATTCTGATAGAAATCAAAGAAAGTATGCAAACGATGAGCCAGACTCTGACAGGCAACATTCACCAATTTCAAAATCTAAACAAGATTCTGATAGAAATCAAATGAAGTATGCAAACGATGAGCCAGACTCTCACAGGCAACATTCACCAATTTCAAAATCTAAACAAGATTCTGATAGAAATCAAATGAAGTATGCAAACGATGAGCCAGACTCTCACAGGCAGCTGTCGTCTTCTCAAAAAGCCAAAGTATATTCTGACGGGCATAAAGCGCCATATCCAAACGCTAATCATGAATATGACAGCCACCAAGCGTCTGATTTAAATTCTAAACCCGATTCTGACACTCTTTCGGGGCGTGCCCTGAAAGCAAATCAAGCTTCTGTCTCTTTCTCAAAATCGGAGTCTTCTATTTCCTTACCTCAAACTACCTTCAATTCTACGCTTGATTTTGAATCCGATGCTGTTTTTCAAGCAAAGTTAACTAACGCAGTTCGCACTGGATTTTGTGAACATACTTCATCTACCACCGTGTTGCCTTGTTCCCCTGAAGACGTGCCTTCAAGTATGAGTCTGTCAAGCGGATGATTAAATCTATATACCCCTTCTCAAATTCAACAAGTCCCTGTTTCTAAGTAGGCCTAACAATCCACTTTTCATCATGACCCAAAGCTGCAAACTAAGATCTTTTACATGAATCTTGTTTTTAGCACTGTCGTTTTTTTTTGGGTTTTTTCCTATTATGTGTCGTTTTCTTAGTTTATGCCTACATAGTCTATCCAACCTCTAGTTTCCTATCTTTAGGTCTTTATATTATTATAAGAACTATTTGCAATTAATTTAAACATATATTTTACAGCACTGCGTCTAATTTGCCCTTGTGAATCTACCTTTTTTTTAATGAACACAGTTTTTAAAGAAGATGTAAACAATTCTGCTAAGTATTTGTTGAAGCTCTCGATTATAATAAAATTTTGCAAGAAAGCAAATATGTAGGTCGTCCTTTGGCCTTTTTTTGTTATCATATTTAATATTTTTAATATTTTTTTTTATTATTATTATTTTTATTGATACATTTTTATTATTTAGTTTGTGTTTTTTATTTTTCTGTTGTTGTTGTTTTTTACATTTTCTAGTCATACACAAAATTTTAACTCATTGATGTTAATTAAAATATATCTTTTCTACACCTGTGTTTTCTAACACAGAGCAGAATTATAATTCATTGAGGCCCTAATGACTTTAAAAAAAATGTGTGTCTTTATCCAAAATATAAAAAAAAAAAATTGTTTGGCATATAAATTAAAAAAACAAAACAATACATTCGTATTTCTTCCACAAAGAACACTCCATTCTGCCGACTTCTCAACTCTGGAAAGGCCCAGTTTCTCTGTGACGACTGTTGGCCTTGGAGCCTTCTCAGTATCCGAACCGAAGGTGTGGAATCCACTTCCCATTTAACTTAGGCGAACAAGCTGTACTGTTACTTTCAAAAAGAACTTGAAAACTCATTATTTTAATATTTATCTCAAATAAACATGCTTTAGACCACTACTGTCTTACTTATATGTTAGGTTGGTTTATGTTTTATTTATTTGATTTGACCTTTGTTTGTAAAGTTCAAATCATCTATTAGCTTTATTCTTAGCCTAGAGATTATATCCGTGTTCTTAGTTGCATGTTAAATGCGTTATGATATTGCATTATATTTGTTGGCAGCGCTATACAAATATATTATTTTTATTGTTAGTTAAATAAAACCTTAAATAAGATGGAAACAAATTATATTGTCGTTCATCTTATTGTTCATATTTTTATATTTGTACACTTCCATTTTTATATTTCACGTATTATCTCCTAATAATTAAAATGCATTAGATTTTTATTTTTTTTTATCTGTAGATCCTGGTTTAGCCGTCACCTTAATGCAGTTTTGCAACATATCAGGCAACGGACGTCGTAAGTTCATGTTACGGAACATATGGTGCATCCTTGCCTTTGGTGCCAAAATCACGAGGTTTATTGTTTTTTTTCTTTCCATAATGCTTTATCTAGACGAGGGTTTAAGTGATCTGGTGTTTGAGGCAGCTGACCTTTCCAAATAATTATACTAATAGTTATTTATAAAGCGCTTTTATCCGTGTTCTTACATTTAGCATGCTCAGTGCACTCTTGGCTAAAAATTGCAGTGGCAGATGTATGTGTAAGGAAAGAACGCAGCCACTAGTTAAAGGGAACGGTCTTTCAACTCTATTTAAAAGAGATGTCTGGGGCAAGCTGTTCTATTGTAGAAAGCGCCACAGATTCAAACGAGCGCACTATAAAAAAAAACTTATTTTGTGTCCATCCACACTGGACATTTTAAGAAGTGATTGTTATGAAGATGGCATTTGATGGCGCGTGCTTTGATATGAATTCTTGAAGGTAGGTTGGTGCAGTGCCATTCATTTATAAGTAGGTAAGACACATAATTTTGTGAATAATGCGCTTCATCACAGAGAGCAATAGAGTTCTTGTAGAACTAGAGAGATCATTGAAACAATGACATTGAAAGAAAGACATTGAAATAAGAACATTGAAACAAAGAAATTGAAATAAAGACATTCAATTAAAGACATTGAAACAAAGACATTGAAATAAAGACAAAGACATTGAAACAAAAAACATTGAAATAAAGACAAAGACATTGAAACAAAGACATTGAAACAAAGACATTGAAACAAAGACAATGAAAAAAGACATTGAAACAAAGACATTGAAACAAAGACATTGAAACAAAGACATTGAAACAAAGACATTGAAACAAAGACATTGAAATAAAGACATTGAAACAAAGACATTGAAACAGAGACATTGAAATAAAGACATTTAAACAAAAAGATTGATACAAAGACATTGAAATAAAGACATTGAAACAAAAACATTGAAACAAAGACATTGAAATAAAGACATTGAAATAAAGAATTTGAAACAAGACATTGAAACAAAAACATTGAAACAAAAACATTGAAACAAAGACAATGAAATAAAGACATTTAAACAAAGACATTGAAACAAAGACATTGAAACAAAAACATTGAAATAAAGACAAAGACATTGAAACAAAAAACATTGAAATAAAGACAAAGACATTGAAACAAAGACATTGAAACAAAGACATTGAAACAAAGACAATGAAAAAAGACATTGAAACAAAGACATTGAAACAAAGACATTGAAACAAAGACATTGAAACAAAGACATTGAAACAAAGACATTGAAATAAAGACATTGAAACAAAGACATTGAAACAGAGACATTGAAATAAAGACATTTAAACAAAAAGATTGATACAAAGACATTGAAATAAAGACATTGAAACAAAAACATTGAAACAAAGACATTGAAATAAAGACATTGAAATAAAGAATTTGAAACAAGACATTGAAACAAAAACATTGAAACAAAAACATTGAAACAAAGACAATGAAATAAAGACATTTAAACAAAGACATTGAAACAAAGACATTGAAACAAAAACATTGAAACAAAGACATTGAAACAAAGACATTGAAACAAAGACATTGAAACAAAGGCATTGAAACAAAGGCATTGAAATAAAGACATTGAAACAAAGACATTGAAACAAAAACATTGAAACAAAGACATTGAAACAAAGACATTGAAACAAAGACATTGAAACAAAGGCATTGAAACAGAGACATTGAAATAAAGACATTTAAAGAAAAAGATTGATACAAAGACATTGAAATAAAAACATTGAAACAAAGACATTGAAATAAAGAATTTGAAACAAAAACATTAAAACAAAGACATTGAAACAAAAACAGTGAAACAAAAACATTGAAACAAAGACATTGAAATAAAGAATTTGAAACAAAGACATTGAAACAGAGACATTGAAATAAAGACATTTAAACAAAAAGATTGATACAAAGACATTGAAATAAAGACATTGAAACAAAAACATTGAAACAAAGACATTGAAATAAAGACATTGAAATAAAGAATTTGAAACAAGACATTGAAACAAAAACATTGAAACAAAAACATTGAAACAAAGACATTGAAAAAAAGACATTTAAACAAAGACATTGAAATAAAGAATTTGAAACAAAAACATTGAAACAAAGACATTGAAACAAAGACATTGAAACAAAAACATTGAAACAAAGACATTGAAACAGAGACATTGAAATAAAGACATTTAAACAAAAAGATTGATACAAAGACATTGAAACAAAAACATTGAAACAAAGACATTGAAATAAAGACAATGAAATAAAAAATTTGAAACAAGACATGGAAACAAAAACATTGAAACAAAAACATAGAAACAAAGACATTGAAATAAAGACATTGAAACAAAAACAATGAAACAAAGACATTGAAACAAAAACAATGAAACAAAGACATTGAAACAATGACATTGAAACGAAGACATTGAAACAAAGACATTGAAATAAAGAATTTGAAACAAGACATTGAAACAAAAACAATGAAACAAAGACATTGAAACAAAGACATTGAAATAAAGACATTGAAACAAAGAATTTGAAACAAGACATTGAAACAAAAACAATGAAACAAAGACATTGAAACAAAGACATTGAAACAAAGACATTGAAATAAAGAATTTGAAACAAGACATTGAAACAAAAACAATGAAACAAAGACATTGAAACAAAGACATTGAAACAAAGACATTGAAACAAAGACATTAAAATAAAGAATTTGAAACAAGACATTGAAACAAAAACAATGAAACAAAGACATTGAAACAAAGACATTGAAATAAAGAATTTGAAACAAGACATTGAAACAAAAACAATGAAACAAAGATATTGAAACAAAGACATTGAAACAAAGACATTGAAATAAAGAATTTGAAACAAGACATTGAAACAAAAACAATGAAACAAGACATTGAAACAAAGACATTGAAACAAAGACATTGAAACAAAGACATTGAAATAAAGAATTTGAAACAAGACATTGAAACAAAAACAATGAAACAAAGACATTGAAACAAAGACATTGAAATAAAGAATTTGAAACAAGACATTGAAACAAAGACATTGAAACAAAGACATTGAAATAGAGAATTTGAAACAAGACATTGAAACAAAGACATTGAAATAAAGAATTTGAAACAAGACATTGAAACAAAGACATTGAAACAAAGACATTGAAATAAACAATTTGAAACAAGACATTGAAACAAAGACATTGAAACAAAGACATTGAAATAAAGAATTTGAAACAAGACATTGAAACAAAAACAATGAAACAAAGACATTGAAACAAAGACATTGAAACAAAGACATTGAAATAAAGAATTTGAAACAAGACATTGAAACAAGACATTGAAACAAAGACATTGAAACAAAGACATTGAAACAAAGACATTGAAATAAAAAATTTGAAACAAGACATTGAAACAAAAACAATGAAACAAAGACATTGAAACAAAGACATTGAAATAAACAATTTGAAACAAGACATTGAAACAAAAACAATGAAACAAAGACATTGAAACAAAGACATTGAAACAAAGACATTGAAATAAAGAATTTGAAACAAGACATTGAAACAAAAACAATGAAACAAAGACATTGAAACAAAGACATTGAAATAAAGAATTTGAAACAAGACATTGAAACAAAAACAATGAAACAAGACATTGAAACAAAAACAATGAAACAAAATCATGAAAACAAACGAAGAAAACAAATAATCCTAGGCTAGTAAGCACGTAAACTTCGGTTTTCATTATTGTATAGCTGGGCTGTTGTTTTTTTTGCGTTAATATTAGTAAAATATTACTATTCTTTAATTCTCTTGATTTGAGTAAGGCTTCTGTCCAACTAAAAATGCATTCAAAGTGCTTGAAATATATAGTTAATTATAGCAGTGAATCTATTCCAAGTGTTTTGTTTTTATTACATATCTACGTTTGTTCATTCGGTTGGCAAACTGAAATGGCGATTTAATCATTTTCACTTGAAACATTAATTTAGTAAAAATTATATTGCTGCTAATAGGAGAAATAAAATTTATCTAATCGTCATTCGGCTTGAACTAATTATTACAGTCAGCAAGTGTTATAGGACGAAAAAGTAAAACATGTTTAAACAGCAAAGCAAGCGTGGATATTTCGGTATTTTACATAACACCTAGAGAATAATGAACCAATATTGGTGATCATAAAATTATGAAACGGTTTTTGAAACTTGATACCAGCATACTACAAAGCAAACAAGAAAGAGAGCTTGACGAAATACCAGTGCTGCTGAGTGAGGTTGAGGAGGCAGCAAGAAGCTTAAAGGGGACAAGTCTCCTGGGATCGACAACATTCCTGCTGAACTGTTTACTCATAGGTGTGTAGTGGTAACCAAAACACAACAATCTGCCAGAAGATATGGAAAAAAAAATAGCCCAATGAATGTACACAGCCACTCATAATTCCACTGCCCATATAAAATGCAATATGAAACAATGCCAGAACTCAACAGCCACCCTAGCAGAGGGTGTTAAAGGTTATCTTCAACAGACTTAAACCTGTGGTTGAGGAATTACTGTTAGAAGAACAGACTGGTTTCAGACCAGGCAGATGCATTATTGAGAAAATTTTTAAGTGTCGCTTGCTCCTAGACAAATGTCTACAACACCAATGCAAACTACATCAAAACTTCCTATAGGCCTATTTCAAGAAAGCCTTTGATCGTGTATGGGACGAGATACTATGGCAAGTGATGAGAAGCTACACCATTGAGAGACTATGGCAAGTGATGAGAAGCTACACCATTGAGAGACTATGGCAAGTGATGAGAAGCTACACCATTGAGAGACTATGGCAAGTGATGAGAAGCTACACCATTGAGAGACTATGGCAAGTGATGAGAAGCTACACCATTGAGAGACTATGGCAAGTGATGAGAAGCTACACCATTGAGAGACTATGGCAAGTGATGAGAAGCTACACCATTGAATAAGGGCTGGTACTGGCAATCAGACGAGCAGAGCAGTTCAATTTAATGGTTGTATATGAGACTTCTTCAATTTGTCAATCGAAGTCCGGCAAAGTTGCATTCTATTGCCAGTCTTGTTCAATATCTTTCTAGAAGAATTTAGAAATAAACACTCTATAATTACCATACATTGGTGGAAGACCCCTATGCAATCTAGTAATATTTTGTCTAGTTAATTTTTTCTATATGTTATTAAAGTTAACATGTGATCCAAAGTGACAAAAGTTGATAAAACCCCCAAATCATTTACACATGAATTCATATTTATTTTATATTTAAAATATGGTTACTTTTTTATTAAGGTGTCTTTTACTTTGGAATCCAGATAGTAGAATAATTTTGTTCCAAACTACCTCCACTATGGCAATAGACAGTATCAAACCAGTCCAATCCGAGTATGTATACAGGAGCTCCGCTGCTTCCTGGGCAGGTGGGAATGTCGTATACGTAACGGCGTCCTCCGTTATCTTTATCCACTTTCTTATCTTTCCAAAACCCGACAGAAATCTGTTTCGGAAGGCCATGCGGATGCGACACGATGATTATCAGATTGTTCCTGATTTTATCTTTACGGTATGTTTTACGCAACTCCTGCCAAAGCTGGTTAAATCTTTTGATCTTCTGCTTGATTCGATTAGCGAGATCCTCTTTGCAGGTCACGCAAGTGAGTATACACAAATCTCCGTTGACATGCGCAAATATTTTGTCGAATCCGTAAATTTTCTCATGGTTAGCATCCTCAGGGTAGGAGTTATAAAACAATTTACAAACAGCCTGTTCGGCTTCGCTTTTGTCAAACACTACGTGGGTTGCCGTGTGAACTTTTAAAAGCCAGACAAGTCTTGATGGCGTCCTTTGGCAATTATCGCATGAACATGTCACATGTGAATATTTCTCATCCTCCGAGCTAGGAAACACGTCAGTGATTCGTCCACTTCCATTCATAATCCCATTCGTGCCAGCCATTTCTGAACAAGGGTATAGTTTTGTAGTATTTTGCCATTTTATATATCTCCTGTCTGGACTTATGTATGAGACTTCTATCAGCACTGTCAGGTCAGCTATTGTTTGGGTTAACTCAAATATGTTTTCTTTGCGAAATTTCTCTGGCAAATCGTCAATTGTGAAATCTTGCGCCCATTTATAATGCTTGTGGAATTCGCTTTTGTTACAGTTGTAGACTTCGTGGGGATTTTCAGAACGACAAGAAATTTCATGGCTACCTGCAAATATAATGTAAACAAAAAAAGAGAGGAGCAAAATTAACCGTAGTCATGTTAATGAAGGCAAGCATGAAAATAAAAAGAACTTTCATATAAAATGTTCTTTCTCTCACTAACTTTTGAAAAAATGTATTTAAAATGCCTCTTTATTTAATACAAGTTTTGAAATAGCTTTAATGCTTTTGTCTACCAGTTTGTTAAAAATTTAGTCTAATTCTGTTATTGTAAAGTTTAATCAAGCATTTCTTTTAAGTAATCAAACAAATTTTACGGAACTGCTTTCAATAAAGTAGATTACTAAGCCCTGTAAAATAGATCACGACTTGAGGTGGAGAGCGTTTAATTATGATACTTATTGGTTTTTCTTTTTCAAAAGATCTTATATAAAAATTGTCATTGCATAAAGAAAAGGAAACCTATTTTGGCTGTATACCTATCAGATCAATAATTATTGTAATATGGAATATTGGGTTGTATTTTTTTTTAACCTTTACTTACTTTATTGATACTTAAATAAAAGTAGTTTATTTTTATTAATTTTTCAGCAATAACATACCTTGAGAGTTTCTTATGGGCTAATAAATAGACCAATTTGGAATGCTAAGTAATATTATTTGTTTTTCTTGTTATGTTAATTGTTGCAGGCATCATAATAATTTTGTAAATGATAAGACTTGTTAAAAGTGTGTACACTTTTGATTTACTTCGCATATATATATTATATTATTTTTCACTAGCTGAATATGTTGTTTTTTTTTCATTAGAAGATTTACTATGTAGCCTAAATATAGCACATTCGTTAATAGCGTTAATACAAAAAAAAAAACACATCGATTTATAAGGGAGGTTATTATGTTTAGATAATTTTAAAAAAATAGAATAAATAGTTTTATTGATAGTCTCCCTTTGATATTTTGTTTTCTACTAAAAGTTCATAGTACCAATAAGATATTTAGTTGTATAAATACTGACAACTATACTTTCTTTTGTGATATAGTAAACATATTATGTAAACATATCATTTTATCATTTAAACAAAAAAAAAGTACCCCGTCGGACCAAATTGATCCAAAGGTCCGATGAAGCAGCGTGTGGCCACGGCATACTAGGTGAGTGTGTGGCCAGCACTATGCACAGCCGCCTTTACACAAACTATGGTCAGGTACCTAGTACTGGGTAGACTCAGGAACACCCTCAAATCCTGGGACCGGGATTCGAACTCAGGACCTTTGGATCGCAAGTCGAACGCGCTGCCGCTCGGCTACCGTGCCCCATGTTAAGCTGCTTGCAAATTTTTGTTTTATTTAGGCCTATATATTTGTAAGGGAGCTTGAAGTTATAATTTACAAAAAGTAAAATCAAATCAAGACTAGATTATACAATATCACTAGCCTAATAATAATTCCAATTTCTTATAAGCTTACACAGACACACATATATATATATATATATAGGCCTATATATATTATATATAGGCCTATATATATATTTTTTTGTTGATGATTTAGCCTTCTATAGCGGCATTTATTGTACGCACTGTAGTCCATAGAACTGTTTATTGAATTGTGGTAGTGATGCAAATTAACTCCTATTGACCTAATGATGATATATAAAATAGATATACAATTGTTAAGGTTCTGACTTGTGATCACTCCTGGGGCTCAAGCCAATTCTGACAGTTCAAGTCCCTCAACACAAACATATATATATAATTTTTATAATTTATTGAATCATTGACTGTAATTTAACAACAGGCTTACGTAAGTAAAAACAAAATATAAAGTTCCCTTTCAAGTCTCGTCAGCCTATGGGGTAAGCGAAGCAGCGATTCCACTCGTTTTTGTGACAAAGTTATACATGGGAATTGTTTGACAAACACAATGCCCAACTTTTTTTACTTCGCTCAACAAATACCACATACCCATCAGAATTGGGTAGCCTCGAGGACATCCTCCAGACCTGGAAAAACATCCTAGCCTCAAACCCGGGACCTATGTTACAGTAATCTGGGCTGTTACTCAGCCACAATGACACATAAATACATGTTCCAATAATGAAGAAAGAGCTTACCATAGTTAAACTCAGATTGTCCTGCTCCCATTGTGATTACTTCAATGGTTCTTTAATTTTAACTCAACCTGCTGAAGTATCAAACATAATTTATTGTGCATCTTATATACTCATTATGTATACATCATGTTAAGAATAAGCTTAGTCCATTCATCAGAAACAATGTAGAAATGTTATCTGTTATTGCTCTTTATAATAATTGATCAGTTAATAAGTAAAAAACATATATTCTCCCCCCCCCCCCGGCCCATTTTTTCAAAGGCCTTAATTAGTGTTGCAAACCTGTTATACTTTATAGTAATTTAAAAAATCAAACTAGCCAAATCATTTATAGTATTTTTATATAGAGACACTTTTCATAAAAAGTATGTAGGTAGGCTATTTTTTTTAAAAACTGTAGGTGTTATATGTTATAAGGTTAGGCCTATACTTAATATACTATATATTATATAATATATAGTAGGCCTATAGCCAAGCACTAGAATAATAAAGAACCTACATATAGCCTTTAGACTTTTCTAGACCTACTGTAGGCTATTCATATGAATATTATTATTCTATATTATAATATAGGCCTTTAAATAAGGGAAACAATTGGGTAGTAAAACGTGTTAGGCCTACACCATTACTAATCATTGATTAAAGTTTAAGTTCACAAAATTTACAAACTAAATTTATTACAAACACTGATAACCTATAGCTAGGCCTATCAGGGGGATTCACAACTTGGATTAAGCCTTAAGCGTGAACAGACAATGTGTTATGTTAAGAACAGAAAACTAGCAAATTATGTGAACATAGCCTAACCAGCTGAGACGATGTTTTCTATAAGAGTACAAAGGCCTAACAAGACCTGGACCCTGGTAGGTTTGCTAATTTCAAGACCTCATTATTGGGTGTTTGATCCTTTCAAGTAGATATGCATTTGAAGTAGCGTGTGTGAAAGGAACCGAATCATTCTCTTGTGTTGCATTTATTTAAGGTCCAAGTTTCGCTGGTGTAATGACCAATCTTAATGATTATTCATGAATTTATAACATTATAAATATAACTAGGAAAAAACTTTTAAAAAAATACCTTAGTGGAAAGGTGGTTACGGCCATGCCTATACATATTATATTAGCGGCGAAACCATATAGGCCTAGTTTCCGTTCCACAATGTGCGGAGAAATTGAGAGTTGTAGAACCTATCTATATAAACGTCGAATAGGCCCAGGTCTAAAAAATATTATTATGTAGGCCTTGGTTCCTACTCTTAGCGTATCATATCCGGGTACTATTACATAATAAACCTCGCTAAACACAAGTGTGTTGTTTTTTTACCATAGCCTACACACTATACGATTACACTTGTCCTAAAAACTTTTTACAAATATGAGGAGGATGGCCCTCCCAACTACACATGAGGCCCTCAAGGATTGACGAAAACAGTTTTAATAGTAAAATTAGTTTTTTTCAATAGTACTTTTTAATAATGTAAATACAAGTTGGCCTGCAAGAAGATTATAGATTTTAAAAATCTCTAGTACAAAAGATACACATTGGTTTTAAGCTTAGTGCTCTCCTATTGCACTGGACTCTGCGGATTTATCGATCTAAGTGTATCAAAAAATACCGGACGAGCCTCCTGGATCTTAGCAGGACGTTACAATGCTAAGGGGTTTGTCAAGGAGGGGGAGAACACCAAGATCCTGTCAGAGACTACCCACAACGCGGCACGCCGATGAGGCTTGTCGCGTACACGTAACATTGGGTAAAGGCACTACAGTTCTCTGCCCACATGCGGAATGCCCCTCGGATCATTTACGTCGTGGCTCGCTCGCATACCTGCACAGGCGCCCGGTAGCACAAATTCCAGACTATATTAGGTCTGGACAGCCAGGCACTAGGGTGAGGTTGAAACGAGTTTTGGCGCTCTTTGCTTCCTCCCCACCGTCTCGGAGTATCTTGGTAGTACGGTGATCCCTGGACGCCTAGCAGGAACTGTCTCCTCATATGTGTTAGCCCACCGGTGTGCTTTTAATGTAATAAGTGTATCGGTGGTTTTCACACTTTGATAGCTTTGTGGCCCATGAATACAGAATTTAAGTGGGCACTTGGGATATCTTGAAAGGGGGATGGCACTTATAATTATGTTCCCTGTGACATTAGGGCATGTTTGTGGCAAGAAATGGGCAACTGAAAATAATTTGGTCACCTTTCATTTTAATCCTTTATTTTTAAACTTTGTTTAATTTTATACAAAATGAGAATAAGATTAGGCTTATATACGTTTTTAAAGTTATAGCCTAGCTTGGTAATATTATTCAGTGTATAAAATAAGAGTTAAAAATGATATTATCATTCTTAATAAAAAGATATATCATTTGTAAAATGCATAATCTTTTCCTCAAAATATCTTTAAAGAAAAATCATAAACTTCTCTTAACTTATGGTACATTCGCTGAAGTGGGAAAGTCGGAAACTCGGAGGTTCCGAGTAGGAATAAGTAAAAATAGTGATCCGTATTTTGACACTGTGCATTTTAAAACTGTTGGTTTTATCGATGCGTCATTAGCAACCTTGAAATTATTTATTTTTTTTAAGATTTGTTAAAATTATAAATAAAGAAAAATATTATGTACATTGCTCTTTTAAATTAAAAAATATCATTTTAAATAAAATTATGTTTCAAAATAGAGTAAAAAATATGTTTGCATTATAAGCACTGATCTATATATTATTGTGAAATATAAGTTCTTCGGCTTATAAGTTACTTATAACGTTTAAGATCAAATCACTTATCTTGAAAAGCCGTAACTAAGTGGACGTCCATTAATTACGTCAACCAAATAGGGGGGGGGGGTCTGAAAAAGATTGACAATTGTCGACATAGAGGAGGTCAAGAAAATTTGACATTACCAATGTTTCTTTTTATTACCTAAAAAATGATACTAATTTATTACAAAATTCTACATGTGTCCTGTGCTACGACGTAGCCTACACAGGACATAGCAAACATGTAAAAACATGGTTTTACTTTTACGATAATACAAATATATCAATTATTATAATTATAGATTTGACATGTCCTTTTTGTGTTCATCTTGTTAGTTTGTAGATCTGTGTATGGACAGTGCAGTATTTACTTATATGCTACACAAGAAATAACTTAGGGTTCCCAAAAATAAATTTTACGAGTGAGTAATTGTCATATATAGCCTACTTAAATATACAGAGTTTATCAAAATTATGGCACACTATTATTAAAGTAAGATACACAATCTTGGAAGATTTAAGAACTGCAGGGTACTTCAGTTTATCTGTAGATTCCACTACTGACTACAGACCGGTCCCATATTGATCAGCTAACTGTTATTGTGAGGTAGGCCTATATATTGCCTATATGTTTCACAAGATGATGGGCTCCCTATTAAACGTTTTCTAAGTTTCCTAGATATGGGTAAGCCACACAGGGGAAAATATGGCTAATATTGTGCACAACCCCACCATAAAATGAGTGCAAAATAGAATTACTTGCTGGATGAATTTCACAAGACTAGTCAATCGCTGCCAGACCCCCAAATTAGTTTATATGTAGCCTTGTAGGGAATTCTAGGCCTATGCTTCATTTTCGCATTTTGTTAAAGGTTCCCGGGATATGTTCGATCATTTTGAAGAAAAAGCAAAGGAAAAATTGCCTGTAGAAGAAGGCATATCAATGATGATGAAAAGGTCTATTGAACAATTAACATTGTAGGTTACCAAAAGCTCATTTAGTAAAACGAAAAATTGGAAAAAGATGATATATTTCTATGAAAAGAACAATAGTAAACAGAAAGAACAGAACTATTGTTAAAATCTTCGGATTTGAAAAAAATGTGGGAGGGGCGAGTTTGGGGGGAAGGAGGATGGTAGGAACCATAGGTAAAAATCTACTAAAAATTGTAAAACGTAATTAATGGACATCCCCAAAGTAACGGTAACTCTTCTATATTTTATGTTAATTTTCAACGTCGTCAAGGAAGATGTAATTAATTCACATTATACATATTATTATATAGATAAGTGACAAAATATTATGCAAAAATGCACCAAGTTAGCAAATGGGAAAACTTCCTACTCGGAATTTCCGACTTTCCCACTTCAGCGAATGTATTATGGTACATTCGCTGAAGTGGGAAAGTCGGAAACTCGGAAATTCCGAGTAGGAATAAGTAAAAATAGTGATCCGTATTCTGACACTGTGCATTTTAAAACTGCTGGTTTTATCGATGCGTCATTAGCAACCTTGAAATTATTATTTTTTTCAGATTTGTTAAAAATTATAAATAAAGAAAAATATTATGTACATTGCTCTTTTAGATTAAAAATTATCATTTTAAATAAAATTATGTTTCAAAATAAAGTAAAAAATATGTTTGCATTATAAGCACTGATCTATATATTATTATGAAATATAAGTTCTTCGGCTTATAACGTTTAAGATAAAATCACTTATCTATATGAGTTGAAAAGCCGTAACTAAGTCGACGTCCATAAATTACGTCAACCAAATAGGGGGGAGGGGGTCTGAAAAAGTTTGACAATTGTCGACATAGAGGAGAGGGGAGGTCAAGAAAATTTGACATCAACAATGTTACTTTTTATTACCCAAAAAATGATACAAATTTATTACACAATTCTACATGTGTCCTGTGCCACGACGTATAATAGCCTACATAGGACATAGCAAACATGTAAAAACATGGTTTTACGTTAATACAAATATCAATTATGGATTTGACATGTCCTTTTTGTGTTCATCTTATTAGTTTGTAGATCTGTGTATGGACAGTGCAGTATTTACTTATAAGCTACACAAGAAATAACTTAGGGTTCCCAAAAATAAATTTTACGAGTGAGTAATTGTCATATATATCCTACTTAATTAAACAAAATGTGATGAATTTATCAAAATTATGGCATACTAAAGTAAGATACACAATCTTGGAGGATTTAAGAACTGCGGGGTACTTCAGTTTATCTGTAGATTCCACTACAGACCGGTCCCATATTGATCAGCTCACTGTTATTGTGAGGTAGACCTATATAGCCTATATGTTTCATAAGATGATGGGCTCCCTATTTAACGTTTTCTAACTTTCCTAGATATGTGTAGCCACACAGGGAAAAATATGGCTAATATTGTGCACAACCACCATAAAATGAGTGCAAAATAGAATTACTTGCTGGATGAATTTCACAAAACTAGTCAATCGCTGCCAGATCCCCAAATTAGTCTACATAATAATAATAATAATAAAAACGGTGCTTATATAGCGCATATCCCGTTGGTGACAGTTCTATGCGCAGACGACAGTTACAGAATACAGACAGACAACGAAATATGTAGTAATACGCTAATTCTGCTGCCGAAATAGGTGAGTCTTCAGCCGGCTCCTGAAGGTGTCATAGCTAGGGCTCTGGCGAAGCTGTAATGGGAGGTGATTCCAAGCAGACGGTCCTGCGTAGGAAAATGAACGTTCACCATCGGACACTAGCCTCACACGAGGGATCCGCAGAGTGAGCGCGTCAGAAGCCGAACGAAGTGGGCGGGACTGGGTGTAGAGCTCCATACAAGAGCGAAGATAATCCGGGGCACAGTTATTCAGGCACTTATAACAGAGAGAAGCCAGCTTATATGAGATCCGGTTGTTGATGGGTAACCAGTGCAGAGATCGGAGCAGAGGATTGATATTATTTGACTTCTTCTTCTTGAGAACTAGTCGGGCTGCGCAGTTCTGGTTGGAGTCCTTGAAGGGAGGAGGCCGAGAGACCAGCCAAAAGCGAATTGCAATAGTCCAAGCGGGAAAAGAGGAGAGAGATGATGAGCTTAACACAAGCTTCCTTGGTGAGATAACGACGGATAGCAGCAATACGACGCAGATGGAAGAAGCAGATTTTGGTGAGGAAGGAGATGTGGGACTGCATGGACAGCGTGGAGTCCAGATAGACGCCAAGGCTCTTGATAGTCGGGGAGAAAGGCACAGTTGCATCAGCCAGCCGAAGATCGGACGCAGTGAGGGACACGACCCTCTGTCTCGTACCGACGATAAGAGCTTCAGTTTTCTCACTGTTAAGCTTTAACTTGTTTTCCGTCATCCAGCTCTGGATGTCCAGGAAACAGATGGAGATGGAAGCAAGGAGCCTGTCGAAGTCCTCAGGCTCAGCACTGTTATAGAGCTGGGTGTCATCGGCGAAAGAATGATATTTGAGGTTGTGGCGTTCGATGACAAAGGATAGGGGTTGAGTGTAAAGGGTGAAAAGAAGTGGACCAAGGACAGATCCCTGCGGCACACCATAGCAGACGTGAACAGGCCTGGAGAATATGGACTCAATCATAACGGTCTGGGAGCGATTCTGCAATGAAGCCTTGTAGGGAATTGTAGGCCTAATATGCTTCACTTTCGCATTTTGTTAAAGGTTCCAGGAATATGTTCGATCATTTTGAAGAAAAATCAAAGGAAAAATTGCCTGTAGAAGAATTAAGGCATATCAATGATGATGAAAAGGTATATTGAACAATTAACATTGTAGGCTACCAAAAGCTCATAATTTAGTGAAACGTAAAATTGGAAAAGATTAAATATTTCTATGAAAAGAACAATAGTAAACAGAAAGAACAGAACTATTGTTAAAATCCTCGGATTTGAAAAATATGTTGGAGGGGCGAGTTGGGGGGGGGGGGAGGATGGTAGGAACCATAGGTAAAAATCTACTAAAAATTGTAAAACGTAATTAATGAACATCCCCAAAGTAACGGTAACTCTTCTATATTTTATGTTAATTTTCAACGTCGTCAAGGAAGATGTAATTAATTCACATTATACATATTATATAGATAAGTGACAAAATATTATGCAAAAATGCACCAAGTTTGCAAATGGGAAAACTTCCTACTCGGAATTTCCGAGTTTCCGACTTTCCCACTTCAGCGAATGTTATATTATTAGAGCTGTAGCCTACTGTAAACTAAACTTTTATTAAAAGAATAAATCAAATTAATTCCCTTTGTTAATCAGCTTTAGGGGGGACCGCTAATTAAAAACAGTCTAAAATCTTGATTTCAGAAACGATTTTCATCAAATTTTGACTGTTAAATTTTACTCAGCTATTAACTATTATTGAAGTTGAAGCAATTCAAAGCCAAAGGTAAATATAAAGAATTATTTACTATTGATTATTCATATAATCATATAATTGTTAAAATAATTTGTTTTTAAAGATTTTCATTAGAAAATTAGATCGAGTGAAAATGCCACGCAGCATGCAGAGTATCATCAGCATATATTATAGCTTAGCGTGCTTTGTGGTTATCTTCGTTTTACACGCACGGAACATAAATAATAGACTAATAGTCATAGTGATAATATAAATTTAATTTAATATTATTTTGATAATTATGAATTTAAACTGCTTGAGTATATTATTCCAAGCCTGGATCTTTATACATTTACATAGGCAATATTCAAATATTATATAATTATATAGGCCTATAGACTATAGTACTATAGTCTATAGATTATATAATAGAAGGCTATACTGGCTATAGCAGCACTATAGGCTACTATAGCTATAGGCCTATATTATATAGGCCATATTATTTATACATATTCTGTTATGCCTAATTAATTAGAATTAGATAATTAGGCTAAACAGCTAGACCAGGCCCTTACTCCAATAACATTACTATGGTAATCAACAGTTGATACCGGTAATAACATTTATTATATAAAAAAGTGTGGATATTCCTCCAAAAAAAAAAAGCATAATGACATTTTTTTTTTAGTAGGCCTAAAGGCTAAATATAATAGCCTCAGCTCAGGCCTTAACTAGATCACTAGAGTACCAATTTTTTACAATAGGCTTCTTTTAGACATTTTAGGCCCACATTTATTTCATTTGTTAGCTTTTACTATTATCTAATGCAATTTTATTAAACCTTTTTTTTTTTAATTAACAGATAAATGGCACCAACAAAGCACGCTGCAGTTGCTAGAGCTAAACATACCAAGCGCTCTAAAAAAGAATTGATGGCTAGGGCAAGGGCAGCTAAATTAGCAAAAAAGACAGCACCATCAACACCAGTGTGTCCGGTGACAGATGGCGGTGGCGTGTTAGACGCCACGATTCCTGTAAAAGTATCAGCTTCTAAAATAAACTTAAATTATCCTCAAGCATGTGAAAACAGTGTCATCAACACAGCGGAGGGCTCTAATGCCTTTGTAAACCTAGCCAACTTATCCACCTTGTTTGGTAATTTGGGATGCGAAGTATGTGGAAAGAAGCTAACTCTAGTCACAGAGAAGAGAACTGGCTCGGTGCTCATTTTAAAAGTGTTCTGCAACGATTGTCAAGTGCTTCGTGCAAGCACAACGACCTCCAAAATGCTGTCAACCAGCAAACATTATGACATCCATCGTCGACTTGTTGCTGCTTTCCTAAAACTAGGATTAGGTTTTGCAGGACTCGAGTCCTTTTGCGAAGTGATGGGAATGGATTCTATGACCAGCAAAACTTTTCATTCCCATGTCAAAGCCATCCATAAGACAATGGACATATTCAATGATGATGTGAAATCTGATGCCATTGATAAAGTAAGGCAAGCATATGGATCTGCAAAAGATGATGTCCTGGATATCACAGTCAAAGAGGCCACACTTCAAAGCATGGACTAGGGGTGGTCATTGAGGCGACTACTGGATTGGCGATAGATTACCATGTCATGTCAACATATTGTCAGATGTGTAAAATTACTTTTGTTAGTAATTTATATATTATTTTTTTGTCGCAAAACCATTTCATAAATGTGAGGCCCGCTGGTTAGTTTCACTAGACTGTCAACGAAGATGGCCTGGGTTTTAGCCCTGCAGCTGACCAATCTCTGCCACCATGCAAGAGTTATGGGCCTAGTATAAATGTAATAATCTTCTAGAGCTTACCGAGCATGCTAAATTTTGTTTGCATGAATAGAAGCGCTAAATAAAAAAACATTATTATATTATTATTATTTATTATTATTAATGTATGTTCAACTACTAGCAAGGCTGTGTAGAAAAAAGGAGAGGCTGCTTATCAGAGATGGTATGGTGACCATAAAGACACCTGCTCTATAAACCACACGGGTTCCTCTGGCCTCATGGAAGTCGAAGCAGCTAAAGTTATGTGGCAGCGCTCCTTGAAACAAGGCCTGAGGTACACTAGTTTTGTCAGTGATGGTGATTGCAAAACTTACAATGAGTTACTGGCTCTGGCTCCTTACAATGTACCAATAAAGAAAGAGAAGTGCACAAATCATGTGGCCAAAAGACAGGGTACAGCACTAAGGAACTTGGTGACAAATGAATCAAAGCTTGGCAGGACATTGCGCGGTTGCAAAACTGGAAGTTTGACAAAGGTGAATACATCTTCTTTTAGTTACACAATAGCCATTCTAACCACTGTAATTTTGTACTTTTCACAGCTACTGATACTCATGAGATAGACATGGGCGCCCGCAGGGGGGGGCAAGGGGCACTTGCCCCCCCCTGGAAAAGTGCCCCCCTCCCCCGATTAATAGATAAAAAAAAAAAATTTGGACTAAAATAGACAAAAAAAAATAATTCAAACATTTATAATTAATTGTAACAACTGTGACTCCTTCCATTGTCATATCGATCTCATTATCATTGGGGATTAATCAGGTATACCACATTGATAATTGAGATAGTGAAGCCTTGAGTTAGTTTGATTTTCGGAAAACGCGAGAATACAAAAAGTAGCCAAAATTTCATCGACTTGTTACCTTGCCGTATGCCTTACTAGTTTTGCTAACATTACCAGCAACAACATGTACGGTGGAGCGATCGTTCAGCACATTCGTCGGCATTTTTCGTCTCGGGAGACGATTCATTTCCCTTGCAAGCCCTCATTTGGCTAAAGAGACCAATCCTGGACGTACAGGCACGGTCACACTGGCAGCAGTTGAATGTAGCGGAGTGGATCACATTTTTCTCCACCACCTTTTTCCTGGCGCGCTCCTCTCCCTTCTTTGATTCCTGCCCTCCAAGTGGGCCTATCCTGCGCCATGATCTCCCCACTGTTTGGGTCAATTTGGAGTTGTTTCATATTTCTTTTGCAGACATCCGCAAATCTCAGTTTTGGACTTCCAGCAGGTCTCTGTCCCGAAGCTAACGTTCCATATAGAATGTCCTGTGGAAGTCGACCCTGTGGCATTCGGCGTACATGACCTAGCCAGCTGAGACGTCTGTTACTGAGAGTATTACGGATGTCTTGACACTCTGCTCTTCGTAGGACCTCTGCGTTTGAAACCCTGTCCTGCCAACTTATATCTAAAACGAGTCTGAGACACCTAAGGTAAAAGGTGTTCAGTTTTCTCTCCTCCCAGGAATATGTGCTCCATGTCTCACAGCCGTACAGCAGGGTAATCAGAACGCATGTTCGATAAACTGGCGACTTAGTGGAGCGTGTGAGCAGTGAGTTCATCCAGACTTTTTTTTTTTTCGTTAAATCTTGCCATAGTGCCCATGGCTTTAGCTATTCTACTATTAATCTCCCCATCTAGGAGAACACTGCTTGAGATTTTGGCTTTGAGCCTGTTTAGATTGAAGAGCTTTCCAGATCTGCTTGTGTGAAGGTAGACACCCTCGTTGCAGTCTCCATAAGCATAGTACAGTAGACACGAGAAGAATATTCCAAACAAGGTGGGTGCAAGTACGCAGTCTTGTTTAACACCGCTGCGGACTTCAAAGGGCTCTGATTAAACTTCACTGTGCACCTGGTTGTCTAAGAAAAAACAATCAATGAAAGAGAGCAGTTTTGGAGGGAATCCTATTTTTGCCAGGAGTTTGAGGAGTCCACTTCTGCTGACCATATCAAATACTTTAGTGAGATCAACGAAAGCAATGTATAATGGCTTACTCATCTCGCGGAACCTCTCTTGTAGCAGTCGAATGGAGGAGATCATGTCTATAGTGGATAAGTCGCTTCTGAAACCGCACTGAGACTCTGGATAGACTCTAGATGACAGCACCTGCAGCCTTGATAGTGCCTCTTGCAAGGATCTTACCAACTATGCTCAAGAGGGAGATTCCTGTCTTTTTGCAGTCGCTGCGGTCCATTTGTTCTTATATAATGTAACGAAATCTGCTAAATGGCTGTGTGACGCGTCTTGGTAAATATGGTGTGCGGCTGGCTGGTCCTATTGTTGGTTCACCGGACTGTCAACCCTGCTGACCGTTTACTTTCGCCCTAACACATGTTAATATTAATGATATTTTGATCTCAGTTTTACCGAAATGTCCTATAATCAGCTTGAATCCTTTAAAATTAATGTCCAAGTTATCGTTAAATGGTATAGTTTCGTAGTAATCATACAAACTGAGTAGTTATTGTAATGCTTCAAAATATACATATAAATTCTTTAGTCATATAATATTTACATAATTTTCAAATACATTTTACAGTTTGATCATTTTAAAGTTATAAATGTAAGCCATTTATTCTTTTTTATAAAAGAAAAAATACAGAAATATTAGCTCAAATGAAACGAAATAATTATCTCCCTTTAATTAACAAATGTTTCTACGTTTGATTCAATAGTGTTGCCGAACAAGTTCTGTTTTGTGATATAACAAATTTTACTGATTATTATTATTTCTTTATATACATTCAACATTGTGGTATTCATAACAAGATTAAATTATTAGAGGATTAAAATAATTTACGTTAAACAGAATGTAAATAAACATTTCCTGCATTAGCCTAATTGTTTTGTCCATTTAAGGAGTTTATATTTAAAACATTAATAATTACAGAAATTACATGATATAGTGCTATTAAATAAGTCTCTTATATTTCTAAATTAATAATACAAATAAATTTGTTTTAGAATTAATGATAGGCCTATATATGTTTAATTAATGTTAAGTTTGGGGGGGGGGGCAATGAGCGGTAAGATTTTAAAAGGGTGCGGTGAGCCGAAAAAGGTTGAAAACCTATGGCTTAGATCTACAATGTCAGATGAACGTCTGTCAAGGTTGTGCATGTTGTTAGTACACAGAGACAAAGTGAACAGCAACAAAAAAGAGTTTATGGACAAAATTGTAGATATGTTTGGTAGCGATAACAGACGACTCCAGTTCTTGTTTAAATAATACATTTTATTTTAAATTTACGTTGTAATATTGTTTGTTTGAAGTAAGTTTTTTTGTATGGTTTACGTCTATTATATACATATATTGTGCTAATAAAAAATTTGTTGCTTCAGTATGCCCTTCATTACTACAGTGTACTACAAATACTTCAGTGTTCTGTCCGTTCGTTCACCATACAAATGCGCTCAGTAAATTAAAAGTACATTAAAACATTACTAAAAATATTTTGCCCCCCCCTAGAAAATTTTCTGCGGGCGCCCATGGAGATAGATCATATTGGACTAAAGGGGGTACTCAATTCTCTAACATTATTAGCACTTATTGAATCTGAAGATGATATTATGTTCATACATTTATTTTTTTCAATATTTTAAACAATTTACAATCAAGTTTTGATATTTTTTACAGACAAAAATAAATCTGTTGCCAGTAGAAATTGAAGCCCAGCTGAGCTGAGGAAGAAAATTTTAACATTTTTTCATGCGTCTTCGACGATGAGACTCCAAAACACCACACTTGTCCTAAAAAAAGAACATCTTGGTGTTTTTGGCAGAGGGCTTTGGCTTATAACAAGTCACCGCCTTCTCATATAGGTAATTCATCATGCTTCATTTTAGCAGGTGTTGCTGAGAAGGTAAAAACAATTAATGATTGTCTGACGCCCTTTTGGAAAGGTGCCTTTTGGGTATGACCCAAAATGCCTATGAAAGTACACATGCAAAAATTTGTCCAAAACATATTTTTGTTGGCAGAGGTCTTATAGAGATCGCTGCAAGTTTAGGCATTGCAGAATTTAATGCTGGTAGCATTGGGCTTAGAAATTTTCTTTTTAAAATTGGTTGTAATATAAATAGCATAACTTTGTCAAAAGGAAATATTAGAGACAAAAAAAGAATATTTAAATCCAAAAAAAAAAAGAAAGCGCAGAGGCAAAAAGAAGAAGAAAAGAAATTGTATCAGCCAGTATTTCAGCCCAGCAGCAATATTTGACTAGAGAGAATGGTAAAAGTTATGAAAGCGGAAATTGTTAATTTTTTTTGGGGGGACGGGTGGGGGTAGAAAAATGCAGATATATTTTTTCTTACTGATATTACTAATCAAATGTTTCTTAAATATCATATATATAAATGACAATCTTTAAGAAAAAGGTATTGTTACTTCTGTTTTAGGAAAAATAAAATATTTCAATTTTTACTTTTCTTTTTGCGTTTTTCTCCATTGTACGTATTTTGAGTGATTGATGAAGGAAGAATTAATGTATTTAAAAAACAGTCTGTCAGAAGTGTTTGAAATTTACATCATGTGTTCTTTATATAACAATATATACACTGCTAGAAAACTTTTAATATAATTTGAAAAGCAAAAAAAATATGTGAGATTTTGGACCCTATAAAAGCTGAAAAGTATAAAAAATTTAAAACATTTTATTTCATTAAAGTCAAGCATGCAAAATTGTATATTTGATACACTTTCGATATATCAGATAATGATCTAACAAACAAAAAATTAAAGCAAAATAATTTACAAAATTTTTTGTGTGCATTTTTCTAAGAAAAAAATGGAGAGCTAAATTGTTTCCTTTGTGATAAGAAAAAAATCCTATAATGCAAAAGTAATTTACATAAAAAATGTGTGAAGAAAACATAAACAAATCAGCAGAGCAAATAAGTCTCCATAATGTCACACAGTAAAAGTAAAGTACCAATACCAGTCGGACCAAATTGATCCGGTGGAGCAGCGTTCACCAGTTTCTGTAGCCACGGCATACTAGTAGATTGTTAGGCCAGCACTATGCACAGCCGCCTTTACTTCACCCTAACTATTGTCAGGTACCCATCAGAGCTGGGTAGACTCAGAGACAACATCCAGACGTGGGAAAAAATATCTAGCCTGCACCAGGATTCAACTCAGGGACCTTCGGTACCCCCTGCCGAATAAGCTGCCGCATGGTCACAGTGGTTAATAATAATATATTTATCTTTTATAAATTTAGTGTTTCCAGGAGTCCGGCTTTGAAGTCCAGTTATTTCAGCGGACTGTCCTGTATAGGACTAAATATAAGTAAACATCAGAATAGTACAAGAATTTACCCAATTTTACATCAGGGAGTTAAGGAAGGTGTCAAGTATTATCTGAATAAGATATCAGGCAACACTTTTACTTATATATACATTTGTCACTATCTTTGTTAAGATGAAGTGTAAATATATACTTGTATACATTTGTCCATATCTTAGTTAAGATGAAGTCAAGTGTAAATATATACTTGTATACATTTAAGTCCCTAACTTAATTAAGGTGAAGTAAAGTGTAAATATATACTTATATTTATATACATTTGTCCATATCTTAGTTAAGATGAAGTAAAGTGTAAATATATACTTATATTTATATACATTTGTCCATTTCTTAGTTAAGGTGAAGTAAAGTGTAAATATATACTTATATACATTTGTCCCTAATGTAGTTAAGATGAAGTAATGTGTAAATATATACTTATATACATTTGTCCCTAATGTAGTTAAGATGAAGTAAAGTGTAAATATATACTTATATACATTTGTTCCTAACTTAGTTAAGGTGAAGTAAAGTGTAAATATATACTTATTTACATTTGTCCCTAACTTAGTTTAGGTGAAGTAAAGTGTAAATATCAACTTATTTACATTTGTCCCTAACTTAGTTAAGGTGAAGTAAAGTGTAAATAATAATAATAATGATATTTGTATAGCGCCGCCAACAAACATAATACAAACTCAGAGTGCATTTAACATACAACTAAGAACATGGATACAAAATATATACTTATATTTATATACATTTGTCCCTAACTTAGTTAAGATGATCTAAAGTGTAAATATATACTTATATTTATATACACTTAAGTCCCTAACTTAGTTAAGATGAGGTAAAATGTACACATTATTTTATTATTATTTTTTAAAGTAAAAAAATTTTATTTTGTTGGATTTGGGTTTTAAAAAAAATAGAAAAAAAAGATTTGTTCTAAAACTGTAAAAAAATAATATTTATACTTTATATGACCTTGAGTGACAGCCTAGGAACAATCTAAGAAAATGTTTCATTGGTAAGTAGATCTCTTGGGAAAACTTGAAAGCTGGCAAAGCTGAATGATTCAAGTATTTAAGTTTATGTTGCCACTGCATCAAACAAGTGTTAGCTGAATGCTATTGAGTTGCAAGTGGAAACATACAGATTCCGTTCACTTACTTACAATCCACTTTTGAATAGGAGATAGGGAAAAAACTGCAAGTTATACATGCCATGAACTGTTGAACTTTAGTTTCATTTATTAATGGATTTATGCTACTGAATGAAATCTTCTTTTTTTCCCTTGTCTTTAAAATATTACTTTAATTCTATTAACACATTAGAAGTTTTTATGCTAGACCCTATGACTATGATTGGTAGATTTTTCCCATATTTGGCCACACAGTGGATGTCACCTATTTAGTAAGTTCAGACATATTTAAGCATTTGTATTTTTCAATAACAATTGAGTGTCTAATGGCCCATTGGCATTTGAAATAAGACACATTTTTAATATCCATTTAATTAGTACCATCTGGTACTATAGCCTTTATACTTGGAATATTTATGTATATCAGGCTGACACTGGGGGATGTATTCAGAGCCTGCTAGTGTCTCTGGATTGTTATCACAGCTAGAATTGGTGAAAAAAATCTGCTCCTTTTGGGGACCGCTGGACTCAGTGTTCTTAAAAAAAACTGATATACTCTCTGGATCAACTGATAATGAATCTCCTTTAGAATCGAAAGATTTATTTCGCTGTGGCTCAATGTCATGGCGGTACCCGCTGTGGACGTATTCAGTTTTGAACCAATCGTTGCCGAGAGCGTACACAGGCCCGCCAGCCGAACCAGGGCATGTTGGCGCGTCATAAACATATTTGCTGAAGTTAAGGCCGAAGATGGTTTTCACATCCAAGCCATGACCAATAGAAATGCGTTTTAGAGATCCATGTGGATAGGAAACGATCACAATTAGCCGCTCATCGGTTTCATTTTGAGGTTTGAACGTTTGGCTTAACCTGCGCCATAAGGTGTTGAATGTTTTTATCGTAGAGAAGAGGTTCTCACACAGTTTCTGGTTGCAGGACACTATTTCTAACAAACACAAATCACCTTCCACGTCGGACCAAACTTTTTTGCAGCTGCTCAGCTCAAACTCGCTGCTGTCTTTGCCGACATCAAACATGCAGGATGTTTGGTTGGCCTCTTTGTCGTCGTATACAACAGCTGTGGCAGTGAACATTTTGATGGTCCACCAGGCTTTGCTCGGACTCGGCGATATCTTGCACTTGCTACACTTGCAGGTCTCATCCCATCTGCCCGTCTGTTTCACCACGTCACAAACCCTGCCACTTCCTGAACTCAGGAAGTCTCCTGAACCTTTTCTGTCACACAAAGGATATGGTAACTCAGTCTTTGGTATTAAATTGGGTCTGTCCTCACTCACGTAAGTGACTTTGAGCTTCACTGTAAGGGCCGCAATGGCCAGGACTAAATTGAAAATGTCTTCATGTCGATAATCTGAAGGTAGATGTTCCATGGTAAATTTCTCTATTGGTATCATATCATCGTGATTCTGCTGCTTCTCACAAACTCTAGCAGTCTCTTCCGTCTGGCTTTCATTTTCCTTAACTAGGACTTCATGTTTCCCTTTAAAAAAACATTATAAAAAATGTTAATGAATATTTTAAATATAATATAGGAGATAGCTAATGTGGCCATTTGCCTATAAATTTATAATTGAGTATGGACTGTGGGCAGGTGATTCACTGATAATAACACTAAGTTGACCTTACTGAATTCCAACTTTAACCAAGAATGAGCTCAATATTTCAAGCCCTTTGCTAGGACATGGTTAGCTAGGTTGACGGCAAAGTTAGTCTTCGCGATCTGCAGGTGGCAGAAAAGGTGGTAATTTTTTTCTACTTCTCAATAAAGCTCTGTCTAATGTATATATATATATATATCTTATCAACTTGTGATCCTGTTGATGCAATTCTTCTTGTTTTTACTACAGTAATAAATCTAATTTACTTGAAATTGGAAATTTAAAAATGATTTTTTTCTCAGGTCACTCATAATAATTTACAACTGTAAAATTAAAGAATTCAAATGATGAATAAGTTTCTACAAGTACTACGAATCCATTTAAGAATTTAGAAAATTCTGTTCATATAAATCTATATTTAAATATTCTTTAAGTATTCTACAAGCTCCTAGACAATTATAATTCATTGAAAACATCCACCATACACCAGTAAACACCTGTGGCTAGCTGTGCTGTAACAATTCCAAAACTCTTTCCTGTTTTAAAATGGGCTCTCCTTTTGAAAATCAAACGATTTTATTTCTAAAAATATATTTGCATAAACCTTTATTCAACTAAATTTTCTCTTCTGGTGTTTCTTTTATTCTTTGGTGGCTCAACATAATTGAACATTTAATATCATAATACTAATACTTTATTTAAACTTTAAAAAAGGTTTTCACGACTTGAAAATTGTCCTTGTTTATTCCTTTTTTTATCATGTTTTGTCTAAGTCAGTAAGTATAGTTGAGACAATTTAAAACTAGTATATTGCATTTAATAAACTTAAGAGAATGTAAATTAAATTACACACAAATCATTACAACTGTCGTGAGTTGGGTTGATTTGGACGTGTATAAAACTCGTTTCCCGGCACCCATCCAGTTATGCACGTGAAATAACAGGTATTGGACTGCAGGCTAATTATATACCGTCCCCACTGGTGACACAAGAGAAATGGGATAGAGGATTTGGCTGGCGTCGTTGTCTGACAGAGTATGTTTGGCCCCTTAGATCTTGCGCGCAGATTCAATGTGTTCTACAATCAATTATCAATTATTTATTTGATGATGAGTCCGTGGCTCGGAATAGGTAGTTGAACTGACTTGACACTTAGCACTAAACACGTTACACACATAGATAACACCAATCAATGAATAAAGCTGGCTTTGATTATCTATCTAGACTTTTATTACATTCTAGATGCTAACTATAGAGAATAACTGTATACATTCTATAGTGGGCATGAGCCCAAAGGCTAAAAGCCTAACACACACGACTACAACTATTAAACATAATAGCACCCATAATCTCAAGAAGTGTGACATTAATCATGTAAAAATGTGACATTAATCATGAAAAAATGTGACATTAATCATGTAAAAATGTGACATTAATCATGTGATGTTACTTTTAAATCTAATCCCTCTACCTTCTTCACTGGTCACTAAATTTAAGTTCTACACCATGCCATTACTGTGCAATTTCAAATGTTGATGACTCCCAAATAGTTATATTATAATTAGTGATTGGCCAGATATGATTTTTCACTATTTGCCGGATCCGGATAGTAGGCCCCTAATATTTGCCGGAGCCGGATATTTCCGGATGTCATTTCCACGAGTATGGGGGTGTACTTCAACAGTTTCTGATTAGAATTCAAAATTATTTTTTAAAGTATTTATTTATAATTCAAGAGAGAGTAACTGCAGTCTAGAATGAAAGTCACAGATACTGTGTCTACTTCACCAATGGAAATGTTACAACTTACAATGATCGAACTTTAACGAAGTTCAACGAACGCTGTAGTGTGTACCAAGTGAACTGTGTACCGAATGTGTAGTTTATTATACAGGAAGTTGTGATCTATTAAAACAGTACTAAACATTGTTCTTTGGTTCAGGTGATTTTTTATCGTATGCAATCAGTTAAATCTATATTTGTTATTAAACAATTGTTGTCGTTGTTAAATTAGTTGTTGTAGTATGTTATTCGGATTTCTGGAGGTACGTTTTTATCAATTTATTTGTTTATTATGTTTATTACTTAGTTATATGCATTGTTTATATATTTTATATTTCTTTATCTATTTTATAATTTATACTACAGTATTACTTATTTGTATTTGAACTTTGAAGTAATTCTTTACTACCGTGATATTCAGATCTGGCAAAAATAAGCCAGTGGTATTCGGCAAATCCCAAATAGTGCCGGAAATCCAGATATCTGGCTCGGATATTCAGCATGCCGGATATTCCGCCAAACCCTAATTATAATACACTTACCGTAAAACAAATCCCTGTTGGCATTGTTATATGCAGCTAGAATATTGCCCATGTTGTACTTCAAAAGTGTGTTCTATGAATCCTTTGAATAAGAATGTAAAATACAAAAAATGTATAAAGTATTTAAAAAAGACATACAAGTCTAATATAATAACAATAAAATGATATTTTATGGTATCCTTCTCTGCTCAAATAATGATGGCATGCTTTCTTAAAGTTTTGCCCTATGCCTCAATCCTGGCTCTCATCTCTACACGATTACCAGGCTGCCAGAATGACCTCTGCTGTTATTGTCACCTATATTCAGTTGCACCACAGTTGGTGCTGTCATCCGCTTGAGATCACTCTTTACATGTGTAGTTATTATAATATGTGTGCTACAGTGATGTCAATTTTAAACATCTTTGAATTGCATAGAAGACCTCTTTTTCTTGCAGCTTCTGTCTGCTCTCTATCTAGTAAGGCTTTGAGGATATATTCATTCTGCAGACAAGGTCTGACCATCTCAGGCACTTCTCTAAAAGGATGGAGTACATACTCAACATGTTTGTTGGTCAACATATATCATATTATAGTATACAGCATAGGCCTACTCAATTTTTAATTTAGCTGAGGTTAGGACATTATAATAAATATCTTTACTATCATATTTTAAACTAACCAAGGTAAATACATTTTCATGATTTATAGTGTATGATTATTTAAATACAGATAAACTTTTAAAATCTATAAAAATTGACCAATAAAGTTTTCTAAAGTTAATATCAGTAGTCATCAGGTATAAGATTGATGAGAGCCACATTACTTTTTTTATGTATAATAAAGAGATTCATGAAGGTTATTCAAATTTAAGTAAATTCATATGTTTTACACAAGTTCAAGCCTTATAGTTATTTGATTTATAAATTATACATATAATACATTTACTTGTACATTGATTAATCCATTAACCGAAGACATAATAAAGACAGTCATAAAGGTGAGAATCAGCAGGGCAAGATAGCCTTTCATCAAGCAAAAAATGTTTGGGGCTCTGGCACCTATTAGTATTACCAATAAAACCTTTAGTTTGAGTCTTCAACATCACAGTGTAACCTGTTCTACTATATGGATCTGAGCGATGTAAAAATCACGGCAGCTTGAATGAGGAAGATACAACCAGGTATTTATAAATTCATGCCTTCAAGGAGTCTAAATTAGGTATGCTGGCTCAATGTCATCAGCAGTATAGAACTCTGGCAATGCAAACTACAGTGACCAATTGAAGAGGTAATCCGCCAAAGTAGATGGAGATGAATCAGCCACACTCTAAAAAAGCCCACAGCCAGCATCACAAGAAATGCCCTTACCTGGAAATTGTATATGAGTCAGACAAAAAATGACATAGAGATGGGAACTTGAAGCAGACATCTGCATCCTGAAACAAAAATGAAGTCAGCTTAACAAAATGTATGGGGATAAATGGAGAGCTGCTTGCGTGTACTGTCCCAGGCAGGGAACATGTGACGATGATGATTTAAAACAAGATTTTAGAAAAGTTTTGATTTAGTATAATAAATAAAAACTTTAAATTTGGGAGCTAAACTTAATTTTCCAAAAAAGTGCTTGCTCAGCCCAAGTGCCTGGTGTATTATAGTATAGAACAAGTAATAAAATACTAATTTTAAACAAGGACAGTGATTATTTTATAAAAAAACAAAATTGGACTCATAACCATTTTTCATATTACAGTGGGTGCATGAGTAGACCTAATTCAACTAAATATGTACTACTGTCCACTACTAGCCTACTAGTTAGTGATGGGACGCTACCAAAATTTTTAACGATTCAGATTCTACCCAAATATCCCAATTCCGATTCCTGGCCATTTTTACATATATGTATTAAACTTTTGCCGCCACTCGCCATGATTAATTTGGGCTCTGAAATAAAATGAATAGAAATTAATAAATAAAACTTGTGATGACCAGATTGAGTTACAAAAACTGAACAAATACAATCATATTGCAATTTAATAGTAATAGATCTAATAGCACCCGGACAGAGAGATCAAAAACGCTTACAAGATTATTGCTAATAGAGACGCACTTCTTAGGTCCTTGGAACTCACATTTTTATATGCCATAGCTCCTTTCTATAAGCGGTTTTGGGTTACTCTGTTCGGGTGCTATTAGATCTAAGTTGGTTCTTAACACTTGTGCGTGAAATACGGCAGTAATCATAGCAATCAGTTAAATTCTAAATTTTAAGACTGCAAAGGATCGTTCTTCTGACTTCTAACATTTTTTTTCACAGTTGCTACCACTATCCAAAAGTTAGGGTAGATTCATTTGGAAGATAATCTATACTGTTACTGCATATAGTTGGAATTAGCTTGAATTGAATGGTCAGGAAAGAGTGAAGAAATATTAGGGAGTTAGGAACATTATACAAACCCCCACACAGTGCAATCTTTTGTTACAGCTATTTATTTTACGCCCTGTATATTTAAGAATTGTTTTGGTATTGGGTCTGAATTATTCGGCCCCGATACGATTCCCAATACTTTGGAAAAATCCTGATATTCGATACGATTCCGTTACGACTACAATTAATCGTCCCATCACTACACTAGTGTTACATTTAAAATTAGTAGTATATCTATAGATCTACCGCTATCTATAATCCTATACATATATGGCATTATCCTATAGCTATTAATAATAGTGAATAAGAGAAAAAGTAGTATTTTTATTTATTATAAAAGGTTGCCTGAACATAGATTCTCAACCAGGGCGGTGAGAAGGTCTAGCTGACGTTCCTGTGGGAAGGGAGGGAGGGGGTGAAGGGCCAGTGGGTGGTACAATAGTAATTTAAATTTTAAATACCGTAGTTTGAACACCATTGCTATTTAAATTACTAGAATTTAGATGTGCAAAGTATTAATCAACTGTTTCACTATTCACTTTTATGTGACTGTGTGATTGTGACATAAAAGTCATTTAAAGCCCTTTATGTATTTAACATTAATCTTTCCAAAAAAAGGAAGATAGGGGTGTTAATTAGAAAAGGGATTAAATGAAACATAGAACGCAACTGTTGAAATCTTCTATCACCAAACAGTACTTGTACATATTATACTAACAAGAAATGGGAATCACACAAGATTTTTAAAGAAGAAGTAGAGGCTAGGGTTAGTTTGAATTGAATATTCGCATCAGTTCTGTAGCTAACTAAGGTTGGCGCTGTTGTTAATTATCACAGTTTCAGGTCGTTTGGTTTTAATATAAATAATATTATATTTTAATAATAAAATTCAATTAAATATGATTTATAAAAACAAGCTTTAATTTTGATATGGGCTTGAATTTAAGAAATTCAAGTTTAGCAATAGTAGACCTAGTATGCAGAGACGAATTGATGAAATGGCAGGTGATGTAGTGAGTACATAGTGTGATTACCTAAATTATTCCCATTATCTTTATAACTTATGACTCTATGTTAGGCTACCAGACAAACAAGTGTCGTGTTTATTTTATTTAAAAAGGAAAATTTGTCAAATTTGCATTAAAAAATAATAATGGCCACATTTGGCAACAATTGCTATTCCGTCACCTTATTTAGTAAAACGCGAAATGGGTGCTAATGTTAAAAATGAAAAAATAGGTTGCAAGTAAGAGAGAATGCATGGAATCTCAAGGATTTTGGTAATTGAAATTGAACCGAACATAGACAAACTGCTAGCAAACATTGAACCGAACATAGACAAACTGCTAGCAAACATTGAACCTAACATATACAAACTGCTAGCAAACATTGAACCGAACATAGACAAACTGCTAGCAAACATTGAACCGAACATAGACAAACTGCTAGCAAACATTGAACCGAACATAGACAAACTGCTAGCAAACATAGCAGACACAATCTTTATGTTAATATTGATTTTTCAAAAACCTCTTATGTAGTAGCATGTATTTTTTTTTTAAAGAACAATCAAATAAACTTGTTTATTTCATCTCTTTTAGACTTTTAAGGATCATAAAAAACATACACAAATTATGGAGGCATATTGACTCATTCATTTAAATCGGGCAAGAGTGGGTGGGACAGTGAGTGATAAAAATGTGAAAAAAGGGGCAGTGAGCCAAAAAAGGTTGAGAACATATGCTATAGACTATAAAAGTAGCATGTCCACATGCTTTTTTATTTATTAAATTCAACTTGAATTATTGTGTTTTCTGTATAGATCTCAGAAAGCTGATCACAGAACACTTTGATTTGTAAAAATCGGACAAATAATAAGCGAGTTATGTGTAATTAAAGACCGTAAATTATGACAATTTTTAGAACATTTCTGGCTCAGAAAAACAATAATTTTATGGCACCGTTTATTGAAGTTCAATTGAACAAAAAAAAAGGAAGTTTTTTTTTCTTATCATCATCATTTGTTATTAAAAACTGATAAAATTTGGCATCCTGAAAGAAAAAGACATGCCGAATCCAATGGTGCGCTCACAAATTCCACACGGCATGTAAAAATTGCCTAATTTGCATAAAATTTGCATATTTTACACAAAATAAATTGCAAGCCGATTGGCCAATATTAAAAATTGCCATAACTTTCTTATTTTCTGTACGATTTTCATAATTTTTGCATCACTCTCATGAGAATGTCCTGCACTTATTAACTGAACTGATATTTCCTCATGAAATTATGATTTGCATCTATAAATAACAAGGCTATGCAAAGACCTGGTGTCATTTCAATTAGGGTACCCAACTTTGTGGCTTAATACCAAAGTGAGATCAAAACATCCTAACATAAAAATTATATCACTAAAAAGCTGAAAGAATACAGATTCTAACGATATATGTATAGTTAGGAAATGTTGGCTCTCAATAACTTAGAATTTAAACAGAAAATATGACACAAACTTAAAACCATTTTTCTCTGCTTTGGTCGAACTTATGGGAAATATACACATACTAAACTGCTCAGTAAGATGTCCTCTGATTGCTCCCAAAATTTGGTCTTAATCCAATGAAAAATGACTTTGGTATTCACATTTGAAGAGAGTGAGTATAACGCGAAGCCCTACATATTACAGTGCCACTTTGTGTCACGCCAGTCGGAAGGTGTTTTGGTCGGGTTTATCCATCATTGTTCGCAAAATACTCACATTTTTGACACAAAAACAACATAAACTTTTTGTCCATACATATATTTTAAACTTTCATTCTCTCAGACATAACAAATATGCATTACATTAAATGCAACGGCCTGTTATAGTCAACTAATGCAGTCTAACAGTGGAATTCCACGCTTTTGACAGGGGGCTTTGGACATGCTAATAAAAGGCCTAGAGTCCATTTTCTTTTTATGAATATATACAATACTAGACTTTTTAAGACAATGTTACAGGAATTTTAGCTATGCCTATAAGTTAAGCCTAAATAAAATAGAAGCAGAAGGCAGAAGTGACTTAAACATTTAGACAGCTCTTACCTTTGCAATTTAAGCCTTAACTTAGTAGCTTACTGTCAACGTGGTGTGATTAATCATCTCTGAAATTTATTAAAATGATCAAATGAATTGATTATTATTTATTATTATATAAATCTTAAGGCTATTTATTTCATTAGGCCTATATGCACTGATGGCGGGCTGTTTAACCTTAGAAGACTCAAAGCAAAAGCCAAGGTAAAGTCTTACACCATTCTTGACTTACTATTCGCAGATGACTGTGCTCTCAATGCTGGCCCTGGGGCTGTTTTGAAATGCAGCTTTGACATTTTTTCCAGGGCGTGCTCAAACTACGGACTTACCACCAGCACTAAGAAGACAGAAGTCCTGTACCAACCGGCCCCCGGAAAGCCCTATGCCGAGTCAAACATCAGTATAAGTGCCAATGCACGCATGCCAGACTGACGTCATCTAAAGAGGCTATTCTATGGCGAAAAAACAGTCAGCGAGCTTGCAAAGATAGGCCTCATTAGCCACATGAGAACCCATCGAACAGCCACACTCCAAACTTCCTAGGATGACAAAATGGTCATTGTCGATCTTGACAGACGAATACTACTACAGTCCCTAAACAATGAAACTATGTAGACCTATGCCAGGCCATGTCTATGTAAAGCACAGAGTCACAGCCCTAACAACATAATTATTGTATTTTTGTTAATTCTTTTAAAACATTAGTAACACTTTAACTTATCTTATAAGTTTACAGACGTTCCTTCTAAATAGAAGATTATTACGTCCACTAGGCCCAAGTTTGAATCCGAAATACAAGTGGGCGGTCAGAGACTCGAGAAAGTCTCCTACTTCAAATATCTGGGATCCATAATATCTGATGTAGGATCCAAGCCGGAAATTCTTGCAAGAATAGCCCAAACAACTGCTGCACTTTGCAAGCTACAAAACATCTGGCGAAGCAAGACAATCTCACTTTACTCAAAGATTCGACTGATGCGCTCCCTGGCGATGGCAGTTTTTATGTATGGCTGTGAAACATGGACACTTACAGCAGATCTCCAGAAAAGAATCAGAGCCATGGAAATGAGATGCCTACGTAAAATTTTAAACATCTCCTACAAAGTTACAAATGAGGCTGTCCGTGAGCGAATCACATACGTAATCGGCCCTCATGAGGATCTACTCAGTGCCATTAAATCCAGAAAACTCCGATGGTATGGGCATGTGGCAAGATCCGAAGGCCTGGCGAAAACCATCCTGCAGGGCACAGTGCGAGGTGGAAGAAAGAGAGGCAGGCAGAAGAGACGATGGGATGATGACATCAAGGAGTGGACCAGCTTGTCTCTTGCAGACTCCCAGAGGGCGGCGCAGGACCGAGACAAATGGCGTAAAATTATCCAACTGTCAAAAAATGGTGCCCCAACGACCCTCGCTCGGGTTATGGGATAGAAGAAGAAGGCCCAAAACTCCTGCAGGGCGACAGGGATAGAACCCGCGACATGTCAGTTGGTTTTTTGGTTGACAGTCTGGTTATCTAACCGCTGGACCAGCCGGCTTCAACTATACACAGAGTATATTATAGCGCATAATAGGCCTAACTAGTTTAACATTGATCCTTGTTTTTTTTTTGTTAACATTTTTAGTTCATTAATTAAAATAGTTTAATTAGTAGGCTACTAATGTCTAATAATCTAATAAATGATAATTATTAGCCTACTTAAATGATTGATTGCAACAAAAAACTGGCTGTGGTGCAGGTGAATCTTAGTTTAGATAGATCTACTAAACTAAAGTCATTGATATTTTAAACCAAACTAATATATTACTGATTATAATGTGATAAAGATGATAAAAAAGTAATAGCTAATGATACTTCACTATTTTTTGCAAAGCCTGGTGACCTGCTGGTTTCTAAAATCTAATAATAATAAGCCATCGTAGTGATTAGTCTAGCAGTCTATGCCCTACTTAGCCTAAGTTGGACTAAGTTCTGAGTTGTGTAGAATCTTGTGAAAAATCAGTCGTTGGACTGGACATATAATATATATATATGCCTTTACATGGTATATTTATAATAAGTAGGCTATATCATAAAAATATATATAACTATTTAACTAGTCATCTAGATCTAGACTAGTCTTCTATATAGTGAATATAGTATATATATATAGGGCTAGGCAGGCTAGGCTATCCTCTACTAGAGTCTATATATTAGCGTCCTATAGACCTATAGATCATAAATAATAATAATATATGAATAGTTAGAATTATTACCATATAGTATATAATTAGGCCTAGACTATATAATAGTATAAATTAAAAGGACACTATTAACTATTGATTGATGCTCTTAAAATATATCAAAAGCCTAACATTAAGCCTAATTAGTATTAATTAATAGTAGCCTACAAGTACAGTTTAGTACAGTAATAGTATTTATATTAGACATTAATTAGAATTATTTCAATTAGGGGTTAGGCCTATTATTTTGTAGTCACCCTACTCACATTTATATAGACATATATTATATATATAGGATATAAACTTCACATTTCACAGACATACTAATAGTATATCTATGTCTATACATACTCATTCATAGTTACATAGACATAGAGTCATAGACGACAATACAATTCATACATAGTCATATCATAGTCCTACTTATTTTGAACATTTGATCTACAACAGGCCAAGAGAAACACACAGTCACACACTTCACACAGCACATACACTACTTGTAAAACTTACAGAAAATAAGTTAAAGTGGGTCATGTAACCTGTTTGGCAGTGATAGGTCGGACAGTACCACAGAATAGGTATAGAATAGGTAGCCTATACCTATTCTGTGGACAGTACGGTCATGTCACGGAAAAATAATACGATACTGAAACTAAAACAAATTTTTTCTGGGAAAATCCGGTCCATAGGCCTAATTGAATTTGACCATATTCAATATCGACAATATCCCAACATTAAAAGTTAAATAAAATTAAGTTGCTAACTTACCGGTAATTAAAATATGACAATCATAAGCTGCTATTACTTGATCTATGTTTCATTCTTAGAAAAGAGATTCACATAAAAACAATGGCTACAATTTAAATAATCATAAGAAATGGTTTTATCCAAAATCAAGATTTTTAAGAGATCTCAAATAACAACTTTCTACTTTCATTCACTGAGCTATATATATTACGGTAGCCTGCTTATTGCTTTTTGCCAGGTTTTATCGAGAAAAAAGCCAACGTAATGCAAAATATAAAAATTATATACATTACATTTTAAATGATATGCTTATAACTCTTTTAGAAATTAAAAAATGTCTTTTAGTTTTTCAATGGAGTATTATAGGCCTATACGGTATTAGACTAGATGTATTTGTTGTACTTTTTTTAGATTGCCGTAGGTCTAGAGTCTAGACTATTTATTTATTCTCAGACAAGCTAAATTCCCCGGGGAAAAATTACATAGTCCTATATAGGCTACAGATTTTTTTTAAGATGTAGGCCTATAAACCACATATTATGAAACATATGGTTCCTACCCCTCCCCACTCGCCCCTCCCACATTTTTTTCCAATCTGAGGATTTTAACAATATTTTTTTTTGTTTGTTAAGGCTGACTATTGTTCTTTTCATAGAAATATTTAGACCTAGTCTTTTCTAATTTTACGTTTCACTAATTAGTTTTTGGTACAATGTTAATTGTTAAATTGTTTAGGGTGAAATTGTGCACCCAGTTGTAAATTAGCCATCTATTTAAACCATATTATATTTCCTTCTTGCGTAGCCTATACACACATTATAGGCTACACACGGTATAGGCCTAGTTGCCTTCCCTGTCTAGGGTTGACAGACGTCTGGTAGGGCCTAAAGGAAGGACGTCCTTCTTTTTTACACTATTGTCCTCCGTCCGGCAGGCAAAGCTAAAAACCTTTAAAATGTCCGGCTTTAGTAGTAGGTTTTTGTTTTGTAAGCGTACAGAATTAAACATAGTAGGCTTGGCCTATTATAAACCTCTAAAGAAAATAATTCATAAAGATCATTTGTACAAGAAAAGAACGATCCGTTTTCTGTATGAGCTGTAAAGTTTATTTTTCAAATCGACCTATTTTAATGTTTTACCTATTATAACGTAGACTGTCGAAGACAGCAACAATATATATTGGTCTATTTATCAGAATTAGTGATATATACTAAAATTAAATGAAAGATATAAATATAGGCTTAGTAAGCCTACACTACAGGGTGGCCAGCACAAAGTCCCTGGTCACTCGACCACTTTTATGCATATTATACCCACTGAAATCAGTGTTATAATGTACAAAATTGTACATAGGCCTAATAAGGCTAATACTTGTAGAGGAAAATAATTTTAAGGGCTAGGCCTATTCGCTTATCAATGAAATTTATTGAAACAAACATAAGCTAGCCTATGATCACGCTGTCATGGATCCAATATGTCTATGTGTGTTCACCGTCATTATCAGCACACAGACGAATGCGTCTCCAAGTGCGATCGATCTGAAATGCATCGCAGAACATCAGGGGAAATCGAGTTCAATGAAGCACAGATTGCAGCTAAAAGTTGTTCTGTGTTGTAACGTGTTTTTCTGGTGTCTATTCTTTCATCATGCCCCACAAGGCATTGTCACATGATGAGAGGTCAGGGCATTGATGATGTAATTATCCACGTCCAAAGCTATTAATAATTATATAGGCTAGGCCTATATAATAGTGATTATAATTACAAAAACAATATGTAATTATCGGCCTATATCAAGGACTACTTCAGTATTATAGTCCTTGCAATGGCCTATATTGTCATGTATATTAACAGCTCTCTCTCAACGCGAGTTTTGTGGGCGGTACTAAAGCCTAGACTGTTCTAAGAATCCACTCTCGTGCAGACCTCAAATTCTCGGAATGGCTAGGAACAGTCTATTATTTCTCGTATAGGGAAGTTTATGTTAAAACTATCATTTTTATTGTAATGATACCATTATTTTCACCCCTCCTTTAGACCTTTTCATTTTATTAATTATTCCAAAACAAAGGTCAATGTATACGCATGCGCACCCGCTGGGGGGCAGAATTAGTTGTCAATAAAACCTTCTTCGCCTTTGTTATTTTACTGGGGGCCTAGTGGTTTTTAGGCGTAATTATATTAGCTTTTCATTTTACAAAAAAACTAATTCATAAAAACTTTAACGTCAAGGAAAGGAACTGTTAAAACGCAAATCCTGAGTTTGTGCCCAGCACAATAAGAAGAGTTCGTGTAATACTGGAATATAAATAATAATAACCAAAGTCTACCCTAGGACGAACGAGAATTATCAATAACATTCACACGGCTCTGACCAAAAGGGGATTGTGGTCGTAACAATATCATATTGCAATATAAGCTTATATTTCTAATTACAACACGAACTGATCGTGATCAGTGTTATTTTAAGGTTGAGCTTCCGTCTTTCTCATCGGATCAGAAATTCGCGTGTCAGTCTTTGCAATATCACAACAAAGATCATCTTCAACAATGCTAGTCTAATAAAATAAGCTACTAAGCTGCTGTAGCCTACAGGGCGAAGCCACAGGCCAAGCCCCCCCCCCCCCCCCTCTCCTGGAATTTGTAAAAATATTTTTTCAACAGATTTTTAAAAAAATATGTAGGCCTTTTAAATTTTCAAAAATATGGTAGGCCCATTATAAATGTTTAAAAAATGTCACCGAAAGTTCAGCCCCCCCCCCCCCCTTGAAAAGAATTCTGGTTTCGCCCCTGCTTCTGTAAACTTAGACTTGATAACCAACAGACTGGAAAACCCTGTTTTACAAAGATAGCTCTATATAATGTTGTTGGAAATGGAAGATTAAGTTAAAGGCGGAACACGTTACAGTCTCAGTCAAAAAGTATAAGGCCTAGGCTAGGCCAATTATTAGGCTATGTCACTGTCTGCATGACCTACAACTTGATCCAGAATTTTGTAGATAAGATCAATGAAGTCTGCTTGTGTTAATGTCTGAGGAACATCTTCAACTTTGACTGATGGTCTTATAATATAGCAAGTGATAGGCTAATGGCCCGGGGTGTCAAACTGCACGGTCTAATAATATGCCTTTCTGATTATGTTTATGTTTGAGTTCACCATGAAGCTAAAAAATAGGCCTACGTTAAAAAAATAATCATCTCGGCAATACACTCTCACTTCCAGTGTGAAATAGTAGGCCTATAATGGATCTATATTATAACTAGTTAGGCCTATTATAAGCCTACACTGTTGTTAAAACAGTTGACCGTTATTTAAAGAGCTTATTAAGCTTGCCTGCGCGTTCGACTGGCGATACAATTAAGGGTCCTGTGTTCGAATCCTAGTGGAATGATTTTTTCCCAGGATTTGAGGGTCTCACTGAGTCTACCCAGCTCTGATGGGTACCTAACACCTGCATGACCTTAGTTGGGGCAAAATGCTGGCCACACAATCACCTAGTATGCCGTGGTCACGGAAACTGGTGAAGGATAGTTTCACCAGACCAATGATCCATTTGGTCCGACGGGATACTTTTTTAGTTTTTGAACCAACGCTTTTATTGTTGCTAATATTTGTCAATGAATCATACAGTGAGTGTGAGTTACAATTACTTTTAGTGACTTATTCAATAGGCTACCAGACCGAACAGCATCTAGGCCTGCTACACGTAAGTTCCAATATATTCAAGAAATGTAGGCTAATTGTTTCACCGCAAATAGGCCTACCGCTGCGTTCAACATTATAGTAGCAGCTTTTAACAAAGGATAGGGGAGAGTGGGGAGAAATGGCCCACCAAATAGTCTTTCTTGATAAACTGTGTCTAATTTATACAAATATGTATATTTAACTATGAAATTGTAATAGATATTAGTCTAGCCAATAATACAAGTTAATATACCTTGTTTATTCCTTAATTATATATAGATTTATAGATAATAAATAACAATTGATGTACATATAGGTGGGGAGAAATGGCCATAGCATGGGGAGAAATGGCCCACTAGGTGGGGAGAAATGGCCCTGAATGCTTTTTTTGCTATTTCCTACCATTTAGCTTTTGAAAAGTAGGCTATATGTAAACTGTATCTTAGCATGAGCATTTTACATATTTAGTAATATAAAAAAAATGTATTTAGTCCACTTTTTCATCCCGTTGAATGCTATGGTATTTGGAGTCCTTTTAAAATCTTGACGTTTGAATAGAAAAATTATAATTTCATAATTAGACATTTAGAAAAAACATGTTGGTAAAGTCTATTTAATATTCATAGTTGTTATAATCATATTAATCATAGTTTAATAAGCAATAGATTGCATATGCTTACTATAAACTATATATAGGGCTACATTCACTATTATTGGCTATTGAATTTTTAATAATAAAAAAACAATCTTTAAAAAACACAATAGTTTCTAATATCAAAATATATTTAATTAGTAATTTAAATTATTATCAATATTAGTGGTAAATTTAAATTAATTTACTATAAAACAGTTGTTTTAAAAGGATAGTTTGCTAAAAAAGTTAGTTTTATGGGTGGCCATTTATCCCCACAAATTGTGGGCCATTTCTCCCCATATGGGGGTTGTGATATAAAAATATTTTTTAAAAAATTACATGATATAAAAGATAATTTAAAATATCATATTGTTATATCTAAATAATTGATGTATTAAGAAAATGACTTTCCAATTATTAAGACAAAAAAAGCTTAATTTTGATTAAAAAATGTAAAAGTTCAAAAAGTATATTTTTTTAACATAAAATTTCAAACATATCCAGTCCAACAATTATTTAACATTTCGCCCGGAAATTGATGGAGGACCATAAAAAGAATGTACTTAATACATTCATTTACATCCTAAACATTAAGGTCCAGCAGTTTTGGATATAATAGGGGTGGGCCATTTCTCCCACCTGGCCATTTCACCCCACTCTCCCCTATGCTTTTAACCAAGCAACTCTTTACACACATGCCACTCAGTGACGTAGCTAGATATGGGTCCAAATTCGAAAGTAGCCCCGGACCCCTACTTGAAGGCCCCCCCCCCCCAAGGAGTGTCCAAAAATATTTTGCAGGGGCCCCTAAAGAGGCTATAAGCCTCCCCCCGGGCCCCCAAATCTCTAGCTACGTTACGCCACTGATCCGCATAAGTCCATATTATATGGTACCAACCATGTCACATCTAAAAGTAACCTATCGATGAACATAGTCTCGGTTCAAAAGACCATCAGAAATATTTTAATTTGTCCATTGTCTTAGTCTAAGACTTAGGAGACCCTCCCCCCTGAAATGGCCGTTTGACCTCCGGTGCACGAAGGATTAACTTTAAAAAAAAAGAACAAAAGGCCTGCATTTTAGACCTGTACAATTTATCAAGTTCATGAAAATCCTAAACGTGCATCCATTAAATTGTCTTGCGAGACAGATATAGAAGCCATATATTTATTATATACTAGCTTACAGTTATATTTATACATTTACTTTCCTGAAATTTTATTTATGGCAAACTTTTAGATTTCATGGAATTGATTGAAGCAAATTCATTCAAATAATTTCTTTTTATAAATGATACGCAAATATAGATAGGCTTCACAAGAAATTGTATAAAACAAAAATGGCAAAAAGAAGACAAAACAACAAACTATCACACACAAAAATTACAGGAATAAACATTAAAGAAACATTTAATCAGCTACAATCAAAGACAGAGAGAAAGACATTCTTTATTTTATAGATATAAAATATTCAAATTTATAATTACAAAACTAGTTGAATAAGGGCCTATCATATTATTTTGTTATTATATTATAATATAGTATAGATTCCAACTTAAAAATAATTCATGTCGCATCCATTACAATAAATAATTGAGCCAATCACTATCAGGTTGTTTGGATATAATTATTACAAGAGATAAAATCATTTTTTTAATTATTTGGACTATAGACTATAATATAATGTAGTCGTTTGAAAAAGTTTTGGGGCAAACTTTTTTAAACTTATCCTGGCAAAAACATATTATATTAATTTAGGAAAAATTCATCATTGGCTCCATGGTCTTCAAAGATTATTAGATTTGAGCTCTTGTGATTTTGCCAGCCTTGCAGCATTGGCTGTGGATACCTATCCTTGAGAGACAGGTTCTGTCCCATCTGTGACACTTAAATGCGGGAATGTTGGAGTGTGTCAGGGCCAGCCTATGTTCTTTACTTTTCTTCGCTGTTCTTTTAGCCTCTGCGATAAGGTGAAATCTGCCATTGGCAACATTTGTACCGGCGTGTAGGGTACTTCTCCAACTACTTCTGTTCTGAGCCAGGTTCCCCGTTTCCAACCTCTACATCTTTGTATGTGAAGGAGAGTGACCAGGCTAGGCATGTTAGCCCATTGCAAGACCTCACTGTTTGTTATGAGGTCCTTCCAAGAGATCTCAAGTATGCACCTGAGGCAGTGCATGTGGAAAGAAGAGTCTCTTTTCTTGCTATGCATACAGGATCCAAGTTTTGCTGGTGCACAGAAGAGTGCTGATGACATGTGCACCATACACAGCTATTTTTGTATTCATGGTCAGCATCTTGTTGTCCCATACTCTGCGTTAGCCTAGATAAAGCTGTGGATGGTGGATGCCTACCGATTCTCTTGCTGATTTCTGTGTCTAGTGATAGATCGGTGGTGATGTTATGTGTTGTTTTATGTAAATTAACAGTCGCCCCTTAAGAATGACCTATGGGATCAAGCCTCTATTAGTAGACTGATATACTACACTATATATATATAAAAAAATAAACATAATGTATATTTGATTAAAATATAATTCTAACTTAGAAATACAACATAATAATAAAATACTCAAAATTATTTTTTTTCCTTCATTTGCATAGGCAAATGTATACATATAGGTTGCCTAAACTACACAGAAAAAAACAACTCAACATCATTTTAATACACTTAACAAACTTGTTCATGCCTTTTACATTGCAATGTAACTTGTAAGATAGAAAAAAAAAAGCCTCTAGTCTGTTTGTTGAGATACTGGGTAATAAAATTACATTGAAGATATTTTTAACTCATTACATTTAACATGCCTCATATATATATATATGCAGTTTTTATTTTGAATTAAATCAGTCAATATTAATAAAATAGATTATATAATTAGCTTAAAAAGACAGTTTCAATCATAGGACTTTTAGAGTTAATTTTAAAAAGAAACCTCTGTGATAAAAATATTACGATTTTAAGATAGACTAATAAACTATTTTTAAGACTACTTTAAATTTAACACAAAACAATGTAAGTTTACATTTAAGCAACCTTTTTACAACAATCATTTTATAATCAACAAATACACATTTTTCTAAAATACATACATCTGTATCTTTCAAAAATACAGTTAGCCTCATCTTATACAGTAAGCAAAAAACTGGCGCACAGAAAAAAAAATTATTAATTTTAATACCGGTATATATACAATAATATAGTGTTTTTTAGAATTGCACAGTTTTGGTTTTTTTAAAAAATCAACAAATAACAGGAGGCAATAAAATATAAACAGTTAATAAATCTGTATTATAAATTTACAATATAAACAAAGCTTAAACATGCGATGGTAGCAATTTCAAATTGAATTATGCTACTGATCTCAATCCAGTATGAAATTAAATTTCCCCATTAGTTTGCCCTAATTTACCTGCTAGCAATAGAAAATCTAAAGTCAACAAAGTTTGTCTTGTCAATGGAGTTTCCCGTCAGCAAGACAAAGATATAATGAAGAAATGACGTTGAAGATGATGGTTGCATTTATATAGCACATCTCTCCATTATTATTTACTTATTATAATGTAACATTATGCATATTATTTGTAGGGTAGGTCTTAATAATATGATAATATTAATAAAAATATTTACTAAGCTAAGAGTTGTATATTATTTAATAGTTTCTAATAATTACATGAAATTCTTAGATACTATTTTCTTAAGCATGGACTAATTCTCTAATTGAAATTTGAAAACAATTGCATGATCCATTCAAGAAAACCAACAAGTTAAAATAATTTAAAGTTAAAGCCTTGTCAAGATACATAGCTAGATTAGAATCATTTTTATTAATACTTAGAATGAAATAATCTTTCTATAGATTATAGATTGAGTGTCTGTAAATAAAAAAAGATAATATCACATGTCCAAAAAAAAAAAAATAAATGTTGGTATGTTTGTTAATTAAAGCAAATTAAAAAAGAAATAATTAAATTACAAGTAATTAAAAAAAAAAAACTAAAATGAAATAACTTTTTGCTTTCTTGAAATTGATTCAAGAAATCTTCTAGTTACAGTTTGAACAAACAATATCACATTCATTTTAGGGTAATGCTGCTAATTTGTTGTTTACAGCAAACACATGCAATACTAATACCATCTTGCACTGTAATTAGGATATTTAGCATACTTTCCTACTTTAGAGGAAGAAAATGATTTTAAGGCGCTAGAGGCATATGAAAAATTTGAAACAGATTCTGTCTGATTGTTTAAACTGGTTCCTTCAAGGGAAGTAGAATCCATTGATGTGTTGGAAATAATAGAAGCCGGATTTGAATTGTATCCAGAACTTATCTGTGAGAGAGACTTATTCTCATCCAAATCTTCGTTCATATTGTTGGATGAGGAAACATGTCCCAGGGTAGATTCTTTTGTCAAGTTTGATGGATCAGATGAAATAGAAACGACAGTTTGGTTATTGGAATCTAAGTTTGTGGCCTCACCAAAATAAACAGTGGAGTATGACAGTGGAATTACTGATGTTGCATCCATGGAAGGGAAGAGGTCAGACAAATTGTCGGAACTAAAGGTCAGAGTTCCTTCAGAAGAGGAGGAATCAGAGTCGCCTGGCATTGGTTCTGTTAAGGCTCCGCCGTGCACATACTCTGTTTTAAACCAGTCGTAGCCCAGGATGTAAACTGGACCCCCGCTTGTACCAGGGCATGTTGGCGTAGTGTAGATGAATTTGCTGTATCCAAGCTTGAGTTTTCTACCAATATCAACACCAAGTCCGAAAGAGATGCGTTTCTCTCCACCGTGAGGGTGAGACACAATGATCACAAGCTTCTCCTTACTATTATCATTAGCATATTTAGTTATCAATGATCCCCAGTAGCTATTGAATTTTTTTATCTCAGCAAACATTTCGGCTGCCAACTTCTCATTGCAGGTGGCAGTCTCCAGCAAGCAAAGGTCCCCACTTACATCAAGCCAAATCTTGTTGCACCCTTTAAATTCAACCTTCTGCTTGCTGTTTTGATCACTGTCATAGAACAAAGTGCAGGTCGTCCCATTTGCTTCTTTGTCATCATAAACAACATGTGTGGCAGTAAAAATTTTAATAGTCCACCAGTGTTTACTAGGTTTAACTGAACTTTTACATTCTTTACATGTGCAGTGACCACTAGTGTTTTCCACTACATCACAGACTCTGCCTGTTCCTGTGTTATAGCAGCTCTCCCCTCTTGATTCAAATAATGGATAAACATAATTTGTCTTTGGAATATATTTTGGTCTATCGTTGCTCACATAGGATGTTTTTAAGCGCACAGTTATGTAAGCAATAGACTGGGTTAATTTAAAAATGTCTTCATCTTCCCTATAAGGCTCTGGAATGTGTTCCTTAGTGAACTCATACACAGGTATCATATGCTTGTGGCCTTCAGATTTATGACACTTTAATACGGTCATAGGATCACATTCTCCATTGAACTCTTCAACTTCATGTTGACCTAAAAGAAAAAACATTATATAAAAAAAAAACATGAATAAATTTTGATTTTTTTTTTTACAAAAGACATTTTTGAAATGGGAAAATAAGCGATGTACACAGAAAACTATTTCTTTTCCATATTGAAGATTTGGGATTTCAGTAGAAAGGACTGGTTTAAAATTGATATAAAAGCTTAACTTAAGTATATTATAAGTATATTAATTATAAATCTTCCCATTAAAAATAATAATTGAACATATATATATATATATATCATTTAAACTTTGAGCCTACTTAGATTTGAAAATATAAAAATGTCAATGTAAATCATGTTGCAATTTCTTTTAGCAATGTAAAACTATTTATTATTTCCCAAAAAAGGTTAAAATTCGCCCAAAGGACAAAATCACTTTTTTTAAAATCCCATATGCAAAAACAAATAAATATACCGGTATATATACGAGGACTCTTTCTTTTCAAGTGACTTCTGGGCATGGAATGGGTTGCATGATAACTCCCCCCAGAAAACCAGTAATAAAATACATTTAAAACACTGATCAAAATGCAAGACTAGAATCAAACCATGGGGTTTAGAATAGGATGCAATCATCTTTTTAATAGAAGGATCGTCTTTACAATATATAATTCAAGATACATGTGGATTTCAAACAGTGTTAGTAATTTTTATTACAGCAACGGGTTTTAATCATATATGTTTAGCTCAGAAACATTATAAAAGATGCACCTAAAATTGTGCTAAGAAATCTCTTGTTCAAGTGAATGAACTTGCCAACAATGCAATGGCACATGTGTTTCCTTTATAAGAAGCAAATTTATATGCACCTAAGAGATTATGAACTACAAGGAAAAAGCATGAAAGATATTACACAATCATTCATAGAATTAGAAGTTGCATCAATAAAAGCAGGACTAGAAATTAACATCCAAAAAACAAAATACATGTATATGTCAAGAGAAGAAGAACAAACAGAAAAGATTGTCAAAATTAGAAACCATAATTTCAAAAAAGTAAATAACTTTAAATACTTAGGATCTATAATCACTGAAAGCAATGAAATTTTAGCAGAAATAAAGGAACAAATAGCAGCAGGCAATAAAACATACTACAGTAGCTACAACATGCTCAAAAATAAAAATATGAAAAAACAAAAAAAACATCTACAAAACAATAATAAGGCCAGTGGTGACTTATGGCAGTGAGACCTGGACACACACAAAAAGTACAGAAAACATACTAAACACATGAGAAAGAAAAGTCCTTAGAATTTTTTTTTTGACCAACCAAAGATAAAGATGGATGAAGGATGCGCACCAACAGAGAGGTCTACGAGCTATTTGAAGACCCTAATATTGTGGCCGAAATAAAAAAAGGGCAGACTACGCTGGACAGGCCACCTGGAACGAATGCCTAACAGCAGAGGAACAAAAGTGATATATGCTAAGAACCCCAGAGGAAAACGACCTAAAGGCAGACCCAGACTGAGATGGTTGGACGATGTCGAGATGGATCTGCGACAGATCAGGGTACAGGCCTGGAAAAAAAAGGCAGTGGATAGGTCCGAGTGGAAGGAGGTGGTGAGGCAGGCCAGAGCCCTCCATGGGCTGTAGCGCCAGAGAGGATGAGGATAAGAGATTATAATCGTAACGGCATCCAGTGGACGCTATGGTCACAGCTGGACAATCTAGATTTTGCGGATGACCTAGTACTACTCTCGCATACTCAGCAGCAGATGCAGGGAAAGACTAACATCGTGACAGAAAACTCCACTCGCCTTGGCCTCAACATCCACAAAGGGAAGACCAAGTTCCTTAAGGTCAACGCAGACAACACAGCGCCTAACACCCTGAATGGTGAATTGCTAGAAGAAATAGAAGAATTCACCCATCTAGGCAGAAACGTCAATAAGAAGGGTGGAACCGACGCCGGTGTGAGGGCAAGAGTTGGAAAGGCCATGACAGTCTTCCTCCAACTTATGAACATCTGGAGCTCAGGAGATATATCCCTGAAAACAAAGATCAAGATCTTCAACTCAAACCTGAAGTCAGTCTTACTCTATGGTGCTGAAAGGTGGAGGACCACAGCTACTAACACTAAGAAGATCCAGACTTTCATTAACTCATGTCTCAGGAGAATTTTGCATATATGCTGGCCGGACATGATCAATAACGATGAGCCCTGGAGTCTCACAGGTCAACAGGCAGCTGATCTGGCAAAAAAGATAGAGATGGTTGGGGCACACGCTCCGAAAACTAGCTTTTAACATCACCAGACAGTCCCTATTGTGGAACCCCAAAGGAAAAGGAATAGGGTCTGACCCCGAAACAGCTGGCGCTGCGGCCTGGATGCCGACATCAAGAGAACAGCTCATTCTTGGGGACAGTTGGAAAGACTTGTCCAGGAAGGCTGGGGAGCCCTTGTTGGTGGCCTATGCCCCAAGGGGGGTAGTAGGCGAAAGTAAGTAAGTAAAGCAATTATACTAACCCTTACCCTCTAATAAACTTGATCTGTGAAACTCTGGTCTTAATATAAAATAATTAGGATTATCATGCCCTGAAACAAAATTTGAAAAAGTGAAATTCCTCTTCATATTTACCGTAGAAAGGATCTTTTTTCCAAAATAAAGATGTAACCTGCCCCATCAGTTAGGTATTCAGACTATTCTTAAATTATACAGGCCGTGGATATATATCTTGTGAAGAAATCTGTGAATAGGAAAGATAAATATTTAACTATATTAATATATATATTATTTATATTAATATTACTATTATTATGCTATATTTATGCTATATTATTAGCAGAGGAAGACTGAAATTATCATTTGTAAAATTCTCAGTTATAAGAGTTTTATTAAAATTCAACATTAAATCTTTTTTGTTTGGTCTAATGTTTAAGTTAATACTGCAAGCATATTTAAAAAGAAATTCTTCTTCAAATAATAATTTTCAGTATTCAATAAAAATAATATTATTTTGATATAATGTTAAAATGTTTTTGTTGTGCACATAAATTATTAGTTATTATAGGGATGCTTAACAATAACCAGAAATCTGAATATCGGTTTAAAAAGCAATTCTCTGTTTGGAAACCTCCCTACCAATGATCAGTTTTGTTGGCAGGTAATATTTTAACTCAAGCTGATCATAGTTTTATTAGTTCAAATATTTGTCAAGAACCTAATAAAATTTGCACAAAACAAATCATCAAATGCCTTGCAAATACTACTTATACATTCTTGTTATAATCTGCACTATATATTTGCATATTGTACAGTAGTCTATATAAACAATTCCATTTTGGCTTTCATCATATGTAGGCCTAATGCCACTAAGGAGTGGGTGTATCTACTATAAAAAAATCTATGTATAATATTTATCAGACTTGTAGGTAATATTTATAACATTTTGTACATTGTTATTTCTACATCTGCTTTAAAAAAAAACTGATTCTTCCAAGTTCGCATATGATCGTTACCATCTATAACAATATTTTAATTATACTAATCACAAGAACAATGCTATATATAACTCAACTGAATTTCTACGACTGATATAAATAAATCTTCTAATGGCATGATTTTTAGATCACCAGTGGATAAATGAATCTGGCCTCCTAGACAAATAATATTAAAAGAAGAGTAATCTAATCCGACTCATCAGCAGCAGAAGAATATTATCAATAAAACAAATAATGTATTCAATGTCATATCATATTATACAGGCCCCTTTTATTGTCCCCATGCAATGCAGCAGGAATTTAGCTTATATTATAATATAAGTCATAATATATCATTCTTAGTAACAAAAATAGACATTTATTAAAATTTAAAAAAAAAAAATATGAGTTTACATTTTTTTAGGATTTAACGCCATTAAAGTCACACATCCTGCTTAGCAGTGAATTTTAAAATGACAGATATGTTAGTAGTGCTAAAAATTAAAAAAAATCTGTTTTGTGGATAGGCCTAAACATTTTAAAATTTAACTAACTAAAAGTGTTCAGTTTATATAAAAAACATGGATGCATACATTTTTAACACAATCTGTTAGTGCATAAAATTAGGTTGGCTATAATGCTATAAAATAACAAGGCAAAGAAGATACCTAATAATAATATAAGGCCTAACTAGGGCGCCCTGGTGGAGTGCATCACATATCAAACAGCAGTTTGAGACATTTCTGAAATCATTTCATTATAATATTAAGAATAATAACATAATAATATTATATATAGTATATAGCCTATTATACAATTAGGACTAGGCCCTATGCTATTCTGTTTTACTGACTGGCATCATAACATGGAAATTGGTTGCAATTGCATTATTAAATTATAAAAAAAAGTAACCAGGGTCCAGGGTAGGCGTTATATCTTTACATCATTTAAAGCACTATCTATAGGGCCTAGGCCCTAGAAGCGAAGGCCTCATCAAAATGCAAGTGCAAGACTATAACTTGTCTAAAACAGTATTATGAGTATAAGACTAGACTCAGACCACTGCGATGAGCGGAGCCAATTTCAGAATTTGGGAGGCCAGGCAATAAATTTAATAATAATCTTTTTTATATATAGAAGGAGAATCCGTAATTAAAGTTGAAGATAACCTAAATTCTAAATAGTGCTACTACTAAACTAAATATAGGCCTAGTAAATAGTTTGAATAGACCAGGCCAGTTAATTCATTAATTGTTACTAAACTAATACTAATATATATAGTAATATAGTTAATATAGTATAGTATATATAGGCCTCGGCCTTACTTAATATTTAATTAATATAAATCATAAATCTATCATTATCGTAATATTATTATTATATTACGACAAATAAGAGACGAGTTTTTTTTTTATACATTATCATTAATAAGAGATTAAAGAGTTACAATACAATATATATTATATAGTATAGGCATATTCAATATCACATCATAATCATATATTATGATATATATGCGTATATAATGATAATATATGAATATGACATAGATTTAGACATATTCATATGATGATATATCCTATCCCTATGCCATAGCCTATAGATATGGCCTATCATGCCTCCTATATGCGGCACTAGACTAGTCTATGGCTATGCTATGGCCATGGCTATGCCGCGCTATGACACTATGCCTTATTTACTATTACTATTACCTTACCCGAGTGAACTAATAAAAATATAGCCTTATAAGTTTATAAATATCAATACTTTAAGGATAGCAAGAATAAAGTCAACTCTGGGCACTGGGAAGGGATAAATGTGATATTAATATGGCGTTCGTACGCAGATATATATACCTAAGTGCATGCACAGGTCACAGGTCATTTGACAAAAATATTAAATATTATGTAAGAGCTCAGGGCTCAGTGTATCCATGTATAATTGGTTTATATATTATATAGATCAGTGCTAGTAGCCGCTACTTTCAGCCTCTTTCAGCTTAAAACCAGCGTTGAAATCTTCTTATAAGTCTACAGACATTCCTTCTAAATAGAAGATTATTACGTACACTAGGCCCAAAACTCCTGCAGGGCGACAGGTTTTCCGTATATTTTTTTTGTAAGACTAGGCTATAAACACACTTATCTATAATCAAAAAAATTATAATTTTATAGCTAAATATAAACACTGAGCTATATATAGCAGGCATATATAATCTTCTTTATAGAAGGAGCGTCTGTAATGTATAAGATAAGATATAGATCATTGAATAAAAAAGAGTACGAGTGTAACCTATATTTATAATTGCCTCAATGAAAAAGACAATAATATAGGATCTAAAACAATTGAAGAAAAAAATACAATATTTTTCAATTATGTACAATGTTAGCATTTCACTGATTGAGTGCATTGATTCTTATTAATCTTATTTTAAATTATTATGTAGTATATAGTCTAGGCCTAAAGCTACATGAAAAGCCTATTGAAGCACAGGAGTCGACCATTAGGTCATTAGGCTTATAATTTAATTATGCCAACAAAATAGGGAGGAACGGGGGAGAGGGGTGTGTGAAAAAGTTTGACAATTTTTGTTAACATGGGAGAGGTCACTGTACGTCAACTATGTTACTTTTTATACTTTTAGAATACATTTTAATAAAATAAAAAAAAATGGAAACTAGGGTCTATAGTCGTAGGCCTACCTAATGATAGAATTATGCTTAGCCTATACTAATTTGTGAACTTCGTGGCCAATAAAGGCGATTGTGTGTGTGTGTGTGTGTGGGCGGGGGTGCAAATGAGGTCTGCATAGGCCTAGGTTAGCTTTGCATTCAAGTGGGGGAGGGGCCGGGTAAGGGGGGATTGTGCAAATTATATATAGGCTAGGCCTATGTGGATATGGGGGGGGGGGTGCGAAAAATATTATGCTGTCGAAAGAAGGTCGCATAATTCTATTAAAACTAAATATTTTCGCAAACTACTTTTTAATAGGTGAAACGTTAAAATTAGGTCGATTTAATAGATATTTTTCATAATTTCAAAGTTTTAAGGTCTTACATTTTCTGCAACAAATTTTATTAGGTAGGATAATTAAAAAAGTAGGCATATATAATTTTCAGTGGTGTAGCAATTTAAGGTGGGGTGCCAAATTGTTAAAGGTAGTAGAAGCCAAGTGATGGCGAACCTTTTTGAGGCTGCGTGCCCAAAGTACAATACAAGACCAACTTATTTCTTTTAACGTGCCAACACAGCAATTAAAACAAAATAGCATAATTTGGCTGTTCCATTTTTGGTAAATGCTGCGTGCCCACAGAAATGGCTCTGCGTGCCAACTGTAGTAGCCTATAGAGTTGGGCAGGCAAGGCAACTATGCATAAAGTGTGTGTGTGATAAATATCTAATGCATGAGGAAAATAGAAGTGGAAATAGAAGGCTAATTCACTCAACTAGTGCACACTTTTCCCAAAAGTATTAAACAACTATCAATAATGAAAAGTAAAATTAGATTCATTAGGCCTAAATATTTCTATGAAAATCAGAAAAAAAAAAGAAATTTTTAAAATGATCGGATTAGAGGAACCTTGTAGGCCTAAGCTCCATAGGCCTATGCCTAGATTGAGACTAATATAATTCAATTTGAAATCTTTTAAACGTTTTAAAATGTATAAATTTATTAAAATATAAAGGCGGGAGGATTGGACAGGGGGGAGAAATGAGCCTCCCATTATAAAAAAGATTTAGATGGACAAAAATATTTTGGATGTAAATAAATACATTAAGTACTAACAAAATGTTTTTTTAATGCGTTTCCGACCAGGATTCTCATTTCCTTTTGAAAATGTCAACATGTGAATTTTTTGCTAAAAAAAAATGTCGTTTTCTAGAAAATTGTAAACTTGTAAACATTGTAAACATTTTATCCCATTTCCCAAGTCTCAAGTTAGCGAGACTGTTTTTTTTTTTAGTAATGATTATTATGAATATAAGTTCAACATCGTCACTTTGTACAAAAACAAAGGTGACACGAGCGATTGCAACAACTATCGGGGTCTCACTCCTCAGCATCGTTGGTAAAGTGTTCGCCCGTGTCATCCTTAACCGCCTGCAGGCCCTCGCTTCACGCATCTACCCAGAGTCACAGTGTGGCTTCAGGGCTGGTCGATCAACAGTGGACATGATCTTCTCACTACGCCAGCTCCAGGAGAAGTGTCAGGAACAGCAGATGTCACTCTATATAGCCTTCATCGACCTCACAAAGGCATTTGATCTGGTCAGTCGAGGCGGACTATTCAGCTTACTGCAGAAGATTGGATGTCCCCCACACCTGCTTGCGGTAGTCAAGTCCTTCCACGACAACATGCACAGCACTATTTGCTACAATGGCGCAACCTCCGGGGAATTTCCAATCAGCAGCGGAGTAAAGCAGGGCTGCGTCCTCGCGCCTACATTCTTCGACATCTTTTTCTCTATGCTCCTCCAACACGCCTTCAAGGACTGCAGCGAGGGTTTCTTCATTCACACCAAGTCTGATGACAAGCTCTACAACATAGCGCGTCTTCGTGCCAAGACCAAAGTCACAAAGGTCCTCATTCGCGAGATGCTCTTTGCTGATGATGCCGCCTTGACATAGCACACCGAAGACGGACTCCAGCAGCTTGTCACTTGCTTCTCCCATGTATGTAAAGAGTTCGGCCTGACTAAAGGTCTGAAAAAGACTAATGTCATGGCTCAGGGCACAGAGACCCTTCCAAACATTGTCATCGATGGACATACCTTGGAGGTTGTCGAGAACTTCACCTACTTTGGGTCCACTATCTCGAGTCGACTTGGAGATCAACAGCAGGATCGCCAAGGCAGCCACAGTCATGGCCCAACTAAAACAGCGAGTGTGGGACAACTCTCGCCTCACCAAGAGGACCAGACTGCGCGTCTACCACGCCTGTATACTCAGCACTCTCCTGTATGGCTGTGAGTCATGGAACACCTACGCGAGGCATGAAAAGAAGCTCAACAGCTTCCACATGAGGTGCCTACGGAGAATACTGCAGATCAAGTGGCAGGATAGGGTCTCCAATACAGAGGTGCTGCTGAGCAGCCTTCATGCTGTGCTCAGCGAGAAACGCCTCAGGTGGCTCGGCATTATGTAAAGAGGATGAATGCAGGCCGCATTCCCAAAGACCTCCTCTACGGAGAACTGGTCCAAGGTCGTAGGAAGACAGGGCGCCCGAAACTGCGCTTCAAGGACCTATGTAAATGGGACTTAATCCAGAGCTTCATCGACCTCGACACATGGGAATGCCAGGCTTCTGACCGACCAACCTGGAGGCTTGCAGTCAGGCGTGGCACATCCCGCGCAGAAACCGGGCGGAATGAGACTGCCATCCAGAAAAGAGCGAGGCAAAAACACCTACTACAACAGCTTTCCGCCTTCATATGCCTTAAGTGCGGAAGGGATTGCCACTCCCGAGTTGGTCTACACAGCCATTCTCGGCGGTGCAGCTGGTCACCTCAACCATGAAGCTTCACCATCGTCTCTCGAGACGGACGGATGCCGACGAACAAAGTTCAACTCAGCGTGTAAATCTAGTAATTACCTCAACCGAGCATTATTGGTTGATAAGCTTGTGAATTATAAACAAGCCGTCATTTCTCAATAGTAACATCAAGATAAAATAGACTATACAAATCTTAATAATGCACTGATATAATTAAAATAATCATTAACGGGCGGAATGTTGTAACGTAACTGATGCAAAATGTGTCATGTTTGTCAAAATAACTGATGCTTTAAATATCACTGCACGCATTTTACATTTTAACAAATTCCTCGTTGTGGTTTTGATAATTTGAAAAAAAATTATTAATGTAAAATTCTCTTGCAAAAAAAAATGTTTACAAAAATTAACACATGTGCGTACTGAAAAAAATAAAAAATAAATAACAAAACAAACATTGTGCAGCTCCGTCACACTGAAAAGTTTGAGAAGAACTGATTTAGGAACTTCACACACAAAAGAAAAGAATTGCAGTTAAGTGGAAATTTAAGAGGCCATCCATTGGCTGTAAAGCCATACGTCATGATGGATGAAGCTAAATCAAAGAGATAGATGTTGAGATGTGCTACTATGTTCGTCGTTCTATTTAGAACTGTGTTTTACATTCTGGTGGGGCATTACAAGTATTCTGTTATTCGTGTTAGTTAAACAGATGTAATTTACTACATGCTAGCGGGCGTTACAATTAGTGTTTCTCACATGCCTGCGAGAAAACCCTATTTCCCTCAACGTGATCAGATTCCATAAGGAGCTAATGTGAGAGTCGGTAAGTTAAAACTAAATTTCAGACGTTCAAAAACTCGACTCATGGTCATAGTTTACTAGGAACTGGGAAATAATACCCGAAAAGAAAAAGAGCTGCAAGGTTCATAACTAGTGAATGTTCCTAATTAACAAGAGTAACACCATTAGTCAAATCACTAAACCTAGAAACACTAGAGGACAAAAGGGCAAAGTGTAAAGTACTAATAATATAATACATAAGGCGTTAAACTCTAATTTAGTAATACAATCCAATAACAACCTGTTGCAAAGCTCAGATGAAAATAAAGACAAAAACACTTTCCTTAATCCCTATGAGAGAACAAAGGCATATAAGTACTGTTTCTTCCTGAGTGGCATTCGGGCATGGAATGGGTTACCTGAACAAACCAGGAAAACCAGTAATTTAACATCCTTTAAAACATTAATGAAAAGGCAAGACTAGACTCGGACCACGGATGAGCGTAGGACGCAATAATCTGCTCTATAGAAGGAGCGTCTGTAATGTATATGATAAGATAGGATACCCCAATAGCTCAATGGAAAGATAATACCAACGTTTCTCTCTGTATGGATGTCAAACATTTGGTATATTATAGGCTTCTCCACTGTCCCATGTTTATTATCACATTGTAAAAATCAACGATAGTCCCTTAGCCTAGTTTAGTGAAGAATTTCTCGTTGGGTTACAAATGTTCGCAGCCAAGAATAGCCTAAGACCCACGGCTGAGTTTTGGTAAGAAATCACAGTCAATGGCTAATACCAAATCTATGTGGTTGTTTTTTTTTTCAAGCGGCGTTTTTTTCTTTTTTGAGACGTTCAAAAACCCATTAGGGCCTATAAAAATTCAAATAAAAGAAACATAGACAAGTTTGTGTAGTACTGTCGTCTCGCCTTATGTGTCATTTGAAAATTTACATAAACGTGAACAAAATACTACTTGAGTGAGAACTAAACGATTTATGTTTTGACGCCACTACAAATCGATCTGAACACATTTTATGCCATTGTATTAACATTTATTGACACGGGTGTAAAATGCACATTGACAAGAAATCAATACGATTCTGAAAAAAAAGGGAAAATGTATAGACAAAAAATACAGCCAATGTTAATATTTTTGTTTGTTTTGTTTTGCTTTAGTGTTTAAATATAGAATGAAATAATATGTGTCCCCAATACCACGTTTCACGTTTCACTTGAATTTGAAACTAATTGTTTTCTTCAAAAATTATAATTGAAAAATATTAAATTTCTGGTAAGTAAAAAAGCGCTTTTCTTCTCTCTCTTTATTTAACCATAGTTAAAATCTGATTATTTATATTTTAAAATTGAATTATCTATTGAGTTGATAAGGTCTCCAAAAATATAAATGATAACATATTTAAAAAAAAATACTTTTTTTAAAGTGGAAAACAGGAAATAATTTATATGTGTTAACTGCGTCGCAGTTTGAACGTTAAATAGGAAATAATCTAGATACACATATTGGACTAGGAGTCAGCCTCCAATTCTTTTTTCCAAACGAGCCCTATAGCAAGGCCCTGAGGGGCAAGATATTTCACTACATATTACGTTTTACATTTTCGAATTTGTATATTAAACTTCTGATAAATTTTAATCACACATTTCTCAAATTCTGCCAATAGTTTTTAAATGAATAAAATAATGGTATGCATTTAAGCTTACATTTGTTGTTTGTTGTTTCTATTTTTATATAATTATTACACAGGTTGATTGGATGTCTGGATGGGATGGGCTGCACTGCTTCAACGTTTAATTACGGTAAATATAAGCATTAATTTTTCAAGAGATCAAACAATTAAAGCTAGCAGTTTAGGGCCAAGCTAAAAAAATCTCTTAAACGTCGTACAGTTTAAAGCGTCTCATTGAAATGTTAAAAAAAAAATCCTCGAAAAACGTAACAACAAAGGCAAGTTAAAATGAAATAGGCCTATGTTATATTATCGTACTTTTAGATTAGTACAGTAGTAATAATTTAGTCATAATGTTTACAGCTTTTAAAATGTAGCCCCCTTTTTTTTTTTTAAATTCAATGTTTAAACATTTTAAAATTAGAAAACGTTGTCCAGCAACAACAAGATAGAGTCAATTATTTTACTGATGTTCTGCTGTGCGTACATGTATATTAGTCTTAAGTGGCCGATGGCCAAGGCGAAATAAAGATATTTATTGCCAGTGCAGTAGGCTAAATTAGCCAAATATAGTTATTTTGGCCGTTGGTTTAGTTATTTTTATTTGCACTGAGTCAAAATGAGACCTGTATATTGTTCTGACTACTCAATTCCATAGTCTAGTATGTAATTGAGTAAATAAACAGGTTCACTCTTCTAGTCTGCTAAATGTGCATTCTTAAAACAGGCTCCTGTTTACCTTTCGTTTAATATTTAATTTGTTAACCAATGACGACATTATTACACTACATCCTATGTAAATCTTATAATTCAAATATGCAGAAGAATCATGCATAGGGCCTACGACAAAAATATGTTAATTGGACTGAATGTCAATAAGTGCAAATAGTGACATTTTCATGGATTGACGACTGGTCGATTCTATCATGTGGGAAAATCTCTTTACATTTAAACTTGTATCAATAAATAAAAAATGTTTTCTTAAAATGTAGGCCTACACTCATTTCTTTTGTGATTAGACTAAATTTATTTTTAGATGACACATTTTATTTCGTATTGTAAATTATAGTTTGAAATCGGGCATTTAACACACTTTGAATATTCTTTTTGTGATTAATGGTACAGATGGCTAGCAGTGTACTAGATAATCTATATAGAATCGTCAAAGAAAAGTCATAAAAATTGACCCTATGCCAAATGTGTCACAGATGTAGCCTACAGGCCATTCATAGGAAATCCGCTATAAATAGTATAAATCAATGCATAAGAAGCTAAAAGACAATTAAATTTTTAAGCCCTTAAAATGGTGCTATACCTAATCTACTTCTAATTACTTCCACCATTAAATAATGCAAATAACTAAAACATGTGTAACGTCTCCATTTTTTTTTTACTATTATGTTTCCATACTCCGAGGGTGATGTTTTTTTTTTTTTATTTACCGCTCAGAAACTCCCCGAGTAGGAATCATCCCCATTTCCAATTTGGAATTCGGTAAGTTTTAAAACTTTGTTTTTCATTTAAGCTTCATAATTAAATGAATATTGAAAATGATGATTTCTACTTCGATATTATGTAGCCTACAGCCACTGGCACTATTGTATTTAAAAAAAATGATAATTTTAATTGAATTTCAAATTTGTTTAGCGTAAAATATATTTTACAAATAATTATGCGACGTAAGCACTAATCACCACGAATGAGCGTAGGACGTAAAAATGTTCTTTTTAGAAGGAGCGTCTATAATGTATAAGATTTTTATATGTGTTTAAAACAAGCAATTTAGGAGCTCTTTAGCCTTTTTGGTTAAGATTCACTAAGTCGTCAACTCCGATATTTCCACTGATCTATAAAAAAAGAATGGATAGTGCCTTCATAATAAATGTATAATATGAGCAAGTAAGGGCTAGAATTGATTACATTATTACAACCCTTCAATCATTGATAAAAGCGAGTTATGTTAATAAATCACCTATAATTAAAACAAATCCTTACGATAAAAGTAAGTCTAAGTCCCTATAAACGTATTTACAAAAATGTGTTTAGGAAATCTAATTTAATAGATTGACGTAAGTGAAAATTTCGTAAAAGCCTAAAGAGCATTTGTAATCACCTGACAAAAAAGCACGTATTGTTCGTTTACTTTGTCTAGTGGTGACAAATGGCAACAGAATTACTATTGGTTTGAGAACGTTTTATTTTGAAATATCATCATTTCAACAATATGAACTAAGATGTCGATTGTCGAAAGGCAGCCTATCTTAAATTACTATCTAAAAGTAAAGAATAATGCAGGCTGTGCAATGTTTCACAAGAACTATTGAAAAACTCTAAAGGCCTCAAATATTGTTTACTTCGTGGACGAACTTCTAATTCTCTAATGATTAGTATCACATTTAAATAGCAAGATTTATGCAAGCATATTCCTTATAATTTGGGTGTAAAATACACATGTTAAGAACAATGTTATTCACCATTACCACCATCATGCCGCTATTTACATAATTACCTACGTCATCAAGAAACCCAAGCCACGCCTATTGCAAATGCTCTATTGATTGTGGCATGGAGAATATAGTTTCCGGACTCAATCCATTCTTTTTTTATAGATCATTGGCTATGTTCCACCTTGTTGAATCTAAACCAAAATAAGCCGACGAGCTCCCGAGTTACGTGTTTTAAATTCATATATAGATTAGTCGTTCTAATGCAAAAAAATATGTGTTCGCTATATTGAATTATAATAGACTCTATATATATCTTAAATTATCATATTTATTTCGTTTTTAGAAACAAAATGGCTGTACATAATATCTAACTTTATTTATAATATTAGGCTAACAGATGTTCAATTAATCATTTACAAATAAAAGTTTCAGGTAATGCTAATGACGCATTAATAAAACAAACAGTTTAAAAAAATAATAAATGCACATTTTCAGAAACCAGAACTTTATTTTCAATTATTCCTTACTTGTAACTGCAGAATTTCTGAGCAGTAAAGAACATACTATGAAAGACAAAATAAAACATATTATACATTTAATATTCAATGTAAAGGTGTATCGTAAATAATATTGAGTGCAGAGCGTCGATCTTGGGACCTTTCCAGCCTATGTCTTGAAAGAACAATTGAGAACAATTGTTGCCATAGTCCTTTACGGTCAGCGTGACATTTGGCGCTGCACAACCGGATCAGCTACATTAATGCATCCTTGTTAATGTAATGGTAATACTTTGACTGTTAATATATTTCAAAGACATTAAACAGTATAAATTTTTCTTTGGAAAACAGGTACTCATGAAACAGTCCTTTTGAAAGAAGACAGTGTCGCAGAGGCTGAGGCCCATCAAAGTGTTTGTGAAAAGCCACACGAAAAATATATTCGTGTGAGAGATTTTACAATGGAACATTTACCCGAAGATCATCGTGAGCCGGATCTTTTTGAGCTGATTAAGAGCATGGCAGGGCTAACTGTCCGGTTACGCGTTAGCTATCAGAGCAGGGAATGGGTTGTGCATCAAAACCGTGCCAGTTGTAGCAATCCTGGGCTGGACAACAAAAGAGGCAGTTTCAACGAATATTTGTTAGGAAGTGGAAGAATCGCTGACGTTTATCAGGATAAAATGCAACAAATCAACTGCCGATGCAATGAGTGTGTACATTCGACTATTAAAAGAAAAACATGGACAATTCTAGTGTTTACAGCAACGCATGTCGTGTTTGACAGCTCTGAAGCCGAAAAATCTGTCTGCCAATTATACTATGATATCAACGATGAGCGCTTTAAACGTTTCCACGGGGTCAGACGAAGATGGGCGAATGATGACGGAGATCTGTGCATTTTGGAGTGTGCTACTTGTGATAAAAGTTTAGCGCAAGAGCTCAGGGGAAAAATCAGTGAGTTTAATAAACTGTGGGAGAGTATAGCTCTAAAGTGGTCAGACAATAATGTCCAGACCGAAAATCGTTTAGTTGCCATAGTCTCACATCCCCATGGATTAGAAAAGAAAATCTCTATAGGCATGCTGAAAAACATTAAGAAAGGAATATTAAATGGGAGGAGTGGGCTTTGCTTGCATTATGACGTAAGCACATGCAGCGGAAGTAGCGGCGCACCGGTTTATGTTTACGGTCAGGACTGGTTCAAGATAGAGTACGTCCATAGTGGAAGACTCCCTTCATCAAATTACAGCACATTTTGGTGTCGAACCGGTGGGCTCGTCCATACATAAACAACTTTACATAAATAAATAAACTTTACAAACAATATTGTTTGCTGAACATTAACATATAATTGGTTAAAGCTGTAATTGTGGGACCTGTTTAACATAAAAGAGCTATCAAACAAAGACTAGTCTATATTATTAGCATCTTTGTGTTTGAGAATAATTTTAAAGTGAGAGAAAAGCAAAACAAAATATTTGTGTATGTCCATAATTATTATTAGGACTATGTTTGATCATAGACTATAATATTTCTTTTCCCTGTGAATATAAATCATTAGTATGGACTAAATGTTTAATCTATCCACCCTTCACCCCATGTAGAATTTATGTAACCAATTTGTATCAGTTCAGGTTTAAAACCAAGTATTAATTGAGTTAACAGTTGATTTTATTCGTAAATTGTGTATTCTATATCCGAATGCAAATAAAATCATTTAGAATACATTTTAAACATTATTTTCAAGTAATTGGCTCAATATTATAATTTAAATGTGTGTGTGTTTTATTTTGGGGGGTGGGATATCAAAATCTAGATTTTTAAATTTCTATCAAGAAAGGGACGTGACGTCATTAATTGGGTACTAGTGTACGGACATTTCATATTTCCACGTTATTGGAGTATTTTGCCACGTATTTGTATTCTGTACTCAGGTTGCAATTTTTAAACCAAATGGTTTAGTGGGTCATGCTTTGTTTAATATGTTTCACTGCAAAACGTCACTTTTGGTATGAGGCTATTCCGAATCGTGTCGCTTAAAGAAAAAAAAACCACTCTTCAGTTGGCCTTTAAAAAGCAACCTATAACATTAACAACATACAGATGAGCACGTACTTAACTATAACATGGTGTGTTCATTGACTAGCCCGAGTTATACGTCAGAGATATTATTCAATGCAACTATACCATCGGCGGGAATGTTTACAATCTAACCATAGAGACCATGAAACATCCTCCAATAGTATGGCAGCTCAGAATCCCAGAGAATGGCAACCTGGCTATACAAAATATTTGCTCAATTCGTTAAAGTCATTCCGCCCGCAACTGAGGATTAAATAACAGTACACGCTTGGTTTGACTGGTTTTCCTTGGCAACTGATATCATCTTATTTAAACGGTAAATTAATTGAGTGGGTTAAGTGACTAATATTATCTAGTTATCTAGTTAAATAGATAGTTCGGTCATACTGTTAGGCATGACTCTGTGGCCCATACAATCCTACAAGGTACAGCGGAAGGAGCACGCAAGAAAGGTCGCCAGGAAAAAGAATTGGTTGGACAACCTGAAAGAGTGGACCGAACTACATTTTGATACGCTTCTGCAAACGGCCAATTTCCGGGACGGATGGAGAAATCTGGTTAAGCACACCGTTGTAGCACCTACACGACGAAAGTCACGGGTCTGATGATGATGATGATGAATTAGTTCGTCCCTTCATGATAAGTCTTACATTTACTATAACCAAAACAACAGTACACCATCGAAACAATAATCTAGATATATATCTTATAAAAATCTCACGTATTAATTAATACATGTTACTGATTTATTTTGCAGTAATATTATACTCCAAACAAATTGACATCGCGTAGTGCTATAAATGTTAGCGTTGTGATATATATGGATCTGATCATAATAATGTATTCAATAACAAGACCTAAACTTTAAAAAAAAAAGTATTATCTTAAAAACATTGCGTAGTCGAGCAGCTTAGGTATGTTGACACATCTTTCTTAATCTCTAACACACATGTCCCCAAATATCAATGGCAACATCTGGTAACGTTCTTTTAATATGTGAAAAATGTAATATTGTGTTCTCTCTCTCTCTCATGTTTAGCACTAAATAGAAATTAAACTCGCATCCCAACATATTTCACCTTTCGTAGTCATAAACACATTTTATGATTTTCTTATGTTAGTTTTATCAAAGAGTATAATAGTTTAATATAATCAAAATAATATAAAATCAAAGACTTGCTTTATTTTACTCCCTTTCTATTAACTTGCAATTTCTGTCTGATTGTCTGCTTGCTTGCAAAACTTTGCGTCGATTTTTCTACCTTTTCCCGTCGTCCAATCGAGCTGAAACGTGGCCAGCAGACTTGTTCCGACAAACAATACATTCTATCAAATTTTCAGCATCGTTGCGTTTGGAATAGTCACGAATTCATTCGACCAATTTGCGAATCGAGGAAAATATTTTACGTCAAACATGGCTGCCTTTACCGGAAGAGACGACAGTAAATAAACTTTGCAGATCTGTTCGTTTTTACGAAATAAATATAATGAAAACGACACAATGTAGCCGAAACAAAGCGAGTTAGCTTTTTATTTTTTTTTTGCGGGCCAAAGCTAGAAAAAAAAAATGATGCGCAATATTTTAGTGTGGAAACTCATAAGTTATGATATCACTTATAATTTTTTTAAATCTATCAAAATATAAATCAAATACAAACTTAGTTTACAAAGAAAGGGAGTATAATAAAAACTGAGTTTTTATTGGTTAGTCTTATTAGAGCTGAAGAGTCATGTTTTCGGTGCGCATCCAATAACGCGTTGTCCAAAATACTTCTGCCTTATACAACTTTCGATTCAAATTTGAATTTGAGTTCTAATCTTATAATATATTACAGACGCTCATTCTATAAATGCATCTTTCTACAATTCTGAATGAACAGTAATGAAACGATGAAGTTAAAAAAAATAAAAAAAATAAATTTACAAATTTATACAAAATTTAAAGTTTTTCTAATATATTTTAAAACTCTCTAACAACAATGTAACTAATGTAAGCGGTACATCTTATTGTCACGCACACAAATTGATATCTCTATTCGTCGGCATTTTACGTCCCGAGAGACGATCCTATTCCCTTGCAGGCCCTCATGTGGCTAAATGGGCCAATCCTGGAAGTACAGGCACGGTCTCACTGGCTACAGATGAAAGTAGCAGAGGGGACCACATTTTTCTACTCTGTCTTTTTCCTGGAGCGCTCTTTTCCCGCAAGCCTGGAACCTTCTTTGATTCCTGCCCTCCGGGTGGGCCTATCCTGCGTCATGATCTCCCAGATGTTTGGGTCAATTTGGAAGTGCTTCATATTTCTTTTACAGACATTCTCGAATCTCAGTTTCGGACGTCCAGCAGGTCTCTGTACCGAAGCTAACGTTCCATAAAGGATGTCCTGTGGAAGTCGACCCTGTGGCATTCAGCGAACATAAATGAATATATAAGTGTAGTTTACATTTTTCTTAATATTTTCATTGTTAGTTTTTAATTGTTATTTCCTTTTAAAGATTCGTTCACAATAAATTTGAACACTTTTTTGATTCGCTTATCTTATATTTAAAAAGACGCTTTGTATCATATCTTTAACGATGATTATTTATTAAAGAAAAAAAAAGCAAACATTTAAACATATACTCTTTTTAGTCTCGACAAAAAAATATAAATAGTTAAATATAATATATAGATAAATGCTTCAATGCTTTAGGATAAGCTCTCATTTATCTTATTTTATACATTCTAGACACTTCCTCAATAATCTAGAGATTATCCTCACATTCCAGTTGCCAGCCTTAGTATTTTTTTCTCAGAGAGAAGGAATTAGTCTACCTATCAGCTCCCTTTCGGGTTTGGCTGACTTGTTTCATAATCCCTTTGACAGAGCCTCCCTTCTCTGATAATGGCAGACATGTAATTGATTTTTTTTATGTTTTTGTTTTAGGGTAGTTATCTACACATGTTGGTTGCTAGCCCTACGCAGAAACCTACAAATATGCATGCATGCTGCAAACCTGGCCAGCTAGTATGTCATGGCCATAGAAACTGAAGAACACTAATGCGCCGGACCGTTTGATCAATGTGAAAATGTATACATTTCTGTACAAACAATTTTTCAATACTTAACATAACTATTAAATAATACATCCCAAAAGACCTGCTATATGCTGAGCTTGCTGAAGGCAGTCCATTAATTCATCTATCTATCTTTCTATCTATCTATCTGTCTATCAATCCATCTATCTATCTATCTCTCTCTCTCTCTCTATATATATATCTGTCTATTTACATATCAACCTATATATGCTGATAATAGTTATTTAGTGTACTAAATAACTAGCATTGAGATATATGCAAATGCGGCAGATTTACTTGAAATGTTAAATCCTTAAATCTTTTTTTTCTGCAACAGATTGATAATTATTGATTATGTTTATACTTATGCAAAAATTAGAAGACTTAAAGTTTGCGGATGACCTGGCCATTCTGTCCCACAGATTACAAGATATGCAAGAGAAGATCACAGCCTTGAGTGAGACTGAAAAAAGAGTAGGGTTCAATATAAACCATCAAAAAAACAAAACTATTGAAAATAAACCACCAACAAGATGGCGACATACACGTAGCAAACAAAGCTTAGACCAAGTGGATCACTTTGTGTACCTAGGAAGTGTGGTAAGTGTTTTTCAGGAGGAACAGACGAGGACATCGAACGTTGTTTGGAATTCTACATACACCTCTGTCAAAGCAATAATTTGGTAAATAAAGATCTTTAACACAAACGTTAAAACGGTCCTACTTTATGGGTCCGAAACATGGCGAACGACAGAGATAAAAAAAATAGACTCCAGAACTTTGTTAACAGATGCCTAAGAAATATAGTGAAGATAAAATGGTTCGACAAGGTAGAAAACTCCAAGCTGTGGGAGAGGTGTGGACAAAGAACAGTAGAACAACAAATCATGGAAAGTATGTAGAAATGGATTGGACACAGCCTCAGGAAAGATAACACCAACATAGCTAGACAAGCCTCAGAGTGAAACTCCCAGGGCAAACGAAATAGAGGAAGACCCAAGCGAACATGGAGACGAAGCACCTTGGATGAAACTGGAAGAACTGGAAAGAGCTGGGAAGAATTGAAGCGACTGGCAGGAGACCGTGAAGAGTGGCGCGCTTTGAAGGAGGCCCTATGTTCCACGAGGAACTCAAAAGACTGATGATGATAATGTTTATAATTTTGCCACACAGATGAAAAAGTTTAAATTTTGTAAAAAAAAATGTAATCTTCTGTCTTTCTCTCTCTTTCACTCTTGAGAGAGAGAAAGAGAGAGAGAGAGAGAGAGAGAGAGAGGGAGAGAGAGGGAGGGAGAGAGAGAGAGAGAGAGAGAGAAATACTTCCAGTTCAGTTGAGCCCTACATGGAACTATATTCAAAAGAAAAAACTAACAAAGAAAAACTAAAGTTGAAAAGAACTATTTTTCCGCTGATTTTATACATTTAAAGTTGTTAGAAGCATCCTTTTATTTTTTGCCAAAAGTATTGAACTTAATATAATATTGTACATACTACTAAACATTTGACAATCATAGACATAGCTGTGATTATTTTTAGATTTTCAATATAAAAAAACGACAATCAATTAGATTGCAATTTTCAAGATTTTAAAAACATTACCAACATGATAGAGTTACCCACATGATGGAGTTACCCACATGATGGAGTTACCCACATGATGGAGTTACCCACATGATGGAGTTACCCACATGATGGAGTTACCCACATGATGGAGTTACCCACATGATGGAGTTACCCACATGATGGAGTTACCCACATGATGGAGTTACCCACATGATGGAGTTACCCACATGATGGAGTTACCCACATGATGGAGTTACCCACATGATGGAGTTACCCACATGATGGAGTTACCCACATGATGGAGTTACCCACATGATGGAGTTACCCACATGATGGAGTTACCCACATGATGGAGTTACCCACATGATGGAGTGACCCACATGATGGAGTTACCCACATGATGGAGTTACCCACATGATGGAGTTACCCACATGATGGAGTTACCCACATGATGGAGTTACCCACATGATGGAGTTACCCACATGATGGAGTTACCCACATGATGGAGTTACCCACATGATGGAGTTACCCACATGATGGAGTTACCCACATGATGGAGTTACCCACATGATGGAGTTACCCACATGATGGAGTTACCCACATGATGGAGTGACCCACATGATGGAGTTACCCACATGATGGAGTTACCCACATGATGGAGTTACCCACATGATGGAGTTACCCACATGATGGAGTTACCCACACCAGTGGACTACGTATTCCCACCTTAATACACCTGCATATATCACTATCAACATTATCTTAACAAATTTCATTATATTACCATAGCGTGCCCATATTGGGCATGGTAGCCGAGCGGCAGCGCGTTCGACTGGCGATCCGAAGGTCCTGGGTTCGAATTATGGTGGACTTGAGAGTTTCCCTGATTCTACCCAGCTCTGATGTAGTATGCCGTTGCCACCGAAACTGGTGAACGCTACTTAACCAGCCCTATGATCAGTTTGGTCCGAAGGGTACACTACTTAGTTACTTTATTACCATATATTTCGGAAAGTTATTTCTACTAATTAAACAGCCATTCTCGTAATAATATAGTGTTTGTATCCTCTTGTTTAGGATTTTTTTAACATCAATGTTTTTGCTTTTTTAATGTCTATTTAGTAGGGACTTGAATTCTTTCCTTCATTAAAGATGATTAATAATTTAGCGTAAGTGCAACTAATGCTTTAAACTTTAAACCATGTCATTATTTTTGTTATTGTACAAATAATCTTCTAAACATGATTTCAAATGAAAAAATTTATAACATATGCTTTTTCAATGAAATTTAATATGTTTTAAACGTATTGATTCTTTTAAAGACGTATTTTCGTTTTAACAGCCACAATCAACAATTATTTAATTCACACTACATTAACAAATGTTACGCTTTCATGTGTAGCTAACAATTTACAACTTAAAACTCACAATTATTAACACTCCAATAACTAATAATATGGTAGCTAGCACAGTTTTCATAATCTGCTGCCAAAAAATATATATAACATGAGAGTGCTGCACTTTTCTTCGTTTAGGCATATAAAACTGTATAAGCCCTAAATTGATTAAACCAAGTTGGAAAACAAATTATTTTTTTTTAACTTTTATAATTTTTTGATTTGTAATTTAGATTTGAAGTCATACTAAATTAAATATATGACATTCGATAGTCAACGTGGACTTAGTGGTAGATCCATCTATTAATTTGTTACAAAACAAGGCCATAAAACATTTCTAACTTCTTAAATTTAAATTTTTAGACGTCTCGCGTAACTTGTGAATGTAATCAAGGGAGATAATAGAATTTTTCAGGTCGTAACGCATTACTATTTTTTTTGTTTTACTTCATAATTTGCATTCAATTAACAAATTAGTCGAATAAACTTATTTTGTCGCTCATATTTAAAAAAACATACATAAAATTACCAACCCATTAATTAATATATAATAAATATGAATCACCACTTTAGCTACTATCTTGTTTTAATCAGTTCCCAGTGTCTCCTTAATAGTGTTGATAGGTATAAAATACCTAAAAAAATATCTCCGGATACATTTTTTGAAGAGTCTTATAATTAAGATAATATCATAATTATTTAAGACTTGAAGATTAAAAACAAACGAATGGAGAGCCAGGTCCAGAGCCTAGATGGCATAATTGGTGATTGTGTAGCCAACACCATGCACTGCCGCCCTTTCCTTACCCCAACTAAGAACAAGTACTCATCAGAGCTGCGTAGACTCAAATTCCAGACCCGCGTGGGAAAATCCTCTCACGTCCCGCTGGGGGCCCTTAATTTTGATATTATGTGAATGTATAGATCTACTTGAGCATTTTGTTAAATATGCAATGAAGCCTTTATTTGTAATATAGGGCCTTATTATTTTCGATAGGATTTAGGATCTATTTTTTATTATTTTTCTGTAATTTCGGGACGTGTTTAACATAACAGAGTGAGTGATCAAACCAAGACTAGTCTATATTACTAGCGTCTCTGTGATTGAAAATAATTTAAAGTGAAAGAAAAACAAAAAAAAATATTTGTATATGTCCATAATTAATATTAGGGTTATGTTTGATAACTAGGGTTAATTGAAACACAAAAACAGATAATTTTCATCATAAAAACTCAACCATCGGGAATATCATTATACTGCTGCGAGTGTATAAATTATAATGTGTTAGATCTACCGCATTTCGAAATCGACAAAGACTAGAATAATTTCCTAGAATATGTTGATTTTTTTGTCCCTATTATTTTATTCTGTATTTTAACATTGTACGTCCGAAACGAAAGAAACATAAAAGAATTGTTTAATTTAATCCCGAATAAAACAAATTGCAAACTCAAATGAACAATTTAAAGAAATTTAGAGTAGCCTATTGCGGAAAAAGTAGAGAAAAAACGTAGCCTACATATTAACTAAGCATTTAACACGAAATAAATAAATAGGCCCATACATTAAATTGTTAAACTATTTTTTGTTAGAATGTGTGATACAAATTTTAATAAATAAAAAAGATGAAATGAAACCAAAGTAAAAATTTCTTTATTTCAAAGATGAAGATTATTGGCAAATAAACATGAATGTATTTTATTCACATTTTAAATGCATTTAAATTATTTATATTATGTATGACTAAGTGATAGATCAAATATTACATATCTGCTAGTATTAATGGTCATATCTAGCCCTATGTAGCAAAGATGGTTGAATTAATACTATTGTCTCTGTGTAGTATCTGTTTCTGATAATCTCATTAATTTATACGTAAGATAACCTTTAACCTTTGTAGAAGTCACAATCAAACATTAAAGGGAACCGTTGTAAAGCTCTAACTAAAAAAAGGCATCTTGAGCAAAATTTCTGACAATGTACACTCTGTCTATTACCAAACATTAAATAAAGTTTTAAATCTTCATCATCATTCTAAGAAAATATGTTTTTATAGATATCCATTGATTTAGCTATTATTTTTATAAAGTTAGTTTTTACTATGCCTTGTTTAGTGTCTGATATGAAGTGGTTTATTATTATGGCCTACTTATCTAAAGAAATAATTTATCGGGCAGATTTGATAAGTGACTGCTAGTAGGCCTACATAAAGAGATATATTTTGTTTTTTATTGAGATAACGAAATTGATTACATTATAAATTATAACTACACTGTAGTTTGAAGGTTTAAAGGAAATGAAAACAAATATGACGAAAACATGCAAATTAATTCGAAATTAGTTTAATTTTGGTTTTTAGAATATTTAAAAAAAATTATGATTGGATGAATTGATAAGCAGCGATTTAGGTGCACGCTTAACGTTTTAACACTTAGTGTCAATGTATTGTGAAGTCACCCAGTAAATAGCACACACATAAAATACCTGCACATATACATTTATTTGAATAACTTCTGTTACGATCACAATCCCTTTGTGGTCAGAGCCGTGTAAATGTTGTTGATAATTTTTGTTTGTCCTAGGGTAGACTTTGGGTATTATTATTTATTTTTCAGTATCACACGAACTCTTTATCTTCCTGGGAACAAACTCAGAATTTGCGTTCTAACAGTTCCTGTCCTTGAAGTTGTAGTTGTAAATAATTATATATTATAGTATTGTAAACAATAAAGTTAAATATTAAGTTGACAAGGAAGCTTCAGTGTAAATGATTCGATCAAGAAGATATTTTAATTCAGGTGATAACTCTGATATTTGCAAGTATGTACAAGTATCTATGTATAGATGTAGTATTTAAAGGCAATCATGAAATAGTGCCGACACAAGCGTCAATCCAACAGACTCAAAAGAAATTATCTCGAAACTGACTGCCTAGCTGGGCGCCCAACGCCTTTTAATACTCGCGGAGAAGAGCGGGGAAAAGACCGATTAAAAGAAAGAGGTAAAAATAATGGTATTATTTACAAAACTCATAATAAAAACGACAGTTTTAACATGAACTTCCCTGTACGTAATATAATAAACTATTCCTAGCTATTTCGAGAATTTGAGGTCGGTACAAGAGTGGATTTCCAGAATAGTCTAAGCTTAATACCTCCCACAAAACTTGCGTTGAGAGATAGCTATGGGCGTATTAATACATGACACTTCATTGAAGTAAAAGTAAATGTATGTAGAATTTCACAAGTTGCAATTATATGAGAGCAATGATAAAAATAATACAACAAGCAACTATATATGCCAATATAATTTTAAATGAGTTGTCAAATATAATATATAAGACTAAATATTGACTAGAAAGTCATTGCTCTTTTTATAAATAGTAAACCGTAAGGATAAAAATAATCATGCATGCACATAAAACAAAGTAATTAAAGTATGCTTAAACCACTCTTTGCATATATTAAAAAGCCTTTGCAAATATCTTGAATAAATTCCGCTGTAAAATAGTCATCGATTCCGTATTGTTTAGAAAAGACATGAAGGCTGGTCCTAGCTTCTCCAATGCCACAATTCAGATCGCACCTTTCAACAAGGAGAAGGAGATTGCGATGGATAAATCAAACCGTTCATAATCGACCATCCAGGGTCACAATGTAGGCTTTAAGATGCACCCACTAGAGGAAATCCGACAAGATGCAGGCCAAAACAGTTGACGACATCTTCATAAGATGGGGTTACAATTCGAAGAAAAAAGAATGGATGATCACGGACAGAGTCTATGTATATAGCTGGCATGCTTACCTTGAAGGGTTGTTAAAAAGGTAAGCAGCCATTATACAGCCACCATAAAAAAATGGCTTTTTGGTACCTTTTTATAACTTTTAGGTCCTGAAGCACTTTTTAAATTCTTTTAATTTAAAGATGAGGTTTAATAGTTAACATAACAAAAAAATAAATATTATTTACTCCAACTTGATTGAGAAGGAAACATTAATTTTAGCGAAAATGTATTGTTATCAAATGTGTTTAATATATTAGAATAAAAAAAAACAACTTTTGTAACAGTTCCTTCAATAAAAAAAAAAGTTTTTATTTTTGTATGGTGTCCGACATTGTTTATAATAGTGTCACTGTAATAAAAAAAACTGCTTTCATGTGAACTGGTGGATAGGAGTAGTCAAATGATAATTTTGTATCAATTTAACAAACAAGATGACAACGTATTATATTATTATATTAGCTAACAATTAAATACATATATAAAAGTAGTAATAATATTTACACAGTATAGCATAACTCTCACAGTATTAAAACTTGCACTTCTGAATCTAAGTTGACTATTGTCTGTTGAGGTTCTGAAGGCTTGGCAAGATCCCATAAGGTTTTATGTGGTAAACAAAGTACTCGAGCACGTACATTTCATCCTGAGATACATCGTGGAAGCTGATTGCGTAGTCGCTAATATTCTGGAATGAAAAAGTAGTTTAAAAAAAAAAAGTTATTTATCTACACTTTACTAATTATTTTGAAATGCTTATATGACATTATATGGCGTTCGGGCATGGAATGGGTCGCCTGAACAAACCAGGAAAAGAAGTAACTTAACATTATTTAAAACATTAATAGAGATGCACGACTAGACTCGGACCACGGATCAGCGTAGGACGCAAAAATCTTTTTTATAGAAGGAGCGTCTGTAATAAATAAAATAAATTAAGAAGACACAATTTAGTCCAAAATGCCTTATGTGCATCGAAATTAAAAATAAATTCAACCATATAAATTGTTTAAAAAATTGTTTTTTTTTTGTTTGTTAAAGAGAAAACAAATATCATATGCTTTTACACAAATTAATATTGATTTTGATAAAAAAAAGGTCTGAAGAAGCTTTCCAAGTATACTTAGTAATGTTTAGACATTATAAAATTATGAAAATAAACAAAGATTTTCGTTAAAAATACTTTATACGCATTTATGTAATGCATTAAACTTGTGGGTGGCCTTCTACGAAACGCATACCACATTTGGCACGCAGAGCGAATTTCAATGGTTTATAGTAAAACCACGTAAAAAAGACAATTTAAGTCTATTCTACTCGAAAATGTGTGCTAGTGCAGGATGACCTTTAAGCCTTTGGCACGCAGAATAAATTCAAAATCCTAAGTTTGGCACTATATAATCAAAATTTGCCGACCTCTGCATTTCGAACTTTGCCACCCACAAAAAACAGAGATACAAAGGTAAAATCAATTTAAAGGGCCATAATTAAACTTATAAAGTAAATGAAAATAACATTCATAAAAACCTGAATTTTCGATTGTTTAATTAACATTTCCTTCTCTTGTTTTATTAATTTAAACTACATCATTAAAATAGTTTTCTAACCGCCTTTCCGCCATAAACATCCTTTGTATAATACCAGTCTGGGTAATTTCTTAGAAGATGGTCCTTAAAACTGAGACAATGGAACCTTGACTTCCCTAAGGCATCCCTGCTGTCCTCTATCTTGACATTGAGACTTTCCATGCATTTCCCGAATTCCATATCCTCAGCCCATCCATCAGTGTTACATTCACTTGAGCTGTTTCCGAATCTCCGTAAGGCCTCTCTACTTATGACATAGCCTGCTCCTCCACTGAGCACAGATGGTAAACCGAAAAATGAAAATATTATGTTACAGTTATTGTATGAAGAAATATTATTTTTCAGATCTACATTCATTGGTTAGTTTCGTAATTCTTTAATTAAAATTATATTGACGATTTCAGTTTTGAAGTTGAAATATATGACTTTAATATTATTTAATTAAGTTGTGAAAAACGATGTGATATCTAAATATCTATATTTAAATCTATATATCTGTCTTTCTATCCATCGATGCATCCAGTTATCCACGATTCCGTCTATGTATCTACAGTCTATCTTGCTATGTATCTAAGCATCTTTGGATGTGTCTATGCATTTATATGGAACCATCTATCAATAAACAATCTATATTCCTTTATCTATATACCTATCTATCTATCTGTCGCTCTCAGTTTATCAATCTATATATAGTCATGTATGCGCTATTATTAGTTTATTTTTGTATTGGTCAATAATATCTAACCGATATACGCTTGTTTGTGGTTGTTACATATTCATCTTGAAAGGAATCGCGCAAAAGTTCTAGTTTTTGAGCGATCTTAATGTCTTAGTGAAGAGCGAAAGCTTGTATATATTTCTTTTTTGTATATGATTTCTACTTTTAAAATATTAAACTGAGTTTTATTCCACACTGTGTTCTAGTCAACAAATAAGATTTAACGAGTCAGTCATAGATTTAACAATTACACTATATACTTATTTATACTTCACGGTAACTATACAGCGACCACCATGCAGTTCATCCAACCATCTTCTACGTATATATGTAACTCTCTATTTATCTATATATCTATATATTTAAATATCTTTCTGCTATATATCTTTCTCTAAATCACACTTTTTTTCCTCTAGTCACCCTGTCGGTATTTATTTATTTCAGACTGTTTGTAAGGTTTAATGCTAAGAACCTAATCATCTCTTTAGCTATCACTCAATACACATAATACACACAAACACACTCGTATAGACTACAGCAATCAGACCTGTGGTAGCCTTGCTTAATATCAGCATTGAAATGATGACCGAAATATAGAGGCTCATCGGGATTCTTTTCAGACAAGAAATATCTCAAGTTTTCTATGATGACAAATGTATCATCGTCAACCTAAGATATAAGAAACATAAACAGACTGAGACATATAAAGCTAAAAAAAAAGTATAAAGACGCTAAACTAGCACCATAAATGTAGTTTTAGTATAAATAGATGAATATTGAAGGTAAACAAAGTAAAACCTTCAAATGTATGGGTACAAATGACAGTTTCTGCTAATGCTTGACTTATAAATGCTTTTTATTCTACAATATAAGACTTCCGATTCATTACTTATCAAGCTGTCGTTTGCGGGTTTGCGGTTTATATTTTGTTTTAAAATGGCATTGTCTATTGATTGATGTCAACGATTGATATTAATAAATTTAAATTTCACTTATAAATCTGAAGAAAGCCTTAATCATAGACGACTGACAATATAATAAACGAAACATTATTTTTAGCATAAGAAAATGGTTAGATTAAAGAGTGCTGATAACACCTCCACTGTGATTAAAGAAAAATGACGTTTACTTTGTAAGTTTTCTCATTATTATAACTTGAAACTAAAACTAATATTTTTTTAAAGGTTAAAGATTTAAAAAGACATATTATTGTTGATTTGTGTCGTTAATCTCTATAGTAAACAATTCAAAACTACACTGCCATGTCAGGGTAAAAATAATGCCATTACACAATATACTTAACATGTCCTTAACACACTAAAACAAAATAAACCAAATATAATATGACAATTTGATGGGCGAATATATTTTTATAACAACGGTAATAAAAATGTATAGAGCAGTGGCGTAGCTAGGGTCTACTGCGCCCGGGGACATGACACAAGTCTGCGCCCCTTTACGGTTTATACGGGTCGTTTTCGAAGCATCTGGTATTTTAATATATGTTTTTTATGGGTCATTTTCGAAGCATCTGGTAATTTAATGAAATAGTATACAGACTAATAATTTTCTTTACGATTGTAAACAATTTATTACTAATTATACATGACTGGAATAGACATAGTCTACAACAAATTGATCCTCCTTGATTTGACTGTCGCAAGCGCGTCAATAACGTTTTCAAAATTAATAGTCTCAAGTGTTTCTCTTTCGATGCTAAGTAGTGCAAGATCACTCAGACGATCTTGTCCCATTGTAGCACGTAAATAAGACAAAATAAGCTTCAGTTTGCTGAGGAACGCTCACAGCTTGCAATTGAAACAGCATTGTTAAAAGTATTTGCAGTGAAATGCGCAGATTCGGAAATACGTCTCCGATTTCTGTGCACAATTCGTGACTATTGACATCAGTGTCGTAGAAATTTCCAAAATCCAATCAATTTTGACGAAGTGTATCGACATTTGTCTCAGCGAGAAGAGTTTTGACGTCTAGTAAAAATCCAAATTTGGTGTTTAGCTTTTTTAGGCGTAAAAATCGTATGGATATCTCCTGTTGGAGTCTATCAATTACGCTGTTCATGACACGTGCAATTTCTTCTTCTGCAGTAAGTCCTGCATCTCTTGCTAATTCTTCAGGCATCCTCCGATGTCGTCAAATCCTTCTGTCAACCTTGAGTCCCTCCCCCCCCCCCCCCCCCAAAGTTTTGCATCTTGTTTTTTTCCATTCTCTACCGCAACCTGCGTCAAATTTATCACGAATGTTGACAAGTTCTTGCTCTAGCGATTCATGATCAGATGCTGTGCTGAAAGGGTATTAATACTCAATTTGGGCGCCAAAATCATGCTTGCCCACTGGTGTGTAATGAACTGACGAAATTCAGGGCTATGCAGACACAAAAGACATGAAGAACTTTTATTTGGGTCTAAGAGAAATGTATGGCCCTGTCACCTCAGGCTCATCCCCGCTCCTTGATGCAGAAGGCTCCACGCTTATCACTGACAAAGAGAAAATCTTAGAAAGGTGGGCGGAGCACTTCAGGAATGTATTAAACACACCCTCTTTTGTGGGCCACGAAGCCATCGAAAGACTAATACAAGTCCCGGTAAATAACACACTTGAAGCTGTCCCAACCATGAACGAGCTAATGGCAGCCATCCGACAATTGTCAAATGGGAAAGCACCTGGCCCCGACATGATTCCTGCTGAGATCTATAAAGAGGGTGGTCCTGTGCTGACAGGCATATTGCTTTGCCTACTTCAGACCATATGGGAGACAGAAACGGTACCACAGAACCTCAAAGATGCTTCCATAATTCACCTCTACAAACGCAAAGGAAACCGACAGGCCTGTGACAACCACCGCGTAATCTCACTGTTGTCCATTGCTGGCAAGATCTTGGCTAGAATTCTACTTAATCGTTTAAATGTACATCTTGAGCAAGATCTACTACCAGAAAGCCAGTGCGGCTTCCGCAAGGAGCGCGGCACGATCGACATGGCATTCGCAGCTAGACAGCTTCAAGAGAAGTGCCAAGAGCAGAACTTAGACCTGTATTCAATTTTTATCGATCTGACCAAGGCCTTTGACTCAGTCAGCAGAGATGGCCTATTGAAAATCATGGCAAAGTTCGGCTGCCCAAGAAAGTTCATAGCTATGGTAAGGCAGTTTCATGACGGTATGCAGGCCCGTGTCCAGGACAACGGAGAGATGTCTGAACCCTTCCCAGTGTCAAATGGCGTCAAGCAGGGATGCGTTCTGGCTCCAACACTGTTCAGTCTAATGTTCACAGCCATGCTCAGTGATGCATTTAGGGATGGACCTGAGGGTGTAGACATTAGGTACCGCATGGCGGGCTGTTCAACCTTAGGAGCCTCAAAGCAAAAACAAAGGTCAGGTCTGACACCATTCATGACTTACTATTTGCCGACGACTATGCTCTCAATGCCGGCTCTGAAGCTGATCTGAAACGCTGTGTTGAAAAATTTTCCAGTGCATGCTCAAACTTTGGACTTACCATCAGCACTAAGAAGACAGAAGTCCTGTACCAACCAGCCCCCGGAAAGCCCTTCGTCGAGCCAAACATCAGTATCAATGGTGAAAAAATCAACACAGTAAACCGCTTTACGTACCTTGGTAGTACACTGTCTCAGGGTGTTGTCATTGATGAGGAAGTAAACCTCCGTATCTCAAAAGCCAGTGCAACCTTTGGAAGTCTGTACAAAAATGTTTGGAACAGAAGGGGCATTAGCACCCAAACCAAAATAAAAGTCTACAGAGCAGTCGTGCTCCCTACTTTACTATATGCATGTGAGACTTGGACTGTTTATCAACGACACGCTAAGCTCCTGAATCACTTCCACACAAAAAGCCTGAGAAAAATCCTAAATATCAAATGGTAGGACAAAATTCCAGACTTTGAGGTACTCGCCAGGGCAGGACTCCCAAGCATCCACACAAGTCTGATGCAGTCTCAACTTCGCTGGGCTGGGCATGTTATACGCATGCCTGACTGCCGTCTTCCTCTTCTTCTTCTTCTTCTGCGTTCCATTTAGCTTTCCTTTGCTGTGTCAGACTGGCAGTCCTGTTTCTCTGACAAACCGGGCTGTTGTCTGTAGGAATGGCTTTGGGCCCCAGAGCTTTTCCTCCATGGTGGCTCCCTGAGGCCAGGCCTGGTTACGGGCCTCTCTGTGGAGAGGGCATCATTGCAGGATGTGCTCTGCATTCTGGAGTCCAGTTCCACAGGGGCACTCAGGGGTATGACTTAAGCCGATTCGGTGCTGGTGGTCTAAAAGTCTGTTGTGTCCTGTCCTTAGTCGGAGTTTGGTGGTCTGCTCATATCTGGTAAGGTGTGGCCAGTCGTCTCCTGTTGGGGGATTGTGTTGTTCAGTCCATTTTCTCTTGTACATGTCTTTGATTATGTCCTTTGCCTCGCAGTAGGAGATGCGGTTTGTGTGGTTGATATCCTGTGGGGCATCTCTTCCGAGCCTGGCCAGCTCATCTGCCTCCTCGTTTCCCGGCAGTCCACAATGTGCCGTCTTCCAAAGAGGCTCTTCTATGGCGAGCTAAAAAACGGTCAGCGAGCTCGCGGAGGTCCAAAAAAGCGCTATAAAGACACCCTCAAGGCATCACTCAAAGCGTTTTCGATCAAAGAGGACTCCTGGGAGGTGACAGCCAAAGAACGTGCCTCATGGCGCTCAGCGGTCCATGAAGGAGCAGCTCTTTGCGAAGAGCAAAAACAGAGAGCAGCTGAGTCCAAGAGACAAGCCAGGAAATATCGTGCCCTAGAGCCCATTGTCGACGCTCTGACTTTCCCATGTACGGTTTGCAGTCGTACCGTCCGCGAAAGGATAGGCCTCTTTAGCCACATGAAAACCTACCGCACAGCCACACCCCATACTTCATAGGACGACAAAAATGGTCATCGTCGATCACGACGGACGAACAACAATGAAGTTATTTATGGCGCTCCAAAATTCATTCTTGCAAACGTATTTGGATACATGAGTTTACATAAAAATGAAATAAAATAATTAGATTTAATACTCATTTTGGCGCCCCCTAACGTGGCGCCCGGGAACATATGTCCCACCCTGCCCCCCTAGCTACGCCACTGGTATAGAGCGATTGCAATAGGTGTGACTTAGGTTTTTGATGTCGTAATTATGTAAATAGCGGCCATGATGGTGATAATGGAAAGACAATTTTTTTTAGCATGCCTATTTTACATGCAAAATATAAGGAATTACTTTGCATAAATCTTGATATATAACTGCCATACTAGTCGTTAGTAGTTCGTCCACAAAGTAAACACTATTTGAGGCTTTTATAGTTTTTCAAAATCTCTTGTGAAACATTGCACAGCCTACCTTATGCTTTACTTTTAGATTGTGAGTTAGTTTTCGACAATCGACATCTTTAATTACATTTTCTGCACTGACGGATCCTATTCCATTGAATTTAAATGGTTTAAAATTTAGCTTTGAATGTTAATTTTCATCGCAGGTTAGTGTTTTATATATTGTTTACGTTATATTGTTGAAATTATTATGTTATTATGTATACAACTACTGTTTAAACCCCAGCTTTTCCGTCTACATTGTTATTTAATACTATTTGGGTCTCTAACGTTAATTTTCTCCTTTTTAATTTAAACAACAAGCACAAGGCTATATTAAAATCACTATCGACACTTGTTAAGTAAGTTTAAACCGGATAGGAAATCCAGACAGCTAGTCTACATCTAAAGCCAATAGATGAGCTGGAAAAAAAAGTTCGCTCCAAACTATTAATAGCATTTCTCAGAAGCCAAGTTTACCCGTGTAAATGCATGAAAATTATTGGTCGCGGCACTAGTAAGCTGTGACGTATGCTAATAAGCCCTTCCCTTTTTCTGCCGGTAGATGTACAAGCCCCAGCAAGTTTAGTTCAGCATAAGACTCCGGTGTGTGAGGATGTGTGTTACTGCTTCCTACACATTGTAATTTATTTCTTCATTTTACTGCATTACAAACTTGTTGCTTCGTTGAAATCAAATTAAAACTTTATCTCTATTACCATACGGACCTTGTGATTCTTACTGATTTTACAAGTTGGGTTGAATTGAAATTATTTGGCCATACTGGAGGAGTCGCGAATATTTAGCTTTATCGTCAGAGAGACATAGGGCCTGGAGACCTCGTTGGAATTCATACCTTATGTCACAGTTCTGCACGTAACTTTGACTATTAGCACACATAGATAGATAGTAGCGTAGAAAGTAAAACCATAGATTAGCTTAAGTTAGAATAGAAAGGAGGAGAATAGTCTGGCGTAATTGTCTCTCTCTCGCTCTCTTACGCAATTGCAACCCTCCAACCACTCTTTATCATTTTCCTTAACTTTCACTTCCATTATATTAATTCCCCGACTCAGAGTTTACTAATTAATACGGCCAAAATTGGTACTTAATCTGGTTTGAATGAGTGTGAATGTGTTAGTTAATGAAGTTACAATGTATATATTTTATCATGTGTTATTTTAATGTATTTTTATCATGTCTAATGTATTAATTCATGTTGTTAATTTAATATGTTGTATGTAGGCATTACGCCAGTCGAACCAAATACTCGACCCCTCGCTCAACCCCTCCTTTTCGTGCCCTCCCCCACCTCCTCCTTATCTCCCCTTCAACTACCTCTCACGGGCGGCGACTTGTTAGCTAATATCTTTGAGACACTCACTCCTGAGAATCGACCGGGGAAAAGTTTCGCACCTACATAATATTCCTCGTCCGAATCCAGCCCCCTACTTGACATCGCCATCGTAAAACTCTTGCAAACGAGATGAGTCGCTTTACCCGCCCCTTCGTCCCCTTTTCACTCAGCTTGTGGTCTGTATCAATTGCCTTTCATCTAAAACCCCACCCGCGGTTTTGGCGGTATAATTGTTTCACCTACCCCCACCCCATTTTTCCTCCAATAAGTCATTCTCTAAGCAAATCTATGTTCGAATTGACCAATGAGAATCTGATGTAAATCTAATTATTGTAGCTATCCAATCAAATTGAGAAGCAATCACGTGACTAGTGTTCACGAAAAGTCCGCTTAACTAACTGTTACGAAAGTAGTTTTATTTCCATAATTATATTGGTTCTATTATTATTAATTAAAGTTCAAAAGAAATAATCTTAAACCCGAAATGTTTCCGCGTTAGGAATAAAACATGTATATGTCTAGACACTACGTCATAACATTAAAATATGTCATTCGTCGCGCACGAGGGTTTGTAGATCGTTGGTCAGTTCTAGCTTGGGCGCGATTGTGTGAAGACTGTTCTTGACCACTTTCTTAAAAGATGTTATCTCGGCTTAGTACGATATAGAAAAATCTCAACTGATTAAGTTTCATCCTATAATATTGGTACCTGTATTCACCTATAGATAATCAAGCTAGAGAACGGAAGATTAAAATTCTACGTGACTCCGGTGCTGATATATCTCTACTGTTGAAGAATACTAAACCAACGTCGAAACTGACTCATACAGGCCAGTATGCCTTAATCAGTACTATGTCTGGGACACTTACGGCACCGTTACATCGTATACAGTGGAAGAGTAATTACTTCACTGGACCTGTTATTGTTGGGATAGTGAAGAAATTTCCCTACAGAGGCATTTCATTACTTTTAGGAAGTGACATTGCCAAGAATCAAGTACATTCTGTACTTAAAGAAACCAAAGACTCTGTTCAGTGTAGGAATACTGAAAATTCAGTATGCGTTATCACCGGAGCTATGGAGAAACAGCAGATGACTGATGAATCGACAGAGAAACCAGAACCGACACCAGAGATTGACTTACAAGCAACCTTCATGGCGGATGTTTTAGGTGGTCACTCAAGTCATTCTGATCAAAGTAATTTGTCGCCTAGACAACTACTCATTCTTGCTCAAGGCAAAGATCCAGAGATTGAGAAGCTAAAAGAGGAAGCAAAGAATGAAGGAGAGTTAGAAACAATGGCCGCAGGTTATTACCTAAGGGACGAGTTGTTGATGAGGAAATGGAGAGGGAAAGAAAACGACGATGAAACATGCAGCGAAGTACATCAAATCGTGGTACCCAATGTATACCGCAAGGACATACTACATATGGCCCATGATTCACCGTATGCTGGTCACCTAGGGATTCAGAAAACCTTCGATAGGATTCTTCCATATTTCTTCTGGCCTGGCCTATGTCGTGAAGTCACATCGTTTTGCAGATCATGTCATTTCTGCCAGATGGTCGGCAAACCGAATCAGACCATTCCGGTAGCTCCTCTACGACCAATACCAGCATTCTCAGAACCCTTCAGTCACATCATTATAGACTGCGTCGGTCCTTTGCCTAAAACTAAGGCTGGCCACCAGTATCTGTTCACTATTATGTGTTCGGCAACGAGATTTCCAGAGGCTATTCCTCTACGTAGCATCAATGCCGACAAAATCTCTGATGCACTTATCGGATTCTTCACCCGATATGGTCTTCCGAAAACCGTGCAGTCAGATCAAGGTTCAAATATCACATCGAAAATATTTCGCCAAGTCTTAGAACGGCTGGGTATTCGTCATGCAGTATCGAGTGCATATCATCCACAGAGTCAAGGCGCACTGGAACGATACCACCAAACATTGAAAAATATGCTCCGTACTTTTTGTTTCGAGCATAACGACGACTGGGATTGTGGTATTCCCTTCGCACTCTTCGAAACCAGAGAGGCTGTACAAGAAACTCTTGGTTTCAGTCCCTTTGAACTGGTATTTGGACACACAGTTCGTGGACCACTAAAGCTGTTACAAGAGACATGGTTATCATCCACTGAAGACACTGGTCTACTAACATATGTGGAGAACTTTAGAAATAGACTGTATAATGCATTAAAAATTGTCAGATCTAATCTTTTGCAGGCACAAGACAAGATGAAGGCCTATTATGACGTCAACGCAAGAACCCGTATATTTCAACCTGGTGATAAAGTTCTCATGCTGACGCCACTGTCTGGTCAACCCCTCAGTGCCAAGTTTACAGGACCCTACGAGGTTATGGCTAAGCTTAGTGAGGTTAACTATCTTGTAAAGACCCCTGATAGACGGAAATCGCAACGAGTGTGCCATATCAATATGTTGAAACCATACATTACCAGAGAAGAACAAAAAGTTGTTGCCTCGGTAAACACTGTTATTAGAGTCGCGAATAATTCACCCGAAACTGAACGTGAATTGGCAGAAAGCAAATTAAAAATCACAAAAGTTTAAAAAACCCTTAATGAAAAATTGGCACATTTACCCGTTTGCGAACAATCCGCTATCAAAGGTCAAATTAATGAACATATTAATATTAATCTATTTTCAGATGTATCCAATAGAACAAGGCTGATTGAACAAGAGGAAGTCAGTTTCTCATGAAACGTTTCTTTTATGTCATTCATTGTATTGATTAACATATATATTATTGTAAATATGACAATAAATAAACTATGTTTTGAATTATTACACTATGAAACATTACAGAACAAAACTTCAAATTCTACTAGAAACAAAAATACGTTGTGAGGTAAAAGGTAACTATTGCATACACCAATTTCACACACACCGGTAGTTAACTTGAAAACATCCACACTTGTGTTTGTTCAATGAATTCTATTGATGTATTTTGCAAATTGTTTGTTTTCTATGTCGTCATATTATAATTTAGATGTCTTTTTTATGCTATGTAAAAGCTAAATCAGCTGAGATTATCACATTTTTAAATATTCTTGATGTTAATTGAGAAATCATAATAATATAATAACTGAAAATCATTAGTTAATGATACAAAAATCGGTTATAAATACATTAAACTTTATAATGAATTATCTATCAATTATTAATCGGTTCCAATTATTTGGGTAATTCATATCAATTATATGGGAATTGGTTATTGGTGGTAATGGTTTTATGGTCAACGTTGTACACACAAAAATCATAATTTTAAATATTAATTGATAAATAAATGTTTAATTAATAATCATTTGCTGAAGTAAGTTTAGTAAGGGTGATAAAAAGATTGACCTACGGGTTACTGTTTGAGATATGAATATTTATTAATGTGTAACATACACTGGTAAGATAATGTGATAAGGGATTCCATAATAACAACTTTGTAATATATGGTTCATTTTAATCTTAAAAAGATTGTCCAATAGTCCATTAAACCTTATGGATATTTTGAGAAATCGGTTTATTTTATTTAATGGGTACACTACAAATAATTACACACTTAACACTGTCTGTAATTCCTTTGTGTCTTAAGGGGGGCGAGTGTTACGAAAGTAGTTTTATTTCCATAATTATATTGGTTCTATTATTATTAATTAAAGTTCAAAAGAAATAATCTTAAACCCGAAATGTTTCCGTGTTAGGAATAAAACATGCATATGTCTTGACACTACGTCATAGGATTAAAATGCGTCATACGGCGCGAGAGGGTTTTGAGATCGTCAGTTAGTTCTAGCTTGGGCGCGATTGTGTGAGGACTGTTCTTGACCACTCTCTTAAAAGATACGTTATTTCGGCTTAGTATGATATAGAAGAATCTCAACTGATTAAGTTTCATCCTATAATATTGGTACCTGTATTCTATGTTGCTGTTATATTTATAATTTCAACTTGTTGGAATGAAATTGTGTTTAATCATTCAAACAGGATTGTGGATTTCCTCTATATTAAGGTACAGTTTACCTAATTCACTTCATACACTTAAAACATCCTACGAGTTAAATAAATATCAAATCTACTACAATAACACCAATACTAATTCTTATACAACCTTGTAGGATCCAAGAGGGATGTGAATAAAAAGAATGTATAAATATTACATTTCTAAATATATCATTATACGTCAGTAGCTGATTTCGCTCGTGACAATACAAACAAACAAAAAGTATTTAAAAACTGAGTTAGAAGCTTCGTAGGGTCGTATAGTAGCAATAGTAGCATAAGGGCTATGTGTTGCACGCCACATCTAGCTCATTCAAACATGTGGATGTTTCAAAAGTAAGACTAAAGTAACATTTAAATGTTTATATTTACTATCTAATATATGATAAATAAAAACTACCAGAACAAAAGCATAGATCACTTATAGCTAGAAAAATTAGGCATACCTTGTAATATAATAATATATGTTTCTTTAACACTGACCTTCATAAACCAATCTGCATCGTTAAAATGATTTTCGTACAGATATCTAAATGCCGATCTGGTCTTTGGGGTTAAATTCGAATATCCTTCAGTGACATTTAAGGCAACAGCAGGAAGATCTGGATCAGCTTTTGTACTGTTTAAACATATCAATAAACATAATATATCTTATCCATGAACATATATTGAAATAATTATATAAAATCAAGAGAATTTCTTTTTTAAGTTTAAAACATTTACTAGACATGTAAAGAAATAAATACATTTTTTAAATTTGTGTCAACAAAATAACATCCTAAGTGATCATCATGGGCCCATTCAGTACCTTGACTAACATAGGTCTATCACCGAAAACACCACCCTTTACGGTCTTCTGGAATTCTCTTAATCCGATCATTAAAATGACATCAAGCTCTTTCAAAAGTCGCGTACTTAGTAACGCACAAATGAACAAGTAAATGTTTCTACAATGTTGTTTTTTTTAATATTTATTTTATTAAGTCGTAGTCCATAGATCCGCATATTTGTCCAGACAGATGATCTGTTGATGCTATCAAGCCTTTTTAAATTATAACTTTTGCGATGATTGCATAATTTATAGAATAACAAAGACAAGAAAAGATCGCGAAATTTTACAAAAAGACCTAGATGAACTACAAAAATGGGAATCTAACTGGAGTATGTCTTTTCACCCAGACAAATGCCAAATACGGACAAGTCTTCACGTGTATGCATGCTAAAACATTTCCGTTCTTATTCGATCATTTTTTTCGAAACAATGTCTGTGTGCTACTTTACTGGTTGTACTCAAATTTGTTGGGGATTAAAATTTATTTCATTTCCAATAGATGTTTACAAAGCAAAACAATGTATTGTGAAAGTCAGAAGGGAATAATCACCTTTTTAAAATATCAAACTTATTGCTTAATGCAAAAGAATTTTTGTTACTCGTTTTTATGAATTTACGCATTTTGTTTTTCAATAACCAAGAAAACGCAACTCTTGACACATTTATTTTGTAAACAAATAAAAATTTAACGTCACGCGACTAACACTAGAATAGTAATGATCGCCTGTTCACTTTTGATGTTAAAAACGGATTCCTCATAACTAATATTGTATCCTTTGTATAATTCTAAAAGAATAGAACTGGCCGTCGAGGTTAAAATCAATTGTCAAACACCAGCAAAAGCATGCTTTTTTGTTATTAGTTTAAAAAAAGAACAGGAAGTTCACGAACATTCGGTTCAAAAGTTCACGCCTCATTAAGACTTGTCCATAAGGATATCCACGAAAAAGAATCAATAATAACAAACTACTTCATTCATGGTAAAGAACTATCTCAAACTAATAATGCTAAGTTTCTAGGAGTAATAATAATTGATAAGTTATCATGGACCCCTCATATAGTTGACGTTTCTAAAAAATCAAACAAAACATTAGGATTAATAAAATGGAACTTTTACAAATGTAATAAGAATATTAAACTAAAATGCTATCTCACATTAGTTAGGCCTATACTAGAATATGCCGCACCTGTATGGGACCTATCAACTAAAGAGAACATAAAAAAATTTGAACAAATTCAAAAAAGAGCTGCGAGGTTCATAACTAGTGAATATTCCAAATTAACAAAAGTAACACCATTAGTCAAATCACTAAACCTAGAAACATTAAAGAACAGAAGGGCAAAGAGTAAACTAGTAATAATACATAAGGAATAAAACTTTTATTTAGAAATACAACCCAATAACAACCTGTTGCAAAGCTCAGATAAAAATAAAATAAAGACGAAATCACAATCCTTATTCCTTATGCGAGAACAAACGCATATATGTACTCTTTCTTCCCGAGTGGCATTCGGACATGGAATGGGTTGCATGAACAAGGCAGGAAAACCAGTAACTAAACATCATTTGAAACATTAATCAAATTGCAAGACTATACTCGGACCACGGATGAGCGTAGGACGCAAAAATCTTCTTTATAGACCGAGCGTCTGTAATGTAAAGATAAGATAAGATATTTGCCATTCAACAGCTTCCTGTCGCACAACTCTAGATATCAGTTTAAGTAGTCATCAATATTTTATTAATTATTAGCCTGTTTACATTTAGCTTGTTGATTGTTGTTTTCGATTGTATTGGTGCCATTAACTGGACGTTCTAACAACCTGTTTACAAGCAGTACGCATTACAAATATCCTAAACTCTAAAAACACATTGTATTTAATAGCCAAATTGTAAAATTAGCTACTAAATTAAGAACACATATAAAAGTTTGCTTATTTAACAATTTAGAAACATTTAAAATTTATTATACTGATTTTTCGTATTAGTTAGTACTGTATTTTGATGACCCTACAGAAGAGAAAATACGAATAAAATGTGTCTTTTATTCTGTCATTAAAATAAGTAATATTGTCGATTTCTTTAAATGTCCATTAAAATGGTCATAATATTTACTCGGCAACAAGATATACGCTAAATAAGACACTAAGACTTGCAAAAAACCTGCCTAAAGAAAACCAGGTGGTCGCAGTGTTTTCCCCACGTGTCTCTGACACCTTTTGCCCTCGTATCGTGATATTTTGGAGCCGTCATGACCCAGATAAAGACCTTGACCTGTTTCTTTAGTTTTACTGCGATAGTATCGTCATCTGTTTGGGAAGATGAAATACAGAATTCCATGAAAAAAACAAGTTTGTTTTTCATTTATAACTTTTACAAAGAAAAAAATTTATACGATAATAAAAATGTGTGTCACTACAGCATACTTGCTGCAGTGTTAGAATAATTTAGGCTTAACACGAAAGCAAAGACGACTTTCATTGATTTCTAGAAACATATTTCACTATAAAGCAATATAAGAAATATTTTAATATTAATACATTTTACATTGTCGATTGCACATTATGTATTAAAGTTGTAAACGAAATTTGCATTTCTTACAGATGAGGAAGTAAGCGTAATCTTTCTTTTTTACATGATAGAAATATATTTTCTACTAAAATGTAACCACGTTACTTACATCAAGTTGTTCTATATGGCTAGTAAAGTGACTTCTAAGATCTCGGCATATACAATAAAAAAGTAAGGACAGCATAATGTCAAGGCGTCTCTAAATTTACTAAGTTCCAAAAATAGGGTAGACTTGCACCATTGTAAAAAAAATAGTTTTTGCATGCATTTCAATATAAAATCTTCACAATAATAAAACAATCCGATGTTTTTAGTTCACAGCGTACCACCATTATATAGCAACAACATTGTTTCGGCAAATAGAAAAAGCGCTTACCATTAGTCTGATAATATTTACAGTATTTTGACAATAAGTACTACTCTCAACGATCTGTGTCAGCTAAATTAAATTGACCTATTGTATTGCATCATCTGTGGCTCTATTTGAGATCTTAATATTTAGAAAAAGATTATTTGTATTATATTTATTGTATTTTATGCTGGTTGGTATTTATGAATTGTTTGCATGTCTTTGAATTACGCATTGACGGTGTGGGATACCCAACCAACAACACCTGATATCTACGCTGGAGATGACTCAACGACGTGCAGCTCGACGTGTCTTACATGACTACGGCCTCAAAACAAACGCCCCTTCTTTGGTGGGCAAACTCTATCTTGAGCCCCTATAACAGTGATCGGCAACATTTTTATAATTGTGTGAAAAAGTAGAATTACTTTTTCATTCAGCGTGCCAAGAGTATAAAGTATACACTGCTCTGGCAATCAATATCTTGTTGGAAAGACTTATATTAACTTTTTGTCTTCCTCGTGCCATTGCTAATTGCTTTGCGTGCCAAGTGTGGCATGCGTCCGTAGGTTGCCGACCCCTGCCCTACAAAACTGCAGAGCGGTAGACAAAGCCACGATTATGTACAGGGTCATGAATGGACACGTCGACATGTCCACAATGAACAATGAACACTGTTTATTTGCCACATAGTACCTAGGTACAACAAAGGCAAAGTCAACATATTACAAGACAGTTTTTGCATTGGTAAAAAATATATTAATCAATAATAGTAATACATAGTAATACAGGTATTCATAATAATAATGAAAAGAAAAAATTATTAATTAAAGGTATGCTAAAAGAACATTCAAGGGAAATAATTAAATTTACAATTATAGGAGAGAAATAACGAAAAAAAACTTAGTTTACTAGTCAACATAGAAAAACAGTTAAGCAGTTTATTCACTTTCATTCGTCCTGCTACACAATAACACAGCGACAACGAGCATTTAAGAAATCACTTACAGTTTTCTTGCAGCCTTATACAATACATTACTTCCATTTCAAGTTCGCATTAACATAGTGACAACGGACGTCTTAATATACTCAAATATTTATAATATATTTTTGTAAAATTTTTATCAGCAGTTAGTATATTTTTTTAAAATATGCATTATATTTTTAAGTTCTTTCAGAGATATAGAATTTAGCAGTTTCGAAATTTTTTCTACATTAGGTCTGTTATAATGATATATTTTAATATACATTTTACGTTGGACATTGAAGTGCTCACATTGGAGTAAATAGTGAAATCCATCTCCCATATCTTTTAGGCAAACAGGTCGCATCCAACAATTGTGCCGCTCCATCCGAGGTCATCAGATTAAACTAAGTGTACCACACGCACTCACAGGACGTTTACAAATATATTTTTTCCGCCAGCCATGAGACTGTGAAACTCATTAGACCAAGCCTCCATCACTGTCAAGTAATCTACGAAGGGTTGGACTAGCAAATGATACTTCGTCGTCGGCTAAAGCTAATAACTCTTGTTGTATGTTATAAATATTATGAGAAGTAATGCACACTTTTGATCTCAGAGTATTGGAAAGTATCAACCAACATATGTCTTCACATCTCACATTACGTCTTTATAACAAGAATATATAAGAAAGTATCAACCAACATATGTCTTCACATCTCACATTACGTCTTTATAACAAGAATATATAAGAAAGTATCAACCAACATATGTCTTAACATCTCACATTACGTCTTTATAACAAGAATATATAAAAAAAGTATCAACCAACATATGTCTTCACATCTCACAATACGTCTTTATAACAAGAATATATAAGAAAGTATCAACCAACATATGTCTTCACATCTCACATTACGTCTTTATAACAAGAATATATAAGAAAGTATCAACCAACATATGTCTTCACATCTCACATTACGTCTTTATAACAAGAATATATAAGAAAGTATCAACCAACATATGTCTTCACATCTCACATTACGTCTTTATAACAAGAATATATAAGAAAGTATCAACCAACATATGTCTTCACATCTCACATTACGTCTTTATAACAAGAATATATAAGAAAGTATCAACCAACATATGTCTTCACATCTCACATTACGTCTTTAGAACAAGAATATATAAGAAAGTATCAACCAACATATGTCTTCACATCTCACATTACGTCTTTATAACAACAATATATAAGAAAGTATCAACCAACATATGTCTTCACATCTCACATTACGTCTTTATAACAAGAATATATAAGAAAGTATCAACCAACATATGTCTTCACATCTCACATTACGTCTTTATAACAAGAATATATAAGAAAGTATCAACCAACATATGTCTTCACATCTCACATTACGTCTTTATAACAAGAATATATAAGAAAGTATCAACCAACATATGTCTTCTCATCTCACATTACGTCTTTATAACAAGAATATATGAGAAAGTATCAACCAACATATATCTTCACATCTCACATTACGTCTTTATAACAAGAACATATAAGAAAGTATCAACCAACATATGTCTTCACATCTCACATTACGTCTTTATAACAAGAATATATAAGAAAGTATCAACCAACATATGTCTTCACATCTCACATTACGTCTTTATAACAAGAATATATAAGAAAGTATCAACCAACATATGTCTTCACATCTCACATTACGTCTTTATAACAAGAATATATAAGAAAGTATCAACCAACATATGTCTTCACATCTCACATTACGTCTTTATAACAAGAATATATAAGAAAGTATCAACCAACATATGTCTTCACATCTCACATTACGTCTTTATAACAAGAATATATAAGAAGCCTACACAGTCAAATTAATCTATCACCATTAGACTTAACGAGATCTCAAATCCTAAGTGGGATTAATATTGCAAACTTTGAGAGGATATTTTGTCTCACCGAGCATAAATGCCGATTTAATTTAAAAAAAATGTCAATCGGTAATAAAGGATATTTTATTAATACATTTATATAAAAAAAAATATTTTTGTGTGTGTATAAATTTGTGCATATCATTGGGACAAAATATCCAGTGAAAATTTTACACGATTGAGTAAAGTTTGAATAGAAATTAAATTATTAAAACATCACGCGTAAAATGACGAGCTTTTAAAAAAAAACTAACTCATATAAATCAAATGTATTAATCAGTAAATAATCACAGTGAATAATAATCAGTAAATACGCTTGCCATATAACATATACGTAATTATAAAGTATAGGCCTACATTGAATATATGATATACTTTTACCTCGATAAGTGAAAGAGTCTTCTGTGACTTTCGCCAGATCGGAATTAAAGTATTTTCCGAAGATTTGCTTGAGATACTGATTCAGAGTCTGATTGATACCGACTGCATAATGTTTCGTGTACAGGTCACGAAGGCTATTGAATTGTACCAAATTAAAACAAACGAACAGAGCGAACAAAATCGAGGCGACAAAATAGAGTCTTTTTGATGTGAACATGACTTTAGTGGAAATATAACCATCGAAAAGATAATGTAAGACTTTTTTGTTCAATTCATCAACAAAACCTAGCTGTAAAATGGCATTCTCCTTGTACATGTATTATGAAATCGTTCACGCCGTCTTCGCTGGGAAAGCAGTTTTTTTTAAACATTCCGCTATTGACTGGTTTAGCCAACATACTATAAGAAATTTGAATCCGAAAAATATTGACTTATCCTCTTACTATATTAATCCGATAAGCTTATTGCATTTTTTAAAAAGACAAACTATTTATTGATTTGTGCATAAAACCCATCCGTAAATATAATGTTGATTGAATACTGACATCTAACAATGGTGAAGCAGTAAGTCAAATATCACAGATGCATTCTTCTTCTAAAAACATTCTATGTGTATCGAAAAAGGATTTAATTAGGTCATGTTTTTTTATAATAAAAACAACAACTTTTCTTACGTAAATATTTTTAATTCATGAGGAAAAAATAATGTACAAGCTTTATCAAACGTGTTTTTTTTCCTATAAATCTAGTTTATTTTTATGGACTTAATGTTTAATCTGTTCACCCAGGTGCATACTTGGGATATCTTAGAAGGACCACACAACAAACAACAAGGTCCTGCAACGGGCTAACATGCCTAGCATGGTCACTCTCCTTCGCCTTCGACGTCTCCTATGACTTGGCCATGTTTCCAGGATGGAGGATTTACGAATCACAAGAGACCTGTTACATGCTGAGCTTGCTTATTCTTATTCATAATACTGTGGAGACCCCGATAGAACCAAGGAAAGAGTCCACAATTTAAATACACATAAAATAAAAAGCATCACAAACAACAATTATAAACGGGTGACAGAGTGTCACTTTAGGTTTTTAGACCAGCCCTTCAGTGTCGATTTAAAAGCCTGAACTGTAGGAGCAGTGATGGAGGCCTGGTCCAGGGTGTTCCACAGCCTAATGGCTGACGGAAAAAAAGAATATTTGTAGACGTCGGTGCGTGCATGTGGGACATGCAGCTTGAGCTGGTGGCCTCGGGTAGAGCGGGACACCTGTTGGATTCGGCCTGACTGAGTGGACATTTCCACGTGGCGGTTCACGATCTTGTAAACAGTGGTGACCATGTTTATCGCTCTGCGACGATGTAGGGGCTCCAGTTGAAGTTGGGCCACCAAAGCTGAGGCGCTAGTTTTAAGGCCGAAGTCCTGTAAGATACGACGTGACGCTCGACGTTGGGTCATCTCCAGCTTAGATATCAGGTGTTGTTGATGAGGATCCCATACAGTCTTGCTGAAGGCAAGAGAGCTACGGGACGCCCCCAGCTTAGGTTCAAGGACGTCTGCAAACGTGAACTTAAGGCATTAGATGTAGAAAACCTGGCTCAGAACAGAAGTAGTTGGAGAAGTACCCTACCCACCGGTACAAATGCTGTAGAGGGCATGGCGAAATCTGGTCCCACACACCGTTGTAGAACCTCCATGACGAAAATCAAGGATCTGATTATGATGATGATAAATAAGTTCATCACTTCATGATACGTCTTATACTTAGTACGACCAAAATAACAGTACGTCATCGTAACAATAATCCAGATAACATCTTATACGAATTTTATGTATTAATTAATACATGTTACTGTTGGGTACCTGACCATAGTTGGGGTAAAGTAAAGGCGACTGTGCATAGTGCTGTCCACATAATCACCTAGTATGCCGTGGCCACGGAAACTGGTGAACGCTGCTTCACCGGCCAAATGGATAAATTTCATCCGACCTGATACTTTACTAATTGATTTTGCAGTGATACGATACATGGCATCCTTCAATCCTCAAGGGACGATGGCGCATTCTCTTTTTTCGCTGCCTCTCGCCTTTCTCACGGCTCTTTTCTCTTCACTACTCTCTGTGAGGGTGGCTTCTGCAGCTTAAGTGCCCTCGCGCACCTTGGACTGCCAGGAGGTGCCTTCCTCAGCAAGGCTCTCCCACGTTTTGGGCTCAATGCGTGCCAGTAACAAGTCTTTTTTGGGCTCTTGGAATGCGTTCCGCTCCCATCCTGGTGACATGGCCTATCAATCGCAGGCGCCTCTCACTCAGGATTGAGTTTATACTCAGCATATGGCTTCTCCTGAGCACCTCCACATTTGTGATTTCCTGCCATTTGATGTGGAGTTTCCTGCGCAGGCATCGCAGGTGAAAGCTGCTTTATTTGCTTAGCGTATGTAGCCCAGGTCTCGCTTCCATAGAGAAATGTGCTTAGCACACAGGCCTGGTATTCAGAGATTTTTTGTCTTATCAGTGAGTTGGTCATTATCCCATACTCTTTGGTTGAACCTTACCATTAAGGATACTGCCTTGCCGATTCTGGTTTGTATTTATTTTTCCAGGGACAGTGAGCTTGAGATGTTGCTGCCAAGGTAAGTGTAGTCCTCGACTATATCCAAAGTGTTTCCCTCAATGGAGATTGCTGGGAGGCATTCTGTATCGTGCCTCGTAATATTGGTATTTTGTAGGCTGATTGTTAGGCCAAATTCTTTGCACGCCTTGGAGAATCTACTCACCAGTTGTTGGAGCCCTTCCTCTGTATGCGAAGCAAGAGCTGCATCATCAGCGAATAGCAATTCTCTGATTAATACGGTTTCCACTTTGCTCTTTGCACGGAGCCGAGTTATGTTATAGAAATTTCCATCGGCACTATTATGGATGTTCACGCCCTCGGAGCAGTTCTCAAACGCATATCGGAGGAGTACTGAGAAGAAGATACCAAAGAGTGTTGGTGCCAGGACGCAGCCCTGTTTAACCCCGCTATACACTGGAAAGGCTTCTGATGTAATACTATAATCCAAACAAATTGACATGGCGCAGTGCTATAAGTGTTAACGTTCTGATATGTGTGCATCTGATCATATATTCACAAACTAAACCTAAAACTTAAAAAGAATGAGTAGTATCTTCAATACATTGTGTAGTCTAGCAGATTAGGAATATTGACACAGATTTATTAAAGGTAATCTCTAACACACGTGTCCCAATATATCAATAGCAACATCTGGGAACGTTCTTGTAATACGTGAAAAGTGTAAGATTTATTTCTCTCTCTCTCTCTCTCTCTCTCTCTCTCTCTCTCATCGTTAGCACTAAATAGATGTACATCTTTTCTTATTATAGAAATTAAAGACCAAGTGAAGAGCTTTTTATCAAAATTGTGTTAACATTTGATTTTGATAGTAATGAGTGTATTCAGCATCTGAATGTTAATAAAAATCATTTATACAAAATATCAAAGATAAATTTGAAGTAATGGGCTTTATGCATAAGTATTTCCGGGTCACGTGATCAATCCAGGAAGTGTTTTTTTTTAATGGTGAAATTATAAGAAGTTTTCTTAGTGTGATCCAATTCCGACGTTAAATCTTCATAAAAGAAAACGAAACTATGCTTTCATCGATATCCACTGATAGATACAAACTTCCTTAATGCATGGCATGCCAAAAGAAGGCAGAGTATATTATGTTCCAAACACTTCGAAGACTGAGACTTCCTGGTTTCAACCTTTCACTAGTTTCACTGATCACTGGCGACACTGGTATTAGTGGTAGGCCTAAGCGACGGTAAGTGTACTTGCCATTGATTTAGATTTTTTTTAATCTTAAGTCAATGATAAAATGATTTCATAAAATCATTCGCTTAGGCAATTTTTATGTGTGGTTAGCTAATACAACTCATTAATTGCCAATTAATGAAGACCAACGTAATGTTATTGTTATAAAATATAATAAACGGCTTGTGGTGTAGGCCTACACATACTTCATATAGGCCTACTACATATAGCCTAGCCTAGGCCTACACTACACATATTCATATTGCCCACATAATGATAATGAGTAGGCTATTTTAATTATTATTAATTATAATGCAATCCAATACGATATTTGCTATCTGCTAGGCTAATGAAAAGCTAACTAACCTCAGTTATTAGGCTAATATTTATATAATATATATTATCAATATATATATTTATAGGTTAGGCGGTCAGCCCTATATTGGCTTTTTTCAATTATTTAAATTAGACTTAGGCATGAGCTTAGTCTTTACTAAAGAATCTTTAGGCTAAGCTAAGTATGCTAAAGGGTAATCATTAATCCTACTACATTTAAGCCTATACACTATACTATAGTTATAGGTTATACATAGGCTAACAATAACTATAGGCCCTTTATGACTATATGCCTATCATATTGTAAGCCCATGTATATTTCCATAATTATATTATATATTGATTAGGCTTAGACTCTATACCTATGATATGAACTGTGTAGCCTATATAACTATAGTGAGTATATTCTGTTTAGTATTAGTATTATATGCTTAGCCGCTTAGCCTAGACTAGAGCTGGGGCTATTGCATTGCCTCGGATGAACATTAGACACATCCCTGTGCATAGACCTATAGTTCATATTATAATTAAAATAAGTAGGCCTAATCCTCATATACTCATATAAGTATAAGACCATATAGGCCTATTATTAATAATAGGCCTATAGGCCTACATTATGGATTAGACTTAAGGCAAGCATTATTATTATTATATTAACATTAGAGCTACTATGATATGATAAAGATCTAATATATATATGCATTTATAATGAATAATTGATGATATTGTTATATAATAATATATTATTAGCCTCATAAATACTTACAAATATTAATATAGTTTAGGCTTAGATGTAGGCATCTCAGTGAATCGGATATAAATATTAAGAGATATAGGTCTATACAGGACTAATAAATAGGCCTTCTATGTACAGAATGAATCCATTTTACATCAATTACTCTTGTTGTTAAAGTGGTACAGTAACCATAAAACAATGTTGTCACCTAATTTAATAAAAGTAAATAAAGAACTGAGCAGTATTTTTGCAATTACTGTGTATTTTATACTTGTGTGTTTAACCTGAATTGATTTTTAGATAGGAAGGGGATGCACAAGAAGTTTCAATCAATTAAAATGGTTAAACTGATGGGGGAATATTGGAATTACTTGGAATCATCAACCATATAAAAATAACTGATTGTTTTGAATGTTTAAATTAAATTAATATTACCGGGTACCCGGTAATGTGTTTTTTCTTCAACCTTACATGTTAATGTTAAATGAGTACCAGTACAACTAAAATCTGGAGCATGTCATAGTCATTTTCATCACATACCATTGACCCATAAGCATAATTAAATAGACATATTATGAATTTTGGTAATTTTTTTTTCTTTTAGTTTTAGTGTAAAATTTGGTTGATTATGCTTATTTTGAATGGATCTAAAATTATTTACACTAACGAAATGAAATAGCTAACTAAATTTTATTTACTTCCATTGCATTTCTATAAGAATAATCAACATACATATGTTCAATGTTTGGGTATGATTATATGTTTTATAATTTTATGTAATTTTATTTTATAAGTAATATATTGAAAACTATGTACTGGTACTGTAGTAAATTTTGGAAAGTGAACATTTATGATTTAGCCTAAATATTAATATGTTGTTTTATAAAAGTATTTTTTTTTCTATTTAGACTGAATGTATCAATCAATGGAAACAAAATGTCCATGGGGATCATCTAATACAAAATGATGTTAGCTGCCAGACATGAGAAAAAGTCCTGCATCAGTTGTTGACATTGACACTGCTTAATTAAAGAAAATGTAACCATGTGCTGTTGAAGGAGACTGTGTTTCAATTGCATCCAGTAAAGGATAGTCAATGATGTATTTTGCAAGGAAGATGTGCTGACATTAGCCTTTGATTCTTTAAATGTATTAAATAAAATAAAAATATTGAAAAATATTTTATGAAAATATTTTATGATTCTTTTTTAATTTTTTTGTAAGTTAAAATAAAAAAAATATATATTAATATAATTAGCAATTAAACATAAATTACAACAAAATATGTGATGAAATTAAATATAGAATTTATTTTTAGCAGTTGACTGATGTCATGTATAGAGGTGGGTTGCCTAAGTGTGCAACATATGAAATTCCTTTTCCTCTAGGATTATACTGCGGCTAAACAGTCCAACATGTACTTGCAACAAGCTGTCTTCATCCACCCTGCCTTGACATTCTGCTTCAATTACCTGTTTGCGATGGGGGGGGGGGGGGGGGGAAACAAGTAACATGTCATAAATAAATATATTATATTTATATATTTTTTTTATTAATTCAAGAGGCCTAAAATAAACTAATTGTTGCACCAAATTGATCCAAAGGCCAGATGAAGCAGCATTCAACAGTTTACGTGGCCACGGCATACTATTTGATTATGTGGCCAGCACTATCCAGAACCTCCTTTACTTTACCCTATACTTATGGTTATAGCATATTTATCTGATTTGAAGCATATTTCAAATGTTGAAGTTGAAGGAAGGAATATTCTGTTACATGAAAAAATATTAATTAACTAAAAAATATATAGGTATTACATAGCCTAGGCCTATATCTACAGAATAAAAAAAAGTCAATTAGTTTTATATCATATTAATATATAGGTCTTTATAGCCACCACACCAAAATGTTTATTGGACTTCATCCTACAATAGAATCCTACAATACTACTATAGGCCTATGTCCTATAGTCTATAAGGCTACTGGCATCAAGCTTTACATTTGTATTTTGAATAGTTTTAATTTTATATAGCATTAAAAACTGTTATAAGACTATTCAAAGCAGTGGTGCTGATAGATCTATAGCCAAAATATAGCCTCTATATATACCAGCTGCAGCATGCCAATGAATATTGACTAATTAATACTAGGCTTAATTATATGTTATCTTATGCCTATATATAGGCTAGACTATAGGATAGGACTATAACTATAATATAGTAAATGGGGGATATACTATCCTATCAATGACAATTAAATTAAACCTACAATATATCACGAAATGTGACACACACAAAAAAACACTCCGAAAGTCTAAATCATCATACCAGACTAAATGACTCAAATATGATGATTATAATAATATGGCTAAATAATTTCATCAAATTAAATAAAGTAAGTCCCCATAGGTCGGCCTTAAATCTGTTTATTTTCATGTAGGCTATGCCTACAATTTACTTTACTTTACACTTTAGTAAAGTATTTACGTTAACTAAACTGTCAACTTTCTCTTATTATCTTGTACTATTTTAATGGAACTTAATAAAAATAAGGAAGACAAAGTCTTAAGTCTTATTAAAAGTAATACCTACTTTTCCTGAATTGTCGAGTAGGCCTATGCTGTTCACATTTTATTCAGACCTTTCCTTTAATGTTGCTTCCACTATTCATACATATGGTAATTATACCATTAAGGTCCATTACAAGTCGTACTTTGTAATTCTGTAGGCCTATACTTCGATGTCGATAGTGTCGACTGTCGCTTCGAAAGTCATCACCCAATAGGCCTAAATCTCTCCATGATTAACCAATGCTTGGCTTTTAAAAACCATGTTCATGTGGATATGTTATAATCTCACCCATGTGCAGTGTTTAAGACATCTTTGCTGTTATATAATGTCTCTAAATTCAATGTTTTTAATAAGCATTGATGCAGATAAAATAGAGGCGAAAGACGCCATTATTGGTATGTTTTGGTCCGATCACGTGACCAAGCTGCTATCGCTAAGGACTTGTGAATAAAGCCCATTAGTTCAATAATTTGCACTTAAATGTGTGTGTTTTTCGGAAGAAAATCCAAATCTCGTAGCAATTTTAGATGTTTTTATTTCCGTCAATATATGAAAGTGACGTAAGAGAAGGGATTTCGATTAGGAAAAATGAATATTGTCTCGTGTTTTGAATCTATTGCCACATGTTTTGAATCTTTTCTTATTTAAACAAAATGGTTAAATATAGATTTATAGCGTCGAGTTTTATTTATTTATTTCCCTTCGGAAACGTCACTGCCGTATGAGGCTATTCCAAATCTCGTTCCTTTCAGAAAAACCTCTTCACTCGGTCTTTAAACTCGACTTACAGCATATTTCACCTTTCGTAGACATAAACACATTTTACGATTTTCATATGTTATTTTTATCATAGGGTATAATAGATATATATAATCAAATAATCTAACATCAAGGACTTGTTCTATTTTTAAGGTTTAAGAGTCGTATTACCATGCGCGGCCAATAAAGCTGTCCACAAGACTTCCGCTGTATACAACTTTAAGTAATGAAACAACAAAGTTAAAAAAAAACAACATAACATTTTACAAATTAATAGGCCTGCATTATTTAAAGTTTAAATTTACCTCTAATATATTGTTTGAATTCTCCGACAACAATGCAATCGGTCCATCTTATTTACACGCACACAAATTGATATCTCTATATATATTGTTCGATTCAATAGATTTCAATATATAATTGTAAACTCAATATATTGTAATCATAGGAACATCTATAACGATTATATAAATTGTACCTGTGATAGCCTAAGCTTTAAATAGTTGACCAAAGTGGAGTGGATTATTGGGATTACCATATTGGAAGATAAATTAAACAAATCATTTACCGTAACCTAATTATAATCTTTTCTTTCGCAGTCTTTTCAATGAATAACATAATTTCAACTTTAATTATTTAGTATTTAACTAGTGTAATTTTCAAAATTTAAACAATTTTTTTTAATGATTATTATACCATTGTTTTAATTAATCGATATTATATTTTGCACTTTTTACTTTAAATAGTAACACACATGGAGGATATTAGATAAGGTTTACACAAAACTATATATTTTTACTTTTTCGTCAAACAATGTTTGGAATAATACATTGAACACATTGAAAATAATAAATAAATACTTTTTTTGTATAAGATATTTTTTTATAAGTGATTTACAAACTATACTTATGATTTACTTATGTGCCCAAGTAAGAAATATTAGACTGTTAAGAAGTCAATATGAAATTTGGTAAACTAGTAAAAATGAATTATATTTACTCGTAGACCTTTTTAATTTATATCAAACATATTTGCCGGCCGTAACTCATTGTTAGCTTGAATGGGGTGAGGGAGGGAGTTAAAAAAATTGACATAATTTTATAAGAGGGGTCACTAGAAAGTTTGACATTTGTTAAAATAGGGGAAGGGGTAGAAGAACTAAAAATTGTGACGTAATTCACGATAATTTACATTTAAACTTTTCATTTTCAGTCTTTTAAATACATAACATAATGACATAAATGACAAATATTTCTGTTGGATTTAAAACTGACAACTTTAGCCTACATGTTTTTTTTTTAGGGTTTGAAATGATATTAAGCGGTTTTCTTTTCTTTTTCGTGTGTGTGTGCGGGGGGGGGGGGGGGGGTTTATTGGGCAAAATCTAGATATTAGACTGCACAAATAAAAATATGGTTCGACTGTTAGAATTTAAAGCCTATGTTATTCATAGTAGAAAAAAGAAAAAGACAAATACAATTTATTGGTCTGGTAAAGACGTATTTTTAAAATGTATGCACTGTTGTTTTGCATACACATTATGTTAAGGTACAAGCGCCTGCTCTTTATTACCGATCGAATGATCGGTCACCTTGTACTAGTATATATTACATACGAAAGTCCAAGTGGACTTAGTGGTTGATCCATCTATATGTACTAACTTGTTACAAAAAAAAAAAAAGACCATGAAACATTTCTAACTTTATAAATCTCAATTTTTAGACGTCTCGAGTAACTTGTAAATGTAATCAAGGGAGATAAAAGGCATTTTGATGTCGTAATCAATTGATATTTATTTATCTTTTACTTCATAATTTGTATTCAATAAAAATTTGTTTCGTATAATCTTATTTTATCGCTCATAGTTGTAAAAACATACATACAATTACCAACTCGTTAATTAATATACTTACATTATAAATATAAATGTAAAACACCTATTTAGCTACTATCTTGATTTAATTAGATCTTAATTTCTCCCTTTTTAGTGTTGAAAGGTACAATGTACCTAAAAAATTATCTACCCCGAGACATTTTTTGAAGAGTCTTATAATTAAGATAATGTCTTAATTATTAAGACTTGAAGATTACAAACGAATGGAGAGCCTAGAAGGCATACTAGGTGATTGTATGGCCAGCACCATGCAATGCCGCCTTTACTTTAACCATCAGAGCTGCGTAGACTAAAAAATCCAGACCCGAGGGAAAAAAATCCTAGCCTTCAATAGGATTCGAATCTGGGACCTTCGGTACGACAGAAGAAAGCGCTGCCGCTAGGCCTTAATTAAAAAGATGTTAAAAATGTCCAAATAAAAAACAACAACACAAAGATAGAAAATTAATTCATATAGGCCTACATCTATACAGCATGTACACCATACGCCTGAATTAGTACTGGTTAAGCCATTTAGCCAGAAGCGTAAGGTTCCGGTGGGATAGAAAACAATAAAAAGTACAGGAATGGTGAAAAGGGGGGGGGGCGGGGAACAAATAGTACAAGTTCAGTTCCTTATAGTGCAAACACTGAACTTGCGCACAATTGCATCTGAAAATATTAAGAAATAAATAATACTTTATATATCATTATCAATAAATGAAAAAAAAAAAGCCCAAATCCAAGAAAACCCCAGAAGGAGTTTCAAAAACCCACATAGTCTTAAAACCGCACATACATACATTCTAAAAACTCTATTTAAATAGTAGTACAACTTGACGTTTAAAAACAGTTTTGGTTAAAACATGCTTACAGAATTATAATGGTATCTTTCATATGTAATGCATAAGCGATGCGACATCCAACTTCAAGAATTTGAGAATGTATTCTATAGTATTATAATACCAACATTCACTACAAATCCGTCGATCATTTCAAATTTCAGCAAGACCGTACAAAGCTGCAGATTTGGTTCATACGCTTAAGACATATTTCTTTTCTTATCTTATACAATATAGACGCTCCTTCTATAAAAAGGTTATTGTGTCCTACGCACATCCGTGGTTTGATCTAGTCATGCATTTCAATGAGTGTTTTAAGTGATGATACGTGACTGGTTTTACTGGTTTGTTCAGGTAACCCATTCCTTGCCCGAATTTAACGCTTCAATCTTCTAAGTTTTCATCAAGTTACTGTTAATCTGTGCATGCCACCTTTATTGAAGCCTTACTCTATAAAAAACCGCCAAATGAAAAGACTTGAACGCCGTTACTTACTATGTCTGAATAAGAACATAGTCGTCGGCTAATCGTGCCACTTGTTCAATCTGGTCAATTCGTTGGTCAGCGATGTGTATGCAAAGAACGGGTTTTACACACTCGGGGAATTCTTCAATAATATTTAGAATTCTGAGCTTTTTAAAATCGTCCTTTATTTCCTTTAATCTCAACCACCGATCTAAATGTTTTTCTTTCAATCGCAAAAACTCTCAGTATGTGCCTCCTGTTTAGCCAGATTTCTAAACATCTTCATGTACGACTTAAACACGAGGTCATAACTCTTAATAACTGTTTCCTTAATGTACTGGTAATCATCAAGATGATTGTCTCGGAGGGAGAGAATAATATATTTAGCTTTTTCTTTGATCAAATTCCCTCTTACTCGTAGAGCCCTTTTATCCCGAGGAAAATCGTGATCTTTTGCGGCCCTCTCGAATAGATAAAAAAAAACAACAAATGGTTGGTCTCTCGGTCAGGAAATATAGGCATACGTTTTTTATATTTAAGCAATGATTAGGATACGTTACTTTGAGCGTCTTGCTTAGTTGCTTGAATTCTAGCCACATCTATTCGTATTTCAGTTGCTAGTTTTTCTTTTGCAATCCTGGTCTAGTGAAGCACTGTTTACAATTTTCAGTGGCTTTTTTTAACGCATATTTTATAAGTCTTTAGTAAAGTCAGGTAAAATTCAGAGCAGGGGAGACTTTGTGACACCCTTCAGACCTAAGGAATAAATCCTTGCCATACTAGGATTTAAACACGGGACCTTTTTGTTCGCACAGCGGACGCGATAGACCATGTGTACCATGATAGATTAAATGTTACTTGGTAGTCGGTTGCTGTAAAATATGCTTCTTCTTTAGGTACCAGGTCTGGAGCAGACATCGGCGGTCATGACTCTCCATTCTTCTCTGCTGTCAGCTAATTGGAAGAAGTTATTACTACTTATGTTGTACTTCGTGGCCCATTCGTTCAGGCTTTCTACATATGTTAGCCTTTGTCTTCCTCTGTCTCTCTTACCCGGTATTTTCCCGAACAAAGCCAGTCTTTCTATACCATTTTTCTATAGATGAGTCATAGGAATTTTATCTGTTCCTAATGGTTTTAATGAGTTCACTTGAGGTACATGCTGTTTTCAACACTTCTGCATTAGATTTCTTTTCAGTCCGTGATATTCTCATCATCTTTCTTAGCAACCACATTTCTACTGCCTTTAATCTTTTCCTTGTTATATTATCAATAGTCCAACATTCACACCAATATAGAAAATATGCTGTAAAATAGACTTTTTAAAAATGATACTGAAGAAAAACCTTCCTTTTATAATCTACAGATTGTCCTCACATTCCAGTTGCCAGCCTTGGTATTTTTCTCATAGAGAATGAGTTAGTCTGTCTATCAGCAGAACTTTTTAGTTTGGCTGACATGCTTCATAATCCCTGAGACAGTGCCTCCCTTCTCTGATAATGGCAGACATGTAATTAATTTTGATGTTTTTGTTTTAGGGTTGGTTTCTACACAGGTTCCCTACGCAGAAACCTACAAACATGCATGTATGCTGCAAACCTGGCCAGCTAGTATGTCATGGCCATAGAAACTGAAGACCACAATGCACCGGACCCTTAGATCAATGTGGTCAGACGCGATTACTCTACTTTTCAGTTTATAGAAATGTAGAAATTTATGTACAAACAATTTTTTTAATACTTAACATAACTATTAAATTATACATCCCAAAAGACCTGCTATATGCTGAGCTCGCTGAAGGCAAGAGAGCTACTCAGGTTCAAGGACATCTGCAAGCGTGACCTAAAGGCTATATATGTAGATGTCGGAAACTTGGAGAACCTGATTCAGAACACAAGTAGTTGGAGAAGTACCCTGCACACCAGTACAAATGCTGCAGGGGGCAAACTTCGCCTTATTGCGGAGCCTAAAAGAGCAGCGAAGAAAAGTAAAGAACATAGGCTGCCCCTGACAAACTCCAACGGTCCCGCTTTCAAGTGCCAAAGTGTAATTTCCATTTATTTCAGCGTGCCAACAGCCTAAGAGTCATCCTGCTCCAACACTCAGTTTCTTGTAGAAGAGATTAAATTGCCTTTTTTTAGTCTTCCGCGTGCCATTTTAAAAAAAAATAGCTCTATGTTCTAAGTCTGGCATGCGTGCCGCAGGTTACCGACCTCTGATCCTATGTATTTAAATAACTTAAGAAACATAAAATTAAATCGAAATATTTTAAAAATGATGTTGAATGTTACCTTTTATTTGCACCATGTGCATCCATTTGTAAATACCAATTAGGATGCCTTTTTACATCAAAGCTTTGAAACCTTGAGCTTCCTAACGAATCCCTACTGTCCAATATGCCAACACCAAGAATTTGCAAGCGTTTCCCCATCTCGAAATCCTCTACTCCTTCTGTCATTGGTCACACTTTGTAATAGTTTCCAGAAGTCCCGAATCTTGTAAAGCTTTTTGCTTAAGATATATCCTGCTCCACCACTATTGATTAGGAAAATTATTTTTATTAACAAAAGGATTTTCGTACATTGGATTCATGCAACTCTGTTCTGCGTTAGGACTCGACGATTTCTCATTATTAAAATGTTGTGTGCTTACGGACGTTTGTTAAGTTTAATTAGAATAGTATAAGATATATATTTTATTTCATTCGACGTAAACTGTAAGTTTGTCAGTTGTGTTATATATTATTGGTAATAATACTTCTATTGAGATTGGTTGAATATCAATACTGTAAGTTGTATTTAGTGACGTAAACTGTAAGTTTGTCAGTTGTGTTATATATTATTGGTAAAAATACTTCTATTGAGATTGGTTGAATATCAATACTGTAAGTTGTATTTAGTGACTGTTCAACACTTTCACTAACAATCTCTTCGAGGCTTTGACAAAGTTAATAAAACTCTCCAGGAACAGTAAAATATATAGATAAGTTTATTTACACACCTATATTTTTATGTCCTCACAATTCATATGAATATCCATGCACAATGATATCTATATATATTCACTCAATAGCATTGCAATTTATATAATCTAATTTACAGAATAGATTCACAGAGATCTCTCATATTATGTCCATTACAAAATCTCCACATAAAAATACAGCTTCTCTCTCCACAAAAGCTGAATGCCCACTACTCTACCAATGTCAAGTCTCGTAACCTTTCCTCCGATCTTTTCTAACCTAACACGTGAATTAACAACAATTCACTCCACTGCGCAATTATTATAGTCTCCGTTTGCTTTTGCTATCCAAGGTCAAGGTCTACTCTTCTTTTCATTGGTTATCTCTCTTTGACCATAGACTATTTATTATGTTCTATTTCAATCACTGACAAATACATTGTCTTGCAGTTTTCAGTTTTAACTATATACCTATCTGTTTATCTATCTATCGATATTTCTGTCTATCAAGGTATCTATCTATCCATTCATCTATTCATAGTTCTATCAATCTATCTACCCACCTTTCTATATATCTCTTATATATCTCGTTATCTCTAGTTTATATCTCTATATTTATCTATTAATCTATCTTTTAAATATTTATATGTAAACAACATTACCTTTGACAAATAAAACGTATCTTCTTACCACTGTATCTCTGTAACATTGTAAGCTTTCACGTTATGACAATAAATTCTCATTGTGAACTTTAATATAATACTATAACTCGAATATTTTTGAGAGAGAGAAGTACTCTTCAATCTACCTATCGATTCAACTCTCTATTGATTTTTTATTATAAAATGTCTTTTATTTCCTTGTAAATAAACCTTTGTATTAATGTATGTTTACTATTGAACTCTAATTTTCTACCCATTTATTATCCGCCTATCTGTCAAGCTCAACATATTGTACAAATAGGAACATCTATAACGATTATATATATTGTACCTGTGATAGCCTAAGCTTTAAATAGTTGACCAAAGTAGAGTGGATTATTTGGATTTTGCTCAGATAAGAAGTATCTCACGTTTTATGGAATTACAAAAGTATCATCGTCCATCTTGGAAACAGGAACAAAAATGTAGTCACATGACTGAATTAGTTTTCATTTTCTATGTAATGGAACTAGTGTTTATAGTTTTAATATATACATTTATTAATCCAATAAAATACATCTATCTACACAACCATTCACCCGATTCATATATCCATCAAAGTCCATCTTTTTATATAAACATCTACACAATCTATCCATCAAAGTCCATCTTTGTATCTAAACATCTACACAATCTATCCATCAAAGTCCATCTTTGTATCTAAACATCTACACAATCTATCCATCAAAGTCCATCTTTGTATCTAAACATCTACACAATCTATCCATCAAAGTCCATCTTTGTATCTAAACATCTACACAATCTATCCATCAAAGTCCATCTTTGTATCTAAACATCTACACAATCTATCCATCAAAGTCCATCTTTGTATCTAAACATCTACACAATCTATCCATCAAAGTCCATCTTTGTATCTAAACATCTACACAATATATCCATCAAAGTCCATCTTTGTATCTAAACATCTACACAATCTATCCATCAAAGTCCATCTTTGTATCTAAACATCTACACAATCTATCCATCAAAGTCCATCTTTGTATCTAAACATCTACACAATCTATCCATCAAAGTCCATCTTTGTATCTAAACATCTACACAATCTATCCATCAAAGTCCATCTTTGTATCTAAACATCTACACAATCTATCCATCAAAGTCCATCTTTGTATCTAAACATATACACAATCTATCCATCAAAGTCCATCTTTGTATCTAAACATATACACAATCTATCCATCAAAGTCCATCTTTGTATCTAAACATATACACAATCTATCCATCAAAGTCCATCTTTTTATCTAAACATCTACACAATCTATCCATCTAGGTTTCTGAGAATCTATCCATCCAAAAATATATCCATTGCAGCCTATCCAGCTGTCCATCCATCCATATATCATTTTATCCATCCAGTATCCACTTATCCACCTGTCTCTTTATCTATCTGTTCAACTACTCATTCAAACATACATCTATCAGTCAATTAATTCATCTATCTATCTATCTTTCTATCTATCTTTTTATCAATCCATCTATCTAACTATCTATCTATCTATCTATATATCTATCTATCTATCTATCTATCTATCTATCTATATATATATATATATATATATATATATATATATATATATATATATATATATATATATATATATATATATATATATATATATATATATATCTGTCTATTTAAATATCAACCTACACATGCTGATAATAGTTATTTAGTGTACAAAATAAATAGCATTGAGATATATACAAATGCGGCGGATTTACTTGAAATGTTAAATCCTTAAATCCTTTTCCTCTGCAACAGATTGATAATTACTGATTATGTTTATACTTAAGCAAAAATTAGAAGACTTTGAGTTTGCGGATGACCTGGCCATTCTGTCCCACATATTACTTCCGGCCTAACTACGACTCGCGGTGTCGCCACTGTGGGAGGAGGAGGAGACAGTGAAGCATATCCTGCGGGTGTGCCCCCGTCTCGACGATCGCGGAGATGGGACGGGTGACCCACTATCCACTGATCTCAACGTAGAAAGAGCCGTGCTGAAACGCACGGCTGAGTTCTTGTTCTACAAGGGAATAATACTCCCAGTTCTCGCTTCAAATAGGAGTCCCACAGATTACAAGATATGCAAGAGAAGATCACAGCGTTGAGTGAGACTGGAAAAAGAGTAGGGTTAAAAATAAACCATCAAAAAACAAAACGATCGAAAATAAAACACAAACAAGATGGCGACATACAAGTAGCAAACCAAAGCTTAGACCAAGTGAATCACTTTGTGTACCTAGGAAGTGTGGTAAGTGTTTTTCAGGAGGAACAGACGAGGACATCGAACGTTGTTTGGAGTTCTACATACACCTCTGTCAAAGCAATAATTTGGTAAATAAAGATCTTTAACACAAACGTTAAAACGGTCCTACTTTATGGGTCCGAAACATGGCGAATGACAGAGATAACTAAAAATAGACTCCAGACCTTTGTTAACAGATGCCTAAGAAATATACTCAAAATAAAATGGTTCGACAAGGTAGACAACTCCAAGCTGTCTAATGTCTATTTAGTAGGGACTTGAATTCTTTCCTTCATTAAAGATGATTAATAATTTAGCGTAAGTGCAACTAATGCTTTAAACTTTAAACCATGTCATTATTTTTTTTATTGTACAAATAATATTCAACATAATATAAAATGAAATTTATAACGTATTGATTCTTTTAAAGACGTCTTTTCGTTTTAACAGCCACAATCAACAATTATTTAATTCACACTACATTAACAAATGTTACGCCTTCCTGTGTAGCTAACAATTTACAACTTAAAACTCACAATTAGTAACACTCCAATAACTAATAATATGGTAGCTAGCACAGTTTTCATAATCTGCTTCCAAAAAATAGATATAACATGAGAGTGCTGCACTTTTCTTCGTTTAGGCATATACAAGTGTATAAGCCCTAAATTTTATACAACTGAGTAAACCAAGTTGAAAGACAAATTATTTTTTTAAAACTTTTATAATTGTTTGATTTGTAATTTAGATTCCTTACTTCAAACATATTAAATTGTATATATGACATACGATAGCCCACGTGGACTTAGTGGTAGATCCATGTAATAATTTGTTACAAAAAAAGGCCATGAAACATTTCTAACTTCTTAAATTTAAATTTTTAGACGTCTCGAGTAACTTGTGAATGTAATCAAGGGAGATAATAGGCTTTTTCAGGTCGTAACGCATTACTATTTTTTTCTTGTTTTAAATCATAATTTGCATTCAATTAAAAAATTAGTCGAAAAGACTTATTTTATCGCTCATATTTAAAAAAAAACATACATAAAATTACCAACCCATTAATTAATATATAATAAATATGAAACACCATTTTAGCTACTATCTTGTTTTAATCAGTTCCCAATTTCTCCTTAATAGTTTTGATAGGTACAATATTGTCACGTACCCGCCTTCTCGTCTTATCCAGTTAATGGGATATTCAAAGCTTTAATATCAAGGCTCTTAGTCTTAAGGGGTATGAGCTAGATTGCGAGTAGTGATCTATGTTACACTATCCAACGAATATATAAGTACATAACATTCAGAAAGATAGGCCCGAGTTCAGCTTTATAATGAATAGTTTATAATAAATAAAGAAATAACAAAAGAAATATACCAGAAAGTTACATACATTAATCAAACATGAAATCATAATATCTTCTTATAGGTATAAGATCACCCAAGAGAATAGCAAGAAAATAGCGACTCTGATCTTGACATAGATCAGGAAATATTCGCCTATAACTAATATATGAAAGAGGCATTCAAAGAAATATCCTCAATATAATTAGCAATAACCGTACAATAGTACAATACTATAATGTTATAGTGTTTCAGTGTTTCCGTTATTATTATAAAGTGTTACTATTATTATACAGTGTTACTATTATTATACAGTGTGCCTAAAGTTATCATTGTAAATCTCACTTTCGCTTTTAAAAAATCTGAATAAAAACACTGTCTTGCACGGTCAGGCCTCTCTCAAGCAACTGACTAGCAAATGAGGAAAAAGTCCCCTCCTAAACCTAGCGCATGGATCGCTAAAATAACACCACCCCAAAACACTTCATGGGTCGTTCACACAGTGTACACTTTGGCACGTAACAATATACCTAAATATATATCTCCGGATACATTTTTTGAAGAGTCTTATAATTAAGATAATATCATAATTATTTAAGACTTGAAGATTAAAAACAAACGAATGGAGAGCCAGGTCCAGAGCCTAGATGGCATACTTGGTGATTGTGTAGCCAACACCATGCACAGCCGCCCTTTCCTTACCCCAACTAAGAGCAAGTACCCATCAGAGCTGCGTAGACTCAAATTCCAGACCCGCGGGGAAAAATCCTACCCTTCAATAGGATTTTATTCCGAGACCTTAGGTAAGGTAGAGGAACGCGATGCCGCTAGGCCACTTTAAAAAGATGTTACAAACGTCCAAGTAAAAAAAAACAACACACACATTGAAAATTCATTCATATACATTCTATACAGCCTATACAACATACGCATGAATTAGTACTGGCTAAGCCATTTAGCCAAGAGCGGAAGGTTCCGGCGGGATAATGGAACAAGTAAAAGCTACGGGAGTGGTGAAGGCAGGCCACACGAGAGGGAGGCACAGCCGGTACGCCGTACCGGGGCCCATGAGAGTTTAGGGGGCCCAAGAATATTAAAATTAAAAATTTAAATGGCAATTACGCAAGTATTTTTTAATTTTGCTACTAAGCTAAGAGGAGATGCCCCAAAACCTCCTTCAATCTCACGTCCCGCTGGGGCCCTTAATTTTGATATTGTTTGAATGTGTAGACCTACTTGAGCATTTTGTTAAATATGCAATGAAGCCTTTATTGTAATATAGGGCCTAATTATTTTCGATATGATTTAGGATCTATTTTTTTTTCTGTAATTTTGGGACCTGTTTAACATAACAGAGTGATCAAACAAAGACTAATTTATATTATTAGCGTCTCTGTGATTGAAAATAATTTAAAGTGACAAAAAACTATTAAAAAAAAATTGTGTATGTCCATAATAAATATTAGGACTATGTTTGATAACTAGTTTAATTGAAACACAAAAACATATAACTTTCATCATAAAAACTCAACCATCGGGAATATCATTATACTGCTGCGAGTGTATAAATTATAATGTGTTAGATCTACCGCATTTCGAAATCCACAAAGACTAGAATAATTTCCTAGAACCTGTTGATTTTTTTGTCCCTATTATTTTATTCTGTATTTTAAAATTGTACGTCCGAAACGAAAGAAACATAAAAGAATTGTTTAATTTAATCCCGAAGAAAACAAATTGCAAACTCAAATGAACAATTTAAAGAAATTTAGAGTAGCCTATTGCGGAAAAAGTAGAGAAAAAACGTAGCCTACATATTAACTAAGCATTTAACACGAAATAAATAAGTTAACAGTGATTTCTCAATCATTTATGATATTTAAACGGAAACCAGAATGAATAGGCCTATACATTAAATTGTTAAACTATTTTTTGTTAGAATGTGTCATGTAATAATTTTAATAAATAAAAAAGACGAAATGAAATCAAAGTAAACATTTCTTTATTTAAATGATGAAGATTATTGGCAAATAAACATGAATGTATTTTATTCACAATTTAAATGCATTTAAATTATTTATATTATGTATGACTAAGTGATAGATCAAATATTACATATCTGCTAGCATTAATTGTCATATCTAGCCCGATGTAGCAAAGATGGTTGAATTAATACTATTGTCTCTGTGTAGTATCTGTTTCTGATAATCTAATTAATTTATACGTAAGATAACCTTTAAAGACCAAGTGAAGAGGTTTTTCTCAAAGGAACGAGATTTGGAATAGCCTCATACGGCAGTGACGTATCACAAGGGAAATAAATAAATAAAAATAGACGCTATAAATCTATATTTAACCATTTTGTTAAAAAAAAGAACCGGGAAAAGATTCAAAACATGTGGCAATAGATTCAAAACACGTGACAATATTCATTTTTCCTAGTCGGAATCCTTTATGTTACGTCACTTTCCTATATTGCCGGAAAAAAACCCATCTCAAACGGCTACGAGATTTGGAGTAATCATTCGAAAAATACACACATTTAAGTGCAAATATTGAACTAATTACTTAAAATGTATCTTTGATATTTTGTATAAATGTTTTTTTTAACATTCAGATACTGAATACACTATTTACTATCAAAATCAAATGTTAACTCAATTTTGATAAAAAGCTCTTCACTTGGTCTTTAACCTTTCTAGAAGTCACAATCAAACATTAAAGGGAACCGTTGTAAAGCTCTAACTAAAAAAAAGGCATCTTGAGCAAAATTTCTGACAATGTACACTCTGTCTATTATCAAACATTAAATAAAGTTTTAAATCTTCATCATCATTCTAAGAAAATATGTTTTTATAGATATCCATTGATTTAGCTATTATTTTTATAAAATTAGTTTTTACTATGCCTCGTTTAGTAGCAGATTTGATAAGTGAATCAACTCAAAGTTTTGTTCAATTCTGGTTTTTAGAATATTTTAAAAAATTATAATTGGATTAATTGATAAGCAGCGATTTAGGTGCACGCTTAACGTTTTAACACTTAGTGTCAATGTATTGTGAAATCACCCAGTAAATAGCACACACATAAAATACCTGCACATATACATTTATTTGAATAACTTCTGTTACGATCACAATCCCTTTGTGGTCAGAGCCGTGTAAATGTTGTTGATAATTTTTGTTTGTCCTAGGGTAGACTTTGGGTATTATTATTTATTTTTCAGTATCACACGAACTCTTTATGTTCCTGGGAACAAACTCAGAATTTGCGTTCTAACAGTTCCTTTCCTTGAAGTTGTAGTTGTAAATAATTATATATTATAGTATTGTAAACAATAAAGTTAAATATTAAGTTGACAAGGAAGCTTCAGTGTAAATGATTCTATCAAGAATATATTTTAATTTAGGTGATAACTCTGATATTTGCAAGTATGTACAAGTATCTATGTATAGATGTAGTATTTAAAGGCAATCATGAAATAGTGCCGACACAAGCGTCAATCCAACAGACTCAAAAGAAATTATCTCGAAACTGACTGCCTAGCTGGGCGCCCAACGCCTTTTAATACTCGCGGAGAAGAGCGGGGAAAAGACCTATTAAAAGAAAGCGGTAAAAATAATGGTATCATTTACAAAAATCATAATAAAAACGATAGTTTTAACGTGAACTTCCATGTACGTAAAATAATAAACTATTCCAAGCTATTCCGAGAATTTGAGGTCGGTACAAGAGTGGATTCCTAGAATAGTCTAAGCTTAATACCTCCTTAAAAACTTGCGTTGAGAGATAGCTATGGGCGTATTAATACATGACACTTCATTGAAGTAAAAGTAAATGCATGTAGAATTTCACAAGTTGCATTGATATGAGAGCAATGATAAAAAATAATACAACAAGCAACTATATATGCCAATATAATTTTAAATGATATGTCAAATATAATATATAAGACTAAATATTGACTAGAAAGTAACTGCTCTTTTTATAAATAGTAAACCGTAAGGTTAAAAATAATCATGCATGCACATAAAACAAAGTAATTAAAGTATGCTTAAAGCACTCTCTGCATAAATTAAAAAGCCTTTGCAAATATCTTGAATACATTGCGCTGTAAAATAGTAATCGATTCCGTTTTCTTTAGAAAAGACATGAAGGCTGGTCCTAGCTTCTCCAATGACACAATTCAGACCCCAACCCTTCAACAAGGGCAAGGAGATTGTGATGGATAAGGCACACCTTTCGTTATCGACCATCCAGGGTCACAATGTAGGCTTTAAGATGCACCCACTAGAGGGAATCTGACAAGATGCAGGCCAAAACAGCTGACGACATCTTCAAAAGATGGGGTTACAATTCGACAAAAAAAGAATCATTGATCACGTCAGAGAACCCTGGATATCTATGTCAATAGCTGGCATGCATACCTTAAAGAGTTGTTAAAACGCTAAGTAGCCTTTAAACACTCACCATAAAAAAAATGGATTTTTTGGTACCTTTATATAACCATTAAGACCTGAAACACTTTTTAATTACTTTTAATTTAATATGAGATTTAATAGTTTACATAATAAATAAATAAATATTATTGACTTCATCTTGATTGAAAAGGAAACATTAATTTTAGCGAAAAAGTATTGTTATCAAAAGTGTTTAATATATTAGAATAAAAAAACAAAACAATTTTGTAACAGTTTCTACAATAAAAAAAAAAAAGTTTTACTTTTTTTATGGTGTGGGACATTGTTTATAATAATGTCACTGTAATTAAAAAACAAAACTGCTTTCATGTGAACTGGTAGATAGGAGTAGTCAAATGATAATTTTGTATCAATTTAACAAATAAGATGACAACGTATTATATTATAATATATGCTAACAATTGAATACATATATAAAAGTAGTAATAATATTTAAACAGTATAGCATAACTCTCACAGTATTAAAACTTGCACTTCTGAATCTAAGTTGTATATTGTCTGTTGAGGTTCTGAAGGCTTGGCAAGATTCCATAAGGTTTTATGTGGTAAACAAAGTACTCGAGCACGTACATTTCATCCTGAGATACATAGTGGAAGCTGATTGCGTAGTCGCTAATATCCTGGAATGAAAATGTAATTAAAAAAAAAAGTTATTTATCTACACCATAGAACCTTTAGTGGGGCGATGACATTCCCGGGGGCGATTGGGGGGCGGTGAAGGGCAAGTGGGCGGTACAAACGTACCTGATATATTTTAACACCTCAGCTATATGAATCGATTAGTTTTTGGAGGATGAAATGTGATGTAAACGCAAGATTACGCAAGTGCCGCTAAATATCTGATATCTCCCAACATTATGCCTACATATTATTATATTAATAAGCAATAGGAATTGCAGTGCCTTTTTGATGAAGAAGGGTCTGTATTTGGAAAATATAGTGTGCGGCCGGCTGGTCCTGTGTTTGGTTCACCGGACTGTCAACCCTACTGACAGATCATTGTCGCCCTAACATCTGCTAATATTTATGATATTTTGATCTCAGTTTAACCGAGATGTCCTTAATGTATTTTAAACCGTCTTCAAAACGAGATAACTATAGTAAAGCGGTATAGATAAGTAGTAATCATACAAACTGGCTAATATTGTAATGTTTGAAAATATACATATAAATTCTTTAGTCATATAATATTTATATAATTTTCAAATACATTTTACAGTTAAATCGCTTCATGGTTATAAATTGTAAGCCGTTTATTTTTTATAAAAGAAAAAAAAAAGAAATATTAGCTCAAATAAAACGGGCTAATTATCTCCCTTGAACAAATTTTTTTATTTTTCCCCATTTGATTCAATAATGATGCTGAACATGTTCTGTTTTGTAATATAACAAATATTACTGATTATTAGACCTAAGGCTTTTGCAACCAAAATTGATACCAAAATAGACAAAGTGCTAGCAACACACCAGGCAAACGATTCACATTAATATTGATTTATTTAAACCTTTTGTTAAGGCGATTTTTTTATCTATTAATTCTTAAATATGTTTCCTTTTCAGTTTTTTTTAAAGATAATTAATCACACAAAAAGTCTAGTCGGCCTAAAAAAATTGCTGAAACTATAGTCCAGATGGGCTGAAAAGGGGGGGGGGTGGTGAGCGGAACATTTTTTTTTAATAGGGGGCGGTGAGCCGAAAAAGGTTGAGAACCTGTGATCTACACTTTACTAATAATTTTGAAATGCTTATATGACATTATATAACATTCGGGCATGTAATGGGTCGCCTGAACAAACCAGGAAAACAATTAACTTAACATCATTTAAAACATTTAAAAAGATGCAAGACTAGACTCGGACCTCGAATCAGCGTAGGACGCAAAAATCTTATTTATATAAGGAGCGTCTGTAATATATAAGATAAGCTAAGAAGACACACTTTAGTCAAACATGCCATATGTGCATCGAAATTAAATTCAACTATAGAAATTGTTTTTTTAAGAAAAGGAAAATAGTGTTTTTTATTTTTATTTAGTTTTTGTTATAGAGAAAACATATAGCATATGATTTTACATAAATTGATATTGATATCGATAAAAATGGTCTGACGAAGCTTTCCAAGTATACTTAGTAATGTTTAGACATTAGACAAAGATTTTCGTTAAAAATACTTTATACGCATTTTTGTAATGCATAAAACTTGTGGATGACACTCTATGAAAAGCATACCACATTTAGTACGCAGAGCGATTTTCAATGGTTTACAGTATAACCACGTAAGAAAGAATATTTAAGTCTATTCTACTCGAAAATGTGTGCTAGTGCAGGATGACTTTTAAGCCTTTGTCACGCAGAATAAATTCGAAATCCTAAGTTTGGCACTATATAATCAAAATTTGCCGGCCTCTGAATTTCGAACTTTGCCACCCACAAAAAACAGAGATACAAAGGTGAAATCAATTTATAAAGGCCATAATTAAACTTATTAAGTAGATGAAAATAACATCCATAAAAACCTTAATCTCCAATTGTTTCATTCTTTTTTTTTTGAACAGATTGTACTCATAGATTAACATTTATTTCTCTTCTTTCACTAATTTAAACTACATCATTAAAATAGTTTTCTAACCGCCTTTGCGCCATAAGCATCCATTTTAAAATACCAGTTCGGGTAATTTCTTAGAAGATGGTCCTTAAAATTCATGCAATGGAACCTTGACCTCCCTAAGGCATCCCTGCTGTCCTCTATCTTGACACCGAGACGTCCCATGCATTTCCCAAATTCAACATCCTCATAGCCTCCGTCAGTGTTACAATCACTTGAGCTGTTCCCGAATCTCCGTAAGGCCTCTCTGCTAATGACATAGCCTGCTCCTCCACTAAGCGCAGATGGTAAACAGAAAAATAAAAATATTATGTTACAGTGATCGTATTATTTTTCAGATCTACATTCATTGGTTAGTTTCGTAACTATTAAGTTAAAATTATATTGACAATTTCAGTTTTGAAATTGAAATATATGACTTTAATATTATTTAATTAAGTTGTAAAAAACGATGTGCTATCTAAATATCTATATTTAAATCTATATATCTGTCTTTCTATCCATCGATCCATCCAGTTGACCACGATTCCGTCTTTGTATCTAGTCTATGTAGCTAAGTATCTAGGCATCTTTTTATGTGTCTATGCATTTATATGGAACCATCTATCAATAAACAATCTCTATTCCTTTATCCATGCATTTATCTATCTATTTGTCGCTCTCAGTTTATCTATCTATTTGTCGCTCTCAGTTTATCTATCTATCTATTGTGCTGTATTCGCTAATAATAGTTTTATTTTGTATTGGTAAATAATCTCTAACCGATATACGCTTTTTTTGGGTTGCTACATATGACTTCATCTTGAAAGGAATCGCGCAAAAGTTCTAGTTTTTGAGCGATCTTAATGTCTTAGTGAAGAGCGAAAGCTTGTATATATTTCTTTTCTGTATTGATTTCTACTTTTAAAATATTAAACTGAGTTTTATTCCACACTGTGTTCTAGTAAACAAATAAGATTTAACGAGCCAGTCATTAATTTGACAATTACACTTTCTACTTATTTATACGTCACGGTAACTACACAGCGACCACCATGCAGTTCATCCCACCATCTTCTATGCATATATGTAACTCTCTATTTATCTATATATCTATATATTTAAATATCCATCTGCTATATATCTTTCTCTAAATCACACTTTCTTTCCTCCAGTCACCCTGTCGGTATTTATTTATTTCAGACTGTTTGTAAGTTTTAATGCTAAGAACCTAATCATCTCTTTAGCTATCACTCAATACACATAATACACACTAACACACTCGTATAGACTACAGAAATCAGACCTGTGGTAGCCTTGCTTAAAACCAGCATTGAAATGATGACCAAAGTACAAAGGCTCATCGGGATTCTTTTCAGACAAGAAATATCTCAAGTTTTCTATGATGACAAATGTATCATCGTCAACCTAAGATATAAGAAACATAAACAGACTGAGACATATAAAGATAAAAAAAAGTATAAAGACGCTAAACTAGCACCATACATGTAGTTTTAGTATAAATAGATGAATATTGAAGGTAAACAAAGTAAAACCTTCAAATGTATAGGTACAAATGACAGTTTCTGCTAATGCTTGACTTATAAATGCTTTTTATTCTACAATATAAGACTTCCGATTCATTACTTATCAAGCTGTCGTTTGCGGGTTTGCGGTTTATATTTTGTTTTAAAATGGCATTGTCTATTGATTGATGTCAACGATTGATGTTAATAAATTTAAATTTCACTTATAAATCTGAAGAAAGCCTTAATCATAGACGACTGACTATATAATCAACGAAACATTATTTTTAGCATAAGAAAATGGTTATATTAAAGGGTGCTGATAACACCTCCACTGTGATTAAAGAAAAATGACGTTTACTTTGTAAGTTTTCTCATTATTATAACTTGAAACTAAAACTAATATTTTTTTAAAGGTTTAAGATTTAAATAGACATATTATTGTTGATTTGTGTCGTTAATCTCTATAGTAAACAATTCAAAACTACACTGCCATGTCAGGGTAAAAATAATGCCATTACACAATATACTTAACATGTCCTTAACACACAAAAACAAAATAAACCAAATATAATATGACAATTTGATGGGCGAATGTAGTTTTATGACAACGGTAATAAAAATTTATAGAGCAGTGGCGTAGCTAGGGTCAACTGCGCCCGGGGACATGACACAAGTCTGCGATCCTTTACGGTTTATACGGGTCGTTTTCGAAGCATCTGGTATTTTAATATATGGTTTTTATTGGTCATTTTCGAAGCATCTGGTATTTTAATGAAATAGTATACAGACTAATAATTTTCTTTACGATTGTAAACAATTTATTACTAATTATACATGACTGGAATAGACATAGTCTACAACAAATTGATCCTCCTTGATTTGACTGTCGCAAGCGCGTCAATAACGTTTTCAAAATTAATACTCTCAAGTGTTTCTCATTCGATGCTAAGTAGTGCAAGATCACTCAGACGATCTTGTCCCATTGTAGCACGTAAAAATGACAAAATAAGCTTCATTTTGCTGAGGAACGCTCACAGCTTGCAATTGAAACAGCATTGTTAAAAGTATTTGCAGTGAAATGCGCAGATTCGGAAATACGTCTCCGATTTCTGTGCACAATTTGTGACTATTGACGTCAGTGTCGTAGAAATTTCCAAAATCTAATTAATTTTGACGAAGTGTATCGACATTTGTCTCAGCGAGAAGAGTTTTGACGTCTAGTAAAAATCGAAATTTGGTGTTTATCTTTTTTAGACGTAAAAACCGTATGGATATATCCTGTTGGAGTCTATCAATTACGCTGTTCATGACACGTGCAATTTCTTCTTCTGCAGTAAGTCCTGCGTCTCTTGCTAATTATTCAGGCATCCTCCGATGTCGTCAAATCCTTCTGTCAACCTTGAGTCCCCAAGTTTTGCATCTTGTTTTTTTCCATTCTCTACCGCAACCTGCGTCAAATTTATCACGAATGTTGACAAGTTCTTGCTCTAGCGATTCATGATCAGATGCTGTGCTTCCTTGAAATTCATAGTAGGATCCTGCAACTGTTTCTGGACACGATCAATTTTCCCAAGTATGATGTTCCACAAATGTAACTAAACTAGGAAGTTAAATTCTAATATACCTGCCAGCAAAGTTTCTGCATCACTTCTGGTGTCAGGCGTCAACAGCCCAGCTAGTTTATCTAGTCAATAGGTTCTCAACCGGGGCATTATCGCCCCCGGGGTGCGGTGAGAAGCTTTAGGGGGCGCTGACATTCTAGGGGGCGATTGGGGGACTGCGTCTTTGGAATGTATTTGAATAAAACATAAAAATGATTATTTGATGGTTACTTTTTTTTAGTTTGAAAAATTCCACATCCACAAATCTGATTAATTGAGAAAGCTGTTTCCGTTGTCCTAGATCGGGTGTTGAGTCAAGTAAGATACCGTTTTTTTTTCTGATTTAATTTAACAGCTGATTTCTTACAGTCGATGGATAAATTCATTTTGGATTTCCGGTGATAAATAAGATACTGAACCTGGATTTTCTCAGGGCATGTTGTATGTGTTTTTCTAACAGTGGATCATATCTACTATATACTGAGCAACCTGTTTGATCACAGAGAGAGAGAGTTTCCAACATTTTTATCCTCGTCCTTATCCAGATGTTCATAGTTCCTCATGGCCACGCAGTGCCAAAATTTGTGAAACTAGAAACATAATACAGGTAACTATTCTTTTCAAAATATCGCGCCAACGTTGTTTTTCCAATTGAATTTGAGCTTGGACCTTGACATTAATTCCAATTTTAACAATTATCCTCCGCTCGGCTTTTTCCATGTAGTAAAAGCTCTGGGTGATTGAGCGTGTTTAGTTGATGATGTAAACAATAGACAACAGAAACAGTAAGCAGCTTTATTTATTGGTGAATATAATAGCCACGAGCGATTTACTTCATCTCCATTTGCTAGTCAGCGTTTAAAACATGACACAGTAATTGGACGTTCAACTGCTACTGACGATAGACTGCGTCTGTGCTGAAAGGGAATCAATTCATCACGAAGAGGATGTGGTATACATATGTCCCACCCTGCTTCTCTAGCTACGCCACTGGTATAGAGCGATTGCAATAGGTGTGGTTTAGGTTTTTGGTGTCGTAATTATGTAAATAGCGGCCATGATGGTGATAATGGGGAAGAAAAGAAAATTTTGCATGTTTATTTTACACGCAAAATATAAGAAATTAGTTTGCATAATCTTGATATATAACTGCCATAATAGTTCTTAGTAGTCCGTCCACGAATAACAATATTTTAGGCTTTTATAGTTTTTCAAAATCTCTTGTGAAACATTGCATAGCCTACCTTATGCTTTACTTTTAGATTGTGAGTTAGTTTTCGACAATCGACATCTTCAATTACATTTTCTGCACTTACGGATCCTATTCCATTGAATTTGAATGGTTTAAAATTTAGCTTTGAATGTAAATTTTCATCGCAGGTTAGTGTTTTATATATTGTTTACGTTATATTGTTGAAATTATTATGTTATTATGTATACAACTACTGTTTAAACCCCATCTTTTCCGTCTACATTGTGATTTAATACTATTTGGGTCTCTACCGTTAATTTTCTCCTTTTTAACTTAAACAACAAGCACAAGGCTATATTAAAATCACTATCGACACTTGTTAAGTCAGTTTAAACCGGATAGGAAATCCAGACAGCTAGTCTACGTCTAAAGCCAATAGATGAGCTGGAAAAAAATGTTCGCGCCAAACTATTTATAGCAAAGTTTACCCGCTTAAATGCATGAAAATTTTTGGTCGCGGCACTAGTAAGCTGTGACGTATGCTAATTAGCCCCTTCCTTTTTCTGCCGATAGATGTACAAGCCCCAGCAAGTTTAGTTCAGCTAAAGACTCCGGTGTGTGAGGATGTGTGTTACTGCTTCCTACACATTGTAATTTATTTCTTCATTTTACTGCATTACAAATTTGTTGCTTCGTTGGAATCATATTAAAACTTCATCTTTATTACCATACAAACCTTGTGATGCTTACTGATTTTACAAGTTGGGTTGAATTGAAATTATTTGGCCTTACTGGAGGAGTAGCGAACATTTAGCACTATCGTCAGAGAGACACATAGCCTGGAGACCTCTTTGGATTTCATACCTTAGACTAGTTACATGTAGCCAGATTGTCGCTACAACGTAACAAAATGATGACATTTAAAAATAAAACCCCCTTAAGGCTATAGTAATACGGCTACCGTTTGTCATTACTAGACAAAGTAAACAAATAGCAAATGCTTTTTCTCACGTTATTGTAATCACTCTATAGGATAACGATTCATTATGGCAGTAGGCTATTAATTTGGTGTATCATAATATATAAAAAAAGATGTGTAAATGAAGTTATGAAAACAACATTTTTCGTCATTGGGTTGTATACTTAGTTTAATACAACTTGGTCAAACATTCTGATAATATATTTACATTATTACGGTATTTCAATAAACCTAATGATACAAACAAACAAAAAATATTTAAAAACTGAGTAGGGTCGTATAGTAGCAATAGTAGCATAAGAGCTATGTGTTGCACGCCACATCTAGCTCATTCAAACATGTGGATGTTTTAAAAGTAAGACTAAAGTAACATTTAAATGATAATATTTACTATCTAATATATGATAAATAAAAACTACCAGAACTTATAGCTAGAAATTAGGCCTACCTTGTAATATAATAATATATGTTTCTTTTACACTGACCTTCATAAACCAATCTGCATCGTTAAAATGATTTTCGTACAGATATCTAAATGCCGATCTGGTCTTTGGAGTTAAATTCGAATATCCTTCAGTGACATTTAAGGCAACAGCTGGAAGATCTGGATCAGCTTTTGTACTGTATAAACATATCAATAAACATATTGTCATAAATATTGTTTTTCCTAGAATTGGAACACGCAATGTTTATTCTTCTTCCCCCTCTTTTTCTCATTAAACAGTATTTTGTGGGCGGGGCTTAGGCTTCCGATCGCCTGACGCTTAGTGGGAAGACAAATGATTCTACTTAATGTTGGGATTCTGTGTTGATCTCAAATTCTCAGGGTCTGGGAACGACTCATTATTTAATAGGGGAAGTTCCTATCGTTTTGTTATGAGTTTTGTAATGATACCATGATTTTCACCCCTACTGGTAATGGGTCTGTCCCTTGCACCACTCGGATGGTATTTAATGATTTGTTTTGTCTGAAAGACGGAGAGTTTCAAAATATGTTCCTTTGAGAACGTTTGTGTTTGCATTATTTTATTCTAACTGTACATAATAGATATATTGTATATATTGAACCTATCACCTGAATTAAACTATCAACAACAGTTACACTTAAGCGTCCTTGTCAAGTTACTATTCTATTGTGTTGTATACATTACTATAAGATTTATCTACTACTCTAATGTCCAAGAAAGGAAATGTTGGAACACAAATACTGTTTCACCTGTTTACATTTAGCTTGGTGATTGCTGTTTTCGATTTTATTGGTTCAATTAACTGGACGTTATAACAACCTGTTTATAAGTGGTACGCATTACAAATATCCTAAACTCTAAAAACACATTGTATTTAATAGCCTAATCCTAAAATTAGCTACTAAACTAAGACCACATATATAAGTTTACTTATTTAACAATTTAGAAACATTTAAAATTTATTATACTGATTATTCGTATTCGTTAGTATTGTATTTTGATCAACATACAGAAGAGAAAATACGAATAAAATGTGTCTTTTATTCTGTCTTTAAAATAAGTAACATTGTCGATTTCTTTAAATGTCCATTAAAATGGTCATATTATTTCCTCGGAAACATGATATACGCTAAATAATTACACTAAGACTTCAAAGAACTTGCCTAAAGAAAACCAGGTGGTCGCAGTGTTTTCCCCACGTGTCTCTGACAACTTTTGCCCTCGTATCGTGATATTTTGGAGCCGTCATGACCCAGATAAAGACCTTGACCTGTTTCTTTAGTTTTACTGCGATAGTATCGTCATCTGTTTGGTAAGATGAAATACAGAACTCCATGAAAAAAACAAACTTTTTTTTCATTTATAACTTTTACAAAGAACAAAATTAATACGATAATAAAAATGTGTGGCGCTACAGCATACTTGCTACAGTGTTAGAATAATTTAGGCTTAACACGAACGCAAAGACGACTGTCATTGATTTCTAGAAACATATTTCATTATAAAGCAATATAAGAAATATTTTAATGTTAATACATTTTACATTGTCGATTGCACATTAGGTATTAAAGTTGTAAACGAAATTTGCATTTCTTACAGATGAGAAAGTTAGCGTAATCTTTTTTTTTTTTTACATGAGAGAAATATATTTTCTTCTAAAATGTAACCACGTTACTTACATCAAGTTGTTCTATATGGCTAGTAAAGTGACTTCTAAGATCTATGCATATACAATAAAAAAGTAAGGACAGCATAATGTGAAGGAGTCTATAAATTTTCTCAGTTCCAAAAATAGGGTAGACTTGCACCCTTGTAAAAAAAATTCATTTTTGCATGCATTTCAATAAAAGATCTTCACAATAATAAAACAATCCGATGTTTTTAGTTCACAGCGTACCGCCATTATATTGCAACAACATTGTTTCGGCAAATAGAAAAAGCGCTTACCATTAGTCTGATAATATTTACAGTATTTTGACATTAAGTGCTACTCTCAACGATCTGTGTCAGCTAAATTAAATTGACCTATTGTATTGCCTCATCTGTGGCTCTATTTGAGATCTTAATATTTAGAAAAAGATTATTTGTATTATATTTATTGTATTTTCTGATGGTTGATATTTATGAATTGTTTGCATGTCTTTGAATTACGCATTGACGGTGTGGGATACCCAACCAACAACACCTGATATCTATGCTGGAGATGACTCAACGACGTGCAGCTCGACGTGTCTTACATGACTACGGCCTCAAAACAAACGCCCCTTCTTTGGTGGGCAAACTCTATCTTGAGCCCCTATAACAGTGATCGGCAACATTTTTATAATTGTGTGAAAAAGTAGAATTACTTTTTCATTCAGCGTGTCATGAGTATAAAGTAAACACTGCTCTGGCAATCAATATCTTGTAGGAAAGACTTATATTAACTTTTTGTGAGTCTTCCTCGTGCCATTGCTACTTGCTTTGCGTGCCAAGTGTGGCACGCGTCCGTAGGTTGCCGACCCCTGCCCTACAAAACTGCAGAGCGGTAGACAAAGCCACGATTATGTACAGGGTCATCAATGGACACGTCGACATGTCCACAATGAACAATGAACACTGTTTATTTGCCACATAGTACCTAGGTACAACAAAGGCATAGTCAACATATTACAAGACAGTTTTTGCAATGGTAAATAATATATTGATCAATAATAGTAATACATAATAATACAGGTATTCATAATAATACTGAAAACAAACATTTATTAATTAAAGGTATGCTAAAAGAATATTCAAGGGAAATAATTAAATTTACAATATAGGGGGGAGAAATAACGAATAAAAAACTTAGTTTACTAGTCAACATAGAAAAACAGTTAAACAGTTTATTCACTTTCATTCGTCCTGCTACGCAATAACACAGTGACATCGAGCATTTAAGAAATCACTTACAGTTTTCTTACAGCCTTACACAATACATTACTTCCATTTCAAGTTCGCATTAACATAGTGACAACGGACGTCTTAATATACTCAATTATTTCTAATATATTTTTGTTCAATTTTTAAAAGCAGTTAGTATAATTTTTTTAATTATGCTTTATATTTTTAAGTTCTTTCAGAGATATAGAATTTAGCAGTTTCGACACTTTTTCTACATTAGGTCTGTTATAGTGATATTTTTTAATATACATTTTCCGTTGGACATTGAAGTGCTTACATTGGAGTAACCTAGCGGTTAGCTCACCAGACTGTCAACCAAAAACCACTTGACACGTCGCGGGTTCGAGCCCCGCCACCGGCAGATCCCTGTCGCCTTACAGGAGTTTTGGGACTAGATTACGTTAATATTGAGTTGTTATCACATGCGCTTAACCGGCAGCAGTGAAACCTCTCACAGATTAATAGTCTTCCAGAGCGCACTGAGCATGCTAAAATAGCATGGATAGAAGCGCTATATAAATTATCATTATTATTATTATTATTATTATATATTATTATTATATATATATTATATATTAAATAGTGAAATCCATCTCCCATATCTTTTAGGCAAACAGGTCGCATCCAACAATTGTCCCGCTCCATCCGAGGTCATCAGATCAAACTGAGTGTACCACAAGCACTCACAGGACGTTTACAAATATTTTTTTTCCGCCAGCCATGAGACTGTGAAACTCATTAGACCAGGCCTCCATCACTGCTCAAGTCATCTCCGAAGGGTTGGACTAGCAAATGATACTTCGTCGTCGGTTAAAGCTAATAACTCTTGTTGTATGTTATAAATATTATAAGAAGTAATGCACACTTTTGATCTCAGACTATTGGAAAGTATCAACCAACATATGTCTTCACATCTCACATTACGTCTTTATAACAAGAATATATAAGAAAGTATCAACCAACATATGTCTTCACATCTCACATTACGTCTTTATAACAAGAATATATAAGAAAGTATCAACCAACATATGTCTTCACATCTCACATTACGTCTTTATAACAAGAATATATAAGAAAGTATCAACCAACATATGTCTTCACATCTCACATTACGTCTTTATAACAAGAATATATAAGAAAGTATCAACCAACATATGTCTTCACATCTCACATTACGTCTTTATAACAAGAATATATAAGAAAGTATCAACCAACATATGTCTTCACATCTCACATTACGTCTTTATAACAAGAATATATAAGAAAGTATCAACCAACATATGTCTTCACATCTCACATTACGTCTTTATAACAAGAATATATAAAAAGTATCAACCAACATATGTCTTCACATCTCACATTACGTCTTTATAACAAGAATATATAAGAAGCTTACACAGTCAAATTAATCTATCACCATTTGACTAGCATTAGATCTCAAATCCTAAGTGGGATTAATATTCCAAACTTTGAGAGGATATTTTGCCTCACCGAGTATAAATGCCGATAGAATTAAAAAAAAATGACAATCGGTAATAAAGGATATTTATTAATTAATACAATTATATAGAAAAAAACTATTTTTGTGTGTGTATAAATTTGTGCATATCATTGGGACAAAATATCCAGTGAAAAAATTTACACGATTGAGTAAAGTTTGAATAGAAATTGAAATTTTAAAACATCACGCGTAAAAGGACGTGCTATAAAAAAACACAACTAACTCATATAAATCAAATGTGTTCATCAGTAAATAATCAAAGTGAGTAATAGTCAGTAAATACGCTTGCAAAATAGCATATACGTAATTATAAAGTATAGGCTATCAATAAATATATGATATACTTTTACCTCGATAAGTGATAGAGTCTTCTGTGACATTCGCCAGATCGGAATTAAAGTATTTTCCGAAGATTTGCTTGAGATACTGATTCAGAGTCTTATTGATACCGAATGCATAATGTTTCGTGTACAGGTCACTCTGGTTATTGAATTGTACCAAATTAAACCAAACGAACAGAGCGAACAAAATCGAGGCGACAAAATAGAGTCTTTTTGATGTGAACATGACTTTAGTGGAAATATAACCATCGAAAAGATAATGTAAGACTTTTTTGTTCAATTCATCAACACAACCTAGCTGTAAAATGGCATTCTCCTTGTAAATGTATTATGAATTCGTTCACGCCGTCTTCGCTGGGAAAGCAGTTTTTTTTTTAAACATTCCGCTATTGACTGGTTTAGCCAACATACTATAAGAAATTTGAATCCAAAAAATATTGACTTATCCTCTTACTATATTAATCCGATAAGCTTATTGCATTTTTTAAAAAGACATAGCCTACTATTTATTGATTTGTGCATAAAACCCATCCGTAAATATAATGTTGATTGAATACTGACAGCTAAAAATGGTGAAGCAGTAAGTCAAATATCATAGATGCATTCTTCTTCTAAAAACATTCTATGTATATCGAAAACGGATTTAACTTTTATTAGGTCAGGTTTTTTATAATAAAAACAACAACTTTTCTTACGTAAATATTTTTAATTCATGAGGAAAAAATAATTTACAAGCTTTATCAAACGTGTAGTTTTTTTCCTATGATTCTAGTTTATTATTATGGACTTAATGTTCAGTCTGTTCAGCCAGGTGCATACTTTGGATATCTTGGAAGGGCCGCACAACAAACAACAAGGTCTTGCAATGGGATAACATGCCTAGCATAGTCACTCTCCTTCGTCTACAACGTCTTCTGTGACTTGGCCATGCTGCTATATGCTGAGCTTGCTGAAGGCAAGAGAGCTACTGGACGCCCCCAACTTAGGTTCAATGACGTCTGCAAACGTGAACTTAAGGCTCTAGACTCTAGATGTAGAGAACCTGGCTCAGAACAGAAGTAGTTGGAGAAGTACCTACACACCGGTACCAATGCTGTAGAGGGCATGGAGAAATCTGGTCCCACACACCGTTGTAGAACATCCATGGCGAAAATCAAGGATCTGATTATGATGATGATAAATAAGTTCATCACTTCATGATACGTCTTATACTTAGTACGCCCAAAATAACAGTACGTCATCGTAACAATAATCCAGATAACATCTTATACGAATCTTATGTATTAATTAATACATGTTACTATTGGGTACCTGACCATAGTTGGGGTAAAGTAAAGGCGACTGTGCATAGTGCTGGCCACATAATCACCTAGTATGCAGTGACCACGGAAACTGGTAAACGCTGCTTTACCGGCCCTATGGATCAATTTTATCCGACGGGATACTTTACTTTAATTTTACTAATTCATTTTGCAGTGATACTATACATGGCATCCTTCAATCCTCAAGGGACGTTGGCGCATTCTATTTTTTCTCTGCCTCTCGCCTTTCTCACGGCTCTTTTCTCTTCACTTCTCTCTGTGAGGGTGGCTTTTGCAGCTTAAGTGCCCTCGCGCACCTTTGACCACCAGGAGGTGCGCTCCTCAGCAACGCTCTCCCACGTTTTGGGCTCAATGCGTGCCAGTAACAAGTCTTTTTTGCAAACGTCTTTCAAACGCAGGTAGGTGCGACCTCTTTTTCTTGTTCCGGCTGCCAGCTCTCCATGCAGCAGAGCTCTTGGGGTGCGTTCCGCTGCCGTCCTGTGGACATGGCCTATCCATAGCAGGCGACTCTCACTCAGGATTGAGTTTATACTCAGCTAATGGCTTCTCCCGAACACCTCCACATTTGTGACTCTTTACTGCCATTTGATGTGGAGTATCCTGCGCAGGCATCGCAAAGCTGCTTTATTTGCTTAGCATATGTTGCCCAGGTCTCCCTTCCATAGAGAAGTGTGCTAAGCACACAGGCCTGATAAACAGAGATTGTTTGTCTTATCATTGAGTTGGGCATTATTCCATACTCTTTGGTTGAGCCTTGCCATTAAGGATACTGCCTTGCCGATTCTGGTTTGTATTTCTTTTTTCCATGGACAGTGAGCTTGAGATGTTGCTGCCAAGGTAAGTGTAGTCCTCGACAACATCCAAAGTGTTTCCCTCAATGGAGATTGCTGGGAGGCATTATGTACCTTGCCTCACAATATTTGTCTTTTTTAGGCTTTTTGTTAGGCCAAATTCTTTGCACGCCTCTGGGAATCTACTGACCAGTTGCTGGAGCCCGTCCTCTGTTTGCGAAGAAAGAGCTGCATTATCAGCAAATAGCAATTCTATGATTAATACTGTTTCCATTTTGCTCTTTGCACGGAGCCGGGCTATGTTATAGAGATTTCCATCGACCCTATAATAGATGTTCACGCCCTCGGAGCAGTTCTCAAACGCATATCGGAGGAGTACTGAGAAGAAGATACCAAAGAGTGTTGGTGCCAGGACGCAGCCCTGTTTAACCCCGCTATACACTGGAAATGCTTCTGATGTAATACTATACTCCAAACAAATTGACATGGCGCAGTGCTATAAGTGTTAACGTTCTGATATGTATGCATCTGATCATATATAGTCACAAACTGAACCTAAAACTTAAAAAGAAAGAGTAGTATCTTCAATACATTGTGTAGTCTAGCAGCTTAGGAATATTAACACAGATTTCTTAAAGGTAATCTTTAACACACGTGTCCCAATATATCAATAGCAACATCTGGTAACGTTCTTGTAATACGTGAAAAGTGTAAGATTTATTTCTCTCTCTCTCTCCCTCTCTCTCTCTCTCATCGTTAGCACTAAATAGATGTACATCTTTTCTTATTATAGAAATTAAAGACCAAGTAAAGAGCTTTTTATCAAAATTGTGTTAACATTTGTTTTTGATAGTAATGAGTGTATTCAGCATCTGAATGTTATTAAAAAATCATTTATACAAAATATCAAAGATAAATTTGAAGTAATTAGTTCAATATTTGCACTTAAAAGTGTGTGTTTTTCGGAAGAAAATCCAAATCTCGTAGCAATTTTAGATGTTTTTATTTCCGGCAATATAGGAAAGTGACGTTAGAGAAGGGATTTTGATTAGGAAAAATGAATATTGTCACGTGTTTTGAATCTATTGCCACATGTTTTGAATCTTTTCCCGGTTCTTTTTTTTTAACAAAAAGGTTAAATATAGATTTATAGTGTCGAGTTTTATTTATATATTTCCCTTCTCAAACGTCACTGCAGTATGAGGCTATTCCAAATCTCGTTCCTTTGAGAAAAACCTCTTCACTAGGTCTTTAAACTCGACTTACAACATATTTCACCTTTCGTAGACATAAACAAATTTTATGATTTTCATGTTAGTTTTATCAGAGCGTATGCTGGATATATATAATCAAATAATCTGATATCAAGGACTTGTTCTATTTTTAAGGTTTAATAGTCGTATTTCCATGCGCGGCCAATAAAGCTGTCAACAAGACTTCCGCTGTATACAACTTTAAGTAATGAAACAACAAAGTTAAAAAAATAAATAAAACATACAATTTTACAAATTAATAGACCTTAATTATTTAAAGTTTAAATTAACCTCTAATTTATCGTTTGAATTCTCCGACAACAATGCAATCGGTCCATCTTATTTACACGCACACAAATTGATATCTCTATATATATTGTTCGATTCAATAGATTTCAATTTTTAATTGTAAAGCTCAATATATTGTAATCATAGGAAAATCTATAACGATTATATATATTGTACCTGTGATAGACTAAGCTTTGAATAGTTGACCAAAGTAGAGTGGATTATTTGGATTTCGCTCAGATAAGAAGTATCTCACGTTTAATGGAATTACAAAAGTATCATCGTCCATCTTGGAAGCAGGAACATAAATGTAGTCACATGACTGAATTAATTTCATTGTCTATTTCCTTATACTAGTTTTTATAGCTTTAATATAAACATTTATTTATCCAATAAAATACATCTATCGACACAACCATTCACCCAATCCATCTATCCATCAAATTCCATCTTTTTATATAAACATCTACACAATCTATCCATCTAAGCTTCTGAGTATCTATCCATCCAACAATATAGCCATTGCGGCCTATCCAGCTGTCCATCCATCCATACATCATTTTATCCATCCAGTATCCACCTATCCACTTATCTACCTGACTATTTATCTATCTATTCAACTACTCGTTCAAACTTTCATCTATAAGTTCATCAATTCATCTATCTATCTGTTTATCTATCTATCTATCTTTATATCTATATATCTATCTATCAATCTATCCATCCATTCATCTATCTATCTATATATCTGTCTATTTACAAATCAACCTATATATGCTGATAATAGTTATTTAGTGTACTAAATAACAAGCATTGAGATATATGCAAATGCTACAATCTGTTTCCGGCGGATTTACTTGAAATGTTAAATCCTTTCCTTTGCAACAGATTGATAATTATCGATTATGTTTATACTTATGCAAAAACTAGAAAACTTTGAGTTTGCGGATGACCTGGCCATTCTGTCCCACATATTACAAAATATGCAAGAGAAGATCACAGCCTTGAGTGAAACTGGAAAAAGGAGTAGGGCTCAATATAAACCATAAAAAAAAACGAAACTATACAAACAACCACCAACAAGATGGCGACATACAAGTGGCAAACCAAAGCTTAGACCATGTGGATCACTTTGGGTACCTAAGAAGTGTGGTCAGTGTATCGGTAGGAAGAGATGAGGACATCGAACGTCGTTTGGAGATCTACATACATCTCTGTCAAAACTAAAATAAAGATCTTTAACACAAACATTAAAACTGTTCGTCTTTATGGGTCCGAAACATGGCGAACGACTGAGATAACAAAAAATAGACTCCAGATTTTTGTTAACAGTAGAACAACTAATCATGGAAAGGAAGTGGAGGTGGATTGGACACACCCTCAGGAATAATAACACCAACATAGCTAGACAAGCCTCAGAGTGAAACTCCCAGGGCAAACGAAATAGAGCAAGACCCAAGCGAACATGGAGACGAAGCACATTGGATGAAACTGGAAGAACTGGAAAGAGCTGGGAAGAATTGAAGCGACTGGCAAAAGACCGTGAAGAGTGGAGCGCTTTGACAGAGGCCCTATGTTCCACGAGGAACCCAAAAGACTGATGATGATAATGTTTATAATTTTGCCACACAGAAGAAAAAGTTTAAATTTTGTAAAAAAAAATGTAATCTTCTGTCTTTCACTCTCTTCCACTCTTGAGAGAGAGAAAGAGAGAGAGAGAGAGAGAGAGAGAGAGAGAGAAATACTTCCAGTTCAGTTGAGCCCTACATGGAACTATATCCAAAAGAAAAAACTAACAAAGAAAAACTAAATTTGAAAAGAACTATTTTTCGCTGATTTTATACATTTAAAGTTGTTAGAAGCATCCTTTTATTTTTTTGCCAAAAGTATTGAACTTAATATAATATTGTACATACTACTAAACATTTATCAATCATAGACATAGCTGTGATTATGTTTAGATTTTCAATATAAAAAAACGACAATCAATTAGATTGCAATTTTCAAGATTTTAAAAACATTACCAACATGATAGAGTTACCCACATGATGGAGTTACCCACATGATGGAGTTACCCACATGATGGAGTTACCCACATGATGGAGTTACCCACATGATGGAGTTACCCACATGATGGAGTGACCCACATGATGGAGTTACCCACATGATGAAGTTACCCACATAATGGAGTTACCCACATGATGGAGTTACCCACATGATGGAGTTACCCACATGATGGAGTTACCCACATGATGGAGTTACCCACATGATGGAGTTACCCACATGATGGAGTTACCCACATGATAGAGTTTCCCACATGATGGAGTTACCCACACCAGTGGACTACGTATTCCCACCTTAATACACCTGCATATATCACTATCAACATTATATTAACAAATTTCATTATATTACCATAGCGTGCCCATATTGGGCATGGTAGCCGAGCAGCAGCGCGTTCGACTGGCGATCCGAAGGTCCTGTGTTCGTATTATGGTGGACTTGAGAGTTTCCCTGATTCTACCCAGCTCTGATGTAGTATGCCGTGGCCACCGAAACTGGTGAACGCTACTTAACCAGCCCTATAATCAGATTGGTCCGAAGGGTACACTACTTAGTTATTTTATTACCATATATTTCGGAAAGTTATTTCTACTAATTAAACAGCCATTCTCGTAATAATATAGTGTTTGTATCCTCTTGTTTAGGATTTTTTTAACATCAATGTTTTTGCTTTTTTAATGTCTATTTAGTAGGGACTTGAATTCTTTCCTTCATTAAAGATGATTAATAATTTAGCGTAAGTGCAACTAATGCTTTAAACTTTAAACCATGTCATTATTTTTTTTATTGTACAAATAATCTTCTAAACATGATTTCAAATGAAAAAATTTATAACATATGCTTTTTCAATGAAATTTAATATGTTTTAAACGTATTGATTCTTTTAAAGACGTCTTTTCGTTTTAACAGCCACAATCAACAATTATTTAATTCACACTACATTAACAAATGTTACGCTTTCATGTGTAGCTAACAATTTACAACTTAAAACTCACAATTATTAACACTCCAATAACTATTAATATGGTAGCTAGCACAGTTTTCACAATCTGCCGCCAAAAAATAGATATAACATGAGAGTGCTGCACTTTTCTTCGTTTAGGCATATAAAACTGTATAAGCCCTAAATTGATTAAACCAAGTTGGAAAACAAATGATTTTTTTTAACTTTTATAATTTTTTGATTTGTAATTTAGATTTGAAGTCATACTAAATTGTATATATGACATTCGATAGTCAACGTGGACTTAGTGGTAGATCCATCTACTAATTTGTTACAAAAAAAAGGCCATGAAACATTTCTAACTTCTTAAATTTAAATTTTTAGACGTCTCGCGTAACTTGTGAATGTAATCAAGGGAGGTAATAGAATTTTTCAGGTCGTAACGCATTACTATTTTATTTTGTTTTACTTCATAATTTGCATTCAATTAACAAATTAGTCAAATAGACTTATTTTGTCGATCATATTTAAAAAAACATACATAAAATTACCAACCCATTAATTAATATATAATAAATATGAATCACCACTTTAGCTACTATCTTGTTTTAATCAGTTCCCAGTGTCTCCTTAATAGTGTTGATAGGTATAAGATACCTAAAAAAATATCTCCGGATACATTTTTTGAAGGTCTTATAATTAAGATAATATCATAATTATTTAAGACTTGAAGATTAAAAACAAACGAATGGAGAGCCAGGTCCAGAGCCTAGATGGCATACTTGGTGATTGTGTAGCCAACACCATGCACTGCCGCCCTTTCCTTACCCCAACTAAGAGCACGTACCCATCAGAGCTGCGTAGACTCAAATTACAGACCCGCGTGGGAAAATCCTACCCTTCAATAGGATTCGATTCCGGGACCTTAGGTAAGGCAGATGAACGCGCTGCCGCTCGGCCACCTTAAAAAGATGTTAAAAACGTCCAAGTTAAAAAACAACAACACACACATAGAAAATTCATTCATATACATTCTATACAGCATATACAACATAAGCATGAATTAGTACTGGCTAAGCCATTTAGCCAAGAGCGGAAGGTTCCGGCGGGATAATGGAACAAGTAAAAGGTACGGAAGTGGTGAAGGCAGGCCACACGAGAGGGGGGCACAGCCGGTACACCGTACCGGGGCCCATGAGAGTTTAGGGGGGCCATGAATATTAAAATTAAAAATTTAAATGGCAATTACGCAAGTATTTTTTTTATTTTGCTACTAAGCTAAGAGGAGATGCCCCAAAACCTCCTTCAATCTCACGTCCCGCTGGGGGCCCTTAATTTTGATATTATGTGAATGTATAGATCTACTTGAGCATTTTGTTAAATATGCAATGAAGCCTTTATTTGTAATATAGGGCCTTATTATTTTCGATAGGATTTAGGATCTATTTTTTATTATTTTTCTGTAATTTCGGGACGTGTTTAACATAACAGAGTGAGTGATCAAACCAAGACTAGTCTATATTACTAGCGTCTCTGTGATTGAAAATAATTTAAAGTGAAAGAAAAACAAAAAAAAATATTTGTATATGTCCATAATTAATATTAGGGTTATGTTTGATAACTAGGGTTAATTGAAACACAAAAACAGATAATTTTCATCATAAAAACTCAACCATCGGGAATATCATTATACTGCTGCGAGTGTATAAATTATAATGTGTTAGATCTACCGCATTTCGAAATCCATAAAGACTAGAATAATTTCCTAGAACCTGTTGATTTTTTTGTCCCTATTATTTTATTCTGTATTTTAACATTGTACGTCCGAAACGAAAGAAACATAAAAGAATTGTTTAATTTAATCCCGAAGAAAACAAATTGCAAACTCAAATGAACAATTTAAAGAAATTTAGAGTATTACGGAAAAAGTACAGAAAAACGTAGCCTACATAATAACTATGTTTTCAACACGAAATAAATAAGTTAACAGTGATTTCTCAATCATTTATGATGATTTAAACGGAAACCAGAATGAATAGGCCCATACATTAAATTGTTAAACTATTTTTTGTTAGAATGTGTCATACAAATTTTAATAAATAAAAAAGTTGAAATGAAACCAAAGTAAAAATTTCTTTATTTCAAAGATGAAGATTATTGGCCAATAAACATGAATGTATTTTATTCACATTTTAAATGCATTTAAATTATTTATATTATGTATGACTAAGTGATAGATCAAATATTACATATCTGCTAGTATTAATGGTCATATCTAGCCCTATGTAGCAAAGATAGTTGAATTAATACTATTGTCTCTGTGTAGTATCTGTTTCTGATAATCTAATTAATTTATACGTAAGATAACCTTTAACCTTTGTAGAAGTCACAATCAAACATTAAAGGGAACCGTTGTAAATCTCTAACTAAAAAAAAGGCATCTTGAGCAAAATTTCTGACAATGTACACTCTGTCTATTACCAAACATTAAATAAAGTTTTAAATCTTCATCATCATTCTAAGAAAATATGTTTTTATAGATATCCATTGATTTAGCTATTATTTTTATAAAGTTAGTTTTTACTATGGCCTACTTATCTAAAGAAATAATTTATCGGGCAGATTTGATAAGTGACTGCTAGTAGGCCTACATAAAGAGATATATTTTGTTTTTTATTGAGATAACGAAATTGATTACATTATAAATTATAATTACACTGTAGTTTGAAGGTTTAAAGGAAATGAAAACAAATATTACGAAAACATGCAAATTAATTCGAAAATAGTTTAATTTTGGTTTTTAGAATATTTAAAAAAATTATGATTGGATGAATTGATAAGCAGCGATTTAGGTGCACGCTTAACGTTTTAACACTTAGTGTCAATGTATTGTGAAGTCACCCAGTAAATAGCACACACATAAAATACCTGCACATATACATTTATTTGAATAACTTCTGTTACGATCACAATCCCTTTGTGGTCAGAGCCGTGTAAATGTTGTTGATAATTTTTGTTTGTCCTAGGGTAGACTTTGGGTATTATTATTTATTTTTCAGTATCACACGAACTCTTTATCTTCCTGGGAACAAACTCATAATTTGCGTTCTAACAGTTCCTTTCCTTGAAGTTGTAGTTGTAAATAATTATATATTATAGTATTGTAAACAATAAAGTTAAATATTAAGTTGACAAGGAAGCTTCAGTGTAAATGATTCGATCAAGAAGATATTTTAATTCAGGTGATAACTCTGATATTTGCAAGTCTGTACAAGTATCTATGTATAGATGTAGTATTTAAAGGCAATCATGAAATAGTGCCGACACAAGCGTCAATCCAACAGACTCAAAAGAAATTATCTCGAAACTGACTGCCTAGCTGGGCGCCCAACGCCTTTTAATACTTGCGGAGAAGAGCGGGGAAAAGACCTATTTAAATAAAGAGGTAAAAATAATGGTATCATTTACAAAACTCATAATAAAAACGATAGTTTTAACATGAACTCCCCTGTACGTAAAATAATAAACTATTCCTAGCTATTTCGAGAATTTGAGGTCGGTACAAGAGTGGATTTCCAGAATAGTCTAAGCTTAATACCTCCTGTTGATGTCCTTATTATTGTTGGTACATCAATTTATAATATTAGTCTCTCCAGAGTGTTTCTGCTACAGTTGCTGAATTATTGGTTTCCAGTTATCAGACGACTTCACCACAATATATATTTTAACTTGTAATCAAATAAAAGAACGCCTTGTTGCAGCACAAATAATTTAATAACAGTTCATTAACAGTTCACACTTTTACATTTATGAAATAATACTTAATGCTTATAGTTATAGTAGCCATATAATATAAATTTCTATTATGGTCTCTGAGTCTATATATTTATACGTGTGATGATTACAAGAACAAGAAAGAGACTGAAGAAAGCATGGCCAGTCATGTGACTATGTACTTCCGATATATTTATCAAGACTCTAGGTTTTTATTTTATTGTAATATACAAATATGGGTTTTATTCCGAGTTTTTAAATTCTTACTTCATATTATAATTGTTTTACATGAGTCATTTCCCTTTTATTAATACTTGCTCCATAGCATACCCCCCATACACAGAGAAAAAATAATAATTTATTATTATTTTTGATACGAAATTTTTTTTACAAAATTGAAAAAAATTATGTTAATGTTAAGTATCTTAATGTTAATTAATGCATATAATAATTCATTTAATAATACATAGAAAAAAAAATTCATTTAATATATGTACAAACAACAACAACAAAAAATTTCATAGGCACAAATATAATCAAAAGACACAAAGAATAATGTCTAATGTTTATATGACAATTAGTCATAGACAATTATCTTTTTGTATTGTCTAATCAACTTCAGTAATACTGAGATAAATTATTGTATGTCAGTTATGTGTATCGACAATTATTATGCTAAATACTTATCAAGGCTGTCGAGATTGTCTATTATCTTTATCTCACAAAATCTATATAGATTCCATGAACATTTTCATACAACATTTATTACTTTACTCACTAAGATTAATATAACACTAACCTCAGTTTCATATTTTACAATTGTTATTTTCATAATTGTTATTATGAATATATATCTTCACAATATTTATTCTGAATTGATATTCTTATTGATTATTATTGATTATTATTGATTGATATTCTCAATAACATTACTTACAATGTAACATGACTATCTTTCATCTTAGTTTACAGTAAAATATTACACAAGTTATTCAAGTCTTCCCTTCAAATATATCATTATATTACACTGCTCATCTTACTGTGAGTCTTATATGTATCATTTATTTATTGGCTTCAATGCTATCTTTAGTCTTACATGAATACAATACAATATTATTATCTAATGCTCTGACTTTAGAGTCTTACATAGGTATTTAATTATTATATCATTCTTATTTCAATTGCTCTAAAGCGATTTTAAAGACTTACATAGGCATATTAATGGCATAACAGTTTCACTGTTCAGAGGCCCCAAAATTTATGTGCTTAACAGTCTTACCAAACTGTTCAGTATTTTGCACTTCCGGGGCGCTGCGCTGCAGGCGACCTGATTACGATGTGCCGTTTTTCAGCTTTTCTACCATCTTATCAAGCCAGAATTTATTAATTTGTATATGCTTAAAGTATGTGAGTAGTTTGTATAACGGAAACTATTGTTCCTAAAACTTTTATGTCAAGAACCGCCTTACACGAAACTATTTTACACCATTGGTGTCCAAACCGCCATCTTGGATACAAATGACAACAAATAAACATGTCTTCACACCGACAAGGCGAAATAAATGTGATCGCAGAGGAGGATTATGAATGTGGACATTTTATCTGCTTTGCTCAGACAGACCCGTCAACATTGGCAAAGTAAAGTTAGATGGCTGGCTATCTAAATAAACAAACAATATTACAATACCAACTGTTTTACAACAAAAGAAGAATATGCACACCAGACGAAGAATTATTGCGCGTCAGCCTCAGGCCATACTATCTACCATAAATATATCGTCAAGACTTCATTCAGCCAGAAAACAGTGGATGACTACTAATGAACTTTTTTCTTTTATGATAAATTGTGTGAATGTGTGTGCGCTTGTCTATTTTATAAGTATGTTTATTTCTGTGCTTGTATACAAATTACAAATAATTATTTTATTTTGTTTAAAATATGCTGAAGGACAAAACATCTGTAATCAAGACAAATTTCCATTTGTTTGGATCAATAAAGAAATCTTATCTTATCTTATCTTATAAAAAATTTCCAACTGATAATTATTATTTTCATCAATTACATTATTTAACCATATTTACATTGTTTGTTCTTTACAAAAGAAAAAAAAATGTTATCATGTCATTACACCTGTTACTGAAAATATCATATCCCATTCATAAATTTAGTTCTTCCTAAGTATAATTTTATTAATTATACCTGAGTTCTCTGTTAAAATTCCTTAGAATTTCACAGCATTTATTCAATGTTATTTCTCTGTGTTCAGATTTGATAATATCATTGTCTGGTTTATTTTCAATTTCAATTATTTTGCTTTTATTTTCTCTGTTATAGTTTCTTAGAATTGTACAACATTTATTTAATGTCATTTTTGCATGTTCTGATTTACTTATATCATCTTTTGATTTATTTTCAATAACTTTGCTTTTATTTTCTGATTTAGTTTGAAGTATTTGGTTTTCATCATAAGCTCTCAAATTGTTTAAATGAACAATTTCCTCTCTGTCATTAATGTCCACTTTGCAAGTTACATCAGATAACTTATGTATAATTTCAAAAGGACCCTTCCATTCCATATTATTGCCAGTACCAATTGTATCAATTGCAATTTTATAAAAAGGTTTTTTTATTGTATTAGACATTTGTAATGGAGCCTTATGTTTAGAATCTTTCTTATTATGTTTAAGACAGGTAGTACAGCTTTTAATAAAAGTTTTCAAATCTTTTTCCAGTTTTGGCCACCAAAATTTTTTTTTAAGTTTACAACATGTCTTCTTACTACTCAAATGACCTGCCAATGCATTGTTGTGCGAAATTTGCATTACTTTGACAGTTAATGATTTAGGTATAACTATTTGAGTTACATCTAATTTATTATCCTTTCTACAGAGAATACCATTTATTATTTCCATGTTTTTATTTTTAACCTGACCTTTTTCAATTTCTGATACTATTTTAATTATGTATTGATCTTCTTTCTGTTTTTTTTTAGAGTTTGCTCATCAAAAGGCATGTTTACTAAACTGATATTTTCTGTTTTTTTCATTTGAGTTTCCTTTTTATGAGGACTATCAATGTATGCTAATATCTCAGTCTTCATTTTAGTAAAATCAGATATTTGATTTTTAGCAATGTTGAATATTTGTTTATGACCTTCTAAATGTTTACATAGTGAAATAGCATGTAATTCTTTTGGTACTTTGTTTATTTCACATTGACTTTAAAATTTGTTTACATATTTTTCTAGTTTTTCTGTTCCATTCCATTTGGGAATAGGATTATCCTTTTCATTATTTATGGATAAGTCAATATTAGGTGTCTCATGGAGAATATTATTTTCAGACTTTCCTATTGTTTGTAAAAAATTTAAAGTTTGTAGAGCAGGGTAAAATTCTTGTTCTGGTAAATCTACTAACTTTTCATTTTGCAATAGAACAGGTTTCAAATTTAAATCATTGGATTTTTCATTCATCCATTTCTGAAATATGTCAAAACTATTATCATGTTTGACATTGAAAGCATTACCACTAATCAGATGTGCAACACAGTTTTTTAATATGGCTGCCTCTGTTTTTCCTGTAAGCCATGGACAATCAATGTCTATTATAGTGACAGGACAATTTACAGTAGAACCATTTCCAAGTTTTATAGTATCCACTCTTATAATATTGGTGGGTTTCTGATTTGGAATGATACTTTCATCTACGCATATTATACTGCTTCCGGTGTCCCTTAGACAGTAAGTAGTCTTTCCTTCCACATAAGCAGGAAAAAGTATTAATTGACCCCTATTTTCAAATATTACATTATTTGTTTGAGATGTGGAATTGTTAGGTTTTCCTCTATTTCTTCTATTTTGAAAATTTGATTGAGGTCTATTTTGAGTATTAGGAAAATCTTGCTTTCCAAAATTTAGATTTGGCACATTGTGATTGGAAAAATTCTGATTGTGCAAATTTCTGTTATCAAAATTAGAAAAATTCTGATTAGGAAAGTTTCTGTTATCAAAATTAGAAAAAATTTGATTTGAAAAATTTCTATGATCAACATTTGATCTATTGAAGTTTGAATTGAAATTCCTACCTCTTGCATTGTTATTCCTGTAACAATATTCTGATGAATGGTTTGTACCATTGCAAAAAATACATCTGTAATTATTAGATTTTGGTTGATTACCAAACTTTTTTCTATTGCCAAATTGATAATGACTTGATCTAGGCGGTGAATAACTTCTTCTTCTATGCTGAATTATATTTAATGTTTGATTTTGTTTAGTCAGTTCTACATTAGGATGACTATCTTTAAAATTTTAGATGGCATCTTTCAAATTTTCAACTGTCTTTACTTTTCTTTCCATAATGTGAGTAAACAATGGTTTAGAAGCTTGTTCTAATACTTTATCAACAACCATGATTTCTATAATTTCATTAGGATTTTTGGTATCTATTTTTACTAAGTCTAACCATGTAAGTAAAAATGTTTTCACTTCAGACACAAAAGCTCTCGGTTCTATCTTATCTGTTAAGATAAAGTTGTGGAACTTTTGTCTATAATAATCCTCAGAGTGAATAAAGAATTTAATTAACTGTTCTTTGATAATGGCATAATCAGTTATTTCTTTATCAATGTGAGATAGAGCTTCCCTACCCTTATCTTTCAATTGTGGAACAAGGTGAATGTAATATTCTGAAATGGGAATCCCATATCCCTTACATGTCGCTTCAAAAAGATTTAGAAAATCTACAATTTTCTCTTTTCCATCAAAAGGAGGCATTTTAAATCTTACACCAAGTTTAGATTTTTCATTATTTGTTTGCTCAACTTTAGTATTTTGTAATTTAGCCAATTCCAGTTCATGATCTAATTTTAATTGAGTTTCTTTTAATTGAGTTTCTCTTAACTCTTTTTCTTTTTCTTTGTTTAATTCTAGTTATTTCAATTCTTTTTCTTTATTTATTTCTAGTTCTCTTTGTTTAATTTCATTATCAAGTTCTCTTTGTTTAATTTCATGAGCCCTTAATTCTGCTCGCTCATCTCTTTCTTTATCTGCTAATTCTTTTTTCAATTGTTTAACTTTATTTTCCACAAATTCCTGATATTCCTTCTTATCAGTAATATCATATTCTTTTGCTAACAATTTAGCCTCATCATAAAGTAATTGAATCTTGGAATGCATTATTATTTATTGTGAATGTCAAGATTTATGACCTTATAGTACAGTACAATTTTTTATATAAGGCACTATTTTATAATACATCACTCTTATAATCCTATGCTATAGTAAGATGCTTATGATGCTAGATGCAAGATGCTAGAATGTCAACAATTATTAGCTATGCCAAGACATATTTTCTATTATGGCCTGTTTATTTTATTATTATTAGCAATTTTATAGTAGAGTTGAATGCAAGTAATACTAGCTATGCCAAGTCACTTTTGCTATTATGACTTATTATTTCTTATTATTACTATATAGGTTGCAACAATTATTTTCCGCAAAGCAACGTACAATATTATTATTATTATTAATGGTAGCACACAATACCATTAGCAGAAATGATGGCACATAACAATTAGACTAATGTTATTATTATAAGCAAGTATTCCATTATTATTTATTGCAATATCAATTAGCGAGTATTCTATTATTATTTATTGCAATATTAATCTTAAACAATACTATTTTATTAGCACTGCACAGCACAATATTATTGTCATATAGGCTATGTCATTTGTTATATTGTGTATGTATTGTAGTTACATGTATTAGATATCAATTATTATATTGTTAATTGTAGTTACATGTATTTGGGCACTACTTAAATCATATAGTTATGATACTGATTATTCATATTATTATTATATTGGTTTTTACCATAGACCATTATACTCAGAGATCATATTGAATATCTCAAAAACTAACTAATGCATATCAATGATATTTCAAAAAGAAAAAAAAAATTATATCAAGTAACAATAGAAAAAAAACAATCACAATTTTTAAACACACTAGTGCTGCTTGGACCACAAGAAAGAGGAATTTTTGACAAAGAATTACAACATGTATAACATTGACAAGACTATAGTAATTTTACTTTACTAATTCTGAACAAAAACAAACAAAGTCAAGACAACTAACAGAAATTACCCTAGAAAAGAATCATTTCTAATCAATCTCTTTTAAGAAACAGAAATAGATTATAGACAGAATAAGAATAGACAAGAGATTTATTTTAGAAACTACCGCCAACCAAGCACACTTTATACATATATATAAATATCTATAAATCATACCCATGAATATGTATAGTAATTACTTAAAATCAATAAGATTAAAATTAATAAGACTAACTAATAATCCAAATGAATACACATTCACTGTATGAAATCACTGCAATGTAAATCCAGAGTAGTTAATCCAGTAGAAACTTAATTAATTATTTAATAATCCAATGAATATTTACACTGTTTAAAGTTGAGTTGCTTCAAGTTTCCACTTCAGTATGGTATAATCCAAGTTTAGAATTAACACAAGAAAAAAATGTATACCATTAATTAATATTAATGTCAAATGTCTTTGGTATACACATTAATTATTTAATTATTTAAAGTTTTTATTGTTATTTATTTATATTCCGGTAAGCACATCGGACTTCAACATGTAAGACATGTCACATCAGGCTTCAACATATAGAAAATGTCACATCAGGCTTTAACATATAGGATATGTCACATCGGACCTCAACATATAGAAAATGTCACATCAGACTTGAATATATAGTGTAGGTTAATTGTTGACAACATGTGGTAACGAACTTTTTCCGGTAGCAAATAATGACCTATATATAGTCACGTTAGTCAATTTTTTGTATCGAATTTTATAATAATGTAATTTTTTTCTGAGAGCTAGTATGTTGCTCAATCAGATCATTAGAATATGGATGTAAATTAATAGACTCAGACTTCAGTTTTGAAATATTCAAAAACCGGTATACTCACATAATATTCCGTGTGGTTTTTTTTTAGAATGTCTTGTGGTTCGAAAAGTCTCGAATATCAATATATTGCATATTTCAGCTTCGTTTTCTGTTAGCACCGCATACTACCACCAATCTATTGATGTCCTTATTATTGTTGGTACATCAATTTATATTATTAGTCTCTCCAGAGTGTTTCTGCTACAGTTGCTGAATTATTGGTTTCCAGTTATCAGACATTAAAACAGACGACTTCACCACAATATATATTTTAACTTGTAATCAAATAAAAGAACGCCTTGTTGCAGCACAAATCATTTAATAACAGTTCATTAACAGTTCACACTTTCACATTTATGAAATAATACTTAATGCTTATAGTTATAGTAGCCATATAATATACATTTCTATTATGGTCTCTGAGTCTATATATTTATACGTGTGATGATTACAAGAACGAGAAAGAGGCTGAAGAAAGCATGGCCAGTCATGTGACTATGTACTTCCGATATATTTATCAAGACTCTAGGTTTTTATTTTATTGTAATATACAAATATGGGTTTCATTCCGAGTTTTTAAATTCTTACTTCATATTATAATTGTTTTACATGAGTCATTTCCCTTTTATTAATACTTGCTCCATAGCACCTCCCACAAAACTTGCGTTGAGAGATAGCTATGGGCGTATTAATACATGACACTTCATTGAAGTAAAAGTAAATGTATGTAGAATTTCACAAGTTGCAATTATATGAGAGCAATGATAAAAATAATACAACAACCAACTATATATGCCAATATAATTTAAAATGAGTTGTCAAATATAATATATAAGACTAAACATTGACTAGAAAGTAATTGCTCTTTTAATAAATAGTAAACCGTAAGGATAAAAATAATCATGCATGCACATAAAACAAAGTAATTAAAGTATGCTTAAACCACTCTTTGCATATATTAAAAAGCCTTTGCAAATATCTTGAATACATTCCGCTGTAAAATAGTCATTGATTCCGTATTGTTTAGAAAAGACATGAGGCTGGTCCTAGCTTCTCCAATGCCTCAATTCAGACTCCACCCTTCAACAAGGAGAAGGAGATTGCGATGGATAATGCAAACCGTTCATAATCGACCATCCAGGGTCACAATGTAGGCTTTAAGATGCACCCACTAGAGGGGATCCAACAAGATGCAGGCCAAAACAGTTGACATCATCTTCATAAGATGGGGTTACAATTTGAAGAAAAAAGAATGGATGATCACGGACAGAATCTATGTATATAGTTGGCATGCATACCTTGAAGGGTTGTTAAAAAAGTAAGGAGCCATTATACAGCCACCATAAAAAAAATGGCTTTTTGGTACCTTTTTATAACTTTTAAGTCCTGAAACACTTTTTAATTACTTTTAATTAAAGATGAGATTTAATAGTTAACATAACAAAAAAATAAATATTATTTACTCCAACTTGATTGAGAAGGAAACATTAATTTTAGCGAAAACGTATTGTTATCAAATGTGTTTAATATATTAGAATAAAAAAAAAAAACAATTTTGTATTATTTTCTACAATAAAAAAATTAAAAGTTGTACTTTTTTTATGGTGTCGGACATTGTTTATAATAATGTCACTGTAATTTAAAAAAAAGCTGCTTTCATGTGAACTGGTGAATAGGAGTAGTCAAATGATAATTTTGTATCAATTTAACAAACAAGATGACCATGTATTATATTATTATATATGCTAACAATTAAATACATATATAAAAGTAGTAATAATATTTAAACAGTATAGCATAACTCTCACAGTATTAAAACTTGCACTTCTGAATCTAAGTTGACTATTGTCTGTTGAGGCTCTGAAGGCTTGGCAAGATTCCATAAGGTTTTATGTGGTAAACAAAGTACTCGAGCACGTACATTTCTTCCTGAGATACATGGTGGAAGCTGATTGCGTAGTCACTAATATCCTGGAATGAAAAATTAGTTTTTAAAAAAAGTTATTTATCTACACTTTACTAATTATTTATATGACATTCGGTCATGGAATGGGTGGCCTGAACAAACCAGGAAAACAACTAACTTAACATCATTTAAAACATTAAAAAAGATGCAAGACTAGACTCGGACCTCGAATCAGCGTAGGACGCAAACATCTTTTTAATAGAAGGAGCGTCTGTAATATATAAGATAATAATAATAATAATAATATTTGTAAAGCGCTGCCAACAAACATAATGTAAGCTCAGAGCGCGATAAGAAAAGATGAGAAGACAAACTTTAGTCAAACATGCCATATGTGCATCAAAAATAAATAAAAATTAAACCATATAATTTTTTTTTTTAAAAAGGAAAATAATGTTTTTAATTTTTATTTTTTTTTTGTTATAGAGAAAACATATAGCATATGCTTTTACACAAATTGATAATGATAAAAATGGTCTGAAGAAGCTTTCCAAGTATACTTAGTAATTTGCAGGATGACTTTTAAGCTCTTGGCACGCAGAATAAATTCGAAATCCTAAGTTTAGCACTATATAATCAAAATTTGCCGACCTCTGCATTTCGAACTTTGCCACCCACAAAAAAACAGAGATACAAAGGTAAAATCAATTTAAAGGGCCATAATTAAACTTATAAAGTAAATAAAAATAACATCCATAAAAACCTTAATCTCCAATTGTTTCATTCTTTTTTTTGAACTGATTGTACTCATAGATTAACATTTATTTCTCTTCTTTCACTAATTTAAACTACATCATTAAAATAGTTTTCTAACCGCCTTTGCGCCATAAACATCCATTTTATAATACCAGTCCGGGTAATTTCTTAGAAGATGGTCCTTATAATTCAGACAATGGAACCTTGACCTCCCTAAGGCATCCCTGCTGTCCTCTATCTTGACATTGAGACTTTCCATGCATCTCCCGAATTCAACATCCTCAGCCCATCCATCAGTGTTACATTCACTTGAGCTGTTTCCGATTCTCCGTAAGGCCTCTCTGCTTATGACATAGCCTGCTCCTCCACTGAGCACAGATGGTAAACAGAAAAATGAAAATATTATGTTACAGTGATTGTATGGAGAAATATTATTTTTCAGATCTACATTCCTTGGTTAGTTTCGTAACTATTAAATTAAAATTATATTGACAATTTTAGTTTTGAAGTTGAAATATATTACTTTAATTTTATTTAATTAAGTTGTGAAAAACGATGTGCTATCTAAATATCTATATTCCTTTACTATAATACGAGTTAAAATTGTATGTATATATGTGTATATATGTCTGGAAATTTTCTTCAAAAGCGCTCTAACGATTATCTTCATGTTTTAATGCACGACTTGTTTCACCTAAAAAAAAATCTACAGCTTTTTGGCCCCACAAATAAAAATCGGAAATGAACGTTAGACAAAAATACCCATTAGATTTATCGTAGATAATTCATTTTGGCCGTAAAAACATGCCATTGCTCAACCCACATGTAGCGCGCTTTCAAGAGCGGTTTTTTTTTTGCGTCGCAGTTGTGACGTTTCGGAAATACCCGTACAGCAACAGAAAGAAGTTACATTTCTTGTTTAGACTACTGTTGCGCACCAATGATAGATATAATTTAAAGCAAGACCAAGTGTACTTTATGTAATGCATGGGTGTGCAAACTAAAGCCAGTGCGTGACACGCGGGCTAACATAAAATATTATGCGGCCCCTCAAGGCTTATTTAGATTATCTAACGTCTTCAATGTATTTTAGAAAATTAAAACAAATTAAATATTTACGTATTAATTAATAGTGAGATATTAGTTTGCTGTTTAAATAAAAACAGAATTAGATGAAGTTTTTAGCAAACTATAGACCTATATTTAACTTCTTTTATCTAACATTGTTTGCAAAAAAAATTACAACAAAATATAGTATACACTGTAGTAGTATGCACTGCACTGTATATATTATACATGGTAGTAGTATACACTACGCTGTATATAGTATACACTGTAGTAGTATACACTAAATTGTATATATTATACACTATACACTGTAGTAGTAAACACTACACTGTATATAGTATACACAGACACTGTATTAGTATACACTTTTTTTTATAAAATAGGCCTACACATGTTTACGAATGTTTTATTAAATATATTTATGATGTGCTTATATAGGCCTAACAAAGTAAGATATATTAGAATAGGTTAACATTGTGAATTCGAAATGTGGTAAACTAGAAAAGATGTATCAATTTATTCGTATTTTCCTTATAACAAAAGTCAGAAGTGTAATATACTGTTAGTTTTATTGAGGAGGGGGGGAATTAAACAAATCATCTAACTTGTATTATAATCTTTTCATTTGCAGCCTTTCAATTAATAACCTAATTTCACCTTTACTTATTCAGTATTTAACTGGCGTAATGCTCAAAATAAAAAAAAAATTAAAATGTTTTTTATACCATTGTTTTAATTAATCGATATTATATTTTGCCGCCATAGTTTATTTTAAATAATAACACACGTGGAGGATATTAGCTTAGATAAGGTTTACACCAAACTATATAATATTACTTTTTTGTCAAACAATGTTTGGAATAATACATTGAAAACATTGACAATAATAAGTAAATACTATTTTGTATGAGATATTTTTTTACAAGTTATTTACAAACTATACTTTTGATTTATATATGTATCCAAGTAAGAAATATTACACTGTTAAGAAGTCAATATGAAATTTGGTAAACTAGTAAAAATGTATTACATTTACTCGTAGACCTTTTTAATTTATATCAAATATATTTGGCGGCCGTAACTCATTGTTAGCTTGAATGGGGTGAGGGTGGGAGTTAAAAAAATTGACATAATTACATAATTTTATAAGAGGGGTCACTAGAAAATTTGACATTTGTTAAAGTACGGGAAGGGGTAGAAGAACTAAAAATTGTAAGGTAATTCACGATATTTTACATTTAAGCGTTTCATTTTCAGTCTTTTAAATACATGACATAAATGATATATATTTCTGTTGGATTTAAAACTGACAACTCTAGCCTACATGTTTTTTTAGGGTTTGAAATGAGATTAAGTTTTTCTCTTTTTTTTTTTTTTTGGGGGGGGGGGGGGGTTATAAGGCAAAATCTAGATATTAGACTGCACAAATTAAAATCTGCTTCGACTTTTAGAATTGAAAGTCTGTGTAGTAGAAAAAAGAAAAAGACAGATTAATTTATTGGTCTGGTAAATACGTATTTTTTTAATGTATGCACTGTTGTTTAACATAGGCCTACACATTATGTTAAGGTACAAGCGCCTGCTCTTTATTACCGATCAAATGATCGGTCACCTGGTACTTAAATTAATATATCTGTCTTTCTATCCATCGATCCATCCAGTTGACCACGATTCTATGTATCTAGAGTCTATGTATCTATGTATCTAAGCATCTTTTTTATGTGTCTATGTATTTATATGGAACCATCTATCAATAAACAATCTCTATTCCTTTATCTATGTATCTATCTATCTATCTGTCGCTCTCAGTTTATCTATCTATCTTTCTGTCGCTCTCAGTTTATCTATCTATCTATTGTGCTGTATGCGCTATTATTAGTTTTATTCTGTATTGGTAAATAATCTCTAACCGATATACGCTTTTTTTTTGTTGTTACATATGACTTCATCTTGAAAGGAATTGCACAAAAGATCTAGTTTTTCAGTGATCTTAATGTCTTGGTGAAGAGCGAAAGCTTGTATATATTTCTTTTCTGTATTGATTTCTACTTTTAAAATATTAAACTGAGTTTTATTCCACACTGTGTTCTAGTCAACAAATTAAGATTTAACGAGCCAGTCATTAATTTGACAATTACACTTTCTACTTATTTATACGTCACGGTAACTACACAGCGACCACCATGCAGTTCATCCAACCATCTTCTATGTATAAGTGTAACTCTCTATTTATCTATATATCTATATATTTAAATATCTATCTGCTATATATCTTTATCTAAATCTCACTTTCTTTCCTCCGGTCACCCTGTCGGTATTTGTTTATTTCAGACTGTTTGTAAGTTTTAATGCTAAGAACCTAATCATCTCTTTAGCTATCACTCAATACACATAATACACACAAACACACTCGTATAGACTACAGCAATCAGACCTGTGGAAGCCTTGCTTAATATGAGCATTTAAATGATGACCGAAGTACAGAGGCTCATCGGGATTCTTGTCAGACAAGAAATATCTCAAGTTTTCTATGATGACAAATGTATCATCGTCAACCTAAGATATAAGAAAGATAAACAGACTGAGACATAAAAAGCTAAAAAAAAAGTATAAAGACGCTAAACTAGCACCATAAATGTAGTTTTAGTATAAATAGATGAATATTGAAGGTAAACAAAGTAAAACCTTCAAATGTATGGGTACCTATGACAGTTTCTGCTAATGCTTGACTTATAAATGCTTTTTATTCTACAATATAAGACTTCCGATTAATTACTTATCAAGCTTTCGCTTGCGGGTTTGCGGTTTATATTTTGTTTAAAATGGCATTGTCTATTGATTGATGTCAACGATTCATGTTAATAAATTGCACTTATAAATCTGAAGAAAGCCTTAATCATAGACGACTGACTATATAGTCAACGAAACATTATTTGTTAGCGTAATAAAATGGTATTATTAAAGGGTGCTGATAACACCTCTACTGTGAGTAAAGAAAAATGACGTTTACTTTGTAAGTATTCTTATTATTATAAATTGAAACTAAAACTAATATTTTTTTAAGGGTTTAAGATTTAAATAGTCATATTATTGTTTATTTGTGTTTTTTATCTCTATAGCAAACAATTCAAAACCACACTGCCATGTCAGGGTAAAAATATTGCCATTACACAATATACTTAACATGTCCTTAACACACAAAAACCAAAAGAAACCAAATATAATATGACAATTTGATGGGCGAATGTAGTTTTATGACAACGGTAATAAAAATGTATAGAGCGATTGCAATAGGTGTGGCTTAGGTTTTTGGTGACGTAATTATGTAAATAGCAGCCATGATGTTGATAATGGGGAAGAACATTTTTTAGCATGTCTATTTTACACGCAAAATATAAGGAATTTGTTGGCATAAAGCTTGATATTAAACTATCATACTAGTCTTTCGTAGTCCGTTAACTGTCATATTAGTCCTTAGTAGTCCGTCCAAGAAGTAAACAATATTTGAGGCTTTAATAGTTTTTCAAAATCTCTTGTGAAACATTGCACAGCCTACCTTATGCTTTACTTTTAGATAGCAAGTTAAGATAGGCCAACTTTCGACAATTGGCATCTTCAATTACATTTTCTGCACTTACGAATCCTATTCCATTGAATTTGAAAAGTTGAAAATGTAGCTTTAAATGTTAATTTTCATCGCATGACAGTGTTTTATATATTGTTTACGTTATATTGTTGAAATTATTATGTTATTATGTATACAACTACTGTTTAAACCCCATCTTTTCCCTCTACATTGTGATTTAATACCATTTGGGTCTCTAACGTTAATTTTCTTCTTTTTAACTTAAACAACAATCACAAGGCTATATTAAAATCACTATCGACACTTGTTAAGTCAATTAAAACCGGATAGGAAATCCAGACAGCAAGTTTACTTCTAAAGCCAATAGATGAGCTGGAAAAAAAGTTCGCGCCAAACTATTGTTACGTCCACAATCCCCTTGTGGCCAGAGCTGTGTAGATCTTGCTGATAATTCTCGTTACTCCTAGGGGAGACTTTAATTATTAGTATTTATGTTTCAGTATTACATGAACTCTTCTTATAGTCCTGGGCACAAATTCAGTATTTGTATTCCAACATTTCCTTTCTTGTACATTATAGTAGTAGCTAAATCTTATAGTAATGTGTACAACACAATAGAATAGTAACTTGACAAGGAAGCTTAAGTGTAACTGTTGTTGATAGTTTATTTCAGGTGGTATGTTCAATATATACAATATATCTTTTATGTACAGTTAGAATAAAATAGTGCAAACACAAACGTTCTCAAAGGAACATATTTTGAAACTCTCCGTCTTTCAGACAAAACAAATCATTAAATACTATCCGAGTGGTGCAAGGGATAGACCCATTACCAGTAGGGGTGAAAATCATGGTATCATTACAAAACTCATAATAAAAACGATAGGAACTTCCCCTATTAAATAATGAGTCGTTCCCAGACTCTGAGAATTTGAGATCAACATAGAATCCCAACATTACCTAGAACCTTTTGTTTTCCTACTAAACGTCCTAATATTGTGTGTAGTAAGAAAAGAGAGAGAGAGGGGAATAAACATTGCGTGTTCCAATTCTTGGAAAAACAATATACATGACACGCCCCCACCCAATGAAAGAAATAATGTACCATAATTACCCAAGTAATACTCAACATGGTACATTTTTCGTACTTAACACTATCGTTTTAACAACCATCAATCAATGGAAGATTATAAGACAATTTAAGCAAACATGGCTCACTGGCACATCTAAATTATAAAAAGTGTCACTACCCAATGGTAATTGTGATTATAACGTGATGGACAAATATTTCCCCGTTAATATTAATATTAACTAATGTCTCAACAAGTACAAATAATTCAAAAATATTCTAGTCATTCTTATTTTAACTATGTACAGTTGTGTGGATTTCCACCAAAAATTTGCAAAAAGTCTTAATCTATTTAAACAAATATAACAGTGCTCAAACTCTGTTAAATTTCAACAGTTTACTTCTAATATACCAACCAAAAGATAAGTAATACATAACTCGAATCAAACTATAGGTTACTTCCCCTTTAAATTACAGTGTCAACTTGACATTAACAGGGTTCATACCTAAGATGATGATACTTCCCCTTTTCTCAAATATGAGGAGAAAATACGCTCTAGTTACGATTACTACAGTAATCTCAATATTAAAATGTAATCCACTATTATGCGTTTTTGGCAAATTTGAAAGTTTAATATAAAATATTGTTCAGGGTTGAATGAGTGCCCACCTTTAGGTACCTTTGTTTCCCTCCATTCCCGGATATATGGAATATATAACAACCTATATACAACATAGTGAATATCCACTAGTTTTTCCCATTCTATTACCATGATATAACAATTTAGCAATAGATTTCCAATATTATCTATTAATTTATACCAATTGATATTACATCTCTTTCTAAGATAAAAATTGTACATATTATTATTTAGTTCCATTCATTAACTAAAAAAAAACAAGATAATAAATCAACTAGCTCAAAGTTTTCCCACTTAATTGCATGTGATGACAATTACTTTTATCCATCCATATCAAGTAAATACGTGCATATTATATATTTATTGCATCATGCATCAACATTTAAATGGAATTTCTTTTCCATAATCAAATGAATTTAAAATGTATCAGAACATCAATATTATACATGATTATAAAAATTATTAATACTTTCAAAAGACTTGACTTCTGTATGTTACAAGTATTCTATAGGTATTCCATAATCAAAATTCAAACGAATGATAGGTTATCATGACACATTCTTAATGAATAAGTGAGATGATCTGAAAAAAAAGTATTGGGTTATTCAGTCAATCATGTAGCACCCGAGATAGAGTATCAGCTATGACCTTGTCTCTATCTTGTCGATGATACGGGGAATGGGATACCAGTCGGTCTTTGTCAAATTACTTAATTTCCCAAGGTCTCTATAAAACTGCAGTGTGTGGTCGGCTTTTGGTACCATCACACAGGGTGTAGACCATTTGCTATCACATTTTCCTCCTATGTCATCTTCTAACATATACTTTACATTTAATTTAATATGCTCAGGTCTAATGTGGTCAAATGGATGCTGTTTAATATACCTGGCACCCTCGGTTAACACTACATCGTGCTCTATGACATGTGTCCTACTGGGAACATTTGTAAACATTGACTTATTTTCATGTACCAGCTCAATAATCTTCTCCTTATCTTCTACCGGAGGATGTTCTAGCCTTGTATCTAAACTCTTAAGGGCATCTGTATTATTAAGTTTACTTTCTGCAAACTTATATTCTATCCTAGATAAATCCGTCGGGACTCTAGCTAACGAAATCATGGGGACCTCCCGTGATTTACTCTTTTCCCTGGAAACATAGGGCTTAAGTAAATTAATATGGCATACCCTCTGTTTTTGTCTCCGGTCAGGAGTCTTTATCAAATAATTGACCTCGCCAAGCTTTGACTCTATCTCATAGGGTCCACTAAACTTTGCACTTAAAGGCTGATTTTGCAAAGGTAGAAACACAAGAACTTTGTCACCTGGTGCAAAAGTTCTAGCTGTAGCTTTACGGTCATAGTTCTGTTTCATACGCTCCTGCATCTGTGGAAAATGAATCTTCACATGGTTAAAAGCATGATAAAGCCCATTTTTAAATTTATCTACATATGACAAAAGTCCAATCGGTTCACTGTCCGTTAGCCAAGTTTCATGTAGAAGTTTCAACGGACCTCTGACTGAGTGTCCATATACAAGTTCGAATGGGCTAAACCCCAGGGATTCCTGAGTGGCCTCCCTTGCAGCGAACATTACATAAGGCACAACCTTATCCCAGTCTTTCTCGTTTTCATAACAGTACTTTTTAAGCATCGATTTTAATGTCTGATGAAACCTTTCCAGAGCTCCCTGGCTCTCAGGATGATAGGCACTTGATAGCCTATGGCTTATCCCTAATTGTTCCATGACTTGTTTGAAAATGTTCGAAGTAAAGTTAGTCCCCTGGTCGGACTGTACTGTCTTCGGTAGGCCATAACGTGTAAAGAAATTTGTCAGGGCGTCTACCACCTTCACTGTTGTTATGTTCCGCAACAGAATGGCTTCCGGGAAGCGAGTGGATGAACACATGACTGTGAGCAGGTATTGAAAACCGGCTTTTGTTTTCGGCAACGGGCCCACGCAATCATTGAGTATATGACTGAATGGTTCGTCGAACGCTGGTATCGGCTGGAGTGGAGCGACAGGAATTCGTTGGTTAGGACGTCCTACCATTTGGCATACGTGGCAAGTCTTGCAGTATTGTTCGACATCTCTTCTCAGTCCTGGCCAGTAGAAGTAAGGGAGGATACGGTGGTGCGTTTTTCGGACTCACATGTGACCAGCGAAAGGAAGATCATGCGCCATACGCAGTATATCTTGACGATAGCACTTAGGTATTACAATCTGGTGAATACTGTCCCACTCGTTTGTGCCTGAGTTGAGCGGTTTCGACTTTCTCATCAACACTTCATCTTTCATGTAGAAACATTCCGCCATTGCATCTGCAGTCTTTTCATCAACAGCTTTCATTCTTAGTTGCATTATTACTTCGTCATTCAATTGTTCTTTCACCAATTTCTGCTTTGGTGACAAAATGTTATCGTTCTCTGTTGCATCACCAGTTGTTAGTTCAGCAAAGAACGTAGCACTTAAATCGATGTCAGGTGTTTCTGTTATCCCTGTTTCATTCGCATGTGTGTCTTCAGAACAGACAAACACATCTTTCGTTGCACTACACGGCGTAGCAGGAGTCTTAACCGACTTCTTTTTCTGCATTGCTCTTGTCAGTGCACATGTTGGGCGTTCATTGGCAGGACGTAGGTTTTTGTCCTCCGCCATCTTTGTCTCCAACACTTTAACCATGGGCTCGACAGTGACTCTGCCGCCCATAATGTCATTTCCTAATATCATGGAAACGCCTTTGACGGGTAGTACGCGCCACACTCCCACTACGATGTTACCTGTAAAAATATCCGACTCGAGTTTTATTCTGTGCAGTGGAGCTTCCACAGCCTCCATACTAGCACCTCTCAGCACAACAGACTCACCGGTACTGGTGGCATCTGTTAACGGCACACTGCCCTCCAGGATCACGCTGACAGCAGAACCCGTGTCACGTAATATCTGTATTTTCTTCTTGCTGAGTACATCGACTTCTGTCGACACTGTCCCCTCGTAGACAAAGGGTCGAAAATCGGATAGGTCGTCCTCTTCCGGGACTTCAGGAACCATCTGTTCCTCACGGCCTTCTGAAAGCATAATAGATTGAGTACAGCTATTCTCTTTTACCTTAGATAGACTGTTCTCAAAAACCATCGACTCCACAACTATGGGCGATGCCGGCCGCATTTCTTTTGAGTTTCTTGACCCTGTGTTGCACACTTCTTCTGTCTGCTTGCTGTCTTTCTGCACTCTGGCACAGTGTAGAATAGCACCTTGCTTCTTGGTAAGGATCCAACAATCTTTCTTCATGTGGCTCTCTTTCTTGCAATTGAAACATACCACCTTTGCTTTATTTACATCTGTCTGCTTCCTGAAATGAACTAAGTTACTATTATTATTTACACCACTGTTCTTATTATTGTTTTCACTTGTCTCTTTTGGTTTACTAGCCTCCTTGGGCTCTGGTTTGTGCACTTTGGGTTTGTCAGCATAATATGGCTTTATGCTGGCGTGAATTATGGCATAGTTATCTGCCAATCTAGCAGCTTCATGCACATCTTCAACCCCTCGGTCTGAGATGTGGGTTTTAATATCCACTCGAATACAATCATTGAATTCCTCAAACAATAATAGGTTCTTGAGTTTATCAAACTCACTTACATTCTGTGACCTTAGCCACTGTTCTAACATTTTCTCCTTTTGTCTCAAAAAGTCTACATGAGTTTGATCATATGCCTTCTTTCTGTCTCTAAATAGCTTTCTATATTTTTCTGGTGTCAGGGAATAACTTTTTAGCACCCTATCTTTGATTACTTCATAGTCATTTATTTCCTCGGGTGTTAAACTCAACACTACGTCCAATGCTTTTCCTTTGTTGAGAGTTGACCGTAACAATAAGGCCATCTTATCATCAGGGAACTGATAATCTACAGCTATCCTCTCAAAAAGCAAAAAGAAATCTTGAACATCTTCTTCTCTGAATATAGGCAAGTGTTGCTTCATTGCGCTAATATCCATACCATTGCTGTCCCTACGATGGTCAGGTCTGTTCATGCGTGCCATCTCTATCCTTTCTCTGCTTTCAATCCTAATTCTTTCATTTTCCCTTTCAGTTTCTATCCTAATTCTTTCATTTTCCCTTTCAGTTTCTATCCTCATTCTTTCCAATTCCATTCTCTTCATAGCTAATTGGAATTTTAGGTTTTCACTCAACCCTTCATCTTCATCATTGTTTGATGATCTAGATGACATATTTTTTACCTCGTCTCCGTGGGCAATTACCTCGCCCCCACTGGGAGCTACATAACCTTCAGTGATATCGTTCTGTCCCACTTCAACTACATTAACCGTGTTCATGGCATTCTGCCCGTTCAAAACATGTCATAATTTCTTTGATCAAACGATTACGATTAGGTCTTGCCTGTCCTGCCTCAATCCCAAAGGACTCAGCTAATTCTTTTAGTTCAGCAAATGACATGGCATTAAGTTCCTCACTTGATATATTCGAAGCCATAGTATAGCGTTCGAAATATTTGTGATAGTAGAGTAGTATATATTGTATAAAAAATATAAAGTTCCAACTTACGATTTGTCCAGAAATTTGCACAATATAATATTACACACTTCGTGGAATCTTCACACTTCCCAAGGAATAGATACGCAAACCAGTTCTCTCCTATTTTGAAAAAAAGAATAGTTTCACAGTCCTAGAGAACGAAACACAAATATGCCGCTCTCAGTACTACTAATGTCGCAAAATATTTCTAGGTCAGGAAAAATATAACTCAAATTTTCCAGACGAGATCAACAAATTTTTTTCCAATCCTAGATCAGGAAAAGTAGAACTCAAATATATCGAACGAGACCACTAAATTTTGTCAATCCTAGGTCAGGAAAAGTAGAATTCAAATATCCCGGACGAGCCCCCAAATTTTGTTACGTCCACAATCCCCTTGTGGCCAGAGCTGTGTAGATCTTGCTGATAATTCTCGTTAGTCCTAGGGGAGACTTTAATTATTAGTATTTATGTTTCAGTATTACACGAACTCTTCTTATAGTCCTGGGCACAAATTCAGTATTTGTATTCCAACATTTCCTTTCTTGTACATTATAGTAGTAGCTAAATCGTATAGTAATGTGTACAACACAATAGAATAGTAACTTGACAAGGAAGCTTCAGTGTAACTGTTGTTGATAGTTTATTTCAGGTGGTATGTTCAATATATACAATATATCTATTATGTACAGTTAGAATAAAATAGTGCAAACACAAACGTTCTCAAAGGAACATATTTTGAAACTCTCCGTCTTTCAGACAAAACAAATCATTAAATACTATCCGAGTGGTGCAAGGGATAGACCCATTACCAGTAGGGGTGAAAATCACTGTATCATTACAAAACTCATAATAAAAACGATAGGAACTTCCCCTATTAAATAATGAGTCGTTCCCAGACTCTGAGAATTTGAGATCAACATAGAATCTCAACATTACCTAGAGCCTTTTGTTTTCCTACTAAACGTCCTAATATTGTGTGTAGTAAGAAAAGAGAGAGAGAGGGGAATAAACATTGCGTGTTTCAATTCTTGGAAAAACAATATACATGACACTATCCATAGCATTTTTTGGAAGCAAAGTTTACCCGAAGAAATGTAAATGCAGTTAAATTATTGGTCGCGGCACTAGTAGGCTGTGACGTATGCTAATTAGCCCCTCCCTTTTCTTGCCGGCAGATTTACAAGCCCGAGCAATTTTAGTTCAGCTTAAGACTCCGGTGTGTGAGGATGTGTGTTACTGCTTCCTACACATTGTAATTTATTTCTTCATTTTACTACATTAGAAATTTGTTGCTTCGTTAAAAATCAAATTAAAAACTTCATCTTTATTACAATACGGACCTTGTGATGCTTACTGATTTTACAAGTTGGGTTGAATTGAAATTAGTTGGCCATACTGGAGGAGTCGCGAATAATTAACACTATTGTCAGAGAGACATAGGGCCTGGAGACCTCTGTCACAGTTTTGCAAGTAACTCTGACTACTAGCACATAGATAGATTATAGCGTAAGAAGTAGTGTAGAACTAGAACCATAGGTTAGCGTAGAGTTTTAATTAGGGAGTAGAAAAGTAGCCTGAAGCTATTATCTTCTCCCTCTCTTACGCAATTGAAACACCCCGCCACCCCTTTTCTTCACCTGTTCCTTAACCTATCACTACACTCCTCTAAATTCCCAATTCAGAGTTGCTAATTAAATACAATAAAATTGGTACAAACCGTGGATGAATGAAGTGTGCATGTTGTGAACTCTTAATGTAAATAAATTCTATTATGTTTTCAACTATTAATATATTAATTCATGTTATATTTAATGTATTCGTACAGAATACCGCGCCAGTAAATAGTAATTCATGTAAGCCTATACTATAAATGTTGTAGCACGTGTATGCCCCCCCCATTCCCTCGGAACAAAGTCAGGGTCATATATGACGCAACACCCCTACCCACCCCCGCTAAACCCCCACTTACCTCCCCCTTCTCCTACCACCCAAGGGCGGCGACTCGTTAGCTAACCTTTGAGACGGTCAATGTTTTCGCATCTACTTAATATCCCTCGGCCCAAAACCCACGCCAACCACTCGAGATGACCACGTAAAATTCTATCAAAGGGAGATAATTCCCTCCACTCAGCATGACGTATATACCAATTGCCTTTCATCTAGACCCCCTCTACCCCCCCACCAACCGCGGAATGTTGGCGGTGTAATTGTTCACTTAAACCCATTTCATTCTCCCTCCAATACATCTATCTTTATGTAAATATAGGTTCGAAAGGACCAACGGGAATTATCTGTAAATCTAACTTAATGTAACCACCCAATCAACTGAGGAGCTTCTCACGTGACTAATGTTCACGTAAAGCCCGCTCAACTAAATCTCGAGTAAAACACATCGTCTTAACTTAACTCCCAACCTGTACACTTGGACTTATAGATAGTTAGCCAGTAATAGTAATTCGTTTGTACAGTTGTGTAACCTAAAAGTGGATTCCATAACATCAACGTATACTAATGTTAGACATTCTGCGCAAATTCATGTATGTTTCAAGTAGTATATCGCCCCACATGTTAGATATAATAATATATATAGCGGTCTAGCCAGTACTCGTATTTTTTCACCAGTATAAGTTGTGTAACCTAATTTTGGATTCCATAACATTAGCATATACTAGTGTCAGCATTACTGTATAAATTCATATGTATATCTCATCATTGGATATTCGAAACGTAAAAAAACACCTGAACTGTAACCAATGATTTGCTTGATTATCTTAGAACTTTTGTTTGTATACCTTGTAACATCTTAACGAGCCAGGAGAAACGTAATCATTGTTCCAGGACGATTGCAGCATCGGTACCTCATACCCCACGACAACCAGCCACCATTAACCCCACGACAACCAACCACCATTAACCCCACTCAATCATAACCCGCACACCTCTCAGTGTCAACATTGTGACGAATTGGTGTCCCGCCCGGGAACATCGTGACAACCTCTTTGGAAATCATACCTTAGACTAGATACATGTAGCCAGATCGTTGCTACAACGTTACAAAAGGATGACATTTAAAAATAAAACCCTCTTAAGACTATAGTAATATGGCTGCCATTTGTCACCACTAGACAAAGTAAACAAACAGCAAACGCTTTTTGTCACGTGATTATAATCACTCTATAGGATAACGATTCCTTATGACAGTAGGCTATTAATTTTGTGTATCATATCACAAGAAAAGATGTGTTAATGAAGTTATGAAAACAACATTTTTCGTCATTGGGTTGTAGGCCTATACTTAGTTTGATACAACTTGACGGGTCAAACATTCTGATAATGTATTTACATGATTACGGTATTTCAATAAACCTAATAATAGAAACAAACAAAAGATATTTAAAAACTGAGTTAGAAGCTTCGTAGGGTTTAAGGCTTGGCAGGTCGTATAGCAGCATCAGGGCTATGTGTTGCACGCCACATCTAGCTCATTTCAAACATGTGGATGTTTCAAAAGTAAGACTAAAGTAACATTTAAATGTTTATTTAAACTATCTAATATATGATAAATAAAAACTACCAGAACAAAAGCATAGATCACTTATAGCTAGAAATTAGGCCTAACTTGTAATATAATAATATACGTTTCTTTAACACTGACCTTCATAAACCAATCTGCATCGTTAAAATGATTTTCGTACAGATATCTAAATGCCAATCTGGTCTTTGGAGTTAAATTCGAATATCCTTCAGTGACATTTAAGGCAATAGCAGGAAGATCTGGATCAGCTTTTGTACTGTATAAACATATCAATAAACATATATATATATTGTTACGAATCTCGGTCATAAATGAATGACGTAGTAAGGCATTGACCTCTTAACAAGTGCGTATCAGAGTCCAAAGCGACCAAGGTTTGACCTTTATGCCCTGAGGGCAGTTTAAATAAAATAATTCGTTCAAATCCCGTGGAAATTGGGGGATAATTCTGGATCGTAGTAATTATAGAGAAAGAGGTTAAAATGCGTATTAAGACCCTGTAGAATCTTCGATGATAGTTTTCTTGGTAAAGTTCCTACCTCCTTAAAGTTAGTTCAGTTTAAACGTTTGTAGAGTGAAGTCGCTATATTCATACATGTACATATAATGCCATTTTATTGATACTTATGTTGCCACCAGTTGATGAAGTTTATTGATCGTTTATATTGAGTCTACAATTTAAATAAAATTGTTTATTCAACAACTGGAGTTGTTTGATCTATCGTTGTTGAGAAAGGTGTTGAAGATAATTATCACGAATATAACTACATTACTGCATAGACCTGTCAGTCAAGGAACCCCTAGCTTGGGCTACAGATTAGCAGAATCTAGAGACTTCTAATAAAGATACAACTATATTCATTGAATCCGATTTAACGAGTCGTAATAATAATCAACCTAAAGAGGTCCATAACAATTTGCGGGCTTGCGTCCGATATAGTTGTATAGTGAAGCATATATTCAAGTTGTGTTGTGTTGTGTGTTGGAGCAGTGACCTACTGAGCAAGCCTAAGAACGCTGAAATTATTCTTCCGATTGGAAAAACGTAAGTTGGAAAAATTTACCACTTTATAAATCTCTTAACTAAAGAATGGAATTTATTGAAAATCCAGAAGAAGAAGTTCTGAAAACTTTATCAATAAAGAAGTTAAAAGAGATCGCTGAGATCTTAAAGATAGAAGTTACTGAAACTACACCATCGAGGACTGTGTTGACACAGCAGATAAAAGATGTGTTGATTGCGAGTGGCAAGTTGAAAGTAGAATCAAGCGCGGAGGGATATCAAGTTGAAGGTCAGACGTCGAAATCTATGTCAGAACAGTTTAGATTTCAGTTAGAAATCAAACGGATGGAAATGGAGATGGAACAAAAACGTTTTGAGATGGAAGAAAAACGTCTTGATCGAGAGATGGAAGATAAGAAAAGTCAAAGAGAAAGTCAGGAAAGAATAGAACTGGCGAAGATAGGCGCTACTAAAAAAGAATCTCATAATGATGTAGAGATGGCCAGATGGAAAAAGCTAGTCCCTACCTACATTGATAAAGAAAGTGAAATAGCTAATTTCTTCCAGACCTTTGAAATTTCTTGCAGAGATTTTAAGTTCCCAGAAGATAAATGGGGAATATTAGTCAGAACAGCTTTTACTCAGGGAAGGGCAAGAGATTGTGTTTTATTGTTAAAAGAGGAGAATTTAAATGATTATGAAATCATTAAAGATACTGTACTTAAAGCCTATAACCAAATACCGGAAAGTTATCGGAAAAGGTTCCGTCAGTACACAATGTCCCCTTACCAAACACACTTAGACTTCCTTAGAGCAGAAGAAAAGCTAATGGATCAGTGGATAAAATCCAGAAATATCTCCACATTAAAAGAAATGAAAGATATCATTCTGTTAGAGGATTTTATTAACAAAGTGAGGCCGGATATAAGAATGTATTTATCCGAGCGTGATATCACTGACCCACATAAGGCTGCTGATTTAGCTGAACAGTACACATTGTGTCATAGGACAGCTGATGGAAAGAATGTTAATAGGCCACAACGGCCAGCAGAAAACACACAACAACAACATCGTGAAAAAGAGCATTTTGTGAAACAAAATGATGGTAATAAAAAACCTATCAACAAAAACGTCCAATGTACTTTTTGTAAAAGGACAGGACATAGCATAGAAGACTGTTGGAGTATACGAAGCAACAAAAGACCTAACAAAGTGGTCATGTGTGCCAGCCATGCACAAATACAGAATGTACAAGAAAGCGAAAATACAAACGAACTGAATTCGAAGAAAGATTATTCTACACCAGAAACACTGAGGGTGGATTTGCCTGAGAGCAAAAGTCAGAAGGTAGAGAAATCTACAACTGAAGATAATGAGGATAAATATCCTGATTATAAATACAGAATGGCTACTATTGGATTAATTGTCCGAGTCCACAGAGACGAAAAAGTAGACCAAAGTATTTTTGACTCGAACAAGAGTCTGAAGTCATCGAAAGATGAAACAACACCCATAAGTCATGGTCAAGGGAAGAATAAAATTGACACAGAGACCCTGTGCAGTTTTCAACCGTTCATTAGTGAAGGTTGTGTGGCCTTACAAAAGGAAGGACCACTGAAGTCCGTAAAAATATTACGAGACACAGGAGCATCATTAACACTGCTGCTTAAAGATGTATTACCATTGAATGATAATACATTGACAGGACAGACTGTCCTATTGAGAGGTTTTGAATGGAAAGAAGAAATACCTCTACATAGGATATACCTATCATCTGGCTTGGTGACAGGATATGTGACAGTTGGAGTAATATCAAAACTTCCTGTTGAGGGCATATCCGTTATCCTAGCAAATGATTTGGCGAAAGGGAGGGTAAGACCTGAACTGATTGTGAAGGAAAATCCAGACCCTAGTCCTATGGTGGAGACAGGAAAAGAAAAAGAACTTTATCCTGTAGGTGATGTCATAAATGGTATGACACCACAGAAAAAGAAAGAAGAAACTATCTCACAAGAAAAGGAAAATAAAGAAGAAATTCTCCCACGAGAGAAGAAAGAGGAAGAAGAAGTGGAACTGGATACTTCTATTTTCTCCATGATTGATGATTGTCCGAAAGGAAATGAACAATCAAAGAAGTCATCACAAAATGAATTGATTGCTGAGCAGAAAGTAGATCCAGAGTTGCTACAGTTGCATGAGAAAGCTGTCGACGAGAAAGAAAATCCTACTACTGATGTCTATGAATAGATAGACCACAGAATAAACAAACAACAATGCAAACCTGCAGTTGCCGGTACAGATGAAGATTGGAGGAGCATCACTGAAGAAACGAGTGCGGAGAGCTGGACCGAAACTACCAAAAGCTATGGGTTACCACAATCCATACCGACAGATCGAAGGACCAACTTCGCCCCGGAACTCTTCAATCCAGTCCTAAGAAACTTATGCCTGGAGCAGGAGATGTCAACTGAATCCCATCCGGAAAGTCGAGGAGCCTATGGACCAATCTTTGGACCCACTGTCCAAGGACCACTCAAACTACTTCAAGAGGAATGGCAGACCGAATTGGATCTCCTTGGGCTGATCAAGTACCTAGATAAGTACATAAAATTTTTGTCTGACATAACTGTGTTTGTTAGGAAAAAATTGTACACTGCTCACATGCAGATGCCATTGTTGTGTGATGAAAGAAAGGCAAATATATTATATCATTTGAAAATGATAAAGCCTTACCTTCTGAAAACAATTGGAATAAGCTTGATGTTGTTAACATTGTTACTCTTATTTGTAAAATTTATGCCTGGAGTAAAGGATGAATTGAATGACAGATTCACTGATAGTTAGTTACCAAACTTACTATTTTAAAACTAAATCCCTTACTTGTGAAGAAAAAGGACTGAGTAAAAGTATTGTTAGAGTAAATATCATTATAGTGTGATATTTCTAAACAAACTTGTTAGGTTGAGCATTAAAATAATTGCTATAAGAGAAAAAGATCAGTTTTATCCGCAGAATTGGTTTCTATATCAGAGGACATTATAAATGTGGACTGATTATAAGATATGTTTGAGAATCTCTGGAAATGATAATTGAAACATTTGACAGAGAGGATAATTTGATTGAAAAAGATGTAAATGGTTTTAAGAAAAGAGAATTTTTCTATCACTAAAGTATTGAGAAATGTTTTATGATTGTACTATGGATTTATTTTATCATGTACTGTTGTTGAAATAATTGCACTGAGTCAGTATGCAAATTTCTTCTATGTGAATTTATTCATTTGTAATATTATCATTGAATGTATGATAATGTAGGGTAAAAATAGTTGCAGCAAGGCAGAACTATGACTAACAAGAATTCCAAGAAATGTATTATATATGATTTTTCACTTTTAGGATACTGTTACATGAAAAGCAGATCAAAAGTAGAAACTAATAAAACTTATCCTTGTTTTGTATAAATTCAGGATATGTGCCACTGACTTGACACTGTAAACCAGAATGATTGAGAATTTCATGGTTGAAAATTTATAATGTTGACACACCAATGTTCAACTAATGTATGATTAATTAAGGATTTCATGTCAAGATTGTAAAACTAATCTATATTTTTTCTGTATTAGTTAAAATAGATTGAATGAATTGTATTGACAAGCAAAAGATTGGGTAGACCTGAACACTGTGAAGTAACAGAGGAACCTAGAATCTATGAATAATGAATAAAACCTTTATGAAAATTGGAAAAGAGCAATGGATTCCACCGTACAAAATGGAAAGATTGGAGATGGAATGTTATCACCACACCAGTCAAAACCAGCAGTTTGTTTTGTACATAAATTGTTAAACTGATTTCTATCTGAAAAAAAAAAATGAATAGTCTATGCTCTTTTAAAGTCTTTAATCTTTTGTACGTAAATAATATTGTATTTGAAATGTCTTTAATGTAATCTAAAGAAAATAAGAACTTACTGTTTAGTACTAAGATTGTATGAAGATAATATAATCTGCTTTAATTGATAGTTAATTAAGTAAATTAACCAAATTTGTTTAAGTAAATCCATGATTGTCTGAATGTTTCAATTTAACCTGCTACGATGTGAACTCTTTTAAAAAAAGAAAATAATGACGTCGAAAGGTCATGGTAAAATGAAAGATTGAAATATTTTTAATGATTTTTGCTATAAACTATTTTAATTCGTGAACAGACTATGTTTAATGTTCTTAAAATAACATAAATGAATTTGACTTTGAGAAGATAATGGTTGTTAAATAATGCTCATTTAGTTACGATAACTATTTAATCGCGTAGCAATATTTTTTTGACCTAGGCTGTGATGAGGTAAATTTGCATAGCGTATGTCACTATTGTTAGAATCAATTGGGAATGAGAGAAAAAAAAAAAAGGAGAGAGAGAGGGAGAGAAAGAAAAAAGGATACTGACCTAGAAATCTGTTGTGTCGCCACAGACAGTGTTGTCTAAAGCCTACAGGCTTGAAAAAAAAAATACTGTCTACACGAGCAATAAAATTTTTGTTGTAAAGTGAAATTAGGTCAGGGCTAGTATTTTTTTTGTTTTGTAATTGAGTTAGGCCTAGCATGTGTTCTATCAGAACGTTTGGTTTTTTTCTCCTTATGAAAAAATAGGTCGTGTCTGCAGGGACATTAAAGTGATTTTTTCTTTTGTTGTATAATTACAAATTGTAAAAGATATTAGTTTATAATTAAATGGACGAGAGAGTTTTTATTACAGTGGAATGTTCAATGTAATAGAAATTATTAATTGGTATTTTATTATATCTATTAAGAATGATTATGTATTTTTCTTGTATACAAGATTTAGATAAACAATTTAATTGTCCATTGTTTTGAATTAAAAATTGAATGATTGAATGACTATAGTTAAGCCATTTGATAAGATGAATTTATATTGCATATATTATTATGTTATTGTTATCAGTTCGATTGAATTAATGAGATCGCCAATTGAACTGTATTGTTTTTCCCGGAATATTTTCTTTTATAATTATTCCTTAAAATTAACATTTTTCGTATGGTTAAAATGTAAAGGAAATAATTATAAAGCTTTAGAAGGGGGGGGATGTTACGAATCTCGGTCATAAATGAATGACGTAGTAAGGCATTGACCTCTTAACAAGTGCGTATCAGAGTCCAAAGCGACCAAGGTTTGACCTTTATGCCCTGAGGGCAGTTTAAATAAAATAATTCGTTCAAATCCCGTGGAAATTGGGGGATAATTCTGGATCGTAGTAATTATAGAGAAAGAGGTTAAAATGCGTATTAAGACCCTGTAGAATCTTCGATGATAGTTTTCTTGGTAAAGTTCCTACCTCCTTAAAGTTAGTTCAGTTTAAACGTTTGTAGAGTGAAGTCGCTATATTCATACATGTACATATAATGCCATTTTATTGATACTTATGTTGCCACCAGTTGATGAAGTTTATTGATCGTTTATATTGAGTCTACAATTTAAATAAAATTGTTTATTCAACAACTGGAGTTGTTTGATCTATCGTTGTTGAGAAAGGTGTTGAAGATAATTATCACGAATATAACTACATTACTGCATAGACCTGTCAGTCAAGGAACCCCTAGCTTGGGCTACAGATTAGCAGAATCTAGAGACTTCTAATAAAGATACAACTATATTCATTGAATCCGATTTAACGAGTCGTAATAATAATCAACCTAAAGAGGTCCATAACAATATTCTCCATGAACATATATTGGAATAATTATATAAAATCAAGAGAATTTTTTAAATTTATTTTCTAACATTCACTAGACATGTAAAGAAATAAATACATTTTTAAAATTTGTGTCAACAAAATAACATCCTAAGTCATCATCATGGGCCATTCAGTACCTTGACAAACATAGGTCTATCACCGAAAACACCACCCTTTACGGTCTTCTGGAATTCTCTTAATCCAATCATAAAAATGACATCAAGCTCTTTTAAAAGTCGCGTACTTAGTAACGCACAAATTAACAAGTAAATGTTTCTACAATGTTTTTTTTTAATATTAATTTTATTAAGTCGTAGTCCATAGATCCGCATATTTGTCCAGACAGATTATCTGTTGATGCTGTCAAGCCTTTTTAAATTATAACATTTGCGACTCTAAGTCATCTCCAATACATGTAAACTCAGGAGTTCCACAAGGAACTGTTCTACTATTTCTAATTTACATTAATGATCTACCAAGTTGAATCAACACAGGGACAAAAGTAAGATTTTTTGCTGATGATTGCATAATTTATAGAATAATAAAGACAAGAAAAGATAGCGAAATTTTACAAAAAGACCTAGATTAACTACTAAAATGGGAATGTAACTGGAGTATGTCTTTTCACCCAGACAAATGCCAACGATAAGGGTATCCAAGAAAAAGAATCAAATAATAACAAACTACTTCATTCATGGTAAAGAACTATCTTAAACTAATAATGCTAAGTATCTAGGAGTAATAATACATGATAAGTTTTCATGGACCCTTCATATAGATGAAGTTATTACAAAATCAAACACAACATTTGGATTAATAAAAAGGAACAAATGAAATAAGAATATAAAACTAAAATGATATCTCACATTAGTTAGGTCTATACTAGAATATGCCGCACCTGTATGGGACCCATCAACTAAAGAAAACATTAACACATTAGAACAAATTCAAAAAAGAGCTGCGAGGTTCATAACTAGCGAATATTCCCAATAAACAAGAGTAACACCATTAGTCAAATAATTAAACATAGAAACATTAAAGAACAGAAGGGCAAAGAGTAAAGTAGTAATAATACATAAGTGTCACGTGGCGGGGGGTGATTACACCACTTAATCACCACGTAAACTTTATAAGTTGGGGTTAGATCTTCACCTGAGCCTCCTGTGTGTCGTGCCTTCTGTATGATTAAGTAAAAGTGACTGAATTATGTCACGCTGTGTGGCAGGCAGTCTCGTATGTGTATACTTTCCTTCTTATAGAGCGTTCTCAGTGGGCGTGGCTTAGGTTTTTAGTGACGTATTTGTGTAAATATAAAAACCCCCTTAAGGTACAAATGTAACGTGGTGAAGTTGTTCTTTATCATGCTAAATTCACATATGAATATTGGCTATCCTTCTAAAAAATAAGGAGGTAAATAGTAGTACTGTAGATTAATTGATTAATGTGATTAGGCTAGGGCCGGCTAGACCTATTTACACTTTCAATTTCACTTTATACGCCTACACTTTGAATGTTTCGTAGACTCGGCTAATGGCGAAGTTATAAGTAGGACAGCTACGATTTCAAGTGATAGTGTTGGTGATTAGGCCATCTAGTAAAGTCACTAATAGGCTCACATCGTCTATGATCTGGTGTTTGGTAAATTTGGCAATGGTAAATTCGGAAACGGTATTTTAGGAAAGGGGATTTCAGCAAAGGTAATAGTGATAGGTAAACTCGGCAAAACACGCAAAGCGGTAAAATTGGCAACGGTAAAAATGGCAATCATATAATATCCACTGTTTTTATTGAAAGTATTGGTTAAACTGCACTCTAGTCCATGGATAGGCAACCTATGCAATGCATGCCGAACTTGGCACACAGAGTGTTTTTAAATGGCACATAAAAGACCACCAAAATGGTGAAAAGAGCATGATAACATTAAGGAGCACTTTGGCACGTTATTCAATTTAACGTCATCTAATGATCAAAGACAAACATTTTAAGTAGGCGCCAAATGTTCCCCTTCCCCAGCCCCAGCGTTTCTCCCCCCTTAAGTTACGCCTCGGCAAATGTAAAGGTAGGCCTATGTGTGTAACTAACTATGTAAATAACTTTACGCATCAAAGCATACGTTTGTCTCCCCTACAATATTACGTAACTCTGTCTACCTGACCGCCACCCCTACATAGTATGATACTGGTTGTGTAATCAAGAGCAAACGTAGAATGCCTTCTCCCCTCCCACCCCTTCCCAAGTCCATCGTAAGTACTTACCCAACTCCCCTTACGAAGTTCTGCCATTTCAAGTATTAGTGACTCCAGGCTACAGCAGGAAAAGAAAAGCTAGGGGGGGGGGGGCAGGGTTATGGAGGTCAAGAAGACGTTTTTTTATTTGCTAGTTGTTTTTGTTGTTGTTGTTGCTAGTTATTCTTTTAGTCAATACATTTAAATAATATAAACGTATATGCCTAGTAGTATCTTCTTATCATTTTTATTCATATATAATCAACATGTTTCATATCAATGTGATGAACAAGACATTGATATAGTTTCAAGTCAGTGATGTGGATATAGTATGGATGGAAAGTAGACTCCCAGAAAGAGAAAAAAGTAGCTATTGGTGTATTAGTGCAGGATTAGGATTTGTAACGTGAAGTAACTTTTACTGGCGTAGCCAGGAATTCAACGTAATAGTCATTAGTGCAAGTCGGCGCACGTAAGGGGGGGGGGGGTCACATTGTATAAAGTGGGTTGGGCAAATAGTGCAATGTGGGGTAGGTACTCAAACTTTTTGTAGTGTTATGTAATTCCACGATTTTATCATGAAGATCCTCCTACCCCCCCCCGCCCCCCCCCCCCCCCCGCGCCCCTAACTTGTGTAAAAGACTCATTCTAAACAGAAATGTTATGCATTGGTGAATTTTAGGGCTTACGCCTCTAGCCCGCTTTTTAAGTCTTTTGAATTTAATGTTATATTGTATCCTTCTGTACACTTGTTTACTCCGTTCAGACACGACCATACTTGAGTCCAGGTTTGTTTAGATCGTACGGGAAACATTGCAAACACATTACAACCCCCCTACTTTATATATCTATCAAAAACGACCACAGTCCCCATTTCTTGACCGGTTACGTCAGGGAGATTTAAAGAATTACTTTGCTGACCTATAGGCCTATTCTCTCGCCACGGGTTGTTGAGTGTGGGGGGGGGGGAGGGAGAACACATGGCCACCATAGACATAGAAACCTCGCCCACCTCTTTTAGTTCTCACTGCTTAGCCTAAGGCAACCAAGCTGGTCACTAACACTTTAATCGGTGGGGAGACGGGGTGGGGAGACTGGGGGGGAGACGGGGTGGGGAGAGATGGAGTGGGGAGACGGGGGAGGGAGGGGCTAGAATTTGCTTTTTAAACACGGCGAGTCTCATTCTGGTGTTTAAAAAAGAAGAGGGGGATGGCAAATAATCTACATTACGTAATATTGCTTTGCCATTGTTTCCTTGTGCTATAGACGGGATGGTTACATTTGGCGTTTTTTTAAATGTTCCTTTTCTTATGCATTCGTTAAATAGCGTAAATGGTAAAAAAAAAATACAGTGTTTTTATTCAATGTTTTTCTTAAATTTAATTTTTAGTCAAACGATTATTTTTTTATTTTTTTTTACCTAATTTGTATGCTTTATTTTAACATTTTTTTTGTCATTTTAGCACGTCTCATAAACTCAATGCCTGGGGCTCATCTCCTCTGGTTACGCTATAGCAAACATGTCACAAATCAGGCACTTTCTATAATGCTAACTTCATTTCGTGCCATTAGCTTTATTTAGGAGACTAGAGCAGGGGTCGGCAAACTTTATATAATAGTGTCCCAAAGTAGCATTTCTATATTTTTCAGGGTGCCAACGGCCTTATTGTCATCCTGCTCTTTTCATGCAGAAGATACTTAAACTTCCTTTTTGGTGCTCTTTCACGTGAAATTTAAAACCGTACTGCGTGCCAAGTCTAGCACGCATTCCGTAGGTTGCCCATCTCCGGACTAGAGTGTAGTACTACCAATATAGTCAATAAAAACAGTGGATATGTTAAGTTTAAGTTATTACCGCTTTGATAGTTTTGCCAAAATTACCTTGCCAAAAATATCGTTGACGAAAATACCGTTGCCAAATTTACAGTGATTCCTAAGATCTATATCTATGATAATAATAAAATAGCCTATTTTATTTAACAGACATAATACATGTTAAATCTTAATAAGACATAAAACACAACACATCATTTAAAAAAATGCTCGAGCCTATTTAAAACTTTATTAATACAGCGGCCATTGTTACTTGTACACCATTACTCAAAGTAAACAAAAATCACGTGCTTTTGTCACGTGATTGCAAACGCCCTATAAGAGTGGTCGGCATAAATAGATAAGAGATGAATTATGCTCTTTCTATCATTGTGGCTGCGTGTTGTCTTAAGGGATGAGCCAGAGTACTTTGCTAGAGATTAACGTATTGATGATCAAATTTATATTTATGTGTGTAGAATTCCATGGCTCGTCTGAGGTAATTATGCAGAGAATTGGCTATACTAAACACATATAGACTTCACAACATCGATTATAGTCACTAGAGAACACGAGCGAAAAACATTATTCTGAAGTTTAATCACATTGATACTGATTATAACGTTTCATATATCATACATAATATTCAAGGTACATAGTTCAATAATACAAACAGCAAGAATACAAAATGAACAGTCGGGGCGCCAAAAAAGGGTCCATGCGGCCCGAAGACATGCACTTTCCGACTGACCTCCTAGCCTAGACTGCTTGTCAACTCCAAGTAAAAGTTAAATCTATAACTAAAAGCATGAATAGTCACGTGATGCAAAACTCGGAGTAGTAGGGGGAATGTACATGTTTTCTTAGTATGATTGACAGAAGTAGGGAAAGCGGAGAGGGCAGGGTTATCTAACGCCTCTGACCGTAGACGACATCTAAAGCCTTTTCAGACTTTGCTTTCTTCACGGTCGGCTCATTACGTTACACGGCTCACAGCGGTGAACTTGACCACCTGGCCATCTCAGATGTCTATTTTCAAGTACATGTTATATCTCGTTGGTCGAGGACGTAAGGAGGTACGGGGGGGGGGGGTTGAAGGTCAATGAGGTGGGCTCAGTGATGATTGCGCCACATATGACCTTGACTTGTTTTCCGACCTTCCGTGGTACGGCTGGGGGGGGGGGGGCGATAAGCCAAGACCATCGTAAATACAGGCCTGTACAGTGAGGCGAGTCAAGATCGTGACGTCACGAGTAATGGGCTATTGGATGGCTATCGCCTTGCGTTACCTGCCGCCGATAGTGTGTAGGTTGTAGGCTACAACGAGAAGCATGCAGTCATGTATGTGTGTGTTATTTAGTCTACTATTGATTTTACGTTACATATACAATGTTGAATTATTGGATACAGACACCATATGATGGTCAAGATATTTTGAGTGCCTAATTTCAAAGGAGACTATAACTATAATAACAAAGAATTGATGTCAAACGATGATATTTCATAACAAGTAACAAAGATGGCTAAGTCAACGCCTAAGAACTTAAGAATGGGGTGAACTTTCGTGCAATCCCTGGGACCTAGGAAAATGTGATCACATAGCCTACAGAATATTCCAGGGTAAGTCAAAGCTTTAAAAATTATATTTGTTTGATTCCTGTGAGTTAGATAGTAGTGAACCCAAAGTAGGCTTAATAATGTACAGTAAATGTAGTCTTTACTAAGACTAAGCCTTTAAATAGCCTTGTTCTAAAGGCTAACCAATTACTCCAATTAGTTTTATTTTACCGGTATCCTACTATAATATAACTAGCCTATCGTCTATAGACTACTATTATAGGCTACGTAGATAATACATACCTTACGTTTAGTATAGCCTTTAATGATTAGGCTACTTAGGAATGATAGGCCTAATCGTCTTAAAAAAAAGGTTTTATTGTCATTAAAACTGTTTGTTCCTTTTTTCATTTCAGGTTTGCCTGCCAGATAAGACTTTTGGACCAGAGCTCTACTATGCTATGGATTAAAGATAGTGTAGTAGTAGTAGTACTATCTGAATTCATTGTACATCATGTATACTACATCATCTACACTAAAATAACTATGGATTAAAGACAGTGTAGTACCATCTGAGTTTATTGAACATCCTGTATACTATACTACATCATCTACACTAAACTAACTATGGATTAAAGACAGTGTAGTAGTACCATCTAAATTAATTGTACATCATGTATGCTACATCATCTACACTAAACTAACTATGGATTAAAGACAGTGTAGTACCATCTGAATTAATTGTACATCATGTATACTACATTATCTACACTAAACTAACTATGGATTTCAAAAAGTGTAGTACCATCTGAATTCATTGTAGGCTACACTCAGCATACAACACCAGCTACACTCAACTAACTAAAAGTACAACAGGTTCTTGTTAAACTTAGATCTTAATATTGTGATAAATGTACAAATTTAATGCACATATTTACGGTACACTTTATTTCTACAGTGAACATTGTTTGAACAACAAAAAATAAAGAATAAAAAAAGGTTGAACTCAAACGTAGTGTTTTTTTTACTTGTTCTGTAAACTAATTGTTTTCTTGTTGTCTGTAAGTTCAAATTAAATAATTTCAGATAGATCTAGATCTTATAATTAGGCTAAATATATTTTGAAACTATAAAATAACATGAAAGAAAACAGATTGTAAGTAAGCCTATAATATAAATATAGCATCAGCTGATGTCATGGTGCTAAATACCACTACTATGATTCCAGTCAAAGTTGACAATAAAGATCTTCCTAACTCAGAAAAATTCGCATACCTAGGAAGCTCACTCACACAAGATGGAGGAAGCAAAGAAGATATTCAGAACAGACTGAACAAAGCAAGAATTGCATTTTATAACATGACCAACATCTGGAATTCCTGTACATATAGTACCAGAACGAAAATAAAACTATATAACAGCTGTGTGTTTCCTGTCCTTCTATATGGTGCAGAATGTTGGCACATGACACAACAGGACCTTGTGAAGCTTTCCACTTTCCACACGAAAAACCTCAGGAAGATTTTGAAAATATTTTGGCCAAAGAAAATAACCAACGAAGAATTAATGTCCCAATCCAACCACGAAGACATGGGCACAATCATAATAAAAAGACGTTGGCGATGGAATGGCCATGTATTGAGAAGAGAGGAAGGGAACATCTGCAAAACAGCACTACACTGGACTCCAGAAGGGAAAAGAAAGAGAGGTCGGCCAAAAGTAACCTGGCGCAGAACTGTGGAGCAGGAATTAAAAGAATTTGGTCACTCCTGGGGTACGATTGGAATTGTCGCACGTGACAGAGAAAGATGGAAGGACTTTGTTGCTGTCCTATGCGCCCACGGCGTTACGGGCAGTAAGTAAGTAAGTATAATAGAAATATAGCATCATAGTTAAAAAAAAAGCAGTAGGCCTAACTTTTAGCAGTATGTAAGGATTTATTTAATGGTAAATTAAAGTACCGGTCAACATTCATAAATAGACCTAAGATTAACTGTAGTAGATATTACTACATAGTAGACACTACAGCACTGATACAATACACGGTGCTCGGTAAATTTGGCAATGGTAAATTCGGAACCGGTATTTAAGGCAAGGTGATTTTGGCAAAGGTAATTTCGGAATAGGTAAATTCAGCAAAACACGCAAAGCGGTAAAATTGGCAACGGTAAAATTGGCAATCATATAATATCCACTGTTTTTATTAAAAGTATTGGTTAGACTACACTCTAGTCCATGGATAGGCAACCTATGCAATGCGTGCCATACTTGGCACACAGAGTGTTTTTAAATGGCACATGAAAGACCACCAAAATGGTGAAAAGAGCATGATAACATTAATGAGCAATTTGGCATGTTATTTAATTGAACGTCATCTAATGATCAAAGACAAACATTTTAAATAGGCGCCAAATGTACCCCTTCCCCAGCCCTGGCGTTTCTTCCCCCCCCCCCTCAAGTTACGCCTCGGCAAATGTAAAGGTACGCCTATGTGTGTAAGGTAGCCAAATTGACTTTAGGCATCAAAGCATGCGTTTGTCTCCCCCACGATATTACGTAACTCTGACTACCTGACCGCCACCCCTACACCGTATGATGCTGGTTGTGTAAACAAGAGCAAACGTAGAGTGCCCCCTCCCATCCCGCCCCCGACCAGACTCTCCTTTCAGGCACGACCATACTAAGTCCTTTACGAATGAGCCCAGGTTTGTATAGATCGTACGGGAAAAATTGCAAACACATTACAACCCTCCTACTTTATATATCTATCAAAAACGAACACAGTCCTTATTCCCCTCTGCCGAGAAACACGAATTTTCTTGACCGGTTACGTCAGGGAAAGTTAAGGAATTACTTTGCTGACCTATAGGCCTATTCTCTCAACACGGGTTGTTGAGTGTGTGGGGGGGGGGAACACATGGCCACCATAAAACATTTTATCACATTCCATTGCAGTCGGCTATTTGCCGTCAATCAGTTGGTTAACTTTTGTCTTTGTAGTTTTAAACCTTGTACCTTCTATGTTATAACGATACAAGTATACATAACTTAGACATATAGGCCTACAACAATACATACTAGTTGGCTATATTTGACATAGAAACCTCGATAACTTACAAGATATTTGTAGCTAAATGTGCCTTATAGCCTAAGTAAATTGGTTTAAACATTGAAAGTACTTTTATACAATTTAAATGTTTTATTTACAACTCTCGTTTGTAATATAATTTAAATATATAAGAAAAGTAAATAACTGAATTATTTTTTTCAAAATTGTAATAATAAAATGAAATCCAATATCATTATCAATGTTTTGATAGAAATACTGATTTGTTTTACTAATAACAACAATGTTCTGGGATAAAACAAGAATTTAAACGAGTACCCCCCCCCCCCCCAACCTCTTTTAGTTTTCACTGCTTAGCCTGGTGCTACCAAGCTGGTCACTAACACTTTAATCGGTGGGGAGACGGGGTTGGGGAGACGAGGGTGGGGAGACGGGGTGGTGAGACGGGGGAGGGAGGGGCTAGAGTTTGCTTTTGTTAACACGGCGAATCTCATTCTGGTGTTTAAAAAAGAAGAGGGGATGGCAAATAATCTACATTATGTAACATTGCTTTGCCTTGTTTCCTTTTGCTATAGACAAGGGGGGGGGTACATTTGTCGTCTATTTAAATGTTCCTTTTTATTTGCATTAGTTGAATAACGTAAATGGTTTTTAAAAAAAACGGTGGTTTTATTCAGTTTTTCTTAAATTTAATTTTTAGTCAAACGAACTAATTAACTATTTTTTGTTACCTAATTTGTATGCTTTATTTATCGGGGGCGGGAGGGAAGGGGGGCATTCTACGTCTGCTCTTGCAAACACTACCAGTATCATGGTGTAGGTCAAGTAGTCAGAGTTACGTAATCTCGCCAATGTGCTATAAACGGAGGAAGTTTATAGGGACGTTTTGGAGATAAGGGGATGCATTGATGCGTAAAGATCTAAACAGAACTACAAGTGATCGTCAGTTGGGCTACCTTACACACATACAACCTTTGGCCACCTTTGGGGGTGGGATGCGGTGGGCTGGGGGGGGGGGAGGGTACATTTGGCTCCTATTTAAAATTTTCGTTTTTGATCATTAGAGGACGTTAAATTAAATTACGTGCCAAAGTGTGCCTTAATGTTTCCCTGCTTTTTTCACCGTTTTGGTGGTCTTTCATGTGCCATTTAAAACCGTTTGGCGTACCAAGGATGGCACGCATTCCATGGAATAGATTGTAGTCCTATCAATGCTTTTACTAAAAACAGTGGATATTATATGATTGCCAATTTTACCGTTGCCAATTTTACCGCTTTGCTAGTTTTGCCGAATTTACCTATTCCAAATACACCTTTGCCAAAATCACCTTGCCGAAAATACCGTTGACGAAAATACCGTTGCCAAATTTACAGTGATTCACAATACACATATGCCGGCGCCTGAGGCGAGTGTGTACACACTACGTTCACTACACCTCGCAAGCCGAAGGCCTCCAGTGCGTGACGTACAAAAGTAGCACTTTGGCCTGTACTTACGGTGGTCTTGGATAAGCACACACGTTTTACAGCATTTAGAATATACATGAATGGGAACTAACATCAATAACTAGTCATATAACAATAAGTAATATACATAAGCATGCAGAACATGTATATGTAAATAAAATTCGATGCAATGTTAAATGTCTTAAGTGTTAAATGTAGGAGAGAGAAAGGAAAGACACATTTTTACTCCAATCAGACATTCAATAGTGGCACTTAATATCAGTGGTTTGTACGTACAGATGATATGATTATAGTATCTGATAAGAGCGGATTACATTTAAGACCTTTCTTAGTTGTGTGTGACGTTAATCTTGTCCAAAACGCCACAATAAGGAATTAAACTTTAATTTAGAAATACAACCCAATAACAACCTGTTGCAAAGCTCAGATAAAAATAAAGACAAAAACAAAACACTTTCCTTATTCTTTATGCGAGAACAAACGCATATAAGTACTCTTTCTTCCCGAGTGGCATTCGGACATGGAATGGGTTGCCTGCACAAGGCAGGAAAACCAGTAACTTAACATCATTTAAAACATTAATCAAATTGCAAGACTAGACGCGGACCACGGATGAGCGTAGTACGCAATAATCTTCTTTATAAAAGGAGCGACTGTTGTGTATAAGATAAGATAAGATATTGCCATTCAACAGCTTCCTGTCGCACAACTCTAGATATCAGTTTAAGTAGTCATCAATATTTAATTAATTATTAGCCTGTTTACATTTAGCTTGGTGATTGTTGTTTTCGATTGTATTGGTGCCATTAACTGGACGTTCTAACAACCTATTTACAAGTAGTACGCATTACTGCTATGGAGTAACCAAATAATATATATTGGTAGTGACTAAATTAATAATTAAAAAGTCGAAATAAAACCCATTTTTGGATATTAAGAAAACCTATATCGGAAGTAGGAGTCATGTGATTGCCCACGTTTTATTCTTCAGTCTATTTCTTGTTCTTGTAATCATCACACATACAAATGTGTAGACTCAATGATCACTATGAAACTATTTTATATCAATACTATAACCATAAGTATTAACGATTATTTCTAAATGTAAAAGTGTGAACTGTTAATGAATTGTTATTAAATAATATGCTGCAACAAGGCGTTTTATTATTGATTACAAGTTGGAATTTATATTGTGGTGATGTCGTCTGTCTTGATGTTTAATAGCAAATAATTCAGCTACTCCAACTCAAATACTCTGAAAAGACTGGTAACACTGTTTGATGGTCCAACAATAATAATAGGACATCAACAGGTTTGGTGGCAAGTTCGGTGCTAACGGAGAGAGAAGCTGAAAAATATAATATGTTCAAATTCGAAACTTTTTGAACTTTTTGAAGCCGTACTATAAACCACATGGAATATTATGTGAGTACCAGTTTTTGAACAAAACTTAAGCCTGAGTCGATTTTTTCACATACATATACTATTTATCTGATTGAGCAGTATAATAGCTCTAAGAAAATATAACGTTTGTCCACCGATGACAAATATTTCATCATTGGAAAATTCGATACATAAAATCGAAAAAAAGTGACTGTACATAGATCATTTTTTACAACCGGAAAAAGTTTCGTCACCACATGTTATCAACAAGGAACCTAAACTATATATATATTCAAATAAGATGTGACACAACCATGTGTTGAAATCTGATGTAGCCTACATAACCATATGTTCAAGTCCGATGTGCTTACCGGAAGATAAATAAATAACATTAAATAACTTTAAATAAATTAAATATACCAAAGTATACCAAAGACATTTGACATTAATTTTAAATTAATGGTATACAATTTTTTTCTTGTGTTTATTCTAAAATTGGATTATACCATACTGAAGTGGAAACTTGAAGCAACTCAACTGGAAACAGTGTAAACATTCATTGGATTATTAAATAATTAATTAAGTTTCTTCTGGATTTCTACTCTGGATTTACATTACAGTGATTTCATACAGTGAATGTGTATTCATTTGGATTATTAAGTAATCTTTAATTTAATCATATTCTTTACATTCATGTGTATGAATTATATATTTACATGTATAAAGCGGGCTCTGGTTGGCGGGAGTTTCTAAAATAAATCTCTTGTCTATTCTTATTCTGTCTATAATCTATTTCTATTTCTTAAAAGAGATTGATTAGAAATGATTCTTTGTTAGGGTTATTTCTGTTAGTTGTCTTGACTTTGTTTGTTTTTGTTAAGAATTATTAAAGTACAATTACTATAGTCTTGTCAATGTTGTACATGTTGTGATTCTTTGTCAAAAAATTCCTCTATCATTTGTGGTCCAAGCAGCATTAGTGTGTTAAAGTATTGTCATTGTTTTTTTTTATTGTTACTTGAAAAAAAAATTTTTTGTGTATTTTTTGAAATATCATTAATATGCTTTAGTTAGTTTTTGAGATATTCAATATGATCTCTGAGTATAATGGTCTATGGTAAGAATAATAACAATAATAAGTTATTCACCTATATAATAATAATATGAATAATCAGTAGTGCAACTATATGATTTAAGTAGTGCCCAAATACATTTAACTACAATTAACAAAATAATAATTGATATCTAATACATGTAACTACAAATGTATATAATATACACAATATAACAAATGACATAGTCTATATGACAATAATATTGTGCTTTGCAGTGCTAATAAAATAGAATACTTGCTAATTGATATTGCAATTAACAATAACAGAATATTTGCTTATAATAACATTAATCTAATTGGTATGTGCCCTCATTCCTGTTAATAAGATTGTATATGTGCTACCATTAGTAATAATAAGATTATATGTTGCTTTGCGGAAAATAACTGTTGCAACCTATATAGTAATAATAAGTCATAATATCAAAAGTGACTTGCACTTGCTTACAACTCTACTATAAAATTGCTAATAATAATAAATAAACAAGCCATAATAGAAAATGTGTCTTGGCTTAGCTAATATTTCATGATTCTAGCATCTTACATTCTGAATTATAAGCATTATAAGTTGCTGTAATATAAAAATGCTCATACTGTAGTTAATAAATATTGCCATCCAGTATATGAATAAAACATTGCTGTACTATAAAATAGTGCATTAAAAAAATTGTACTGTACTATAAGATCATAAATCTTGACATTCAATAATAAACAATAATGGAGTCAAAGGTTCAATTACTCTATGATGAGGCTGAATTGTTGGCAAAAAAATATGGTATTACTGATAAGAAGTAATATCAGGAATTTGTTGAAAATAAAGTTAAGCAATTGAAAAAAGAATTAGCAGATAAGGAAAGAGATGAGCGAGCAGAATTAAGAGCTCATGAAATTAAACAAAAAGAACTTGATAATGAAATTAAACAAAGAGAATTAGACAATCAATTAAAAGAAAAAGAACTACAATTAAATAAAGAAAAAGAATTGAAAGCACTAGAATTGAATAAAGAAAACGAAAAAGAGTTGAGAGAAACTCAATTGAAAGAAACACAATTAAAATTAGACCATGAATTGGAGTTGGCTAAATTACAAAATGCTAAAGTTGAGCAAACAAATAATGAAAAATCAAAACATGGTGTAAGATTCAAAATGCCTCCTTTTGATGGAAAAGAGAAAATTGTGGATTTTCTAAATTTATTTGCAGCCACATGTAAGGGATATGGGATTCCCATTTCAGAATATTACATTCACCTTATTCCACAATTGAAAGATAAGGGTAGGGAAGCACTATCACATATTGATAAAGAAATCACTGATTATGCCATTATCAAAGAACAGTTAATTAAATTCTTTATCCACTCTGAGGATTATTACAGACAAAAGTTTCATAATTTTATCTTAACAGACAAGATAGAACCGAGAGCTTTTGTATCTGAAGTGAAAACATTTTTACTTACATGGTTAGACTTAGTAAAAATAGATACCAAAAATCCTAATGAGATTATAGAAATCATGGTTGTTGACAAAGTATTAGAACAAGCTTCTAAACCATTGTTTACTCACATTATGGAAAGAAAAGTTAAGACAGTTGAAAATTTGATAGATGCCATCTCAAATTTCAAAGATAGTCATCCTAATGTAGAACTGACTAAACAAAATCAAACAGTAAACACAATTCAGCATAGAAGAAGGAGCTATTCACCTCCTAGGTCTAGGCATAATCAATTTGGCAATAGAAAAAAGTTTGGTAATCAACCAAAATCTAATAATTACAGATGTATTTTTTGCAATGGTACAAACCATTCATCAGAATATTGTTACAGGAATAACAATGCAAGAGGTAGAAATTTCAATCCAAACTTCAATAGATCAAATATTGATCATAGAAATTTTTCCAATCAAAATTTTTCTAATTTTGATAATAGAAACTTTCCAAATCAGAATTTTTCAAATTTTGAAAACAGAAATTTGCCAAATCAGAATTTTTCAAATAACAATGTGCCAAATCAAAATTTTGGAAGACAAGATTTTCCTAATACTCAAAATAGACCTCAATCAAATTTCCAAAATAGAAGAAATAGAGGAAAACAAAACAATTCCTCATCTCAAACAAATAATGTCATATTTGAAAACAGGGGTCAATTAATACTTTTTCCTGCTTATGTTGAAGGAAAGACCACATACTGTCTAAGAGACACCGGAAGTAGTATAATATGCATAGATGAAAGTATCATTCCAAATTAGAAACCCACCAATATAATAAGAGTGGATACAATAAAACTTGGAAATGGTTCCACTGTAAATTGTCCTGTCACTATAATAGACATTGATTGTCCTTGGCTTACAGGAAAAACAGAGGCAGCCATAATGAAAAACTGTGTTGCACCTTTAATTATTGGTAATTCTTTCAATGTCAAACATGATAATAGTTTTGACATATTACAAAAATGGATGAATGAAAAATCCAATGATTTAAATTTGAAACCTGTTCTATTGCAAAATGAAAAGTTAGTAGATATACCAGAACAAGAATTTTACCCTGCTCTACAAACTTTTAATTTTTTACAAACCATAGGAAAGTCAGAAAATAATATTCTCAATGAGACACCAAACATAAACTTATCCATAAATAATGAAAAGGATAATCCTATTCCCAAATGGAATGGAACAGAAAAACTAGAACAGTATGTAAACAAATTTGAAAGTCAATGTGAAATAAACAATGTACCAAAAGAATTACATGCTATTTCACTATGTAGACATTTAGAAGGTCATAAACAAATATTCAACTTTGCTAAAAATCAAATATCTGATTTTACTAAAATGAAAACAGAGATATTAGCATACATTGATAGTCCTCATAAAAAGGAAACTCAAATGAAAAAAACAGAAAATATCAGTTTAATAAACATGCCTTTTGATCAGCAAATTCTAAAAAAAGAACAGAAAGAAGATCAATACATAATTCAAATAGTATCAGAAATTGAAAAAGGTCAAGTTAAAAATAAAAACATGGAAATAATTAATGGCATTCTCTGTAGAAAGGACAATAAATTAGATATAACTCAAATAGTTATACCTAAAACATTAACTGTCAAAGTAATGCAAATTTCGCATAACAATGCATTGTCAGGTCATTTGAGTAGCAAGAAAACAGTTTGTAAACTCAAAAAGAATTTCTGGTGGCCTAAAATGGAAAAGGATTTGAAAACATTTATTAAAAGCTGTGATACCTGTCTTAGACATAATAAAAAAGATTCTAAACATAAGGCTCCAATACAAATGACCGATACAATAAATAAACCTTTTCACAAAATAGCAGTTGATATAATTGGGCCCATGAAACAGACTAAAACTACCAAAGCAAAGTTTGCCTTAACCATAATAGACATGGGGAGTAGATGGATAGAGGTAGTTCCTTTAAGGGAAATAACTGCAGAAAGGGTCTGTAATGCTCTTTTACCTATCTTTTGTCGTTTCGGTTTTCCAAAGTTCATATTGAGTGACAATGGAACTCAATTCAAATCAAACCTTACTCAAGCTTTTGCACAAATGTTCAAAATCACTCAAATTTTTAGTTCTATATACCATCCTGAATCAAATGGTATGATTGAAAGGGCTAATCAAACAATAAAACAAATGATAACAAAAGTGTGTGAAGACCATCCATTTGAATGGGATGATTACCTTCCAGCTATTTTGTTTGCTTATAGACAATCGGTTCATGAAAGCACAGGTTTTTCACCATTTGAATTAGTGCTTGGCAAAAATCCCAATGGACCATTGGATAATTTCAAATCAGAATTGTTAGGAATTAAAGAAAAAAAAATGTCTCCATTTGACTTAGTCAATAAAACTGAAGAACATATGAAAACAGCTTATGAATTTGCTGTACAAAAAAATCAAGAAATCAAATCTAAAACTTTAATCAGAGAAAATATCCATAAGAATATGAGAAAACTAAAAGTTGGTAATAAAGTACTTGTTTATTTGCCAATTGGCAGTGGCAATACTATGGAATGGAAAGGACCTTTTGAAATTATGCATAAGTTATCTGATGTAACTTACAAAGTTAACATTAATAACAAAGAAAAAATTGTCCATTTAAACAATTTAAGAGAGCTTATGAGGAAAACCAAATAAATGACAGTCAGTCAGATAATGAAAGCAACATTCAAAATAACAATATCATAATTTTTGAAGATAACAATGTTCAGAACATTCCAAACATTGACTATTTTTGTGGTATAACCACACCAGCCAATGGTGAAATAGATCAAATACAGTTAGACCATATTGAAAATAAAATGGTTAAACAAAATATTTTAAATTTATTGAATAAATTTAAAACAACAATAACAGAGAAACCAGGATTAACAAATGTCATTGAACATAAAATAGACCTGACTGATCAAAAACAATTTAGATCAAAAGCATATAATATTCCTCAAATGCTTGTTGAAAAGGTAGATAAGGAATTAGATCAACTCATAGAAAGTAAAATAATAGAAAAATCTATGTCTCAGTACTCATCACCCATGGTGATTGTTAGAAAAAAAAATGGTTCTATCAGATTATGTTGTGATTATCGCAAGCTCAATAAAGTAACAAAACTTGATCAAGAGGGTTTGCCCAATATAGAACATATCATTAATACTATGGCCACAGGTAAAATATTTACTACCATAGATTTAACAAGAGGATTTTGGCAAGTGCCTCTTGATGAGAAATCAAAGGATTATACAGCTTTTATTACACATAAAGGCGTATTTAATTGTAACGTTATGCCCTTCGGTTTGGTCAATAGTACTGCTACATTCACTAAACTAATGAGACATATTTTACCTCACAATAAAAATATAGTTCACTATGTGGATGATATTTGTATTTTCACAAATACTTGGGATGAACACTTAATTCTATTAGAAGAAGTGTTGCAAATATTAAAGGACAATAACCTAACAGTATCTCCTTCAAAATTAAAAATAGGAAAAACTGAGATTGAATTTCTAGGACATAAATTTGAAAATGGCCAAGTAAAACCAACACAGCACTTACATAAAAAAATTCTAGAAATACAAACGCCTAAAACAAAGAAACATGTAAGGGCATTACTTGGATTGTTTAACTATTACAGTAAATTCATTCCAAACTATAGTCAAATAGTTAGACCTATTATAGATCTCACAAAAAAATTTCAACCCAATATTGTAAATTGGACTGACCAATGTGAAAAATCATTTAAAATCCAAATAGATGCATTTTCTAAGGAACCAATACTAGAAACAATTCAAAAAGATGATGACATCATTATAGCTTGTGATGCCTCAAAGTCCGGTTTAGGGGCTTGTATTTACAAAAAGGTCATTGTGGACTCTGAAATAGTATATAAACCTGCCTATTATGTGAGTCGTGCACTAACTAAAAGTGAAAGGAATTTTAGTGTCATAGAATTAGAGGGTTTATGTATAGTCTATGCTGTACTTAAATTTCAATACTATTTGTTGGGTCGTCAGTTCACAATTCTCACTGACCACAAACCGCTTGTGAATTTTAATGTCTCTAATGTCAATAACAAAAGAATAAACAAATATGCTTTACTTTTATCAGATTACAAATTTCAGATAAAAAGTATTGTAGGAAAAGATAACCATTTACCTGATGTGCTGTCGAGATTATCGATACACATCACTGACATCCAATAGTTTATCTCAGTATTACTGAAGTTGATTAGACAATACCAATAGATAATTAATTGTCATATAAACATTAGACATTATTCTTTGTGTCTTTTAGTTATATTTGTGCCTATGAATTTTTTTTTTGTTGTTTGTACATATATTAAATGAATTTTTTCTCTATGTATTATTAAATGAATGATTACATGCATTAATTAAGATTAAGATAAATTTTTTTTTCATTATTGTAAACATTATTCGTGGTTTCATAATTCTCTGTGGTTGGGGGGTATGCTATGGAGTAACCAAATAATATATATAGGTAGTGACTAAATTAATAATTAAAAAGTCGAAATAAAACCCATTTTTGGATATTAAGAAAACCTATATCGGAAGTAGGAGTCATGTGATTGCCCACGTTTTATTCTTCAGTCTATTTCTTGTTCTTGTAATCATCACACATAAAAATGTGTAGACTCAGTGATCACTATGAAACTATTTTATATCAATACTATAACCATAAGTATTAACGATTATTTCTAAATGTAAAAGTGTGAACTGTTAATGAATTGTTATTAAATAATATGCTGCAACAAGGCGTTTTATTATTGATTACAAGTTGGAATTTATATTGTGGTGATGTCGTCTGTCTTGATGTTTAATAGCAAATAATTCAGCTACTGCAACTCAAATACTCTGAAAAGACTGGTAACACTGTTTGATGGTCCAACAATAATAATAGGACATCAACAGGTTTGGTGGCAAGTTCGGTGCTAACGGAGAGAGAAGCTGAAAAATATAATATGTTCAAATTCGAAACTTTTTGAACTTTTTGAAGCCGTACTATAAACCACATGGATATTTTGGCGCCGTCATGACCCAGATAAAGACCTTGACCTGTTTCTTTAGTTTTACTGCGATTGTATCGTCATCTGTTTGGGAAGATGAAATACAGAATTCCATGAAAAAAAACTTTGTTTTTCATTTATAACTTTTACAAAGAACAAAATTAATACGATAATAAAAATATGTGTCGCTACAGCATACTTGCAGCAGTGTTAGAATAATTTAAGGTTAACACGAACGCGAAGACGACTTTCATTTTTTTCTAGAAACATATTTCACTATAAAGCAATATAAGAAATATTTTAATATTAATACATTTTACATTGTCGATTGCACATTAGATATCAAAGTTGTAAACGAAATTTGCATTTCTTACAGATGAGGAAGTAAGCGTATTTTTTTTTTTTGCATGATAGAAATATATTTTCTACTAAAATGTAACCACGTTACTTACATCAAGTTGTTCTATATGGCTAGTAAAGTGACTTCTAAGATCTAGGCATATACAATAGAAAAGTAAGGACAGCATAATGTGAAGGCGTCTCTAAATTTTCTCAGTTCCGAAAATAGGGTAGACTTGCACCCTTGTAAAAAAAAAAATCTTTTTTGCAATCATTTAAATATAAGATCTTCACAATAATAAAACAATCCGATGTTTTTAGTTCACAGCGTACCACCATAATATTGCAACAACATTGTTTCGGCAAATAGAAAAAGCGCTTACCATAAGTCTGATAATATTTACAGTATTTTGACATTAAGTGCTACTCTCAACGATCTGTGTCAGCTAAATTAAATTGACCTATTGTATTACTTCATATGTGACTCTATTTGAGATCTTAATATTTAGAAAAAGATTATTTGTATTATATTTATTGTATTTTATGCTGGTTGGTATTTATGAATTGTTTGCATGTCTTTGAATTATGCATTGACGGTGTGGGATACCCAACCAACAACACCTGATATCTACGCTGGAGATGACTCAACGACGTGCAGCTCGACGTGTCTTACATGACTACGGCCTCAAAACAAACGCCCCTTCTTTGGTGGGCAAACTCTATCTTGAGCCCCTATAACAGTGATCGGCAACATTTTTATAATTGTCTGACAAAGTAGGATTCCTTTTTCATTCAGCGTGCCAAGAGTTTAAAATGTACACTGCTCTGGCAATTAATATCTTGTTGGAAAGACTTATATTAACTTTTCGTCAGTCTTTCTCGTGCCATTGATAATTGCTTTAAGTGCCAAGTGTGGCACGCGTCCGTAGGTTGCCGACCCCTGCCATACAAAACCGCAGAGCGGTAGACAAAGCCACGATTATGTACAAGGTCATGAATGGATACGTCGACATGTCCACAATGAACACTGTTTATTTGCCACATAGTACCTAGGTACAATTAAGGCATAGTCAACATATTACAAGACAGTTTTTGCATTGGTAAATAATATATTGATCAATAATAGTAATACATAGTAATACAGGTATTCATAATACTACTGAAAACAAAAATGTATTAATTAAAGGTGTGCTAAAAGAATATTCAAGGGAAATAATTAAATTTACAATTATAGTGGGGAGAAATAACGAAAAAAAAACTTAGTTTACTAGTCAACATAAAAAAACAGTTAAACAGTTTATTCACTTTCATTCGTCCTGCTACGCATTAACACAGTGACATCGAGCATTTAAGAAATCACTTACAGTTTTCTTACAGCTTTATACAATACATTACTTCCATTTCAAGTTCGCATTAACATCGTGACAACGGACATCTTAATATACTCAAACATTTCTAATATATTTTTGTTCAATTTTTAAAAGCATTTAGTATAATTTTTTAAAATATGCTTAGTTTTCTAAGTTCTTTCACAGATATAGAGTTTAGCAGTTTCGACATTTTTTCTACATTAGGTCTGTTATAGTAATATTTTTTAATATACATTTTCCGTTGGACATTGAAGTGCTCACATTGGAGTAAATAGTGAAATCCATCTCCCATATCTTTTAGGCAAACAGGTCGCATCCAACAATTGTCCCGCTCCATCCGAGGTCATCAGATCAAACTGAGTGTAGGCCTACCACACGCACTCACAGGACGTTTAGAAATATTTTTTTCTGCCAGCCATGAGACTGTGAAACTCATTAGACCAAGCCTCCATCACTGCTCAAGTCATCTCCGAAGGGTTGGACTAGCAAATGATACTTCGTCGTCGGCTAAAGCTAATAACTCTTGTTGTATGTTATAAATATTATAAGAAGTAATGCACACTTTTGATCTCAGAGTATTGGAAAGTATCAACCAACATATGTCTTCACATCTCACATTACGTCTTTATAACAAGAATATATAAGAAAGTATCAACCAACATATGTCTTAACATCTCACATTTCGTCTTTATAACAAGAATATATAAGAAAGTATCAACCAACATATGTCTTCACATCTCACATTACGTCTTTATAACAAGAATATATAAGAAGCCTACACAGTAAAATTAATCTATCACCATTAGACTTAACGAGATCTCAAATCCTAAGCGGGATTAATATTCCAAACTTTGAGAGGATATTTTGTCTCACCGAGCATAAATGCCGATTTAATTTTAAAAAAATGTCAATCGGTAATAAAGGATATTTATTTATTAATACATTTATATAGAAAAAAACTATTTTTGTGTGTGTATAAATTTGTGCATATCATTGGGACAAAATATCCAGTGAAAATTTTACACGATTGAGTAAAGTTTGAATAGAAATTAAATTATTAAAACATCACGCGTAAAAGGACGTGCTTTAAAAAAAAAACTTACTCATATAAATCAAATGTATTAATCAGTAAATATTCACAGTGAATAATAATCAGTAAATACGCTTGCTATATAACATATACGTAATTATAAAGTATAGGCCTTCAATAAATATATGATATACTTTTACCTCGATAAGTGATAGAGTCTTCTGTGACATTCGCCAGATTAAAGTATTTTCCGAAGATTTGCTTGAGATACTGATTCAGAGTATTATTGATACCAAATGCATAATGTTTCGTGTACAGGTCACTCTGGTTATTGAATTGTACCAAATTAAACCAAACGAACAGAGCGAACAAAATCGAGGCGACAAAATAGAGTCTTTTTGATGTGAACATGACTTTAGTGGAAATATAACCATCGAAAAGATAATGTAAGACTGTTTTGTTCAATTCATCAACACAACCTAGCTGTAAAATAGCATTCTCCTTGTACATGTATTATGAATTCGTTCACGCCGTCTTCGCTGGGAAAGCAGTTTTTTTTAAACATTCAGCTATTGACTGGTTTAGCCAACATACTATAAGAAATTTGAATCCAAAAAATATTGACTTATCCTCTTACTATATTAATCCGATAAGCTTATTGCATTTTTTAAAAAGACAGTCTACTATTTATTGATTTGTGCATAAAACCCATCCGTAAAAATAATGTTGATTGAATACTGACAGCTAACAATGGTGAAGCAGTAAGTCAAATATCATAGATGCATTCTTCTTCTAAAAACATTCTATGTATATCGAAAATGGATTTAACTTTAATTAGGTCAGGTTTTTTATAATAAAAACAAAAACTTTTCTTACGTAAATATTTTTAAATCATGAGGAAAAAATAATTTACAAGCTTTATCAAACGTGTAGTTTTTTTCCTATGACTCTAGTTTATTATTATGGACTTAATGTTTAGTCTGTTCAGCCAGGTGCATACTTTGGATATCTTGGAAGGACCGCACAACAAACAACAAGGTCTTGCAACGGGATAACATGCCTAGCATAGTCACTCTCCTTCGCCTACGACGTCTTCTGTGACTTGGCCATGTTTGGGCGAATCACAAAAGACCTGCTATATGCCGAGCTTGCTGAAGGCAAGAGAGCTACTGGACGCCCCCAACTTAGGTTCAATGACGTCTAGACTCTAGATGTAGAGAACCTGGCTCAGAACAGAAGTAGTTGGAGAAGTACCTACACACCGGTACAAATGCTGTAGAGGGCATGGAGAAATCAGGTCCCACACACCGTTGTAGAACCTCCATGACGAAAATCAAGGATCTGATTATGATGATGATAAATTAGTTCATCACTTCATGATACGTCTTATACTTAGTACGACCAAAATAACAGTACGTCATCGTAACAATAATCCAGATAACATCTTATACGAATCTTATGTATTAATTAATACATGTTACTGTTGGGTACCTGACCATAGTTGGGGTAAAGTAAAGGCAGCTGTGCATAGTGCTGGCCACATAATCACCTAGTATGCAGTGGCCACGGAAACTGGTAAACGCTGCTTTACCGGCCCTATGGATCAATTTTATCCGACGGGATACTTTACTTTAATTTTACTAATTCATTTTGCAGTGATACTATACATGGCATCCTTCAATCCTCAAGGGACGTTGGCGCATTCTATTTTTTCTCTGCCTCTCGCCTTTCTCACGGCTCTTTTCTCTTCACTTCTCTCTGTGAGGGTGGCTTCTGCAGCTTGAGTGCCCTCGCGCACCTTTGACCACCAGGAGGTGCGCTCCTTAGCAACGCTGTCCCACGTTTTGGGCTCATGCATGCCAGTAACAAGTCTTTTTTGCAAACGTCTTTCAAACGCAGGTAGGTGCGACCTCTTTTTCTTGTTCCGGCTGCGAGCTCTCCATACAGCAGAGCTCTTGGGGTGCGTTCCGCCGCCATCCTGTGGACATGGCCTATCCATAGCAGGCGACTCTCATTCAGGATTGAGTTTATACTCAGCATATGGCTTCTCCCGAACACCTCCACATTTGTGACTCTTTACTGCCATTTGATGTGGAGTATCCTGCGCAGGCATCGCAAAGCTGCTTTATTTGCTTAGCATTATGTTGCCCAGGTCTCCCTTCCATAGAGGAGTGTGCTGAGCACACAGGCCTGATAAACATAGATTGTTTGTCTTATCAGTGAGTTGGGCATTATTCCATACTCTTTGGTTGAGCCTTGCCATTAAGGATACTGCCTTGCCGATTCTGGTTTGTATTTCTTTTTTCCATGGACAGTGAGCTTGAGATGTTGCTGCCAAGGTAAGTGTAGTCCTCGACAACATCCAAAGTGTTTCCCTCAATGGAGATTGCTGGGAGGCATTCTGTACCTTGCCTCATAATATTTGTCTTTTTTAGGCTTTTTGTTAGGCCAAATTCTTTGCACGCCTCTGGGAATTTACTGCCCTGTTGCTGGAGCCCGTCCTCTGTTTGCGAAGAAAGAGCTGCATCATCAGCAAATAGCAATTCTCTGATTAATACTGTTTCCACTTTGCTCTTTGCACGGAGCCGGGCTATGTTATAGAGATTTCCATCGACCCTATTATAGATGTTCACGCCCTCGGAGCAGTTCTCAAACGCATATCGGAGGAGTACTGAGAAGAAGATACCAAAGAGTGTTGGTGCCAGGACGCAGCCCTGTTTAACCCCGCTATACACTGGAAATGCTTCTGATGTAATACTATACTCCAAACAAATTGACATGGCGCAGTGCTATAAGTGTTAACGTTCTGATATGTATGCATCTGATCATATATAGTCACAAACTTAACCTTAAACTTAAAAAGAAAGAGTAGTATCTTCAATACATTGTGTAGTCTAGCAGCTTAGGAATATTAACACAGATTTCTTAAAGGTAATCTTTAACACACGTGTCCCAATATATCAATAGCAACATCTGGTAACGTTCTTGTAATACGTGAAAAGTGTAAGATTTATTTCTCTCTCTCTCTCTCTCTCTCTCTCATCGTTAGCACTAAATAGATGTACATCTTTTCTTATTATAGAAATTAAAGACCAAGTGAAGAGCTTTTTATCAAAATTGTGTTAACATTTGTTTTTGATAGTAATGAGTGTATTCAGCATCTGAATGTTAATAAAAAATCATTTATACAAAATATCAAAGATAAATTTGAAGTAATTAGTTCAATATTTGCACTTAAAAGTGTGTGTTTTTCGGAAGAAAATCCAAATCTCGTAGCAATTTTAGATGTTTTTATTTCCGGCAATATAGGAAAGTGACGTTAGAGAAGGGATTTTGATTAGGAAAAATGAATATTGTAACGTGTTTTGAATCTTTTCCCGGTTCTTTTTTTTTAACAAAAAGGTTAAATATAGATATATAGTGTCGAGTTTTATTTATATATTTCCCTTCTCAAACGTCAATGCCGTATGAGGCTATTCCAAATCTCGTTCGTTTGAGAAAAACCTCTTCACTAGGTCTTTAAACTCGACTTACAACATATTTCACCTTTCGTAGACACAAACAAATTTTATGATTTTCATGTTAGTTTTATCATAGCGTATACTAGATATATATAATCAAAAAATTTGATATCAAGGACTTGTTCTATTTTTAAGGTTTAATAGTCGTATTTCCATGCGCGGCCAATAAAGCTTTCCACAAGACTTCCGTTGTATACAACTTTAAGTAATGAAACAACAAAGTTAAAAAAATAAATAAAACATACAATTTTACAAATTAATAGACCTGCATTATTTAAAGTTTAAATTTACCTCTAATTTATTGTTTGAATTCTCCGACAACAATGCAATCGGTCCATCTTTTTTACACGCACACAAATTGATATCTCTATATATATTGTTCGATTCAATAGATTTCAATTTTTAATTGTAAAGCTCAATATATTGTAATCATAGGAACATCTATAACGATTATATATATTGTACCTGTGATAGACTAAGCTTTGAATAGTTGACCAAAGTAGAGTGAATTATTTGGATTTCGCTCAGATAAGAAGTATCTCACGTTTTATGGAATTACAAAAGTATCATCGTCCATCTTGGAAGCAGGAACAGAAATTAGTCACATGACTGAATTAGTTTTCATTTTCTATGTAATGGAACTAGTGTTTATAGTTTTAATATATACATTTATTAATCCAATAAAATACATCTATCTACACAACCATTCACCCAATCCATCTATCCATGAAATTCCATCTTTTTATTTAGACATCTACACAATCTATCCATCTAAGCTTCTGAGTATCTATCCATCCAACAATAAAGCCATTGCGGCCTATCCAGCTGTCCATCCATCCATACATCATTTTATCCATCCAGTATCCACCTATCCACTTATCCACCTGACTATTTATCTATCTATTCAACTACTCGTTCAAACTTCCATCTATAAGTCCATCAATTCATCTATCTATCTGTTTATCTATCTATCTATCTTTATATCTATATATCTATCTATCAATCTATCCATCCATTCATCTATCTATCTATATATCTGTCTATTTACAAATCAACCTATACATGCTGATAATAGTTATTTAGTGTACTAAATAACTAGCATTGAGATATATGCTAATGTTACAATCTGTTTCCGGCGGATTTACTTGAAATGTTAAATCCTTAAATCCTTTTCCTTTGCAACAGATTGATAATTATCGATTATGTTTATACTTATGCAAAAACTAGCAAAATTTAGAGTTTGCGGATGACCTGGCCATTCTGTCCCACAGATTACAGGATATGCAAGAGAAGATCACAGACTTGAGTGAAACTGGAAAAAGGAGTAGGGCTCAATATAAACCATAAAAAAAAACGAAACTATTAAAAAAAAATCACCAACAAGATGGCGACATACAAGTAGCAAACCAAAGCTTAGGCCATGTGGATCACTTTGGGTACCTCAGAAGTGTGGTCAGTGTATCAGTAGGAAGAGATGAGGACATCGAACTTCGTTTGGAGATCTACATACATCTCTGTCAAAACTAAAATAAAGATCTTTAACACAAACATTAAAACTGTCCTACTTTATGGGTCCGAAACATGGCGAACGACTGATATAACAAAAAATAGACTCCAGACCTTTGTTAACAGTAGAACAACAAATCACGGAAAGGAAGTGGAGATGGATTGGACACACCCTTGGGAAAGATAGCAACAACAGAGCTAGACATGCCTTAGAGTGGAACCCCCAGGGCAAACGACATAGAGGAAGACCCAAGCGAACATGGAGACGAAGCATATTGGATGAAACTGGAAGAAATGAAAAGAGCTGGGAAAAATTAAAGCGACTGGCAGGAGACCGTGAAGAGTGGCGCGCTTTGAAGGAGGCCCTACGTTCCACGAGGAACCCAAAAGACTGATGATGATATTTATAATTTTGCCACACAGAAGAAAAAGTTTAAATTGTGTAGAAAAAATGTCATATTCTGTCTTTTTCTCTCTTCCACTCACTCTTGAGAGTGAGAGAGAGAGAGAGAGAGAGAGAGAGAGAGAGAGAGAGAGAGAGAGAGAGGGAGAGAGAGAGAGAGAGAAAGACTTCCAGTGCAGTTTATCCCTACATAAAAATATATTCAAAAGAAAAAACAAAGAAAAACTAAATTTGAAAAGAACTATTTTTCCGCTGATTTTATATATTTAAAGTTGTTACAAGCATCCTTTTCTTTTTTTTTTCCAAAAGTATTGAACTTAATAATAATATTAATATAATATTGTACATACTACTAAACATTAATCAATCATATGCATATCTGTGATTTTTTTAAAACTGATTAACTATCATGAGCTGCTGTGAGCGGCTCATGCGATTCATTCATTTTGTACCGCAAGCCGCTGACAGCGCCAAGATTATTTCGCCGAGTTTAAAGCTAAATATTTGCATTATTTCTTTAAATTTTGTTCCGAAATTTGTAGTTACCGACAGGAAGTATATTTGCGAATCTATTTTCGATTTCTAAGCGTAAACATTCTTAGTTTCTGTGCTACATTTCGGTAAAAACAAGCGGACAAAAAAAACTTTTTTCTCGTTTTCGGAAAATGTTTCGATCGATAATCTTATTATGTTTGTGTAAACACAAATCAATTAACTTTATCTTGGATTTATTATGTTCGATTTTGGATATACTTCATAATAATTGTAAGCGAAAGCTATAAATTCATTTAGTAAAAGAAGAAATATTAGGTAAAAGGATTTTTTTTAGATTTTTCCCTCTAATTTTTTGTTAAATTTCAACATAACTTATTGTCTAAACTAACAAATTAACAAGATTATGTTTATATTTATCTTATACATAATTTATTTTCCTACAAATTGGTATAATTCGTTTTGAAATCTATCAATGGATAAGAGAACAACACACACATATGTAGGCTACACACACCCGCATGCAAAAAAACGGGACAGAAATTTAATTCGGCCACAGCTTGATTTTTTTCTGCTTTTAATACTGTAGTTAATCAGTTAATTTTCAATATAAAAAAAAAACGATAATCAATTTGATTGCAATTTTCAAGATTTTAAAAAACATTACCCACATGATGGAGTTACCCACATGATGGAGTTACCCACATGATAGAGTTACCCACATGATGGAGTTACCCACATGATGGGGTTACCCACATGATGGAGTTACCCACATGATGGAGTTACCCACATGATGGAGTTACCCACATGATGGAGTTACCCACATGATGGAGTTACCCACATGATGGAGTGACCCACATGATGGAGTTACCCACATGATAGAGTTACCCACATGATGGAGTTACCCACATGATGGAGTTACCCACATGATGGAGTTACCCACATGATGGAGTTACCCACATGATGGAGATACCCACGCCAGTGGACTACGTTTTCCTACCTTAATACACCTGCATAAATCACTTTCAACATTATTTAAAAAAAATTCATTCTATTACCATAGCGTGCCCATATGGGGCATGGTAGATGAGCAGCAGCCGCGTTCGACTGGCGATCCCAAGGTCCTGGGTTCGAATTCTGGTGGAGGCTAGGATTTTTTCCAAGGACATGAGAGTGTCCCTGAGTCTACCCAGCTCTGATGAGTACCTGACATTAGTTGGGGTAAAGCAAAGGCGGCTGGGCATTATGCTGGCCACACATCCCCTAGTTTGCCAAGGCCACATAAACTGGTGAATTCTGCTTAGCCAGCCCTATGATCAGTTTGGTCCGAAGGGTTCTTTACTTACTTATTTTATTGCCATATATTTTAGAAGTTTATTTCTACTAATTAAACAGCCATTCTCGTAATAATATAGTGTTTGTATCCTTTTGTTTAGGATTTTTTAAAACATCAATGTTTTAGTTTTCTTACATGATAGTTTACCCACATGATAGAGTTACCCACATGATGGAGTTACCCACATGATGGAGTGACCCACATGATGGAGTTACCCACATGATAGAGTTACCCACATGATGGAGTTACCCACATGATGGAGTTACCCACATGATGGAGTTACCCACATGATGGAGTTACCCACATGATGGAGATACCCACGCCAGTGGACTACGTTTTCCTACCTTAATACACCTGCATAAATCACTTTCAACATTATTTAAAAAAAATTCATTCTATTACCATAGCGTGCCCATATGGGGCATGGTAGATGAGCAGCAGCCGCGTTCGACTGGCGATCCCAAGGTCCTGGGTTCGAATTCTGGTGGAGGCTAGGATTTTTTCCAAGGACATGAGAGTGTCTCTGAGTCTACCCAGCTCTGATGAGTACCTGACATTAGTTGGGGTAAAGCAAAGGCGGCTGGGCATTATGCTGGCCACACATCCCCTAGTTTGCCAAGGCCACATAAACTGGTGAATTCTGCTTAGCCAGCCCTATGATCAGTTTGGTCCGAAGGGTTCTTTACTTACTTATTTTATTGCCATATATTTTAGAAGTTTATTTCTACTAATTAAACAGCCATTCTCGTAATAATATAGTGTTTGTATCCTTTTGTTTAGGATTTTTTAAAACATCAATGTTTTAGTTTTCTTACATGATAGTTTACCCACATGATAGAGTTACCCACATGATGGAGTTACCCACATGATGGAGTGACCCACATGATGGAGTTACCCACATGATAGAGTTACCCACATGATGGAGTTACCCACATGATGGAGTTACCCACATGATGGAGTTACCCACATGATGGAGTTACCCACATGATGGAGATACCCACGCCAGTGGACTACGTTTTCCTACCTTAATACACCTGCATAAATCACTTTCAACATTATTTAAAAAAAATTCATTCTATTACCATAGCGTGCCCATATGGGGCATGGTAGATGAGCAGCAGCCGCGTTCGACTGGCGATCCCAAGGTCCTGGGTTCGAATTCTGGTGGAGGCTAGGATTTTTTCCAAGGACATGAGAGTGTCTCTGAGTCTACCCAGCTCTGATGAGTACCTGACATTAGTTGGGGTAAAGCAAAGGCGGCTGGGCATTATGCTGGCCACACATCCCCTAGTTTGCCAAGGCCACATAAACTGGTGAATTCTGCTTAGCCAGCCCTATGATCAGTTTGGTCCGAAGGGTTCTTTACTTACTTATTTTATTGCCATATATTTTAGAAGTTTATTTCTACTAATTAAACAGCCATTCTCGTAATAATATAGTGTTTGTATCCTTTTGTTTAGGATTTTTTAAAACATCAATGTTTTAGTTTTCTTAGTTTTCTTGTCTATTTAGAAGGGACTTGAATTCTTTCCTTCATTAAAGATGATTAATTTAATCATTTAGCGTAAGTGCAACTAATGCTTTAAACTTTAAACCATGATATTATTATTTTTTTTATTGTACAAATAATCTTCTAAACAAAATTTCAAATGAAATTTATAACATATACTATTACCAATGAAATTTAATATGTTTTAAACGTATTGATACTTTTAAAGATATCTTTTCGTTTTAACAGCCAGAATCAACAATTATTTACTACATGCTACATTAACAAAGGATACACCTTCATGTGTAGCTAACAATTTACAACTTAAAACTCACAATTATTAACACTCCAATAACCCGTAATATAGTATATGGCACAGTTTTCATAATCTGCTGCCAAAAAATAGATTTAACAGGAGAGTGCTGTACTTTTCGTCATTTAGACGTATAAAACTTTGATAATTGTTTCATTTGTAATTTAGATTCCTAACTTCAAACATACTGAATAGGGCGTTTGCAATCCCGTGACAAAAAGCACGTGATTTGTGTTTACTTTGAGTAATGGTGTACAATTAAATATGGCCGCTGTATTAATAAAGTTTCATATAGGCTCGAGCTTTTTTTAAATGATGTGTTGTGTTTTAAGTCTTATTAAGATTTAAGCTGTATTATGTATGTTAAATAAAATAGGCTATTTTATTATTATCATAGACATAGATCATAGACGATGTGAGCCTAATAGTTACTTGACTAGATAGCCTATTCACCAACAATATCGCTTGACATCGTAGCCTAGCCTACGAAACATTAAAAGTGTAGGCCTATAAATTGAAAGTGTAAATAGGTCTAACCGGCCCTAGCCTAATCACATTAATCAATTAATCTACAGTACTACTATTTACCTCCTTATTTTTTAGTAGGATAGCCAATATTCAGATGTGAATTTTGCATAATAAAGAAGTACTTCACTTTCACCACGTTACGTTTGTACCTCAAGTGGGTTCTATATTTACACAAATACGTCACTAAATTTACACAAAAAAACTTAAGCTCCGCCTACTGTGAAACATTTCTAATTTCTTAAATCTACATTTTTAGACGTCTCGAGAAACTTGTAATTTAATCAAGGGATATAATTGGCTTTTTGATGTCGTAAGGCATAAATATTTGTTTATTTTCTTTTACTTCATAATTTGCATTCAATTAAAAAAAATTCGAATAAACTAATTTTATCGCTCATATTTCTAAAAACATACATAAAATTACGAACTTGTTAATAAATATACCTAAATTATAAATTTAAATATAATACACATATTTAACTACTATCCTGTTTTAATTAGTTCCTAATTTCTCCATTTTAGTTCGGAAAGGTATTATATACCTAAAATATATTTATTCCGGACACATTTTTTGAAGAGTCTTATAATTAAGATAATAATCTTAATTATTTAAGACTTGAAGATTACAAACAAACGAAAGGAGAGCTTAGAAGGCATACAAGGTGATTGTATGTCCAGCTACATGCACAGCCGCTATCACTTTACCCCAACTAAAAGCAAGTACCCATCAGAGCTGCGTAGACTCAAGATTCCAGGCCCCACGAGAGGGGGGTACAGCCGGTACGCCGTACTGGGGCCCATAAGAGTTTTGGGGGCCCATGAATATTAAAATTAAATCGTCAATTACGCAACAATTTATTTAATTGTTGCTTTAAAGCTACGAGATGATGCCCCAAAACCTCCTACATATTTTATTGGCTCTGTGAGCCCTTCATTTTGGTATTCTTTGTATGTGTACTTGAAAATTTTGTTAAAAATGCAAGGAAGCATCTAGTTGTAATAAAGGACCTAATTATTTGTGATAGCATTTAGGATCTCTTTTTTATTATTTTTAATCAATACAATAACAAATATAGACCTAAAAGCCTTACAGGCTAACAGTTCTCCCTGTTAGCTTAGTAGCCTAGGCCTAAATACTCTATTTCGCTGCATACTAGTATGGCACTCAAAGCTAGCTAGTCGATCCTTTTACACTTTAATGATTTCCTGTGCGGTAGCCAAGAGAGGAGATTTAAGGTATCATAATTTTAGACAAATGTATTCAAAATGTAAAACACTTTTTTTTCGTCATTTAACAAAATGTATTTTGGGAAGATTCTGTACAACAACAAAATAAAATATGTGTCAACGGTATTGCCACAGCAGATCTAACCTTTGCAAGATCAATACTGAAGCGTGTACATCTTCATATAATTTTTATAAGTACACCGTTTAAATAGCGTCCCAACATGAATCTAGACTATATTAGTAGAAAGACATGAAAGACAGAAATTTGAAAAAAGAGTTCAGTGAATGAAAAAAAGTGTCTAATTGACAGCGTCTCCTTTGGGATAGTCGTTACAGTGTTAAACCTAAACCTGACATCATGTAAATAATACAACAATCGATGTTTTACTAAATCGGACATCATGTAAATAATACAACAATCGATGTTTTACTAAACCGGACATCATGTAAATAATACAACAATCGATGTTTTACTAAACCTGACATCATGTAAATAATACAACAGTCGATGTTTAACTAAACCTGACATCATGTAAATAATACAACAATCGATGTTTTACTAAACCTGACATCATGTAAATAATACAACAATCGATGTTTTACTAAACCTGACATCATGTAAATAATACAACAATCGTTGTTTTACTAAACCTGACATCATGTAAATAATACAACAATCGATGTTTTACTAAACCGGACATCATGTAAATAATACAACAATCGATGTTTTACTAAACCGGACATCATGTAAATAACACAACAATCGATGTTTTACTAAACCTGACATCATGTAAAAAAACAAACGTTTTTTTAGCGCCAAAACGGCGGCGTTAAAACGGCGGCGCCAAAATCTTCTGCTTCGCTGGACGACCTCTGACCCTAATTGATATTTAAACATAATTTTAAAAATGACATGCCTAGGCTGCCCTAGCTAAAATCTAATAATAAAATTTCTTTTGCTTTCCTTTTTTTTTGTTCAAACCTGTCTGATCCAAAATAAATCAATGCAATAATTTCGCTAACTAAACGTACCCACAAATTTGAAATATTTGAAAGTAGTGTAAGTCACATAAAGAAAGTTTTTTAACAAAATGTCGAGCTTTAAACATCAGAAAGGAAAGAAATAGAAAATAATCGGATTATCTTAAAACGTATCATAGATGCAGTTTTTATTTTTGAAAACCAGACATTTGCGTTCCTTCGCAATATTGAGACATTAAGCATAGACTAGAAGGCAATGTATAGGAAACTCATCAAACTGTTCTATAAAAATGATACACTTTGAGATTATTAAGTACTGGGTGATGGAAATAAAATTTATTCCAGACATGCTAAATAATACGATAGAATCCTTAGCATCTGGGATTCTAAATAAATAAAAATGTGTGGGTAAAATCAAAGTGGCCAAGAACGTAGCAGTAATTGTTGACTTTACTATTGATATTAAAATCATTGTTTTTTTCTATCATAGACACATGTAGCCGCAAACGGCAATAACAGGTCAAAGATGTATGCAACGCAGAGATATTTGAAAACGTTTGGGAAAAATTATTTCAATCATTATTTCAATACACGATTCAACAAAAGGCTAATAAATGTAATATTGATACTGATTTTAACTAACATAGCGTTTGGGGGGGATTAAACACTGAGCTATATTTATATATATATATATATATATATATATTTGTCAACAAGTTACATTCTAAATTTCTATAAATTCTTCATTCTGTTAATAACGAACTTTTCCTCATATTGTTGAATCTGTACGTAGACCTTTTCTTAACAATTTCACGACTAAGAACATACAAAATAGCCCTAAAGGGCTTCAAGACAAGGAAGAATATTCAAATATAACTGCCAAAAAATGATTTTTTTTTCTTCCTTTTAATTATTTGTTTCCAGTTAATGGGCCTATTTGAAATTGTTTTGAGGAATTATAAACTGGAGATTATTAGAATTGTTTTAGAAAGAACCAGTCAATATTATTTTAGAATTCAAAAACTATAAAAGAATTACTTTGTCTTTTTAACCACTTTCTTATGATCTAATGTAGGTAATTTAGCGCAGTGCCTATACCATAGTCAATGAGGGCCTACCGAGACATGGTAGTATATAGTATGTCTTCTATCCTTAAGTTTTGTAATTTGAAATAAAAGTCTTTTATCCCTTTTCTCCATTGTAAATATCATATTATAATGTACATAACTGGCATTGTCAATGAAATTTGATTGAATAAAAATTTGTGAAAACGACCGAGACGTGTTTAGTACTGCTGAAGTATATACCATAGTCAAGAGGTCGTACCAAGACTTGGTAATAACTGATGCAGTAACTGTGACCGGAAGAATGGGACAGTGAAGGGAAAGTGATGGGGTGAAGGTCAGGGTCTGGGAGAAGGAAGGGAAAGGGGAAGGGTCCGGGGAAAAGTTTGGAAGGGGCTATGTCCGGGGGGAAGGCATGAAGGGGCTGTGTCCGGGGGGGTAAGGGTGAAGGGGGGGGGGTTTACAATAGCTCCTAGGTATTTGAAGCTTCTTACTGTTTCCAAACTATGCCCACCAATCTTGGTCGGTGATCCTTCTGCCATTTATGTCTCTTCGTGATCCTCTAGTGCATCCGACATGATTCTCTCCAAGAAGATGTAAAAAAGTGGAGCGAAAAGATCTCGTACCGGCATCATTTTTTTTTCTCTTGAGGGCCCTGTCCAGACCCGCGGGGAAAAAATCCTATCCTTCAATAGGATTCGAATCCGGGACATTCGGTACGGCAGACGAACCCGCTGCCGCTAGACCACATTAAAAAGATGTTACGAACGTCCAAGTTAAAAAAACAACAACACACACTTAGAAAATGTATTCCTATACATCTATACAGCATTTACACGCATAATATAGTCATTTAGCCAGGTTCGTAAGGTTCCGGTGGGATAATGGAACAAGTAAATGATACGGGAGTGGTGAAAGGGGGGGGGGGCAAATAGTACAAGGTAGGGAAGGTAGGGAGTTCCCTAGGGTGCAATTACTGACCTTGTGCACAATCTCATCCGAAGCTATTAAAAAACAAACACTACTTTATATGTAATATCAATAAATTTAAGAAAACAAAACATAGCCCAAATACAAGAAAACCCCATGAATAGTTTCAAAAACCCACATAGTCTTAAAACCGCACATACATACAGCCTAAAAACTCTATTTAAATAGTTGTACAACCTGACGTTTAAAAACAGTTTTGGTTAAAAAATGCTTACAGAATTCTAAAAATATCTTTCATATGTGTAATGCATAAACGAAGGAACATCCAAATTCAAGAATTTGAGAATCTCTTCTGTAGTACTATAATACCAACATTCACTACAAATCCGTCGATCATTTCAAATTTCAGCAAGACTGTACAAAGGAATCTTTATTAAGCTGCAGATTTGGTTCATACGCACAAGACATATTTCGTTTCTTATCTTATACAATATAGACGCTCCTTCTATAAAGAAGATTATTGCGTCCTACGCACAGTGCCCTCACATGGGGGTGGGGGGGTGGGGGGGCAGAGGGGGGCATATGCCCGGGGCGGCACTTCCAGGGGGGGACAAATGTAGTCTAAATATAGCAAATATAGCACTTAAAACAGTTACAGTATGCAAGGGGGCGGCGCTGAAACTTTTGCCCTGGGGCGCCACGTAAGCTTGTAAAGGCACTGCCTACGTATATCTGTCGTTTGAGTCTAGTCATGCATTTCAATTAGTGTTTTAAATGATGATACGTTACTGGTTTTCCTGATTGGTTCAGGCAACCCATTCCATGCCCGAATTTAACGCTTCAATCGTCTACGTTTTCATCAATTACTGTTAGTATGTGCATGCCACCTTTATTGAAGCCTTACACTATAAAAAACCGCTAAATGTAAAGACTTGTATGCCGTTACTTACACCTGTAGTAATGTTTACATTGACAGTTATCTAAAAACAAAATATATCAACATTGGTTAGTGAACCAATCACCGTCCCTTGCTAATGACCTATCAATATTGGCTAATGACCTCTAAACGACCTTCTTTGACATCAAGTTTCCCCTAAAGTCTCCGTAATCAGGCCGTACGTTTGACTCAGAACCCAATACCTCCCTTCCCCCTCCCCCCCAGTGTGTTTAGATTATATAGTACAGGTATAGTATAGCTACACCAGGTCAGCTCTATGGATGTACTAAATATTTAGTACGAGAGAATGTGCTACCCTTTCTTAAAATATATTCACATTAATAACAATAAATTGCTATTGGAAACTCTGTTAAGTGTTACAATAGTAGGCTTAAAAAATTTCGTGTTGTGGTCCACGGGCTGCATGTTACACGACCCTGATATAATATAGAAGATTGATCGTTTCTTGTGCTGGATTAAGTTTTGTGAGCTGGTCACACGTGTGGGCTTAGACTGGCTTGGTTAGCTGGGCTATGTATTGACCAGTCACACGTGTGGGCTCAGACTGGCTTGGTTAGCTGGGCTATGTATTGACCAGTTTTTGTTATGTCCGAATAAGAACATAGTCGTCGGCCAATCGTGCCACTTGTTCAATCTGGTCAATTCGTTGGTAAGCGATGTGTATGCGAAGAACGGGTTTTACACACTCGGGGAATTCTTCAATAATATTTAGAGCTCTGAGTTTTATAAAATCGTTTTTTATTTCCTTAAATCTAAACCACTGATCCAAATGTTTTTCTTTCAATCGCATGAACTCTGAGTATGTTATTGACTCCTGTTTAGCAAGATTTTTGGAAACATCTTCCATCACAACTCGGGCATGAGGTCATAACCCTTAATGACTGTTTCCTCAATGTACTGGTAATTATATAACCCTTCATGACTGTTTCCTCAATGTACTGGTAATTATATAACCCTTAATGACTGTTTCCTCAATGTACTGGTAATTATATAACCCTTCATGACTGTTTCCTCAATGTACTGGTAATTATATCTTTAGCTTTTCCTTTAATCAAAGCCGCTCTAACTAGTACAGTCCATTTATGCCAAGGAAAATCGTGATCTTTTGCGGCCCTCTCGAAGAGATAAAAGAAAAACTGGTTTGTCTCTCGGTCAGGAAATATATACATACGCTTTTTATATTTAAGCTATGATTAAGATAAGTTACTTTGAGGGTCTTGCTTACTTGCTTGAATTCTAGCCACCTCTATTCGTTCTTCAGTTGCTAGTTTTTCTTATGCGATCCTGGTCTTGTGAAGCAGTGTTCACAATTTTTAGTGGCTTTTTTATACACACATTTTATTTGTCTTTAGTAAAGTCAGGTACAATTCAGAGCAGGGGAGACTTTGAGACACCATTCAGACATAGGAAAACAAATCCCTGCCTTAACTGGATTTAAATTCGGGACCTTTTTGTTCGCACATCGAACGCACTAGTCACTAGACCAATGTGCACCATGAGGGATTAGGTGTTACTTGGTTAGCGGTTGCTGTAAGATATACTTTAAAAATGATAATGAAGAAAAACAATGGGAAGTTTAGTTATAACAGTGACTACCATACACCATAAACTTACTCCCCCCCCCCCCATCCCGAAACCAGATATAATGAGCTGAAATAATGATGGCAGTGATAAACAATCTCGCTAAAGTAATGCGTCCTGCTTCTGCTGTAAAATACAATCTTTAAAAATGATAATAAAACAAAACTAAGGAAAGTTTACTTTTGTTTATAATCTGGCATTTCGATTACGTGGACGTGACATTGACTTAGATAAAACAGCTATGCATTCAAAAACTAAAAGTGCTTGAGAAAGTGTACAAGTTTTAAATTATCTTCTCTTAATGAGTATCTGTCTTTCTCACTGGTATAAAACATGGTTAGAGCGACTGATGAATGACATCCAATTCGCTTTCGTAGACAATACAAAACAATATAAAGCAATATCTAAAAAGCCGCGAAAATAAATAAATAGTTTATAGTTTCTTCTTCTTCGTTCTCAATATTGTCGTAAAGGGGTAAAAAAGATGGCTATTGTAAGTTATACGATAGTTTTCAGGTCTGTGGTTTTTGCATACTGTTTGGTGTTGGTGGAGGTGATTTGCGACCATACCTTATTGCGAGCTGTTTCATAAAGAGGGCAGGCTTGGAGCACACGTTTTGTTTTCTCAGGCGACATCTAACATGGACAATGGTTCCAATTTCTAGTCTTCAGAACATAAATATGTTGTCTTAGTCTGTTTACTAAGGCTATGGAAGCACAAAAAAAAATAATAAGCAGGCTGAAGCCGGAGGCAGTGGCTTTTAATGGTGCATAACATACTGACACGCGATTCTAAATGACAATGCAGTATATATTTTCAATTCTAGGCTTATCATGAAATATGTGTTTATGATACAACACCGTTTATCAATGTACAGTGGTGACCCAGTTCCGAGCCATAAAAACGAAAGAAAAAATCAGTTAAAAAAAAAAAAGAAAGAAACCAACAACTACACAATCTAGGTCGGATTATGGTGATTTCGGTAATATACTAACAACTTCGCAACCTAGGTCAGATTATGGTGATTTCGGTAATATACTAACAACTTCACAACCTAGGTCAGATTATGGTGATTTTGGTAATATACTAACAACTTTACAACCTAGGTCAGATTATGGTGATTTCGGTAATATACTAACAACTTCACAACCTAGGTCAGATTATGGTGATTTCGGTAATATACTAACAACTACACAACCTAGGTCAGATTATGGTGATTTCGGTAATATACTAACAACTTCAAAACCTAGGTCAGATTATGGTGATTTCGGTAATATACTAACATCTACACAACCTAGGTCGGATTATGATGATTTCGGTAATATACTAACAACTTCACAACCTAGGTCAGATTATGGTGATTTCGGTAATATACTAACAACTTCACAACCTAGGTCAGATTATGGTGATTTCGGTAATATACTAACAACTACACAACCTAGGTCAGATTATGGTGATTTCGGTAATATACTAACAACTTCACAACCTAGGTCAAATTATGGTGATTTCGGAAATATACTAACAACGTCACAACCTAGGTCAGATTATGGTGATTTTGGTAATATACTAACAACTTCACAACCTAGGTCAGATTATGGTGATTTTGGTAATATACTATCAACTTTACAACCTAGGTCAGATTATGGTGATTTCGGTAATATACTAACAACTTCACAACCTAGGTCAGATTATGGTGATTTTGGTAATATACTAACAACTTCACAACCTGGGTCAGATTATGGTGATTTTGGTAATATACTAACAACTTCACAACCTAGGTCAGATTATGGTGATTTTGGTAATATACTAACAACTACACAACCTAGGTCAGATTATGGTGATTTTGGTAATATACTAACAATAGAACATCCACAGACTATTTCGCCAATTATGGACATTTAGAACTATTTAATTTTAGTTTAGCTACTACACTTTAAAAAAAAAAGTCTACACTAGTCTTAAAGCTCGTTAAGCACACTTGAACTAAATAATCTGACTATCATTTGGTGATATATGTCAGGTGTCGGAAACCTATGGCGCGCATAACGATTTTCAATGGCACGCGGAAGACCCCCAAATCGCAATGCAAGTTCGGTTTTAAAGAAAATTAGTGCTAAAGCATGCTGACTTTTTAAATGAATTGAATGTCCTACTTTGGAACACTATTATAAAAAGGTTGCAGACCCTTGATATATGTTATTGTCTATGATCGCTTTCGACAGCCCACAGATCTCACTATAATTGGTTAAATCAATAGGTTTCTCCAAACAAAAGTGAGCTTAGGTTACTGAATAGATCCAATAAAAACATTTAGAAGGTATTAAAGGCCTACTTACTGCCAGATCGGTCGATTGCCTGATTAACTAAATTCAGATAATTTGTCGATAAGGTGATCACTAACATTATTACCATTGAAAGCTTGGACGGGTTGTATACACAATTGTACACAAACACATTTTCTCATACATCTTTCACTGTGTGTGTTTTGAAATGGGATATGTTGAGGAGTGTGGGGCTGGATGTCGAGTACTTTTAAATTGATACGATTAGCGCTTGGATTATGGTGGATTAGTGGCAGCCCTGATCTATTTAGAGCTAGACTGATTGCCCCTTTAAGGAGAGGCCTAGGTGTGATGGGAAATTGACATTAGCTAAGATAAAGGCGGGTGGACATCGTTCTGGCTACATGATTCACTGGTATTCCGTTACTAAGGAAACTGCTGAACGAGTCTTTACTGACCATTTATATAAAATCAATCGTGCGGGGATACGATTGTTTTATTACTTTACTATCTGACAATCCGGCCACTCTCATTCAGATAAAGAAAACCTTTTTTTTAATATTCCCTATGATGTGTTCTACGTAGAAGATCCACGTACATTTCCTTTCAAATACGCTAATGATAAGCATCATCTTTGTGTATGACTTACGGTAAAAAGATAATCTTACGTTGTATCTTGTATTATCTTTGGCTGACATTTAAGACAATCCTGAGTATGTTTTTATGTGTAACTAATGTTAGTTTAAGCGTAACCCACTACAGTAATGTTCAAGAAGTTTTATATTCGTATGTCGTATGTTGTTGTTTTCACACAGTGTATATTGCAAGTAAACATACTAATACAAATTTAATGCGAATTTTCGAATTCATTATTATGTTGTTATTCTCAATACTATTATTATTATATTGTTAATTGACAGACACATTGATAAATACATGTGAACAGGAAGGATGTAGTTCAAAGAGACAATAATCCTTATGTTACTCACGCTGATGGAACATGTGTCTGGAACTGTCAAATAGATTAATTACAACCACTTATCGCGGAAATGTCACGTAGATTAATTACAACCACTTATCGCGGAAATGTCAAATAGATTAATTACAACCACTTATCGCGGAAATGTCACGTAGATTAATTACAACCACTTATCGCGGAAATGTCAAATAGATTAATTACAACCACTTATCGCGGAAATGTCACGTAGATTAATTACAACCACTTATCGCGGAAATGTCAAATAGATTAATTACAACCACTTATCGCGGAAATGTCACGTAGATTAATTACAACCACTTATCGCGGAAATGTCAAATAGATTAATTACAACCACTTATCGCGGAAATGTCACGTAGATTAATTACAACCACTTATCGCGGAAATGTCAAATAGATTAATTACAACCACTTATCGCGGAAATGTCAAATAGATTAATTACAACCACTTATCGCGGAAATGTCAAATAGATTAATTACAACCACTTATCGCGGAAATGTCACGTAGATTAATTACAACCACTTATCGCGGAAATGTCAAATAGATTAATTACAACCACTTATCGCGGAAATGTCACGTAGATTAATTACAACCACTTATCGCGGAAATGTCACGTAGATTAATTACAACCACTTATCGCGGAAATGTCACGTAGATTAATTACAACCACTTATCGCGGAAATGTCACGTAGATTAATTACAACCACTTATCGCGGAAATGTCACGTAGATTAATTACAACCACTTATCGCGGAAATGTCACGTAGATTAATTACAACCACTTATCGCGGAAATGTCACGTAGATTAATTACAACCACTTATCGCGGAAATGTCACGTAGATTAATTACAACCACTTATCGCGGAAATGTCACGTAGATTAATTACAAACACTTATCGCGGAAATGTCAAATAGATTAATTACAACCACTTATCGCGGAAATGTCACGTAGATTAATTACAACCACTTATCGCGGAAATGTCACATAGATTAATTACAACCACTTATCGCGGAAATGTCAAATAGATTAATTACAACCACTTATCGCGGAAATGTCAAATAGATTAATTACAACCACTTATCGCGGAAATGTCACATAGATTAATTACAACCACTTATCGCGGAAATGTCAAATAGATTAATTACAACCACTTATCGCGGAAATGTCAAATAGATTAATTACAACCACTTATCGCGGAAATGTCAAGTAGATTAATTACAACCACTTATCGCGGAAATGTCACGTAGATTAATTACAACCACTTATCGCGGAAATGTCAAATAGATTAATTACAACCACTTATCGCGGAAATGTCACGTAGATTAATTACAACCACTTATCGCGGAAATGTCAAATAGATTAATTACAACCACTTATCGCGGAAATGTCACGTAGATTAATTACAACCACTTATCGCGGAAATGTCAAATAATTTATTACAACCACTTATCGCGGAAATGTCAAATAGATTAATTACAACCACTTATCGCGGAAATGTCAAATAGATTAATTACAACCACTTATCGCGGAAATGTCACGTAGATTAATTACAACCACTTATCGCGGAAATGTCAAATAGATTAATTACAACCACTTATCGCGGAAATGTCACGTAGATTAATTACAACCACTTATCGCGGAAATGTCAAATAGATTAATTACAACCACTTATCGCGGAAATGTCAAATAGATTAATTACAACCACTTATCGCGGAAATGTCAAATAGATTAATTACAACCACTTATCGCGGAAATGTCACGTAGATTAATTACAACCACTTATCGCGGAAATGTCAAATAGATTAATTACAACCACTTATCGCGGAAATGTCACGTAGATTAATTACAACCACTTATCGCGGAAATGTCACGTAGATTAATTACAACCACTTATCGCGGAAATGTCACGTAGATTAATTACAACCACTTATCGCGGAAATGTCACGTAGATTAATTACAACCACTTATCGCGGAAATGTCAAATAGATTAATTACAACCACTTATCGCGGAAATGTCAAATAGATTAATTACAACCACTTATCGCGGAAATGTCAAATAGATTAATTACAACCACTTATCGCGGAAATGTCACGTAGATTAATTACAACCACTTATCGCGGAAATGTCACGTAGATTAATTACAACCACTTATCGCGGAAATGTCAAATAGATTAATTACAACCACTTATCGCGGAAATGTCACGTAGATTAATTACAACCACTTATCGCGGAAATGTCAAATAGATTAATTACAACCACTTATCGCGGAAATGTCACGTAGATTAATTACAACCACTTATCGCGGAAATGTCACGTAGATTAATTACAACCACTTATCGCGGAAATGTCACGTAGATTAATTACAACCACTTATCGCGGAAATGTCACGTAGATTAATTACAACCACTTATCGCGGAAATGTCAAATAGATTAATTACAACCACTTATCGCGGAAATGTCACGTAGATTAATTACAACCACTTATCGCGGAAATGTCACGTAGATTAATTACAACCACTTATCGCGGAAATGTCACGTAGATTAATTACAACCACTTATCGCGGAAATGTCACGTAGATTAATTACAAACACTTATCGCGGAAATGTCAAATAGATTAATTACAACCACTTATCGCGGAAATGTCACGTAGATTAATTACAACCACTTATCGCGGAAATGTCACATAGATTAATTACAACCACTTATCGCGGAAATGTCAAATAGATTAATTACAACCACTTATCGCGGAAATGTCAAATAGATTAATTACAACCACTTATCGCGGAAATGTCACATAGATTAATTACAACCACTTATCGCGGAAATGTCAAATAGATTAATTACAACCACTTATCGCGGAAATGTCAAATAGATTAATTACAACCACTTATCGCGGAAATGTCAAGTAGATTAATTACAACCACTTATCGCGGAAATGTCACGTAGATTAATTACAACCACTTATCGCGGAAATGTCAAGTAGATTAATTACAATGACTAATTGCAGGGGTTCTAATCAACTGGTTTACTGACCACATTAAATTTAAAGTCTGCACTTAAATAGGAAATCATAAGCGTTTTTTCTTGTTTTGTTGTTGTAGTTTGTTTTTCTTTTTAATCGATTTCAGAATTCGTTTAAATATAAGATAACTCAAGAAGAATAAATTAACGAAATATTATTTTAAAATGAAACTTCAAATATATCATGTTAATAGTAAATCTATGACTTTTATTAACACGTATTGTTAGCTTCAGCACTTCAACATATGTGCAAATATTATTTTCTGAATAAAAATATTGTCTTTGTGTCATTTAAAATGTCACTACTGCTTTTTTGGAATTACGGTTTAAAAAAATGTAAAAGAGCTATTTTCCTGTTTTTTTCCCCAGGCAAGAAATGACTTGCAAAAAATGAAGAAATTGAAAAGTACTGATAGCCTAATAAAACAATCGTGTGCGAAGTCTTGGCGTTTTCCAATGCTTACAATATTGATTCATTTTATATTTTATTGCGAGTTATTTACTGTTCTATTTCTGCAAGGCTTATAATATAAACATGATACAATTTAACAGTATCATATCTTCTCAACACTTGATAAATTAACAGACCATAAAAATACAAAGCTATGTTACTAAACATATTTATAAGTTCAAATTAAATGTTCGTATAATTGATGAGAAAGTAGGCATATTACTAAATGCCGAACTATGAATGTAATGGTGTAATCCTTTAACTAGTCTTAGTGTGAAATAAAATGCTAATGCAAGAAGATAGATAGTGAAATCAAGGACAAATTTTATTATAGGCATAGTTATGGAAATTTTATATTATAGGTATAGTTATGGAAATGTTATGTTAGATGTATAGTTATAAACATGTTATATTTTTATTATAGTTATGGAAATGTTATATTATAGGTACAGTTATATAACCGTTTGCTTTTGGATTTCCATTCTTAATGTCTTAATTAATAAAATGATATTGTCTATGTTACTATGTTGACATAGGCTCAAACTTTTACCTATACTGTGTTGGTTGACAAGGCAAACATTTCATGTTCCAATTTAAAAACCAAATGTGTTGAAGTCCTTCCATGGTGAAAGATACGCACGCTTAACATGACAAAATCGCCCATTTAGGAACTGGGCAACTCCCGAAAGAGGCCCATTTTATTAGGCTTAGGCCCCATCTTGACCCTTAAAGTCGCAGCTGTTCTAATGACGAATAGACGGATACAAATGTTCATTTAGACTGTCAAAGCTTGCAGGAGTTGATGGTCGATTGATTAGACACCTGTTTTCGGTGATGGATCTATATTGAGAGATAATCTTATGTTTGTCATCTGAGACCCAATAAAGAAATATCTTATCTTATATGTTACAGACGCTCCTTCTATAAAGAACATTATTGCATATTGGCCTTAGCTTCGTCAGTTTAAAGAATTGTGGTTTAAATAAGGTCTCCTCACAAATATGTGGAAACGAGCGATTCTATCCCAAATCATCAAAAAGAGAAGGATGCGAAAGCAAAGTTACGAACAGATCCCTCCCCCCCCCCCCCAATTAAGTGACAGCTGTTTAGAAGTTGATGAGTCAGAGACTCGTAATGTACCAAAAGAAGAAAAAAAAAAGCTAATGACACCATCGTAAGCAGTTCTTTAATCTGAAAGTTTTATGATGGAGCAACTTGAAACCGGATGGGACTGGAAAGCTAAAGGTACTTGTCCTATACTATGGATATCTCCTCTTTTTCCCATTTTATTAACTGGGGCTTATACATCGTCAACTAAAGGAGAACTTAGATCTGGCCATTTGTAACTTTATAACCATCTTCCTTTATTAGACGGGTTTTGTTGGCCAGACAATTAATAAAAATATATTTAGCTAAAATTAATTGTGCAATTTATGCTTTTGGCAAAGCCTCATTACTGTACTGTACTCTGCTTCACTCTTTAATATATTTACGAACAATCTGCAGAAATATCACATTTAAAATTAAATTTAAAAAAAAGGAATTGTAAAATTAAGTGTTTAATATAATATAAAGTTTTCCCCTTTAAATCGAAACTAATACATATATTTATATAATCTACTATTTCACCAGCTTACTCTAAATCTATAGAAATATAAACTAAGATTAAAAAATTGCAATTTCAAAAATACAACCGATACCTATTAATTAATCAAATTTTTTCTAATTAACACAATATCTAATTAATGTAAAGAAATAAATCATATTATTACACTATTTATAAAAAGAAAAATGACAGTAGAGACAGGGGCATCTTGTTCCAAGCCACACGGAGCGTTTTGCCCCAAACATAAGTGTTCTCCTTTTCTGTTTACTACGTAACATAAAGTAATAACAAACTAATTCTATATATTGTTACATAATAAAAAGTAACTAACTTTTATAGCAATGTAATTTCAAACGGCATAAGTTCTTTCTAGAATTGTAAAATTGATTCACACAATATGCAGAAAATTATAAGATGGAATAAACTTTACTATTTTCTTGAATAACTCGAAGCTTTTTCATGTTAAAGGGGCAAATTTGCGCACCGTAAAGTTGAATATGTCAAATACCACATACAAGATGAGTACATTTTTTTAAATACATTAGGGGCGTCATTACAGTGAGGGGGCTTTTGACCTTCAAAAAGCGTTTTGCAGTGTACCCTCCGGGGCAATATCTCTTCTCCGGGTTAGGATCAGCATTTATTGTTGAGATCAATAGAACAGAAATAATCAGTACAGCTAAGGTCTTCATGGTTTAATGCAAAAAGTGCCTGATAAAAATAATATAATTTAAAACAAAACAACAACAGGAAGACACGTTTAGGAAGCTATGCATAATATGTTCAATTCATTTTAACAAAAAAAACTTTTTTAAAAAGATTGTCACATAGTCTAGCATTTTACCAAACAACATAGGAATGTAGCAGGCCAGGGCAATTAAAGTGATATTTTGGATACACTTAAAACAATATGGAAAAAAACGCAATGAATGTCAACAGATTGATAAACGCGATTAAAGACCAAGTGAAGAGGTTTTTCTCAAAGGAACGAGATTTGGAATAGCCTCATACGGCAGTGACGTATCACAAGGGAAATAAATAAATAAAAATAGACGCTATAAATCTATATTTACCCATTTTGTTAAAAATAAGAACCGGGAAAAGATTCAAAACATGTGGCAATAGATTCAAAACACGTGACAATATTCATTTTTCCTAGTCGGAATCCTTTATGTTACGTCACTTTCCTATATTGCCGGAAATAAAAACATCTCAAATGGCTACGAGATTTGGAGTAATCTTCCGAAAAACACACACATTTAAGTGCAAATATTGAACTAATTACTTAAAATGTATCTTTGATATTTTGTATAAATGTTTTTTTTAACATTCAGATACTGAATACACTATTTACTATCAAAATCAAATGTTAACTCAATTTTGATAAAAAGCTCTTCACTTGGTCTTTAATGAAACATTTTGTTGTTTAATTTGATTTATTACCATAGTAACAAATAAACTATAAAAAATAGACTTTATTTACCAGACTTGTAATATTTATATGTGGAGATTTTATTGTATACTGTCTCATTCTAGATGTCACCTTATATAGACATCTACAAACACTTCATCATTATTCACGATTGTATCTTCTAGTGATTTTCTGAATGTGTGTATGCATAATATATTAGCTGTTTTTCTGTGCGTCTACTGTTTCACTAATGCCGCATGTTTATGAGAATGTATATCCTTTTTTAAATAGTTCCTACGTATGGCGTGGTATTGCAAAATGAATGAATACACGATATTATTGTATTCATAATATTGTGTTTGATATTTATATGACATACTATTCATTAATCGATGATGTGACATGCTAAAAAATCGTAATTATCAAGCCCACTGGGCTTAACTGTTTAATTTAAACGTTACATAATGTAAAATAATTTAGAATAGGCATCGTTGTTGTTTTTGCAATTTCTCAAAATTTGTAGCTAAGTAATTTCCCAAAACTAAAGGTGCATGTTTATCTTAAATGAAATGTTAGTATATACAATTTGTCGTTCTATTGTCACGTGTATTAGTCACATTGTTAGACAAAGCTGGTACCAGCATAGTGAACGAAACAGATTGTTATATATATATATATATATGTGTACATATTATTCCTTGAAGGCACTCGTAACTACAATTATTTATACCAAGCTAATTTATAAACTACACGAGCCTCTCTTTAGTAAGACAGAGGAGCTCAAACGGAACAGTGTCGGATCATAAGAAAAAATACACGAAACCAAAAAGCTTACCGATGAAATATGAAGCAGTTAAAAATATCGTTATGGTGTCGACCCCATGGTCCAGAGCCAGGTGAGAGCGGAGCCGGGACACTAACCTCGAGGGGTTCCACCCCATCAACTGTCGGCTCTGTAAATCTGGGCACCAGGGACATACAGAGTAGAGCTACTGGACCCCAAAGCCAAACAAAAGATTCACTGAAAATGTTGCATTGAAAGGCATAAGGCAAGAAACCGGAGTACCATACGTTCCTCAGGGAAAACAGTTTCGACGTCACCTGCCTTCAGGATACGCACCTTAGTGAAAGGCTCACATTTTTCGTCAGAGGTATAGATACATTCAGACGCGAGTGACGCGACAAACAAAAAGACAGAGAGGCTGTGCAATAACACTGGTAAGAAACTGGAAACGTATAATTCATCACAGTACAAAGCCAGGAATGCCTCATTACAAATTGCTACATCAGAAGACACGTTCAAATATTTAGGCATTAAACTAGAGAGCCGGGCTACCAGGAGGTGGCAGTAATGAAAAGGCTGGCAAGGACAGACTGTGGAGCAAACAGCGAAATCCTCGAACAAGTATACATCGCATATGTCAGACCGATAATGGAATATGGATCAGTCACTTGGAGTAGCGCCTTCAAAAGCAACACACATATTACAAAATGCAGTAATGTGTATTATCACAGAAGGACCCATTACAGAACTAGAAAACCCCCACAAAAGTTGCCCCCCCCCCAACCACCAACCATAACTCATCGCAATTTTCGAAGCCACGAGCATGATCAACAAGCTTACCCCACCTGCAGCCACATCGTCTTACTCAAAGACAGCTGATCCTGTGTAGAGGGACTTTTGTCCCCAAGGGACCATTTCAAGAGGGAGACACTTAAAAGACTGAGTACTCTTTTCTACAAAGCCCTAGCGGTCTGATGGAAACCCTCACATTGTGGAATGCCTAGAAACGAGCAGGCCTATGAGCTGGCCAGGCTTTGAAGAGATGCCCCAAAGGACAACAACCACACGCACCGCATCTCGTACTGCGAGGCAAAGGGCATAATTAAAGACATGTACAAGAGAAAATGAACTGAACAACACCTGAGTCAACCAGCTCTGATTGGTACCTGTCGTTAGTTGGGGTAAAAAAAGGCGGCTGTGCATAGTGCTGGCCACTTTTTGGTCCCTACATATGTATTCAAATGTGCAGAAATTACGTCATTAGTCTGCTATTATATGTTTTTAAATAAGGCTTTACGTTGTATTCACATATTTGGTATGTTTTTTTCAAAAGCTGGAAGTAAAAAAGTCATGGTTTTAAATTTAATAAATGATGATTTTAATTATTGAAATTCAGTATTGATCGAATTACTTCTATTAATAAAACATACATATTAGTTTGCTTTAACTTCCATTTTTTCACTATAATAAATTTAAAGCTGAAATAAGCCTTAAACTCAATATTGAGTGTTTCTTTTTAAGAGATGGGCAGGCTTAAGGATAATAAGTAGATGATTCTAAAGATAGTTAAACCATAGACTATAATACACATGGACCGCTTGCTTTAGTATTTCTGCTATATGATGACCCGAAAGACTGATTTTCGGAATTTCCGATTTGTTGTTTCCTTTGCACTTCCGTTTTATTGAATCGCTTCGATTTTCTCAATGAAAAGTTAAAATAAAAATAGAAAGTTCTATACAGCGGAAACATTTAAGAAACAACGAGGAGCGTAAAATTCATTTAAGACAGCGTTATTGGTTGCGCACGGATAAAAAAAAGTACATATTATAAGCTCTAAAAATAGAGGAAGCGGTCCATCTTATTATAGTCTATGGTTCGCTTTAGTTTAGTTTTTTTTGCTATTATCTTCTTTTTGTTTTTAAATTCCCGATTCTAAATAGAGTATGTGCCATACAAACTTCTGTTTTATTAAATATCATTTTTTTCTAATTAAATGAATAATTTTTCCGTGCGCATCCAATAACGATGACTTAAATGACTTCTACTCTCCTACGTTCGTCTAAATATTTCAGCTGTATATAAGTTTCTATTTTAATTTTTCATTGAGAAAATCATAGCGATTAATTAAAACGGAAATGTATATCGCACAATGAAATCGGGAAGTCCGAGAAAAATCAGTGTTTCAAGTCATCATATAGCAGAAATACTAAAGCAAGTGGTCCATGTTGTTATGGACTGTCACTATGATGACTATTTTTACGACTCGTTAAATCGGATTCAATGAATATAGTTGTATCTTTATTAGAAGTTTCTATATTCTGCTAATCTGTAGCCCAAGCTAGGGGTTCCTTGACTGACAGGTCTATGCAGTAATGTAGTTATATTCGGTGTAATTATCTTCAACACCTTTCTCAACAATGATAGATCAAACAACTCCAGTTGTTGAATAAACAATTTTATTTAAATTGTAGACTCAATATAAACGATCAATAAAGGCATCAACTGATGGCAACATAAGTGTTTCATTAAATGGCATAAAATATACAAGTATCAATATAGCGACTTCTCTCTACAAACTTTCAAACTGAACTAACTTTAAGGAGGTCGGGACTTTACAAAGAAACCTATATCGAAGATTCTACAGGGTCTTAATACGCATTTTAATCTCCTGCTCTATAGAATACTGCGATCCAGAATTATCCTTCAATTTCCACGGCGTTGGATGAATTATTTTATTTAAACTGCCCTCAGGGCATAAAGGTAAAACCTTGGACTCTAATACGCACTTGTTAAGAGGTCAATGTCTTAGTACGTCATTCCTCTATGACCGATATTCGTAACAATGTGTATTATAGTTTATAGTTAAACAGAGTCAAATGTTATTAAATTGTGTTTGTGTTATAATTATTTTACTCTTAATAATAATAATTATGTTTGTACATAAAATTGTGAGCATAATAATATTTTCAAAGCAGGATTTACATTTTCTTAAAACCTAATCGCTATACATTTAAAAAAGGAAAAGCACACCTAGTGAAATAAATTCAATAAAACTGTGTACACTTATTTAGGTATTTTTTTTAATTAATTTTTTTCCGTGTGGGGGGGAGGGGGGGGGGGCTTTTAGTAGTATGTAGTAAAAATATGTATTATAATATTATTTTCGATAAAGCTTTTTAATAGGGCAAACCAGGCTTTTCAAACTTATGTAAAGATTCCGCCACCAAAGCCCCTAGGCTGGCTGGGCCCCTAGGCCGGGGCCTTGTAGGCCTAGACAGAAATCCGGCACTTGATGACACACATCCAATGATATGATCTTTGCACACAAACTTTCCTGAACTCTAACAGTCGTCGTACAACGTTAATTCCATGAAGTTCTTTTTGCCAATATCATTCATAATAGATTCTTAAAAATCTAAAATATGATTTTATATATAATATATAAATATATGTATATGTATAATATATGACAATATAATTACACCTTACTAGACTTATCTTATTTATTACAGACACTCTATCTATAAAGAAAGTTATTGCATCCTTAGCTCATTGGTGGTCCGATTTTAGCCTTGCATTTTTATTAATGTTTTAAAAAAATGTCAAGTTACTTAAATTATACTTTAAAGAGGAGTTTATGGGAATATTAAAAGTCAAATGAAGATTTAGTCATACGCATAAGATAGGTAAATCAGTATAAACTGGAGCTAATTCTGATAAGTGAACATACATATTCCTTTTTGTTTTATTAAAAAGTCCAAAAGAGCAATTTTTATTATATTAAGAGATCTATAAAATCATTCCCAGCATGCTCCAAGTCTCTTGTACTTTTGACCATTTTATTTTCAAACGTTGACTTCGTGAGCCACTACACAATTTTTGTCGCCAAGACTAGCCTATATAATACTCTCAGAGAAATTCTCTTTAAACCAAAATTGAAGTTTAACATCTAGTATTAGTATAAATATTACAAAATAATACAGGTATATAGCTAATATATTGCCATATTATGACCTAGGTAATGCTTTTTTTTTCAATTAGCAATCGAATTTTTCCCTTTAATGTCTTACGACTAGATCACCACATTAAAAAAAAACATTACAAATTCAAACTATCTCCACGATAATCCTTAGATTCAAACTGTACACTATTAAATTTATGTTCGCGGATCTTATGGAATATGCTTAGAAAGTTTTCGGGCGTCTACTGAAGCCAATTGAATTTGGTTCACCAACTGTTCTAATCTACTATTACCATTCAGAGGAGATTATGTCGGTTAGGAAGACAGAATCCCATTACGTTTAAATAAGTTAACATATTGTTCGAATAAACTAAAAGTTTTTAAGTAAAAATAATGTCACGTGAAAGTAATCGCTATGCCATCTGGGATAATGGGGTTGTTTTCAATTTGACGATATGTAATTGTAAACTGAAACATGCTATAAAAGCAGATGTAGAAATCGTCGCATGTATTGAAGAAGAAAAGAGTCAATTCATTATTCTCGAGGTAAGTACTGTTAGTACAGTTTTCAATGAAAAGTCTTGAGGTAAGTACTGTAAGTACAGTCTTCAATGAAAAGTCTTGAGGTAAGTACTGTAAGTACAGTCTTCAGTGAAAAGTGTTTTAGGCAAGTACTGCAAGTGAAGCGTTAATTGAAAAGTCTTGAGGTAAGTACTGCATGTAAAGCGTTCTTTTTCAAGTCTTGAGTTAAGATCTGTTAGTCAAGATTATTGAACATTTTTTAATTAAGTACTCTAAGTGAATAGTTTACTGAACATTTCTCGAATAGTTACTCTAAGTGAATAGTTTACTGAACATTTCTCAAATAGTTACTGTAAGTGAAGAGTTCTTTGAAAATCATTTGAGGTAAATACTGTAATTGAAGAAATAGTATGTCAAATCTTCAAACATTTTCATCACATTTTACTAAATAACAAAAATAACTCATCGAATCTACAAGCTGTAGGAAATTATTAGCTTAAGTAAACTGCTATATACTTTCATTGTTGGGGACACAATCTTGGTGTCTTTGACTTTACTGTAGAAACACAATGTTGGTGTCTTACACTTTACTGTAGAAACACAATCTTGATGTCTTTCACTTTACTCCAGAAACACAAACTTGGTGTCATTCATTTTACTGTAGAAAAACAATCTTTGTGTCTTTTACTTTACTGTAGAAACTCTACCTTTGTGTCTTTCACTTTACTGTAGAAACACAATCTTTGTGTCTTTTACTTTACTGTAGAAACACTATCTTTGTGTCTTTCACTTTACTGTAGAATCACAATTTTGCCGTCTTTCACTTTACTGTAGAAACACAATCTTGCTGTCTATCACTTTACTGTAGAAACACAATCTTGGCGTCTTTCACTTTACTGTAGAAACACAATCTTGGTGTCATTCACTTTACTACAGAAACACAATCTTGCTGTCTTTCATTTTACTGTAGAAATACAATCTTGTTGTCTTTTACTTTACTGCAGAAACATAGTCTTGGTGTTTTTCACTTTACTGCAGAAACACAAGCTTCGTGTCTTTCACTGTACTGTAGAAACACAATCCTGGTGTCTTTTATTTTACTGTAGAAACACAATCTTTTTGTCTTTCATTTTACTGCAGAAACAAAGTCTCCGTGTCATTCACTTTACTACAGAAACACAATCTTTGTGTCTTTCATTTTACTGCAGAAACAAAGTCTCCGTGTCATTCACTTTACTACAGAAACACAATCTTTGTGTCTTTCACTTTACTGCAGAAACACAATCTTGGTGTCTTTCACTTTACTGTAGAAACACAATCTTTATGCCTTTCACTTTACTGTAGAAACACAATGTTGGTGTCTTACACTTTACTGTAGAAACACAATCTTGATGTCTTTCACTTTACTACAGAAACACAATCTTGGTGTCTTTCACTTTACTGTAGAAACCCAATCTTGCTGTCTTTGACTTTACTGTAGAAACACAATCTTGCTGTCTTTGACTTTACTGTAGAAACACAATCTTGCTGTCTTTCACTTTACTACAGAAACACAAACTTGGTGTCATTCATTTTACTGTAGAAAAACAATCTTTGTGTCTTTTACTTTACTGTAGAAACTCTATCTTTGTGTCTTTCACTTTACTGTAGAAACACAATCTTTGTGTCTTTTACTTTACTGTAGAAACACTATCTTTGTGTCTCTCACTTTACTGTAGAATCACAATTTGGCCGTCTTTCACTTTACTGTAAAAACACAATCTTGCTGTCTATCACTTTACTGTAGAATCACAATCTTGCTTTCTTTTACTTTACTGTAGAAACACAATCTTGGCGTCTTTCACTTTACTGTAGAAACACAATCTTGGTGTCATTCACTTTACTACAGAAACACAATCTTGCTGTCTTTCATTTTACTGTAGAAATACAATCTTGTTGTCTTTTACTTTACTGCAGAAACATAGTCTTGGTGTTTTTCACTTTACTGCAGAAACACAAGCTTCGTGTCTTTCACTGTACTGTAGAAACACAATCCTGGTGTCTTTTATTTTACTGTAGAAACACAATCTTTTTGTCTTTCATTTTACTGCAGAAACAAAGTCTCCGTGTCATTCACTTTACTACAGAAACACAATCTTTGTGTCTTTCATTTTACTGCAGAAACAAAGTCTCCGTGTCATTCACTTTACTACAGAAACACAATCTTTGTGTCTTTCACTTTAATGTAGAAACACAATATTGCTGTCTTTCACTTTAATGAAGAAACACAATCTTTGTGTATTTCACTTTAATACAGAAACACAATCTTTACGTCTTTCACTTTACTGTAGAAACACAATCTTTGTGTCTTTAACTTTACTGTAGAAACACAATCTTTCTGTCTTTCACTTTACTGTAGAACTGTAGAAACTCAATCTTGCTGTCTTTTACTTTACTGTAGAAACACAATCTTGCCGTTTTTCACTTTACTGTAGAAACACAATCTTTCTGTCTTTTACTTTACCGTAGAAAGACAATCTTTCTGTCTTTCACTTTACTGTAGAACTGTAGAAACTCAATCTTGCTGTCTTTTACTTTACTGTAGAAACACAATCTTGCCGTTTTTTACTTTACTGTAGAAACACAATCTTTCTGTCTTTTACTTTACCGTAGAAAGACAATCTTTGTGTCTTTCACTTTACTACAGAAACACTATCTTTGTGTCTTTCACTTTACTGTAGAAACACAATGTTTGTGTCTTTCACTTTACTGTAGAAACACAATGTTTGTGTCTTTCACTTTACTGTAGAAACACAATGTTTGTGTCTTTCACTTTACTTTAGAAACACATTGTTTGTGTCTTTCACTTTACTGTAGAAACACAATCTTGCTTTCTTTTATTTTTACTATAGAAACACAATCTTGCTGTCTTTTACTTTACTGCAGAAACACAATCTTGGTTTCTTTCACTTTACTGTAGAAACACAATCTTGCTGTTTTTCACTTTACTGTAGAAACACAATCTTCGTGTCTTTCTCTTTACTGTAGAAACACAATCTTGCTGTTTTTCACTTTACTGTAGAAACACAATCTTTCTGTTTTCACTTTACTGTAGAAACACAATCTTGCTGTCTTTTACTTTACTGTAGAAACACAATCTTGGTGTCTTACACTTTACTGTAGAAACACAATCTGTGTGTCTTTCACTTTACCGTAGAAACACAATCTTGCTGTTTTTCACTTTACTAACTTGACTAAAGCTATATTCACTAAATGAAATAAATGAAAACCTTGAATAAAGATATATCAACTAAATTAAATGAAGACATACCTTGACTGAAGATATATCTACTAAATGAAATAAAGGAATACCTTGACTTAAGATATATTCACTAAATAAAATACAGGAATACCTTGTTTGAAGATATATTTATCAAATGAATTAAATGAATATATTAACTGAAGATATATCCACTAAATAAAATACAGGAATACCTTGAATTAAGCTATATCCACTAAATGAAATACAGGAATAACTTGACTTAATTTATATCCACTAATGAAATAAACGTTTGATTTTCCTTGATTTTTGTTTCGGTTGTTAAAAAACCTAAGTTAGCGTTCACAGTAAACGTTTTAACCCAGCACACTTGGTGTGGTTAAATATGCTTGAGTTGTAAAACAAATATTTTAAATAACGTCTAAATTTAATTTTATGTAAAATTGCATTGTCCATATTTTCAATGACAATACATAATACATAAAAAAAATAATTTTTAAACAAATGAATAGATCTAATTAATTTATTAACATTTTGTTAAGGATTTAATTTTACAAACCTGGCATTGTTAATCTGGTTATTTATTTTTGCCTTGATTTTAAACCCCTTTATTTGAGAGAATTATTGTTGTGTTCTAAGCAACAGCAGGTGGTCGGCCTATTACCTGCTCAACATTTAAAAACCATTACACAATATAGAAATTGGGAACAACTAAATACGAAATGTAATATGTTGGTCTAGCATTGACTGCAAGATCCCAAACTGGTTAATAGAATACGGGCAATGAGAAGAGCTTTACAAAAACACATTATCATTACCAAGTAAAGGAAAGGCAATCGACTAAATTATTCAATAAAATAAAACTATCGTTCTAACAAAGTAATTGTAATTGCAACATACCGTAAAATGAAAGAAACGACAACATTAGAATAGTGAATTTAAATGTAACATTATTTACGTATTATTACATCAGAACAAATGCAACATAAAATAATTATAATCAAAACATGAAGTTCTATACAAGTTATGACCAAAGATTGCTGTATGTTCGCTTTTCAATGCATGGACGCCGTTGTGTAAATTTTGGCGAAAAACATAAATATAGAACATGTTTTGTAATTTTTGTTATATTAAATTTCACAATTACTTTTATTTACTTAAACTGCCTTTTTAGACTAGAGTATCAAACATTGGAAAATGTTCGCAACAACAAGACGCATTACTTTAGCAATATTGCTTATCACTGCCATCGTTATTCCAGCTCTGAGTCAATCTGTTCACTTTCGGGGCAAGTTTATGGTGTTTGGCAGTCAGCAAGCACACTAATGTTATTACTAAACTTCAGTTTGTTTTGTTTCATTTTCATTTTTAAAGACTGTATTTTACAGCAACCGACTACTAAGTGACACCTAATCTCTCATGGCGCACAGTGGTGTAGCGCGTTCTATGTGCGATCAAAAAGGTCCCGTGTTAAAATCCTGTCTCACCAGGATTTCTTTCCTAAGTCTGAAGGGTTTTCCGAAGTTTTCCCTGGTCTGAATTTTACCGGTTTTTACTTAAAACTAATAAAAGTTGTGTATACAAAAGCAATTGAAAAATGTGTACACTGCTTCACTAAATGTGTTCATTATTTTGTCGCGACGGGGATTCTATATTAAAAGCAGGTTAAAATATTTTATCTATAGCATATGGATAGAATATTTACTGCTAAAGTTAGCGAGAAAACTGTTGCTAAAAGCATTCCATTGTTTTTATTGTATTTAAACCATTCTTTCCCTTTAACCCCAATTACCCAGCAGGCCACACTTTTATAGCGCGTTTAAATGGACCACATTAAAGGTCCAGGATTCCGATCCTGGTGAATGCTGGGATTTTTTCCTCGTGTCTGAGTTTTTACCAGCTCTGGTTGTTACCTAGCTTTACATGCTGGCCAAACAATCCCTTAGTGTTTTATGACAAAGGAAACTGCTTTATGGTTCAAATCGGTCCATCAATAAAAAAATTTACAATGAAAACATTCAAATAAAAAAAAGTTTAGCTCGCTTGAATTGATTTACATCTACTGTGTGATCAATGTATGTTTGTTTTTCAAGTCCTAACGTCAAGTTGATAATAGTCTGGACATATATTTAGAGACTAGTTAAGTCTATACACAAAGCTGCTAATAGTCTCGACATATATTTAGAGACTAGTTGAGTCTATACACAAAGCTGCTAATAGTCTCGACATATATTTAGAGACTAGTTAAGTCTATACACAAAGGGTTGTGAATAAAATCTGATTCAACTATATAAAGAAATACATTAGAAGTAAAATGAAATGTTAAATGTTCATCTTAAGTTAATCAAGATAATGTCCATGTTACAATCGTGTCTCTCTCTTACTACTCCGTCACTCCCCCCTCCCTCCTAGCACTCACTGCACCATTGTTATTAAACAGCCTATACAATGACAGAAGGGTCTTAAAACTTGTTAATATCCGCCTCCCCCCACCATTTTTTTTATCGGATCCGATTCGATGCAAATCTTGTCCCTATTGATTATGGTCAACTAAAGCTAATATTTAATACTACAACTACCAATGACCAATGAACGTATCTGTCGACACACACACCTCCATCGCCCCTGCCCTTTCTGTGATGTTTTTTTTTTTTGACGTAATGCTACTATATATTTATCATGTCTATAGTGAGAAAAACAACAACACATATGTGAGAGTCATTGTGCATTTCAAATATAACATTATTTTATAACAAAGCTTTTACAACTAACATTTTTCTTTCAAAAAGACATGGGTGATATTTCTGAAGCCGAATTACAGGCATCTGAAAAACGTGACCTTAGTGACACGCCAGCTTATACGGACAAGAGGGAAGCCTTTAAGAAAATAACGGTTAGTCCATATAAAATCTGAGATCTTTTCATGTTAGATGTCTTTATTCGATCTTTTCACTTTTAATTTTAGATCTGACATTTAAACGCCTAAATAAATAAAAAAATATTTCGGCTCTGATAGCTAAAAAAAAAATCCATGTTAAGATTAATTCGTAATTGTGTCTGTGCTTTGAATATGTTGAACATATGTAATTTAATTATAACCATTGTTTACACAGACTTTTTGACAACAGTAAAAATTTGATGTCAGAGCGTAGCCGAAGTGTAAGTAGGTCAGCTTTATTTAACAGTATGAGTGACCGAGGTTATTAATGTCTGCAGCAGAATTAAACAAACATACAATTAGATTAAATAAATAAAAAATAAAGATATAGCTAGATTACTTGAAAAACCAAAACAAATATACAACTAGATTAATTTAGAAAAATCTTGATTTCTCGAAAAACAAAATGTGGTTCCAAAGCACACAAAAGTATTTCGAGTTTTAAAATTAGTAAGACTAATTCCGTAAAATGTTGTTGTTTTTTAATCATAAAATTATTTGTAAAATGTTAGATGTGCTCTGTTGTGCAAAGATAAAAAGCGTTGCATCTTCATTCCAAATTATTCTTTTTTGAAATGCGATTATGTTTAAATATTTGTGTGCCCTAATGCTTTTCAAGTGTAGACTTCAGTGCAGTGTGGCCGACGTCCGTTAGAAAATGCAAAGGAGTTTCGCTCCAGCTCAGCTAGAGCTCGGGCCAGATTGTCTCCAGGAACGCCTTGGTCAATAAAACGATGTCTTTTTTTTTTAAATTTAAATTTAAATATCGCCAATTACAAACAACAACTGTGATAATAGTTAAAATGAGATGGACACATAAATTTCACATGCCAAGGCCATCTTAAACAATAAAAAAACAGACGCCATAATCAACAGCGCTGGTTCTTTTGATGACAACATATCAAAGTTTACTGTTTGATTATTAAATTGCTTTCTATTATTGTCTATTGTTGCCTTTTTTCTTCACAGATAACATGAAAGAAAAAAAAAGTTACATTTTTATATCGACACCGCACATTTGATAAAACTAAACAACTGTTTTGGAAACTAAAGATTGAAAAAATTCTTTATTTTAATGGAAATAAATGGCGTAGATTAAACAAATCAATACAATAGTGTATCCTTTCTTTTTTTAAAATTCTATATTGTTTTTTGTTTAAACCCAAACTGCTTTGAACAATAAAAACAATTAGCAGTTCCGATAATATTTTTTTCCAATCAATAACAACATAATCACATTATCTAAGAAGGATCGTGAAGTTAAAGTCACAGCACAACCTAAATTTAGGAGATCATGGTTACACTTTTGTATGCAAATCTAATATTGTGCGTTAAATTCGCTTTTATAATTTTTCTAACGAAAATATAGCAATTCGCAAGGCCGAATCATAGAAAAAAGAAGGTCTTTTGACTGCAAGAAAAATGGTACAACATTAATATTAGTCAGGTTAAACATTTAGCACATAACTTAATTTACTCTGTGTAGCGCTGAAATCTAAATCAAAGGGGAATAACTCCACACAAATACACTTCACATTATAAAAAAGTTAATAACGAATTAAATTATTGACCAAAAAAAATAATATAGTTTTTATAAATAGACAAATGGACGCTGAACAAAAAGAAATGGATACTTTTGACATAGAATAAAGTGATGACATATAAAACTTTAAAAGAATGCCATTTTTTAAACAATATTTTTACACATATACCCATACACAGATGGACACACTTTATAATATTGCTATATTTAATCAATAAAAATTAGTATTTAAATAAGGAAGAAAATAACCAATAAAATAAAAGTGTTATATAAACAAAAACATTTTTAAAGAAAACATAATAATAAAACAAAACTTTAGGAATAAATGTTATTATTCGAGGTCATCTAATTTGCAAAAAAAAAAAAAAAAAATGTTGAAATGTTGTTCATACTACAAAGTAAGAAAATACCAATACAAATATATATAACAAAAATTTAATATAATAACAACATTCAGACAAATATAAGAATAAAAACACTTTTAAACAATTACAAGAATTTAAACACTTTTAAACAATTACAAGAATTGAAACTTTTTTTAAACAATTACAAGAATTTAAACACTTTTAAACAATTACAAGAATTTAAACTTTTTTAAAACAATTACAAGAATTTAAACACTTTTAAACAATTACAAGAATTTAAACTCTTTTAAACAATTACAAGAATTTAAACACTTTTAAACAATTACAAGAATTTAAACACTTTTAAACAATTACAAGAATTTAAACACTTTAAAACAATTACAAGAATTTAAACACTTTAAAACAATTACAAGAATTTAAAAATTTTTCATATTTAATATGCAAGAAAAAAATACTTGACGTGCATATTCAGTATGGGAGCCACCCACTAAAAAACAACTTACGAATTACATTTAGAATAAATAAAAAAAGAGCTAATAATGAATATTCATAACTGACAACAATAGTTAAATCACTAAACCTAGGGACACGAAATAATAGAAGGGCGAAGAGTAAAGTAGTAAAAATACATATAATGGCATGAAATTCCGACTTTAAATTGGAAATACAACGCAATAACAATCTCTTAAAGCGCTCAGACAAACCTAAAGATAACAAAATTGTTTATATCCCATATGCAATAACAAATGCATATAAATAGTCATTCTTCCAGAGTGGCAACAAGGAAAATGGAATGGGTTGTATGAATAAATCGAGAAAAGAAGTAGCAGTAAAGAAAAAAATAAGGGTGAGATAAATAGGTTGAAAAATATTACACACAAACACAAGCGCAGCAGTACTAGGACGTTGGACGGATTACTGTACCAAGCGGTATAATTACAATACCGACCCTGATACCAGCATACTACGAACAAACAAGAAAGAGAGCTGAACGAATTATCAGTGCTGCTGAGCGAGGTCGAGGAAGCAGTAAAAAGCTTGAGGGAAAACAGTCTTCTGGGATCGACAACATTCCTGCAGAACTGTTGAAACATAGGGGTTGTAGCGGTAACAAAAACATTTACAACAATCTGCAACAATATACGGGAAAAAAAATAAATGACTCAAGAAATAATAACAGTCACTCAAAATAACACTGCGCAAGAAAGGCAATATAAAACTAAGCAAGAACAATATGACAATCAGTCTTATAAGCCACCCTAGCAAGGTAATGCTAAAAGTTATACTCAACCGACTTAAACATGTGGCTGAGGATTTTCTGGCAGTAAAACATGCAGGCTTCAGACCAGGCAGAAGCACAATTGAGCAGATGTTTTGCTGATAGAAAAACACCTACAACACCACTGCGAACTCCATCAGAAATAAAAAGACATACAAAAAAAACAACTTTGATTTTGCATGACACAAAGGACTATGGCAAGTGATGAGAAGCTACAACAGTGGAGAAGAACTGGTACAGTCAATCGAAATACTATACATTCAAGAGAGCAGTGCAGCTAAACTCAATGTTTGTTTAGGGGATTTCTTCAAAATGTCAAGATTGAGTCCGGCAAGGTTGCATTATTTCGCCAATATGGGTCAAGATCTTCATTAAAAAAACCATGCAAGAAATACTTGATGATCCCCATACATCTATCTCCATAGGTAAAAGATCCCTTTGCAACCTAAGATTTGACGATAATATTGACCTAATGGCCAGGAGCAACAAAGAACTACAAGTGCTAAAATGCAAGCGTGCAGATAGAGCAAGGGCATACGGAATAAAAATCAGATCAGAAAAATAGCAAAATAATTATCAACATCAAATATACCAGAAGTGCAAACATTATAATAATTAAAAAACCACAAGAAGAAGTAAATAATGTCACAAATCTAAGAGCACTACTGTACGTAGACAGAAGCTGTGAGGCAGAATTCGAGACATGATTGGGTCATCAATTACTAAATTAATGAGAATCCGGCCCTGCTAAGCTCAGGCTTTACAATGCCCTTGTGAAAACAGCTGTTCTGAATCGGTGTAAGAACTGGACAATGTTAGCAGCTACTAAAAATAAGTTGAAGCCATTCGAAAATAAATGCATCAGAAAAAATCATATGGAACTCCTACTTAGATACAAGACTGTAGTAAACTCAATAGAGGAGCCAACCACTCAATCTGGTGCCATGACACTTACTCACAATGGCTCATTGCGGTGCTCACAAATAAATGAAGGATGTGTGCATGTAATTGTACCTTGCATTAATGTTTATATATGAATGTGTTTACTTTCTCTTTTATGACTTTTTAAATGTATAAAAATTTACATTATTACCCAATACATAGTTATCTGACAATTTATAATTCAGAATGCTTCCATTTACCCCTCCCCATGCCTCTACTGTAAACTTCCCGGCCCCTCCCCTCGTCAAAGAGTAACCCCTCCTTTGATCCCCCCACCTCTACCCACCACCGACCAGGTCTTGTTGATAATATTTACCAGTTAGACCACGGCCGACGCAAGGGGCTAACCTGGTCAATTGACACATTTTATGTATTCCTCCTCTGTACGCCGACCGGAGGGTATCAAATACCCCCTCCCCTTTACACTACCCCACATTCCCCCACCCTACGCGTTTAATCGCCCCCTCCACCCTACACCACCATACAGAGGACACTTTAGCTTAAGATAGAATGGAAACTGCATTGGAGCCTAAAAACACATGTTTTCGGCTGCTCCAATTATAGGGTACTCATATACTTAATTTGTATCGTGGATTACCTCTGCTATTCATCAACTTATGCCTAAATAAATAGTATTTGAAATTCATCCTGGCATTGAATCAATCTTTGTTCTTGTATTTGCCTATGTGTAATATTCGTATCTTGTAGTAGGATTACTTTAACCACGACAGCAACCGTGGCAACCATAATAAATAAACATGACACAACTAAAATAACAACTATCAAGAACCATCTGCACTGGATAAACAACAAAGATCTCGAGTCGCAAGTAATGAACTTTGCAACTCCGCCTTAAGCCATTACATCACCACAGAGCGGTAAATAAATTAATCATTATTTACAGCAGGGGTCGACAAAGTTTTCATAATAGTGTGCCAAAAAAGAATCTTATAATTCATTTAGCGTGCCAACAGCCTAAAAGTCATCCTACTGTAGTATGTAAATACAATTCAGCGTGCCAATTGTGACCGTACGTTGCCAACCCCTGATGTACTGGATAATAAATAGCCAAGTGGACATGTCCACACAGTCAGGTTGCATCCAAGAAGTGTCCCGCTCTACCAGAGGTAATCAGCTCAAACTGCGTGTTCCATCGGATATTAAACTGTAGTCCATATTGAACCAAGCCTACATCACTGACCCCCTCGGTACCGGATTTTAAATAAGCTTTAAAATATTGGACCAAAGACTTTCATAGCTATAATTTGTAGAGACACACACTGGAATCTCTGTGTCATTGATAGCAAATCATTAAAAATTGTGGACTGATTTCCTCGTCAAACGGGGTCTTCACTAGAGGCGTAGCAATAATTTTTTTGAGGGTTGTGGGGGTTAAACTTTTACGTGATAAACATTGACCTATTTTTTTTTTGCGAATTTCTAACTTTTTTTTTGTTTTTAAAATGATTGTTGAACAAAATCATGTTTAATAGACCCTACCCACCCCCATTTTTTTTCAGTTAACAACGATTTCGCATTTATGTCTAGAAACTAGATATTGTCTCGGCCATTTAATAGCCCCCCCCCCCCCCCCACTGAAAAGGTTAACTATCTCCATGATATACCTTTTATTCAAACTATTCACTATTAAATTTTTTTTCCCGGATCTTTTGGAAAAGCCTTAGATTGTTTTGTGATGTCTGTTACGGTCAAGTTGGTAGTGACCCCCATTTGATCTTTTCGTTTTATAAAGACAGACTTGCTCGACTTGAACTTTAGGCCTAGAGTATCATATTGCATGTTTGGTATGCGGAAGTGGGCTGGGTCGGGTGGACAAAGAGACTTGGAATTCTTGGTTTAGGAGGGGAAAAAACGGAGTTTTGTTCGGTAGTTGAGAGGAGACCAACCCGCCTGCGAGGACTGTTAGAAATCTCGAAGCGAAAGATTATAAAAATCGGATGACTGAATGTGGTGGAACTGTAGCATTGGTCTTGCAAATAAACGTCTGAACTTACAAGTACTGTGTTGTGTCATCAATAGAATTAGAAAAAGAAATGTGTGTGTGTGTTTGACAACCTCTTTCAACCCTTAGCCAACGCAGCCGTCTCAGCACAACCAGTGTACCCATTACACCAGGATTAGCTGTGACAATGTCTACTGAAGCAAATTGAATTTGATTCACCGACTCTTATATTAAACTATTACGATTGAGAGAGTATGCCAGTTGGATAGACAGAAACCCATTACGTTTTAGTTAACTTAATTTAAAACATTTCTGAAACAGTGTCTGGTAAACTTATTGTTCAAATCAATTAAAGAGGCTTTAAGTAAATATAAAGTTCAAGTAATCACAATGTCAGCTGGGATAATGAGATTGTTTTGTAATTGACAACATGTAATTGTAAACACAAATATGCTATAAAAGCAGGTGTAGAAAAAGTGAAGAAAAAATATTTTTTTATTATTATTTTACGTATGGTAAGTACTGTAAGTAAATTGTTAATTGAAAAGTCTTGAGGTAAGATCTGTAAGTACAGTGTTCATTAAAAAGTCTTGAGGTAAGATCTGTAAGTGAAGATAATTGAACATTATTTAACCAAGTACTCTGAGTGAATAGTTTACTGAACATTTCTCAGATAGTTACTGTAAGTGTAGAGTTCGTTGAAATTGTGTGTGGTAAGTACTCTAGTTGAAGACTTAGTATGTCAAATCTTAAAACTCTTTTCATCACCTTTTACTAAATACAAAAATAACTCATCGGGTCTACAAGATGTAGTATTTCTTAGCTTAGAGATGCCGATGTCTACTTTTATTGTTGGAAACAAAATCTTGGTCTTTGACTTTCCTGGTTCTAACAGTTCTTCCTAAAATGATTTCTTGTCATTACGTTAACTTACAGTGTATGGGTTGTGTACATGTACTCTCCTTATGGGCATTGATATTTTATTGATACTTTTTCGCTATGTATAAAAAACGTCAACTATTAAATGATATTCTCTCAATATTCTCAACAAATTGTGGTTAAGTTTTATAAAGTGTTAGACATGAAACAGACGGTTAAAGGTGTTGTGTAGGTATTAACATTTTGTATTGATTATAGAAAAGGAATATAAAAAAATGCCTTTAATTTAAATCGCCAGAACGTTTTATAGTTGCTGATACTCTGGCAGTTTACCTTTCTTCTCCTTCTTCGACATAATCATCTCCTAGGGAAGCACATCCCATTAACACTGTCTTTCTTTGTCTTCATGTCTCTGGCCAGAAAGCATATGACCATCTAAGCCTTTAGATTGGCAAGCCAATATTTAAATCTAAAATATGTGGAACGTCCAATAATATACACGAATATATTGACTTAAGCCTTGTTCCACTATATGAAATATTACTTATAAGTTTCATTTTTCTTCATGTTTGTCTCGGTTGTTAAAAAAACTACTTCACTTTAAACATTACAACTTTACAACACAGGACCCTTGGTGTGGTTAAAAATACATGCTTACTAAAATAAATAAAAAACTATTTTAAATAAGGTCTCAATTCAACTTTATGTAAAATTCTATTGTCTCTATTTTTATCAATGAGAATACATTTTACATTTAAAAAATAATTATAAAACCTATAAATATATCTATTTGATTTATTAACATTTTGTTTAGGTTTTAAATTTACAAACATGGCATTGTTATTATGGTTATTTATTTCGGCCTTAATTTTAAACCTTGCAGATTTGTAAGAGTTGCTCTAATCAACAGTATATGGTAGGCTTATTACCTGCTCAACATTTAAAACGCATCACAATGCAGACATTGGGAACAACTAAATACGAAATGTAATATGTTGGTCTAGCATTGACTACAAATGCGAAACAGCTATGCAGACTGGTTAATACGGGGAATGAGAAGAATTTTACAAAACACATTGTCCTTGCCAAGTTAACGAAATACAATGGACTAAATTCTTCAATAAAATAAAACTATCGTCCAAACAAAGTAATTGTAATTCCAACATCTCTGGTAAAGTAAAAAGGACATCGTTTGAATGTAAAATTTCAATGTAACAGTATTTATGGATTTTTTAATATAAGAATACAACACATAGTAATCAAAACATGAAGATCCATAGGCCTACATGTTATGACCAAAAATTATGTATGTTCCCCTTTCAATGCTTGGCATAAAAGTAATGTTTTTCCCGCAGTGTAAATTTTGGAAAAAAACATACATATAAAACACGTTTTGTAATTTGTTTTTAAATTTAATTTCACAATAACTTTTTTGTCTTTATTTGCATATTATACTAGAGTATCAAACATTGGAAAATGTTCGCAACAGTAAGACGCATTACTTTAGCAATATTGCTTATCACTGCCGTCATTATTCCAGCTCAGTCTAAGAGCTGGTATGTATATAGAGGAGGTAAGTTTATAGTGTATGGTAGTCAGCGAGTACACTAATGTTATAACTTAACTTTGGTTGTTTTGTTTTATTTTCATTTTCAAAGACTTTATTTTACAGCAAGCGACTACCAATATAACACAAAATATTTTATGGTGCACATTGGTCTAGTTCGTTCCTTGTGCGAACAAAACGGTCCCGTGTTTAAATCCTGGTAAGACCAGGTTTTTATTTCCTAGGTCTGAAGGGTGTAGGGTTGCCAGATACATGAGTACCAAAAGGAGGACACGGAGAGACAAAAAGGAGGACAAAGGAGGACACAGAGAGTCACAAAGGAGGACAAAGGAGGACACATTGAGTGTTACATTAAAATCATTTTAATTTTTTTCAATTGAATGCAGATTTAACCAGCAATCAGTACAATTTTACTACAATGAGTAGCAATGGTTGCCAATAATTATTTATTTGTAAAATTAACCATGAAAAAGGTTTGTAAAAAATAATATATAAATTCAATTGAGAATTTTTTTTCAAAATGTAACAATACTATATTATTTGAAAATTAAACAGTCAATTCTACAGTTATCATCTTTTTAATTTAATTACACAACATATTTATCTGACGAGCCCACTTTTTGCACAAGATCCTCGTTAGCTAGCACAAATGTATAAAACTGTTCACAAGTAAGATGTTTCAAATTGCTCTTTGCAGAGTTAACTGAAAGTCTGTTTCTTTCCCTTGTTCATTGAGCGTTTATCAATAAGAACACTCTTTCCACATTTCCATTGTGTCCAGGGATACAGAAAAAAAGTTCACACATTTTTAGCAAATCTGAAAAGCAACTTGAATTTGGGCACTTTGAAAAAACAAACTCCACTGCTCATGCAAGAGTCTTTGAAAAAAACTGTTCATCTTTCCCTTATATAAATGACTTGAGATTGCAATATTGGTCAAACAATTTCACATCATCCACTATAATAACCTTCTCCTTAAGATACAATATACATGCCAAAAGGTCATCAAAGGTAGGCCTACTGTCTTTGATTTTATTTAAATACATCCAGCTAAAGCAATCAAATTTACAAAAATGTTGCAACCACTTTTCTAAGTAGCTAATGCATACTTCATACACCAACCTAACCTCTGCCATGAAATTATTACATTCTTTTTCTCGACCACTTTCTTTATGGTTTTTCAGGATCTCCCTGACTTTCAGTGAAATAAATGACTCCTTTAGTCTACCTTTTAAAACTTCCAAGGTTGAGTGAAGAAGGTTCATAACTTCTAGCACGGATGTTTCTTCTCTTTCAATGGCCGCAATATTGACTTGAAAGACAGACATCAATATCAAGGAATAAAGAAACCAAAGGTAGAATTCTGAAAAATCATTCTTAAAAAAAAATGTTCTATCATAGCAGGCGGCTGATTTACCGAAAGAAAATATTCTTTCAAAGCAGTAATTAGACTCAACAGTCTCTCAATGGCTGGAAACAGAATGAGCCATCTAGTTTTAGACTGATAGAGTAGCTGCTGATAGCTAATGTCGACATAGTCACAAAATTATTTTAAAGTTTCAGTTCTAACAGTGTAGGTAGAAAAGTAATTAAATATCTCCATGACAACAGTTTCAACGTCAATCTGCCTTAAATTTGCGCCATGTTGGATGCAGTTGTGCAGAACTTGAGCGGGACACCCAACGCCTACTAAAGGCTTGCTCAAGGCTTCTTTCAAATGTGAGAAAACATTTCTACCTTCTTTTCTGTTAATGCCTCCAAAATTTACATTAGCATTATCTCCAGCAAAAGCCAAACATTTTGAGGACAAATCATATCTTTGGAGCGTTCTTAAAATATAATTTGATATAGTTTATGAAGTTTCATTTGGTGTAATGTCTAACTCAAGAATCTTAGTTTGTATTCCACCTGCCTTCCAGTCAAAGTATTGCACAACGATCGGAAAAATTTTCTGCGAACCGTGATTCTGTTGAAATACCGAAACATGAAATGCCACCTAACGATTTCACTAGTTCATCCATGGTGTGGGGGGCGATGACCTGGTTTATTAGCCTATCGCCTCAGTTTTTGTTTTTGCACAGGCAATATTTTTTGCGATGTCTGAATCGTCAAATAATGTGTGCATCAAAGCAGCTGTGCAAGTCATCGAGTTGTAAGACTGATGATGACAGACTGTATGAAATGCCAAAGCTGCTTCAGCCGCATGAGTTTTCTGTGCAACCTTTAAGAACTTATGCTGAAAAAAAGTGGTCAATTTGTTTGATGCCGCTACTTTGATTAGGTTTCTATGCTTCTCACTGTCAACATGGCGCTCCAAATCTGTAGCTCCTTTGTTAGCAACAGACAAGTAACTATTGCAAATCGTACACTTTGCCTCATTTTCGTTGCGTCCTTCAACAAAACATGGAAACTTACTTTTCATAGTAATAGAAAATTTGCATTTTCTCTTTATAGAAGCCATTGCCATTAAAAAAAACGACCTTATCCCCAAAACTTGCATTGTTTGCCCTAACAGTTAGATTCTATCCCCGGCTACCTCTTACAACAATAAAGCTGTGACATTTTAGAGTATATGTGCTAAGGGGAGTTGAGATGTGGAAAGAAGTTCGGTGGACAATTAACATAACAACACATTAGATAACACAATCTAATTCATTGCATTTCCTGCTAAATACTGCGATATTTTGCTTTACCCGACTTATCCACTTATTGACGGTAAATAATAACATAAAAAGTACACTTAGGGTTTTAAAAACTTTTAGCGTACAAAAGCCGGACATTTTAAGGGTTTTGAGCTTTGCCTGCCGGACGGAGGACACAGAGCTAAAAAAGAGGACATGTCCTCCTTTTGCCGGACGTCTGGCAACCCTAGAAGGGTGTCCCGAATTCTCCCCTCATTTGAATTGTACCTGACCTTACTTAAGACTAATAAAATGTGAGTATACAAAAGCCACTGAAAGTTGTGTACACTGCTTCACTAGATATGTTAATTATATATGTTAATTATATTGGCGTGACGGGGATTCTTTATTCAAACCAGGTTAAAATATTTAATCAATAATATATAAATGGAAAATTTACTGCTAACAGTACGTATATTACCCAGTAACTCCGCAGGGCACCATTTTATAGCGCGTTCACATTAAAGGTTCCGGATTCCGATCCTGTGAATGCTGGAAATTGTTTTCCCTTGTCAGGAATATGTCTGAGCTTTCATCCAGCCCAGGTTGTTGCCTAACTTTAGATGCTGGCCAAACAATCTATTATTATTTCATGACAACAGAAACTGCTTTACGAATCAAATCTGTGAGACAAACAAAAACACTTTGACAATGAAAACTTTCAAATGAAATCGTTTCGCACACTCGAATTGATTTACTTATAATGTGCCATCAACTTAGGTTTGTTTTTCAAGCCCTCACGCCAAGCTGCTAATAGTCTCGACATGTATTTTGAGACTAGTTAAGTCTATACACAAGGGTTGTGACTAAAATCCGATTCGACTATATAAAGAAATACATTAGAAGTAAAATGAAATGTTAAATGTTCATTTTGAGTTAATCAGGATAATGTCCATGTTACAATCGACTCTTTCTCTTACAACTATGTCACTCCCCCCCCCCTCCTGGCACTCACTGCACAATTGTTATTAAACTGCCTAAAACTGTGACACCCTCCCCTTTTTTTTTTTTTTACATCGGATTCGATTTGATGCCTATCTGGTTCTTATTATTTATGGTCAACGTAAGCTTATTATTTAATAATAGTACCTCCAATGGTTGTGTCATTCGACACAACAATTCCATCGCCCCTACCCTTTCTGTGATGTTGGTTTTTCGTCATAATGTTACTATAACTTAATCATGTCTGTAGTGAAATAACAACAATATGTGCTTCATTGTGCATTTCGAATATATAACTATTCTATAACAAACTTTTTTTTAAAACTAACATTTCTCTTATAAAAAGACATGGCTGATATTTCTGAAGCCGACTTACAGGCATCTGAAAAACGTGACCTGAGCGACACGCCAGCTTATTCAGACAAGAGAGAAGCCTTTAAGATAATGACGGTTAGTCCTTATAAAATCTGAGATCATTTGAATTTAGAGTTCACCATTCGATTGTTTCACTTTTAATTATGGATCTGACATTTAAACGCCTAAACGTTCCCACCGCAGATCCATTTTTGTAGGCCATATATAGTGTTTTTTGCTAACAAAATGATCATTCATTTGAGTGGTATATTTAATTTAAAAAAAAAGAGAAAACGTAGAAATAACACAATCTAGGGAATTACAAGGCTAAAACCTACATGATAAAGTAGTAGTCCACATATGAAGTTTCTAAACGTTCTAGTCAAACACACATTCGGTTGTTAAGATAAATATGCCACTATCACAAGGGGAAAAAAAGTTGCCAGTTTAGTCAAAGGATATTGACATAAAGACTTGTCAGGTGAGTTGGTTTCATTTAACCCTAACATAGATATATTTAATTTAAATATTTATTATTTAAAAAAAAAAAGTTAACCTAGGACTATTAGTCTCTATACGATAAATAACTATTATAATAAATAATATATGTCTTTCTAAAATCTTAAACTGCTAAGCTTATATTTGAGGTTTATAAAATAAAAATAATATTAAAAAAAAATACTAATTATGTAGTTTACATCTGTCTATAGCGGCGTTTTTTTTAAATATACTTTATATAAGGAAAACGGTGGTTGTATATACTATGTTTAAGCCTAAGTCGCTTTTGGCAAAAATACACTCATATGAGCTGTTGTTTCCTGGGGAAGCTATCATCTCCTACCAAGTGCGTCCACAGGTGGCAATTGGGGGAATGACCTTTAGAAATAAGGTTTAGCCGTCAATACTTAATAATCGGCCATGAACCAACGAGTTTGCTGAGAGCAATGGAGGACGAAGCTACCGTAAGCTGTGTACAAAGCTAGACGAGAAACACAATTATATCACAATTCATCAAATCGGAAGATTGTCCTCTTATACTAGAGGATACTCAAAACCTAATTGTTACTGTAGTGTTCTTTATATTATTCTTATTATTATATTATTTCAGAGGCGTGTAAGATTGTCTATTGAACAACAGTAAACATGAATACTTGAGTACACATATGTTTCTTCAGATGATAAGTTTATTACATATAATACATCAATGGACGCAGCACATGGTTCACAAATACTTCTTGCATATAACTTGTCAATTGTATATAAGATCTTCATAACATCATTCTTCATTTATAGTTATATACTTATTATATCTTGAGCACATTATCTAGTTCCTTATAGGATTTTTTATTTATTAAAACACTATTCAAAGTCTACCAGACTTAGACTTGAATCAATTTAAGTATGACACAAATAGTTCAACAGAACTTATATAAAACGGAACCTTCTACCTCAAGAATCCAACATGTACTAACTATTCACACTATCATTCTCTCCCATGTCAATTCTTGACCACTCACTCAAATCATGCTTTTCTTACATTCTTCTTTTGCACACTTCACTACTGTTTATATTTATTTAAAGAAAAACTTCACTCACTGATTCAACCATTCAAATCATGTTGCAGTGAATGTTGCAGTGAATGTTGCAGTGAATGTTGCAGTGAATGTTGCAGTGAATGTTGCAGTGAATGTTGCAGTGAATAAACTCTACTGCAACACTAATAAACCAAACTTTTTCAGTGATTTAATTTTATACAAAAAGCCAAACTTCTTAAACAGTAAATAAAATATATAAAATATTGTAAGTGAAGCTAGCCACAATCACAGGCACTAACCACCCTGGGACCCAAGCCAACCTCTAAAAATGAGAGACAACTTAGGCAACTAGGGGGTGGGAGGTGGAGAATCAGTGAACAACATCATTAGAGAACAATTAGTCTACACTTATGTCTCATCCAAAACAGTTGAAAGACAAATTGAGCAGGTGAAATTCTCATAGAGTGGCCTAACGGAGAACATACAGAAAAGGCCACTTACAAAGGCAGCATCTCAGAGCAGAAAGAAAAACACTAGCGCTTACAGCAAATAATATACTAGCAAGCCACACCCTCTCTACAAAAAGCCGGATTGTCAGTCTCACTGATGCCAAAACAGTGCTTCAGTCTCTTAAAAATCCAAACATCCCGCTCAACCAGTCAATCAGTATATAACTAATAAAACTTAGCAAAACCACAAAAAGCAGGTTCTCCAAAGGATCCATTTGCATGTGCAAAATGAATGAAACAACACTGCAGGCAAATTAGCTGAAACTGGAGGCAGACAAAACCAGTCTCAGCCATCCCTAAACTCTGAAGAGATCAAATCAATACTAAAAAAGAATTGAAAACGAAAAATAGTCTAAACCTAAGAATGTTGCATACTTCAACACATGTTCTCTGCGAAATAGTTTCCAAAAAATTCGGATAATGTCCTTCAAACCTGATTTATGTACCACACTAACAGGGTGGGATCGAGGGCAAATCGTAAGGTAATTATTTATTAAGTACAAGGGTTTGTTGCACGGGGCAGCAATATTAATTTATTAGGGACAAGAGGATGTTTGGTCATTAGTGGCATCCCCGTTTTGACAGAGTAATATTCCTACTGACCTAAACAGTCCAACAACAACACTGATCATTAAAAAAATAATCAAATTACTTTTACACTATAAACTACTCTGTTTATTACTAAGACTAAATAATCCCTTTAAGGGAAATAAAATTCACCAAAATCAAGTCTTAGAAAACAAATCATACGTTTAAACCCAGAATCCTAAACAAGTAACTAAATTATCAAAACATTATAAACTCTAAAAGTATGGCAACGTATATGTAGGAAGTGAAAACAATGGGAAATTGTAATTGAAAATTCCAATATGAAATGAGGATGCTAAAATACGTATCTTTAATTTTGCTATACTCCCCTCTTCTTTTGTGTATATTTCATCAGTGTATTAATTCTTATACAATTTAAAACATATTTCGGCTCTGATAAACAGAAAATCATTGTTAAGGTTAATTCGTATTTTTTAGTGCTTTAAATATTTTTAATATTTGTAATTGAATTATTACCATTGTTTACACAGACTTTTCGACAACAGTAAGAATTTGATGTCAGGGCGGAGCCGAAGTGTAAGTAGGTCAAGTTTATTTAACAGTATTAGTGACCGAGTTTATTAATGTCAGCAGCAGAATTGTTGTGATTACAAACTAAACAAACATACAATTATATTAATTTAGAAAAAAATCTTAATTACTTTAAAAACAAAATAAGGTTCGAAAGCATAAAAAAATGTTTTCGAGTTAAAATTAGGAAAATAAAGTCCGTAATATCTTGTTTTTTTTTATCTTTAAATTATTTGTAAAATGGTGGGTGTGCTTCGTTGTCCAAAGATAAAAAGCGATGCATCCTCATTCGAAATTATTTTTTTTTAAATTCTATGATACCAAAAAAATTTGGTGCCTTAATGCTTTTCCTGAGTAAACTTCAGAACTGAAGTGTGTCCGACGTCCGTTAGAAAAAGCAAATGCGTTTCGCTCCAGCTCAGCCAGAGCTCGGGCCAGATTGTCTCAAAAAAGCATTGGTCAATAAAAACGATGCTTTTTAAAAAAAATTTGATTTGAAATCTTGCCAATTTAAAACAACGATTGGAGAGCACTGGGAGCGGTTTGATATTGTAGTTAAAATTAGATGGACACATACATTTTTCATGCCAAGGCCATCTAAAACAAACGACCAGACTCAATAAACATAGTTTACTCTCTGATTTATAATTTGGAATGGATTATTGTCTATTGTTGCCTTTTTTTCTTCACAGAAAACATGAAAGAAAAAAAATTGTTACATTTTTATATCGACACCGCACATTTGATAAAACTGGACAACTGTTTCGGAAACTAAAGACTGATAAAATTTTTTTTTTTTAATGAAAACAAATGGTGTAGATTAAAAATATCAATGAAAAATTTTATCCTTTCTTTCTTTTTTTATTCTATATATTTTGTTTTCTTTAAAGCAAAACTGTATTAAATAATACAAACAATTAGCAGGATATTTTTACAAATCAATAACAACGTAAGCACATGATCTATGCAGGATTGTGCAGTAGAAGTAATTACTACAGCACAACCTTCATGTAGGAAGGAGATCATGGTTACAATTTTGTATTTTAATACCCACACGTTTAGTTTGCTTTTATTTTTCTTCTAACGAAACTATAGAAGTTAGCAGGGCCGAATAACTGAAAAAAACAAACAAAAAGGTCTTATGACTGCAAAAAAAAAAAAAAGGAATCATTAATGCCCAATGAATTTGTGTGTGTTTTTTTTTTTGCGTGTTTTGCATCAAAAAGTGGGTATATAGGGGAGAGGTGGGTAATTCGTACCCCCTAAGGAAATAATAAAAAAAATAAAAACCTAACTGTAGAGAAGTTTATTTTAATTTTAAACCAATTATTGTTCAAAATAAAATGAAAATACAAGATTTCTAACTGTTATTATGAAAACAAAGAATACAATTGATAAAATAAATAAGAATATGTGATACTAATTACCCTCACCAACATTTAATTCGTACCACTAGGGAGGGTAATAAGTACCAAAAGGAAGGAAGAAAAACTATTATTTGAAATATTGACATTCATTACCAGAAGTATTTTTCTTTATCTCCATTATATAAAATAAATTCACTGGCATAATTCACAAGTATACTTATCCAGTAATCCGTTTTGTGAGGCTGATGCACAGTGTTACAAAACAATGTATGCCACTATTGTTTAAACCACCATGTACCAATCCTCATCTCTACATAGTGATTCTATTTAAGATATTCTCATTATTAAGTCACGACTGTTTATTTTCTCCTCCATTTAAATTAACTTCTGCATCAAGAGGTCTTAACACACAAAACAAGGGCAAGGTCACTTAGGCTGCATTTGTTGACTTGATCTAGTTTAAGCTAGTCTATGTTGAGACAGACTCGTCTGCTATTAAACCAATGGTCTGCCTCCATTTTCCCGCGCTATGCTAATATTATTCCTGGAAAAAAAGAGTCGCCCGGGAAAATGCATATTTCTGATTGGGAGCGGCACAGCAGTCCGTGTGACGATATAACTCGCGCCGCCTGCTTCTACCTTTATTTTAAAATCGCGCCGCCTGCTTTTATAATTCCCCAGTCAGTAGACTTCAGTTCGAGACCAACCTTCTTCGTGTGCAATCGCATTGTTTGTTGGCACTATACACTGTATGCTATTTCAAGTTTTCACAACATTTATACCTTACAGGCTTATGGAAGTTTAATGTTGAATTAAAGAACTACATTTTGTTTACAACTGAAGGATTTTGTCTTGATTACTGTTTTATAAAATAAATAGAGTAAGATTGTTTCGTCATACTTGAAGAGTTGTTGATAAATCTACCGTCAAAGAGACAGTAAACCCTGCCGGCCTCATTGAATCGTACCTAGAAACTAGACAGATGCAGCTAAAAATCTTAAAGGACAACTTACTAGAGTTTTCGTAGATATAACTTCATCATTACAACAGCATGCAACTTTAAACCCATTATCTACAGATTTGATATTGTATCATGTCTTCCTCAAGGTTGTCATAGCACATAAAGCAGTACCATAGGAGATCTTTTTTTTTGGCCGATAGACATTAGGTCTTTTTTTCTAAACATTTTTTTGCACTTTCGCACTACTTGTAGACTTATTGATTTTCTCTTTTTGATAATTTGAGGTTGTTTTTTCAAAACGACTATTTGCATTTTTAGCTTCAGGGGTCAAAAAAAGTTGTCGTTTATAAAGGTTGGATGTCAATATTTGAGAGCTTTCTTGTTTCCTTTTTCTTTCTCGATGTCTAGGAGCTGGAACTGCTATCGGGGTATCACAGGAATGTATTGATCTTGCGGCCCGGATAGAACAAAACAGTCATAGTGACCTACAGCCTCCCCAATTTTAGTGAACAAGAGAACAACTTAGGTTGAAAATGTATATTCTTCCATACCATACCTTAATACAGAGCTGTTTGTTTTGATATGAACTAGTATGGGCTTCTGCAAACATGTGCTCGTCTCAAATAGTTTTAACGCCCCTGTCATAGTGATTGGGCTTAACATGTCCTCGAGTCTCTCGGAAAAGTTGTTGTAACTTATGTGAGGATGCATACCAGAGCAAATAACTTCTTTGTCAAGCCCCCCATATTCACTAAAATGTTGGCAAATATAATTCATAACTTTGGATCTTAGTGAATCAACTAGAGCTTTTTCTTGAAAACTTTTAACAACATTCTTGATCAGTCCATTTTCATCTCTGTCAATTCGCTGAAGGAATTAATTTAGTCTTATAGCAACACTTCTAAAAAAAACAGCGTCCATCGGGCGTTGTTTCAACTGTTTTAAAATTGTGAGTACGTACTGGTGTTACAGTTACATATAGGGAATCAGAAGCCGGTTGTGAAGCTGAAAATGTCGCAACAGGGAGAAATGTTTGAATTTGAACAAAGGTTGATACTTCAGGTTGAGATAAGCTTGATGTTACAAGATCAGTGTGAATTATGGAATTAAAATTAATGTACGATGAGGCAACAGCTAAAAATCTGAACTATGAAATATGGCAACAGTTATGTCGTTCACGGTGAATGCTGATAATTCATGGTCTCCGAAATAAGGGATATAAAAACGGATGTTTAAGTCACAGGCCGGAAAAGCTAAATGTTGGTAGTTTTGTAGGTATGTTTAAAAAAAAATCAAACGTAGTTAGTCACTGCAGGTTATTTAAACGGTTGATTTGTGTGAATACAATATAATTGTCTACACTTTACCATAAAATTCTTTAGAACTTAAAAAAAAATGGGCTAATTGATTAAAACCAATAATAGCTTTCAAAAGTGATAATGAAAGTTCCGATTATCGTTGACAATAATATTAAGCAGTATATGAAGAGGATGACGATGTTAATCCAGGATGTTTCGTACGCACATGCGTATGCAATCCATTGGTACTGCCACCGCTCCGGCTTATGTTGGGAACATAGTTTACACTGAGCCATCCATCGTTAAAGACTTTTTTTCAAAATTTTCCCACACAAAGGATTCATCTATTCTACCAGCCATATTGAAACGGTTTTTCTGTAAACTTAGACAAATATAATTTATCGTAGAAGTGAATATGAGGGAAATAGTTACTTGGACTTGTAAAATAATGTATTGAAAGGTTTCGCGTAGCACTAATAAAAAGAATGTGTATCTATTAGTACCGTTAATAATAAAGCATATAAGCGGTGTCTAGCTGAATTGTTTAGGGTCACAGTGGAAGACTAGTTTGCGTCTCTCCATTGCGTACATCAAAGGGCAGCGCACATATTAAAGATGAGCCAAAAACAGGGCCGGCTCTAGGGTTTTGGACGCCCTAGGCCAGGGGTCGACCCATGGTTCGCGAGCCAGATGTGGCTCTTTTGATGGCTGCATCTAGCTCGCAGACAAATGTTGGATTATTAAAAAAATGTTTTTTTTAGAATTTTTGATCTACATATTAATTGCGTATCAATATTTCAATATACTAATGAGCTAAAGTCTACTGCATCAGAATAATTCAGAGACATAATTATTGTACTTTTAGTGTTGAAATTACAGACAATGCACACATTTACTTGAATTTTTAGTTTTAAACATAATGCATTGCTCTCCCTGAATTACTTTTCAAAATATGTGGTGTACATGGCTCTCTGAGAAAAAAGGTTCCCGACCCTTGCCATAGGCTATATGGTCTGAATCTTTTTCGGCTCACCGCCCCCCCCTCCCCTTAACTTTCTTTTAGCGCCCATCCCCCCCCCCCACCCTTCCGCCCATCTGTACTATAGTTTCCGCAATTTTTTTTGGCGGACTAGACTTTTTGTGTGATTAATTATCTTTAAAAAAACTGAAAAGGAAACATATTGTAATAATTAATACATAAAAAAATTGCCTAAAAAAAGGTTTAAATAAATCGATATTAATGCAAATCGTTTGCAATCGTAGCAATTTGTAAATTTTTGTTTCAGTTTTGGTTGCGAAAACCTTAGGTCTAATAATCAGTAATATTGGTTATATTACAAAACACAACGATTTCGGCATTACTATTGATCCAAATGTGGAAAAATGTTTAGCTATTGGGAGATAATTAGCCCGTTTTATTTGAGCTAATATTTCTGTTTTTTTTTCTTTTATGAAACATAATTGGCTTACAATTTATATCTTTAAAATGATCAAACCGTAAAAAGTATTCGAAAATTATATAAATATTGTATGACTAAAGAATTTATATGTATATTTTCAAGCATAACAATAACTACCCAGTTTGTATGATTACCACATATCTATACTGCTTAACATTTAGTTCTATTCCCGTTATGCTCATGACAGTTCAAAACACATTAAAGACATCTCGGTTAAACTTAGATCAAAATATCATTAATATTAGCAGATCTTAAGCATGTTCTTAATTGCCCGAATTGTACTTCGCCGAACAGCCCAAGCAGGGTTCACTTCGTAAATTGCTCGCTTTTCGTCGTTTTCGCGCTTAACCGGGCGATCTATTGCTCGACAAGCGACATCTCGCGGGGTATCGGCGAGCCAAATTTAGGCGAACAATTGCTTCGTCGACATGTTGACGAAGCCGCGTATTAATTGGCTGAATTGATCACGTTCATTATGCGAAAAGGCACCAAACCAAAATTTCTTAACCCATATCTTGCTGAGGTTTTATTTTTTCGTGATTTTTACATATGTAATAGAAAGTGATTATGTAACAAACAAATGAAAGTAATTTTTTGAATTTTTTTTTTTTTTATTGAAATATTGAAATTTTTTGAAGTGTCCTTAAAAAAAGGACGCCAGCAACAAATGATACCGTGACATTGCATATTTGCAATAGAAACAGGCCCAGTTATTTCAAGGATAAATACATATGTTTTTAACAATTTAAGTTAGAATTTTTAATTTATAGCTTTTTAAAACAATAAGATAAGAAAATAGTGTAATAAAACATTGGCATTCGAGTGGCATCCGGGCACGAAATGGGTTAACAAAACAAACCAGAAAAAAACAATAACATCATTTAAAACACTAATAAAAATGCAAGACTAGACTCTGACCATAGAAAAGGATGCGATTATCTTTTTTTACAATTTTTTTAAAGTATGCTTTATATAATAATATATGTGTATTTTGCATAATATGATGTAGGTATTGTAATACTTGGCGTGATCACCTAGATAAAGATAAATATGTATTATAATATAGGCAAGTTATCTAACAGAAGTTGATATCACTCATTGCTTATACCCGGTGACAAAATATGATATTCTTTCCTTTAATACATTATATAGGTCCAATGATTATATAGGTCCAATGATTATATAGGTCCAATGATTATATAGGTCCAATGATTATATAGGTCCAATGATTATATAGGTCCAATGATTATATAGGTCCAATGATTATATAGGTCCAATGATTATATAGGGTCTATGATTATATAGGTCCAATGATTATATAGGTCCAATGATTATATAGGTCCAATGATCATATAGGTCCAATGATTATATAGGTCCAATGATTATATAGGTCCAATGATTATATAGGTCCAATGATTATATAGGTCCAATGATTATATAGGTCCAATGATCATATAGGTCCAATGATTATATAGGTCCAATGATTATATAGGTCCAATGATTATATAGGTCCAATGATTATATAGGTCCAATGATTATATAGGTCCAATGATTATATAGGTCCAATGATTATATAGGTCCAATGATTATATAGGTCCAATGATTATATAGGTCCAATGATTATATAGGTCCAATGATTATATAGGTCCAATGATCATATAGGTCCAATGATTATATAGGTCCAATGATTATATAGGTCCAACGATTATATAGGTCCAATGATTATATAGGTCCAATGATTATATAGGTCCAATGATTATATAGGTCCAATGATTATATAGGTCCAATGATTATATAGGTCCAATGATTATATAGGTCCAATGATTATATAGGTCCAATGATTATATAGGTCCAATGATTATATAGGTCCAATGATTATATAGGTCCAATGATTATATAGGTCCAACGATTATATAGGTCCAATGATTATATAGGTCCAATGATTATATAGGTCCAATGATTATATAGGTCCAATGATTATATAGGGTCTATGATGGCTTCTCCTAGTATTGTTTTCATCATACTGCATTGAAATTTTCTAATTCCGTATTGGTATTCTGGGAATCGGATAGGTCTTCTGAGCAGCGGATTGGTATTCTGGGCAGTGTATTTATATTATGGGCATTGGTAAGGTCTTCAGGGCATCGTATAGGTCTTCAGGTCATCGTATAGGTCTTCAAGGCAACGGATTGGTTTTCTGGGCAACAATTTGGTCTTATTGGCGCCAGATTAGTCTTCTGTGTAGCAGATAGGTCTTCTGGGCAGCAGATTCATTGTTTGGGGAGCTAATTCATCTTCTGGGCAGCAGATGTGTCTTCTGGGCAACCTATTGATCTTATTGGCATCAGATAGGTCTTATGAGTACTGGATTGGTCTTATGTGTACCGGATAGGTTATATGGACAGCGCATTCGTCTTTAGGGCATCATATTTGTATTTTGGGCAGCTGATGTGTCTTTTGGGCAGAGGATTGGTCTTCAGGGCATCGGACAGATTTTGTGGGCAACAAATTGTTCTTTTGGGCATTACATTGGTCTTCTGGGTAGCGGATAGTCTTACAGGCATCGGGTTTGTCTTTTGGGCAATGTATCGGAGCCAGCAAAAGAAAAAATATAGCAAGAAAGGTTTGCGTCGGTCCTTTTGTAATAGAAAAAGAGTAGTCAGCTTTAGAAAAGGAGAACTCAGTCTTTGTCGGCTGTATGATGTGTTCCATGATTTAGTCAACACACAATAGCTCAAACAATCTGTAAAGCTGAATAGTCTCATCTCAAATTCAACATCATTTGTATTTGGTTTTAGATAATTAAGAGACCTAGAATCTAGAAATTCACTAGAATGTCTTTAGTTACATCCTTTTAATTAGATTACATTGCAGCTGAATCAATATATTGAAGGCATAATATAATATTCATCTTCTTTTTAAGTAATAGCATGTTGAATTAAGTAAAGTTTGTGATATATGTTGAGAATACAATAGAAATATATACTGGAAGTAGTCTAATAATGTATATTTATGTATACAAATTTGCAATGTGGTTTTAAAACTAGTTAATATGGACAAACAACATAACATTCCTACTCAACTATCTTCAAATGTTAAAGACTCCATAATATATTCAAAACAAAATATAAAAAAGAACGTTTTTCTATGTTTTAGCAAAGAAAACACTAACAAAAAAATTCATGTCGCGGTATCATTTGTTGCTGTCGTCCTTAAAAAATGTTTTTTTCTCCTCTGTGTAATTATTTTTATTGTTTTAAACTAAATATCTAGATTTATGCCTTCTAAGAATATTAATTAATAAAGTTATGGTAAAGCTTAAGTCAATTTTTATCATTTTCATTAAAAAAAAAAAGTTTCACTTTTTTAGACGACTTTTTTTTCGCAATTTTATCAAACTCACGACATAAATTTGTTTTAAGCCCCAAAAAAACTAAAAGTAGACAAATGAAGATAATAATTAGATAGATCAGTATATATGCTTTACATTCATTGAAAAAATTGCAAACAATTAACTTAATTTTATGTCTTAAATCGCATTTTACGAAGTGTCCTTAAAAAAGGGACGCCAGCTGTAAATGGGTTAATATAATAATATGTAGACATACTGTTGGGGGATGCCAGATATTTAGCAACACTTGCGTATACATCACATTTCATCCTCCAAAAACTAATCGCTTTAAAATTCAAGCTGAGGTAATAAAATATTTCAGGTACGTTTGTACCGCCCTCTTGCCCTTCACCGCCCCCCATTTGCCCCCGGGAATGTCAGCGCCCCCCCTAACGCTTCTCACCGCCCCCCGGGGGGCGATATCACCCCCGTTTAGAACCTATGCCCTAGGCGAATTATGCGCCCTCATTAAAGTGCCTTCGGCGGGATCTGCCGGGTATGGAACTTCGGAAATGTGTTTTTGTTAATATTTGTGATAACAAATCAATTTATTTTTTAGCCTTTGATTCATGACTGGGATATGTAAATAAAACGAAAGTAACAATGAAATTGCATTTAGTCTTTTATTTTGACGACTTATAGACTAATAATTATTATTATAAAAGTTACATAACACACAGTTTTACATTAGGTAGCTGTAAAAAGTAAATGGGATACGCTCATGGTTATTAAAGTGGTTGAAAATATATTGGCTGATTTGTTGTCTAGATGTGGTGTTTAAGGTGTGCTGTTTGATACGTAATCACCAGTTTGGAACGCGGTTGAAATTATTATTCATTTAAATGCAAAGTATAAATACGGTGTTAATGAACGAGAAATGGACGAGAAATGGTTCTACAACTGAAGCACGGTGATTAGAGCACAACGTATCATTTGTAAGTGGGGGATGTTCTATCACGTCCTCACATTATCGTGAACGGTTTTTATGGACACCATATCAAACGCAAACATGAAGACATCATATGAAGAGTACATTTATGGTGCTAACATGGAATCGAGGTCATGTCATCGCTATATCAAGGTACATTGACATTATCAACATAGAATCGAGGTCATGTTGTCGCATTATTGAGGTACATTTACATTGTCAACGCGGAATAAAGGTCATGTCATCAACATATGGAGGATTCAACAAATCAACACGTTATTAATAACATTATACATTTTTTTGGTTTATGACCAATTTAACACTATATTGCTTACAGACAGACAGTTCGTGGAAGTATTCAATGGCAAACGGTGTGAATATGAACAATGCATTGTAATGAATACATATGCGCTGTATATAAATTGTATATAATAATGTGACCGTTATTTCGTAAATGGTATGTATACAACTCTCAGGGAGATTTCATTATATAACAACAATCAATAAACAAACTGCCAGCTTGTAGTAAAATGATAACTCAATATTTAATCCAATTTATGTAGAAGATGAATTCAAATATACAACAGTTTCCTTAGCCTAGAACATCACGTCTTGCCGCAACAAAATCTTAAGGTCGTCTCTCGTTCTCTGCCAAATCTACGCTCCGTTCATTCTAACTCCTACGTCATTGTCTCTATCGTAAAACGTCACTCGTTTAATCCATACATGAACACCGGGTTAGAGATTATACAAATTGTGTCCTACTAAAACAACGATATCTATTTTAAATCCTCACAGTAGCCTAAATGGGTTTATAGGTTTTAGCCTATAATAGCCTATAATAGCATTATGTAGGTACAGTTCTCTTAATAACGAATAGAAACTAACAGTTAGATTACAGATAGTTTTTTGTTTTTATAACACTTGAAAAATACACAAAGACTACTTGATATTGCTTGATATTGGATTATTGTTTTCTTAACTACGGTCCAAAAGTCACATTTAAATACTGATTAACAATATTTATACTCTTAAAGACTAAAACCCTAATGGTACTTTTCTTGCTCTCTACTTAGCAAATTCTTGTATGAGGGCTTTTGAGTCTAACTGTCTTGCTATCTCACTTTCAATTGAAATTGTCGCCAGACCCGCAAGTCTCTCCTGACACTTTGTACAAAGCAGATAGGTTTTAATAAGCTTAAGTTTTGAAAAACTTCGTTTAGTACTAGCTACGGAAAGTGGCAACGTAAGCGAAATACGAAGGGCTACACAAATGTTAGGAAATCCATTTTCAAGATTATGTTGGTAAATGTAGATTAGGACTTCTTCAGGTTTTGATACTGAGTCATGGAGATGGTGAGAAATTGCTTTTCTCTCAGAACACTGTCGTACAGCAGCAATGTCATATTCATTCAAACCTTCATCTTTTTAAATTGTTAATGCTTTTTCCAAGTTTTTGCACCTCGACTTAACCTTTGATGTGGTCTTATTTTTCTGGTCAGGAATGGTGTACAAAAATACATAGACACCAGATACATTATTTAACTGGGAAAATCTTTCTATTACCACATAAGCAACTGTATCCAAAGCAGCAAAATAGAAGTGGATCTTAAAACTGTCTGAGGTGTCCCCTGCAATATTTACAGATTCATCTCTTGATTCGTTATCAAACATGTTCTTCTTTTTTTTTCATTCGAACCGTCTCTTTCTCAAATACTGATTCTATTCCAATTATTGTGCTACTTTATTAGCATCAACCAGAACTTTATTGAAATCTAAATCACTTCTAGCTGTAACCAAAAACTCTTCGTTTTTTTTTAAACAGGTGACTAACTGCTCTCTGGAGACTCAAGTCCTTTTCTTGCAGTATCTTACTAATTATTTTTACTTGTAAAAGATGTTGTGCTATGTGACAAGTGCAACAATAAACCTGAAGTCTGAGATATATATTTTTAAGTAATCCAGGTGCTTCTACCTTCGCAATATTGTCACTAGATCCATTCAGTGTCTTCGGAAATATCTTCCAAAGCATTACAAACATAAGATAACTGGTACCGCAGAGGTGTTAGTGCATCAATTTGACTGGACCATCTTGTGCCACTTAGGGGATTTAATGTACTCCTTTTCGTAATTAACAGTCTAAAAATATACAAAAACAACAACTGCACTGCCAATGCTAATAACTCAGCGCCCTCACGACTTAAGATTCTCGGTCATGTCACTTCACTATGATATTCCGCCGCCGCATCGCATCCAGGGTGTGGCCGGGGAAAGTGAGCGTTTGCCTTTTTGCACTCCACTACGCAAAGCGAGGTTGCAAAATAAGTATTGTAAGTACTGTAAGGGCATACTTCCCTATTTTCTAAGACAACTTAAATAATATACCCTTCGCCTTTCATTACCTAGTAATTCCTCTGCATATGCTAGTAGCGCAAAGAAGCACTAGACTTTAATATGGTTTATATTTTTTAATCCCCAAATTAAAAAAAAATCATCAATTTTGCGCCCCCCCCGGACTTTTGAGCCTTAGGCAGCCGACTAGTTCACCTATATGGATGAGCTGGCCCTGGGTATGAGAGACAAAAGGCCAACACTAATTTTCGGCTCTCACAGAAATATGCATTATTTGATGCTTTGGTTAGCCCTATCCACGTCTCCCATTGCAGCATTGCACTGTCTGTTCAGGTTGATCAATAATGATGTGTTGTCATTGTTGACGATTCCATCTCAAAAATTGTTTTAATGGTAGAACAGGGTCGAAGTTTGTTGCCATAATTGTTTTTCCATTGAACGAAAAGCAAGTTGTGGTTGGTGTACAGTTGAAAATCAATTGAATCTCAAGACATTGAACAAAGCTAGACGCATCTTGTAAGGGGTATTTCTGTTTTTTAGTCCCAGTGGTCACAACGCCCTTTGCAGTAATGCAATGCAAGTGAGATAAAGAAGTTATGAAATTTTAATATCAAGTGGAAAAAAAGCTCAGCTATTCAGCAGATCAGGCCCACCACAACAGTACCGCCCATCCAAGCAATCCACACCGCTCAGCAGCACACGCATAAGACTGGACAAAATATCCAAATGGTCATCTAATTCCTTATTGTCACTATTACTATATATCGATCACCAGGTGGTACTATATAACTGAGCTAGGTCAATCTTTTTATTTTTCAATTAGTAATCGATTTTTTCAATTTTATGTCTTACAACTAGATTTCGACTTCACCGTTAAAAAGGCCCAATATAAATTTAAACTAACCCCGTGATAAACATTGAATTAGCTATTAAATGTATGTTCGCAGATAACGCGGATCTTTTTGGAATAGATTGATGTGTGGTGTCTACTGAAGCCGATTAAACTTGATGCACCAACTGTTATAACGCGGATCTTTTGGAATAGATTGATGTGTGGTGTCTACTGAAGCCGATTAAACTTGATACACCAACTGTTCTAATCAACTGTTAAGATTCAGAAGAGATTATGTCATTAGAAAGACAGAAACCCATTACTTTATAATAAGTTAATTTAAAACGTATCTGAAATAGAACCTGGTAAATTTATTGTTCAAATAAACTAAATAGAGCTTTAGGTAAAAATGAATGTCAAGTTAAAGTAATCACAATGCCATCTGGGATAATGAGGTTGTATTTGACGAAATTCAATTGTAAACAGAAACATGCTTTTAAAGCAGGTGTAGAAAACGTTGCATGTATAGGTGAAGAAAAATAGTTTATTTATTATACTTGAGGTAAGTATTGTAAGTACAGTGTTCAAGAAAAGTCTTGAGGTAAGATCTGTAAGTGAAGTGTTCATTGAAGAGTCTTGAGGTAAGATCTGTAAGTACAGTGTTGAAGAAAAGTCTTGAGGTAAGATCTGTAAGTACAGTGTTCATTGAAGAGTCTTGAGGTAAGATCTGTAAGTACAGTGTTCATTGAAGAGTCTTGAGGTAAGATCTGTAAGTACAGTGTTGAAGAAAAGTCTTGAGGTAAGATCTGTAAGTGAAGTGTTCATTGAAGAGTCTTGAGGTAAGATCTGTAAGTACAGTGTTGAAGAAAAGTCGTGAGGTAAGATCTGTAAGTACAGTGTTCATTGAAGAGTCTTGAGGTAAGATCTGTAAGTACAGTGTTCAAGAAAAGTCTTGAGGTAAGATCTGTAAGTGAAGTGTTCATTGAAGAGTCTTGAGGTAAGATCTGTAAGTACAGTGTTCAAGAAAAGTTTTGAGGTAAGATCTGTAAGTACAGTGTTCATTGAAGAGTCTTGAGGTAAGATCTGTAAGTACAGTGTTCATTGAAGAGTCTTGAGGTAAGATCTGTTGTGAGGTGTTCATTGAAGTGTCTTGAGGTAAGATCTGTTCGTAAAGACTATTGATAATTATTTAAGCAAGTACTGTAAATGAATAGTTCACTGAACATTTATGAGATAGTTACTGTATTTAAAGAGCTCTTTAAGAATCTTGAGCTAAGTACTGTAATTGCATATTTAGTATGTCAGAACTTGAAACCTTTTACATTACATTTTACAAAAATAACTCACCGAGTCAACAAGATGTCGTAAATTTGTAGCTTAAGCATGACGATATGTAACTCGTTCATAGTAGGAAACTAAATCTTGGTGTCTTTCAATTTCCTGCGGAAAGAAAAATATTGGTGTCTTTCAATTTCCAGAGGATACACAATTTTGGTGTCTTTCAGTTCCAAGAGGAAACACAATCTTTATGTTTTTCAATTTCCAGAGGAAACAAAATCTTGGTGTCTTATAATTTCCAGAGGAAAAAAAATCTTTATGTTTTTTTAATTTCCTAAGAAAAATATTTTCTTCTTGTCTTCGAGTTGAATTAAATTCAAGTTAATGGGTTGTGTACCTATATTCTATCCTTATCGACAGTGACATTTTATTTATACTTTCTCGCTATGCATAAAAAACAAATATGAAAATATTTAATTTTAAAAAAAAAGAATCATGAAATTTTGGTAGTGCACAATTTTGTGCACAAGAATCAGACGGTTGTAGGTTTTCGTTTAGGTATTACATCTAGTATATTCATTATACGATAGGAAAGAACAATAATTTTTTTATTTAATCGCCATAATTTCTAATAGTACTTAAATAATATTTTGTGTTTTATTAAATCGCCAGAATTTGTTATAGTTGCTGACACCGTGGCAGTTTTCCTTTACCGCCTACACATATAGTTCGGTGCATCAGTGGAGGATTGGGGGTGTGGGAATGATAACACCCCTGTTGAGAACATATGCACCAAACGATTTAAATCACTTTTTCGTTTTCTTTATCTCTCTATGTATCTTTCTCATTTCCTCTTTTCCTTCTTCATATTACTGTGGAGACACCGTTCTTTTTCTCTCTCACGCTCTCTATCCTTCTCTTTCTTTCTTTCAATTTTTTTTTTAAATATTCCTCATTCAATTATTCTTTATTTCAAAGAGCATTGATAGATACTTCCCGCAAGCTTTTGACACCCTTTAATATTAGATGGGCACGTAGATATTTAAATGTAAGGATTGTGAAACTTCCAGTAATATACGTACAGAACTACCTTGATTTAAACTTATATCCAATATATGAAATACACGTTTCATTTTCCTTGATATTTGTATCGGTTGTTAAAAAATCTACGTTAGCGTTTACAATAAACGTTATAACCCATGACACTTGGTGTGGTTCAAAATACATGTTATAATCCATGACACTTGGCGTGATTCAAAATACATGTTATAACCCATGACAATTGGTGTGGTTCAAAATACATGTTATAGCCCATGACACTTGGTGTGGTTCAAAATACATGTTATAGCCCATGACACTTGGTGTGGTTCAAAATACATGTTATAATCCATGACACTTGGCGTGATTCAAAATACATGTTATAACCCATGACAATTGGTGTGGTTCAAAATACATGTTATAGCCCATGACACTTGGTGTGGTTCAAAATACATGTTATAACCCATGACAACTGGTGTGGTTCAAAATACATGTTATAACCCATGACAACTGGTGTGGTTCAAAATACATGTTATAGCCCATGACACTTGGTGTGGTTCAAAATACATGTTATAACCCATGACACTTGGTGTGGTTCAAAATACATGTTATAGCCCATGACAACTGGTGTGGTTCAAAATACATGTTATAGCCCATGACACTTGGTGTGGTTCAAAATACATGTTATAACCCATGACAACTGGTGTGGTTCAAAATACATGTTATAGCCCATGACACTTGGTGTGGTTCAAAATACATGTTATAACCCATGACAACTGGTGTGGTTCAAAATACATGTTATAACCCATGACAACTGGTGTGGTTCAAAATACATGTTATAGCCCATGACACTTGGTGTGGTTCAAAATACATGTTATAACCCATGACACTTGGTGTGGTTCAAAATACATGTTATAGCCCATGACAACTGGTGTGGTTCAAAATACATGTTATAGCCCATGACACTTGGTGTGGTTCAAAATACATGTTATAACCCATGACAACTGGTGTGGTTCAAAATACATGTTATAGCCCATGACACTTGGTGTGGTTCAAAATACATGTTATAACCCATGACAACTGGTGTGGTTCAAAATACATGTTATAGCCCATGACACTTGGTGTGGTTCAAAATACATGTTATAACCCATGACACTTGGTGTGGTTCAAAATACATGTTATAACCCATGACACTTGGTGTGGTTCAAAATACATGTTATAACCCATGACAACTGGTGTGGTTCAAAATACATGTTATAACCCATGACACTTGGTGTGGTTCAAAATACATGTTATAACCCATGACACTTGGTGTGGTTCAAAAAACATGTTATAACCCATGACACTTGGTGCGGTTCAAAATACATGTTATAACCCATGACACTTGGTGTGGTTCAAAATACATGTTATAACCCATGACACTTGGTGCGGTTCAAAATACATGTTATAACCCATGACACTTGGTGTGGTTCAAAATACATGTTATAACCCATGACAATTGGTGTGGTTCAAAAAACATGTTATAACCCATGACACTTGGTGCGGTTCAAAATACATGTTATAACCCATGACACTTGGTGTGGTTCAAAATACATGTTATAACCCATGACACTTGGTGCGGTTCAAAATACATGTTATAACCCATGACACTTGGTGTGGTTCAAAATACATGTTATAACCCATGACAATTGGTGTGGTTCAAAATACATGTTATAACCCATGACACTTGGTGTGGTTCAAAATACATGTTATAACCCATGACACTTGGTGTGGTTCAAAATACATGTTATAACCCATGACAATTGGTGTAGTTCAAAAAACATGTTATAACCCATGACACTTGGTGTGGTTCAAAATACATGTTATAACCCATGACACTTGGTGTGGTTCAAAATACATGTTATAACCCATGACAATTGGTGTAGTTCAAAAAACATGTTATAACCCATGACACTTGGTGTGGTTCAAAATACATGTTATAACCCATGACACTTGGTGTGGTTCAAAATACATGTTATAACCCATGACACTTGGTGTGGTTCAAAATACATGTTATAACCCATGACACTCGGTGTGGTTCAAAATACATGTTATAACCCATGACACTTGGTGTGGTTTAAAATACATGTTATAACCCATGACAATTGGTGTGGTTCAAAATACATGTTATAACCCATGACACTTGGTGTGGTTCAAAATACATGTTATAACCCATGACACTTGGTGTGGTTCAAAATACATGTTATAACCCATGACACTCGGTGTGGTTCAAAATACATGTTATAACCCATGACACTTGGTGTGGTTTAAAATACATGTTATAACCCATGACACTTGGTGTGGTTCAAAATACATGTTATAACCCATGACACTTGGTGTGGTTCAAAATAAATGCGTCTTAAAAAAAAGAAGTCAGTCAAAAAAGGTATAAGTTTAACTTGATATACAATTTTAATTTCTATTTTTTCAAGGACAATGCATTATACATTACACACATAATAAATAAAAATCCTAATTGATCTAATTCCATTTTCTTTTGGTTTTAAATTTACAAACCTGGCATTGTTATTATGGTTATTTATTGCAGCCTTAATTTTGAACCTTGCAGATGTGTGAGAGTTGCTCTAAGCAACAGTAGGTGGTAGGCCTATTACCTGCTCATTATTAAATAACCATCACACTTTAAGTAAATACGGAACAAATTAATACGACTACGAGAGCTCAAACAGCTTTGCAGAGTGGTAATTAGAATCTGGGGAATGAGAAGAACTTTACAAAACACATTATCATTACCAAGTTAACGAAATACAATGGAAAAAATTCTTCAATAAAACTATCGTCCAAACAAAGTAATTGTAATTCCAACATACCTGGTAAATAAAATACTATAACATTGTAATGTATAATTTAAATGTAACATTACTAAATGATTTTTATATCTAATCAATTGAACACAAATAATTAAAACATAAAGTTCCATACAAGTTATTACCAAAAATTTCTGCATGTTCACTTTTCAATGCATGGAATTGAAGTATTATTTTTCCCAAGGTGTATATTTTGGCAAGAAAACATAAATATAGAACACGTTTTGTAATTTTTTTATATTAAATTTTACAATTTTTTTTTTTTATTGCCTTTTAGACTATAGCATCAAACATTGGAAAATGTTCGCAACAACCAGAAGCATTACTTTAGCAATATTGCTTATCACTGCCATCATTATTCCAGCTCAGTGTAACTGGTTTAATAATATGAAAGATGGAGGTAAATTTATGGTGTATGGTAGTCAGCGAGTACACAAATGTTATAATTAAACTTACCTTTGTTTTATTATTATTTTTAAAAACGGTATTTTACAGCAACCGACAACCAAGTAACCAACTTCATTGGTCTAGCGCGTTTGGAGTGTAAACCAAAAGGTCCTGTGTTTAAACTAGGGATGTTAAAACCGTTTTTTTTCGTAAACCGGATTTCGGTTCCCCCCCCCCTGCGCAATGTCACAAGTCACATGTCGGAAAAGTCAAATGTGCAAATGTCAAAAGTTTTGTAGGTATATTTGAAAATCGCTCCAAACTTAATTAGTATTTGCAAATCATTCAATGGGCTGATTTGTGTGAATACAATTTGATTTTGTACTCTTTAGAACTACACAAAATCTGGGCTAATTGATTAAAACCGTTAAAACCGTGATAATCAAATTACCGATTATTATCGTTGACTATAATATTAAGAAGCATGTGAAGAGGCATGTATTGTAACTTGTAAAATAATGTATTGAAAGGTTTCGCGTAGCACACATAAAAAGAATGTGTATTAATTTAATAGTGGCGTTAATAATAAAGCACAGATGCCGTGTCTAGCCGCATTGTTCAGGGTCCCAGGGAAGGGCTTGTTTGCGTCTCGCCATTGCGTACATCAAAGAGCATGAGCCGACAAGTAAAAAGATTCATCTTAATTGTAACTGAAACTTAACAATTGGTTTGATGTTGTTTTTATCGCCAGCCATAGACTAGTTAGTATTTGGAAATACAAGAAACACAGTATCTAAGATGAAATAGTGTTAGCAAGGAATTTCAGGAATTGTTTTGTGCGAAATCCGAAGCCAACGTTATTTATTTAAAATATTTCCATTAGAACCAAAAAAAAGGGCTTCTACTTGAAGTAATGATTACCTTCCAGCTTCCAACCAACTAACCAAGATCCGGTTTTAAAAATCTAAACCGGTCTTAGGTTTCAAAACCGGAATCCGGTGTTCCGGTTTTCGTTTAACATCCCTAGTTTAAACCCTAGGTTTGAAGGGTGTCCCGAAGTATCCCCTGCTCTGAATTTTACCTGATTTTACACTAATAAAAGGTGTGTATACAAAAGCCATTAAAAATTGTGTTCACTGCTTGACTAGACTTGTTCATTATATTGGTCCGACGGGGATTCTATATTGAAATCAGGTTAAATATTTAATCAATAGCATTTGAATGAAAATGTCCTGGTCAATATACGTATATGGTGTAGTGTAGTTAGCGAGAAAACTGATGCTCAAACTAAGCACTCCATTGTTTTTATTGTAGTTTTTAAGACTCATATTTTCTTTTGCCACCAATTACCCAGAAAAAAACAATGAGGCAATGTAGTACAGCGCGTTCGAATGGATCACATTAAAGGTCTCAGAGTCCGATCTTGGTGAATTTCGGGATCTTTTTCCCGTGACTGGAAAATGTCTAAGTTTTCACAGTTCCGGTTGTTACCTAACTTTAAGATGATGCTGGCCGAATAATCCCTTAGTATTTTATTACAACGAAAAATTCTTTATGAATCAAATCAGTCCGACAAAAATAATTAATTAAAACAATTAGAAAATGTAAAAATTGAAATGAAAAAGTATAGCACACTTAAATATATTTACTTCTACTGTGTGATCAATTTATGTTTGTTTTTCATGCCCTCACGCCAATCTGATAAGAGTCTCGACATATATTTAGAGACTAGTTAAGTCTATACACAAAGCTGCTAATAGTCTCGACATATATTTAGAGACTAGTTAAGTCCATACACAAAGCTGCTAATAGTCTCGACATATATTTAGAGACTAGTTAAGTCCATACACGAAGCTGCTAATAGTCTCGACATATATTTAGAGACTAGTTAAGTCTATACACAAAGCTGCTAATAGTCTCGTCATATATTTAGAGACTAGTTAAGTCTATACACAAAGCTGCTAATAGTCTCGACATTTATTTAGAGACTAGTTAATTCTATACACAAAGCTGCTAATAGTCTCGACACATATTTAGAGACTAGTTAAGTCTATATACAAAGCTGCTAATAGTCTCGACACATATTTAGAGACTAGTTAAGTCTATACACAAAGCTGCTAATAGTCTCGACATATATTTAGAGACTAGTTAAGTCTATACACAAAGCTGCTAATAGTCTCGACATATATTTAGAGACTAGTTAAGTCTATACACAAAGCTGCTAATAGTCTCGACATATATTTAGAGACTAGTTAAGTCTATACACAAAGCTGCTAATAGTCTCGACACATATTTAGAGACTAGTTAAGTCTATACACAAAGCTGCTAATAGTCTCGACACATATTTAGAGACTAGTTAAGTCTATACACAAAGCTGCTAATAGTCTCGACATATATTTCGAGACTAGTTAAGTCTATACACAAAGCTGCTAATAGTCTCGACATATATTAAGAGACTAGTTAAGTCTATACACAAAGCTGCTAATAGTCTCGACATATATTTATAGACTAGTTAAGTCTATACACAAAGCTGCTAATAGTCTCGAAATATAGTCTATTTAGAGACTAGTTAAGTCTATACACAAAGCTGCTAATAGTCTCGACATATATTTAGAGACTAGTTAAGTCTATACACAAAGCTGCTAATAGTCTTGACACATATTTAGAGACTAGTTAAGTCTATACACAAAGCTGCTAATAGTCTCGACATATATTTAGAGACTAGTTAAGTCTATACACAAAGCTGCTAATAGTCTCGACATATATTTAGAGACTAGTTAAGTCTATACACAAAGCTGCTAATAGTCTCGACATATATTTAGATACTAGTTAAGTCTATACACAAAGCTGCCAATAGTCTCGACATATATTTAGAGACTAGTTAAGTCTATACACAAAGCTGCTAATAGTCTCGAAATATAGTCTATTTAGAGACTAGTTAAGTCTATACACAAAGCTGCTAATAGTCTCGACATATATTTAGAGACTAGTTAAGTCTATACACAAAGCTGCTAATAGTCTCGACATATATTTAGATACTAGTTAAGTCTATACACAAAGCTGCCAATAGTCTCGACATATATTTAGAGACTAGTTAAGTCTATACACAAAGCTGCCAATAGTCTCGACATATATTTAGAGACTAGTTAAGTCTATACACAAAGCTGCTAATAGTCTCGACATATATTTAGTGACTAGTTAAGTCTATACACAAAGCGGCTAATAGTCTCGACATATATTTAGATACTAGTTAAGTCTATACACAAAGCTGCTAATAGTCTCGACATATATTTATAGACTAGTTAAGTCTATACACAAAGCTGCTAATAGTCTCGACATATATTTATAGACTAGTTAAGTCTATACACAAAGCTGCTAATAGTCTCGAAATATAGTCTATTTAGAGACTAGTTAAGTCTATACACAAAGCTGCTAATAGTCTCGACATATATTTAGAGACTAGTTAAGTCTATACACAAAGCTGCTAATAGTCTTGACACATATTTAGAGACTAGTTAAGTATATACACAAAGCTGCTAATAGTCTCGACATATATTTAGAGACTAGTTAAGTCTATACACAAAGCTGCTAATAGTCTCGACATATATTTAGAGACTAGTTAAGTCTATACACAAAGCTGCTAATAGTCTCGACATATATTTAGATACTAGTTAAGTCTATACACAAAGCTGCCAATAGTCTCGACATATATTTAGAGACTAGTTAAGTCTATACACAAAGCTGCCAATAGTCTCGACATATATTTAGAGACTAGTTAATTCTATACACAAAGCTGCTAATAGTCTCGACACATATTTAGAGACTAGTTAAGTCTATATACAAAGCTGCTAATAGTCTCGACACATATTTAGATACTAGTTAAGTCTATACACAAAGCTGCTAATAGTCTCGACATATATTTAGAGACTAGTTAAGTCTATACACAAAGCTGCTAATAGTCTCGACATATATTTAGAGACTAGTTAAGTCTATACACAAAGCTGCTAATAGTCTCGACATATATTTAGAGACTAGTTAAGTCTATACACAAAGCTGCTAATAGTCTCGACATATATTTAGAGACTAGTTAAGTCTATACACAAAGCTGCTAATAGTCTCGACATATATTTAGATACTAGTTAAGTCTATACACAAAGCTGCCAATAGTCTCGACATATATTTAGAGACTAGTTAAGTCTATACACAAAGCTGCCAATAGTCTCGACATATATTTAGAGACTAGTTAAGTCTATACACAAAGCTGCTAATAGTCTCGACATATATTTAGAGACTAGTTAAGTCTATACACAAAGCTGCTAATAGTCTCGACATATATTTAGAGACTAGTTAAGTCTATACACAAAGCTGCTAATAGTCTCGACATATATTTAGTGACTAGTTAAGTCTATACACAAAGCGGCTAATAGTCTCGACATATATTTAGATACTAGTTAAGTCTATACACAAAGCTGCTAATAGTCTCGACATATATTTAGAGACTAGTTAAGTCTATACACAAAGCTGCCAATAGTCTCGACATATATTTAGAGACTAGTTAAGTCTATACACAAAGCTGCTAATAGTCTCGACATATATTTAGAGACTAGTTAAGTCTATACACAAAGGGTGGTGAATAAAATATGGTCCAGCGGTTAGTTCACCGGACTGTCAACCAAAAAACCAACAGACAGGTCGCGGGTTCTATCCCTGCCACCGACGGATCCCTTTCGCCCTGCAGGAGGTTTGGGCCTAGTGGACGTAATAATCTTCTATCTAGAAGGAACGTCTGTAAACTTATAAGATAAGATATAAGAATACATTAGAAGTAAAATGAAATGTTAAATGTTCATCTTGAGTTAATCAAGATAATGCTCATGCTAAAATGAGGTCACTCCCCCTCCCCTCCTAGCACTCACTGCACCATTGTTATTAAACAGACTATACATTGACAGAAGGGTCTTAAAACTTGTGAATATCCCCCTTCCTTTTTTAAAATTGGATCCGATTGGATACATATCCCGTCCCTGTTGTTTATGGTCAACGTCAGCTAATTATTTAATACTACTAATGAGCGTGTCCTTCGACACACACATCCATCGCCTCTGCCCTTTCTGTGATTTTGGTTTTGGTCATAATGATTATATAGCATAATCATGTCTATTGTAAAATTAAAACTACACAATTGCGTGCGTTATTGTTCTTTTCGAAAATATAATTATTCTTTAACAACAATTTTTACAATTAACATTTTTCTTTCAAAAAGACATGGCTGATATTTCTGAAGCCGAATTACAGGCATCTGAAAAACGTGACCTGAGTGACACGCCTGCCTATTCGGACAGGAGAGAAGCCAGTGATTGATTAAGGGTTAGTCCATATACAATGCTGAGATCATTTGAGTTTATAATTTATCATTCTATCGTTTCACTTTCAATTGTAGATCTTCCATTTAAACGTCAAAATAACTTAAAGCGAAATCCTATTTGTTTTCTCTATGTCTAGTTTTTTGCTATCAAGATCATCATTTATTTGATTGGTATATTTATTACAAAAAAAAAAGATAACGTAATCATTAGACAATCCAGGAAATTACACAACTAAAGCCTACATGATAAAGTGCTAATCCGCATTCTAACGTTCTTAACGTTCTAGTAAAACAGACATTCGGTTGTTAAGATAAGTATGCCACTTTGACAAGTAGCTAAATAGTTGCCAGTTTGGTCATGGTATATTGTCACCAAGACATTTCACGTGAGATGGTTTTACTCAACCCTAAGCTATATATATATATATATATATATATATATATATATATATATATATATATATATATATATATTTATATTAAATTTAAAGAATTATTTAGTTTTAAAAAAAAGTTTAACCTAGGATAAACTAGACACTATGCAATAAAATATTTATTTGAAAAAATATTCGAGTTTTAAGCTTAAACCAATTTTAAACCATTAAAAAAAAGAAGCCTTAAGGCAATACCCCCTAAAACCAAGCTACTCAAAACCCACTTAGCCAAAAGACTTCAAAGATTCAATTTTATACAAGACGTCAAAGATCTAAAATAGTAAAAATAAAATACAAAACAGATTTATTGAAGCTACACACCTCACAGTCACTTCCCACCCTGGTACTCAAGGTGATCTCTAAAAATATAGAGATAAGTTAAGCAACGTAGGGAATTAAATCCGACTGCAGAACTGAAATACTTAAGAAAACTGTAAACAATATCATTAGAGAAAAATACCACAAACGTTTCTATATCTGAGTCTATACTGATGGCTCATCCGAAAAATAAAAATAAAATGAGAAGCTGGATTTCTCATAGAGTACCCTAGCAGAGAACATATAGAAAAAGGCACTGCCATTGGCAGCCTATCAGATAGTACTAGAACAGAAAGAAAAGCAATAGAACTTGCTGCAAATAATATACTTTAGAAGTCACACAATCTCTACAAAAAGCCGGATTGTCTTTCTAACTGATGCCAAAACACCGAGATCAACCATTCACTCATTACATAACTAATACATCTGAGCAAAACAACAAAAGAAAATGTTCTTAAATGGATCCATGGGCATGTACAAAATGAAGGGGACAACACTGCAGACAATTTAGCTAAAACTGAAGGCAGCCAAACTCAGAAACATTCATCCATTCACCCTGAAAAAATAAAGGCAATACTAAAAAGAAATGAATCCGAAAGATGGTCCTAGCAGCAACAAAACAACCTACATTCTTATGGATACTTCAAATTCTTTAGCCCAATTCAAAACATCATATTCAGGCTAATGACAGGACATAACAGGCTGCAGCAACACATGCTCTCTGTGAAAATGCTCCCGAAAATGCGGACCATGTCTTCAAACCTGCATCCTGTACCACGCTAACGGGTCAGCCATAAGGCACCAGGAAGCTACATTAAAAAAATATACTGTATTGTGGTTTGGAGCAACTGACTGCCACAGCGCAGATCATTACAAGTTTTGGACTTGTCTAAATCTTTCAAATCATCAAATTTTGAGAACGAAGAAGAAGAAGATGATGTCGTTTTCAACTGTTACGTTTGCATGCCAAAACATTGTGCGTAATCCTACAATGACGTTTTCTCCTACTCGTACGAACAATCTTTAACTTCCGACTACAAATCCCTACGTGTGGGCTCAATAGGCTAAAAGGCTGGAACCATAGCTTATAATTTTAACACATTTTATTTTACAATTTGTTTGTCTCGCATACAGATTACATTTTATAAAATGCATTTCATTGTCGTGGAATTACAGAAAAGAAAACATATACATCTATGTGCGAAGGAAATGTAAAATAGTAGGCGTTAAGAAGAGAAAATCATTTCAAGGTGTCCGTTTCTCCTAAGGCAAAAATATTTTTCAACGACACCTTTGAAAATATGCGTTCACCCACACTTAAATATTTTTATGTTCACTTTAAATAATCACTCAGCTAGGAATATATGCGGTGTTTGCAATCGAGCTCTACTAAATTATTGCCTGTCATCTTTGATAAAAATAAATTCGATTTTAATAATGACATAATCCGACTGAAACTAATGACCGTATTATTTAACTGGCAAATTGTTAATATCACTTAAAGCTCATGGCAACCCATTGAAACATTACGTGTTGTCGGTCGCTAGAGCTGGCTCTGCTGTTGGCCACGAGGCGGGTGATGGTTAAACAACCCTCCATCAGCTCTGGTGCCAAATGCCTAGGCCACCGATATATACGATCTGCTCTACTTTTAATTAATGTAACTTTCAATTACATGAATGAAACAATTTCGATGTGATTTTCACTATCGACATTATAGCAAGATTTAAAACAGTAATAAATATTGCAATGTTTATGAAGGAAATGAAAAAAATAAGGTAAAATTTCATTGAAAATTTCAAAACGAAATGAGGATCATAAAATATATATCTTCTTTGTCTCTGTGTATAAATCATCACTGTATTAATCAATATACAATTTAAAACATATTACGGCTCTGATAACAACAAATATTCCATGTTAAGGTTACCCGGTAATTCTTTTGTTTCTCTGCTTTACAAAACTTTGAAAATATGTCATTTAATTATTACCATTGTTTGCACAGGGTTCTGGATAACAGTAAGGAGTTGATGTCAAGGTGTAGCTGAAGTCTAAGTAGGTCAAGTTTATTTAACGGTATAGATGACCGAGGTTATTAATGTCAGCAGCATAAGTATTGTGACTATAAAAATTAACAAACATACAACTAGATTACTTTAAAACTAAAAAAACATAGAGCTAGATTACTTTAGAAATTATACAGATATACAACAAGATTATTTTAGAAACTAAACAGATATACAACAAGATTATTTTAGAAACTAAACAGATATACAACAAGATTACTTTAGAAACTAAACAGATATACAACAAGATTATTTTACAAACTAAACAGATATACAACAAGAATATTTTAGAAACTAAACAAACATACAACTAGATTTTTTTTTTAAAGAGCTCAAACATAGAACTACATTATTTAAACAACATTCACTTAGATTAAACAAAATTAATACTTAAAAAACTAAATTTTAAAATAGTTTTAAAGCAAAAAAAAAAGTTTGCTTGTAAATTAGTAACACTAATTCCAAAACATTTTGTTGTTTTTTATGATAAATTTATTTGTAACTTAGCGGGTGTGCTTGATTGCAAAAGATACAAAAACGATGCATTATCATATCAAAAATATCTTATTTAAAATCTGATGATGTCAAAATAGTTTGGTGCCCTAATGGTTTTGCATTGTAAACTTCAGAATTTAAGTATGTCCGACGTCGTTTGGAAAAAGCAAAGGCGTTTCGCTCCAGCTTAGCCAGAGTTCGGGCCAGATTGTCTCCATAAACGCCTTGGCCAATAAAACGATGCTTTTTTTTTATTTGGATTGAAATCTTGCAAATTAAAAACAACAATTGAAGATCCCTGGGAGCGCTTTGAGATTATAGTTGAAATGATAAGGGCACGTAAATTACACATGCCAAGGCTATCTGAAACAAATGGCCAGACCCCATAAACAATAGCGCCAGTCCTGCTGATTACATCATATAAAAGTATACTCACTGATTAATAATTTTCTCTATATTATTGTCTATTGTCGCCTTTTCTCTTTACAGAAAACCAGAAAGAAAAAATATTTTAATTTTTATATCGACACCGCACATTTGATAAAACTGACCAACTGTTTTGAAAAATGAAGATTGACAATATTCTTTCTATTTTTAATTAACAAATTGGTATAGATTAAAAATTTCAATAAGAAATGTTTTTATTTCCTTCTGTTTTTACTCTATACTTTGTTTTGTTTAAACCTAAACTGTATTGAATAATAAAAACAATTAGCAGTTATGAAAATATTTTTACAAATCAATCACAGCGTAATCACATGATCTAAGCAGGATTGTGCAGTAGTAATCATTGCCACAGCACAACCTTAATGTAGGAGATCCTGCCCTACAAATTCGTATGCAAATATTATACTGGACCTACACGATTTTTATTTTTCTTCTAACGAAACCATAGGAGTTTGCAGGAACGAATCGATGAAAAATGTTTGTCTTTTGACTGCAAGAAAAATGGTACAACATTAATATTAGTCAGGTTAACCATTTGGGAGGCGTTATACGACGGACCCGTCGTATTACGCCCAGCGTTATGCGGCTAATCCGGTGTATAACATTAAGCCGAATGTGTGTATAATGCTGAGCGTCATCGGCAGACCCAAATTTACGAAAAACTGTGAGAGTTAGCCTATATTTATGACTTATAACTTTATGACTTTAAAGGCCTACTAATCTATACTATTCTATAGTCTATAGGCTTTTATTTAGGATCATATTCCTAGTTAAGTCTTAACCATAACAGGGCCTCACCGTAACATCAATTTCTAATTGTGATTAGATCTAAGTGAAATAGGCTAAATAACCTTTTTGTTTGAATTAATTATAAACAATGACAAATGGTTTCTTACAAAAAAGTCACGTATTTATCTAAAAATATATCGTTTTACTATAATTGAATTAATAATAATAATAACAAGAAAACCGTAAAAACGAAGTTTTTATTATACTCCCTTTATTTGCAAACTAAGTTTACCATCATGTAATCAAATAATTGATTGACTACTGCAAATGAAACGTACAGAAAAAATATCTGTGTTGCAAATCTCAAAAATATCTCCTTACTCCGTATGAATTGTTCTAAAAATAACCTTAGCGCATAATTTTTTTTTCTAGCTTTGCGCCGAAAAAAGTATAAAAAGTTACACAGGCATTTTTAACGCGAAATCAAAATATTTCTTATACTTTCCTTTTAAGAAATGAATGTTGTCATAAGTGTAGTATTATTAAGTCGTTTTAACTGAAAAATTGATAGGATGTATTGTTAGGCGCCCAAATCTGCTGTCCAAATTTCAGCTCGATTGGACCACGGGAAGTGGTCGAAAAATCGAAGCCAATTTTTGCACCACGATTGAGGGACGATTGCAGACATTGCAACTTAAAATAAAGGGAGTAAAAAGGTGGAGATGGGTGGGGTAGAACCTTCGTTACTTCTGTTGACAGCACACGTTACTAACCACTGGTCCAAGAAAACTTGTTGAAAATGTAACAAAAAAGTGTAATTGAGCATACAGGGCAGATAAACTATAATGCGCATGCGCCAATAGCAGTTTGTATAATATAGGTCACGAGTTCACGTATAAATCCGCCGAATAACGTTTTGCGTTATACCACGGATCCGCCGTATAATCACTCCGTAACCATTTAGCACTTAACCCAGTTTCCTCTGTGTAGCGCTCAAATTTAAATCAAAGGGGAATAACGCCAGAGAAAAGCACAACATAATAATATGTTAAGAAAACAAGTCATAAAAAATTAAATTTTTGACCAAATTAAATAATAATTAATTTTCAAATAGAAAAACGGACGCTGAAATAAAAGGAAGAGTTAATTTTGACATACTATAAAGTGATGACAAATAAAACTTTAACATAATGATTTTTTTTCAATTTTTTACTCATATGCCCATACACATTTGGATAAACTTTATGATATTGCATTATTTAATCATTAAAACTTTATATTTAAATGAGGAAGTTTGTCAAGTACAATTAAAATCATGGGAACACTAACAAAATAATAAAAATATCTTGCTAATACTGACCTTAGTCCCACGACACAGCAACTTTAGCACAAACAACAGAATCGAGGTAGAGGGAGTCTAACAGGAAGAAGTATACCTAGGGGCGGGTAACTATATACGGATAGGGCGCTAAAGGGACAAAGGGGGAATCAAGGTTGGCCAAGACACGGGCATAAAATTTTACATGGAATGTGGAAACTGACAGGCTAGGAAATTGGGGGAGTCGAGACGACTATTTAACTTAGGGGGACTGACTTGCGGCACAGAACTTTTGCTAAGAGGCTTGATGTTTGTATCTTGCTCAAGCTACGTTATCTGTCCGTAGACGAGACTTTGCCAGACCACCGAAGAAAGAGAACACTGGACAGTTAATTTCTGACATGGGTGACGGCCAGTGTGTAGTGAATGAAACTAGTAAGAGAGAGACGACTGGACGACCACGATATTCACTGACTACTGGCAGCAGTTAGTTGCGCCAGTAATACGTCGGATTGGGTTGTCCGTGTTGTGCCATAGTGGACGTCGGAGGGACCAAGCAGGTGAAACGAAGAGAAGTATTACCTAACAGTTGAACTAGGGCGGGACAGACACTATGTTATTGTTATACAAGATACGAACTATGAATATGGATAGCAAATTTTAATAGTAATCACTTTTGTTATTAGATCTACTCTTCTTCTTGTATTCATATTCATCAATTTTGTTTAGCAGGTCATTTTGTATTACGCCTTAATGCTTTGTAGATTAATGCCACTCATATGTCTTCACTTATTTTTCATTAGTATTATATTGAAATGCTTTCTTTTTTATATTAATTTGTCCTTATATAAAAAGGCCTATCATTTTAGAATATTGGTTTTGAAAAAATACCACTAAAATATATATAACAAAAATATAAAATAATTACAACAGTCAGTCAGTCAAATATAAGAATATAAGAATAAAAACACTTTTCATATTCAAATGCAAGAAAAAACTCCCTTTACATGAAATATGCGTATTTTGTATGGAATCCACCTACTAAAAAAACTTACATTTAGAATAAATGAAAAAAAGAGCTGGAAGGTTCATTACAGATGATCAAGTGTCACGTCTGGCAATGCTTGATTTGTCGGCTGCATTTGTTATGCTTGACCATGAGATTCTTCTTGATAGATTGTCTGCTACAATTGGATGCTCGGGATGTGTTTGCAGCTGGTTTAGATCGTACTTAACTGAACGTACGCAGGGTGTCATCATTGATGGGTCAATCTCAGCATGCTCTAGGCCCAGTTTTGTTTACACTGTACACCTATCCGCTAGGCGATGTTATCAGGCCTTTCAATATTTCATATCATCTCTACGCAGATGATTCGCAGTTACATAATTCACAGTTGTCTTTCGATGCCCACTTTAGAAACATATGCAGAGGCCTTTATTTACAGTTGCGTAGACTTTCTAAAATACGACCTTATTTGTCATTTGACTCAGCAAATAAACTTGCGGCTGCCTTTATAGTCTCACGCCTCGTCTACTGCACTGCTCTGTTAATAGGAATACCTGACGATAAAGTCGCCAAATTACAGCGTATTCAAAACAGTGCCGCCCGCCTGGTCAAGCGTAAGTCAAGGCGTGATTATGTGACAGTTCTCCTGCATCGGCTCCATTGGCTCCATGTGAAAGCCAGAATTTAATACAAAGTGGCGCCACTTTGCCATCAGTGCCTTTTTAATAACGAGATGCCATCCTATCTCAAGGAACTAATTACACCAAATGTCCCGCAAAATAACACTTCGTTCTACCAACTAATCGTTTTTGGAAGAGCCCCGTTTCTCTCTGACGACCGTTGGCCTTAGAGCCTTCTCAGTATCCGGACCGAAGGTGTGGAACCTACTTCCTGTTCAACAACTTAGGCGAACAAGCTCTATCGATACTTTCAAAAAGAACTTAAATACTCATTTTTTCTTGATTTACCTTAGTTAACATTTAACATGCTTTAGACCCCTACTGTCTTACTTATAGGTTGGGTCAGTTAATGCTACATTTATTTGATTTTTTAATATTTGTTTTATATCATCAGATAGCTTTGTCTCCTAGCCTAGAGTAATGTCCGTGTTCTTAGTTGTATGTAAAAAGCGCTCTGAGCTTACATTATGTTTGTTGGCAGCGCTATACAAAAATTATTATTATTATTATACATATTATGGCATTAAATTCCAACTTTGAATTGGAAATACAACGCAATAACAATCTGTTACAGTGCTCAAATAAACATAAAGGCAATCAACCTTTTTATATCCCATATGAAAGAACAAATGCATATAAGTAGCCATTATTCCAGAGTGGCAAGAAGGGAAATGGAATGGGTTGTCTGAATAAATCAGAAAAAGAAGTAGCAGTAAAGAAAAACATAAGATTGAAAAAATAGGGTAAAAATACATTTTACACACACAAGCGCAGCAGTACTTGGACGTTGGACGGAATACTGTACCGAGCGGTATAATTACAATACTGAACTTGATACCAGCATACTACGAACAAACAAGAAAGAGAGCTGGACGAATTACCAGTGCAGCTGAACGAGGTCGAGGAAGCAGTAAAAAGCTTAAGAGGGACACATCGTCTGGGATCGACAACATTCCTGCAGAACTGTTGAAACATAGGGGGTGTAGCGGTAACAAAAACATTTACAACAATCTGCAACAATGTACGGGAAAATATTAAATGGCTCAAGGAATAATAACATTCACTCAAAATAACACTGCGCATGAAAGGCAATATAAAACAATGCAAGAACAATAGGACAATCAGTCTTATCATACTGAACATACTTAAACGTGAGGCTGAGGAATTACTGGCAGTAAAAAATTCATGCAGGCTTCAGACCAGGCACAAGCACAATTGAACAGATGTTTTACTATCGATTGCTGATAGAGAAATACATACAATACCACAGCAAAAACCATCATAAGTTCATAAACTTTTAGTAAACCTTTGATTGTGTATGGAACAAATAACTATAGCAAGTGATGAGAAGCTATGGCATTGAAGAATAACTGTTACAGGCAATCGAACCACTATACATTCAAGAGAGCAGTGTAGTTCAACTCAATGTTTGTATAGGGGACTTTTTCAAGATGTCAAGATTGAGTCTGGCAAGGTTGCGTTCCCTTTTACGTCAATATGGGTAAAGATCTTCTTAGAAAGAATCATGCAAGACAGACTCAATTATTCCCAAACATCTATCTTCATTGGTCAAATACCCCTTTGCAACCTAAGATTTGATGATGATATAGATCTGTTGGCTGGGGGCAACAAAGAACTACAAGAGCTAAAATGAAAGCGTGCAGATAGAACAAAGGCATACGAAATTAAAATCAGATAATAAACAAAGCAAAGAAATGATTAGATTCACATATACCAAAAGCTTTAAACATTATAATGATACAACTACCACTAGATGAAGTAAAATATTTCAAAAAAATCTAAGAGCAATGCGTTTTATAGACGGATGCTATGAGGCAGATATTCGAGACATGATTGGGTAAAAAATGAATAGACCTAACGTAATCCGGTCATTCAAAATCTTTAGTATCCAAATAAAGCTGCTATCAAAAGTGACCTTCAAAAAATGTGTTTACTTTAGATGGGGAAATCTCCGTGTCAGACAAAATCCACTTGGCCAACGCAGAATCAACCTTCATAATACGAGGCAAGCCCTGGGTGGCTCGAAAGGCGCGCAAATGCATGTTCGAAGAAGGGGAATCCGCACGGAGCAAGACGCCTAACATGCGACCACCTTATTCATACCGTTCCATGTCGTAATGCATGGCGTAATGTATGGCGTAATGTATGGCGTAATGAATGGCGTAATGCAAGTCGTAATGTATGGCGTAATGCATGTCGTAATGTATGTCTTAATGCATGGCGTAATGTATGGCGTAATGTATGGCGTAATGTATGACGTAATGTATGGCGTAATACATGGCGTAATGTATGGCGTAATGCATGGCGTAATGTATGGCGTAATGAATGTCGTAATGCATGTCGTAATGTATGGCGTAATGTATGTCGCAATGTATGTCGTAATGTATGGCGTAATGCATGGCGTAATGTATGGCGTAATGCATGGCGTAATGTATGGCGTAATGTATGTCGTAATGCATGGCGTAATGCATGTCGTAATGTATGGCGTAATGCAAGTCGTAATGCATGTCGTAATGTATGGCGTAATGTATGGCGTAATGCATGGCGTAATGCATGGCAAACTAACGCTGATCTCAACAGGGTTTCAAGAGTCTTTTCTCAACCATGGGTGTTGGCCGAAGCAGTTGACTCAAGGACGGTGTTCATGCCTAGTCATGCTCATTAGGTTGCCGACCCCTTAAGTACAGGATCATGTATAGCCACGTGGACATGTCCATACAGTCAGGTAGCATTCAATACATGCCCCGCTCTACCAGAGGTCATCAGCTCAAACTGCGAGTTCCATCGGCTATTAAAATGTAGAACTAATTGATCCAAGCCTCCATCGCTGCCCCTTCTGTACCGGCTTTTAAATAACCACCGAAATATTGGACCAAAGACTTGCATACCTATAAATTGTAGAGACACAAACTGAAACCCCTGTGCATTGATATCAATTAATTATTGTGGACTAATTTCCTCGTCAAACGAGGTCTAGACTAGGGGCAAAGCCATATATTTTTTCCTTTTTTAACTTTTACGTGACAAACATTTACTTTTTTTGTGAATTTAAGTTAGTACTTATTTATTTTTAAAAGATAATGAAAAAAAATATATTTAAGAGCCTCTATCAGCCCTCCCCCCCCCCCCAAATCTTCCCCACATTTTGTTCAGTTAGCTACAATTTAGCTTTTATACTCAAGACTAGATCTCGTCTCGGCCATTAAAAAGGCCCAATACAAATTTATTAAACTATCTCCATGATAAGTCTTGAATTTAAACTATGTAATAATAACCCATTAATGCCAAAGGGTATAATCCTAATGACTTTTTCTGTGTTTTTTGTCTGTTTCCTAGTTAGAATGTATGAAAAAGTGGGTATATAGATGTGCTTTGAATGTCTTTTGTTTTCTTGATCGTTACAGGAAAGTTACTCTGGGAAAGTGCAGGGACACGGACGGGGTACGTGTATTTTTGTTGAGTTAGGGATGATAAAACAGTTTTTGTTTTAAAACCAGTTTTCGGTTGTATAAAAATGGTTTAAAACCGGACTTTGGTTATCCCCCACTCCCTTCGCGCAATGTCACAAGTCACTGGCCAAAAAAAGCCAAATGTGCGTAGTTTCTTAGTTATATTAAAAAAAATAATTCAAACTTAATTAGTGTTTGCAGGGCATTGAAGGGGTTGATTTGTGTGAATGCAATGTGATTTTGTACTCTTTACCATAAAATTCTTTAGAAAAATCTGGGCTAATTGATTAAAAGCGATAACAGTTTTCAATTTTTCATTTAAGAATTAAGAAGCAGTTGAAGAGGCATATATGGTAAGTTGTAAAATAATGTATTGAAAGATTTCGCGTAGCGCAAATCAAAATAATGTGTATTTTATATAAGCCGTTAATAATAAAGCACAGACGCGGTTTCTAGCCGAATTGTTCAGGGTCTCAGGGAAGGCCTAGTTGTGCGAATCCAACATTATTTATTAAAATATTTCCAATAGAACTAATACAAAATGTCTTGTACTTGAAGAAATGATTACCTTCCAACCAACAAACCGAAATCCAGTTTTTCAGTTTGAAAACCGTAATGCAGTATTCCGGTTTTCGTTTCACATCACTAGTTGAGATGCACTCTGGAGGAGTGCAATGGACATGAATGGGGTACGGAGTTTTCTAATGTTAAATTCATTACATGCTTACTATTATACACATTGAATAAGTAATTTGTTTATTTGAAGAATAAAACATAAACAAGAGATAAATCAGAAGAAATGCATTCATTTATTGTCTGGACGTTACATCTCAATTTCTTTTATATAAACAACAGTAAAAACTGGTGCTATTTTTTCTAAAAATATTTTATTTTTCTTTAGGCTTCTTCTTGAAGCATGAAAAAAACATTTCAATTAAAAATTAATATATATCCATCGGGTTTTCTTTTATTACTTAGTCTGTGATAATGTGCATTGGCAACTCCATGATACAAGTTGAAAAAAATGCACAGAAGACGAACCTAACATTTCAGGCATATTTTTCTAGTATTGCTACGTCATTTTGCGAATCTTTTTTGTATACAACAAAGTGTCTTCCTACCCTTAAAATTTGGGGTATCTAGCTGTACGCCTAGATACCCCAAAAGTTTTTTAGCCTACTGCGCATGACATCACGCTTCTCGGACCAGATTTTTTTAGCCATTATCGGTTAGTTTCTAAGCTTTCTAAGTATTTGTTAATCATTAGTATCGGTTAGTTTCTAAGCTTTCTAAGTATTTGTTAATCATTACTATCGGTTAGGTTACAGCATAGGCATAGCTATACATAGCCAACCTGGCCATATATTGGGACAGGAAGTAGTGTTCTAGAAAAGCACATGGCACGCATGCTCAATAGACGAGGTGGTCTCAACAAGTAGGAAGAAAGAACAATAGGATTTTGTGTCTTTTTGTGTTATTTCATATGAAATACGGTAAGAATAATTTTATTTTTTTATTCATTTCGTGCTATTTGGCCCCTTTTTGGTATCGGGTCTAAGAAATTCCCACTGAAAATTTTTGGGGTATCTAGCCTCTTCCTTTGTACAATGGAGTCAACAAAAAACGTTCCATTCATATCTTGCCTGACCCAGTCGCTGAACTAGAAAACCGTGGTGTAGGTGGTGGATTCCTTAAAATAGGCCTACCGTTCATCATGCTGACATGCAGACATTATTGGATATTTTGTTATGAAAAGCCAAAAGGTCAATAACTTATCTGCACCATTTCCTTTCCTTTGTAGTAACCATGTATTCTACAGCTAAGGTATGAAAGACAAAAGGTTCTCACATAATGTGTACTTTTTGATGATTTGGTTAGCCCTATCCACGCCTATCATTGTGGCCTAGCACTGTATGTTAAGGTCAGGTTGATAATTCATGATGTGTTGTCATTGTTGACGATACCATCTCCTTGATTGTCCTAGTGGTAGAACAGGGTCACAGTTTGTTGCAATAGTTGCCGTTTCATTGAGCGACAAGCAATATGTGGTTGGTGTCCAGTTGAAAATCAATTGAACATATAAACCTTTAACAAATCTAGACGTATCTTGTAAGGGACATTTCTGTTGTATAATCCCAGTGACTAGAAAGACAGTAAACCTATCACTATATAATTAGTTAATTTAAAACCTTTCTAAAACAGAACCTGGTAAACTTATTTCTTGAATAAACTAGAAAGGTCTTTAAGTAAAAAGAATGTCTTGTCCAGGTAATCACACTGTCATCTGGAATAATGAGGTTAGATTGTATTTGACGACAGGTAATTATCGTAAACAGAAACATGCTATAAAAGAAGGTGTAGAAAACTTCGCATGTATCGGATAAGAAAAAGAGTTTATTATACTTGAAGTAAGTGTCCATTAAAAAGTATTGAGGTAAGATCTGTAAGTGAAGTGTTCATTGAACATTCTTGACGTAAGATCTGTAAGTGAAGTGCTTATTAATAAGTCTTGAGGTAAGATCTGTAATGAAGTGTTCATTAAAAAGTCTTGAGGTAAGATCTGTAAGTGTTCATAGAAATGTCTTGAGGTAAGAACTTTAAGTGAAGTGTTCATTGAAATGTCTTGAGGTAAGAACTTTAAGTGAAGTGTTCATTGAAATGTCTTGAGGTAAGAACTTTAAGTGAAGTGTTCATTGAAATGTCTTGAGGTAAGAACTTTAAGTGAAGTGTTCATTGAAATGTCTTAAGGTAAGATCTGTAAGTAAAATGTTCATTAAAAAGTCTTGAGGTAAGATCTATAAGTAAAGTGTTCATTGAAAAGTCTTCAGGTAACATCTGTAAGTGAAGCGTTCATTGAAAAGTCTTGAGAGAAGTACTGTAAGTGAAAAAAGTTCATTGAAAAGTATTTAGGTAAGAGTAGGATCTGTAAGTAACGTATTTCTTAAAGAGTATTAAGGTAACCAAATCTTACTATCTTTCTCTTTCCTGCGGAAACAAACTCTTGATAGCTTTCTCTTTCCTGCGGAAACAAACTCTTGCTATCTTTCTCTTTCCCGCGGAAAAAAAATCTTGCTATCTTTCTCTTTCCTGCGGAAACAAAATCTTGCTATCTTTCTCTTTCCTGCGGAAACAAACTCTTGATAGCTTTCTCTTTCCTGCGGAAACAAACTCTTGCTATCTTTCTCTTTCCCGCGGAAACAAAATCTTGCTATCTTTCTCTTTCCTGCGGAAACAAAATCTTGCTATCTTTCTCTTTCCTGCGGAAACAAACTCTTGCTATCTTTCTCTTTCCTGCGGAAACAAAATCCTGCTATCTTTCTCTTTCCTGCGGAAACAAAATCTTGCTATCTTTCTCTTTCCTGCGGAAACAAAATCTTGCTATCTTTCTTTTTCCTGCGGAAACAAAATCTTGCTATCTTTCTCTTTCCTGCGGAAACAAAATCTTGCTATCTTTCTCTTTCCTGCGGAAACAAAATCTTGCTATCTTTCTCTTTCCTGCGGAAACAAAATCTTGCTATCTTTCTCTTTCCTGCGGAAACAAAATCTTGCTATCTTTCTCTTTCCTGCGGAAACAAACTCTTGCTATCTTTCTCTTTCCTGCGGAAACAAAATCTTGCTATCTTTCTCTTTCCTGCGGAAACAAAATCTTGCTATCTTTCTCTTTCCTGCGGAAACAAAATCTTGCTATCTTTCTCTTTCCTGCGGAAACAAACTCTTGCTATCTTTCTCTTTCCTGCGGAAACAAAATCTTGCTATCTTTCTCTTTCCTGCGGAAACAAAATCTTGCTATCTTTCTTTTTCCTGCGGAAACAAAATCTTGCTATCTTTCTCTTTCCTGCGGAAACAAAATCTTGCTATCTTTCTCTTTCCTGCGGAAACAAAATCTTGCTATCTTTCTCTTTCCTGCGGAAACAAAGTCTTGCTATCTTTCTCTTTCCTGCGGAAACAAACTCTTGCTATCTTTCTCTTTCCTGCGGAAACAAAATCTTGCTATCTTTCTCTTTCCTGCGGAAACAAAATCTTGCTATCTTTCTCTTTCCTGAGGAAACAAAATCTTACTATCTTTCTCTTTCCTGCGGAAACAAACTCTTGCTATCTTTCTCTTTCCTGCGGAAACAAAATCTTACTATCTTTCTCTTTCCTGTGGAAACAAACTCTTGCTATCTTTCTCTTTCCTGCGGAAACAAACTCTTGCTATTTTTCTCTTTCCTGCGGAAACAAAATCTTGCTATCTTTCTCTTTCCTGCGGAAACTAAATCTTGCTATCTTTCTCTTTCCTGCGGAAACAAAATCTTGCTATCTTTCTCTTTCCTGCGGAAACAAAATCTTACTATCTTTCTCTTTCCTGCGGAAACAAACTCTTGCTATCTTTCTCTTTCCTGCGGAAACAAACTCTTGCTATCTTTCTCTTTCCTGCGGAAACAAACTCTTGCTATCTTTCTCTTTCCTGCGGAAACAAAATCTTACTATCTTTCTCTTTCCTGCGGAAACAAACTCTTACTATCTTTCTCTTTCCTGCGGAAACAAACTATTACTATCTTTCTCTTTCCTGTGGAAACAAACTCTTACTATCTTTCTCTTTCCTGCGAAAACAAAATCTTGCTATCTTTCTCTTTCCTGCGGAAACAAAATCTTGCTATCTTTCTCTTTCCTGCGAAAACAAAATCCTGCTATCTTTCTCTTTCCTGCGGAAACAAAATCTTGCTATCTTTCTCTTTCCTGCGGAAACAAACTCTTGCTATCTTTCTCTTTCCTGCGGAAACAAAATCTTGCTATCTTTCTCTTTCCTGCGGAAACAAAATCTTACTATCTTTCTCTTTCCTGTGGAAACAAACTCTTGCTATCTTTCTCTTTCCTGCGGAAACAAACTCTTGCTATCTTTCTCTTTCCTGCGGAAACAAAATCTTGCTATCTTTCTCTTTCCTGCGGAAACAAAATCTTTCTATCTTTCTCTTTCCTGCGGAAACAAAATCTTGCTATCTTTCTCTTTCCTGCGGAAACAAAATCTTACTATCTTTCTCTTTCCTGCGGAAACAAACTCTTGCTATCTTTCTCTTTCCTGCGGAAACAAACTCTTGATATCTTTCTCTTTCCTGCGGATTCAAAATCTTGCTATCTTTCTCTTTCCTGCGGAAACAAAATCTTGCTATCTTTCTCTTTCCTGCGGAAACAAACTCTTGCTATCTTTCTCTTTCCTGCGGAAACAAAATCTTACTATCTTTCTCTTTCCTGCGGAAACAAACTCTTACTATCTTTCTCTTTCCTGTGGAAACAAACTCTTACTATCTTTCTCTTTCCTGTGGAAACAAAATCTTACTATCTTTCTCTTTCCTGCGGAAACAAAATCTTACTATCTTTCTCTTTCATGTGGAAACAAAATCTTACTATCTTTCTCTTTCCTGCGGAAACAAACTCTTACTATCTTTCTCTTTCCTGTGGAAACAAAATCTTACTATCTTTCTCTTTCCTGTGGAAACAAACTCTTACTATCTTTCTCTTTCCTGTGGAAACAAAATCTAACTATCTTTCTCTTTCCTGCGGAAACAAACTCTTACTATCTTTCTCTTTCCAGTGGAAACAAAATCTTACTATCTTTCTCTTTCCTGCGGAAACAAACTCTTACTATCTTTCTCTTTCCTGTGGAAACAAACTCTTACTATCTTTCTCTTTCCTGTGGAAACAAAATCTTACTATCTTTCTCTTTCCTGCGGAAACAAACTCTTACTATCTTTCTCTTTCCTGTGGAAACAAAATCTTACTATCTTTCTCTTTCCTGCGGAAACAAACTCTTACTATCTTTCTCTTTCCTGTGGAAACAAACTCTTACTATCTTTCTCTTTCCTGTGGAAACAAACTCTTACTATCTTTCTCTTTCCTGTGGAAACAAACTCTTACTATCTTTCTCTTTCCTGTGGAAACAAAATCTTACTATCTTTCTCTTTCCTGCGGAAACAAACTCTTACTATCTTTCTCTTTCTTGCGGAAACAAAATCTTGCTATCTTTCACTTTCTAACAATTCTTCCTAAAATTATTTTCTTCTGGTCTTCACGTAAAATTAATTTTAAGTGGATAGTTTGTATACATGTATCATCTCATTATGGACATTGATATTCTATTGATTTATTTCGCCATACATAAAAAAAAAATATGACAAAATTTCTCTAAAAAAAGTAATTAAATTGTGGTTGAGTTTTTTACATTTTGCACAAGAATCAGACGATTGGAGGTGTTGTTTAATTATTAAAATTTGTGTATTTATTATAGAAAAGGAGAGAACAAATGATTTTAGTTTAAATCGCCAGAATGATGTAGTTGCAGACACGTTTTGAAATTTGTTTTATGTGAAATTTCACAATTACTTTTTTTTTTTCTTAAATTGCATATTTAGACTAGAGCATCAAACGTTGGAAAATGTTCTCAACAACAATACGCATTACTTTAGCAATATTGCTTATCACTGCCATCATTATTCCAGCTCAGTGTAACTGGTTTAAAGAAGGGGGTAAGTTTATGGTGCATGATAGTCACTAATATTATAACTAAACTTCCCTTTGTTTTGTTTTTATTATTATTTTTTAAAGATTGTATTTTACAGCAATAGACTACAAAGTAACACCTCATATTAATGGTGCACATTGGTTTAGCGCGTTCAATAGACACAAATATAGACACCGTGTTTAAATCCTGGTAAGGCAAGAATTTTTTTCCCAAGGCTGAAGGGTGTCCCAAAGTTCTTTTTGTTAAGACAAGTAAAAGGTAAAAAAGTAAAAACCAAACATACACTAAGAATATTGCTTCAGTAGACCAATTGACGATATTGTTCCGACGTCGATTCTGTATTTAAATTTGGTTAAATATATAATCAATATGTAGCCATTGGATGAAAATTTACTGCTCAATGTTAGTGGTGTAGTGTCTTTTTTATACAAGGGTGACGACTAAAATCCGATTCAACTATACATAGAAATACATTAGGAGTAAAATGAAATGTTAAATGTCTATCTTGAGTAAATCAAGATAATGCACAAGTTACAATCGAGTCTCTCTCGTTCAATTCTGTCACTCCTTCGCCTGGTGCCCACTGCACCGTTGTAACTGATGTGTCATAAACCTTGGGTCTACCCCCCCCCCCCCCTTTTTTTAAATTTTCATCGGATCCGATTCGATGCATATCTGGTCCCTGTCGGTTATTGCTATTACCGTGATATACGCAGTCTGTTACTGAGGGTTATATAACGATATTAATTGTATTACCTCCTGCAGACGTATTTCTTTCACTTAGCCTGATTCACAAAATAATAAATGACTTGGATAAACAATAGTTGCAGCACAATAGTTTATTACATTCATATTATTTTCAAACCTTAATTATAAGGCACATTGGAATATAATGTAAATCCAGTTGCGAATAACACAATCAAATAGTTCATATCTTTAGTCTTCATGTTACAAAAAATAAAATATACGTCTGTCCACCAGAACGCCCAGAGGTTAACTGACTCTACTTGATCCCCTTAACACATGACTTTACTTCCCGTGGTTTTACTAAAATACATATTTCACGACATTCTCATCAAGATTCGTGAACGAAACTCTTTATAGATATTTCTGGAAAGGGAATTAATCGGACAGTATTTTCCTGGCGATAAGATATAATTTAAATTATTCCCCTTAGACTATATATCAAACCTTGACAGTTATGGCCAACTTAAACTAATTATGTTATACTACTACTACCCATGAACCAAAATTTCGACACACACAACCATCGCTATTACCCTTTCTGTGATGGTGGTTTTGTCATTATTCTACTATTACTTAATCATCTCCATTGTAAAAAAAGATCAATAAAAAAAAATCAATAAAAAAAATCATATGTTTGAGTCATTGTTCATTTTAAATATAGGATTTATTTTATAACAAAGTTTTTACAACTAACATTTTTTGTTTCAAAAAGACATGGATGATATGTCTGAAGCCGAATTACAGGCATCTGAAAAACGTGATGTGAATGATACGCCTGCCTTTGCGGACAAGAGGGGAGACTTACATAAATTAAGGGTTAGTCCATGTAAAATGATATTATTTTGTTTGATAGTTTATTTTCGATCGTTGCACTTTTAATTGTACATCTGACATTTACACATCTAAACTTTCCCACTGCGGATACTTTATTTTTTTGTACACTATGTCTAGATTTTCTGTTAACAGGAGGATCTTTCATTTGAGTGGAATATTTATTTACAAAAAGAAAACGTAGAAATCATACGGAATAGGAAATCACACAACTAAAGCCTACATGATACAGTGGCAATCCGCATGCTAACGTTCTAAACGTTTTAGGAAAACAGACATTCGGTTGTTAAGATAAATGTGCCACTTTGGCAATGGGAAGAGTGGTTGCCAGTTTGGTCAGGGTATATTGACACAAAGACTTGTCACGTGAATTTTGTCTCTTGACCCTAACATATATATACATACATAATATATATATATATTTCAAATAATTATTTATTAAAAAAAATAAACCTAGGACTATCAGGCTCTATACAATATTTTTTAAAAAAATTAATATATATTTGATATTAAGATTTAAAACAATTTCTAAAACATTTCAAAAATCAGAAGCATCAAGAAATGACATATTAAAACCCAATATAGTATAAAGAAGCCATCGAAAGATTAATACAAGTCCCGGTAAACAACACACTGGAAGCTGTCCCAACTATGAACGAGCTAATGGCAGCCATCCGACAAATGTCAAATGGGAAAGCACCTGGCCCCGATATGATTCCTGCTGAGATCTATAAAGAGGGTGGTCCTGTGCTGACAGGTAAACTGCTTTGCCTACTTCAGACCATATGGGAGACAGAAACGATACCACAGAACCTCAAAGATGCTTCCATAATTCACCTCTACAAACGCAAAGGAAACTGACAGGCCTGTGACAACCACCGCGGAATCTCACTGTTGTCCATTGCTGGCAAGATCTTGGCTAGAATTCTACTTAATCGTTTAAATGTACATCTGGAGCAAGGTCTACTACCAGAAAGCCAGTGCGGCTTCCGCAAGGAGCGCGGCACGATCGACATGGTATTCGCAGCTAGACAGCTCCAAGAGAAGTGCCAAGAGCAGAACTTAGACCTGTATTCAATTTTTATCGATCTGACCAAGGCCTTTGACTCAGTCAGCAGAGATGGCCTATGGAAAATTATGGCAAAGTTCGGCTGCCCTAGAAAGTTCATAGCTATGGTAAGGCAGTTTCATGACGGTATGCAGGCCCGTGTCCAGGACAACGGAGAGATGTCTGAACCCTTCCCAGTGACAAATGGCGTCAAGCAGGGATGCGTTCTGGCTCCAACACTGTTCAGTCTAATGTTCACAGCCATGATCAGTGATGCATTTAGGGATGGACCTGAGGGTCTAGACATCAGGTACCGCACTGATGGCGGGCTGTTCAACCTTAGGAGACTCAAAGCAAAAACAAAGGTCAGGTCTGACACCATTCATGACTTACTATTTGCCGACGACTGCGCTCTCAATGCCGGCTCTGAAGCTGATCTGAAACACAGTGTTGAAATATTTTCCAGTGCATGCTCAAACTTTGGACTTACCATCAGCACTAAGAAGACAGAAGTCCTGTACCAACCAGCCGCCGGAAAGCCCTACGTCGAGCCAAACATCAGTATCAATGGTGAAAAAATCAACACAGTAAACCGCTTGACGTACCTTGGTAGTACACTGTCACAGGGTGTTGTCATTGATGATGAAGTAGACCTCCGTATCTCAAAAGCCAGTGCAACCTTTGGAAGTCTGTACAAAACTGATTGGAACAGAAGGGGCATTAGCACCCAAACCAAAATAAAAATCTACAGAGCAGTCGTGCTCCCTACTTTACTATATGCATGTGAGACATGGACTGTTTATCAACGACATGCTAAGCTCCTGAATCACTTCCACACAAAAAGCCTGAGAAAAATCCTAAATATCAAATGGCAGGACAAAATTCCAAACTTTGAGGTACTCGCCAGGGCAGGACTCCCAAGCATCCACACAAGTCTGATGCAGTCTCAACTTCGCTGGGCTGGGCATGTTATACGCATGCCTTACTGCCGTCTTCCAAAAAGGCTCTTCTATGGCGAGCTAAAAAACGGTCAGCGAGCTCGCGGAGGTCCAAAAAAGCGCTATAAAAACACCCTCAAGGCATCACTCAAAGCGTTTTCCATTAAAGAAGACTCCTGGGAGGTGACAGCCAAAGACCGTGCCTCATGGCGCTCAGCGGTCCATGAAGGAGCAGCTCTTTGCGAAGAGCAAAAACAGAGAGCAGCTGAGTCCAAGAGACAAGCCAGGAAAGATCGTGCCTTAGAGCACATTGTCGACGCTCTGACCTTCCCCTGTACGGTTTGCAGTCGTACCTTCCGCGCAAGGATAGGCCTCTTTAGCCACATGAAAACCCACCGCACAGCCACACCCCATACTTCATAGGACGACAAAAATGGTCATCGTCGATCACGATGGACGAACAACTACAACAATACAACTGAGTAAACAACACAATAGCAAGTTGTTCAATGGATCCCTGGGCATGTACAAAATGAAGGGGACAACACTGCACACAATTAGCTAAAACTGGAGGCAGACTAAATCGAACACAGCCATCCATAAACCCTGAAAAAAAAACAAGGTAATAGTAAAAAAAAAATCAGAAAGATGGTCCTAGCAGCAATAAAACAACTCAAAGTGTAATTGATACTTCAAACTCCTCTCACATAATTCAACACATCATCTTCAGGTTAAGTACAGGTCATGTCAGTCTAAGGCAAAACATGTTCTCGGCGAAAAAGCTCCCGAAAATGCGGACCATGTCCTTGAAACCTGCATCCTGTAACACGCTAACCGGTCAGCCATATAGCACCAGGAAGCTACCTTCAAAGATAAATTGTATGGTGTACTGGAGCAACTTACAGGCACATCGAAGATCATTACATTACAGATCATGACCTTCAAACCTGCATCATGTACAACTCTGCCCGGACAGGCATATGACACCAGGAAGCTACCTTCAATGATAAATTGTATGGTGGACTGGAGAAACTGACAGCCACAGCGCAGATCATTACAAGTATCGGACTGGTCTAAATCCTTCAAATCATACTTTTTGACTACGAAGAAGAAAAAGAAGCTGTCATTTTCAACTATTACGTTTGCATGAAGAAAACGTGTGCGTAAGCCTACAAAGAACCTTTTTTCCTACTAGTACGCAAAATCTTTAATTTACGATTACTCCACCCTAGGGTATATGGGTGAAACATAGCTCAAAACTTTAACACATTTTATTATACAATCTCAAATTCTCACGCATAAAGATTACATTTTATATAATGCAAAATTCATTGACCTGAAATTACAGAAAATAACATGTGTACATGTATGTGCGTATGACTTTTAAAATAGTAGACCTAGAGAAGAGCAAACAATTTCCAGGTGCCAATTATCTTAAGGCAAAGAGTTTTTCAATATCACTTTTAAAAATGAGCACCCTCCACAATTAGATATATTCACTGTTTACTTTAAAATAACACTAAGCTGTGAATCTATGCGGCTTTGCCCACTGATCTATAAAAAAGAATGGATAGCGCGTCTATATTGAATGTGTAAGCGTACATTGAAGCCAACATGAATTCCCCACGTCCACTATTGATTTACCTACGTAAGCGAGTTACAGGAATAAACCACTTATGATTAGAACAAATCCATACGATAAAAAGGAAGTCTAAGTCACTTGAAATGTATTTACAGGTCAGTGTTTATGATATATAATATCAAAGTTTTAAGTGAAAGTCACGTGAAAGCCTATTTATTTTTGCTTCAATAATGTTGCTTTTTTGCCTAATCCATTCTTTTTATAGATCAGTGGGTCTGGCCATCGAGCACTATTAAATCATTGCGTGACATTAACTTTTTTTACTCCCCCTTTACAAAAAAAAAATTGTATCCGATTTCAATCATGAAATCATTGGATTGAAACTAAAGACTGTATTATTTTACTGGCCGATAGCTGATGTCTGATAGCTGATGTCTGATAGCTGATGTCTAAAAGCTGATGTCTGTTCAATCTCTCGGCAACCTTTTGAAACATTACGTGTTGTCGGTAGTTTGTTGCCCACGGGGCGGGTGATGTTAACCAACCCTTTATCAGCACTGGTGTGAGATAACTAGGTCACTGAAGATCTGCTCTACTTTTATTTAACGTAACTTCCATGTACTATAATGAAACAAGTTCGATGTGATTTTCAAAGATGTGCATTCTCACTCTCAAGTTAATTGCAATTTTTGTTAAAACTACGATTACGGCCTTTTGCTATGCAATTGGAGTATTATGAGCTACCGACTAATTGTTAAGTTATATTTTATTATGTCCCTATGCACACGGTCAGATATAAACTTAAGACTTACACAGATAGAAAAGACGACAAAATATAGAGGTGAAAACTGTTCATACTTAAATACATACTTTACAGGCTGGGGGCGAGGTCAAATCGTAAGGAACATACTTATTAATTTCAGGGGTTGGAGGCACGGGCATCAATTGTTTAGGGGCAAGTAAACATTTGGGCATCCGCGACATCCCCGTTGGTACAGGGAAATAGTTATATTAATACTGACCCAAACAGACCAACAACAACACTGAGCATAAAAAATTCACTTTTGTACTACAAATTACTCTGTTTATTACTAAGACAAAATCATCTCGTAAAGGGACATAAAATTCACCAATTTAAGTCTTAGAAAACAAATCATAAATTTAAGCTTTGAAACCTAAATATGTAACTACATTATGAAAACATTTTAATTGAAAGACTAAAAGTATGGCAATGTTTATGAAGGCAGTGAAAAAAAAAAGGTTAAACTATATTGAAAATTTCAAAATGAAATGAGATGCTAAAATATGTATCTTTAATTTTGTAACTGTCGTCAGCGCATATAATGGTCATCAACGGTATATGTGCTATACAAGCACTATTATTTTTATTATTATTGTAAATTTACTCCCTTTCGCTATTGTGTACATTTCATCACTGTATTAATCCTTTAACAATAATATAATTTAAAACATATTACGGCTCTGATAAAAAAACAAAATTCCATGTTAAGGTTACTTATTATTTTTTGTTTGCGTTACAAAACTTGAAAATATGTCATTTAATTATTACCATTGTTTGCACAGAGTTCTGGATAACAGTAACCATTTGATGTCAGAGTGTAGCTGAAGTCTAAGTATGTCAAGTTTATTTAACAGTATTGGTGACCGATGTTATTAATGTCAGCAGCATAATTTATTGTGAAGAGAAACTAAACAGAAATACAAATAGATTAATTTAGAAACCTAACAAACATGCAACTAGATTACTTTAGAAACTAAAGCAACATACAACTAGATTAATTTATAAACTAAACAAACATGCAACTAGATTACTTTAGAAACTAAACAAACATGCAACTAGATTAATTTAGAAACTAAACAAACATGCAACTAGATTACTTTAGAAACTAAAGCAACATGCAACTAGATTAATTTATAAACTAAACAAACATGCAACTAGATTACTTTAGAAACTAAACAAACATGCAACTAGATTAATTTAGAAACTAATTAAACATGCAACTACAATTATTTAGAAACTAATAAAACAAGCAACTAGATTAATTTAGAAACTAAACAAACATGCAACTATATTACTTTAGAAACTAAACAAACTTGCAACTAAATTAATTTACAAACTAAACAAACATACAACTAGATTAATTTAGAAACTAAACAAACATGCAACTAGATTAATTTAGAAAGTAAACAAACATGCAACTAGATTAATTTAAAAAGTAAACAAACATTCAACTAAATTAATTTAGAAACTAAACAAACATGCAACTAGATTAATTTAGAAACTAAACAAACATGCAACTAGATTAATTTAGAAACTAAAGAAACATGCAACTAGATTAATTTAAAAACTAAACAAACATGCAACTAAATTAATTTAGAAACTAAACAAACATGCAACTAAATTAATTTAGAAACTAAACAAACATGCAACTAGATTAATTTAGAAACTAAAGAAACATGCAACTAGATTAATTTAAAAACTAAACAAACATGCAACTAAATTAATTTAGAAACTAAACAAACATGCAACTAGATTAATTTAGAAACTAAACAAACATGCAACTAGATTAATTTAGAAACTAAAGAAACATGCAACTAGATTAATTTAAAAACTAAACAAACATGCAACTAAATTAATTTAGAAACTAAAGAAACATGCAACTAAATTAATTTAAAAACTAAACAAACAAGCAACTAAATTAATTTAGAAACTAAAGAAACATGCAACTAAATTAATTTAAAAACTAAACAAACATGCAACTAAATTAATTTAGAAACTAAACATACATGCAACCAAATTAATTTAGAAACTAAACAAACATGCAACTAGATTTATTTAGAAACTAAACAAACATACTCCTACATTAAACAAAACAAAAACAAAATTACTTTAAAAAAAACTAAATTGTATTATGGTTTTAAAGCAAAAAATAGTTTGCTTTAAAATAGTAAGACTAATGCCATAAACGTTGTTTTTTTTATCATAAAATTATTTGTAAAATGGTGGCTGTGCTTGGTTGTCCCAAGATAAAAAAGCGGTGCGTCAACATATCGAAAAATCTTATTTGAAATCCGATGATGTCAAAATAGTTTAGTGCCCTAATGCTTTTCCAGAGTAAACTTCAAAACTTAAGTATGTCCGACGTCCGTTAAAAAAAAGCAAAGGCGTTTCGCTACAGCTCATCCAGAGTTCGCGCCAGATTGTCTCCAGAAACGCCTTGGTAATAAAACAATGCTTTTTTTATTTAAATTAATTGAAATCTTGCCAATTAAAAACAACAATTATTGAGCCCTGTGAGTAATTTGAGATTATAGTTGAAATGAGAAGAGCATATACATTTCACATTCCAAGGCCATCTGAAACAAAGGACCAGACGCCAAAAACCAATAGCGCCGATCCTGTTGATTTCAGCCTATTAAAGTTTACTCTCTTATTAATAAATTGCTCTCATTTATTGTCTATTTTTCTTTTTTTCTTCACAGAAAACTCGAAAGAAAAATAGTTACATTTTTATAAGGACACCGCACATTTGATAAAACTAAACTACTGTTTTGGAAACTGACAATTTACAAAATTCTTTATATTTGGACGTATACAAATTGTGTAGATTAAAAATTTCAATAAAATATTTTATCATTTCTGACTCTCCTTTTTTTCTTAATTGTATTTTGTTTAAACCCAAACTGTATCAAATAAAAAAAAACATTAGCAGTTCCTATAATATTTTTATAAATAGAACTAGGAGTTAATGCCAAATCACAATTTTAATTTAGGATACCCTAACTTAAAATTTTCTAGGGACACATCATATTCAATCCAGACTATAATTTTTTGTTTTCTTCTTACGAAACTATAGGAGTTTGCAAGTTCGATTCAATAAATAAAATACGTCTTATGCATGCAAGGGAAATGGCATAACATTATATTAGGTAGCTTAAATTCACCATAAAATGAGGATCATATGGTGCAGATTAATAATTATCATGTAGTGCAAATGGTGACATACTTTAAATAGTGCAATACTGAAATTTGGTGTACAATAGTAAATAGCGCAGTAGGCCTACAGCAAATTGTGTAACGATACAATCCCTTAGCAGCGCAATCCAGCGAAAAACGTGCAGTTCCATAATCCACAATAAAGTAACCCACATTCAAGAAACAAAAAATTGCTTTACAGCTTCAATTGTATAAAGCTGGAGATTTCGTTTAGACATGCACGTGGAAGAATGAAAGACTATACTAAGATGGAAGTTAGCTATACTTTTAGAGCTGAAATGATAATTTGCGCATGTCCGGTCGTCAAAACGTCATTAAATTTTCCAGTGAACATCAAAAACTATAATGAGTTGGACCGCTTGCTCTATTTTTAGAGCTTAACACTTGTTTTCTTTTTTCGTGCGCGCACTGTCTTTAATGACCCCCTAACTTCCCTACAGACTTCCGCTTTACAACTTTCGATTTTAATATCAGTTTTCAATTGATAAAATCTTAGCAAATTACTAGACCGGAAGCATAGATGACTTTGTGCGAAAGGAAATTCTAAAAAGAATATATTCGAGTCACAGTTTCCATTTATAAAATCTTAGCGAATTACTAGACCGGAAAACCAGATGACTTTGTGCGAAAGGAAATTCTGAAAAGAATATATTCGAGACACAGTTTTCCATTTATAAAATCTTAGCGAATTACTAGAACGGAAGTCCAGATGACTTTGTGCGAAAGGAAATTCTGAAAAGAATATATTCGAGTCACAGTTTTCCATTTATAAAATCTTAGCGAATTACTAGACCGGAAGTCCAGATGACTTTGTGCGATCGGAAATTCTGAAAAGAATATATTATTATTCGAGTCACAATTTTCCATTTATAAAATCTTAGCGAATAACTAGACCGGAAGTCCTGATGACTTTGTGCGATCGGAAAATTCTTTAAAGTGGATTTTCGAGTAATCAAAAAGCAGAAATATGAAAGCAAGCGGTCCATCTTATTATAGTCTTTGGAATAATACTATAATGTATAAAAAAAAAACAAATTAACAACAATTGTATACATATACTATTAGGTTTCCTAGAAATACAAATAGATACCTAACATATGTATGATTTCTAGAACTAGTTTTTATGTCCGTATAAATAACAGGAAAAATGACTCCAATCACAACAAAGCAACAAATACAACACATGACTTTTCAACTACTAAATCGAACACAATAATAGTTTATAACCAGTTGTCAAATGTAATATCATACAACAATGAAAGATATTTTTTAGAGATACTCAAGGCCTTATCCAACAATTTTATAAGTTCAAAGAAATGGTCTATTTCGTCTCTTTGCTAATGTAAATCTTGATGTACTATGTGGCCGCCAAATTATTAAACTTTGATTTCCCTAACACAACAAAGTACCAAAAACACGTTTTAAATAAATAGAAATCGATGTTTTTCTTTTCATTTCTTTATGATATTAAAAGACACGATAAGACATTACATGAATGGAATATGTTATAATAGTATTTTCCTGCTTTTCCATAACTACTTTCGTGTTTTCTACAATTGTGTGAATAATTTTAGCAATAATATTGCAAACAATGTAACAATAATTTTAAGCATTTCACTGTTTAGTAGAAATTCATTTCATTCATTCATTAATTTTTAGATCAAAATAACCAACACATTTGATCATCTTTCTCCTTCATCACACGTCTTTGCTATACGTCATTTATTTAAGACACCTCTCTCCTTAATAGCGGTGATATATTTAAATTGGAAGGTAACATTTCTGGTTCATTCTAGAAAACTTTTTCTTTAATAGGCTCCCTGTTACATTCCAAAATCTATTTACTTCCTCCACTGTCTGGCCAAAAGCCGAAAGTTTAACCTTCTTCCTAAAAGTAGCTTACGCACTAACTCCTTAATAATAATAATAATAATAATAATAATAATAACGGTGCTTATATAGCGCATATCCCGTTGGTGACAGTTCTATGCGCAGACAACAGTTACAGAATACAGACTGACAACGAAATATATAGTAATACGCTAATTCTGCTGAAGAAATAGGTGAGTCTTCAGCTGGCTCCTGAAGGTGTCATAGCTAGGGTTCTGGCGAAGCTGTAGTGGGAGGTGATTCCAAGCGGACGGTCCTGCGTAGGAAAATGAACGTTCGCCAGCGGACACTAGCCTCACACGAGGGATCCGCAGAGTAAGCGCGTCAGATGCCGAACGAAGTGGGCGGGACTGGGTGTAGAGCTCCATACAAGAGCGAAGATAATCCGGGGCGCAGTTATTCAGGCACCTATAACAGAGGGAAGCCAGCTTATATGAGATCCGGTTGTTGATGGGTAGCCAGTGCAGAGATCGGAGCAGAGGATTGATATCGGGCCGTGTTCACAAAACCTGTTTTTTACACTTTTACCCGTGACACCAATAGCGTAGCCTCGCTCCCCCTACAACCATTTCGAAAAAACGGCCTTTTCGGGAAACATATTAAATAATTTTAACAAGCCCTGAAGCACAATTTATACTGTTTCTATTTTTTTTTAAATCACATTTCAACAATTTAATTTGTTACAATATGATTAATGAACCTTGTTAGACCTTGTTAATTTTAGTTTAATTTAATTTCATACGTAGTGAAGATCACACTCTAGTGCAGGGATCGGCAACCTTTTGCTAATGGTGTGCCAAGCAAGTATTTCTAAATCATTTAGAGAGTCAACAGCCTAAAAGTCAACCTGCTCTATTATACCTATTTTTTTTATAAGACAAGTAGGTAATTTAAATCCGTACCTAGACAAAGGCCAACAGCAAGGGAACTCTATACAGAAAATCGTTAAAGCGTTTTATATTTAATTTAAAAAATAATGTGTATGTGATCATCATTCATTTTATTAGCATTTATACCAAATACATAATTATATTACCAAACTTTCACGTATACGGTAACTATTTTGTAAAGGTTATCATTTAGTTGTCAAGATAACATATCTATCAATTGATACTGTTGATTATAGTATTTTGTTCACAATTTAACTGAGATGTTCTTTAATTTATTGAATTTAAAAGTTACTATACTACAACTGCATTGTCGTTTAGCATAATTGATGCAAAGTAATCATGCAAACTGGTTAGTTAGAAAACATTTCCTGCATTAATGTAATTATTTGTCCATTCAACCTTAAGGAGTTTATCTCTTAAACAATTTGGCACATTTCGATGCCCATTTCATTAAATGTTTAAAATTCAACTGGCTACATTCTAAAATCGCCGATATTTCTACACTTAATTTTTGTTTTCAAGTAACTAGAATCTACATCAAAGAATGTCATGGTAAGTGCTAGTATGCACTAACATGGTCAAAGGGAAATGACTCAGGAAAGTCAATTGTATAGTACAAGAGTTATGGGGACTGGGAAGATTGTAAATCTCACAATCTAGTTTGTTCTACTGCGTCTTAGCTTTCTAAAGCATGCTTTGCACGTTTTACATGTCTGAGTCTGATCACGGGGTTTTACATGTCTCAGTCTGATCACGGGGGTAAAAGACCGGAGAAAAATACAGTCGACTCAAATATCTAGAAGCGTATAGACGTATACGCTAGACTCGGAATTATACCACATTTTATCAGAATACTATTTCATTTCTTGGACTTATATTATATTATATGATTGTTGGATGTACTGTGAATAATGTATTGTGAGTAATAATAAATAGATATATATATTGCTGCAAAGATTTGAATTATCAAGTGTGTTAAACGTACTGTGAAAATAATATTAAAGAAACATTTAACTCAACTCAATCAACTCAATCAACTCATGATTCTATTAGCCTACGAAGAACAATAATAATTAAAATAGAATCAATAACAGTAAGATTAGCCAGTTATGCTTGATTAGGTAAGAACAAATCAATTTGGAAGTCTTAATACTACGATTTGAGTGCTTCGATGTGGTTCTCAAAAAGCCCAACTATCTAAAAACTATCTATCTTAATAAATGCCTTTGTGAAGGGAAGTTCATTTGGTGAAATATTGTGAAATTGATTTCTCTCAATATAAATATTACTTAAAAATATGGTTGTTTTTCTTTTCATCAATAATAAAACATCTCTTGGAGGTCTCTCGCGTGCCATTGAAAATCACTCTGCGTGCCAAGTTTGGCACGCGTGCCTTAGATTGCCGACACCTGCTCTAATGGATACCAGGTCATATACAGGAACAGAGTGGACAGGAACGGCCAAGCGTTTATGCTTAACTTTTACGGTGGTGTATCAGTGGTGCGTGGACACAGCAGAGTTAGTTCCCTCAGACCCAAAAGAGTAGTATCGCTCGCATTCTCAAAAGAAAGGTAGGGTTCAAGTCTGGTGTACTCACCGAAAGGTAATAATGTGACTTAGAGCGCAATGGTTTTCTCCTTCTTGGTCGTATACTCTAGTGATCGAAAACATGGTTACATGAACTTCTCCAAAAAAAAAAAGATACCCACAGAATTTAAAACAAAGAAGAAAAGAAGAAAAATAACTTTTTTTAACGAAATTCCGTTTGTTAAGGATATAACCATCGGACCTGGTGTTTTAATAGCTGAGAGGACAAAAATAGAAAATAATAGAGCGTTCCTAAAACGTATTGTAATTGACACATAGATAGGCTACAGTAAATACAAATGTTGAAGCTATATTTTTAAAAAACATCTCTTTAAAAATGTGTATATTGGCGATATAACTCGTCTTTCAAAATTAAAACGAAGAAAAATTATTTAGTTCTATAGAAGCATTCTCATTGATTCTATAAATAATTTTCGACACTAGATGTTCATCCCGAAAATGAGCAGTGGATGCAATCAATTTGGCAAAAGTTCCCATCGCTAATAGTTGCTAGTAAAACTCGTGGATGTTTAAAAAAAAATACTGCTTTATTATACAGTGTGTGTATCCTGAGGCAAATGATATTCTTATAACATTTGATTTGTACGAATTCTTAGTTCTTCTATTAATCTGGAAAAAAAATGCTAAAAGTGGGGCCTTTTTTACTAAAAGTTCGCAACCTCTAGCGTCAAAACTTGGCTACGCCACATCGTGCCTCTTGGCGACCATAGCGGTCACCGCAGAGAGAAGTGGAGATAACTGGTCGTAAAGAACACAAACCAGTTGACCTCGTAAAATATAACTGTAACACTCCCTTGCTTTAATATTTAATATTTTACTGAATGATATTATTTTGAGTATCGTGATCCTTATATCAAAGTTTATTATGAGGAAGTATGATTCACTGACATAAACATTAGACTGGCGTCGTAAGTGAGCCAATCAGGTCAATTAATTGTTTTCAACTTCTTAACCTCTGGCTCGATTAAACAAAGGCTAAGGACCACACATTGTAAGAGTAAGTGTTGAGTGACGAGGGTTAAGTGACGAGTGTTGAGTGACAATTGTTGAGTGACGAGAGTTGGATGACGAGCGTTGAGTGACGAATGTTGAATGACCAGCGTTGATTTACGAGTGTTGTTTGACGAGCGTTAAATGTTGATTGACGAGCGTTGAGTGACAAATGTTGAATGACCAGCGTTGATTTACGAGTGTTGAGTGACGAGTATTGAGTTAGGAGTTTTGTGTGATGAGTGTTGATTAAAAAGTGTTGATTGACGAGTGTTGAGTGACGAACGTTGAGTGACGAGTGTTGAATGACCAGCGTTGATTTACGAGTGTTGTGTGATGAGTGTTGAGTGACGAGTATTTAGTAAGGAAGGTTGTGTGATGAGTGTTGATTAAAAAGTGTTGATTGACGAGTGTTAAGTGTTGAGTGACGAGTGTTGAGTGACGATTGTTGGGTGACGAGTGTTGAGTGGCATTTGTTGAGTGACGATTGTTGAGTGACGAGTGTTGAGTGACGATAGTTGGGTAACGAGTGTTGCGTGACAATTGCTGAGTGACGAGTGTTGGATGACGAGCGTTGAGTGACGAATGTTGAATTACCAGTATTGAGTTAGGAGTGTTGTGTGATGAGTGTTGATTAAAGAGTTTTGATTGACGAGTAGTTGAGTGACGAGTTGTTGAGTGAAGAGTGTTGAGTGTTTCTATTAATGTTATCGCAATTATCATTGTAAGGCAACGACTTTTGAGCTTAAAGTTTTTTAAAGTTTATAAAGTAAAAAGTTTAAAACGGCTTAATAACTAAAAGTGCTATATAAAAGTGGTTACGCAAATTATTTTTTGGATGACATTATTCGACTTCAATAATGTGGCTTTAGCAAACTTTTAAATTCATGTTAATACAATACTGAAGTTTTTGCTGCCTCTAACTTACATAACATAACATAACAACACATTTAGAGACCTTGGCCTTTTTATTGATAATAAAATATCAATGGTTCCACATATCAGTGCTGTGGTTAAGATTTTTTTGTCTCATCTACGTGCCCTGGATCAGCTGCGACCTCAACTCAATAGAAGGACGGTTAATACTGTAGCAGTCTCTCTTATCCAGTCAATATTGGATTACTGCAATAGTTGCGTGTGGAGTTCGCCCCAGAATCAGCTGCAGAGATTACAGAGAGTGCAGAACACCGCGGCGCGCATTGTTTCGGGTGTGAGGAGGCAAGATCATATCTCCCCAACACTAGGGGATCTCCACTGGCTCCCGGTGATGAAGCGAATAGAGCACAAAATTATGTCCATTACGTACGGATGCATAAAGGGTATTGCTCCTTCGTATCTTCGAGAGCTTATAACAAGGCATGAGCCATCTAAGGAACAGAGCTTTTCAACACAGTAACTCCTAAAAAAAAACTAGTTTGGATGGTAACAGAAAGATGTACATGGGAGTGCGCTCATTTAAGTCAGTGGCGCCTTCTCTATGTATCAGTCTATCTCAAATACTGAGAGAATCTGGGACAAGATAATCTTTTAAAAAGAACTTAAATACCTTTATCTTTGGCTGGTACATCTGCCACTGCAAATCACACCAAGAGCGCACCGAGCATGCTAATTTAATAGCATGAATAGAAGCGCTATAAGAAATGCACATTCTTACATTATCTTAATTGGTAATAGCAGGCCAAATGGTGCTTAAAGAACAGAAAATTGATTTCAAGATAATACAGTTTGTAAATTTAAAAATGGTTGAAGTGACTACGCTAAATTCCATGAATCCGATAATGATTCGATATTAACGAACGTGAATGTTCTACATCGCTGTTATGTACTAACGCCGACAAATTTGACTAACTGAATAATTATATTTAAATTAATTATATAGATTAAGTTGCATCCTCAAATTTTACTTTTAGCAAATACAAATTGTAACGCATAATTAAAGTGTATTTTAGAATATATACTAAAGTAATTATACTGTGAGAACCTTTGAAATTTCGTACACTAACACACATAACTACATTGCAAGTCGCAAACAATTTAAAGTGTTTATTATAAGGTGATCAAATTAGCCAACACGTAAACTAGTTTCATTATCTTTTCTTCTGATTTCGTTTTCAACCGAAACTATGTCAAGTGTCTTTTAGAAGAATATTTATCTTCCCACTCATGACTCAGAGCAGATGTTTATAACACTAAAATCCAATCAGGAAGTCTGTTCATGTTTTATACATCTACGAATTAATTTCAAGTTCTACTATTTCAATACATGAAGCTTTGTTGTTTTTTTTTCTTAATTAAATTTTCAATTCTAAAATGTTTTTTGATATCTTCTTCGTCGTTTTTCTTATAAGTGATTATTGCCATACAATATGTAAGTTATTTTTTGTACATGTTCAATGTATCATCTTATTTTATATATTACAGACACTCTTTCTATAAAGAGATTTTTGCGTCCTACGCTCATCCGTGGGACTAGTATAGTTTTGCATCTTTATTAAAATCTGAAATGATATATTAGTTACTGGTTTTCCTGGTTTGTTCAGGCAATCCGTTTTATGCCCGAACATCACTCAAAAAGAAAAAGTATTTATAGGCATTTGTACTCTATCCATTTACCAGTTATAAATTCCTTAATTGTTGATGCAATTTGGTAAAAATATTATGTATTTTTTTCTTTTTATATCATTTTTATTAAATATATTTTTATATTGTAAAAGGGAAACATATACTAAACGAATAGATTCAAAATCTTTTTTTGTGAAAGACATGAATGTCCATTCTGAATTTTCTAGTAATTATGATCCCCAATTTCTAACTTTAAAAAAAAAAAGCTAATATTATGTCGATTATATGCTATAATTTATCAGAATTGAAACAAATTTATTCATAAAAAGCTAATCATAAATCATGGTATTTTTTTTTTTCTTACAGTATATGTGAATTCTGAAATTATATTCACTGCAAATAACATGACGTTTCTGAATACTGCTGAGTCTAGTTTCATTAGCTCTAGAGGATCTAGAATTCAACTTCAGTGTCAAAGTACGGCCATTTTTAGCAGTCTGACGTTATTGTATTCCAGAGGAACTGAAATCAGGAGCAGCTTTAAGCAAAATGTGACTTTTACGTTTGAAAGAATTTCATGTAAAGATATGGGGAGCTACTACTGTAGTGATGGCAATATTAGCAAACGACTAGATATTGGTTTAAAAAAATGCAAGTACTTTATGTGTTGTAATTTGTTCTTTGTCTGTGTTTACGTTTTCTTTAAAAATACATTGTTTGAAAAGACTACCTTTTACCATTTATTTTATAATTTTATTACATAACACTCTTTTATTCAGAAAATTATTGCATTCCACACCTACCCGTGGTTATAGTTAGTCTTGGATTTCGATTAGGATATTTAAAGGTGTTGAATGATGATGTTTTCCTTTATTCGTTAAGGCAATCATTTCTATGAGCAAATGCCACTCGTGAAAATATAAAACTTAAGCGTTTCTTTCTGCATGCGGAATAAGAGGCGTTTAATTTTTTATTTGTGTATCGGTAGAAACACTTTGGTGTTGTTTTGTATTATACCTTTATATACTATATTATATAGTATACTTTATACTATGCTTTATATACTATATTATGCCTTATGTATTATTTCTGCTTCGCTATTTGCCATTCTGTTCTCTAGTGTATCTAGGTTTAGTGTTTTAAATTATTGGTGTCACGCATGTCAGTTTTGCTATTTCTCAGGTCGACCACGTTTATGCCACGACCGGAAACCTCACTTGTCTACAAGAGCTGCACTTGGGGGAAACATTACAATTGCCCTCTGTGTTGTATCCCTCCAAATGGACAATGCCATTTTTAGACTAGACGATCATAAGGTTATCCTTTCAAGCAACAATAGTAAATATAATATTTTTATCACGCGCAAGAGGAGGACAGGATTTACCTATCTAGTTCGCGTTACAGTTACAAACGTTACTTTGCAAGACTTGGGTCAAAGACAATTAGTAATAGAGACTGAAGATGGAAAAAAACTAAGACATACCTTTACTATTAAATCAAGTGAGTATATTTGTAAAAACAATATTAGAAGAGTTCTAAACTTTGTGATCTATTTTCTTTTATATGTTCATATTTTATTACATTTATTTGTTATAATTACATATTAAACTGGAATCTATATTTTCAACATTATAATATATAATCTTAGTTTAAAGAAAAGCTAATAATATTGAAACACTAATGCCGGTGATAGAAAATGCATATGCAACAAATGTACATAAAGATATGCTCATGCAATCGATTGAAGACACCTTTGTACACAGATCTATCTGGATATTAAACACATTAATCATCATTATAATCAACAAATCAAGAAAATGGCATCAACACAGAAAAAAATAACTAGACCTAATTGTATTCATAGTTTAAACTTTATCTCGGCTCAAAACTAAATAGGCTTAGAAATATATTTAAATATATATAAATAAATTCATTTGGAGCTTTAGTCGTATAAAGATTATTTCTCTGAATAAGAAGATTACATTGCATAACAAATCAGCAAACTTAGTTTTCACATTTGTACATAGTTGTATACTAAATGAGCGGATAATGTACCAAAAGTACTTTAACATTTTGCCACTTAAGTAGCTAACGTCCAATTATTCCCTTACGAAACCAAATGTAAGAAAATGAGTTAAAAATTACCATGTGTGGTGTTCTAAGGCCAAAACAAAGCCACGGTTTACCCAAGCTAGTTGCGATGTTGATAAAATGAATTTTTATGTTTTGCATAAAACTAAGACCAGATTAAATTGATATACAGAATCAAAAGAAGAAGGAAATTGTGTTTACGGATAATTTCATCTTTTCTATCTTATGGCCCATTTTATTGCGTATTAAGATTTTAGCTTTTCTATCGCATTGTCCCCTTCCAATGTTGATCACGATTATATCTTCTCTATTGATATACCCATTTTATTATTGATCAAAATAATACCTTCTAAATATCATAGGCCCATTTAATTTGAAATCAATTTTTTTGTTTTTGTTTTTTTTCTTCTCTTTCACCGCATATTAAACACTGACCCAAAAAAAACGAAATACATAGCAAAATGATTTTTGTTTTCTCAAACTTTCGTATGTTATATTAATTAAACTATGTAATTAAGTTCCGATGTATATGTAATGTTACATTTACCTAATTATATTTTTTTTCTAATATAGAATACAAGTTCATCCTCTGCAGAAACAATAAGAAAATATTACTCTTCGGATTGAATAAAGATGGAAATAATGAATTTGTTACCAATTCATTTTATGATCAGAAATATATTCACTTACGGAAAAAAGATTCCACGGTCTCATATAAAAGGGAGAGAAAAATCAAAATCAACTCTTGGAATGATAAGATCTATAACAATTCTGCTGTATGTGAGACATTCAAATGTAATGTAGTGGACATCTACAAACGAAAACTACGAAGACCCGTGGGTACAATACAAGCGAATTGTAAGTAAAATATTTTGAGCTTGTCTATTATGTATATGGGACACGGCAGCTGAGCGGCAGGGCGTTTGACTGGTGATCCGAATGTCCTGGGTTTGAATCCTGGTGGAGGTTAGGATTTTTCCCTAGGAATTTAGGGTGTCCCTGAGTCTACCCAAATCTGATGGGTACCTGACATTAGTTGGGCTAAAGGTGAAGGCGACTGGAATTTGTGCTGGCCACACATACCCTTGTATGTCGTGGATTTAGAAGCTGGTGATCAGTTTGGTACGAAGGGTGAATAACTATTATAGTTAGATCTACTACAATTGCTTATTGCGTAACAGTCAGATATTCTATAACTTTGACTTAAATGCTGCTATATCTCATTTTATGAAACATTTTACTTTTTGTTCAGGTCCGAATGTCTACACATACTTAACAAAGGAACGTGTACACATGAGACAGAAGAGAAAGAATACATCAAAAATTAAATTTACTTTTAATAATAGGCTTCGAACGTTTATACTACGAAACTCTAAACAAGATATAAAAAAAAGTGTACATACTCCAAGGATCAATTACAATGCTGCAAGACACAGGCAAAACGAATTGTCTCTAATAATTTACCACACAACCAATACAACACTAAATAGAAACAACAAGTCATTTGATTTAATAAGGAGAACTCGTAAGTAACTTTTACTACATTCCTTGAATAGCTTATGTGTATCTCTCTCTCTCTCTCTCTCTCTCTCTCTCTCTCTCTCTCTCTCTCTCCCTTATATCTGTATATATATATATATATATATATATATATATATATATATATATATATTGTGTCAGGAAAGACAGAATGTTCGATTTTTTCTCAGTTGGTTATCAAAACAGGAGGATTTTGAAGGTCTAAATTTCCCAATATTGTAGTCCAGAGACTAAATAATGACCCCATCGACAAGTACTATTGTGAATTAAAGAACATTAGCACAGTCATAGTGGTCTTACGTAATGAAACATCCCATGAATGTTCTAATTCAAAGTATAAGGTTCGGTTGAAGCTAAACGACCAAGGCAAAGATCGAAAGAGGCTCATTAGGATATGGCTTATAAAAAGAAAAGGTAGATCACAATTAGGGTTGCCAGATGCATGGATACCAAAAGGCGGACACAGAGAGCCAAAAAGGAGGAAAAAGAAAGACACATGGGTACCAAAAGGAGGACATATCGAGAGTTTTATTTAAATCATTTTTTTTAAAATTAAATGCGGATTTAACCTGCAATCAATGCAATTTTACTACTACGGTAGCCAATAAATATTTATTAGTAAATTAACCAAGAAAAAGTATTGTAAAAATAAAATTTAATATAAATTCAATTGACTTTTATTTTTTAAAATGCAACATTACTATATTATTTGAAAATTAAACAGTCAATTCTATAGCTAGATTATCATCTTTCTTAATTATACACCTTATTTTTCTGACGAGCCAAATTTTGCAAAAAATCTTCGTTAGCAAACACAAATGTATAAAACTGTTTACTTGTGAGATTTTTCAAGTTGCACTTTGTAAGACTGATGTTCTTTACATAGTTAACTAAGAATTTGTTTATTTCCTATCAACGAGAACAATATTTACACAATATTACTGTCCAGGGATACAGAAAATAAGTAGACACATTTTTAGTGACTTTGAAAAGCAACTTGCCTTTGGGCAACTCCAGTGTTTTGGTTTACCTGACCCAGCCACTTATTGACAGTAAATAATAACTTAAAAAGTGCACTAAGGATTTTAAAAAACCTTTGCCGTACAAAAACCGGACATTTTAAGGATTTTTAGGTTTGCCTGCCAGATGGAGGGCACAGGTCTAAAAAGGAGGACATGTCCTCCTTTTGCCGGAACTCTGGCAACCCTAATCACAATACCATAAATATTATGTAATACAAGCTACGTTGCCCGGCGTTGCCCGGTGTAGATAAAAAAAAAATTATAAACTACAATTAAAAGAAAGCTATAAATCTTATATTTAAATTATTATTTTTTATTTTTTACTGAATTCTTTTAGGAAAGTAATTTAAAATAAATATTGTAATCTAGTAAAAAGATAGGCAAATAGGCTTATTTTTAATTAGCAAAAATCTAAATTGCTTGTAGATGTACAATGTCTTTTGTTTTTAAAAGTTTGAAAAAAAAAATTGTCGAAAAAAAAAGGTATAGGCTTACTGGAGAATCGAACCCAGTGTCGCCCGTATAGCAGTCCGCTACGTTTACCACGAGCTAGCGAAGACGCATGTTCGATGTGAAACATTATTATATAGTATATAGGATTAGGCCTAAATAGGTCAGTGACACAAACTCACGTGATTTCAAATTGACCAATGCGGATCCGTATGCGGACAAACACTCTTATTTTATATATATAGATTGTCGCACAGAAAAACCTTTTTTAGTTGCTTGTTTTTTTTATTTTAAAAGTACATACTACAATTATTGTATAATAACATTGGTTACTTACTAGAAATGAAATAAATATGACCCTGGAAATTGCAGACCTGTTTCCCTAACTAGCATAACATGCAAAATACTTGAGCAAACAGTATGTAATAGTATAGTAGATCATCTAGAAAAACTGTGCCCACACCTTCAAGGCTTTATGAAAAAACATCATTAATACACAATTAATAGGTTTCATAGAGGACTTGTCTAGGCATTATGAAAACCATCATTAATACACAATTAATAGGTTTCATACAGGACTTGTCTAGGCTTTATGAAAACCATCATTATTACACAATGAATAGGTTTCATTGAGGACTTGTCTAGGCTTTATGAAAAACATCATTAATACACAATTAATAGGTTTCATTGAGGACTTGTCTAGGCTTTATAAAATACATCATTAATACACAATTAATAGGTTTCATTGAGGACTTGTCTAGGCTTTATGAAAACCATCATTAATACACAATTAATAGGTTTCATTGAGGACTTGTCTAGGCTTTATGAAAAACATCATTAATACACAATTGATAGGTTTCATTGAGGACTTGTCTAGGCTTTATGAAAAACATTATTAATACACAATTAATAGGTTTCATTGAGGACTTGTCTAGGCTTTATGAAAAACATCATTAATACACAATTAATAGGTTTCATTGAGGACTTGTTTAGGCTTTATGAAAAACATCATTAATACATAATTAATAGGTTTCATTGAGGACTTGTCTAGGCTTTATGAAAAACATCATTAAAACACAATTAATAGGTTTCATTGAGGAATTGTCTAGGCTTTATGAAAAACATCATTAATACACAATTAATAGGTTTCATTGAGGACTTGTCTAGGCTTTATGAAAAACATCATTAAAACACAATGAATAGGTTTCATTGAGGACTTGTCTAGGCTTTATGAAAAACATCATTAATACATAATTAATAGGTTTCATTGAGGACTTGTCTAGGCTTTATGAAAAACATCATTAAAACACAATTAATAGGTTTCATTGAGGAATTGTCTAGGCTTTATGAAAAACATCATTAAAACACAATTAATAGGTTTCATTGAGGAATTGTCTAGGCTTTATGAAAAACATCATTAATACACAATTAATAGGTTTCATTGAGGACTTGTCTAGGCTTTATGAAAAACATCATTAAAACACAATGAATAGGTTTCATTGAGGAATTGTCAAGGCTTTATGAAAAACATCATTAAAACACAATTAATAGGTTTCATTGAGGAATTGTCTAGGCTTTATGAAAAACATCATTAATACACAATTAATAGGTTTCATTGAGGAATTGTCTAGGCTTTATGAAAAACATCATTAATACAAAATTAATAAGTTTCATTGAGGACTTGTCTAGGCTTTATGAAAAACATCATTAAAACACAATGAATAGGTTTCATAGAGGACTTGTATAGGCTTTATGAAAAACATCATTAATACACAATTAATAGGTTTCATTGAAGACTTGTCTAGGCTTTATGAAAAACATCAATAAAACACAATTAATAGGTTTCATAGAGGACTAGTATAGGCTTTATGAAAAACATCATTAATACACAATTAATAGGTTTCATTGAGGACTTGTCTAGGCATTATGAAAAACATCATTAATACACAATTAATAGGTTTCAATTATGACTTGTCTAGGCTTTATGAAAAACATTATTAATACATAATTAATAGGTTTCATTGAGGACTTGTCTAGGCTTTATCAAAAACATCACTAATACACAATTAATAGGTTTCATTGAGGAATTGTCTAGGCTTTATGAAAAACATCATTAATACACATATAATAGGTTTCATTGAGGACTTGTCTAGGCTTTATGAAAAACATCATGAATACATAATTAATAGGTTTCATTGAGGACTTGTCTAGGCTTTATGAAAAACATCATTAATACACAATTAATAGGTTTCATAGAGGACTTGTATAGGCTTTATGAAAAACATCATTAATACACAATTAATAGATTTCATTGAGGACTTGTCTAGGCTTTATGAAAAACATCATTAATACACAATTAATAGGTTTCAATTAGGACTTGTCTAGGCTTTATGAAAAACATCATTAATACATAATTAATAGGTTTCATTGAGGACTTGTCTAGGCTTTATGAAAAACATCATTAATACACAATTAATAGGTTCCATTGAGGACTTGTCTAGGCTTTATGAAAAACATCATTAATACACAATTAATAGGTTTCATTGAGGACTTGTCTAGGATTTATGAAAAACATCATTAAAACACATTTAATAGGTTTCATTGAGGACTTGTCTAGGCTTTATGAAAAACATCATTAAAACACAATTAATAGGTTTCATTGAGGAATTGTCTAGGCTTTATGAAAAACATCATTAATCCACAATTAATAGGTTTCATTGAGGAATTGTCTAGGCTTTATGAAAAACATCATTAAAACACAATGAATAGGTTTCATAGAGGACTTGTCTGTATAATTCGATGAAAACAACCAAATTGCTGCACAGAAAACACTTTTAACTCTTTTTATCATCTGTTTCAGAGTCTGTACTCAGCATGAAAAAAGAAATTTTCTTTACAGCCAACAACGTTTCCAGCCTTGAAAATAAGATTCCACTCATTGCTGTATCTGGATCACGTGTAACTCTAAAGTGTGGTTGTAAAGACAACAGGCAGCATATAACTATCTTAAACTCTAACATAACTCTTCTGAGCTACTGCAATAACAGTTTTAACTCGTTCATTATAAACAGAATATCATGCAGAGATCAAGGAACATACTACTGCGATACAAATGATAACGAGAGTCAAATTAATATTGGGGTATTACACTGTAGGTATAACGTGTTAAATAACTATTATTTTCATTTAACTATAAATAAACACCTTTTGATACAATAAAAAATAGCATGTAAAATTTACACCATCTATACAACATTTACTGATTACTAAATTGTTTAATAAGCTAATTAAAAAAAAAAGCAAACATTTTTTAAAAATTATTTAAAAATAGGGCTACATGAAAAATCGTAAGTACAGGGCTCGGTTATTAAAAACAAGTGCTTTTTTAATACTTCGCGCACAATATATAAAACAATTTTAAGAGTTGGTTAACAGAGTATAATATTAAAACTGCAGAACGATTTTCTAAAATAACGTTTCAAAGTCATAGTTTCATACATTTGAAGATGTATAACAAAATGCAATGCAATAGTTATCATGAGATGTAGACTATGTTTTTACATTTAAGTAACTTTATACACATTCTTTTTTTCTGTATGTTTCACTATTTAAAAGACATGCATTCTGGACCTAGACAAAAATGGAGTGCATATCTATCTATCTATCTATCTATCTATCTATCTATCTATCTATCTATCTATCTATCTATCTATCTATTTATCTATCTATCTATTTATCTATCTATCTCTCTATATCTCTATCTCTATATGTATCGAGCTATCTAAGTATTTACCTCTCCCTATCTATCTATATATCTGTCTATCTCACTATGATATACATACATATATTGTTTGTGTACACCAACAGGTCCACTAATGTTGTGCTCTGAGAAATACCGCGGCATTCAGCTTTTCTATAACAGCACAGACATCAACTTGTGTGTCATCTCGTTAGATCCAGAAAACTTGAATCTAACGATAGTCAAAGATAAAACATTGACAGTGTCCGATGTAGATTTTAACTCTACTTGGCAAAGAGATCACAACAACTTTACTGTCCATACACTTGCTATCCGTTTTTTGAACCAAACTCAACTTGATACTGATTCTTTTTGGTTAATGCTTGATGGACAAGTTATTTCACAAATCACTATAATGAAACGTAAGCTAATTATTAGAAGTAATTAATAGCTTCAACTTTATCTTTTTAAACATATACAACAATATGTGATATTACATTGTAGAATTGTCACTATCGGAAAACGTGTTAGTTTAAATTATTTTCAAAATTAAATGCACTGATTTCAATTTATGTTGCACTTGCACATAAAAGCATGAATTAAAAAAATTGCATATGCATAATAATCGTCATGCATTTGAAAAACGTCAATGGTATACACATAAAACTTTAGAAAATCGAGCATAAGGTAGTAGTAGTTAGAATATATACAGTTACGAAATTGGTGATATGTGTCATTTATTTTTGTCTTAGATAAATCTGAGGAAAAATTCAACAATATGATGATCGTCGGCATTTTCATTCTAGTTATGGTTATAACCATTCTTGTCTGCTCTGCGTTAATGAAAACGTTTGGTAAATATTAAACATGTAACTTTTCTTTTTGTATTATTTGAAACGACGGTGAGAAACATTTTTACACTTTGCCAATTTAATATAAATAACATTGTATACTAATGAAAATTCATTGAAGGGCATTTTATTTTTCTCACATAACCTTAATGATGCAATTTTAATTTCTTATAAATTTAAATTAAGGAAGCAAAGTATTTTGTAAATATTTTTTTATATTTTATTCTCTTTAGCAGAGTTTGCAATTAAAGTAAAATTAACAGCTTTATAGCCCTTGAAGAATTACCTGAAATAATTGTTTTTTTTTTTAACTTAAACACTATAAATGTTGACATGACATACTTTTAAATAATTGGTGAAAAATACTGTTTTTGTTTTGTAATTAAGTTAACCAAAAATAAATTTAACAAACAACATTTGATATGCACCTCGGTGTCAAAATGTAATCATTGGCCATTTAGCTTATCTGTGCGGCCGTTAATTAAGCATACTATTAAATATTGTTTTTGTAAAATTATTTTTAAAATAGATGGTTCATCTACTTTTTGTTCATACAATTTTAACAGGAAACAAAAGCTGGAGATGTCCATTAAGAAGGTACAAATAATATAATATAAACACATTTATTATACATTTTTATATTCAAAATGGACCGCTCGCGTCCTTTTATTATTAAAAAAAAAAAAAAACTACATTTATTTCAGTTTTAAGTCAGTTTTATACTCTGCACATTACTCAACTGTATGATTTTTTAAATTGTTGTTATAATTTATATTACTCAATAACGTTCGAATTAAATTATAAATTATATATATTTTTTATATTTGGATCGTGCATTTAATTTATTGTCCATATTGTTTGCTTTTTGTTTTCCATTTTAATAATACAGATTTGGATTAAGTCCGCGTTCAGTAAGAGCACAATATAAATCTCCTAAAGGTAACATATCTGTTAGAAAAGGCTAACAATAATAGCACAGCCATATTATTATGGGCTATTATTAGTTTTTGAAAAAATAATATAGCTTTATTAGTATCAATTTGTGACATTGATGTCATAGATCAATTATATGTTATTATTGTATTTCAGTATTACTTGGCCCTAACTTACGACTTCAGTAAAATATAACATTTTACATTTTTAGTAAGAGTAAAGCATACATCTTTTAAGAAAACAAAACTATTGTTGACAATGTCTCAACCTATTGCTACAATATGATCAATTCACTTAATTCGTCCAGCATAATTAGTGTAGAGTTGTGATAATATCACATGACAATACGCTTATAAATTGTCATAAAAGTATGTAATAATAGTTTATATGTTTACTTCAGGCTCAATTAAATGTCAAGTAGAGAGAAACACATGTTTGAACGGTGGCCAAGTGACTTCTAAAAAACCACGTTATGAAAACATCAAAAAACTAAATTATGAAAACGTCTCTAACGACAACGTCTATACACCTGCAGGCTTTTCAAAACGCACTACATTGTCAATACATCATGAGCCAATACATGGACCAATCGCCGCTTCAGAAGAACATAATTGTCTACATTCAGAAAGTTCGCCGAAGAAATGTAATATTCATAAACATCTACAGAGTTCAAAGTATAGTAATGAAAGGGTTACCGTAACAAAAAGCCTACATTGCAATTACCCTCGTGATAAATTATATTTAAATGTTCAATCATTAAATCAAACCTCTCCTTATTTTAACGTCAAAATATTGAATGTCACTGAACGATTGATGCAATCAGATCAGAAATCTCCTTACAACCGAAAGCCTATGACTTCTAAAATTATCGCCGCCGAGGAAGCAGTCGAAAAGAATGATGCTGTCAAAAAAAGGCGAAGTGCTTATGAAAATGTTGGATGCTATGAGGATGCCAAGCAATATAATTGTGGTGAATTAGATAATAATATTCAAGACTATGAGAATTCTTGGGTATAAATCTTTTTTTTTCTTTTTTTTTTCCTTTTTAAACAAGACACTAAGCCTGTTTAGTGATTATGTCCCTTATTTAATATATTTTTTTAGCACATGACACATGTGTCTCCAGAAAAAAAAAACATAAAATGTATTAAAATATATAACAAAAGCATTAAAAAAAATAATTCGTGAAAATTATAATATTCAATAGAATGTCACCCTACATATTATATATAAACTTTATAAGCAAAAAATAAAAAAAATTGCTACTTTAACTAAAACCTTTTTTGCAACACGAAATACAACTTTAAAAGCGTACATTGCACTGAAATGTTTTACTGATTAGAATTGTTTTGTTCTTTTGTATACAGTGCTCTGGGAGATACCAGAATGATGACGGGCTAATCTACGTGACCCTTGCTCATGACCAATTCAATAACCCAGAGAGAAGAAAAGAATTCAACAAGACTCCATTAACGTTTCCTGAATTAATTAAAGACGACCCAATAATTTATGCAAAGATTGATTTTACAAAAACGACCAGGAACTCGTGTGTCTGTAAGAAAAAACGTAACATGTTTTTCAATAGACAGAAGTGAAACTTGTAAATAGTAGTGTTGTTTTAATTGATTTAAATAATTCCTGTATGGGCTCTATTGTAACATTTGTAACAAGCAATAACATTAGTGTCGTCGTCGGCATCCGTCCGTCTCGAGAGACGATGGTGTTGCTTAATAGGTGACCTTTTCCATATTATTATTTTTTTTGTTGATGTTACACTTGAATGAAATTCAGCACATGTGTTTTAACCTGGCTTGTTAACTTTACATATTAATCAATTAGGCTTACAGCTATAATGGTCCAATGCTATTTTTTTTCTTTGTTCCTTGTATGTAATAGTTTTAGTTTTTAGCTTTAGTTGCCTTTTTGAAATGCATCAAATAAACGGATGAGCCATCCCGCTTTTAAGTCAAGGTCGTAACGTGGTAAAAAACGAAGATCCTGTTCTAAGCATTCCGCCAAAGATGGTAAGTTTTCCACCGGCGCATGTACTATACTCGCCTCGCTCCTTGCGGAATTTCCCAGGGATTATTAACGAGGCTTCATTTGTCACGTATGTCTATGTCATGTTTATCTTGCATATCTTCAGCACAAACTCTGTTTTCTTCTAACCGATACGATCATTGTAGTACAAAATTACTTTTAGTTTTTTTCGGAACGCAGTTCTTCTGTCAAGCTTAATCTTAAAACTATTGATTCATTGTAGTTACCTCCTCTTTTAATGGACGGTGTTGCATCTATTGTGAACAGCCCCTGCTTATTCTCTATCAACTATATGTATTTCAGTGATGAATAAAAAAGCCAATTTATTAGCTCAGATGGACAGGAAGTTATTGAAGTTATCTCCTCTCTACACATTTTTCTCATAGCTTACATGCTTAAAAAGATTTGATTACCCAGTATACTTATTATTCTACACTGTAGGCCTACTGTGGATATCCGTTATACCCGAAGTGAATGTCCACAATTTAAGAGTTATTTTGACTGCTCAAAAGTGTACTTATAATAATTTATATTAAACATATGATAGTTACAAATAAACGACGGAGTTTCATTTATGTGAAATTAGGGTGGACAATCATTTTTATTTTAATTCTTTATTCTTCTCAAAGCGTTCTTAATACATTAAAGCTTAAAATTGACACATGAAAACAAATGCGTAATTTGTTAATTTTTTTTTTATATTTAGCTTTATATTTTAAAAGATAAATATGTTACGCTCATTCTATATTCTACAGGAGCGTTGTTAATGATTGTGTTCTGATGGGAAAATAACTGATTTATATATTATTTTAAATTAGTTTTATTAATTTTGTTAATGCCATTGCAATGTGTTTAAAAAAAAATGAAATACATTTTAAAATACAAATATTTTAAATAAAAAACAAAATTTTTGTTCAGTTAATTGTGGTTTTAAGTTTAAGGGGAAAAAAAAACATGTATATGATGGCTTATTAAAAAAAAATATGAATAATAGTATATGAATTCTTGAGATATGTTTGCACGTACAAATCAAGTGTAGAATCAGCTTCTTTTTCTTTGAGATTTATACGGTAAATATTCATTTTGTTTTAATTCTAGTACTATAAGATAAAGATATATTACAAAGCAAAAAAAAAAGTGAATTAATGCAATTAAAAAGCCATTTTTTTAGACGTAATTATCAAAAAGTTTATTATAATACTTTGAATAAAAATTACAAAGGTCAATTTGTTAAATCGAGTCCGTGTTGACGTCGAATGTGCAGACGGGTTGCTAGCGACCGTTCTGTGCGTCAGTATTACGTGAGTGTTGCGTTGGTGGTGCGTCAATGTGTAGTCGGTTTGACCTCAGATGGAGCCAGTGTCATTGTCAAAACAGTGAGTGACTTTTAGGAGTAAGTCGGTGAGTCTAAGGAAGTGCAGTATGTGTGACTCTGGGCTTTTATAACACACGACAGTATCAATGCCTACTTTTATAATGTTTTACGTTTTAATAATCCTGTAGTGTGTCATAGTTTTCATTCTAACCGAATTACATTGCATTCCTTTTTTTTCTATGGCGTATGGCAGGGTTCAGTCTTAGAGCCTATACAAATGTATGCGTACAAAACGCCTGTACGGAAAGTTCTTTGAAAGCCATTGTGCAAATTTTTCTGATGACACAGAGCTTTACATGAGCTAACATTATGATTCATATGCCAGTGTTACTTCTGTTGGCGAAGTTGGGGGAAGGCGGTGTCTTACGGTGAAGGCATATATGTCTTCCAACAAACCTAAATGATGACTAGAAAGAGGCTAATATTATTGGTTGAAACGCCAGTCTTCTGAAGGTCTCTTTTACATCGATCTAAAATGGTGCTTTTGAAACGCCCTTGTCCAAATACTGTTAGAGACCTTACACTTCTTCGTAATAATACACTGTCAGCAGTTCCTCATATCAATGCTGTGGTTGAGGTTTTTGTTTATTTCATGTACGCGCCCAATGTCAGGTGCAGCAACTTAAGTGGCCAGCAAAGCCTTGGCAGTATTTCTAAATCAGTGGCATGTGGGGATTTCACAAGAACCAGCTACAGAGACTCCAGTGGGTACAAACAATTGCAGCACGTATAGTTACGCGGGTAAATTTAACGCCTTTTAAATACGTACCTCGATTTACAAAACATGCCGATGAATTACTTCTTAATGGAATGACGTTTTAATATATAACTCATGGCGGTAAATTAATGTAACCGAGATTACTATGTGATTGATATTTTAATCGAAACGTAACTTTGTAAAAAAACGGGGCCGTAGCTATTGAAAAACTGCATTTAATAATTAAATATGCGTGCAATATTTATATATATATATATATAATAGACTCGTGAAATAATTCATTCTCTTTATAAAAACACAAATAATGACAATAAAAAGTGTAAGTTAAAATGAATATTTAAAAGACCATCACTATTTAATTTTTGTTTTTTAACACTGTATTTAAATGTATTGACAACAGTAAGGAACATGATAACATAAAACATCTGATCTATATTATTAGCGGTGCCCAAGGAACATACTCCACCTCGACTTTGATTCGGTGTCGGTCCTGTTGAGTTTATAAAATTAGGTGCTAGGGGCTTCATGCAGTACGGCCCTCTTCTTCCAGTGATGCATGACACGCATTTGCCTAAATATTCACATCTTTCACGGCTGCAGGTGACGGAGCAAATATCTTTACATCCGAAACCATAGCTAGGTGGAGGACATTCTGAAATGTAAGGGTGGATGGCATTCTGAAATGTAAAGGTGGAGGGCATTCTAAAATGTAAAGGTGGAGGGCATTCTGAAATGTAAAGGTGGAGGGCATTCTGAAATGTAAAGGTGTAGGGCATTCTGAAATGTAAAGGTGGAGGGCATTCTGAAATGTAAATGTGGCGGGCATTCTGAAATGTAAAGGTGGAGGGCATTCTAAAATGTAAAGGTGGAGGGCATTCTGAAATGTAAAGGTGGAGTGCATTCTGAAATGTAAAGGTGGAGGGCATTCTGAAATGTAAAGGTGGAGGGCATTCTGAAATGTAAAGGTGGAGGGCATTCTGAAATGTAAAGGTGGAGGGCATTCTCAAATGAAAATGTTGAAACCCATTCACAATACAAATTAAGTAAAAACAAAAGACTAAACCACACCATTTTATTTTGCAAAGTTTGAACTGCAGGATGTGGTTTAAAGTTGAAGTTGGCGTTGTTGTGATTGAATTACGAAGCAAGACCCAATATCAAGGGTTCTTAAGTCATTCGCTGCTGCCATACAATAGATTGGACTTTAAACAGTTTATGAATGACTGGGTTTGATTGAGAACTTAATATAATATAAATGTTGTCGTTAGAGGACGACCGAAATCGAATGTTAAACATATTTAAAGAACAAAACCATAGCGAAAGTTATAAATTGACTTTCGGCCTAAACCGAAGCTGAAACTGAAAGTTGCACTAAATCTTCGTTCGAAACTGAGAGATAAAAGGACATTGCCAGGCACACAATACAAAAAGGCTGCACACTTGTGTGTAATATTAACTTGTTTATGAGCACTCTATTTTAGTAAACCATAGAACATGTCATAAAACGTTAAAACAGGTAATCGACTGATGACTGAAAGTCGAATTAAGTTTTGGTAGAAACCGAAAGGAAACCGAAAGCTAACATTTTTGTCTTGCGGTCAAAACCAAAACCACACCAAGAGAGGCCATTTGCCTAATTTCGGCGCCGATACCAAAATCGAATATTAGCCGGCCTCTAGATGTCGTTAGCAACTAACTTAGTAGTAAAAACTTAATGAGATCACAAAATTAATGGGATAATTATTAGACTTTAAACAACTTAGTCTTTTCCATTGAATCCAGAATACATACAATCATAATAAAGTTAACAGAAGGACTTCAAAACGCACATTTTTTTCTTTGGATTAAAATTTTATTTTCACTTTTAGTGCAGCTGTAAATATGTATTTTATGGCTGTACAGTTGACAATTTAAACTTATTATGCTTAAATAATTTAGACTGAATATGGAAGTCCTATGTTTTAAAAAAAGTTGATTTTTAAGTCACTCTTAGATACAATTTATCATATCGTTAAAAAAAAAGGTATTTAAGAAAAAAAAAGAAAACACTAACCGATTATTACATGATTCCATTAAAACAATTTCAGAAAGTCATTTTAATTTGTTAGTGATTAAATAAAATGTTAGTCTTAAAAATCTTTTAATTCTTCATTTATTCTTACTACATCTCAGTCGTTGAATGTGCTTTAGTTGACATTTCTCTTGGAAAATAAGACTAAAGTACTACCGTAGATTAAAAAAAAAATATGAACAGAGAATGCTGAGGCCAAGTTCATAACCTTTCTAGCTAATGGCTTTCTAGGGGATTGTGTGGCCACGAAAACAATCCTTAATCTCACCAGGTTTAAAAAAGAACACCAAAAAACAGAACCTTCGAAACGCCGCTGACGCTCATCCACTGTGCTTCTTAAATACTTAGGTATTAAGTGTAGATTAAGTATGTGAATAAATCAATCTATTTTAAGTATCTTATTTGTCGTATTTAGAAAATATGTATTTTCCTTTCTTAGATCTAATAAACGGACTACATGTATATTATAGCCAATATTATGCTTTCAATGTACGGTAGAAACATACCTCCATATATCTTCATTTCACAAAGGTTTAAATCCCCCCCTCTCAATTCAAGAACAACGCTTGATATTTTTTGACGATAATAAAACGGAAACATAGCGAGCATTCTTCCGGACACTGAACCATTTACTGTCAGAGAAACGTATGCGTTCTTGAATGATAAGGTGACTGTTGCGTTGATCTCCTTATTTTTTAAAATAAAAATACTTGCCTATTTTTTTTACCCCATTAAAATATTTATTTTAAATTACTTTCCTAAAAGTCTTCAGTAAAATGTTAAAAAAATATTAGATTTATATATATATATATTTAATTATAATTTATACGATTTGTATCTGCACCCTGCACATTATACAGTCTTTTTTTTACCCTGGCAACGCCGGGCAATGTAGCTTGTATATATATATATATGTTTTGACATTAATACATTATGTATATACATATATATGTATATATAATATATAATATATATATATATAATGAATAATATATGTATATATATTATATATATATATATACACAATGTATTAATGTCAAACATTTATTTAAAGTTAAAACAATATATTTATTTGTATCTGCAAATTCTATGCAAAGATAATGAGGGCCGAATTCACGTTGGAGGCTAGGAAAGGTAAAGTAAAATTTAGGGTCGTTCCATGGAAATATATGTTTTAAAATATATTGATTTTAAATTATAATGTACACGTTATTGCCTTATAAGGTTAAATTTGTTTAATCAGCCGTTGAGTTTTAAAGAGTCTCTAATGTTATGAATCACTCTAACATTACAGTTTCGGAGAAGAACAAAGTCCTTTTTTATGTATGACATTATACAAGGGCAGTTCAAATTGCTCTTGTAGATTGCAATCAACCTGCGTCGCTGTAGGTGATTGATACAATACCTTGACATAATTACCTGCGTCACTGTAGGTAATTGATACAATACTTTGATATAGTTACCTGCGTAGCGTTAAGTAATTGTTACAATATTTGGATATATTTACCTGTGTCACTGTAGGTAATTGATACAATGCATGGATATACTTACCTGCGTCATTGTAGGTAATTGATACACTACCTGAAATATAGTTACCTGCGTCGCTGTAGCTGATGGATACAATACCTGGATATACGTTGCCCTGCGTATATTAGATAATGGATACAATACCTGGATATAATTACATGACCTGTAGTTGATAGATACAATACCTGGATACACGTTAACCAGTGATATCCAAATTGGAACTTGAAAATAAACCTCTAATACTGAGTTGAACGTGCTTCTTAGACTGAGGCAGTCCGCTCCACTAATGTCACCATCCGTGAATGGTTTAATCCGAAAGTGCCTGCGCTCGTCAGATCTTTTGGGTGATAACGACATAAGGGTGATGGCCATGTTATGACCTGAAGATTGAGAATTAAGTAAAAAATCAAAACAGTCCAAACAATTTTGTTGTTGAACCTTTTAATGTATATTGTGAACAATAAAATGTTGATATATCCTTTATATTTATGGTAAATCTAACCACCCCATTTACCACTGCTAAAACACAGTTCCGACAAGAAATAAACAAAAAAATAGAAACAACTATTGGCGGATTGCTTAAACCAATAATAAACTTATTAAAAAACCTAGAGATTTTCTTTATAAACACATTTAACTTATTACACAAGTGGCCCTAAGAAGCTATGAATGGAGCGTACAATTGAGAAACAAAAACTTTGACCATTAAATACATTTTAGTTTGGTCATCAAATCTTAAGCCACTATCACATTTTAATTACTTTAGATCTAGACTAGTTAAAGCATATTAAATTTATTATGTTGATATGAGAAATACTTTATGAATGTATGTATTTATGAAGTAATTGATTAATCAATTGAAACAGGTGCATTTTAGTCTATATATAATTATTTGCTACATAATTTAATGTAAAGCTCTAAACACAAACTTTACATGCCATTGTTAAGATAAAGGTATAAACGAAAAGTTTTTTTTTAATTTGTTTCTTGTTCCAAATGCTTTTTGCATGTCAATAGACTTTCAATAGTCGTCATTGCAACGCAGGTCAAAGTGAAAATTTAAATTCATAAAAGCATGCACAATTAAATATACAACTTCACAAAAGGTTTATTTTATTATTTCCAAATATGTTACATTGATAATTCAAAATGTTCTATGTATGTAAATCACCGGGTGACGGACGATCCAACCATTGGAAGAAGAAATGACATACTTTACGTCTTACTAAAAAGCTGAAACTTCATTTGGGGTCAAAAATAATAGATTAATTTATTTATTTCGGATTATTATTTTTATCTACGTGTCAGTCCAATTGTATTAGTAAATATATTATTCAAAAGTGCATTGATCAGGATCACTTATATAACATAAAATCTAAATAATATATTTACCTCCACTCACAGACAAAGTGCATACAGTTTTACTTCCTTGCCAGAATATGACTAATGTCGATACTGCCACAACATTATAGAAGTTTATCTCCACAACTTTGGGCGTAATCTGTTTTACTACAAAAGCCCTTCTGTAAGTTGTGGTTCCGTTGGAGTTTTCGACTATCACAATGACATGTTCTAGCTCAGCTGCGGAAAATACAACAACAAAAAGCGCTTCAAACATTATGACGAGAAATAATGAAACGAAAAGATATATTATGTTGCGTTTACAAAGAGTTTTTTAGTAAACCATATTAAATAAGTTCATATTTAGTCTCTCTCTCTCTCTCTCTCTCTAATAATATTAAAAGTTTCTCTAGAAGACTATGTAACAGTAAGTAATCGCTGCAAGAACTATGTGCAATGCGAAATAACAATCTATATTTTTGTTTCTATTTTCCTGAAATCTAAATGGCTTGAATCAATTCATTGGTTATCATCGTTTCGCTTCAAGCTTATTTTAATAGTAGACGCTATGTTGTTAAACCACTATTCAATGGACATAGATCTACTGTCATGATTTCAGAAATTGTCTCGTGACAAAAGAAAACGTTTTGATAGGGTTACAGAGTTAAAAATGGAAACACTAGAAACGGCTGTATTTGTCAAATTCATTTGCAATCATAATTTACTGGACATTTAATTTTCTGAAACGCTTATGCCACGTATAATTCGTGAACTATTTTTTTAAGACATAATTTTATATATTCCTTAAAATTGAGCTAAGGACAGGTTTTCCAATTTAGTTACATCAACAACAGAAAACATCAAAGCTGAAGACAGGTTATAAAAGTAAGTTTATTCCCTAACAGAAAACATCAAATTTCACTAAATAAGCTTGATATATTTAGTACCCACTTGGTTCAGCAAATGTCAGCCAAAGCATATTGAACGTCATCATTCCATTCCACTCAGCACTGATTGTGTTCTTCGTTGCGTCATAACACGTTTTATTGTCATTGTCATTTAGAAAACGATGGCTCATTCTGGCAATAATACCTATGTCTTCTAAAAACAAAGTTATTTAAAAAAAATACTTTATTAAATATATGTCATATAGAGTTTAACATTATCATAACACTTTTTATAATAAGCGATTTTAAAAAAATTTATAGATTTTGTAACTGTGAAAGGACTTCCACAGCAAGTAGATAACAATGTGTGTATTTGAATTGTCAAAAGATAAGTAAGGCAGATCTAAAAAAAACTTTCAAATGTATCACTTCATTGTTGTGGATGTGCCATTGACGCTTACGAATTTTCGAATTTTCGTAGCAGACGTCCAAATATGCGTTGACAAGCTTGATGTTATTGTTATTTATATATATATATACATATATATATATATATATATATATATATATATATATATATATATATATATATATATATATATATATATATATATATATATATTTGCAATATCATATTATTTGTCCTTTCCAAAAATACATCGTCCCCAACATGTTGATGCAAGACTAGCCAAATTGTTGTTTTTTTCAGCATTTATTATTTCTAGCTTAGCTCTTCCTCAATAATAGATACATGAAAATTGATCTCACTAATAGGCACTATTACTTCCTAACAGTTTTGCACTTGCACAGTTATATTTACGCAAAATATAGATCTGTAGTATAGAATTAAATATTACACAAATAAATAGGTTTAATGGTACTATTTTTTAGATAATAATATTTTAATATATTTTAAAATATATGTAAACTATTCTATAGAAATGGATCTTTGAAAATTTAGTTTAAAAATAAACTATAACATAAAACTACATAAACTTAGGTATTTCGAGGCGAGAAATGAAACTGTTTTTTTTATTTGCTGAAAACAACATATAACAATGCATTTTAAAAAAATTTCACTAACAGAGACGACTATCAAAAGTTGTCACACTTAAAGTAAACCGGTTCATGTATAAGATTTATAAATAAATTATAGAAATTATTTTTTTACTAAGTATAGTTCATTTGTTTATAAGGGTTTGGTGACATTTGACACCGCGACATTTGATACAGAGACAGTTAATCCCTGTCACTTAGTCCCTCGACAGATAATCACATTGACACTTAAATCTCTCCCTCGGGCATGTACTATGAAGAAATAAAACAAATGTATTTAAATAGTACATTTAGATTTATTAATCAGTACATTTATATTTATTAGATTCGGAATCATGCAAAATCATATGTTGGAACTGTTGAGGAACGCAGAAAGTCATATCTTTTGGAGGTGGTGGTAGAGGTATCGAAAGTAGTATAGTAGGTAATAATGGGTTAGTATTACCCGTCACCCGCCAGCGGGTGGCGGGTGACCTTTGACCCCGGAAGTGACCCCGTGACCCGGAAGTGACCTTTGACCCCGAAAGTGACAAATTTTTGTTAACTGGTTTTTAATGTTTGGTAAGACTTCCCAAAGATAGGCTTTGCAATTGATAAACTTTTTCCCTCATGAAAATAAAGAAATAAAATAAACAAAACAGACCGCCCCCTCCTAGTTGTCATAGTGTTTGATAGATGTCTTCGACTGATAGTGTTGGGATTATTAACGGTGTCAAACCTAGCTGGACGGACTGACCCGTACAATCTAAAATAATATCACTTTACGCAATACATTGTTGTCCTAATGCGAAACAAAATCTTACACATGACGTGTTTTACCCCTTATAAATACTCGGGAAAGTGCCTCTTCTACATTTCTACTTTGTCGTTCTACATTCCTTTTTTCACTAAGGTAAGTTTATTTTCTTGTGTATCAGACATTCGTGCGTTTTGATATGTTTATTGCATAAACTGTATTATGTTTAAATAATCTGCGTGCCCCACTGAACATGGTAAGTCACCGGTGACCCGGTGGAACTCTGAGTGTTAAGTCATATCAAATGAATAGTGTATAGCGATGTTGATTGCTACAGACTTTTTTGACGGAATGGAAGAGCTTCGTAAGGAGCTCCGATCGCTGGTACTGAGTGCAAAACATGGCGTATTGCTAGACGATATTTACAGTAAGTTATATAATCTTCATTTGTTTTAGCAAAATTGAATCTTTATTAATCTATTGTTAAATAATAGAGCATCAAGAACAGAAACCAACAGTGTCGTCATGATACACTTAAAAAAACTTCTTAGTTTTTACAATAAATTCATTGGGTTAACTTAACGTTTTGTTTTGTAGTGACTTAGCGTTTTGCTTAAGAGCGAGACAGAGAGAGAGAGAGAGAGCGAGAGAGAGAGAGAGAGAGAGAGAGGGTGACACCTGGCTTGACTATTTTGTGTAGTAAACTTACAACAGTTTTGTTCTTCTATGTATTTTATACGTACTAAGTATACGTTGTGTAAGCACAAAATAACGTTAAAATAAAAAAACTATTTTATACATATTAGGGCAATGAAAATGTTGGACTTAGATGTACTAGATGAAATAAATACAAATGAAAACAAACTATTTTTTTCACTTTTATTCTTTAATATGAACCGAATGCAATGAATAAATTACAATGCCTCCAATGCCTGCAGCAGCACAGCCTAAGAATGTCTTAAATGAGGGCCAAGAGCTGCCATTTTTATTCTTACCTCTACCAGACTTGAAATCCAAAAAACCTTCCTGTGTGAAGGAAAAGAAAAATGGATACTAGTTTAATGTATTATTTTATATTTGACTGTCTATAGGATGCTTTTTGTTTAAAGAGTGTCTTGTTACTATTGTGAATCTGTTACTTACCCAGTAATTGTGACTATTCAGCCAGCCCGAGAGATGTGTATCAATATATGTTGTTAACCTTTCTAGAAGATTATCTACAATGTGGTATTTCTTTAGTTGAAAACACCGAACTGCAAATCGACCTGAAAATCCAAACAATGCCACAATTCGTCCCCAATTTATATCATCACAAAATATTTCTATCACGATCGATGTGAACGTATCATATGCATTGTCGTCCGTTATGACCAGACCAGCAATTAGGTTATCAAATCTATTCCTAAATCGTTCTTCAAATTCATCTCCTAGTATTCTCATAGCATTTTGAACAGAATTTGGAGCGCTGATAATACTTTCATGCCGACCATCGTTTCTCCAAGTATACCCATTGCATTGTAAACGATATTTTATGTAATCTGCCGCAATGTAACGTGTATTTTCGTGTGCCATAGACATATTCTTTTCAAGATAGAGCTACTAAAAATTACAAAAGTATCCATACATACATACAATCACACACTGTGTACCTTTGCTCTATGAAGATATAAACTCAGCTGTGTAAACTCAACGACATGTGATCGTCCGGTTTTAAGAGAGGTTATAATCCGATAAGTGGGGTCGAGTCTGATAACGCCGGGGCGAACTAATGCTGAGGCCATTTGTGTGACGGTTCTAAAATGTTTTAATGGTAGGGCCTACCCTTTATTTAGTATTTTTAAACAATACTATACCACTTAAAATATAATAATAAACAAAGTAATTAGACAATTAAAACATAGATAAAACTATCTTTTGGTATAGGGTAATTTTAGTAGAAGCACCTCTTACGGATTAATATTTATAATATTTAATTATAGATGTGATAAAATCAATGAGTTTTAATAGTTAAACATATATTGAACTATTGACCTAGTATGAAAATTGTACCTTAGTAATTGTCTTAAGTTTTAAATTTTAAATATATAAGTATGAACGCTATGAATGTATACTTTTTAGATATAAGACACAACATTTCAGTGATGACAAAACACTTTACTAGATAGTAAAACTTAGAAATGTAAAAAGTGTGTAAAAAAAGATCCGTTATTAGACAATTATTGCTTAAAATTTAAAAATATTTCAGTATAAAAACGGCATTTTAGTAATGAAAAATTGCCTTCTATAAGACAAAATTAAATTAATATCAGATAATTTAAGAAAATTCCTACTATAACCCTATTATAAAAGAGTCTTATTAGAACAAAATTACACGCTTACAGCCCTTGGTTACAACAAAATATACAAAAAGGGAAAAAATGACTAAATACACTAATAATTACACGATTACAGCCCTTGGTTACAACGAAACATACAAAAAAAGGGAAATAATGACTAAAAAAAATAATAATTACACGATTATGGCCCTTGGTTACAACAAAACCTACACAATTTAAAAAAAATAACAGCCCTTGGTTACAACAAAATAAAAAAAGGGAAATAATGACTAAAAATAAAATAATAACACGATTACCTCCCTTGGTTAAAACAAAAAAAATTAACACGATTATAGCCCTTTGTTACAGTAAAAAATATTTACACGGTTACTTCCCCTTCCGCCACGTAACAACACGTGGATCGGCCATATTGGACGCCATCTTGGCTCCTTGTGTAACAACACGTGGATCCGCCATCTTGGATGACGTCACGGTTGAAAGGTCACTTCCGGGGTCACCCGCTGGCGGGTGACGGGTCACTTCCGGTTCTTGGACGCCATCTTGGCTCCTCGTGTAGCAACACGTGGATCCGCCATCTTGGATGACGTCACGGTCGAAAGGTCACTTCCGGGGTCACCCGCTGGCGGGTGACGGGTCACTTCCGGTTCTTGGACGCCATTTCTAGACGCCATCTTGGATGCCACGTAACAACACGTGGATCCGCCATCTTGGACGCCATCTTGGACGCCATCTTGAAAAATACCCTCGTGTAACAACACGTGGATCCGCCATCTTGGATGACGTCACGGTCGAAAGGTCACTTCCGGGGTCACCCGCTGGCGGGTGTCGGTTCACTTCCGGTTCTTGGACGCCATCTTGGCTCCTCGTGTAACAACACGTGGATCCGCCATCTTGGATGACGTCACGGTCGAAAGGTCACTTCCGGTATCATCCGCTAGCGGGTGACGGTTCACTTCCGGTTCTTGGACGCCATCTTAGACGCCATCTTGGATGCCACGTAACAACACGTGGATCCGCCATCTTGGACGCCATCTTGAAAAATACCCTCGTGTAACAACACGTGTTCCGCCATCTTGGATGACGTCACTTCCGGTCTAAAGGTCACTTCCGGGGTCACCCTCTGGCGGGTGACGGGTCACTTCCGGGGTCAAAGGACACTTCCGGGTCACGGGGTCTTTTCCGGGGTCAAAGGCCACCCGCCACCCGCTGGCGGGTGACGGGTAATACTAACCCATTGTTACCGACTATACTACTATCGAATCCAGAGCAGACATCAATTTCTGACACTTTGGTTGTAACGTTCTCTTCAGTGATGTTTTCTTTGGTAAGGCCATAAGTACGCAACTATCAAGATGGATGCACTCTTCTCCATTGACAGCTTTAGTTGTTGACGAAATTTCTCCCATCAGCTTGTTTTTCATTTCAGAGACAGCCTGCACCGCTAAGATAGGCTCCTTGTTTCATCACAACCGTGTATAATTTCATCGTTCTTGGTAGCAATACGTGCACGGCATCTGGTTTTCAGGTGAAGTTTGCAACGCCAATGAATTGCCCCATTCGTACACTCCTTATGTTTGAGGAATTCATTTTGCTTGTGTAGCAAAGACTGCTTGCATTTAGACGTTGTACTAAAGGTGATCTTATCAGCCATATTCACAAGTATAAATCCAAGATATTCGTAGTACAGAGCTATAAGTTTAATAAAACATCAGAAACAAAAAATATTTTTATTAACATTTAGGGTTCTAAAGAGGGCGGTACAGAGAGCGTCGCCATTTAGTCATATCAAAACTCATTGCCCAATGAAAGCAAAGGCCGCGCCCCTTCCAACCAGGTCACCTGTCATTTAGTCGTCAAATAAATTAAAAACAATTAATACAGGAGAGTTTACAATGACCCAATTCATTATCTAACCTAGTCATTGGGGTCACAAGGAACGGTAACTTTAAATAAGCAGAGCCGACATATCTTTTTGACAATCTCTTTGTATACCGTTCAAAGAAAATCTCGCTCGACCTCAGACTAACACTCGTGGGTCCTTCTTTGACAACCATCTGGGTGAGGATTGTCTGCAGATAACAAAGGGAGGTGACCGGACCGAGTCGAAGGGGCTAGTCACTTGAACATTACTCATTTCTCTTAAGTGGCTAAAAAAAGAAAACACATTTTATTAGTAATTATTATTCCTACCAATTAGTGAGTACTTTTGTGACATCTAGTTCACCAAATACATTTGTTATATTTCTTCTTTGTGTACATGTCCGCGGTAGGGATTAAGTAAAAAATGGGACTATTTGTCTTGGGATTAACTGTTGCGGTATCAAATGACGCGATATCACATGTCCGTACACCGTTAATAAGAAGGAGTAGTGTGATCTACTTACTGTATTCACAGTTATATCCAAACCAGCCAAAGATGCATTCATCAAATTCAGTACAGATATCGAATCGGTTTTTGCATTTCCCACCGAGACAATGACAAGTCCATGTTCTGTTATCAAAGTAGTTATTCGATAGACCAACTGATGGAAAGATCAATGTAAAATTCAAATAAGTGAGTAGACCATTGTATGTATGTATCTTGTCTCGTAGAGTAGCCGGAACTGGTCGTTTTCAAATATTTAGCTAAATAACAAACCCTAAAGTTATATATATATATATATATATATATTAACGTTACTTATATTTACGTTGTAAACAGTTTGCTCCGAAATATCCGGTCTGACAACCGTAAGTACAATTTCCGTCAAGGTCACAACTTCCATCTTTGGCACAATAAGGACTACATCCTGTAAAAATAAAGTTAACAATTGAACATAATATTGGCTTTAAAGAGTTAAGATTCATTAATCAAACGATTTCTTTAAAAGCGAATACAAAAAGAGACAAAGGCGCAATACATTTCCGCCTATACTTTCTTAAATAATACTTCGTAACTTTTAGAACCTTTTAAAATAGTATGCGCTGTTTTCTGTAAGGGAGAAAATAACACGCCTCCGATGGTAATTTTTTCGTCAATGATGTCAATTTTTACTTCTAGTGGTTGGTAAATGATACTGTTTAGATACATACGTTGAATAACTTTTCTGTTAGTTGTATGAACAACCTGCCATGGTAGATTTATAAATTGATGGTTTTAATGTTGCCGTGTTGTTTTTTTATTTAAACTACACTAGAACTTTAAGATAGATCTTTTTATTTAATGAGATAGCCTTTACTATTGGGCAAAAAAAACTTTTTACAGAAAAGCTAATGCAACATTTTGGATAAGATAATAATGATTTTGTCCGAGAGCGAATCACCAACGCCTTTAGCCCTCACGTGAATATACTCAGCGCCATTAAATACAAACAAACTCAGAAAGGCCTGGAGTTATGACCCTGCATTACACAGCGCAGGGTGGAAGAAAGAGAGGCAGGTGTAGGAGACGATAGGAGGATGACATCAGGGAGTGAACCGGTTGGTCTCTTGTAGAGTGACATACACTCCTTCAACAGTCATTAAATGGTGGCCCCAACGACTCTCATTCGCGTTATTGGATAGAAGAAGTTGAATAGCTTTTTTGCACACAAAACGATATGGCAATTAAAAATACTGGTTTGACTTTCTCAGAAAAAGTAAACTGGATGCTATATTTGTCTACAAATTATATGTTTATGTTACACAGATTTCATATATATGAACCCTCAAATCAAGCAAGCAACGAGCGAAAAGCGTAGGAGTAAAATGGGCTAATTTTGTCAATTTAACCTGATGTATCATTTGTGAAAGTTTAATGCCCATGGGGGGGGGGGGGGGGATAGAAGAAAGGACATGTTTGGTCAAATATTGGGATGCAACCAAAATGACAAGTGACGAGTGTGTAGTTAGGGCAGCGAGAAGGCTATTGACAGTCACAATTGTTGCATTCAATTTCCATAAATTATAGACTTTTATGAAAGGTAGTTAAAATCGAATTAAACATATAAAGGGCATTGTTGACATTACGGTGTAATCAGGAGTACCAGCATTGCTTGATTAACAATAGAAGTAATTATCTTTGTATTAGAAGATAGAAAATTATTGTTCCATATTAAAATATAGTGTTTTTATATTTAATACACGATTTTTTTTTCTGCAATGAACAGCAATATTTATTAGCCACTTACAACATAAGTACTATGAAGGCATAGAAAATTATAACATTAGTAGATACAATAAAATTATATCAAAACAATAGTAATAATAAAAATAAAGTGATATTTGCATTTCTAAATCGATATTTTAACCCTTACAGTCCCGGGCGCGTATAAAGCGGAACTGAAGGCAGCATAGATAGAAGTAGGTCGGTACGGGAAGGGTTAAGGTGTATGTTATCGCTATGCTCATATGTTAAAGACGTTCAGTAAATATATAGCAATAAATGGCCCTCAGATGACCCCCAGTTCTAACCTTGCCGCCATCCAATCCATGTCGCCCTGCAGGTGGTTTGGCAAAGGACGTAAACATCTTCTAGAAGAAACCTCTGTAAGCCTATACATGAATCGCTGCATTAAAGTAGGAACGAGATCTACATAAACTAAATTATTTTAAAATGCCCACATTGTACATCATATTTTTTTCCCAAATTTAAAGTTTTTGTTTTTTTATTGATGAACAAAGACACATATCAAAAAAAAAAAAAGAGAACGAAATAATTTGCATACGCTTCAAACATTTATCGCCGAAATTGTCTGCACTACATCCATGTAGACAAGTTCCATTTTCATCACAGCTGCCATCTTGTGCACACCTGTCTTTGCACTCTAGGAACCCCAAAAAAAAAAAATAATTCAAAAAGCAATATTGTATATACAGTAAAAGTGACTTGTGTAACTGTTAGGGTGTATATTTGTGAACACGTAGAATGCTCAAAGATACTTAGATAAGTGATATTTATGAACTAAAATCTTCTTAGATATCGTTAAAAAACACAGTATGTGACATAAGATACAAGTAAACACCATAAGAAATGAATGCTTTAGAATGGACGTTGCATACATCACATACAGTTTTGCACACTGGGAAAGGGGACTCGTACTATCTGATCTCAGTGTACTTAGCCCTCGACCATGGGCTATAAGAAGAGTGGATATAGTCTCCTTCAAAATAATCGTTTTTACCTATTAAGGCTTACGAAAGTTACCATTTATATATACTTCCACGTATCCATATAAACGTATTAACCAAATATAATCAGAACAAACTAACACAAAGAAAAGGAAGAGAAAGTAATAGTAGCTTTAAACGTATTGAATGGTTGTTTTCACAATATATATATATATATATATATACAGAGGAACTTCTACAGTTGTAAGAATAATATAAACCTAGAATGATATCTCACATTAGTCAAGCCTATATTAGAATATGCATTATATGCATAAGACCCATTCAACCAAAGAAAACATCAATAAAGTTGACCGAATTCATAAAAGTAATGTTCATTACTAGTGACAAGAGTAACACCAATAGTTAAATAACTAAATCTAGAAACCTACATAGGACATAAGGGCAACGAGTAAAGCAGTAATAGTGCATTAGGCCTTAAAGCCAAGTGAAGAGCTTTTTATCAAAATTGAGTTATTTTGATATTAAATAGTGTGCTAAGTATCTGAATGTTAAGAAAACCATTTAAACACAATATCAAAGATAACTTTCAAGTAAATAATTCAATATTTGCACTTGAATGTGTGTGTTTTTGAAATTAAATATCCAAATCTCGTAGCCATTTGAGATGTTTTTATTTCCGGCAACATAGGAAAGTGACGTCAGAGAAAGGATTTTGACTAGAAAAAATGAATATTGTCAGTGTTTAGAATCTATTGCCACATGTTTTGAATATTTTCCCGGTTTTTATTTTTGACAAAATGGTTAAATATAGATTTATAGCGTCGTGTTGTATTTATTTTGTCCCCTTCTCAAACGTCACTTCCGTAGGAGGTTATTCCAAATCTCGTCCCTTTGAGAAAAACTTCTTCAGTTGGTTTATTAAGTTCTAATTTAGAAAAAAAGCCCCAATAATAACACGTTGCAATGCTCAGATAAACATAAGGAAAAAGAAAACACTTTTCATATTCCTTATGAAAGAACTAATGCATATAAGAATGCTTTCATCCCGAGTGACATTCGGGCATTAAATGGGTTATGCTTGAACCAAACAGGAACACCAATAACTTAACATCTTTTGAAACAATAATAAAAAAGCAGGACAATGATTGGACTAGGCTTGGACTGCGGATGAGCGTAAGGTGCAAACATCTTATTAATATAAGAAGCGTCTGTTACATATAAGAAAAAAAGATGAGATATAATAATACATGTATGCAAACGTAATAACAAATAACTATTTGCAATGAACATTTGGTTTAGGTTAAAAACCCATTATTTGTATAGATCAGTAATCTTGGCTTTAAGGTTGTGCTGCATTATTTATCATGACCATAGTATATAATTAGATCTGATATAAGCTTTTTAATGACTTGGAAATAAACGTTTTGTTCATTATTTGAAGGAAAACATGAAAACGCATCTGATGAGAATAACGGGAAGAATAAGATGTTATGTAATTACAATTAGTTATTAATGTACTTAATTAGTTACAATTACTATCCCAGTACAAAATAATTCTACTTCTCCCTTTTCATTGCCTACCGGTCGAAGGCGACGTACTAATACATCTTTCACTACTCAACCTAGTACAATCAATTTCCATCCCTAGGTATACCCCCCAACCCAAATAAATTAATGTTTTCTCTTATATTAAAACGACCATTACGAAATAAGCGCAATTCTTCTTTAAAGGCTGTCTAAGTTTTACTACAAAACTAAAGAAGTCGAATATTTTTTTATTTTTCTTTGTCAGATGGTGGGCAATGACTCATCGTATTATTTATATTTAACTTCTTTCAGCGACAGTTTTGACATAGAAATATTTGAGAGCTTTCTAAGCCATCATCAATAGGTGTAGGCCTATACCATTAACACTGTTCCTTTGCTATTTTTCACTAAATCTGAAAAAAAGTAATACTGTGTATATATATATATTTATATATTTATGAATGTAAACATATCACCAATATGTGTATGCGCTTGATATTGAGACAGCGATAAATAAATTGAAATAAAAAAGTAAAATAATGTAATCCTTTCGGACTTCGGACAAAATTGATCATAAGGCCGGTGAAAGCCAGTTTCCGTGACCACGCTATTTCAGGGGATTTTCGCGCCACAGTGCCCTACAAATAGAAATAAAATTAATTTTGTTTTTGCTTCAGACACGTGTTCTGTTGATATCTAAATTGTATGTCATAATGTTGTTATATCTTGTAACACACAACATTTAAAATAAGACGGTACATTTTCATTGCGTACTTCTCAGAATTACAACTAGAAACTTGCAAGCAGCAATAATACAACTTGGGGAAATGCTAGTATGCAAGCCATGAGGCAACGTGGAAACTCCTCACGTAGGCATTAATCCAATGATCTTTTAGATTAAAGTCAATTATTATTATAACCATTTTTTTATGTAAAATATTTACTGGAACTAAAGTCTCGTTTCTTTTTTTTAACTAATATATATTCATGTTATTAGTGTTACTTATTATCTAATGCTCATATATTTGTCAAACTTTTAATCTATACAACGAAAGGTACAACACCAATAAAAATACATACTCTGAGAACAGCCCTTTCCATAATATCCTGGCACACATCCATACAAGCAATCACCGTTATTATCACATGTGCCGTTATGTCCACAAGTATGACTACAAACTATTTGATAGAGAATAAACAGATGGTATAATGAAATATCAAATGTATACAAGTTTCACAAAAAACTAAGGAAGTAAATAAGTATAAGCTCACATATTATTTTGTAATATTACAGCATCTAGAGACTAGTGTTCACATGATACATTAAAAAACGATATGTCATATGTGTCATATATGTCCTATTCGCATTAATAGTCAACGTATTGTAAGTATAGGTCCGTTTAGACAAAGGCAAATCAGTTGTGCATGTAACGGGGATTACATTTTTTTCCTATTTGGAATATTATTATTTATTTTTTTGTAATCAAGTAGACGTAGTTAGTTATGCACCTGGTACTGGCTGATGGTTACCCTAAGAAGATACTTGCATGATTTGGACACGTGAAAGTGAAAGTATCCTTAAAGGGCAGGAAGGGACTATAGTTGTTGGCAATTGAGATTTAAGCATCAAGGCTGGTTAATACTATACCAGTTAACTGGTTGGCGAACGTATTTTAGACGTTTCCTGGTTGGGGGCATGGTTGCCGAGCTGCAGCGCGTTTGGCTGGCGTACCATAGATCCTGGGTTCGAATCCGGCAGAGGGATATTTTTTTTTTCTTTGGTCCGGAGGAAATCCCTGAAATTTTGTCTTGCCAAAAAAAGATGGTTTTCTCTAAGCCTATAGTGTCGGTGTATATCTATTTATCTTTATTTTTAAAGTAGACTGAGTGTGTGGATTCCGTTCCACATTGGCTAATTTAAAGACAAATGGCCTTAATGCATTCTTTTTTGCGACCTCATTTTCTGCATAAATACTCCCTATTTGAGCGTTAAGAACGACCTGTATTCGAGTCCCCACATATATTTTTTTCTTTCTTTTTTTTTTCTACTTTTTAAAAATGTCCACTAATACTTCTTTTTTTAAACTTTACAAATAATTTCAGTACATAAATTGCTTTCTTTCCATCTATCTATCTATATATATATATACATAAGTTGCTTCCTGAAATGTTTTCAATAGGTAAAATATTTTATTCTCCGCCAGTGATAGTCTAAACTGTTTGTTAAATAGAAAGACATTCCCCTTTTTTAACACGATTACAATATTTATTTTAAATTCCATTCCTAAATTTTTTTACTAAATAACTAATAATTATATATTTATAAATTATTTTAGTTTTCTGTACAGTATAGTTTATAAACAAAAACTGTATCAGTAGCCATATATATCTATCTATATATATATATACATATATATATATATATATACACACACACACATATATATATATTTATATATATATATATATATATATATATATATATATATATATATATATGTATATATATATATATATATATATATATATATATATATATATATATATATTTATACATATATATATATATATATATATCTGATAATAATTTATTTAAGTTTACATAATGCATATTAATTCAATTATTATGAGGAATACATACGAGATGTGCACGTTGATCCATAATAGGTCATTGCACAGCCATAAGTACATGTTCTATTTATATCGCATGCTCCATTCCTAGAACAATGTGGGCTGCACTCTGTTAAGATAGATTCATTCAAAGTTAAACATGTAAAAAAAATGTATTCACAGTTAAATATGTAATGAAAAAAAAAAGTTTTATTTCTCTTACCTAAGCACGATACGACATTATTTTGAGTTACTTAAAGGAAATATTGCCAAATTATAATGTTAAAAAATTATTTACGATTTAATCTTATCCTAGGTCCTTTTTGGAGTAGTGCGTGGTGGTGTATTGTAGCGGAGCGGTTATACATTTAATCACTTCAAATAATCAAAACATGAATCAAGAAAGCAACTCCAATCTTTATCATTTATTTCTTTACACGAAGGTCAGTTGTCGAGACCAGTATATTTTGTTACCATAGACCTTTACATGTTTAAAACTATTTCAACAATTTGAACAATGGGGTCAAATTTAACTGCATGTGTCGCTGTTCCTCCGTACTCTTACACATTTGAAACCCTGTGTTAAACGAATTTAACCAAAATTACCGGCTTCAAATTTTAATGTGTGTCAATTTTTAACTATTTTTTTCAGAGCAATTAAAAAGAAAATATGATTAGTTACAGTTTTGTCTCTGAGAGTTTAAGCCGTAAGAATATAATTATTTTGGTTACACACATTTTAGTGTTAACACCATAGACTATAATAAGATGGACCGCTTGCTCTATTTTTAGAGCTTATATGCCTATCAACTTTTTTCCCGTGCGCATCCAATGAGGCTGTCTTAAATTACTTCTACGCTCCTCCTTGTTTCTTAAATGTTTCCGCTTTATACAACTTTCAATTTTAATTTTAATTTTTCATTGAGAAAATCGAAGCGATTCAATAAAACGGAAGTGCCAAGGAAGCAACGAAACGGAAATTCCGAAAATCAGTGTTTCGAGTCATCATATAGCATAAATACTAAAGCAAGCGGCCCATGTATATTATAGTCTATGGTTAAAACTATTTCGCGCATTATGGTCCGATATTTTATTTTTTTTTAATTCCGAAAATGCCCGAGAAAAATTGTATTTAATTAGGTGACGTCTTTTATCGTCGCAAACTGTAATCAGCAATTCCCAATACTTCATTTTGATTGGTCAATTTATAGTATAATCTCATCGACTCACTTTATAACGTCTAAATGTACGGTCAAATGTCTTAAACATTGTATAAGCCTAAGCGTTTGAACTAAATTTTTTGGTACCCAGATACGATTTAATACTTGAGATATTTCCATGCAGTATTATCATATTTGAATAAAAGACATACTTAACAAGTTCTTTCAATCTTTTTGTAGTAATGTAAAACTAAGCATTGCAGAAATAATACTAACATACACACATTCTTATAGCAAACTTAAAATAGCTGAATATAATTGACTTATTATATTAATAATACAAACGGAATTTTATTTAAATAAAATGTAAAAAATATAATATATCACTGCGGCTGTTTCTAAAAAATATAAAATGCTTTCTAGTTTCTAAACGCATCTATTTCGTTATTGTTGTGTTCGAGATTCTCTAAAGTATACTGAACTAAGATATTGATTAGCAATAACATTCAATTATTGCACAATTCATGTTTACTTCGGCGTATGACATCAAATATACCGAGCTATTCCTGGTTTTCAAAACATCGTATTAAAGCTGAATCGAGCGTCCCCTGTTTAAAATGGACTTTAATGTTTTCCACAACAACATAAACATACGCAAGTCACATCTGTGTCCGTAGTAGCTCGGCTCACACCCATCAATACAGGTACCATTTTGATCGCATGCTCCTTTATTTCCACAGTTAGGATTGCATTCTGTCAACAAGCAAATTATTACACTATTGCCAGTCTAGAACTCTAAGTGTTTAGCAAGCTTTTATCCCATGAAGCCCGTATATATTATGTATGAGGTTTAACGTAATGTGCTATTTGTGTTACCGTGTAGAAAAATATAGATAAATACAAAGTTGATTAACCAAAGTATAATTTGCGTATTTCTCCCATCTTTGGGCACAAATTATCGATCATTCAAATTATCGATTATTCAAATTATCGATTATTCAAATTATCGATTATTCAAATTATCGATTATTCAAAAGCTGCACCCGTTATATCTTGTGACACACAACATATAAAATAAGACGAAATATTTTCACTGCACACATTTCGGAATTACAACTAGAAACTTGCAAGAAGCAATAACACAGTATCAGACATGCTAGCCAAGAGGCAGTTTGGAAACCCGTCACTTAGGCAAAAAACATATGATCCCTTAGTTAAAAGTCAATAACTTATAACCATTTCTTTACTGTAATATATTTACTGGAGATGGCGTCTCTCTTCATGTATTAAATGTAAACAAACATATGTACATTACAATTTAGTGTCATTTATGATCTTATGGTAATAATTACCAAGTTTGTTGCTTCATATTTATTTTAAAAAAAAGTGTCAATCTGTAAAATCACTTACTCTGAGAACAGCGATTGCCTAAATATCCCGGCACACATCCCAAAAGGCAATCGCCTTTAATATCACAGGTGCCGCTATGTCCACAAGTAGAACTACACGCTATTTTGACAGATAAAAAGCATTTGGTAAATTCCTGATTATGTAAAAATAATTATAACACAAATAATACTAACATTTTTATAGACCTTTTATTTTCAATAAAATAGCAAACATTAAAAAGCGGAATTTTATTTAAATATAAGATAAATAAAAGAAAAAAAATCACTGTTGCTGCTTCTAAAATATAAATCGCTTTATAGTTTCAAAATGCATATATTATGTCATTGCTGAAATCTAGAATCTCTAAAGCATACTGAACTAAGATATTGATTAGGAATAACATTGAACTAATGCACACTTATTGATGTATCTGCGTATGACATAAGACAACCCTAGCTATTTCTGGTTGTCAAAACATTATATTAAGCTGCGCCGCGTGTCTCTAAAGAATAAATCTTTTTAAAGTGGCCTTGAATGTTTTTCGACAACACCATAAACATACGCAAGTCACAAATGGGTCCGTAGTATTTCGGCACACACCCATCAATACAGGTACCATTTTGATCACAGGCTCCTGTATTTCCACATTTAGGATTGCATTCTGTGAACAAACAAATTATTACAATATTGTCAGTCTAGAAGTGTTTAAAGAGAGGAAACTTTCGTCCCACTAAATCCCGTATATATTATAGATGAGTTTTCGCGTTATGCGCTATTTATGTCGCAGAGATAAGAAAAAAGTGATTTACTCAAAGGATATGCGCCCATATTTGGGTCAACATTATAGACATGGAGAATTATACAGTTGACGTGAGATCTGGAACGATATGCCTTAGGAACCAGGGCATATTAACAAACCGGCCTACCTAATAACAAGAAGGCTAACCACTTCTCATAAAGCGTATAATTGTTGCAGGAAAAAGGGCACGGGAACTGGTAAGATATGAATCAGTTTATCCATTGTGGATGTTGATAAGATCGTAACAATCTCTCATAGAGAAATTCCGCACTAGCCAAGACAACATCCAACTCATATGAAGCCAGTATCAGTCTTTAATTTTGAAGGGAAGGAAGGTTGTCGCTTTACTTCTCTATCGTCTTAAACACGAACAAAGCTTTAGTAAGATCCACTTTGTATGATGAAGTCAAATGCGTCGAAAAGAACTTTCGCATTTTGGCCTTACCGATTGCCTCGTCATTTTCGCCATAATAAAAAAAAACGGCCTTTTCGTGCCCCTTTTTGTTCATCCCTGATAGCTGCACCAAGAGACTCTATGTATAAATAAAGACCTGTACTGCTTATGTATTCATTGGCTGACCCATCGGCGTTCGCACAGATTGCGATGAGCGTGAGCTTTTTTGGGCTTGTATTAAGACAAATAAATTAGCAGCAAGAATTAATCGTACTTCACATGTGAAACAAAAAGATAATACAATAGAAACACATTATAACATAGTCTACTGCATCAATAGAATAAATATTAGCAATGTAATAAGAAGTAAATTATCTTATTAATTGACAAAAGGGTAATAAATATATCAAATTCAACATCTTACTGTAAAATAAGGGGCAAACTAAAAATGTACGTCTGGAAACATTGACTATTATGAGTTGCCTGACTCGAGTTGCTCGAATTTGATTAAATTTAACAATTTAAAAGGATGACTCTAAAACTTGAAATGAACTATATAAAAGTAGGACTGGAATAGTTAAAATACTAGCTTTTTAAACACTAATTTTACTCTGTCTATTGAATGTACGTCAACCGGCATTTCGTCTACCGTAGGCCTACTGAGTTTCGTCATCGACTTTTGGTTTAGTGACAATCTGTCTGCACAATTGTTTTGTTTTTAAACAGATTGTCTACCAACATGGGCCAAGGGTTCTAATAGTGCAAGGTGAGTGTGAACAACTAGCGCCATTCATAGTGGTCGATTGCAGGCATAATTTGTATTTGGTCTTTCTCGCTACCCTCCGTGAAATTGATGTCATTTTATCTTCTCCCATTGACCAATGAAGTTCCCATTTTTAAAGATACTAGTGTTCTTATTATTGTGTGTTTTTCATGTATGTTCTTATAATTAGTTGTACACTTTTTTTTATTAGCTTACTAGTGGTGCAGTCAGAACCGTAATATCCAGGTAAACATCCAGATGCACATGTACCATTTTCATGACATTTGCCATCTCCTCCACAATTTGGGTAGCACTCTGAAGAATTTAAACGAAAATCAAATCATTTTTTTCCGTATTTAAACTCACAATGCAGAACTAAAAAAAAAATCAATGTTAGAAAAAAAACATCATGTAGATAAAAAAACACCCAAAAAAATTTTGAAATTGCAGCTAGCTTATCACAAAGAAATAAAATTTAAATCTATCTTAAACCATTTTCATAGATATTTAGGCTAGTCTACATGGAAAATACTAAATGAAGATATTATAAAACAAAATTATAATATGATATATATTTCATAAAATTACCCCTCTTGTTTTATTTTATTTATTATTTTTTTCTAGTCTTTTGTTCCTTTTTGGAAAGAAAATATTTAAAACAAATAATTTGGGTCACACATTCTATCCGCTGGTTTCCAAAGTTAAAATAAAATATAATTTGGAAGTTATGCAATTATTTTATCACTTTTTTTGTCCCTATTAACATTTTATTTAACACATTATAAATTCAGTAAATTTCTTATAGCCGTTGCCATAAGAGGGGGGGGGGGGCATGGGGTCAATTTGTTTCACCTCTCGTGGCCCCATCCCCTCCCCAAAGTCAACAATGGTCAATTTTTTCAACCCATCCCTCCCCCTATTTCGTTAACAAATTTAATGAAAAATCCCCCAAATATTTTTATTTATGTTTTGTATGTTTCATAATTATTTATAACAAGCAAAATTTCACAGCGTTGCCCGGAGAAAAAGTGCATAGGCATAAAGCTATTGATCTAAATTTATAAACTAAAATAAACAGAAAGATATAATAATTTAAAATAATTAAATTATTATTAATTATTTAATGCAAGCATTTAAAAAAGCGATTTAAAATACATAATTTAATCAGGTTTAAAAAGGGCATGTCTTTTTATTTAACAAAGAGTTTAAACTATCTCAGGCTGATAATTGAACACATGTCCCAAGCAGTACTAAAATAACCTTATAACTATTAGGATTTTACTTACTAAAAACAATTTAGGAAAGCTTAAAGTTCTGAATTTCTTTTCAATCTTAGTAATATACAATTTCTAATGAAAATGTAAAAAAAAAAACTTGTTTTTGTTACTAGGAAATAACAAAAATATAAATAAATTGTCGGGAATAGAACCCAGGTCCCTTTCGTGGCAGTCCTGGAAGCTAACCGCTCAGCTAGGGAGGACAAATGCAGGAAGCTTAATCGGAAAATAAAAATTCGAGGCAATATTGTCATATACATTTAAATTAATCAATTGGTTTTAAATTAGACACAAACATCGTATACTATAATATATATATATATCTTTTCCAACGTATAACACAGATACAACTTTCTGTTAATATTGTATAAGCTTACCAATCCAGTCTGTTTTATCCAAGCAATGTCCTTCTATATTGCACCATTGGCAACCATTAGCGCATTCACCGTTGCAATTAAGTCCGTATTGTCCTTTTCTGCAATCTGGTTATAGAAATTTCAGTTCATGTAATCTAAAAATAACTCCCTGTAAATGTGTGATTTAGATAATCATCATTTTTTTTTCAATCTTTTAGTGTGATGTTTTCCATAGTCTAGAACTGTAGTCAAACTGAAGAAGACTTTAAACACGGAATTGCCCATAAATTCCCGTCAACACAACGTTTTAAGGCGTATCAGTATTTGCAATGCTAACTACATATTGAGCACAATATATGATTTTGAATTTAAAAAACAAAAAAAAAACACAATAATGTTGTGAACCCGTAGGACCGGTGAAGCAGCATTTACCAGTTACTGTGGTCAGCCCTCTGGAACAAATCCTAGCCGTTACCGGTTTACGAAACCAGTCACTTTTGTACGTCAGCCGAACGCGCTGCCACCACCCATCACAATATAAAGTGGAAGGTTAAAGTAATTGTGCCGGTACTTACTCTACCTTTATCAGTTTCAGTGACAGTAAAAGTGCCGGTACTTACTCTACCTTTATCAGTTTCAGTGACAGTAATTGTGCCGGTACTTACTCTACCTTTATCAGTTTCAGTGACAGTAAATGTGCCAGTACTTACTCTACCTTTATCAGTTTCAGTGACAGTAAATGTGCCGGTACTTACTCTACCTTTATCAGTTTCAGTGACAGTAAATGTGCCGGTACTTACTCTACCTTTATCAGTTTCAGTGACAGTAAATGTGCTGGTACTTACTCTACCTTTATCAGTTTCAGTGACAGTAATTGTGCCGGTACTTACTCTACCTTTATCAGTTTCAGTGACAGTAAATGTGCCAGTACTTACTCTACCTTTATCAGTTTCAGTGACAGTAAATGTGCCGGTACTTACTCTACCTTTATCAGTTTCAGTGACAGTAAATGTGCCGGTACTTACTCTACCTTTATCAGTTTCAGTGACAGTAATTGTGCCGGTACTTACTCTACCTTTATCAGTTTCAGTGACAGTAAATGTGCCAGTACTTACTCTACCTTTATCAGTTTCAGTGGCAGTAAATGTGCCAGTACTTACTCTACCTTTATCAGTTTCAGTGACAGTAAATGTGCCAGTACTTACTCTACCTTTATCAGTTTCAGTGGCAGTAAATGTGCCAGTACTTACTCTACCTTTATCAGTTTCAGTGGCAGAAAATGTGCCAGTACTTACTCTACCTTTATCAGTTTCAGTGACAGTAAATGTGCCAGTACTTACTCTACCTTTATCAGTTTCAGTGGCAGTAAATGTGTCAGTACTTACTCTACCTTTATCAGTTTCAGTGGCAGTAAATGTGCCAGTACTTACTCTACCTTTATCAGTTTCAGTGACAGTAAATGTGCCAGTACTTACTCTACCTTTATCAGTTTCAGTGGCAGTAAATGTGCCAGTACTTACTCTACCTTTATCAGTTTCAGTGACAGTAAATGTGCCAGTACTTACTCTACCTTTATCAGTTTCAGTGACAGTAAATGTGCCGGTACTTACTCTACCTTTATCAGTTTCAGTGACAGTAAATGTGCCAGTACTTACTCTACCTTTATCAGTTTCAGTGGCAGTAAATGTGCCAGTACTTAATCTACCTTTATCAGTTTCAGTGACAGTAAATGTGCCAGTACTTACTCTACCTTTATCAGTTTCAGTGACAGTAAATGTGCCAGTACTTACTCTACCTTTATCAGTTTCAGTGACAGTAAATGTGCCAGTACTTACTCTACCTTTATCAGTTTCAGTGACAGTAAATGTGCCAGTACTTACTCTACCTTTATCAGTTTCAGTGACAGTAAATGTGCCAGTACTTACTCTACTTTTATCAGTTTCAGTGACAGTAAATGTGCCAGTACTTACTCTACCTTTATCAGTTTCAGTGACAGTAAATGTGCCAGTACTTACTCTACCTTTATCAGTTTCAGTTAAAGTAATGTGCCGGTACTTACTCTACCTTTATCAGTTTCAGTTAAAGTAAATGTGCCGGTACTTATTCTACCTTTATCAGTTTCAGTAACAGTAAATGTGCCAGTACTTACTCTACCTTTATCAGTTTCAGTTAAAGTAATGTGCCGGTACTTACTCTACCTTTATCAGTTTCAGTGACAGTAAATGTGCCAGTACTTACTCTACCTTTATCAGTTTCAGTTAAAGTAAATGTGCCGGTACTTACTCTACCTTTATCAGTTTCAGTGACAGTAAATGTGCCAGTACTTACTCTACCTTTATCAGTTTCAGTTAAAGTAAATGTGCCGGTACTTACTCTACCTTTATCAGTTTCAGTGACAGTAAATGTGCCAGTACTTACTCTACCTTTATCAGTTTCAGTTAAAGTAAATGTGCCGGTAGTTACTCTACCTTTATCAGTTTCAGTGACAGTAAATGTGCCAGTACTTACTCTACCTTTATCAGTTTCAGTTAAAGTAAATGTGCCAGTACTTACTCTACCTTTATCAGTTTCAGTTAAAGTAATGGTGTCGGTACTTACTCTACCTTTATCAGTTTCAGTTAAAGTAAATGTGCCGGTACTTACTCTACCTTTATCAGTTTCAGTTAAAGTAAATGTGCCGGTACTTACTCTACCTTTATCAGTTTCAGTTAAAGTAAATGTGCCGGTACTTACTCTACCTTTATCAGTTTCAGTTAAAGTAAATGTGCCGGTACTTACTCTACCTTTATCAGTTTCAGTGACAGTAAATGTGCCAGTACTTACTCTACCTTTATCAGTTTCAGTTAAAGTAATGGTGTCGGTACTTACTCTACCTTTATCAGTTTCAGTTAAAGTAATGGTGTCGGTACTTACTCTACCTTTATCAGTTTCAGTTAAAGTAAATGTGCCGGTACTTACTCTACCTTTATCAGTTTCAGTTAAAGTAAATGTGCCGGTACTTACTCTACCTTTATCAGTTTCAGTTAAAGTAAATGTGCCGGTACTTACTCTACCTTTATCAGTTTCAGTTAAAGTAAATGTGCCAGTACTTACTCTACCTTTATCAGTTTCAGTTAAAGTAAATGTGCCGGTACTCATTCTACCTTTATCAGTTTCAGTTAAAGTAAATGTGTCGGTACTTACTCTACCTTTATCAGTTTCAGTTAAAGTAATGGTGTCGGTACTTACTCTACCTTTATCAGTTTCAGTTAAAGTAAATGTGCCGGTACCTACTCTACCTTTATCAGTTTCAGTTAAAGTAAATGTGCCGGTACTTACTCTACCTTTATCAGTTTCAGTTAAAGTAATGGTGTCGGTACTTAATCTACCTTTATCAGTTTCAGTTAAAGTAAATGTGCCGGTACTTACTCTACCTTTATCAGTTTCAGTTAAAGTAAATGTGCCGGTACTTACTCTACCTTTATCAGTTTTAGTTAAAGTAAATGTGCCGGTACTTACTCTACCTTTATCAGTTTCAGTTAAAGTAAATGTGCCGGTACTTACTCTACCTTTATCAGTTTCAGTTAAAATCAGTAGGACACAAAAGACAACATATAAAACAATATCAACTCAAAGAAATGCATCTCATTACCATTGCCCATTACTGCGGCTGGTGTATGGGCCGCCAACCACAGATCCCAAGTCTACTGTCCTGAGCCATTCGCCCTAATTGGGTCCAGCCGTACCCCATCTTGTAGGTGTCTGCCTCAAAGTCGCGTCGCCGGGTAATTTTTGGGCGGCCTCTTTTCCTTTGCCTTGGGGATTTCACGTGAGTGATTGTCTTGTGACGTTAGTTGGCGGCATGCGCAGAGTGTGCCCTATCAAATCCCCGACAATTCTCCTTCTGATATTTATTTTCTTTTATTGGAAGCTGGCAGGTTCGTTGCCTTAAGTCGATGTTGTTTATTGCGTCTGGCCAGCACATCTGGAGTATCCTTCTGAGGCAGATGTTGATAAGGGTTTTGAATTTGCCAATGGTGGCTTTGTCATTCTCCAAAGTTTCTGCGCCATACAACATGATTGAATTTATAATATTAGAGTTGAACATAATCTTGGTATTTAATGACATCCCTTTGGAGTTCCTTATGTTATTGTGTTGGATGTAGGCGGCTCTTGCTTTGCCGACCCTTGCCTGAACTTTCTGCAACTGTTCCTCCCTGCTGATCGATGATACTACCCAGGTAGGCGAAGGGTTGTACCCACACAATTAGACTTCCATGCAGTGTGATTGATTCGACACGGGCGGGGTTGATCATCAGGGTTATGCTCTTAAATTTGCTGATGTTTATTCCCACCTGTGCCGATGTGGCTGTTTTCATAATGAGGAAGAGTCACGGCGATGACAAGCATCTTTGACGAACTCCGTTTCGCACCTGGAAAGTTGTCCTCCATGTAGGGATGCAGTAGTGCCGTTGGAGCTTCCATAGAGTGTCTCTGTCCACGCTGTCCAAGGTTCTAATCAATAATTTACAAAGAGGAGCTCCTCTCTAATGACTGCTCGACTATAATACGAAGCGTCGCAATCTGATCCGTGCAGAATCTGTTTTGCCGGGAGCCTGTCTGCTGGTCTCAGTTTGGGATAAACAATGTCTCTCATCCTATTATGGAGGTCTCTGTTAAAGACCTTTCCTGGCACTAAAGAAAAAAAAATCGATTGCCATGCATGTAGTTGTCGCAATTACTAAGGCCACCTTTCTTATAAAGTTTAACCATGCAATCTTCCTTCCAATCTGCTGGTATATTTATTTTTCCCAAATCCGTTCAAAGAGTGGGTATAAAATATCTACTCTCAAATCCACATATGCTTTTAGAGCATCGGCTGGTATGTCATCTGGCCCAGCTGTGTTCCTTTCTTCTATACCAGCTATTGCTCTCCTAAGCTCGTTTCTCAACTTTTTACAATTAATCGGGAGATCCTTGTTTGCTGGCTAAATGATAGGGGTATCAGAAAGGGGTAATGTATATTTAGAAGCTGTTAACAATGTTGAAGCCATCTTTTCAATGTTTGGTCTAATATATAGATGATCTTCCCTTGTTCATCCTTGACAGGTCTTTCTGGTTTTTTTGAACTTGCTAGAAAGACTTTTGGTGATATCATACAGGTGTCTCAAGTTTCTAATGTACACTGCTTATTTTGTTTCTTTTGCCAGTCCGTCTATATAGTCCTTCATGTCTGTCTTAGTACTTCTCTTTACTATTATGTGAGCTTCTGCGTACTCCTCTTGTGCCTTCGCTTTGGTTGCCCTTGTTTTGCTGTTATTTACCGTTGCCCTTTCCCTACTACTATCTTTGATCGTGACCACAGTTTCTGCTATTATCCACTTTTTATTCTGGTGTTACTTTTTTCCTACTACCTCTAGGCTTGTTGCTCTGAATTATTATTTAATTTGTTTGCCATCTGTTGGATACACTGCCTTCTTCTTCCTGAAGTTCTTAAAGCACTTGAAACCTATTTTTTTGTGTTAGATTAGACTTCTCTCTGTGCATGTGATCTTTTAAAAAACTGCCATTGCATTTCAATCTTATGTTTCGCATGTACAGTATAAGGTTTGTCTTAAGCTTTAATTTCAGTTTGTTAACTTGCGGATCTACATCTGCACCCCTTTTTACTCTGGTATCTTGCATGGACCGTTGGAATCTTTTATCATGCATATTCGATCTCTCTTGTTATCTGTGCTGTACATGACCTTGATATCCCATTATCCAATAGGCTACAAGTTCATGGTTAAAATGTTTCGTGGCTTCCTTTCGGCTTTTACAACTAAACGCATAAAAATTATAGAAGTTTATTTTTTTTCCATGTCAGAGTATTATGTTTTGTTTTTTTATGTGTTTGGTTTATCCTTAGCATTTTTTTTAACAAAATAATGTTGCTTGCATTATGTTTAACTCTCAACCTGGGAGGACCAGGGAACTAGCTTTTGTCCGAACCCTTACCCGCGCAAATCTTCCCAGCAAGAAAACTGTAATTAAATGCTTTAATTAAATGCTCGTTGTCACTGTGTTATTGCGAAGCAGCACTAATGAAAGTGATGTAACTGTATTTCTATGTTAATTAGTTAACTAAGTTGTTGTTGTTTTTTTCTGTTTTTTTTCTACCCCCTTTAAATTGACCAATACATGTAATTATCCCCTGGAAGATTCTTTTAGGATACCTTTAATTAATTATTTTATTTTATTTGCTTCATTATTATTATGAATACCTTTATTACTATGTATTACTATTATTTCTCAATATATTATTTACCAATGTAATAACTGTCTTGTAATATTCTGACTATGCCTTTACTGTACCTAGGTACTATGTGGCAAATAAACATCGTTCATTGTTGAACTATACAGGAGTTTAAACTCCTTCTGGTATAGCTCTGGTGGGTCGTCAGGGTACGCAAGCTGCCAAGTTACGTCAAAGCTCTATAATACATTTTAAAGGACAGTGTAGACAGGCAAATATAATCCGAGAAATGCATCTAACTATACCAAATTGTATCCACATATACATATATTTATATAATGCTAAAGAAAGAAATAACATATATATTAGCACTATAGTATATATTGTAAAATGTACCTCCAAGTACTCTGACTTCACAGGCGCCAAAGTTTGTCTCGCCCTTTAATGTTATCTGAGAGCCAAATTGGTCGGAAGTAGGAAAATATTTTCTGACCGGGATACCGGTACCTTCTATCTTAAAGTAAGCTCCCTTTTGATTACTTATAGAAATGGGGACGCCAGCCAGATCTTTATATTCCGCTGTGAATTCAAATAAATACGAAAAAAAAAAAGGAAATAAATGCAATGTATAATGGATGCCTCTCAGATAAACACTCTTACACACACGTAGATATGAAAAAAAAAACGCAAAAAAATTAATATTGCAGATAAAAAACAATAAAAAAAAAACAGTCGAATAGACTCAAAAACAAATGAAGTCCACAGGGGGAAAAAGGGCACATGTCACATTTTCCAGATAATTATTTGAGTTATGTCCCCTACTATGTAAACATAAGCCTGAAGGTTAGCAAAATAGTAAAATGCAACCCAAAAAGGCCTATGTAATGCTACAGAAACACCCTGAGAAAAAGCAAGTAAGAACAAACATAGCGACTTTCAAAGACAACATTTCATTTATCTCAAAAGTGGAAATGTGTGACATGTGCCTTTTTTTCCCTGTAGTCTTCAAAATAGAGTTACTAAAAGACGGCTTGGGGGGGGGGGACAACTCCATGCGTGACATTTGAAATAGAGATAAAAGGGCACTATTCTAATCCATGTGTAAGTATGCTTAGTGATACAAAAATATAATAATTCTAAACGGGCGTCTGAATCGATCTACGGCGAACGATCTATTCGGAGAGTGTGTCATGAGGTGACCTTTATTATGGCGTCATAATTTAATACTTATACATAAATACTATGACTATTATATGACCATGACCATTATATTTTTTTTTTGGTTGACGGGGATAAATTATTCCCCTTACAATCCCTCCCCACCCTCTGTCTGGCGGGACAGTTCCCTGCATGGGGCCAGGACGAATGCCGCATTCCATTGTGTCAACACAGACTCCGTTAAGTGGCAACCACTCCCTTAGTTCGATACTAAACTCGCTTCTTGGCTCGTGTTATCTTTAGAGAGTTATAAGTCCTTTTGAGTCTCACTGCCTTACTCATTGTTCTATTAAAAGCCTTTGTCTAGGTGGGAGGTGTGGTAAAGCGATACTGTATAGATAAACATTTAGGTGACTGTGGGCAAGAGACTCGATTCAAGGACGTTCGATATACAAAGACAAAGTAATGTGGCGCAATGTTGACCTAGGACCTAGACGATGGAAGTTCCCTCCCGGCTAGGGAATAAGACAAAGGGAGATAACGTTGGGTCACTCGGAACCCCCCCCCCCCCCAAAGTTTCAAAGACTGGTCGGTAAGGGGGCGTACACTGTGTAACGGTTGGACCGTGGGCTTAGGACGTTATAGGAGAGGACCGCCCTAGCCGCCATTTTGGGCATTATATAGACTTAAGACGTTTAGAAACACGGGGACTCCAGACTCCACTCTTGATATACACACACAGACGGTACACGCTCTGCAGGGAACATACTTATTATGACGTGTGACTGAGATTTTGGATTATCCTTAGTAGGCCCTACCGTGTTTATAGTATCTGTGTACATTTTTTTAAATGTTTATTTTCTCTCTGTGGGTATGTATGGCTGTTCCTCTTACTCTCCAGCAATACAGCTGTCGGTCTGATAGATATATCTAAAGATTGATGTGTTATTATCCATATGTGATTAAACAATAAACTTAAAGACTTATCAATTGAACACTGATAGTCTGTTCACTTAATTCGTGAGTCAATTCGAGTAAATGTACGAAGAAATAGACTGAATCTGCTAGAAGATTAGTATGTAAATAGAAATAGCGGGTATTGTTAACGGAATAGTTCCTGGTCTAAAGCTGTGTCATCGACCTCTAGACCAACAACCCAAGGATATATAATAAATAAAGGTTACAACTACAAGTACAAAAAGATATACAGGTAAATAGGTCAAAATTAGTAAGTACTTTTTATATTAGATGTCGAGTTATACGTTTTTCAAAGCATCTCATAACTATGGATTTATAACGAGGCGTAAATCAATTTTATGATGATTTTAGATTTCTTTAGAACGGGTATAATTTTTGTTGTATAATATCATAATTTTAAGACATATGTGATGGTTTCGGCTTTTGTGTACTCTGCTCAACCTGGCGCCAAAATCACAACCATTCAAATAGCACCAACCTTCAAAATTATATTTAGTTCTGCCGTACGAACCAATTGAAGATGAAGGGTGTAGGCCTACCTACGGTGTATTTGTAATTTGTATTTATGCCTGTATATTGTAATCACCGACCTATAAAATAATGGATTAGACACGGAAGTGACATTCTTGAAGCCAAAATAATAGGCTTTCACGTGAATTTCACTAATGTATGAAATTATACTTACTAAACACTGACCTGTAAATACATTTCAAGAGACTTAGACTTCCTTTTTATCATATGGATTGGTTCTAATTATAAGTGGTTTATTCCTGTAACTTGCTTATGTAGATAAGTGAATAGTGGGAAAGGGGAATTTTTCGGGCTTCAATTTGCGCATACACATTTAATATGAAGGCGCAAACCATTCTTTTTTTATAGATCAGTGATTGTAATTTATCAGTTACTCGTCTCCATGTATTTGTAATAAGTATTCATGCCTGTATATTTAATTGATTAACCACACTTCTTCATGTTTTAAGTTACAATTATGTATTATACTCTACACCTATTTCATTATTAAACATACACATCTGATGTGACTAGTTTTCCCCTTCTCCCCCTATCGGTCTATAGCTACATGTTTAACCTTTCATGAGCCATCCCCCCCCCCCCCCCACGAACCCCTTCCCCCACTAACGTCCGTTTTTTCTAGGTCAGGGAATTACGCCAGGTAACACGTACGGAATAAGCTAATATTGGTTACCAGTTCTGAGTACACCAAGAGCCTTGGGAGGCAACTGAGCGAGCCACCAAACGCCCCAACCCCCGTTTGCACTATCCCTTCATTCTACCAGTGACTCATCACTAAAGCCATTTTAGGAAATTTCTCCTACCCCTCACCACCCCTTCTCCAGTGCACGCCAGTTTTAACACAGGAGGAACAGCTGTTGGGTTGGAGACTAGCCGCTGGGCAGTCGCCAGTAAACAAAGAACTGATCATAGGGCTGGTGAAGCAGAGTTCACCAATTTCTTTCGCCAAAGAATACGAGGGGATATGTGGCCAGCACAATACTTAGCCGCCTTTACTTTACCCCAACTAATGTCAGGTACCCATAAGAGGTGGGTAGACTCAGGGGCAGGGCCCTCGAGAGAAAAAAAAAGATGCCGGTACGAGATCTTTTCTGGGCCCCCTTCCGTCCCCTCCCCCTCCCCCCCCAATTTTTTCTAACACTAGTCATATATCTAGATTATTTATTTGTATTACATACGTTTGAAAAATCAGGAATCTTTTTAAAAGGTCTGTGGATCATTTTGTGAAACTGTCATAAGTGTCATTTACCATTAGAATGTAATCATTTCAATCACAATCTACATGTCTATTACAAAAATACATTAATCAAGATAGTTATCTTAGTTTAAATTGTTTTAGATCTAATTGTTTTTCCGCTGCATTATTAATTAGAATTGATCTTGCAAATATTACAAAGATGTGTAAAATAGGAAAAGTGACTCTTACAGATGAGTAATTTGGTTGAAAAGAACCAGAGAAGTATTGGAGGTTTTATTGTTGGACAATTAAATTGTCAATTAACTTGACGTAAATAATATTAATATGGATTAATTTGAATGTGAAAATTGAGAGAGTAAATTGAGAATATGAGACACAAGTTAAGGTATGCTACTTGTATTTGTCACAGCTACTTGATTTAATAATTTGGGACATATCTATGACAAGTGAAACTCTGTAATAAATAAATAGCAATATTATATCAAGTCAATTGAAAAGACAAGTTCAATGCGTTTTAGATTGTATATTTATATAAAGCATAAACGATTAACAACCTCACAACTTTTCTATACAATAGGCCTACTATATAAAAAAAGTGGGCTTCCTCGGGGTATTTATCTGTTTCGTTCATCATTCACATTTTCATCAGGTGTATCCTCATCATGAAATCTTGATCTTTTTCTGGCAGTTGTATTGCTGTTCCTAAACAAATGTACTTCTATCTAATGCTACTGTGGCTGGTGCTGTAAGGGACATTCTCAAACACTTATGTTAGGAAAAATATTTTCTAATTTGGAATTTGGCAAAGCATTTAACAGTTCCAATGCATCCATCTGTTCTTTACCAAAATTTGCATAGTGAAGAAAGTCTTCACAACTTATGTCATTATAATACTTTTCTGCTAACTTAGCAGCTTTATACTTCATGTCTTTTTCTGACATCTTTTGGTAGTTCTAAAGAAAGCTGAATGTGACAGAAATATCTTTGACTAAATTGAACCGAACTGCAAGCCCTCCAATAACACTATTACATACAACATAAAATATGTGTTGAGAAAGTGGGCTTCCTCGGGGCGTTTGTCTGTTTCGTTCATCTCATTCACATTTTCATCAGGTGTATCCTCATCATGAAATCTTGTTCTTTTTCTTGCAGTTGTAATGCTGTTCCTAAACAAAAAAAAACATATATCTGCAAGTTGGCTGCAACAATTTTAGCTTCATTCCACATTGCTTTCCAACTGTTTCGCAAAGCCCATAGTTGTGCATATTATAAACTGTCTATGTTTGCAACTTTTATATCTATAGTCGTATCACAAGCTTCAATGACTTTGTTGCAGAAGTCAATAGGGACTAGTATACTGTGCCACACGACTGACATTATGATGCAAGTGAAAGAGCCGACATAAAATATAGATTTCATGGATTTCGTTTCTGGTTTTCGGAGTAAGATTCAGCATTAACAGGTCTTCCAAAGCCATATCAGCCCCTTGGTAGATGAGCTACAAATGGTTTTACACTTTCAATTCGATCTGACCATATGGTGCTAGAAATGCCATGAAGCTTTGACAGTATTTTCCACCTCTTGAGGCTGCAACTGAATAATGTGTATTTACATTTGTTTAAAATTATGATTACTTCAACCTCCCCTCGTGGCTACAGGAGATCATTAAAGTGTAAAAGGATCGACTAACTAGCTTTGACTGCCGTACTAGTATGCAGCGATATAGAGTATGTAAAGTAAAGTAAAGTATCCCGTCAGACCAAATTGGTCCATAGGGCCGGTGAAGCAGCGTTCACCAGTTTCCGTGGCCACGGCATACTAGGTGATTGTCTTTACTTTACCCCAACTAAGGTCAGGTACCCATCAGAGCTTGGTAGACTCAGGGACACCCTCAAATCCTGGGAAAAAATCCTAGCCTGCACCAGGATTCGAACCCAGGACCCTTGGATCGCCAGTCGAACGCGCTGCCGCTCGGCTAACGTGCCCCCGATATAGAGTATGTAGGCTTAGGCTACTAAGCTAACAGGGAGAACTGTAAGGCTGTAAGCCTGTAAGGCTCATAGGTCTATATTTGTAAGTGTCTCTTGAGAAAAATAATAAAAAATAGATCCTAAATCCTATCGAAAATAATTAGGCCCTATATTACAACTAGAGGCTTCATTGCATATTTAACAAAATGTTCAAGTAGGCCACACATTCAAAGAAAACCAAAATAAAGGGCCTTCGTACCACGTGAGCTTGTAGGAGGCTTGGGGGCAACTCTTCTTAGCTATCAATAGCAACAATTAAAAAATACTTGCGCAATTGCCAATTTAATTTTTAATTTTAATTTTCATGGGCTTCATGGGCCCCCTAAATTCTCATGGGCCCCGGTACTCGTGGGGCCTGCTCAGGGACACCCTCAAGTCCTGGTAAAAAAATCATAGCCTGCATCATGATTCAAAACCAGAAACTTTGGATCGCCAGTCGAATGCCCTGCCGCTCGTTTAGCCTGCGACGCAGGGCAGTCGCCAGTAGTTAGTTAGAAACTATCAGATAATGCATAGCTAGGACCTGTCCATAGATCATAATTTGCTCGATAGGAGACTTAGTCAATCAGCCTACTGTGAACCATTTATTATCTGCAAATACCTCAGTCAGAGGCCATTGGCGACTCCTGGCTAAATTAAACAGTTTTCGAAATGTTGAAACATAAAGTCTGTTTTGTATTGTGCATGTACGCTTGGAGTATCGTGTCTCTGCTTGGATTTATTTAAACAAGTCACTTCAGCTATCTGTACTAGCCATACAGAAAGACGTATAACAATTATACATTTCTAGGCACCAATGTTACGGTGACATCAACCATTTCTCAGACGACGAGCCAGTCCCCTGTCCCATCCCTATGGTTAACATGTTAATGGCACGTCGCGGGTTCGAGCCTTGCCACCGGCAGATCCCTGTCGCCCTAAAGGAGTTTTGGGACTAGATGACGTTAATATTGAGTTGTTATCACATGCGCTTAACCGGCAGCAGTGAAACCTCTCACAGATTAATAGTCTTCTAGAGCGCACTGAGCATGCTAAAAAAAGCATGGATAGAAGCGCTATATAAATTACCATTACCAATGGGAAACATATATGAACCAAATTGAACTTGTTTATCAATTTTAGAAAAAAACAAACAATACGTTTATAAGGGAACATTGTTTTTTATGATTTAAAAAAATAAAAAAATAAATGCAACAATAAATACTGATAGTAAACAATAACTAAAGTTGTAACTAAAATATTTAAAGGATTGGCTATGTTAAAAAGACTAACTATAAAAAAAAAAGCTATAAAAGGGCGCTACCCATAGGATACCACAATTTCGGCACATATGTGGTGCCACATTCTTTAATTAGAACAAAAGTTTACATGACACAGCTACCCATTAATACTATGTTACCTCACACATGTTACTATTTCCTAAAAAGAGATGAAACGCTTCATGATCTGTTTATATGCAAATATGTTCCTGGATAAAACCAATTATCAGTTGAACGCTCAAAGCCATACATTCTAACCAGAATGGCGCAGACAATCAAAGCGCTACACAAGCTAAAGATCATTTCGCAATACGCTAGAATATTCCACTAATCGAATATTTGACTAATGTGCTCTCTGATCATATCGGTTTTCAGGTATAATCACCATAGAATAGTCAGGGTTGTAAAAAATGAGATATTTCAACAAGATTGTGATTAGCACAAACGAAGATGTCCGTAAACAATGTATCAAATATCAGCACATAAGAGAATCCACGCTGCACCACAAAGAGGAAGACACTGTGGTGAAAGGGACAGAAACCATTGGAAGGTTTTGCACAGCCCAACCCAATCGGCATATAACAGGTACAAAGAAGAAATGGCCGTCAGAAGAATAGGTGGCAGTAAGAAATTAAGAATGGATCAGGCTGTCCTTCATTTGGGCCCAAACAGCACATCCGATCATGACGATTGATGACACAGCAGTCAATAATGGAATTATTTTTTTTACGAAGTGTCCTATAATAAGTAAAACGCTAGCAGAAAATTAGTTAAAACCTTTTTTTTTTCTGAATTATCGTTGAGCAAAATATATTTAAATATTTCTTTAAAAAAAACTAAATTATTGTATAGTTGTAATCTTTTGCTATAAGGATAAAGCTTATTTTAATTTATGTTTTTTAAAATAAAATAAGACCTACGTAGAAATATCATGAACCTCTAGAGCGTTAATAGATAATAGCGCCGGAATTCGAATAAAAACTAGAGCTTGTGATTTCACATCGTGTAAGGCGAAGCACGAGCCATGTTGCAACTTTGTAATGCCATCCACAAGCCCATTGATGCTGTAGTCATCATACAAAGGAATCGCTCCTGATGGTTTGCTATTGATTGCCAAATCTCGACCTATCATTAAAATATAAAAACGTTAATTCGTAATACCAAGTAAAAACATTGGTATGTTTGCATTAAGTCTAGGTGTATGTGTGTGCATGTTTGGGGATCTGTGTGTGGGACAGTAGAGTTGCAAATTTAAATTTGATTGTGCCTCTTTTAAAGGTAATACTTTTGAAAGCTAGACTATATTTATTAGAAAAAATAAAAATAAACAACATATTCTACAAATAAACTTGAATGTTTGCCTCGTTGAAATTCATTTTAGCGTTATGTCCACTAAACATATACACTGTGTTATATATTAATAGTACCAATGTACACATTATTTGGTGCTCTCTAAAAGTAACGCGAATTTGTGAGTGGGGCTTAAAACAAGACCATTATTATTTTCTTCATTACAGCTACACGAAACCAAAAAACATGATCCTATAAGGTGATCGATTTCTCTGCTTGTGGAAGAAGTACGCACACTATACTACGAAGGGGGGGGGGGGAATCGTATTAAAACATCATAATTTCCTATTGTTCGAATAGGGAATCACTCACATTTTACCCCACTAATGATGGACTAGCCCCCGTCGCCACTTTAACCCAAATAAAGACTTTCGGGTGTATACATTTATAGTTATTCTTAGAACCTTTATATGAATCCTCTTTCACTGTGGCTGTACATATTGCTATATATAGTCTATATATTATCTACATTAATATGTCTACCGACGAATTAAACATATTTATTCAATGAAACCACCTCATATTGTTTAATGTTATCAATTATTCGTATTTAATGTTTTGAGCGCTGGAATATTGAAAATCTTCAAATAGTATTAATGTAGCTATAGCCTTTCCCTAAAATAATTATTAGAATAGTCATTTAATTAATTTGGTATTTATATTAAACTGCGTGCTTTCAATTGCATTTTATTGTTTACAATTCATAGTGAGCTTTTGCTAGTTAAAAATAATATATATGTCGGTGACTAAAACTTTGGTTATGTCCCGGCATGCCTTAGAGATCGTCTGCAAGTATTAGGCCTAACTTCCTCCTCTAGTTTGTGATAGCCACAAGTAATGATGGCTGATACTAAGAACATTGACTTTTAAGAAATATAATGTTAATAATATAAAATGTGAACTACAATTTCCTAAATCATAACTGTGTTTGTATTAAGTAAAATAAAATATTGGATGTAAGTTAGAACAACATTGTTTTTCAATGATTGTCAAGTTTGATTTGTAAGATCAGCGGAACAAATTCATTGTAATGAAAATAAAATGTTTGGCTGCCCATAGCACGACACAAATAATACTATAAAATAATATGGTCACTAACAAGTAATTTAAGATCAGAACAGTGTGTAAGGAAATATCAGATTGCAAATCTTGAGTTTGAACTTTGGGCAAGAGAAAAATGTACAGATGAAAACAACACAATAGTAAATATTAAGTCTACACAAGGACTAATACACTCTCGGACAACCACTGGATTTAGTGGGTTGTAACAACATTAATAACTGTTGTATTAAAATTAGGGCCTTGGGTACTTGCGAGGTGATTAAAATTATTCAAATAATGAATGGTCAGGGTTTAATTACATCCTTCCAATTACTCGATTAAAATGTAAACGAAAAACACGAAATTATCAAACATTGCGTTTTCATTTTATGCACTCGTGTAACAACAACGAAATACACAAACACATACATATATACACCAATACACTAATGCACACAATTAAACACACACATATATTTATACATCAATACACACACACACAGTCGCAATTTTGTATCTTTTGATTGGATTGCAAAACTTGCTAGAGTTTGAAATACAAATAAAAGCATATTCTTAAATACAGTGAGGATTGCAATCATTTTTTGGTTTCAAAAAGGGGCTTCGCAATTTCTAACATGAGATCATGTATGTTGGTCATGAAGTAAGTCAATAATCTTTCAATTACGACAGTTTATCACAAACACTCCCACACCTCCACAAAACATGCTTCAAACTAATATAACATAGAAAAGTTGATTTTCTATTATTATTAAAACTTCAGTTAATATTATGATGAGTGGATATAACTTCTTACCGTCACTCACTGCAACATGACATATCGAGATAACTTCTTACCGTCACTCACTCCAACATGACATATCGATATAACTTCTTACAGTCACTCACTCCAACAGGACATATCGATATAACTTCTTACCGTCACTCACTGCAATATGACATATCGATATAACTTCTTACCGTCTCTCACTGCAACATGACATATCGATATAACTTCTTACCGTCACTCACTGCAACATGACATATCGATATAACTTCTTACCGTCACTCACTGCAACATGACATATCGATATAACTTCTTACCGTCTCTCACTGCAACATGACATATCGATATAACTTCTTACCGTCTCTCACTGCAACATTACATATCGATATAACTTCTTACCGTCTCTCACTGCAACATGACATATCGATATAACTTCTTACCGTCACTCACTGCAACATGACATATCGATATAACTTCTTACCGTCTCTCACTGCAACATGACATATCGATATAACTTCTTACCGTCACTCACTGCAACATGACATATCGATATAACTTCTTACCGTCACTCACTGCAACATGACATATCGATATAACTTCTTACAACATGACATATCGATATAACTTCTTACCGTCTCTCACTGCAACATGACATATCGATATAACTTCTTACCGTCACTCACTGCAACATGACATATCGATATAACTTCTTACCGTCACTCACTGCAATATGACATATCGATTAAACTTCTTACCGTCTCTCACTGCAACATGACATATCGATATAACTTCTTACCGTCACTCACTGCAACATGACATATCGATATAACTTCTTACCGTCACTCACTGCAACATGACATATCGATATAATTTCTTACCGTCACTCACTCCAATATGACATATCGATATAACTTCTTACCGTCACTCACTGCAACATGACATATCGATATAACTTCTTACCGTCACTCACTGCAACATGACATATCGATATAACTTCTTACCGTCACTCACTGCAATATGACATATCGATATAACTTCTTACCGTCACTCACTGCAATATGACATATCGATATAACTTCTTACCGTCACTCACTGCAATATGACATATCGATATAACTTCTTACCGTCACTCACTGCAATATGACATATCGATATAACTTCTTACCGTCACTCACTGCAATATGACATATCGATATAACTTCTTACCGTCACTCACTGCAATATGACATATCGATATAACTTCTTACCGTCACTCACTGCAATATGACATATCGATGCACTATCTATTCTTGATATGGTGAGAACTTTCGCCCTCATCGAGCATTTGGGAATGGAATGGGTTGCCTGAACAAACCAGGAAAACCAATAACATCATTTAAAAACACTAATAAAAATGCTAGACTAGACTCGGACCACGTTACTAGCTCTAATTCTTATTTTTTTACTATTTGAAAAAAAAAATGTAAGCATTATTGAGCTATTTTAAATTCAAAATCACATCATTTTAAAAACTCAAACTAGTCTGTAACATAAAATATAAATTTTTTAATTGTGCTAAATAGTGCGCCGCTCATGTGTGGTTTCTTACTACCGGATGTTAGCATAGTTTTAGACAGACGTTGGCTGTCAATGAAAAGTAAACATTGATTTGAATCCAACTGACAGTGAACACAAATCTTATCTTATTATCGCCAAGTTATGCAGTCAACCTTGACAGGACACAATATATAAAACATTAAAAAAAAGTTTTTTTACAGTAAGACTAAGTAGAATAATTAATTACAAAAATGCCGATATCGACCCATCAAACCTGTATTTTACATTCTAAACGCCACTCATATTAAGGACTTACGGACATAAGCGTTTTAAATTCCTCTAGAATTTTCTTAAAGCCATATAATTATGATCATATAAACATTAACTTTTTGCGTTGCCAAGACAGTTTAATAGTTAATTTCCTTTTTTTTAAAATAAAACATAGAGAGCTTGACCGATCCATCGCTTGCTTATATTGAATTGCATTGTTCATTTAAAAATTGTCAACGAAACTTTTATCAAACGTTGATTCAAAGTTTTAACAAGAGCATAATACTTTATTTGAATAGTATTTAATAGTACCGGTATATACATAACCATTATTCTGACCCCTTGCCGTGTTAGCTGTTTATATATTCATCCAGTAAGCGCCAGCTTAGGATGCGGAGAGAAATGATGAACATCGGTGACATATTATTATTCCCTTCAAGGATAAAACTCAACAGCCACAGCCCACGCGAGCAGAGACCTCATAGACAAGATATAGTTTTTATCTTATTAGATTATTAAATCAGATATGCTACCATAGATACAGTACTGGGCACTTTAAGAGGCGCTGTCTATTCTACAGCCCACACTAATCTTGGTACAGTTAATCGTAGAGGTAGAAGTCACTGAAATTGAACATATTGGAGTTAAATGGGTGAAACACTTAAAAAGGTTATATAATGATAATTAATATGATATCAGCGCTTTCACTCATGCATGCTTACCCCAAGTCGAACTGGACCATAGCCACATACCACACATTTAAACAGAGAAGCCGAAGTTTCAAAATATATCAAACATATCACCAGGAAAAAAGGTTAAACCAGCAAATCTGTACAAGTTAAAACACATTCACTTTGAAAATAGTAATGATCATGGCTATTGAAACAAAAATGGGCGAAAGGGGGCAGTGCAGTTGCTGAGTAAGCCTGTGCACGAGTTAAGCCCAAGATAGGCTTGTCAATACTAACGAACGCAAGCTAAATGTGTGTTTCGGGGTGGCATGTTGTTTAAATGAACATATTTTTCCCCTCAGAACATGTCAAAGAAGATATTCAAATAACTAATGTACTTCTACGTTTGGATTTGGCTTAGTATATGTACGTAAACATTTTATTCAATTAGATAAACACAAAGATTATAATATACTTTTAAAATGCTTGTGTTTATTATTACTTTTGGTGTTATATAAGTAATTACACATACAACATATATGTACTCAGACCAATCAATATTATACATCATATATATATTTATATATATACAAAAATGATCATGATGCATGCTTACATAAAAACATAATGGTTTCTACTGTCTCCCCAACCCTTAAAGTAGATTACAGAAGGCAACACGACTTTGCCAATCATGTCGCCCGTTGCAAGGGCCGGGTTTCTACGGGACTAACGGTCTAGTTTACACCGTGTAAAACGTACAGGCGCTCCAAGCAATACACTTTGATCACCATCAGGCCAGCTAAGTCGGCGAGATCTGATGGACAATCACTAATGTTTCACGTCGAATTTTTTTTTAACGTTTAGCTGACCATAACGGGCTAGCCAGGCACAGTAGTAGATCGAAGTCGTTGCAATAGAGTCCACTGAGATGTAGAGAAATATTCCTTCACGTTATAAAAGCCCCTCCAATAGAGTACACTGAGATGTAGTGAAATATTCCGTCATGCTATAAAAGCCCCTCAAATAGAGTCCACTGAGATGTAGTGAAATATTCCGTCATGTTATGAAAGCCCCTCAAATAGAGTCCACTGAGATGTAGTGAAATATTCCTTCATGTTATAAAAGCCCCTCCAATAGAGTCCCCTGAGATGTAGTGAAATATTCCGTCATGTTATGAAAGCCTCTCAAATAGAGTCCACTGAGATGTAGTGAAATATTCCTTCATGTTATGAAAGCCCCTCCAATAGAGTCCACTGAGATGTAGTGAAATATTCGTTCATGTCATGAAAGCCCCTCCAAAAGAGTCCACTGAGATGTAGTGAAATATTCGTTCATGTCATGAAAGCCCCTCCAATAGAGTCCACTGAGATGTAGTGAAATATTCGTTCATGTCATGAAAGCCCCTCCGAGGTTGATTCCACACTGTCCGTACTGTCAAACTAAGGCGTAACGTGGGGTGACATCCGAAATCATTCATATAAAGCATTATATAGTCAATTTCTATTCAATGTTAATCTATTCCACGACCGCACACTTCATATCATTAAATACTAAAATGCCACACACATGTAAATTTTTTTTTACTAATGTTTTATCGAAGCACCGTTTTTTTATTTCAAACCCAATACCTTTTTATGTAGAATGGTTGAAATAATATTGTTAGTCTACTCTCTGTGTAAGATAACATAATTATGTTCGGCCGTCTTAAAAAAGGGAATCTATACCCTTCAGTCATTTAAGTTCAAGTAATAATTTACACATACTATAGTGCGCATATGTTATCTTTTATTTTTCGCATATCTTATATCGACAGATTTTGAGACTTTTGCTAAAGCATCCCTCGTGTGCAACTGTCATGGAGACCGATGCATACCTGGTGGTACTTGTAATCCAAATGTTCATTGCAAAAAAGGGTACTTTGGATATGCTTGCGAGTACAGTACGTTATTTTATGTATTATATTACAGTGTATATTGTTTTCAGTATAACCATTTACGAATTATACTTTTCTTAATATTATAAAGATTGTTTTGCTCATTTTGAAGATAGTTACGCTATTTGTATATTCCTTTAACTTATCTTTATTAGGCAACGTATTCGATTACGAAAGGTCTACACTTCCTGAGCTCGCTGATGACAGCCACGATACGTGTGTGACTGGACAGACGAATATATCAATAACATTCATGTATACAAGAGTACGATTTTTGCGATTAAGAGTTATGGACTATAGTAAGTACCTTCAATAAATTTCGCATTATCACTTTACATCTATGTATCGATTAAAATACAACAATTTTCAAAAATTAATCAACACATATCTAATATGTAACTGAATTAATTTTAAATTTTGTCCTGATTAAGTGTTCCACTCTGATATAACCTTTAAAGCTATAATGTTTCCAACACCAAAAAAAACCTGTAAATTATTAATTTTCTGTATTTTATTTTCCAGGAAACTATACAACTTTAAAATTTCACTTTAGTACAAAAGACTCGTGTAAGACGTGTGACGGACATTATTTTTTACCTGAAGTAAATGTCGTTGACTACTATTGTAACTGTCTGGTGAAAGCAAATGGTTTACTTATTACTAACAACCAGGAAATCCCGATCTGTCACATAGAAGTCAGTCACGGTAAGCAATTCATACTTTAAAAGATATATTTAATAACATATATATATATACATATATATACATATATATATATATATATATATATATATATATATATATATATATTCTCATGGTTAATCATATATTGCTGAAAATCGTATTTTATAAAATGAGTAAATAAAGATAATAAGGAAAATAGAAAAAAAAATATATTATATTTGTTTGAGAAAGTAAAATGAATTGGCAGTTGTTATGAAATTTAAAAAAAAAGATATGTAGTTTATTAATTTGTAATTACATTACTTACAATATTGTTGTTCATGTAATATCATGCCTTAAACCTTGCATTGTCACCACCACCTTTTAAACTTTAGGCAGGTCAAATGCTACCCAATTTCTCTCTACCTAAGACCAGTTAGCAGTTTGAAAGTTATTTTTTGTAAAACTATATATGATTTTTCCACATGTCTATTCATTGTTTCCCATATATTTCCCTTTCGTGATTTCCTGTTTATCTCTGGTCTAGGTAGACTAGTCTGGTTTCTTTATCTTTATGATTCATTGTATCCCTGTATTTGAGTGCTACTTTTAAACATGCATTGTTTGTTTTAAGGTTTAACTGTTTCTATTTTGGACATTTTTTTAATATCCTGAAAGCGTATAGAAGAAATAATTTCAATAGTTTTAAATATTTTCTGTCCTACTATCGGTGGATTATTCCATATAGGTTATTATATAAACTAGGTAAATATTGATTATGGTTTATTATTGATATTTGAATAATGACGTGTAAGGTCATTGGAAGGGTCAATCCATTAGTTATACTTGAGGCTGATTGAAAGAAATTGTGTCACCAGTAATGCCATCATGGGAAGTCTGGCGGCTAACGGACAATGAATGCGTCTAGGATGGCATACAAGAATACGGCGATCAAGAGAGCGTTCATTATGTGTCCAGAAAGACAACGAGTAAATAATGCCTAAAGCTAACTTTGCATTTGAGAACCTTTTTAAAATGATTTTCGCCCTTGATGTTTCGTTGAATGTTTGTGCAATTTGTAAAAAAAAAAAATTATGGCGTTTTTACTTTGTCAACAATGATTGTTGTGTAATATTTCAATATTTTTTATTCTAACTTTTCATCAATGTCTTGTTTTGTGATTTTTAAATATTAATATAGTATGTACTGTTTTGCCAAATGGATTATTATTGTTTTGTTTTTTTGTTTTTTACGAATATGATTGTGTCTAGCTGTATTATCATAAGCGATATATATTGTCAAAAATAAAAAGACAAATACGGTCGAGCCTTCCGGATCTTTTATCCAGCCGTGACGATTTTGTTTTTTGTGACGTGATGTTTAGGGTGGGATAAAAAGGTGGTCCTGTCTGAGCCAGTCACCCCGATAACGCGTGCCGCATTACAAACATTACGGTCTCTACAGTGCATATACTTCACCTCCCAATCTGTGGAATTCCTCTGGCTTGCTAATATACACGCCCGGTAGCACAAATTGTAGAGTACATGCATAGATATCCAGGGATCATGACTTGGCTGAGAGGGTCTGTTGCGCTTATAGCTTCCTTACCACCCAGTCCTGGATCTTCTCGGCAGTGCATTGATCCCCAGACGTACAACTAGAGCAGTCCTCTATGTGTTAGCCAAACGGTGTACTTTTAAAGGAAGCGTATTTGTGGTTTTTACCAACCAGCTTTTAAGCTCTTGTTTTAAAAAACAAAAACAACAACAACAAGCAAATATAAAACATTATTACAAAGTAAAAGATTACCACAAATTGTATTTTTCACTCACTGGCACATCAGCCTTTATCATGGACGGCATGACGTTTATTTTCATTCTGGTCACTATCTTGGTGAGCAAGCATCTTCTTATTGATTCACACACCACTTTGCCGCCTAAATAATACTTGAAAAGTACATTCTATACTATTGCCGAGATATTGAAATTGGTTTGGCTTTGTTATCTCCATTCAATTAGCGTTACTATTTTATGATTTCTCAGTCTTCGGGTTATTTGCAGAGTTTCTTTTAATTGTAGAAACTTTTTTTGGGAATGAGAGAACATTTTTGAATTACTGCAGTTCATTCGACGATTATATCGTCTGCTTAAATGGAATCTAGTTGAGACGCTATAGAGGCTACTTTTTAGATATACGTTAATTGTGTCATTTATAACTTATTATATGCACTGAAGAAAGTATATACAATAGGGATCTCCTCTATCGAGTAAACCAAAAAAAAAAACAATTAAGATAATTATAATTGTATTGTTGTTGTTTTTCTGAAAGTGATACAGTTTACGCTATTTTATTTCAAATATTTTTTATTTACAGGAAGACTTTTGGTATTTGAAGGTACTGTAGACGCACCAGAAGAACATGATGAAGAAGTCTACAGCTCAGAAGGACTTTTCGACAGAGAAACAGATATGGATATTCATACATGTTATTTAGGACCTGAAGAAACGACCGAGTCTGAAGTAGTGGTTAATTTTAATACACGCATACCACTTTTAAGTATTTTGGAAGTGTTTGATATACCAAGTAAGTTTAATTGACAAATACTTTAATGCCAACATTATGTTATGCTCTAGGAGAATATGTTTTTTAATTGACCCTGCAGTGGCGTAGCTATGGGAGGGGGAGGGGGGTCCATATTCATAAGTTCCTCCCGGGCCCCTACTTTAGGGGGGCCCTAAGGCGTGCTCAAATTATTTTTTTCTTATGTCATAATGTCGAATGTCAAAATGCAAGGGGCCCCTAAAGAGGCCAAGCCCCTCGGGCCCCCAAATCTCTTGCAACGGTACTGTGAGCCTGATAGTCATAGACAACGGTACTGTGAGCCTGGTAGTCATATACAACGGTACTGTAAGCCTGGTAGTCATAGACAACGGTACTGTGAGCCTGGTAGTCATAGACAACGATACTGTGAGCCTGGTAGTCATAGACAACGTTACTGTGAGCCTGGTAGTCATAGACAACGGTACTGTGAGCCTGGTAGTCATAGACAACGGTACTGTGAGCCTGGTAGTCATAGACAACGGTACTGTGAGCCTGATAGTCATAGACAACGGTACTGTGAGCCTGGTAGTCATAGACAACGGTACTGTGAGCCTGATAGTCATAGACAACGGTACTGTGAGCCTGGTAGTCATAAACAATTCTCAAAAAAAGTCAGTCCGCGGGAAACATTACTCAGGCAATTAATAATCAAATGATAAAGTTTAGTTGGTGGTCTTGCAACACACAATTACCCAACCATGAAAAAGTTCAATACCGAAATCATTTAATGATTTGGTTATGTCATTAATATGAAAGGTTTCAAAAAAGGAAAACTCCACACTCGAGCAATCAAAAGGAATGTTGAGATTTGTGTACACAAAGTTTTATTATTTGCATTCTGTCCCCGAATGCATTTAAATTAAGAACATATGATATCATAATGTTTATACAGACATTTGGATTAATCTGAAATAATCTGCAACGGAACATCTTGTATGTATTCAATTTATTAAAAATGAACAATAAAAGCACGTAATATATTTATATAAACGTATTCGAGTAGAGAATATTTGTACTAAGAGAACTTGGAAACACAATGCTGCTTTACACAAGCATTTATCGTGAACGTCAAAACAAGATTAAACGTTAAAGTTTTGATTGTATTGTGCTCAGGGTTTCGTTGTTGTTTTTTTAATAAGAGATAAATTCGGTTTCTAGAGACCAAGTGTGATGACTCGGGATAGTGTGGCCAGTACGCCAGTACGCTGGCCAGACGTTACTGTCTTGCTCACACGATATAACCTCACCTCATTAAGTAATTATATAAGTCGAACGGTTATTTCCGGTATTAACGTGGTTAGTTTACATAGTCACACTTGCATATAGGGATAATATAGTGTCCACAACACATCAATTATATCCAAGGACATAAACGACATGGACAGGAATAATATATCAGCACAACTTCACAATACAGTAATTCCAAGTGAACAATTTATGTAAATAATCCAATATGGAATAACGTCATGTAACATTTTAAGAAGAAGTATCCAGTCCTCGAATAACATAAAACCTGCCCCTTATATCTGTCCACTGGTTAGTCTAAAATGGCGACCCAGTGCAAAACGCCAACCATTGGGAAAACGTCTACATAGTTGTCTACCCAAAAGTCAGTCCAACCATTGGTCAAGAGGCATGGCCAGTGTCAAAGGGATTAGTCCTAACACCTGGACTAACCAGAAGGGGTGGGGGTACGAGAGAAGGAGAGAGAGTTGGTCTGTCACCACATTTACTATTTTCCACAACTTTGTACATCTCGTGTTTTACACAAAGGACCCTAAACTTCATGGCATGTGACTCGCACGAACGTACAATAGGCCCAATTCGTTATCTCACTGAAAGACCAGTGGCTACGATAGCCAATCCTGTTAGAAACAATAGATGATAATGGTGGGCGGGGAGACGTTAGTGACGATTAAGATAGATTATCTATTTGCGTCCTGGTCTGACCTAGCGATTGAGAGAGAGGGTATGGTGTGGGGTAATGGGGTGGGGGGATAGGTGTGTAGGGGACACGATTTATCCCAAACACGCACATTACTAAGACACTTATGTGTAGCTTCTTTACTATTCACTAAACTTTGCATAAGAAATTCCACATCATGACACCAAGGTTGAAGCTGCTAAAACATTTTTTTTGCTATCATAAAAATTATGTCCACTATACCTAAATAATGTTCTTAGGGGTAGGTTTTCAATGAGGATATATGTGGCATGTGGCTTTGGCGTGGGCTAATACATTTTTAAAAAGTAATGTTCTACGAGTATTACAAAAAAATCAATATACAAAATATTTTTAGATTGGACAAATTGTACAATGCTTAAACTTTAAATGAATCAAACCGAAATGTCCAGAAAGTTATAAAAAATAATTTAAAAATAAATAAAAAACTTTGAGATGTAATATTTCAAATAACCATTTAATGTTTCTATAAAATAAGCCATTAAATGTACTTTACTACTAAACGGTACTAAACGAATAATTAACTTTAGTTTTAATTATATTTTCAACATACATTTAAAATTTAGATTAAGTGCTAAAAAAATTATGTCTATAAAATGCAAACCAATACAAATTTTAAAAAAAAAAACACAAAGAAGGCATATGCTGAAGCAAAAAGTTCCATGTTGCATTGAGTATAAAGAGGCACTGAAGAAATATAGAGTTTTATTCCAATGTACATAAACAAAATGGAGTCAAATCAATGGATGTACGGAGGCGACTGTAATTATGATATAAATGAGGACAATTCGGATCTCGCAACGAAATTACAAATCTATTAAAGCTGCATACATAGTGTCCAACAATACAGCAAGAAATGGAGCGACAACTAGCATTTCTTTTTGAAAGATGTAAGGTATTTTATCACACAAGTTCCCAATGATGTTCTGGGCCTGGGTTATCCCAATAACATAAACATAAAACAACGAGAAGTTAAAACTACAAACAGACCTGATAAAAAAAAAAAACTATAATAAGAAGGTCATGTCATTAGCAGGCACTCTATGGTGGTCTTTAGTTGTAAAAGTAATACAGGAGAGATGGGCTCTTTGCAAATTACCCGACGAGATGAACGAGAAGTGTATATGTTATGATTACAATAACACTGATATCGTAGCACGAGGCACAAGACACAGTTGACCACCCCAATGCGTTGGAATAAGAACTAATCATAAAAGCTGTAATAACAGATATCAAAACAACAATAAAAATGACCTTTATTTTTAAGTGTCGCACATTGGTTCTACAAACTAGGCGCTTAATGAAATGACTCCTTTGTACAATACTTAGATTGTTAATGTCTCTTGAAGCCACGCCCTTCAAAGAAAGCGGTAGCTAGAACTTTGGAAGCTATAAATGTAATTGCATAATAATTGATAACAATATTTCTAAATTAAATATAAAAGTAAAATATACTTTATTATCTTAACACACACATATATATATATATATATATATATATATATATATAATATATATAATATATATATTGTATAAAATAATCAATCACAAGTTATATTTGTAATAGTCATTTTCATAAAAAAAAAACACTTTAATACACTAGTGTTGACGTTTGTAATATCCTGAAATGTTATTATTATGCTCAGGTGAGTATAATTCAGTAGGGAAGGTCAAAGTTGAAGTATTCGCTGATGACGTAATAGGAATCGCAGCGCTTGGGGCCATTGAAGAGAGCGACCTACCAGTCAAAATATGTGTTCTGGACAAGGAAGTTGAGAACGTAACATATCTAATATTGAGGTCTACCAAGAGGTTTGGCGCTTGTGAAATTAAATTGATTGGAGGTGAATGAGCTAATACAATATTAAGTTAGTAAAAGCACATTTTTGGCTTCACTAGAAGTTCATATACCGGTATTATTAGGTTATTACTTGTATTTTGTTTTTAAGAACAACATAAAAAAAAACTTTATGTGGAAAATAATTAAAAAAGCAGTTCTAAGAATTGAATATGATCATTGCATGCATTCTAGTTCGATTATAGTTTAATTATTATAAGTATGATTTGTATATTGCCTTAAAGTAAATCAGTCTACGGCTATTGTCTGGAATAAATTATATCAGCCGCTTTATTTCCATAATAGATCGACGAGGTATCCAACGGAAAACGATTTTCCATCTGCTAGAATGTCTTATAAATTCGTTTTATTTGTATTGCACTTTGTTTTAATTGTTATACAATATAAATAGTTAGATATAATCAAAAGAAATGTATCACCAATAAATATTTTTGCTAAATACAATTAATTGTTCATTGGCCAACTGATATTTTTTTTTATGTCAATGAGGTTATTGTTGCATGAGATATCGCTAAATAATTTTACAAGACGTTTGTGTATTTGTGGATAGTATTAGCGTATTTCTTGGCATATTCTCCTTCTTATTTTATTTGGTACTCTAGTACCCCATTCATGTCCATTGCATTCCTCAGGATTACATCTCAACAAAAATACACTTACCCATCTGTGTCCCTGCACTCTCCCACAATGTTCATCTTGCATTTTTCGAAAAAAACTAACATCCAATCAAAGCACATGTATATACCCACTGTGTGATGCATAATAACTAGGAAACACGAAAAAATCACAGAAAAAGTTGTTAGGATATACCCTTGGGCATTAAAGGGTTAATTGCATTATATTTTACAAGTGAGTTTTCAAAATGCTATGGTTGAGTTATAACGGGATATAATATATTTTATAAATTGTATCTTTCATCTTTTCATTTTCTGTTATAAAAACATGAATAAGCCGGATTATTTGTAGGGAATTTCAGTTTTAGGGAATATTGCAAGGACAACTATAGTGTTTTATTTTGTAGCTCAATATTTCCATGTTTGTGTTCTTATTATTTTTTAAAAATAATGCTACACTCAAAATTTTTTCATTTATGTGGTGAAATATAGAGCTTATAAATAATGAAATGCTACACGGAAGATTTACATTTCACTAGATTGTCCTCGAGGAAAATATGGATTGTCTTGTAATGCGGATTGTCCTGGTAAATGTCATTGGTGCACAGTGGATGGCAGGTGTCTGTCAAGGGCATTAGGTCAGTACTAAGATATAGCAAATACACCAAAGTGATTATATCATTAAACGCTTAAACTTAAACACAAAATAATTCTAACGAAACCGATTTTAATCATAATTCAATTTTCAAGAACGTTTTGTTAAATTGTAAATTAGTTAAGTATACAATACAGACATATACTGTCTCCAAGTAATTAATAATGACCCTTACAAGACAATTATCGATTAAAAGATGCTAATTAAGGCAAAAAAAAAAACAATAAACTTATTTTACTATTGACAATTATTAATAACACTATAAAAGTAATCAATTTATTATTTAATATAATTAAAGATTTATAAAATTTTAGAACCGATGAACCTTATAAAGACCATTATAAAACAATGGGAGAAATACTATGACATGTGTCAATCATTGTAAGACAATGGAAAAATCAATTATTGTAAGACAATGGGAAAAAATAATTTTAGAACCGCTGACAAAATGTATTATCCTTAATTAAAAACCCTTCTGAAACAACACGACAAGACGCCATATTGGTTCAACTGAAGAGCGGGGTCACCTAAGGAGCGGGGTCAACAGAGGAGCGGGTCACTAGGTCAATAGATCACTAGGTCAAAAGGTCACTAGGTCAAAAGGTCACTAGGTCACGACCGGACGTATAACAACACGACAAGATGCCACCTTGGATGACGTCACTTCCGGTAGAGGTCACTTCCGGATCAAAGGTCACTTCCGGGTCAAAGGTCACTTCCGGGTCAAAGGTTAACTGAGGCGTACGCCTTGTGGAGCGGCTCCACCGTACGCCTTAAATAATACCTGAAAACTACATACTATACTACTCTCGTGGAGGCAATGTGAATAATTTGCCAGCAATGCGCTCTACAAGCACTATTATTACTATTATTATTAAATACTTTGTGTGGAATGGAATCTGGGCAGGAAATAAATCTGAACAATAATTGAAAGAAATAAGGAAAAGGCGAATACTAAGAGCCAAACCACAGATAAGAGTATAACTCAATAAACATAAATTGTATAGAAAGTGGGTCTCAAATATAACTAAACAAATAATGAAGTTTTACTCATCTCGGTACAACTGGAAAAATCCTCTTAGTTCAATAATTGTTATATATTCTACAATTGTTACAATTATTTCACAATGATAAAAAAATTTTGCGCGATAACTCAAAAGTTGAATGAGTTATACTTGTTTCAAAAACAATCTTTTTCGTTTATTGTTATGTATAACTCAGATATTTATAATGTAATCATTGCTGAAGTACTAACTAAACTTTCTTTTATCTTGATATTTTAATGTATTAAATAATCCCAGTAGGAGAAAAACACTTTTATTCTAGTAAAGTTGATATAAAAAATATGTATAGTTGGTATTCATTGGGTGCTCCACCTTCAATTTTTTTTGGCCGCATCGTTATCCCTTAATTTATATTTTTTCTTGACGATAAATCAATATAATATTTTTTTTTTTTTTTTAAATTAAATGCAATGTAATGATCAATATTTACTTGCTATTGCATACGTCTGTATTTGTCATGTAGAAAATACCTTCATTTCAACGTTTTGGTTAATATCATGTGAATTTTTTAAAAAAGTATTATATCGTATTGGTCGTTTGAAATGCAAAGGTCAAAAATTCATGAGTATAAATGGTATACACAACTGAGAGCAGGCACTAACATGATGTAATCTAAAGTTTAATTGTAGAGAATATTTTATGTGGTAAAACTTGTTTTCAATGCTTGTAATACAAATATAATAAAATATGGTATAGCATGTTTATTTCCATTCTACTGTGTATCGTTATTTTATAGAAATGTTATATTATACCTTCTATTTAGGGATTGTTTATATGCTGTAGGTTGAAATATCCCCTTAAATTTACGACAAAAAAGCATATGACTATTTAATATAAGCATAAAATAGGGTTTCACAAATTAATAGTGGTAACATAAGCAGTTGTTTTGTTTTTTAAATATTAGCTAAAATTGTAATAGTTAAGCTTACGGTAAATAGTTTGTATACAACGTTATCATAAAATTACCATCGTATAGCTCTAAAATTATTTTATTATTTTTCTTTCTACAGATTGTGGTGATAGTTGCATTGATGGTCTTTGTGATGAAGAGGGAACGTGTCACTATGGTTGTGTAGCAGGGTATTATGGTATTTCCTGCAAAAATAGTAAGCCTATTTCAATATTTATTATGTTCTGCCATTCCTTAAACAATGTCTTAAGTCGTAAAATAGAAATTAAAGTAGAGAACTGTATGCCTATACTTGATGTAATGTTAGCTGCACTATGATTGATTTTCAAATGCATGTCGAAATTTCAAACAGAATGTAATGAAAACTGTGGAGAAGATAAAAGTTGTGACAAAAATGGAACTTGTGTTCACGGCTGTCGCGCAGGCTACTTCGGAATTGACTGCTTGTCCGGTAAGCAAAAGATGTTATATTGTTTGCGTTACATTTAATTTGTCTTTAAAAGGTGAAAGCATAAACATAGTTATACTATATTCTTATCTAACACTATTTCTGAAAGGCTTCAATAGAGTTCCCTATAAGGCTAAATATTTGATATATAATAATAATTTTATTAATATTAAATATAATTATAAGTTGTTAGGTTTACCAATAACTTAAATTTCGTTTTTCCCAGTGGCTTCAAATTCTGCTGTTCCATTTTAATTCTGTTTCGTCAAAGTTTCTCTTCCTTTTGATCTGGCATTTCATTTGCACACATTAAGGACACTCCTTGACTTTTCTATTCTCGTTGCTCTGGAGTCTCACTTTTTTCTAGGTCTCTTTGATTCAGGGGTAGTGGAAAACAACCTAATGATTAAAATAAAAAAAAACATAAGAATCACTTTAAGAAAAAAAACATAAAAACATATAGGCCTACAATTAAAAAATAATTCCACCCAACACTCATTTTACATTTTAAACTGATGAGGTGTTTTTTTAAAGTCCCTGGCGACGCCCATTGAAAAATTAAATCTGCCTAATAAGCTACAGATATTATTGCATCGTTGGGCAGCTTCAGTTGCTTCATCACCAACAAAATAAATGAAGAAACTTGGGCTACTCATTTAGCATTGGTAGGAGTGAACCGGCATTGTAATATATTTGACCCTTTACTTTAAAGGCTGTCATGAAATTGGCAGATTCTACATTTGCCCAAAGGGAGTCATTTGGAAGCAAGAATTATACTAATATGTTTTTAAAATGTCTAGATTCAGGTAAGAATATAGAGGTTCTAGTGGTTGGCCAATAATGGGCCAAAATACCCCCCCCCCCCCCACAAACAGCAAGCAAATACCTGGCAATTCATTCCTCACCTATTTGCCTGACAGTATTGACAAACAATATCCATTGATACTATGTGTACATCAGGTTGTAATGATAATTAATTTTACAATCATAACTAAATGCTTCTAATTTAATGTCATTAGAGCTTGACTCGACCTCAACTTTGCCATCCTAATTCTGCTATGCCTAAGTTTCTCTTCCATTTGTTCTGGAGTTTCATTTGCATGCCTCTAAGTTACAGATTTTCTTTGCCTTTTCTGGTCCATTTGTTCCGGAGTATAATTTCTTTTAGGTCTCTTTGAATCGGGGGTAGTGGTAGACATTCTAATGAAATAAATAAAAAATTATAAGAATCATTTTAAGAATAAATGTATAACCATATATAGTTTAAAAAATTAACAATTTGAAAAAATTATAAGTTGACATAGTTCAGAGCAGCCCTAACTAACCTGGAAGTAAAGGGAAAAAAATATGATAATAACGAATACTAAAAAATTTACTGTGGTTGTAGAAGCCGAGGAAATTCAGTCAAAACCATTCAAAAGAAGATACTAATAAAATGTAAAACATATATATTTTTTTACTTACTGAGTGGTATTAGTATTAGCCAAAGAAAATTGAAAGAAACAGCAGTGGCGAGGGTATAAAGTTGGCACTAAAAGTGCGTTAATAATGAATACTAAAAAATGTATGCAGAGGAAATTTAGTCAAAACCACTCAAAAGAAGATATTAACCCTTCCGTACCGACCTACTTCTATCTATGCTGCCTTCAGTTACGCTATATACGCGCCCGGGACTGTAAGGGTTAATAAAGTATAAAAATATATAGGCCTATATATTTTTTTACTTACTGAGAGGTATTAGCCAAATAAAATTGAAAGAAATAGCAGCAGTGAAGGTATAAAGTTGACACCTAAAACCTGGAAGTAAGGGAAAAAATGAGATAATAATGAAAACAAAATAATGTACTGTGGTCGTAGCCGCCGAGTAAAAAAGTGAAAACTATTAAAATGAAACCTACAATCAAATAAAAATAAAACAATTATAAGTTCAAATAGTATAGACCTACCCTAACTAACCTGGAAGTAAAGTTTAGTAAAGGGAAAAACTGAGATAATAATACTAAAAAATGTACGCCGAGGAAATGTAGCCAACACCATTCAAAAGAAGATATTAATAAAGTGTAAAAATATAAATATTTTGTTACTTACGGAGAGGTATTAGCCAAATCAAATTGAAAGAAATAGCAGTGGCGCAGTGGTATAAAGTTGGCAACTAAAACCTAGAAGTAAAGGGGGATAAAAAGTGAAATGATAATGAATAGGCCTACAAAAATATGTACTGTGAGACTGTGTGAAAAAAAATATTAAGATATTAACACGTAAAATAAACTAAAAATAAAAATAAAACAAAGTCAATTATAAAGCAAGCCACTAAAGACTAAATTTCACTAAATGTATAGAATAGGCCTTCCGGCCGCCTGCCCAATAAATAAGAGCCCACATTCATTGATGATAATGATAGGTAAATATAGCGTAGGCATAGGCCTGTAAGAATTTTGTAGGCTATAAGCTATAACTTGCTATAAGTGAATATTAGTAGCCCATAAATGAGATAATAATTAATTGGCCTGCCCAATTATATAAATATAAGATAGGCCTGTCTTATATAATAGCCCAGATTAATTAGGCCTACATTCAATTTCTAAGATATCTAAAGTTATCTATTTTCGATACCCATATCATATATTACTATCCTAAGACTATACTTTGAATTAAAAATGTAGCCTACTGTGGTCGTACTGGTAGACGCCGAGGAAAACAATTAAAACAAAGATAATATTAATATGTAAAATATAATAATAATATTTTTTTTACTTACTGAAAGTGAAAGGTATTAAAAGTTGGTCAACGTGCTCTACAATGAGACGAAGCTTAAATAAAGTGACCGGAAATTGGAATGATTTAATTAATGGCTTGCCAGATAGTAGTAAATATCAAGCCAAACTGAATTGGATGCATTTAATTGACAAAGTTATTACAACAAAACTTAAAAAACAATATTAATTTATTGTCCGATATTATTGAACAAAATAAATTAAAAAATGAATCTTTTGTAATCATTATATTATTATTATATACATTTTGACGAATATTATTCAGGACTATTATTAGACACTATATAGGCCTAGATAGGTCAGTGACACACGTGCTTTCAAATTGACCAATGGGGATCCTCGGGGGGCTTAACACTGTCTTTTTATATATATAGATATAGTATACACAAATACTCCCTGCGCCCAAATTAAATGTAAATAAAACAATGTATTCACCAACTAGCAAGACAATGTCAAACACACTAGAGAAAATATTGTTACATTATATACAAAAATAACATCATAATTATATTATTATGTTTATCAACATTTATCAAATTCAACAGACTGCAGTGAAAATTGTGATAAAGATCAAAGCTGTGAAAAGATTAATGGAACGTGTACACACGGCTGTCGCGCTGGCTACTTCGGAAATAACTGCTCGGACAGTAAGTAGAATTTTTATTTGTATGCATAACACTGTTTAAAGTAAAAAAAACAACAACTCTTTTTTAATATTATATAAATATATACATAAGAGGCCGAAGAAAATTCGGTAAATGGCCTCTTTTGTCGTATTTTTTTTAGCCGAAGCAAAAAAAAATAAACTTCGGTTTGCTTTCAGTTTCGGCCGAATATCTATTTTAAATTAAAAAAAAATTAGACTGCAAAGCTAACGCTGCATCTATTTCTCATCTTTTTTTATAATTTCACATAGTTAAACTTGTGAGAATTAATCTGTTAGAAGTATATTACATGTTCTATGGTTTACTAAAATAGATAATCCATGAACTCGTTAATATTACACACAAATGTGCAGTTTTTTTTTAAATTTTTTTTCTTCTGGCAATCTCGGTGTGTTTTTTGGTTTCGGCCAAAGGTGTAGGTAAACTTTCGGTTCTTGCTTCGGTTTCTGGTTTTGTTTCGGCTAAATAATAATTAATAACTTTTGATATGGTTTCGTTTTCGGCCGAAACCATAGATTAGTTTTGGTCAACCTCTAATGTATTTAAACAATTTCACTTAAAGTCTAATTACATTTTTACTATTTACTTATAATTTAGCCCAAAGTATAATCTCGGATAATGAAGTCAAAAGTTACATTATCCTAAATTTAAAACAAGTGGTCAGTATGCAAAATGTAAATCATATATAAACTTAAATAATTGAAAACTAGCTATATAATATTTTTTATAACAAGTTATACATAAACTACTTCTCAGGAAAATATTATCAGCTTGGTAAGCTATTAAAGGTGACATGCTAAAGTGAAATAAAAAATTAATTAGACTTATCGTTCCTGTAAATGCTCAAATGTATAAATATTGGTTAAAATGGTTTAATATTCATGTCTTTTTCGGTAACATTGATTTTATTGTTATTGTTTTGTCTGTTGTTTTTTTTTCATACATACAATAGAATTTGCAATTTCATTAACGTGGTGTCTTGGTTTTAAACAGCCTGCAGTCAAAACTGTGCAAAAGATGAAAGCTGTGACCGAAACGGAACTTGTAAACACGGCTGCGACCCAGGCTTTCATGGATTAAACTGCTCGTTAAGTAAGTGTGATGGGTGTATTAAATTATAACTAGTTTGCTTGAACTGAATCAGGAAACATACGAAAACGAATTTGATAAAGCTGTTGGATAATCTAATAATCTGTGTTGATATGACAATGCACGTAGACCATATAGTCTATGAGCAATAAGCAATAAAAAAAAACGTTGATTATCATAATATATTATAAAAGATATAAAGTATCTTGAGTATTAAATAATTCACTATTTACAACTGGCAGAACATGCTTTATGTTTTATACATAAATGCCATCAAACTTCAAATAGTAAAGTCATTAAAATAAGCCATATAAGACATTATAAGGTCAATAACTGTACATTATGTATTTCCAATATGTGCTACTTTTGTCTTTTAATTTACCTCTTACTACAACTTTTAGTTACTCTAAAATAATGTTTTGTCATACTTCCACTCGCAAATTTCTCTATCTTGTAAACATATTGTTGACACTTTTATTTTTTAGTACAAAATTGTATTTTCTTTTCTCATCTATTTAAAGCTCTCGACACTTGTAACGTTTTTCTATTAGATACAAGAAATATAAAGAAACAAACATATTTGAAGATTTTAAAACAAAAGAATGTTCTAAATTATAAATGATTGTATATGAATATTGTGGCGTATTTTTGGGCAAGATTAACGTCACACGCAACTAAGAAAGGTTTTAAATGTAATCCGCTCTTATAAGATACTATAATCATATATCATCTGTACGTACAAAGAACTTACACTATGTGCCACTATTGAATGTCTGATTGGAGTGAAAATGAGTCTTCCTTTCTCTCTCCTACATTAAACACAGAAAGGTGGGGGGAGCCAGTAGAAACCTATTCTTTTTTATTTGTTCACGTATCATGATCATTTTTCATATATATATAGTACAAACAAGCCCGAGTAAGTATACAAAAAAAAAAATATTTTCTGATAGTAGCGATTGAAATGGCGGCCATTTTGGATTTTTTAGTTAACGATTTACCACGCACAATAAAATGTATCAACTTGATTATTTATCAAGATAATGTATTGCTACATGGCGGAAATATTTATAAGCTATATTTCTATGAAATTAGCAGATGCATTTTGGTTTAAATGATAAATAAAATTAATATGAATTTTTTAGTAGGACATAGGAAAAAAAATAATTTAATTGCTTAAAATTTTAATTAACAATTTAATTTAAGGAAAAGTATAACTTGTATCAAAAATTCATCTGGTAACTTTGACTATATACATGTAATAAATGTATGCACAAATTTCATAACGATTGGTTCATAAATAAAGAAGTTAATACAAAAAGAAGAAGAAATAATAGTATTTTGAGAAAAAACGAAAAAACTGACAATCCTAGGGAAAAAAATAATTTGGGAGTAAAATTGAAAAATTCACTTCTTTCAACTATTTCTCAATGGTTTGTTGCAAGATTTTTTCCCCATAAAGACAAGATGTTAACCTTTAATTTCATGTATATTAATATATAATTAAACTCATTTTTTACATTACTGTAGTGCAAACATGTTAAAAAAAATAAAATACAATTCTGATGTATACCCATTACAAATACAATTTTTAAATTTAAATAATGTTACTAAAATTTCCAAACGTAATGTTTTAGATCCAGGAATAATTAAAGTATACAACTTAGGCAAAAGCATAAAAAAATGATTTTTCTGACATTTAGATCAATTTCACTGCCGTCCCTACCCTTAATGTATTTTGCATCGCAATGAATTTTATTTACATTATATATGTATATTTTTGCATGCCTATAAGTATATTACTTATTATCATATGACTAGTCATTGATATTATTTTCCATTCATGTATTCATTCATTGTTACTATGCCTACTTTTATGCATACCATTCTAAATGCTATAACACGTGTGTGCTTCTCGCCCCCCTCTCCCTGTACCAAGGACGATCGGGTAACAAGTCAAGGTCATATGTGACGCAATCATCCTTGAGCCACCATCCCTGGCTTTCGCTTCCCTACCCCGTCCCTTCTTTAACTTCTTACGTCCTCGACCAACGAGAAAATATAGCATGTATACGAATATAGACTTCTAAGGGTGTTTCCCCTGGTCGGAACCCTTTTGTGGCTTGGACACAGGCGCCGCTCGGAAGATAAGAATTACCTTGGACTCCAAGTTGGAGGGCTGACCGCCTCTTTGCCTTTCCCTCCCCCTCACTCACCATCCCCCCCTTCCCGCCCCTCCCTTGCGTCCCTACTCCTGTCGATCAGACTGGTGTACATCTACCCCCCCCCCCACCCAACGTACGATAGTTGTGACCCAATGCTAATCAAATGTTGAAGACAACAGAGAGATCGACCAATCGTACAAGTGTATAGACATGTCAATCTCACTGCCCCCCCCCCCTCATTCCTCCCTTACATCACGTAATGAAGGCTTGGTCGGAATGTAAGAAATTTTAGTTTTTGGACAAAACAGTCTAGGCTAGGAGGTCGGTTGAAAAATGCGTGCCTTCGGGCCGTTCTTGGCACCTTTTGGCGCCCCGACACTAAATCCATTTTGTATCCTTGCTGTTTGTATTATTGAATTATTGGACTATGTAGTTAGAATATTATGTATGATATATGCAACGATATATACACAGTCTTCATATGAATAATGTTTTCGCTCGTGTTCTCTAGTGACTGTACAATCAATGTTGTGAAGTATATGTGTTAAGTATGGCCAAATCTCTGCATAATTACCTCAGAGGAGCCATGGAATTCTACACACATAAATATAAATTTGATCGCCATTACGTTAATCTCTAGCAAAGTACTCTGGCTCATCCCTTATGACAACACGCAGCCAACAATGATAGAAAGATAATAATTCATATCTTATCTATTTATGCATACCACTCTTATAAGAAGAAAAGTATACACATACAAGCCTGCCTGCCACACAGCGAGACATAATTCAGTCACTTTTACTTAATCATACAGAAGGCATGACACACAGGAGGCTCAGGTGCAAATCTTATCCCAACTTATAAAGTTTACGTGGTGATTAAGTGGTCTAATCACCCCGCCACGTGACAAATATGTTGAAAACATATAGGGATCTAAAAGTATTGTGTTCATTTTAAAATGTTTTATATAATGAGGCAATGTCTATAGACAAGTCCTAAGAATTTATTTTTTTTAAATAATATATCTATACATACGTAAATATTTTTTTTATTTACATGATAAAATATGTAGATTTAAATTGTAATAAATTATTTCAACTTGAAACAGACTGCAACCCATATTGTGGTAAAGATAAAAGCTGTCACATAATACATGGGACTTGCACGCACGGCTGTAATGGTAGCTCCTTCGGAATTAACTGCTCTAACAGTAAGCACAATGCATACATTTTTTTCCGTTACAGAACAATATGTTTTCTTTGAATAGTGTAGACACTGTATAAAAAAGGTTAAGTAAAGATACGCTAATTTCATAAGATAGCATTGTTTCAAAAATATTCGAAATTTGCTTATACTTGTCTTGCATAGAGTGGACACTAAGTTTTAAGGGAAATAAAACAATAAAAAACACGCATTTTATCAACAATTGTACTTTTTTAAAAACAAGTAGGGTGCATCAAACCTGTTGGGTCACCAATGAGAGTTAAATTAAAACTTCAGTATAGTTAACAAAATATTTACTTATAACTTAAGAACGATGAAAAATTGTGAATATGTATTTTTAATATGCCATACAATTATGACATTTTTTAAAATAAATAAACATTTCTTCAAAAAGGATAATCGCGCTATAGATAAGACCATGTTCATTATCAAAAATTTAAAAAAATCAGCACCTTTATGTTAAAAAAGAAGTAACATAAGTTATATAATACATAAGGTATACCATTCCGACCAAACTGAGCATAGGGTGGCTGAAAGAGTGTTCACTAGTTTCTGTGGCCACGGCATACGAGGGGATGTGCGGCCAGCACAATGCCCAGCCGCCTTTACTTTACCCCAACTAATGCCAGGTACCCATCAGAGCTGGGTAGGCTCAGGGGCACCCTCAAATACCGAGAAAAAATCCTAGCCTGCACCAGAATTCGAACCCAAAACCTTCGGACCGCCAGTCGAACGCGCTGCCGCTTGGCCAACGTGACCCATACATAAATTAATTTACAGCCAAAGTTACCAGGCTTGTACGCTCTAAAACGTGCCATGATGTATTTAGATCAAATAGATAGTTCCTCGAGCTGAAGCACATTTATTTCTGGAAATGTCAAAATGTTTTAATAGTGTGTTTAAAAAAATATTATCCATTTCCTTTTATCGAACAATGATTATATTATTAATATTATTATTATTATTATTGTGTCTTTATGTTTGAACATATTATTATTTTTTTTGTTTATTGACTTGTCTTTATTTTTAACAGGTTGCAGTCAAAATTGTGCGGGTGATAAAAGTTGTTACTCAAATACCACGTGTAAATTAGGTTGTCGCCCAGGCTTGTACGGACATAACTGCACGTACAGTAAGCATATATTGTTTGTGAAGAATAAAGTGAACTTTGCTTTCACTTTTATAAGAACAATATAATATGATGTTTAATACAGAAAAACACACGAACAAATATTTATATATATATATATAATACACATATACATGTTCAATTCCCCCGCGTTGCCCAGGGAAAAATAAAAGCTGCTGTTTTTACTTTACCGCAACTAAAATCAGGTTTATTATTGTACTGGCCACACAATCACCTGTAAGGCCCTGGCCACATAACTGGATATATTATGTTTCACCGGTCCCATGGTTTAATCTGGTCCCACGGAATACTTTTACTTTTTACTTTTACTTTTAGTCTAATAATAAAAAAAGAAAGTATCTTTATTTTTTATTGAAAACATTTAAGAAAGGAATTTAATATACATAATGATTGATGTGGTTTAAAACAATGGTATATAATGATTGATGTGGTTTAAAACAATGGTATATAATGATTGATGTGGTTTAAAACAATGGTATATAATGATTGATGTGGTTTAAAACAATGGTATATCTTTCTATTTAACACAAAGTTTCGACTATCCCTTGCTCAAACACCCGTCTCCAGCATGCGATTTAAATATATCTATTATACTATACTGAATTATTTTACTTATCGATATATTGGCCTATATAAACCCAGTTAGGATATGTTGCAGATAAAGGAACAAGAAATTCTATTTTCGCCTGTATAATTACTTTATCAAAAATGGATTTTATGATATATATATAATTTTTTTTTGGTGGGGGGGATAAATTACCTTTTTAATTTTTGGTTGGGTCTTGTTCATGAATGAAATTTGTTTCTTTATCTGTAACACTTTTAGTTGTTTTCAGTTGTCTGCATAACAAAGCGCTGATAGAATTTTAATTAAACATTTTTAAGTGACAATTTTTGCGACATCTCTCCCGGTCTCCATTTTGTTTGTGTTGTCTTCATTTATGACCACCATATTGTTTTTCGGTTGGCTGTTCATCTCTCAAAAAGAAAAAAAAGCGTCAAAACTTCGTTCTATACTAAATAATTATTGCTACAAATCTAAACAAGAAACTTTTTAGCTTGTTGAAATTCAATGACATTTGTGAACATTAATTTGTCATATTGCTCTAATGTTTCCTTCAAAAAGAACTTAAAAACTCATTGTTTCAATGTTTACTTTGAATAACATTTAACATGCTTTGGAAATTGACTGTCTTACTTATGGGTTGTGTCGGTTAATGCTACATTTATTTGTTTTGTCTTTTTTTAATCATCAATTTAGCTCTGTCATCTGGCCTAGGGTAATATCCGTATTCTTAGTTGTATGTTAAACACGCTCTGAGCTTGCATTATGTTTGTTGCCAGCACTATACAAATATTATTATTAGTATTATTATATAATGATAGCGATATTATACTTTAATCTCTCATTCGATTCTATAGAATGCAGACCCACCTGTTCACACAACGGTAGCTGTATTTCATATAGACAATGTTTACACGGCTGTAATCCAGGATACTATGGCACTGATTGTGCTAGGGGTATATATTTTATATTTTATTCCATTCATTAGCCTTGATTCGAATAAACTGTACATTTAACCGCTACATTGTTAACACACAAGTAAAGAAACATTTAATTTGAACAACATATTCTTTTAAGATTGACTTATTGGTAAAGTTTGTCAATTCTAGAAGAATATAATATATTATTTTTTTTGCGCTTTCTTACATACTTTTATCGATAAATGATTGGATGTCAGAAATTATATGCAATGAACGAGGTGGAGGAGTGGTCATCTAAACAAAAAACATCATCGGTTACTAGTTAAGAATGATAAAAAAAAGAAACCTACCAAATTAAAATATGAAATATATTTAAAATATTTGTAAAAAGATCTAGGAAGTAGTGATCTGGTATTTTTATATAGTGCTGCTCTACACCTTAATTAAGGCACTCCTGCTCCCGGTCTAATTGTCTCATTGTCTCAACACATATCAATTGCCAAGAAGACTAGATGGACTTTAAAATGGTCGCTCCCACAACCCGCCTTTTATTAGCAATTAAAACCATGTAATGTTTCACTAAGCCATTCCCTACTCTCTATTTAGTAGATATATCTTTCTAGATTACACTATCTGGATCTCAATGATTTCCAAGATGCTATCTGATTTATGTAATTGCCACACTGACAAAATTAAGAAAACTACATCTTCGAAGGCTGGCATCATCTTTTGGACTCTAAATGCATGGTCATTAACGCCTTGGCTCGCATGACCGCACCAGAGGTTGACGAATTATATCCGTACAACACAGAGCTATAGTGAATTGCGAAATGTTGTGAAAAAATATTATTTTTTTTTAATAGAAACGTATGAAATGATTTTGAGATTAGGTTTTTCCACTGTTTCAAACAAGTACCATTTAAGGTATTTGTTTCCTGTATCATTCTTTCAGCCTGCAGTCGATATTGTGGCAATGATGGAAGTTGTGATAAAAACGCAATTTGTTTGTACGGATGTGTAGCAGGATACTTTGGACCCAAATGCGTTCACGGTATGTATATCATAGGATATTACATCACAAAAATGTTCTGTTCTGCCATAATGAATTTATAGTTGAAAAATATATTTCTATATCATATGTACAAGGTGCGATTTAATAGACATGTTTCAATAACGATTGCAATAGACAATGTAAATAAATCGTATTTTATTATGAAATATAGTCCAGCGGGTCTATCCAGTTATTACAGCGATAGCAAAATATGAACATGTCAATGTCATGTTATTTTGAGCTACAGTCAATATTATGTATTAGAGGTGTCAAAAATCAATGTATCGATTTTGAAAGTTTCTAATTATTTATTAAATTTTTTCTGCTTTTTTTTCTGTGGTAAGTTTTTTTTTTTAATATTTAGAATATTGACAATAATAAAAATGAAGTTATTTTTAAATAAAACTTTTTTTAGACATCAAAACGATAAAATGGGACTAGACATAAACGATGCATGATTTTAGAGATCGGCATAAAACAGGAGAGACAATAAAACTAATAAATGAAAATGTAATCGAAATAATAAAAAAAGAATATAATTTTCTTTCCAATATTTTGATGCCCATATTTAATTTTAATTTAAAAACATTTAAAGAAAATAAAGCGTCAAGGTTTCAGTTGCTCATCATATAAATATATATAAATATATATACATATATATATATATATATATGTTGATGAAAACTTGCTGGGTGAAAATAGTGTGACATTTCCATTGTTTTTTTACATAGTCACGATCTATGAATTCCGAAATGTGTGTGAACAAATTACTTTGATATAAAATGAGATAATTTTGAGGTTAAGTGTTACCACTGTTTCAAACAAGTATGATTTAATGCATTTGTTTCATGTTTACAGCTTGCAGTCCGTATTGTGGCAATGATAGGAGTTGCGATAAAGACGGAATTTGTTTGTACGGGTGTGAACCAGGATACTTTGGACCCAAATGTTTTCACTGTATGTATATTATATGATATTACAGCATAAATATTTTCTGTTCTGCCATAACGAATTTAGAGTTTAAAAATATATTTATATTGTTACGTCCCTGAGTCATATAGTGCGTGATTATCTAAGGAAAGGGTATAGCCACTTGTATGTTTAAGTGTGGTTGGCTTCTATTTGAGAAGCATTGAATTTTCAACTAGTAATTACAATGGCGACAACCTTCAATGTGATTGTTTCTTGATAAAGCTTCGTTGATCTAGTAATTAGGAAGATGATTCAATGAGACCGCGAATCCGCCACTATCTCTAACAGTGAACTATTAAAATATCTCCTTTAATTTAGCAGACGACGACAGTAATAATGTTGAGTAAAAATGAATGACGAATATCCTTCAGTAGTAAAAATCAAACTGGTTTATTAAAGACCAAGTGAACAGCTTTTTATCAAAATTGAGATAAACGTTTATTTTTATAGTAAATAGTGTATTCAGTACCCAAATGCTAATAAAATCATTTATACAAAATATTAAACATAACTTTCAAGTAATTAGTTCAATATTAGCACTTAAATGTGTGTGGGAAAAATCCAAATCTCGTAGCCATTTGATATGGCAAAAAAAGGGAAGTGACGTGAGAAAAAGAATTTTGACAAGGAAAAATGAATACTTTCACGTGTTTTGAACACTGATCTATAAAAGGAATGGATTGCGCCTTCTTAATAAATTGGTCTTTGTATAGATCAGTGGTTTTGAAATTATTTCCACGTGTTTTGAATCTTTTCCCGGTCTTTTTTTTAAAACAAAATGGCTAAATATAGATTTTGTGGGTCGTGTTTTGTTTATTTATTGTCCTTCTAACACGTCACTTCCGTATGAGACTTATACTAATCTCGTCCCTTTGAAAAAAAGATGTTCACTTGGTCTTTAATTCAACAGTATAAATGAGAACTTCTTTTGTGAGTGTAAAATATTTCAACATCAAGATAGTACATTTAAGGCAAGTAACAAATATGTGCGTCTTCACTCCTTGAAGATGGGTGCAGAACTGGGGTGATTTTGCCGTGGACCAATGAAAAGGCCTCGTCTAAAAAAAATATCTTAGTGGCACGGAAGTATTGGAGAGGTGGAGAAGAACGGGGGGGGGGGGAGGGGGGGGAAGTAACCTTCGGCACTCGTCAGAAAAAAAAATAGTTCTAGGCAGATGTAATCTATTAATAGCATCCTGCCCATCATTTCGTTTGTTTTTTAACCAGAGGGGAATAATGAACAATCGTGCTCTGTCAATAGCATAAATGCAATACTTAAGGAATGCACAATATTAACAAATAAATGAGAGTTTAAATATTAAGATCATGTGACTATTTCAATACTTTGTTCCTTAATGGTATATAATGGATATAGTAGGGGATTATATTAGTGACTGAGTCTATGTCACGTAACATAGTTAATAATGAAGAACATCATGTTGTTGAACAATAAACATAAGTTGTTTTAATACACAATAATCCAGATTTAAAAAAATTGGTACAATATAGGCATATACAATGCAAATCAATGAAAGTTAAATATGCTACCGATCTGGAAGACTCTAAAGATGGGACTGCTCAAGCAAGGGTCTTGAAACCACGGGGTCTTAAAAAGAATAGTTTCTATTGGTCCTTACGACGCTACGTGGAACAGCTTCACGGGGATGTTAAAGTTCCCGTGATTACTTGTTCGATTCTGGAGACTCTAAATCTCATAAAACATGTTGTGACAACGATATCACTCTAAATCTCATAAAACATGTTGTGACAACGGTATCACTCTAAATCTCATAAAACATGTTGTGACAACGGTATCACTCTAAATCTCATAAAACATGTTGTGACAACGATATCACTCTAAATCTCATAAAACATGTTGTGACAACGATATCACTCTAAATCTCATAAACATGTTGTGACAACGGTATCACTCTAAATCTCATAAAACATGTTGTGACAACGATATCACTCTAAATCTCATAAACATGTTGTGACAACGGTATCACTCTAAATCTCATAAAACATGTTGTGACAAGGATATCACTCTAAATCTCATAAAACATGTTGTGACAACGATATCACGCTGTACCCACCCCACATTGATAAAATATTATATAACTTATTCATAACACTATATTCATATGCACAACGTGCGATTTATTAAAAATGTTTCAGTCAGTGGCTTAGCTAAGGGAGGGGGAGGGGGGTCAAAATTAGAAAGTCGTCCCGGGCACCTTCTTAAGGGGGACCCCAAAGGAGTGCCCAAAATTATTTTTTCAGGGGCCCCTAAAGGAGTATCCGACTTTTTTTTTCAGGGGCCCCTAAAGAGGCCAAGCCCCCCGGGCCCCCAAATCCCTAGCTATGCCACTGGTTTCAGAACATATTTTAATAGACACTAAATGAATTGCATTTTATTATGAAATATAAACCAGTGGGTCTATCCAGTTATTACAGTGATAACGAAACATGGACATGTCATTGTCATGGAGGAAAATGCACAGACCGATTTGACATGTGTTCTGATTTTGATAAATGCATCAATGGCTGGTTTGGATTTCAATGTGACTTTAGTAAGTGCGTACAATAAAGCTCGTTTAATCATACCAATAATATGGTTTGTATTGAATTTCAAGCTCAATGGATAACCGACACTTCATAGTTCATTGATATTCTTTCAGAATTATGTATTTAAAATACATGTTATTTGTATCTTTTTTTGTATTGTCTAGTTTAACTAAAGCAAAGGTTTAACAATAAACTAAGTAAATTTATTTCACATAATATCTTTAGTGAGTCTAGGCAAAAAAGGCAAAATAATGATAATGATAAATTAATGTGATCGGGTATAATTAAAATAAATTATACGACACGTACTGAAAATATTATATTGTCAATTAGTTGATTTTTTAAAACAGGCATCTCGAAACTAGACTGCAAATCTTCAACATTTGGCAACCATATTCTAATTTTGTTAATATCTACTTCCAATTTTCATTATATCCGAACACAAAAAATAGCATTGAAACATTATGTTCTATTATTATTATACATTCGTAAAGGAATTGTTTAATAAAAATGTTACATCACAAACTAAGTGATTAAAAGCTCAACACAATTTTAAATTATATTGAAACTATTTCTCAGAAGACTTGGGTATTTTCGCCAAAATGAGTCATCCCTACCTCAATGACAATGACAATAACACATGCTACGATGCCCCGAACAATACTGTCAGAGCTGAGTGGGAAAAACCCATACTTTTCGATTGGGTCTGGCTGACATTTCCTAATATCAGTGGGTATTAAATCTAAAATGCATTAGAGGCCGACCGAAACCAATTTTTGGGGGTTTCGACCAAAAACGAAACTATACCGAAAGTTATTAATTGGCTCTGAAAGTTTCACGGCACCTTTGGCTGAAATCGAGAGATAAACCAAAATTGCCAAAAACAAAAGATTCAAAAGACTGCATATTTATTTGTATTATTAAATAGTTTATATTAAGTAAATTATAGAACATGTAGTATACAGTTGTATATGCATGTATTATATACCATTTTATTTAGCATTAAATAATCTTTAAGATTTAATAACTCATAAGGCAATACTATAAACTTATACAAAATTTTGTATCTAAATGTGTTGACATAATTTGCATAAAATGAGAGAAAACAAGTTCAAATAGATATTCGGCTGATGACCGAAAGTCAATATCAGTTTTGGCTGTAACCAAAACGAAACCGAAAAGGTAGCTTTTTGGCTTTGAACGAAACCCAAATTACGTCAAACGGAGTATTTGCCTACGTTTGACGCCGAAACCGAAACCGAAGCCGAAGTTCGGTCGGCTTCTAAAATGCATAGCTTTAGCTTTTTTCAGCCATTCCTTTTAACGTTCGCCTAATCTTTCTGTTTATCCTTTCTTTTAATCTTTGTTCTCTTTGCAATTTTTTTTAATTGACCATGATATAAGAGTACAATGTGTTTCATTATTATGGATAAATACGTATCAAATGCTAAACAAAATACAGTTTTAATTATAAAAGAAGATTTTCCAAAGAACTCAATAATCATTGTTTTAAGAGGTTTTTGCACCAAACTAAAGTAGATATTAATTTTATATACTTCTCGTTATATTAGGGATTGTCAACCTTTTCATAATAGTATGCCAAAGTTTGATTTCTAATTTATTCAGCGTGCCAACAGCCTAAAAATCACCTTGCTGTATCACTTTATTTCTAATAGAAGATACTTGAATATTTTTTGGGGGAGTCTTCCGCATGCCAATGAAAATCGCTTTGCATGCAAAGTCTGGCACGCATTCCAGAGGTTGCCGAACCCTGAACTAAATCGTACAATTGTGTATCCAATAGTTTTGTTGAGGAAACGATAGAAGTTAGGGGATTTATCAGGTTGCACTCAAATTTCTGAGTAAAAACTCACTTAGTGGGTCTTAGCAAATGAAACTAGTTATAATTACTACCTCATGTAACACATACTATTTAACAATAATGCTTACTACTAAAGCAGTATTCGCCAATTTCTGTGGCCACGGCATACTGGGTGATTGCGTGGCCAGCACTATGCACAGAAACATTTACTTTACGCAAACTATGGTCAGGTAGCCATACGAGCTGAAAAGTCTCAGGGACGCCCATCAGACCCAAGAAACCAACCTAGCTTTCACCAGGATTATAACTTAGGACCTTCAGTACACCAGCCAAACGCGATGACGCTTGTCACCGTGTCCCCAACGCTGCCCATATGGATCAGTATGAATCAATAATTACTTACTTTACTTACTTTACTTACTTTACTTACTTTACTTACTTTACTTACTTTACTTACTTTACTTACTTTACTTACTTTACTTACTTTACTTACTTTACTTACTTTACTTACTTTACTTACTTTACTTACTTTACTTACTTTACTTACTTTACTTACTTTACTTACTTTACTTACTTTACTAACTTTACTTACTTTACTTACTTTACTTACTTTACTTACTTTACTTACTTTACTTACTTTACTTACTTTACTCGCTTTACTCGCTTTACTCGCTTTACTCGCTTTACTCGCTTTACTCGCTTTACTCGCTTTACTCGCTTTACTCGCTTTACTCGCTTTACTCGCTTTACTCGCTTTACTCGCTTTACTCGCTTTACTCGCTTTACTCGCTTTACTCGCTTTACTCGCTTTACTCGCTTTACTCGCTTTACTCGCTTTACTCGCTTTACTCGCTTTACTCGCTTTACTCGCTTTACTCGCTTTACTCGCTTTACTCGCTTTACTCGCTTTACTCGCTTTACTCGCTTTACTCGCTTTACTCGCTTTACTCGCTTTACTCGCTTTACTCGCTTTACTCGCTTTACTCGCTTTACTCGCTTTACTCGCTTTACTCGCTTTACTCGCTTTACTTTTTTTACTAAAGCCCCGCGACTCTCATAAGAAGTCAAAATTGTGTAAATATGTAACAAGGTAACATGATGTCATTTATAAATAAATCGAGTTGATCAAATGAATGGTTTTCTTTTGGGAATTTTAGATATACCATTGCCCCTGGATTCGGGATCGTATAAAGTAAACTTTTTTCTCATCAGCACTGCTACGGCCACCCTGGTATTTTCTAAAAAACAATGTGTTCATGTCTTTTAAAATATTAATATTTTGTAAATTATTTTGATTTAATATTTGATTTACCAAAATAAAAGTGAAAAACGTGTATTAAACATTATAGATAAGAGAAAGAAAGTAGAAAGAGCACGTTGTTAGTCCAGAGTCTTCTGTCGTCAGTCTAGTGTCTGGTTCACTATAAAAATATACACCCCAGCCATTTGATTGACGCTTAATGAAGATTTAATGCTTAAACCTATTTAAGAGAACACATACAGGAACACATACAGGAACACATACATTTGTGCGCAACTATGTTTTCGTCATAATAAATAACTCAAATGAAATTATTTTTAATACAAAATTCTGCCACAAAAACTTCTTAACACACTAATTTAAACAAATGTATTATCTCTCTCTCTTTCTCTCTCTCTCTCTCTCTGTATATATATATATATATATTAAATACATACTCTGAAGAAAATAAAGATATAATTATAATTACAATTTGAAAACGAATTAACATTCTATAGCTATTTATGAGCATTCAAATTCAGTGTTTGACCAACTTTTCATTTGCACTGCAGGACTAACGATTTTAAATACTTTCAACAAAGACCTTAAATAGATCCTTCATTTTCTTTTTCGTGCACAGCTAATGTTAGCAATTTGTCCCTTGTAGTGGAAAATGTAACAGGCAAGCACCACGTCCAAAGCCATCGATATGTAGTAAAGAATATTACAGAAAACATTTTGCAGATATATCACTTTAGTCGTATCGAGATTTCAACTTTAATCATATATTGGACTGGACACGAATCTTTGTGCTCTTTGTCTGTAAGTGGAGGTTTGTACATATTTAAGTTTATTTGTCATTTCTTAACGGCTTACCAAAATTCATGTTTAACAGTTAGAAATTGCAACATATTGTCCACTAAATAATACATTTTCTGATCCACAAGTTTTACAAAGGACATCAAGTTAGGTAGGAGATTTCTCAAGTGGAACTTTTACGTAGAATATCACAAAGTGCGATCTAGCAAATTAAAAGAGTCAATATTCCTCAATAACTTATCACACTATATTATTTATAAACCTCGTACTAAAGCCCAAGCGTACTAATAAATATAGACGTATATATATATATATATATATTTATATATAATCTAATGACAATACAGTTTCTTTAATTTATAATCTATCGAATGTATTTATTTGATCATGTTAAATGTTTTTCTTTTTCTTTTTGAAACCTTAGATCATAACCTTGCCCTCGGATTTAGGATTTATAGTCATGATGCAATAAACCGACGCATAAAAGATCTAAGTTCACCAATAACTGATGGAGACGTCGGTGGAATAAACTGTGTAGACTTCAATAGTAGTTCATACAAAGATTTGGTCTATTTGTTTAATGAGCCAGTTAGGATATCAAGGATAAACATATATCCAGGTATAGTAAATGATGTTTCGTAATACGTTTAGACTCAATACGATTGAAAGACACCTGTCATCGTCTCATTTGATTGAAAGTATATATTTTAGTATTCTGAGATTGGTGGTATCTTGTGAGACTTGCGAAAATTGTATTTTCTAAATTCAAATCTTCAATTTAGGGTCTGTTCATATTCTTTGAAATATAGTTCTACATCTTCATCTCTATCATTTGAAGATACTTTTTCATGAGTCACATAATGGGGATTATTTAGAACTTACCCCAAGGTAATGGCAGTGTTGGTCAAACACCTAACACAAGTCTAGAAATTATTTGTTTTTAAACTTATTGAAGCTGAAATTTAATGCTTCTCGGCTCTGAGTCTGGTAACAGGAGAATTATTCCAATATAATATGTAGACTCTGACCATCAGGAAGTAAGGACTGGGAAACACCTGTGTCGTTTAATATCTTGATAGTTTGCAACCTAGACGGTTCAACTGGCAGCGATATATATCCTTCCAAGATGAAAGCCTAAAGGTACTTTAACCAAATATTAGCATCTTATGATGCAAAACATGGGACATGTATCTAACTCTTCATTAAGTCGTGTGAACTTTAATCTAGCGGAAGTGAAGTTGAAAATGTCTGGGTAGAGTCATCAAAACTTGTGTGCAAGTCATTGTCCAAAACCCATCAGAGTTCGATCTGTTTTTGGAGTAACAGTTACATGTAGTCACGTTAATAATACTCTTAGCTGGCATATCATCCTGACTGACGTTATATAGCATTCTTGTTCCTTAATTAATTGACAAGTTTGAATGAGGTGTGACCTTTTCAAATGGAAGAGATTATGAATTTCCGGTGACATTACCCGCCATTTTCGTAAACAAAAAACATGCTTTTGGTGGTGTTTGACAATTGATTTCAACCTTGGCGACCAGTTCTGATCTTTTAGAAATATATAAAGGATATAAGACTAGATAAGAGGAATCCGTTTTTAACATCAAAAGTGAGTAGGCGATAATTGATTTCCAAAGTGTTAGTCGCGCTAGATTAAATTTAACTTTGTTTATAAAATAAATAAGCCAAGAGTTGCGTCCTTGGTTATTAAAAAACACAATACGTAGATTCATAAAAACGAAAATTCTTTTGCATTAAGCAATTAGTTTGGGATTATAAATAGGTGATTCTTCAAATCTTACATTCACAATCCATTGTTTACTTTTGGCAACATCTTTTTGGAAATGAAATTAAAATTTTTTCCTTAAAACGTTTCGTACAACAAGTAACGAAGCACACAGACATGTTTTGAATCAAATGATCGAATGGGAACGGAAATGTTTTTCTCTTCAACCTTTTATGCGATCATAATCTTTAAGACATGTCTATAGATGTAAACGTGTTGTATACCATCTAAACTCGATTAAATATTTGTATTATATTCTGACAAATTTACAATTGTATTTTGAAACAAACTTTTCGATGAATGTTTGATAATAGTGATGTAAATGCTTCTGCTTCTTTAAATTTAAACGATCTTCGCATAAATGGCCTTCTTTTTGTAATAATTGCATCTGCTAATTCATCTACTGGTCCCACATTAATGATTTCGTCAGCTTTATCACCTTCGGTAATGTGGGTTTTAACATCGATTGAAATACAGTTTTTGGACCTCGGCCATTAATATAGTCTTTATCAATTTGTTACATTTGGATCAAACATTTTATGATTTCGTCGAAATATAGTCCCTATTCTCTAACAAACAATACAATAGGTATGCCATATGTTTGTCAGTCTGAATCTCTTGCTATATACCACAGAATGCAGCTGGGAAGCGCTCAGTGCTACAACTTTGATTTACAATACTATTTCTGTTGTATACATTAATTATTATGAATATAATAATAATTGTTTGTGATGAAATTTTTTTCGACTTATAAGCCTTCCTTGTTGTTCATTTAGATAGGTATGTTGTTATTATACAACCACTTAATATGTGTTAGTATATACATCATTGATATAATTATATAATGTTATATTTTAATCTAGGCTTTTCATGATTTTTCCCTTTGACAACTACGCAGTAAAAAAAAACAGCGACAAATATAAATTGACTTATAAAAACAATAAATAGATTCAATTAAAATAAAAACAAACGTAGTGAATATATTTTATAAAGGGAAACAAATGTAAATTATATTACCGTTATTTTTTTTTTTTCGTTTTCGTTAAACTTCAGCAAAGTTATAATAATGTGATTTCAAACTTATAACGTGAATAATAAGTAATATTAATGTGAAGACACGTAAATACTTATTTAGATTAGAATATATTTTAAAACATAAATGCCTTTATAACATGATGTTATAAACATTTTAAGTAAGTGAGCGCGTAACTTGCATTGTAGTAAAAGCTATGATGCATATAAAATATTCATTTTTCTAATACATAAGCCTTATGATGATTTCGCCAATTTTTTTAACACCCCAACACGAAACGAATAAAGTAAAGGCTCAAAAAGTATCAACTCAATAGTAACCGTTTTAAACTGATTAATTTTGGCCAGGGCGACGGTGATGTCACTGAAAATGTGATTGATTTTTTTGCCCATTGATTCCATTAAATAGGATGGCAGATAGAGGTTCAATAAGTTCGAATGTGGAAATCAGCCATCAAGAGACGGGATATTTTGTTTAATGTCATGATCTACGTCTATTACATTACAATAGACTTAATTTCAGTAAAGTATAAACATATAGGGTTTTTCTAGATACTGATGATTTTTGTCTTTAATAAATTTCAGACATAAGAAGGGCAGTCAACGCAACGATACAGTTTATATTCAATGCTAAAACAAATCCTATTAGAATAAATGGTTCTGTCGTCGGAATGAAAATATCAACGTATTTTTTAAAACTCTCTTCCAATGTAAATAGCGTTCAGATTAAAGTGCTCAGCGGAAATGCACGTGTTTGTGAAATAGAAATATTTGGAGGTATCTATATATCTTTATTTTATCTATCTATATTATATATATACATATTAATATGTCATCCACACAGCTAGCTAAGAGCTGTCTTATTGTTTTATCTCAATAAGTTTAATCAATGAGAACACGATTTAAAAGGATACTATAAAGATGATAATATGATGAGTAATGCTGATGCAACGGATTGTTTTAAAGGAACAAATGTTTTTTAAATGTTTGTTTAAAACACATGTTGGTTCAGTTCATCCTGTTTCATTATGTCTCTTCAAGTTATGTAAACTTAAGGCTTAGCCTAGCAGTGCCGGATTAAAGATCATGGGGGCCGGGGACAAAGAACTTTTGTGGGCCGGATGTTAACCATTAAAAAATTAGTTCAAAACTTTTCTTGCTTTCCTTAATACCCTGACAGGTCTGGCGACAGTAACGTAAACCATGTACTAAAACGTTTATTTACAAATTTGCAGCACGTATTAAACAACATTCACTTTTCGATCCTTACGGCGTGCGAAATCAATCACATTACGGGTATCATGAAAGTCAATGTCGCGCAAAATGTCAATCTCATTGCTCATCAAGCAAAGCATGTTCAATCGAACGTCTCCCATTGTGGACCTCAATGAGTTCTTCACTCTCTTCAAGGTAGAAAAGCTTCGTTCTCCAGTGCAGTTTGTTGTCATCATGCAGAGAAATAGTTTGAGAACCGTTTCTACATTGTGGAATATGTGCTCTGCAGTCCATTTACAACGATGGTAAGAAATAATTGAAGTTCTGGCTGACGGTTGCTGGATGATACACCCTTGGGAGATTGCTGTGAGGATTTCATTCTGAGAAATGTGGCAAAATGAAGCAATTCCTCTGCTAGAGAATCTACAAAATCATCTGGATATTTTTGCTGAAGCCGCGAGAATGCTGACTAAATCATATCAGTGGACGCATGCTCCAGATTCCTTAGAAATCCAAAAGTTTTGTTCAGCTCTTTGTATGCTGCCAAACAATGCTGCACTTCGAAGTTTGTCAAGGGTAAGTAAGAAGACTTGAGTTTTGAACCGATCAGAAGGATTGAACTCCGTTTCATCAGCATCGCCCTCATCAAACTGTTTTCTTATACAGTCTTCTCTGTAAGAAGAATTATCACTATGGAGTTTCCCTCGCAGTTCATAAGTTCCAAAGTCATTCCGCTGCTGGTCAATAAATTCAATTAGTGATTTGTAGAGTTGAACAGCTGTATTGAGATCCATCTTCGAGTCTTGTAAAGTACAACTGGTGGCGTTAATTCGGTCCAGAAACACATACCAAAATTCAGCCATAATCCCAGTTTCCAAATAGCTCATTGTTTTGGACAATGAGTCAGCCTGGAGCCTGGCATCTTGAGGTTGGTTATCATCGTTAGAAAGATTATCGAAAAGTAGTTTATTTTTTGTGTAACCTTTCACATAAGCCTTCGTAGCGTCGGCATATGGTCAAAACAAGTGACGGTCTCCAGGCAACTATCCACCGCGCATTGACCAACCAGATTGAGTGAGTGAGCAGCACAGGGAATAAACGACGCCAGTGGACAAACCTGAGAAAAATTGGCTTGCATTCCATTGTATATGCCGGACAGGTTTGTCCTCTGCAGTTTTTAACATCGATTTCATTTTCTTCCAAAAATGTCAGCAGACTTTCCTCCAAATATTTGCCTGTGTGGCCGTTGCCTTCTGTGTTTATGAATCGAAGAAAACGTTCCACTGGGCCAGTCGGTAATACATAGCGTATAATGCAGTTGAGTTGGTCATAATGGGAAATATCCGATGTTGAGTCCACAGATACAGCGAACAATTTGGATGAGCGAACTTCAGACATAATTTTAGAGAACACCTGCTGCCCCATTATCATAATGATTTCTTCACAAGTTGTGGAAGATAGGTACGACGCATGCCCTCTTCCCTGATTTGCATTCTTCCGTATGTGCTCAGCCAAGAATGCATCATACCTTGCAATCAGTTCCAAAATACCTAGGAAGTTGCCGTTACTTGAGGAGCCAATATCTTTATTTGATCCACGGATTGCCAGACATCTTTTATCTAAGAACTTAATTGTTGCCACTCCACAATCAAGAACTTTGATCCAGTAGTCACGCTTTTGATTGTATTGATGCTCACGCTGTATGTCAATCCGATGTTTTTGTTGCTTACGAATGAGCACTCCTGTTACTGATTTCTGATGCTCTGCGCTTTGTTCATGACGTGAGATAGCACGCTCACCATGTTTTCAGTCAGAGAAACTAGGATGTTGAACAAAAATGTTTTGATTTCCTCGCATTGAAAACAGCCTACAGGGAAACCAGTAGAGGCTTGCATTTAATGGCGAGTAGCACAGCCACGTTCTTGGTAGGCGCTCCTTGGTGCACACAATGAACCGGAAAAATATAGATTTGGAACAATGACGATTGCTGTTATTTTGTTGTTGTTTCTTAATAAAATCCTCGTACCAATGCTGGCATGGCTCAGAACCAATTTCAATCAAGTATTCTTGATGACTTCTCAAGAGACAATCTGGCCACTTTTTAATATCATCATTTTACAAAGATATTTCGTTCTGCAAATTATCTACATTGGATAACATATTTTTGTAATTTAAAAAGCGAAATTTAATTTAACTATTCAGCTATTAAATAAATATTTTGCCCCAGCTTACGAAAGGTCAAATCCATTTATTCTGATCTTTAATGATATAAATATTGGGCCGGTAGGAAATCTGGGGCCGTGGCTGGAGCCCCCACAGCCCCTTGGTTAATCCGGCACTGGGTTTAGGTAGTATGTTCTGTCTTTAAAAAAAGAAATATATTTGATGTGCCTTTAAAGGGTTAATATATTTCAAATCGAAATGTGTTCAATGACAAGATTAAGCTTGCCGAAATAGTGACTTACCCTGCTTTGCATGCTCTTCTGGGGTTTCCCAAGCCTGATCCAGCTTTTGAAACCACCTAAATATATTTATATATTGTCGAACCAAATACTTTTTACGCTTTAATTCATGCGATTCAACTACTAAAGGTGATGCACACGATTATTTTAAGATACTTTTAGTGACTACTGACATATACAAAATAAAAAAACAACAACAGCAAGACGACCTGAGACCCAAAATAAATTAAACAGCATTCAAATTAATTAATGTCTTTATCACAATGCGAACTTTGAACTTTACGGGATCTACTATCTCCCAGAAAACCCTTAGAGCTATACCAGCTGGAGTTTAAAAATCTGGCAGGTCCAACCAAGCTGGGACGATCTGAATCAGACAAAAGCTAGTGCCCTGATCCTCCAGACACATTTGTGAAAGATAAATTAACTTCCTATAAAAAGTGACATGACAGAAATTTTTATTTTTACTATCGTTTTAGATTGCAGGGCATCACGCTTTGGGTTTGGTTGTAGAGAAATCTGCTCTGTTACGTGCTCAGGAGAAAGATGCGATTACCGAGGCCAATGCTTGAAATGTATTATTGCAAGAAAAGGGCCCTTTTGTATGGAATATTTAGAACTTGACAACGTCAATGATAATACAACCAGATCAAATTATTGTTTATCCCCATACTGTAGTAAAAGCGATGCTTATAATTTATATCAATCATTTAATTATACTATTATTTTGTGTTATGTGTTATTGGTAAACACGCTATTTAAAAGTATATATTAAAAATAATTGAGAACCAGCATCTGAGGCGTTGAGGTTTTTCTTGCTGAAAATGTAATGGTTTTAGAAAAAAAACGGATTGAGCTTTTCAACATTGACAATAATAATGTTAGATTTTAAAATGAAACTTTTGCCATGATGACGTTTATCAATGTCAGGATCACATGATCCATTACAATATTTATGGAACAGGTACACTATCTAAGACCTACAAACTATTTTGGGACTTGTAACTTTCCTAATTAATTTAAGAATTGAGAACATAAATGGCGTTTTTTTTTTCTTTAAATCGCTTCCTAAATAAAGTTTAAAAATGTAATATAATCATTTGAGCTATGCTACTTTACCTAAACATTTAAGCTCTTCACATGAGCTCCTTGGCATATGATGTTCTCAAATTTCAAATGCCAGTTAATAGAAGGTAAATTGTAATGTAAGAGTTAAAACATTTTGAAATTCTTTTTTCCAAACTATTCTCTAATTGTGTCATTATAGCTTAATCTTATAATAATTATATATCACAGACGTTTACTCTATAAAGACGATTATTGCGTAATACGCATATCATTGGTCTTAGTCCATTTTTATTAGTGTTTTAAATGATTTTAGGTTATTTGTTTTCCTGGTTTGTTTAGGCAACCCATTCCATGGCTCGCATGCCAAAATATTGTTTTCGTTTCAACAAACATTTGTAAATTCACTAGATTGAAATCAGTAAATGTCTCTTAAAAACATGTTTTATCAGAAGAAAATTAAACTTTAAAATGTAGTTTTAAAGAATAGTATTGCTTTTTTTTAAATTAGGTAATATGCAATAAGCATTTAGAAAGAATTTTTTGTTGACAAATTTCAATGGACTATTTTTATTTATTAATTGTTGCCTGTATATCATATTTATCGTTTATATATCTATACCCTTTGACCCTTTGCATCTAGGGTGAATAAAGGTGTATTTTGTTTTCTTATGCATTTGTTCTATTTTGTGAGGTTTTACTTATTTGCGTGCTTGCATGAACTCAATGTGCACTAAAATTTAACTGAATTGTAAAACATCTAAACGCTGACATCCATTTTTTTATTAAGTAATTCTTGACTAAAAGATGAAGCCTAATATCCCCAGAAATAAGATAACGATAAGATAAGAATTGGTATTTCGTATAGCTCTTTTACCCATGCTATTGAATTTAGCATGCTCAGTGGGCTCTTGGTGTGATTTGCAGTGGCAGATGTATTAGCCAAAGAGAAAAGTCTTTAAGTTATTTTAAAAGATTCTCTTGTCCCAGATTCTCTCAGTGTCTGAGATAAAATTTTCCATAGAGAAGGCGCCATTGATTCAAATGAGTGCACTCCCAAGTACTTCTTTTATGTCCGTCCAAACTGGGAGTTTGGAGGAGTGACTGTGTTGAAGAGCGTAGCTCCCAAGATGGCTCATGTCTTGATACAAGCTTTCGACACTTTCAGGAGCCGGCTGGAGACTCACCTGTTCCAGCAGCGTTATATATGTACATTTTCGTCTGTTCTTCGTGTTTGTACTAGGCATGTAACTGTTGTCAGCACATAAAACTGTCCTCAACGGGATATGCGCTACATATGCATTATTATTGTTATTATTATATATTGTGAAACGTTGTTTTAAATTTTACAATTTAAAGACTTTAGATGTTTGAAAATAATTTAATAAGTTATTAGTGAACATTAGTCTTGACAAAAAAAAAACGTATTGAAATAAAGACACATAATATACATAAAGGTTGAGATAACGCTAAATATAAGATTAACAAACTTGCGATGAAGAGTCCCTGCTCTGCACACAGTATAAATTAATGTGGTTGGCTTATCTGTTGGGGAGAAATGTTCTTATATAGTGTATTATTGTACAATTGTTCAAAAGGTCTATATTTGTTATTAATTTTCCCCACAGAACTGGTTATAAATTATCATTATTTATCATGGAAAGCAACCTAGAGATACAATGGCTATTAGTTACACGTTAGTCACCATGAGTGACGAAACCAATTTTGAATGTATATAAAAACAACGAACGAGCTTTCCGGCTCTGTGTTCAAGGTGTATGATGTTAAGGGATGGACCAATTGGGCGCACCAAGGCACTGTCAGAGAATTTTACCGCGTTACACTGGGTACGGTCTCCGCAGTCATAAGTACTTCTCTGCTTCTCCCTACCTGAGGACTTCGGACAATTATCGAGGTTGTTTACACTGTAGCCCGGTAGAACAAATCCCAGACTATTGGTCTGTAAAGCCAGGCTCCAGAGCGGATTTAAGATGTACCGTTGAGCATATTGCTCCCTACCCCCCTTCCCGAGGCTCGGTATCTCTGGTCGGTGCAATGAGACCACACAAGCGGAACAAAGGGATGTTCCCCATGCGTTCGCTCGCTGTTGCATTCTTAATGTGAAAGTATAGGCAATTTGCACACCAGTATTTTGGGCCCATGGGGCTGTTGGAGTAAAATTGTTCAAATAAATCTATCAACAGGAAAACACGCCAATCTCAAATATTGTTTTCATATTTAAAGACTCAAAAGACCACTATGCGACCACCAACTAAGAACAACACACCATTCATTCCTAGACAAAACACAAGACCACTTCCACCACCTCCACACCACTTCCGTAATTAACAACCACGTCATGCATCAGACAGGGGGCACGGTGGCCGTGCTGCAGCGCGTTCGGCTAGCGTACCGAAGGTCCTGGGTTCGAGTCCTGGTGCAGGCTAGTTTGTTTCTTTACCGGGTCTGAGGGGAACATGACCTTAATGTGGAGTAAATCAAAGGCGGCTGTGCCGTGGTCACACAAACTGGTGAACGCTTATATACATCAGACATATCGCGTAGATATTATTATTATTAATTAAAAAATAAATAAAATAGCTCACATCATGGTAAAGCATTGACTAATATAGTATATACAATCATTGTATGATGTTACTGGAAGCGTAGCAGCATAACCATTCTATTTTTTATAAGTTCTTAAAGTAAAATCACTAATTAAAAAGTTGGACCATTTAAAACAGCATTATCGAGTGTGACTAAAGAGACTGGTCTAGAAATGCTTGTGTCAAGCTTTTCCAACACTTGCAAAGAATTGGGTCTACACATCAGTATAAAGAAGACAAATATCATGGCCCAAGACACATTTTCCCTTACCATTATTATTGACAACGAAACCTTAGAGAATGTGGACAGCTTCACTTGCTTGGGATCCAATGTATCCAGTTCGCTATCCATCGATAATAAAATAAACAGTAGAATCGGCAAAGCAGTGGACAAAATGGCTAAACTTAAACTGCTTTTAGCTGACAAAAAAGATTATAAGAAAAAATAGAAAACACAAGACGGGCCAGCAGAGCACTGTCCAATCACGTAGCCACATTTTTGAGTGATAACAGGATACTTCGGGGCGATTGTCGCACTAATTGACAATTGTTAACGATTATGCATGCATCAAAGGTAAAAAAGAAGAACATTTCCGGTTTACATTTAGCCTAACGCGACTAACACTTTGAGTATTAATTATCGCCTACTTACTTTTGATGTTAAAAACGAATTCCTCATAACCAATCTTGTAGCCGTTGTATATTTTTAAAAGACCAGAACTGGCTGTTGATGTTGAAATCAATAGTCAAACAGCACCAAAAGCATGGTTTTGGTTTACGAAAATGGCGGTAAATTTCACCGGAAGTTCACGAAGAGTAAAAAATGGTCATACATAGCATATATATATAATGAATTTCAAATAATATACAATGTTTCATACTAAATTAAGGTTTATAAACATATTTGTCTGTTTTGTCTGTGATTTTTGTATCACTACTGTTCCCTCAAAATTCTTTTTTTTTTTTTGGAGGGACAGTGCGGAAGGAGGTGGGGATAAGAGATCAAAGACCAAAGACTCTTAAACTACTTAAAGACAGTTATATCGATAAACGATGTATATATATATATAATTTTTAAATTCGCAATGTTGTAGATTGTTAAAAAATAATTCTATATCACTTTCTATCTTTATACTTTAATATTCAACTATACATTTAAGACCGTTTTAAATTGTGATAGTAATTGTTTTTTTTTAGAGTCAAATTAAACTTTTTTTAAGTGGTAAAAAAACAAAGTATACAACACATTAAGCAACTATTTTCAAGAATATTTTAATACATAATGACATTAGATATAAGTGAAGAGTTTGTAACCACTGAGCTATATATACTTAATGTTTTGCATGCTATTTGTGTTTGCATATGAATAGGAGTAAGACAGGTAGTGCGCTTCTGTGCGGTGTTTTATGACCGGATGTTACATAGATATCATAAACATTTTTTATCAACACAAAAAAATAATAATTTGATCTCAATATATTTGACCATGGACGGGCTTTGTAGTTCATAATTTGTATGGACATTAACACGTTTTATTATGCCATTATAATATGTGTGAAATAAGAAAACATGTACAAATATATCAACTAATAATCTCAATAATTGATCTTGCACAAATTAAATCATTAGACTATTGCCGGTCTCAGATAAATGTTTATGCAAAATATATTTTAAATTTCATTAGTCTAATCATGATTAGTCTTTCGGTCCTTTAGGTCATCACTTGAACGGCAAACAATACACCGACTCCGACTTCTACCCCTAATAAGTTTATATTGGAATTATTTCAAAAAGAAAGTTCAAATGTCCCTATTCACAAAAAAAGTTATAATTAATGAATACTCTGCTGTAATATTAAAGATCAATGCATGCAGTGCCTCACGTAACCACAAGTTTTCATGTGCTTCACTATATGGCACGCAACGCACAATTAGAAGCGGCGATACTTATACTTTTCATTTTTCATAGTATTATACAGAGGAGTCGGGAAGTCGGAGTTGGAGTCGGAAGTACAAAAAAAAAATGAGGAGTCGGAGTCGAAACATTTATCTACCGACTTTACAGCCCTGTTTAACGTTATACCAAAATTATCATTGGCGCGGCAGCTATAAGAATGCTGATTTATAAATTAGCTTATAAATACGAGTAAGACAAAATCTTACCAATAACGCGACATAACCAATGTACCACGATAATATCGTTCATATTATGAACAAAAGTCGAGGAAATTGAACAGTACTTTTTCTGATGAAATTCCTTTAAATCTAGAAATTACATAAGCATTCTTTAAAAAATCGTCCATTATCCCCAGAAGCTGTCCAAGTAAATCTCTGAAAAACTCATGTCCTACTTTTGGATTTGGTTTAGTATCAGTAAGTAAATATTTACATAAACGAGCGAGACAATGATACTTTTGTTTAAACAAATAATCATTGTGTCTCAGGATTAGCTTTGAATAATTGCAAATACATTTTTCATCTTAACAAAATAAATAATTACATAGCTCTGCTCTACAAAGTTTTACAGTAAATAGCAGATGAACATTGAAATGGCCTTTTAGATAATTTTTAATTGTAGATAGTGTTGCCTATAGTTGGTTTCAGTGACACATCTCTGTACCCATGAAACTCAAAGTGGCGAAGTGTGGACACCACTGGTTCCTTGAGTGTGACCAGTGGGCTAATGCAAGGGAGAGCGGTCGACGAGATGCTTCCACTCCCTTCTCTGTGGGTGACGGAGAGAGGCGTGGTATCCTGAGCTTCAGGCCGGAGGTTAATCGGCTCGTTCTGTTCTTCAACGCGAGAAGCCTGTGGCGGAGTTACCCCACTGTCCGATTTCTGGCGCCCCCGGGGCTGGGGTTTGTTGCCACGTACGGAAAGGTATACATGTCATGTCCTATAAAAATGGCTGCTTTCAAAGGTAGCCTTGAGTGGATGTGTTCACTTTAGATGGGGACATCCCCTTGTCAGACAAAATCCACTCGGCTAACGCACCGTCAGCCTACATAACAAGAATTCCAGGCAAGCCATGGATGGCTCGAGGGGCGCGCCAATGTACGCTTGAAAATAGGGGAACCCGAACGAAGGATGCCGCCTAACATGCGACCGCCCTATAGGCGGCCAGCGTATGACTAGCCTCGGAGAGAGTCTGCCTACTCTTACATTTCCATGTCAAAGTGCAAGACCTGCTAACGCTGATCCAAAGATGGTTTCAAGATTCTTTTCTCCAACATGTGCGTTGACCGAAGCAGTGGACTTGAGGACAGTGTTAATGCCTAGTCATGCACTGTGCTTGAATCTTTCAAGACTCAATAACGGCATACATTAATGTACACTTAAAATTGACTATTTGGGATATTCACATAATAAATTGAAAAGTGGATTTTCATTGCTCTGGTGTGAGGGTTAGCTAACTAAAAGATGCACATCATGTTCACAACAGCAGTTTTCTTCTGGTTACCTTATGTAACATAATTCAATAGTATTTTCCTGCACTCATTACTATAATAATTCTAATTTTAACTTATGTTAGCGTAATTTGAAATGCATTGCCGCTGACAAGTCTTTGATGTTGGTTTAGACTTAATATTTAGTCAAAATAATACGCCAATATTCTAACAAGAAAACCGTAAAAACGAAGTTTTTATTATACTCCCTTTATTTGCAAACTAAGTTTACCATCATGTAATTAAATAATTGATGACTACTGCAAATGAAACGTACAGAAAAAATATCTGTGTTGCAAATCTCAAAAATATCTCCTTATTCCATATGAATTGTTCTAAAAATAATCGTAGCGCATAATTTTTTTTTTCTAGCTTTGCGCCGAAAAACTATAAAAAGTTGCACAGGCATTTTTAACGCAAAATTAAAATATTTCTTATACTTTCCTTTTAAGAAATGAATATTGTCATAAGTGTAGTATTATTAAGTCGTTTTAACTGAAAATTTGATAGGATGTATTGTCAGGCGCCACAAATCTGCTGTCCAAATTTCAGCTCGATCGGACCACGGAAAGTGGTCGAAAAATCGAAGCAAAGTTTTGCACCACGCATGATTGCAGACAGACAGACAGAAAATGCAACTTAAAATAAAGGAAGTAAAAAATGTCCAGAATAGCAGAATAGCCCTCAGCTTTGTCTTAGTTTAGATTCAGCTACTTTTTGAAAAATGCGAATTTTACTGGGATCTGGATAGAGATATATAATAATATGATATCTGTCTACTATAAAAGATGGAAGTGTGGGCTTAACTTAATTAAGTTCTATGATGTCAAGTACTGAAATTAAAAAAAAAAGGAAATATTTTTAGATTAACGAGCGTGGAGCCGAGGTGTGACAATTCTAAAGACGAGATATAATGTGATTATCTGATATTTACAGACTACGTGACGTTTGCTGATGCAACACCTTATACAGGACCATTTGGTCGCTTCAAGTGCAACTGTGTTGACGATAAATGTTATAGTACTGGTATTTGTTTGGAAAATATTAAATGCAAAAAAGGTTACTTTGGTTATGCTTGCCAGTACAGTAAGTAATATAATATTCACTTAACAATTTCTAGTTAACAATCATACTTTAATTATAAAGCTTAGGTTCTTCATGTTGATAGCTTTATACGTTATGTATATGTTTGTTAAACTTCTCATTTATAGTCAACGTATTCGATCACGCAAAGTTTACTGTTCCTGGGCTTAATGATGACAATCACGAAACGTGTGCTACTGAAAAGCTTTATATACATTACAATTACACAAGAGTTCGCATTGTGAGAATAAGACTTAAAAACACTAGTGAGTAGAATTTTTTTTTTTTCATTTCTGCTTCACATCTTAGTGTATTTTATTTTTAATAAATCTTGTACGTTAATAACGCTTCATTTATTCATATGATTATTACGTCGCACGCGTATCCCTAATATTTTACTTTGATAAGTGTTTGACACGATAGTGAGATATTGTTGTTGTTTTTTTTTTTGTTTGTTCAGGCAACCCATTTCATGCCCTCATGCCACTGGGGAAGAAGCAGAACATATATTCATTTTTTATTGTTTATAACATATTGACTAAGTGCTGTTTGCCGTATTTGGTTAAATGAAATAAAATATTGTAAAAGATTGATAATGTATTTTATTTTTAAGTTTTGAATGTCATTCCTTGTGTATTATTAGTATTTCGCAAGTTTCTATTCTTTCCTCTAGTGTTTCAAGGTCTATTCCTCAAACTACTGGTATAACGATGGTTAGGCGTGAATATTCACTAGTAATTTACCCGTGCACTATTGGCTGGACTGTTCTACTTTTCTAATGCTTCCTTTTGTTGATGAGTCATTTCCATATCTTACTAATGTTATGTGATTTGCGCAACATTGAAAGTATTCATACAAGTGTTCTTACAATTGTTTTTTTTCATTTAGCATACTTAATATCATTGATGTGTTAATTCCATAATGATTTTACGTTTATTATTACTTCTAAGTATAATCAATTAGCATATTTAGTTTTACGTTTAGGTCTTTTCGATGATCGAATAAGTTTGTATTCAATTGTTTCGTTTTCTTTGATTTTCTTAACAGTTGGCACTTTTTTTGGTTGGGAAGACACAATGCAAAAAGATTCCCATTTTTTAGTAATTCATCTAGAATTTTTTTATCGATTTCAGAACTTTATTATGTATATATTGTACCCACTTGCTTATTTAGAGCTTTTAAATACTACAGTTTCTTCTTTATCTAATAGCAATTTTTTTCTCAATTAATGCAAAGGACCAGAGAATCAAAAACATTTCATCTTCATTTCATAGACCGTTATGGTGAACTTTATCGAATGCTTTTGAATAATAAACTACAAAAATATATGTCATCACCGAGTTTTTAATATCTAATTATATATACAACTGACATGATAAAATGTATCAATTGTGTCTTATATTTAATATGTTTATTTTTTTTTTCGTTAGAAGTGGTGATTATTTGAGCATAGTGCATTGCTAATGTCTTTTGGATATTTCATATTGCTATATATTATATGTTCTAGTATTTTGCAAGTATTGCGTAAAATAATCTATGTATAAAATATATTACTACATTATATATATATATATGAGACTTATATAGCGCATATCCCGTTCCCGTTGGGAACAGTTCTATGCGCTGCTGTAAACATAGTGCTGCCTGCTGGCGCAAATACGTTTACAGGCCCAAAACTCCTGCAGGGTGACAGGGATCCGCCGGTGGCAGGGATAGAACCCGCGACCTGTCCGATGGTCTTTGGTTGACAGTCCGGTGTGCTAACCGCTAGATATTGTCCATTAAATCATACATTTTGAATTTGAATCTGATTGTAAATAATATGATACAATAATTGTTTATTTTTTATTGTTCGTTGTAGATTGAATTAAATTTTAATATATGTTATTTGTGTTTTTGTTTTTTTTAATAGTAGAATTAGGCTTGAAATGTAATCTGACTTAACTCAAGGCGCTGTTGTTTTTCTCTTTGTAGGTGAACACAAGAGTTTGCAATTCCGCTTCTACACAACAGAATCGTGTGAGACGTGTGAGACATGTGATGGGGTTTTCCTATTATATCACTCCAATTTTATTGAATATCATTGTCGACGTCCCGTGAAATCAGATCGTTTAACTATAGATAATATCAAGAAAATACCAATCTGTCATATTGAAATTAGTAATGGTGAGCAAAATTATATACTTAAAAAATTATTTTGAATAATACATAACACACACACATTTAATTATACGCTTTTGAAATGTGTTTTTAATATGACCGTAGGCCTATCATGTTTCTAATGTTTCTGACAAACTCACATCGCGCCTAATTTTTTTTTCACAATTTTGTCTATAATGTAATAAGAAATGTAGTTCTTAAGGATGTGAACAAGATTTAGTTTTTCTGTATAGTTCACAAATTATCATTTTAAAAAGTATATATATATATATATATATATTATTCTTTTCAATTCCGCTCCATTTAGAACATTAAATAGCACCTGTCCATTACTTGCAGGCCAAGATTTATTAGCGATCTTTGAGTTTTGTTCATGGTTTTTTTTTCAACTTCATTTCTACAGTGCACTTTTTTTCATTTGGTTTTCATCTTAGGGCTGAGCTTACATATATACATATATCCATGGCCTAACCATCAATATATCTTTCTTTCTTTTTTTCTTTTTATTATATTCTGGATAACTATTGTATTTTACTCTTTACTGCTCAATATATGTTCTTCTCAATGGGCATAGGTCTTACTAGTTTTATACTTGGACTTTTTATAACGCTATTGTTTTATTTGCATATATCAAGGAATCGTAGTTAAAAACACATTTGACAAAATGACGCTTACTTTTTGTTTACTTTTTACATACTCTGCTGAGTCACTTATAAGCGTTCTTGGGTAATTCCATTTCGATTCTGACATAAGCTTAAAATTAAATAGGCCTATATAAAAAAAATAGATTATGCCTCTTTCATGTTCATTTCATTAGCACATGTGTTTAAAAAGCACTTGGTCTTGAGCATTATTATTTTCGTAGTTAATTTTACGTAGTCTATTTTGTTTTCCTTAAAAAATTGTTTTGGACTAAGAGAGAGCAGGGTTATATTGTTGCAGTGTGTATGGTGTTTGCAACATTGTCTTTGTTGCAAACTTAAAATGTTTCAATTGGCTCTCTTCCCTATTAATCAATTAAATGTTTTATAAACTAAAATTAAAATCCAAGAAGAAAATGTAAAGAAAGTGCTACATGAAAGTAGTTGTATATTTATCCTAATGCATTATGTGATAAAACAAGGAAGTAATATATTGTAAAACTAGTTAAAAATAAACCTGACTATATTATCACATCCTAAAACTAGCATTCAAAATAGACGGAATTTAAAACTTAAATGTAAAAGCATTTCAGTAAGATTTATAAAAAACTAAGTAGCCGTCTAAGTAAGCTTTCATGCCCACAATACTAATTTGAATAGCACAGAAACAAAATCTTTGTCTGAATGTAAGGACTCAAACTTATACACTTAACTTTTTAAAGGTTAACTGTTAGTGCCCATAATTATTATAGTTTATTATTATTATCGTAGCGTGGTAGCCTATGGGCAGCTAAACTCTTATCTTCAGTTTCATTATAATCTAATATTATCCAGCCAAGCTCTTAATTTGAGTTTGATCACAATTCTTGAACTTGTAATGCCGAAGTAACACTATTTCTTTCATTTACTTCAAATTTATTATCAAAGCATAAAACACACATATATATATATATATATATATTCTTCTATGAATCAAAATGTAGGAATTGCAGGCACATATAATATACTTTAATTAAACAATTTTACAATGGATATATTAAATCAGCACCCATCTGGGGCTTCCATAAGCAGACTATCTTTCACAGTCACTATTTTCTTACAAAAACGTAATCTTTTTCTATAGAAGATTTCCCAACATATATTGGGTGCACTGACCTATACAACTTTAATAAGGGATACTAAATAATTAATGTAATAAAATGCAAATGTCTTAATATAATTATCAAATCAATTAACTCATTAATATAATTATTATTTTGGGAAAGGCAATATCTACATTAACTATTAGCTCTTGTCACCCAAATAATTTTGTCTTTAATAATTGCATTAGACGATTTGTTTTCTTGAATAAATGAAATATATTTATTTTGTACATTTTAACTACAGGCAGAAATGTGGGAATAAAAAGTAAGAGTGGAGCATCATCGACTCCTGAAAGTAGAAGCTATAGCGTAGCAGGGCTTGTCGATGGATTTACACATTTTGATAATAATGCTGCATCGTGTTATTTATCAGAGCCGCACACGTCGACTTCTGTTGTTACAATACAACCACATGCCCTGATTCTTTTAAGTATTTTGGAAATCTTTGATATTCCACGTAAGTTTTTCACAGCATATTATATTTTAAAGTAATTATTAACTAAAAGAAATTAAGATTAAAACCCATGATTTGGGTCTTGTTTTTTTTTTCCAATTTGTTTTGCCAGGTGGTCATCACCAATTGTCAAAAAGTATCCATTGACGGTCTAAAAATTGTATATACAAATTATAAATCATAAATTACAAATATAAATCTAAAATATTTAAATTATAGCTGTAAAGTAGAAACGTAAACTTAATTAAAAACATAAATTTATATTAAGTAATTCCTACATTTATCAAAATTAATCATATTTTTATTGGTTAAATTTACAGCAACATTAATATACTTTGTGCTAAACACTGATACTTCACTGGTTTAAAGAGCATATTTTAGTCTTTAATATACCTAAGGTGATTTCATTTTGGTATATTAAGCTAAATACTAATCTGATACAATATGTGTTTATATTTCAATGTTATAGTACACTGGTAGCATGAGTATCGAAATACCTGGGAATGAATTCTTGTGAAAGCTACGATTTTCAGTCCAGGTCTGGAGATAGCCGCTGAGTCTGTCCGACTCTGAGGGCTAATTGATATTAATTGGAGGAAATTAAAGGAGGATTGGCATTGTGCAGGCCCCGAAATCCCCTTGTATGTGGTCACATCAACGGATGAGCGTCGGTTCTCTTGTCTATGGATTAATTTGGTCCGACGGGATTATTTTTTATGCTACCAAAACAAACATAAAGAATATATTGTAATATATATGCCGAACTATTTTCTAGACATATTCTAAACATAAAGAATATATTGTAATATATATGCAGAACTATTTTCTAGACATATTCTAAACATCAAGAATATATTGTAATATATATGCCGAACTATTTTCTAGACATATTCTAAACATCAGGAATATATTGTAATATATATGGGAACTATTTTCTAGAAATATTCTAAACATCAAGAATATATTGTAATATATATGCGGAACTATTTTCTAGACATATTCTAAACATCAAGAATATATTGTAATATATATGGGGAACTATTTTCTATACATATTCTAAACATCAAGAATATATTGTAATATATATGGGGAACTATTTTCTAGACACATTCTAAACATCAAGAATATATTGTAATATATATGGGGAACTATTTTCTAGACATATTCTAAACATCAAGAATATATTGTAATATATATGGGGAACTATTTTCTAGACATATTCTAAACATCAAGAATATATTGTAATACATTTGTGGAACTATTTTCTAGACATATTCTAAACATCAAGAATATATTGTAATATATATGGGGAACTATTTTCTAGACATATACTAAACATCAAAAATATATTGTAATATATATGCGGAACTATTTTCTAGACATATTCTAAACATCAAAAATATATTGTAATATATATGCGGAACTATTTTCCAGACATATTCTAAATATCAAGAATATATTGTATTATATATGCGGAAATATTTTCTAGACATATTCTAAACATAAAAAATATATTGTAATATATATGCGGAACTATTTTCTAGACATATTCTAAACATCAAGAATATATTGTAATATATATGCGGAACTATTTTCTAGACATATTCTAAACATCAAGAATATATTGTAATATATATGCGGAACTATTTTCTAGACATATTCTAAACATACAGAATATATTGTAATATATATGCGGAACTATTTTCTAGACATATTCTAAACATAAAGAATATATTGTAATATATATGCGGAACTATTTTCTAGACATATTCTAAACATCAAGAATATATTGTAATATATATGCGGAACTATTTTCTAGACATATTCTAAACATAAAGAATATATTGTAATATATATGCGGAACTATTTTCTAGACATATTCTAAACATCAAGAATATATTGTAATATATATGCGGAACTATTTTCTAGACATATTCTAAACATCAAGAATATATTGTAATATATATGCGGAACTCTTTTCTAGACATATTCTAAACATCAAGAGTATATTGTAATATATATGCGGAACTATTTTCTAGACAAATTATAAACATCAAGAATATATTGTAATATATATGCGGAACTATTTTCTAGACATATTCTAAACATCAAGAATATATTGTAATATATATGCGGAACTATTTTCTAGACATATTCTAAACATCAAGAATATATTGTAAGATATTATATGCGGAACTATTTTCTAGACATATTCTAAACATCAAGAATATATTGTAATATATATGCGGAACACTTTTCTAGACATATTCTAAACATCAAGAATATATTGTAATATATATGCGGAACTATTTTCTAGACATATTATAAACATCAAGAATATATTGTAATATATATGCGGAACTATTTTCTAGACATATTCTAAACATCAAGAATATATTGTAATATATATGCGGAACTATTTTCTAGACATATTCTAAACATCAAGAATATATTGTAATATATATGCGAAACTATTTTCTAGACATTTTCTAAACATCAAGAATATATTGTAATATATATGCGGAACTATTTTCTAGACAAATTCTAAACATCAAGAATATATTGTAATATATATGCGGAACTATTTTCTAGACATATTCTAAACATCAAATATATATTGTAATATATATGGGGAACTATTTTCTAGACATATTCTAAACATAAAGAATATATTGTAATATATATGCGGAACTATTTTCTAGACATTTTCTAAACATCAAGAATATATTGTAATATATATGCGGAATTTTTTTCTAGACATATTCTAAACATAAAGAATATATTGTAATATATATGCGGAACTATTTTCTAGACATTTTCTAAACATCAAGAATATATTGTAATATATATGCGGAATTTTTTTCTAGACATATTCTAAACATCAAGAATATATTGTAATATATATGCTGAAATATTTTCTAGACCTATTCTAAACATATATAATATTTTGTAATATATATGCGGAACTATTTTCTAGACATATTCTACACATCAAGAATATATTGTAATATATATGGGGAACTATTTTCTAGACATATTCTAAACATAAAGAATATCTATATATATAAAAAGACAGTGTTAAGCCCCGCGAGGATCCCCATTGGTCAATTTGAAAACATGTGTGTCACTGACCTATCTAGGCCTAGCCCAATATACCGTCTAATAATTTTTCACATCGGACATGTGTCTTCGATAGCTCAGTGGTAAACGTAGTGGACTGCTATACGGGCGACCAGGGTTTGATTCTCCAGTTAGACTATAATTATTTTTTTCGACAATTATTTTTTCAAACTTTTAAAAACAAAAGACATTGTAAATCTATGGGCAATATAGATTTTGTTAAATAAAAATATTTGACTATTTTTTTTACCCTATTACAATATTTATTTACTTTCCTAAACGTATTCATTAAGTGTAGTTTATACATTTGTTATCTGCACCCCAAACAGTCCTTTTTTTTTTCACCCGGGCAACGCCGGGCAATGTAGCTTGTATTGTAATATACATGCGGAACTATTTTCTAGACATTTTCTAAACATCAAGAATATATTGTAATATATATGCGGAGTTTTTTTTCTAGACATATTCTAAACATCAAGAATATATTGTAATATAAATGCGTAATTTTTTTCTAGACATATTCTAAACATTAAGAATATATTGTAATATATATGCTGAACTATTTTCTAGACATATTCTAAACATCAAGAATATATTGTAATGTATATGCGGAAATATTTTCTAGACACATTCCAAATATCAATAATATATTGTAATGTAAATGTGGAACTATTTTCTAGAAATTTTCTAAACATCAAGAATATATTGTAATATATATGCGGAATTCTTTTCTAGACATATTCTAAACATCAAGAATATATTGTAATATATATGCGGAACTATTTTCGAGACATATTCTAAACATCAAGAATATTTTGTAATATATATGCGGAACTATTTTCTAGACATATTTTAAACATAAAGAATATATTGTAATATATATGCGGAACTATTTTCTAGACATATTCTAAACATCAAGAATATTTTGTAATATATATGATGAACTTTTTTCTATACATATTCTAAACACCAAGAATAAATTGTAATGTATATGCGGAAATATTTTCTAGACATATTCTAAACATCAAGAATATATTGTAATATATATGCGGAACTATTTTATAGACATATTCTTAACATCAAGAATATATTGTAATATATATGCGGAACTATTTTCTAGACATATTCTAAACATCAAGAATATATTGTTATGTATATGCGGAACTATTTTCTAGACATATTCTAAACATCAAGAATATATTGTAATATATATGCAGAACTATTTTCTAGACATATTCTAAATATCAAGAATATATTGTAATATATATGTGGATCTAATTTCTAGACATATTCTAAAAATCAAGAATATATTGTAATATATATGCGGAACTATTTTCTAGACATATTCTAAACATCAAGAATATATTGTTATATATATGCAGAACTATTTTCTAGACATATTCTAAATATCAAGAATATATTGTAATATATATGCGGAACTATTTTCTAGATATATTCCAAACATCAAGAATATATTGTAATATATATGCCGAACTATTTTCTAGACACATTCTAAACATCAAGAATATATTGTTATATATATGCGGAACTATTTTCTAGACATATTATAAACATCAAGAATATATTGTAATATACATGCGGAACTATTTTTAGACTGTTACGTCCACAATCCCCTTGTGGCCAGAGCTGTGTAGATCTTGCTGATAATTCTCGTTAGTCCTAGGGGAGACTTTAATTATTAGTATTTATGTTTCAGTATTACACGAACTCTTCTTATAGTCCTGGGCACAAATTCAGTATTTGTATTCCAACATTTCCTTTCTTGTATATTATGGTAGTAGATAAATCTTATAGTAATGTATTCAACACAATAGGATAGTAATTTGACAAGGAAGCTTCAGTGTAACTGTTGTTGATAGTTTATTTCAGGTGGTATGTTCAATATATACAATATATCTTTTATGTACAGTTAGAATAAAATAGTGCAAACACAAACGTTCTCAAAGGAACATATTTTGAAACTCTCTGTCTTTCAGACAAAACAAATCATTAAATACTATCCGAGTGGTGCAAGGGATAGACCCATTACCAGTAGGGGTGAAAATCATGGTATCATTACAAAACTCATAACAAAAACGATAGGAACTTCCCCTATTAAATAATGAGTCGTTCCCAGACTCTGAGAATTTGAGATCAACACAGAATCCCAACATTACCTAGAACCTTTTATTTTCCTACTAAACGTCCTAATATGGTGTGTAGTAAGAAAAGAGAGAGAGAGAGGAATAAACATTGCGTGTTCCAATTCTTGGAAAAACAATATACATGACAAGACATATTCTAAATTCTAGACAAATCGAGACTTACCGCTAATCTAATATATGCATGTATGCTTAGGTGAAAACAAACTGTATAGTATGACGTTTACAAGATCAAAAGGTTACATATAAATGTTGACTTTGCATTATGGTTCACAAGCTACATTGTGTAAAAAGGTCTATACCTGAATAGTTGATTTTAATGATTTATGCTTTGAACGAAGATAACTGAATCCAGTTGCAGAAACCTAATGATAAATCTATTTATTTTATCAAAGCATAGCAAAAGTCGTTTTGTATAAATTGTAATGCATGTGGTTAAATAAAACACCAATGATATCTGAAGTCATAAAATGCATCTGTGAATTGCATCGTTCTTTTCGATTGGTTCTTTAATGATTCACGCCATTGCATACACATTTTTTTTAATTTATTGTAATATTGGTTCGGCGACTTGGCTATCGCTTTATTCTTCAGTGCTTCGTTATGGTGTGTTGCAAGACAACCTCATAAACTTAAGCATGAGATTGATACGTTTTTCAATACAGTGCCAATACGATTGTCATAAACATCCATACAATATTTTTACGAAATCAATTGTAGGTTTGTGTCTTATTTTGAGATTTACAAATACTGTTGACTTCAAAAATTTTCTTACAAAATTGTATTGTTAAGAAAACGTGCATTTTAAATCCTTCTTGAATCAATAACTTTAAAATAAAAATCGTGATAAGAACAATTTGAAACTATACTTCCAAAAGCATTATATATAATAGCCATGATTACAATTATTTATTATTTTAAACTCGCATAATCCTTCATTTAAAGAGTATTAGATTTGATAAAAACACTTTCTAGGTTTCTATATCCTAAAGCTTTTAATGATTTATTTTATGCTCAGCGGGTTATAAATCAGTAGGGAATGTCAATGTTACAATACGTGCTTCTGGACAATCAGAGGGCGCAGTGCGTGCCTACATTAAAGATGATCGTCTACAAGTGAAAAGGTTTATTCTTGATAAGGAAATTCAAGATGTCAGTGACTTGATACTGACGACTTCGAGGGCGTTTGGCGCTTGTGAAGTCAGATTGATCGGAGGTAAATGTTTGAGTTGCTTAGAGTAAATTTAGTAATAAATTTTGTTTAAAAACAATACTTTTGTCCGCCATTGCCTTTTATTAAAATCTTAACAAAAAATGAAATATCCATTCAAAAACATTTTGATGTAATATATTACAATGAATAGCAAAACAAATATTTGTGTCTGATTATCATAGATAATTTTATTACATAAATATTTTCTCACATAACGGAAATAGCTTTTTGAGAAACAAGTTAAATTAAAATGCAAGCCTTAAAATTCATACCATAATTGCATACATTACAGACATGATTATTGCTCAATTTTCATTAAAAAAAATATTTCATCTACCATAAAACAATCTCCATTTTTTATTTTGCATTTTTTCGGCGATATGATCACAATACGAAATCCCAAATCACCATTACCTTACAAGCCAATAAATGTTGAGACAGATTAAGTTATCACTCTTATTTTTGCGATTTATCACTTTAAGTATGACAATTGAAAACATCTCACTTTGAACAGAGAAAACAAATAAAAAAACAACAAAAACAAATGAGACTGACACCACACGTCAGATCTTCAACGATAAAGCCTCCAGACAAAATTAGATCTAATAACAATTGTGATAATGACATTAGCAAAGTGTTACTATTAAATAGTATGCATCAATATATTTTGGCAATCATATGTGCGTTATCACCTTTCCGGAAGCCATTATTTTTCGCAACATCAGGGTAGTGATCGTTGACAAAGATTAAAGCGGTGCTTGAAGCTAGTTTGTGCTTTCGAAGCGTGTACTGATTATTATTGTTCAAGGAAGTAACTATACATCTAATTTATTAATTCGGGAGATGAAGCAATTAGATATTCCACATGTCATGTCACAGTGAATACTATCCTGAAATTCATTGGGCTGTTAATAAATTTCAACAGGCTCTCAAGACTTTCATCACCTTGATGTTGCAAAGAGGAATGATTTTCATAAATCGTGATAACTCACACATTATTTCACATTATGTAAGAAATTTTTTAGAAGCTGACACAGGTTTTTCTTTATTAATCTACTTAATGGTTCTTAAAGTGCTGGAATATGTTGGCATGGTGCTGGTATTGCTTGATTTTGATTTTCTACCACTTGACATCTATGACATGAACTATAGTATTCAGTAAAAACCCTTTATAGATACATCTAGTATAAGTTATTTCGATACTAAAAAATCCCGAGAATGGTAATTCATAAGCCCTAAACATTTGGCAACACAATTTAATGTATTACCCCTCACTCTTAATCTCCTAATGTCCTTCGTGGGGTGTGGGGGGGTCCTCTTAAAAAAAAAGTGTCGTCCTTTATCGGCTGTTATGGTTATCTGTCAACAAGAAAAAACAAATGATCCTTTTTTTAATCCCCAATAAACTTCACTGTAGTGAAAATAAGTAATTTTAGATTTTTTTTCGATCTGAAGATTAGGCTTACAGAAACACGTGGGGTCTGTTATATTCATTCTTCAACTGGATGCTTCCAAAGGTTGTTTTGTTCGGAGACCTACACTAAATATTTAAAAAAGAAAATCTAACTTTAAATTAACTTATTGAGTGGTGCTTCAGTGCATACCAACTCTAGATCCCGTAACATGGTCTAATATATATGTATATTTGGCTAACAGAAGTGAAACAAGACCTGGTTTTAATATTATATTAGATGTTAGGTTCATAGAAATAATAGAATATCTTTTCTGCAAAATAAATAAATGCAATATCCGCTACCAAATCAGTCCAGACAATCATGTTTACCTGAGTTCTATTCAATCAGGGCTTTTTTTTACAATAACAAATACTATTGTCACTACAGAAAGGAAAACACGCATACTATATTTCTTTTCACATAAAATAACGAGCTACCCTAACCCCTCAATAACTAACCAGCAAAATTTGAGACTTACAAAAAAATCTCACAACTTTTCCTAAATAAATAGGATATGTAGGTATTTTAAAAAAAAAAATAACGTATAAATATACTATATTGCATTTTCGTTCACCATTCCATTTAATTTTTATCGACTTATTTTTCTATTGCAAGATTGTCCGCAAGGAAAATACGGATTATCTTGTAATGTTGACTGTTTTAATGGATGCCAATCTTGCACAATAGAGGGTCGGTGTTTGTTGGAGAAAATCGGTAAGTACAAATATATTATAATTCATATTAAAATTGTTTGTAGAATGATTGCTTAGGTAGAATAAACTATTTTTGTACATTTAGTGCTTAATTAGCTAAAAATAATTGCTTAGGACTAGCCTCATAGAATGGTTGCATCAGACTTCCTCATACTTTTCCTTGAATGGCCTGCTGCCGCTATAAACTTGACATTAAGTGAGAAAGTTTAGTCAAGTGCGGTTTCAGCAGAATGCACCATTTTGTCCTTAGAGAATAAAAGACAAAACAAGACAATGAAAAAAAACTTAAACACATTTCGAAAATTCACAAGACATTTTGATAATGGTGTATGTACTCTCATACATATTTAACAATATCTGCAATAAAAATACAACACATATTAGGGGATTGTTCGGTCAGTATTATGCCTCGCTGCCTTTAATTTAACCTACTAATGACAGGTACTCATCAGAGCTGGATAGAATCAGGCACACCCGCCACTCGCAGGGAAAAATCATAGGCTTTAACAGAACAGGATTCGAACCTAGAAACATCATTCTATTATTCCACATTGCCCAATGTGTAATAACGCTGTATTAACATCAAATAAATAATAGTATCTTGTCGACAACGAAGATTCAGCAAATGCGAAATGTTACATTAGGGAATTAAAAACAAATGTATGTAATAATCTAGTCATTTCTAGTAGTAGCAACAACTGGATTTATATTTTGTTGAGTACTTACTAAAGAAGTGGATTCGTTACATTATTAAAGCTGGATACATTGATTAATGATATGTTTTAAATATTTGGCAGTTTGCAGTGAAAATTGTGCTCAAAATAAAAGCTGTTACGCAAATGGAACTTGTACCTACGGCTGTCTACCGGGCTACTTTGGGAATAAATGCTCGTCAAGTAAGCATATATATTCTTTGCGCAGCTGAAAGTAAAATTAGATTTTACATTCCGAAATGTGTGCATTTGTATTAACTTACCTTTCGATTATTTACCTTACCATAGAAGGAAATATACATATATATATATAAATATATATATATATAATATACTTTTTTTTAGAGTTTCTTTCTATTAAATTATTTGTATTAATGAACAAGGCGAAATAAATGTGGCAGTAATGGAGGACTACATCTGTAGACCTAGAAACATTTTATCTGCTTCACTCAGACAGGCCCGTCAACAGTGGCAACATTAAAGGTGAAGGGCTGGCTATCTAGACACTATATAATATAAACAAACAATATTCCAATATCAACATCATTACTACAAAAAAAATGGGTATGCACATCATAATAGAATTATTGTGCGTCAGACTGAGGCCTAACTATCTACCACTACCACGATAATTCACATATAAATATACCTAATAAATCGTCAAGACTTCAGTCAGCCGGAATACAATAGCTGACTTTTAATTAACTTTTTCTTATATGAAAATAATGTGATAGTGTGCGTGTAAGTCTATTTTGATAAGTATATTTATCTGCTTGAGTACACACTTAAATAGTTAATTTATTTATATTATTTCAAATATGCTGAAAGACAACACACCTGTAATCAAGTCAAATTTCAATTGGTTTGGATCAATAAATAAATCATATTTACATTATCTCAGCGAAGATTGTCTTTTTTTGTTTACCCAAATATATATATATATTTTTTACTGAAATATACTAGTATCATAGTAACAGTTAATTTTTCAACAGCGAACATACAAATTGTGTCTATATACATACTATTCCTTAATAAGTTTACTTCAAAAAATATTTTTTTTATTACTGAAGTCAATATTAGATGAATACTTTATAGGGTATTCGCATGAACAATTAAACCATTTATGTGGCACTCTTACATTCAGTGCAATATTTAAATGTTTAATGAATAATATTATTATTTTAGCTCAGCAAATTCACAAAAACAAACAACAAAACAAATAATTCCAAAGGCTATTCTAAACATATACTTCTATCTCATCTAAGCTCTAAAGTCGTCTAATCATCAACATATATAATTACCGTGAGTTTGTTTATATTTATTTATATATATGTTTGTTCGCTATAGGCTCCTAAGCCGTTTGACTATTCGGGCCAAAAATTAAATGTATAAATTGGAAACGTCCTCCAAAAGATAATTTTATTTTATCACTTATAATCACAAATGTGTTGATTTAAAAAATCCAAAATGTTATATCCATCTATGCAAATAAATAAAACGGTACATAGCAAATGGCCGTTTCCGTTCATTTACTATATTGAACGCGAGTTTCACTATGTTGAACGCGAGGGTCTTTTCGGGTTTTCCCAATTCTGCTGTTCTTTTTTCTAATGTGGCGATACCTTTTTTAAAAGTTACGCACCGAAATTTTCTTGGAGAGTTTGAATGGTGTAGGCTACTTTAAAAAAAAACTATCATATGACGTAATGTCTATCAAATTTTTTTTTTTCATTATTGATGTTTGCATTATCATTTAAATAAAAGTAACCAAATGTTTTAATTATTTAATGGATTCACATCGCTATTGAGAATACCCTTTAATAGGCGACTGTATAAACTCTATAAGTTAAATGATACGAATTAATAAAAAAACAAACAAGTTAGGCTTATAAATGATTACTTTTAAATACCGGGTACCATAAGCTTGACAGCAACAATATAAAATAAAAACTAAATACCGAAAGAAACATTCTCAATACTGTTTTATTGATACAATAAGCAAGAACAAAAATTAAATACCCAAAAAAATCTGTCTCAATTTAGTTTTTATTGCATTGAAATATCATTTTCTATTTTTGTTAAATATTTTTTTTTTTTTTTTTATTGTTTTGTGTTTATGTTTTTTTTTCTTTTAGATAGTACATTACTGTTAACTTAATATTATTAATAACAAGTCAAGTCAACACAACTGTTCGCTACATTTTAATATCGAATTAAAAAGTCTCTTTAAAAAACCCGGACTAGCCTTTCGGCTCTTGTGTCCAGGGCGTAACGCTTAGGATTGAGCAATCTCTGTCCGGGCTCCAGCCACCCAAACGACACGCCGAACGGGTAAGGTTTCTCAGCCCAGCGATCGTTCAATGCGGTTCCCCTAAGGATCATTATCGTGGTGGCTCGCCTGTGTACCTGCACTGTCACCCGGTAGTACAAATCCTATACTATAGGTACATGCATTCAGGCATCGAGTGGTTCTCGAGACGGGATTGCAGCGTACATTGCTTCCTCCCCCCCCCCACCCCCGAGATCAGTGGCCTCTCGGCAGTGTAATGGACCTCAGACCCGCTGCGGGGGCTGTGCCCCATTGCGTTCGACCAGTGTATTCTTATTGGGAATGTATCGGCGGTTTACACACTACGCCAGTCCTTGAGGCCACAATTTTTGGGCATATGCCAGGGTCATGTCGACCAGAAACAATTAAAACTAACAAAAACTAAATACCGAAAGAAACATTCTCAACACTGATTTATTAGATGTCTAATACAATAAGCAAGAAATAAAATTAAATACCGAAAAAAATCGTTATCACTTTTGTTTTTATTGTATTGAAATATTTTTTTTTTATTATTTACCTTTTTATTGTTTGGTGTTGTGTTTTTTTTCTTTTAGATAGTATATTATTGTTAATTTAATAGGCTATTTTTAATAACAAGTCAAGTCAACACAACTGTTCGCTACGTTATAATACCAGACGCTTGACAGTAACAATTATTATGCATATGCCAGGGTCAGAAACAATTAAAAAGAACAAAAACTAAATACCGAAAAGAAACGTTAATTGTAATAGTCTCTTTTCTTTCTCTCTTAACATTAATATTAACTTAACTAATAGTGTTATATTGTAGTCGTTCGTTTCTCCGTCAATTTGACGGGCATAACCACTAGTAGTATATGAAAATTCCTTTAAATTGGTATCAAATTAAACGTATCCTATTTTGTTGAGTCATACAAATATTCCTTTTTTTTGCGTTTCAGGTTTCCATTGTATGTTCTTAAAATACAGTTAATTGTTTTGAATACTGGAACGTGTATCATATTATTTTATATTTAATTCCGTTTATTTTATAATACTGCTTTTGTTGTGTGTGTACAGAATGCAATGGCATATGTGCAGGAGATGGAAAGTGTGATTCAAACGGAACTTGTATAGATGGTGGTAAGGCACATGTTTTTTGTTTTCATAGTGCTAGTCCTAATCGGATATTGTAAATGATCAACTGAGGACGATGTTTTGTATAAAAAAAAAGTTAAATACAATCAAAGGTAAACCATATTGGAATAACGGTGTTCATAATTCTGTATTTTAAATTAACAACAACATATTGACTAGTTTTATGTTATGAGACTTTTGGATAGAAATAGTTGCTGGAAATCTTAACAAAATACAAACAGAAAAAATAAGTCCCCCGATTTATTGGTTAATGGTGTATACCTTACCATACCTTTCTGTCATTGACGTCATGATCACGATCCTGTAGCCTTCAGAGCATGCACAAGATGCATTCATTGACATTTAGGGTTGTCTTTTTATGTATATTAATGCGTCCGGGCATCAACTCTTTTGTCGTTTTCAGAATCCTGACAGTTTCCATTTCTAATAATGTTTTCATTGCATGCTTAATGTGACATCATGGAAAGACGCTTTAGAAATGTCCACGATCAACATCAAAACTTAACAAATAGCTTTAAACAAGTAAACAAAATATAAGCTTTGCAATATATATTGTTTTATTTTCCTATTGATTGTCATAGCAACGAAATGGTGTCGAGACATGTAAATATTAAGTAAATAAGTAACAATCAGCTATTGCCGAGATGTAAATAGACCTTATTAGGACTAAATAAATAACACTCCTTGGTTGAATACGGAGTTTATGTAAATGCTTTTATTTCATTAAAGTAAATATATAAGAAAGGTCTTCTAATCAATTAAAGTAACAACATTTTGTCTTGTACGTACTATAGAAATGGATTATTTACACGTTTGAAGCTTGAGATTATATATGAAATGGCATGTTTCGATATTTAACAGTGTGCAGTCCCAACTGTGCAGAACCTAAAAGGTGTCAAATTAATGGAACTTGTGTCTCTGGTTGTCTAAATGGCTTCTATGGATTGAACTGCTCGTCCAGTAAGCGAATATTATTTGTTAAGCTTAATGTTATGTTTAGTTTTATAGTTTACAATGAACTGACAATTAGAAATTAAAAAAAAAGCCTTATAGTTTTCACACTAATTTTTTTGTCAGATTCTTAAATTGTAGCAGCTTGATGTGAACCTATTGTAGTTGCATTCCATCTGTTTTTACATTTTTGTGTTGAAAATTTAAGTACTGAAAAGCATATTTTGATTATTCATTTTCCTGGTGAAAAAAAAAAGTGTATAAGAACTTTAGAATGTCGTTCTTAGTTATCAGGTAAAATACAGATCTCATTACACTTAAATTTGAATATTTGGATGACATTATAATAATAATCTATAATCATTTTAGTACACAATTCAGTATTATTTAATATAATAAATGGTATTACATTGCAATGAAACTGCTCTATGTAAGTAGTAAATGCAGTGAATCGTTTGAACTTTGCTGGTATTGGAATTGGTCCAAATCCTCTACAAATCAATATTGGATAAATTTTTCGTTTGATCATGGACGAAATTATATTATTTATAGAAAGGGCGTCTGTATATATTATAAGATAAAGTGTTTAACAGTTTAAAAATTAAACTAATGACGGTCGCTGAAGATTGTTATGCGTTTTTATATAAATTTATATTACAACTAAGTAGCAAACCGATATTTTGTTATTTACTAGAAACTAATGATATATATTTTGTAATTTTCTACAGAGTGTAGCCCTAATTGTGAAGGTGATAGCAGTTGCAATGCATCTGGAATATGTATATTAGGATGTAGTGCTGGTTTCTATGGACCTCACTGCAATTTAAGTAAGTAAAGAATGTTGAATACGTATTTAATAATGAATATTTCTAAGAGAAAATGTATGGGGGACATACCCGTCAGTTTGTATATGCATAATGTAAGCAACACTTTAAGGAGCACATTAGCGTAGCTTGGCACTGATACAGTGGTCGTGGGTTTGAATATCTGGTGAATAGCCAACAATTGTATAGGCCCCTTGCGTGTGGTCTTTAATCTAAGCAGGTCAGTTATATAGGTGACATTAGTAGGGGGTCAGTAACGTGGCTTGACTTTGTGCTGACGTGGCCATGGTAACGTTTGACCGCTGCTTCTCAGATCTTATGAATCAAGTTCGCCTGAAAGGGTTACTAACTTCACTTAGACAGTTGTATTTACTTTCTTCAAAAAACGTTTTTTTATAAGTTAATAAACATAGCACAGCAATATCTTATTATAGTTGTTTAATGAAGATCTAATAAAACAAACTGCACCGAACAAAATCTGCAACCCCCAGTGCAGACCTTATTTGGACTAAATAGATAACACTCCTTGGTTGAATACTGTTAATGCTTTTATTTCAAAATAATAAATAAATACAAAAATGGTAAACTTCTAGTAAATTAAAGTAACAACATTTTGTCTTGTAAATACTATAGAAATGGATTCTTTACATGTTTGAAGCTTGAGATTATATTTGAAATGACATGTTTCAATATTTAACAGCGTGCAGTTCAAATTGTGCAGAACCTAAAAGGTGTCACGTCAATGGAACGTGTGTCACTGGCTGCCTCAATGGCTACTTCGGATTAAACTGCTCGTCCAGTAAGCATATGTTTAAGCATAATGTTATATTTCCTTTTATAGTTTACAATGTACTGACACTTATAATTAAAAACAGCCTTGTTGTGTTCTCACACATTTTTAGTTGGATTCTTAATTGGTAGCAGCCTTTTGTAAATCCTTTTGAAAGTACATTCCTTCTGCAGTACCTCCATTTTTATATGTGTGTGTTGAACATTTAAGTACAGAAAAGAATATACGTGTATACAAACTTCACAATTTTCTTCTTTGTTATCAGGGAAAATACATATATTTGAATGACAATTGAATGAAGTAATACTAATGATGTATAATTATTTTATTAAACGATTCAGTATTATGAAAATACCGAATGGCATTACATACCAATGAAACTGTTCGTTGAGTAGTAAATGCAGTGAATCTTTTCAAATTTGCTGGTATTGGAATTAGTAAAAATCCTCTACAAATCAATATTGTATAAATCTTTAGTTTGACCACGGATGAAATAATATTATTTATATAAGGGGCGTCTGTAATATACAAGATACACTATTTTACAGTTTAAAAATTGAACTGGCGATTGTCGACGATTTTGTTACGCTTTTTTATATGCGTTTATATTATAACTTAGTATCAAACCGATATTTTGATATTTACTAGAAACTGATGTTGTTGTTTTTTTATTTTTTACAGAGTGTAGCCCTAATTGTGAAGGTGATCGCAGTTGCAATTTATCTGGAATATGTATATTAGGATGTGTTGCCGGTTACTATGGACCTCACTGCAATTTAAGTAAGTAAAGAATGTTGAATACGTGTTTATTCATGACTATTTCTAAGGGAAAATGTATGGGGGACATACCCATCAGTTTGTATATGCATAATGTAAACAACACTTTAAGGGGCACATTAGCGTAGCTTGGCACTGATACAGTGGTCGTGGGTTTGAATCTCTGGTGAATAGCTAACAATTGTATAGGCCACTTGAGTGTGGTCTTTAATCTATGCAGGTCAGTTATATAGGTGACAGTAGTAGGGGATCAGTAAGGTGGCTGGACTTTGTGCTGACGTGGTCATAGAAACGTTTGACCACTGCTTCACAGGTCTTATGTATCAAGTTCGTCTGAAAGGGTTACTAACTTTACTTCGACAGTTGTATTTATTGTCTTCAAAACACGTTTTTTTATAAGTCAATAAACTTAGCACAGCATTATCTTATTCTAGTTGTTTAATGAAGATCTACTGACACAAAATGCACCGGACTAGATCCGCAACCCCCAGTGCAAACCACCAATGCCAGTAACTCAACATCATATTTATTAATAGAAATCTATAATAGGGTTTTCCAAATCTATCGGAATACCTCTTAGTTCAAAACAATCTCGAACGCGAAAAAGTACTCGATTCCGACAGACATACTATAAACAGACATTTTATCTATCTTCTAATAAAATAGAATAAGTAAAAACCAAAAAAAAACGTGTCTCAAATATGTCTTAACAAAACGTATGAATTATATGTATCTTTCATACCTTATTGAAATTGTAACGTTTGTATAATAGTAAAATGTGTTTTGAATTTCATTGTATAAGTTAAGTTAATTACAAACTTCTTCTTTCATGACAAAGAACTAAACCAAACTAACAATACAAAGTACATAAGAGTAATAGTAAATGTTAGTTATCTTGGAATTCTCATATTGGTAAAGTTATTAAAAATATAACAAAACATTAGGCTTTGTAAAAAGCTGCCTTCAATCATACATCATACTAGCAGCAAAACGGAGTCTACAAAGACGCAAATCATACGTCTAAATGTCAACATATTATTTCATTTTTGTAGCCATTTTAGGACCAAACAGTTAAAAGGCCTACTCTTTGGACAACTATGGTGCTTCTGCAAATGCGTACTTGTGAATTAAACTTTTAAATCAGAACTAATTAATTTGCGTTTCGTAATTTGTATTTTGCATTGTTTATATATAAAAAAATAATTTCTTACAAGTTTAAAGATATATATTATATATTCTAGAGATATATTTCGATACTCCACAGATTGCAGTCAAAATTGTGCAGAAGATAAAAGTTGTAACGCAAATGGAACTTGCAAATTCGGCTGCCTCCCGGACTACTTTGGACATAACTGCTTGTGCGGTAAGCGCTTCTGTACCCATGAGCCTGAAAAACTGGCGAAGTGTAAAAACCGCCGATACGTATCCATTAAGAATTCACTGGCGGATGAACGCATGGGGGACAGCTCCCGCTGCGGGTCCGAGACATTTTGCACTGCCGAGAAGCCACGGGGTCTCGGTGGGGAGTAAGCAATGGACGCAGCAACCCCGTTTAAGAAACACCCAGTGCCTGGATGTCTGTACCAATGGCATATGATTTGTGCTACCGGGTGACAGTGCAGGTATACGGGCGAGCCACCACGATAATGATCCTTAGGGGAACCGCAGCAAACAATCTTGCAGTAGAATCCCTACTGTTACACGAACGCAACTCCTTTGTAGTCTCGTGGGGTGGCTTGAGGCCAGACAGAGCTTGGGTGAGCCCCCACCCCTCCCTCTGAGTTCTACCCTATCGTTACGCCCTGGACAAAGGAGCCGTTAGGGCTCGTCCGGTTTTTTAATATGAGACCTTATAACTCGGTGTACGGTAATCATTACATATTGCTGCGTATCATAATGATACGTTTCCATTTATAGTCCCAATTATTTGCCTTTTTATTAACTGATCTTCCGATATTTGATGTTTGACTTTTGCGAATCCGAAACGAAAACAAAAATGGTTTATAAAGTTTACTTTCAAATTGTGAATGTTTTAATGTTACTTATATCAATAACTTACCTACAAATGTTTACTGTTACAAAAAGTATTAATTTCATGAGTAATGAACCCAGGGTTTACTTATTTACAATTCAAACTTAGAAATAAAACTCTTGCACTCTCTTTTCAAACGTATAATTATTAAAAGTATATTTAAGATAATCTAACAATTATCATAAACAAATATCGTCCAAAGTTTCTACTACTAGATGTACGGCCAGGGGCAAAGCCAGAAATTTTTTCCAGGGGTTGGGGGCTGAACTTTCGCGTGACAAATATTTACCAAAACTTTAGCGAATTTAACACATATTTAAAAAAAAAATCTGTTGAAAAAGAATTTTTTTAACAATTCTAGGGGTGGGGGTGGGGGGGGTAGCCCCCCTCAGCCCCCATTGGCTTTGCCCCAGTGTACGACACTACTTACCGTTGCATTAGAGGTTATCATCTCTTAACTATATATGTGTGTTTGTTTTTTTTAATGTGTTTTAGATTCTATTTAAATGAGTATTATTTTATGGTATGTCTTTATTTTTTTTACAGATTGCAAAACCATAAGATGCGCAGGCGGGGGCACATGTAACTCAAATGGAACTTGTACTTATGGATGTAAGACAGTTTTTTTTTAAACTTTCAGTCCTAAATGCATGTTTGAATATATTTATAATTTCAAGTATTTTTCATACTTCCTAAATTATTTAAATTGTAAATTTTTATTAAACAAAAAACAGACACATCTTGAATAAGAAGATCATATTTAACAAAATGTATCTAATTATTTTTATTTTTTTAATTACGATTAATTATTATATAAAGTGTGAGTTAAACTAAAGTAATATATTAGACAGGCGTCACACATAGCAATGATGCGGCTTTCTAAAAAAAATATGTTTCAACTAAATCTGGAAAGAAGATGTCTTTTCCATGTGTCGTAGCGAAATAGGTTTTATTTTTTTGTTTGTAATTTGACAATAATAAACAAATATGACTTCTGCCATATTTTTATGTGCGAAATGTTGGGTATTAATTTGTTTCTACTAAAGCAATTAGTAAAAAAGGAATCTTTATTCCTGGAAAGTCCACTGATATACTGGATTGATCCCTTATAATATTTCTATTAGGTCTATTGACATATCTTTCTGTTTTAAACGACAACGGTTCTCATTAGGTGTATATATTCGATAGCTAAAAATAGGTTAAAGGACAAGTTCATCAACTGCATATTATATAGCTTGTTACACAGCAGACTCTCTGAAGACATCATTTATATATGAAATTATATATTTTAGAAAGACTTGTTACAGTGACTTTTAAAAATTAAACGACTTGTCAAAATATAAAGCAAATTTAGAATTATAAAATTATGTACAATTAAAATCATGTGTAATATTATTCAATATTACATTATAATATAATTAGATTACATTGGTATATTTGGACAAACAAATGGTGCTTCTTGGTTTCTTATGGCTTTTGATTATTTCATATTTTCACGTTGTTTTAAATTGAATTATAAGCTTGAAAAACTCGTAACGAATATAGAAACAACAGTTAAACCAATTAAACAAATAAAACACATGAAATGATATTTGTCGTAAAAACACTCAACGTTTTGAAGCATACATATAAACTATTTATTTACATTGAATTGGCAAATTGAGTTTAGCCCATTAGCTGAATAGGCAAGAAAATGATGGTAAATAAAAAAGTTGAAATAAAAATGTTCGATAATGTTTTTTTTTTCTTTTTAAGTTAGTGGCGAGAATTATCTTTACAAATGTAAAAACCATAATAATTATTCTCAACTTATCACTAGAAAATGAAAGATATTGTTAGTAATAGTTCGATTTTTTTCATCACATGACAGGTAACAATAAACGTATCATTATTTTATGCCATCGGTTGATAGTCGCTTGTGTATAAATAATAATACCAGCACATGGATAATATTGTTGTTTTTTTTCTTCCTATTCTATTCGGTTTTAAGTGACATGAATTGTTATTATTATTTCTTTTTTTTTTTTGTTTTGTTAATGGCATAATTTAATTTTAAACAGATTGCAGTGAAAACTGTGCTGGAGACAAAAACTGTTTCCGAAATAAAGCATGCAAATTTGGCTGTCGCCAGGGTTTCTTTACATCTACCTGCTTGACCAGTAAGCATGTGTAACATAAGTGAACTTTACTTTTACTTATATGACAAATTAAACAAATTAGACTATATGGAAGATAGGGAGAGAAAGAGGGAGAGAGAGATAGACTATGTAATTTTAATTATTTTTTGTTTAATATTTTATATACATATATATAGATAAATTAACATATATATTTATAGCTATATGAATTAAATGTAACGATCTAATCTCTTAATGAAAGTTAATTTTTTTTTTTTTTATAATTGAAATATAAAATAGCACTCATATGTATCTAAAAGGAAACGTTTTAAATTGTGGAATTACATTGATACATCATGATGTATTTTACAAAAATCAATTATAATTGAACAGAATGCAGTGCCGGCTGTGCGCACACTGGCGTCTGTAATGGTTCTGGAGTTTGTTTACACGGCTGCAGGCCAGGATACTATGACACTAAATGTTCTAAGTGTATGTTTTCATTGTATTTCATTTCATACACTTGGTTAATTTCAATAAAATTGATACATTTTAATGAACACTAGAATGTATACTACACATGGTAATTCAAGTACCCTTCGGACCATAGGGTCGTTGAAGCAGCGTTCACTATTTTCTCTGGCCACGGCATATTATTTGATGTTGTGGCCATCACAATGCACAGCCGCCTTTACTTTACCTCAGCTAAGGTCAGGTACACATCAGTGCTGGGTAGACTCAGGGTCACCCTCCAGACCCGGGACAAAATCCTAGCCTTCACCAGGATTCTAACTCAGGACCGTTGGTATGCCAGTCGAACACGCTGCCACTCGACCACCACCATTGTGTTAGTGAATTCAACAAAGATGGAAATATAGGCTACAATTCTTGATATAGTTTTCAAATGTAACAATAATAAACTACACTAATTATGTTGCATTTTCTAACAAAAAAAAGCTTTTCAAAAAACGTTTAAATGTCGGCAATTATATGTTATTGCTAAATGTGCCTGAATTCCTAGCTTTCGCCTTTAATTCCTTTTGTGATAATAATCAATATATATTAAATTAATGTTTACGTCTATAAAAGTATATTTACCCGACCCCCACGCAAGTAATCAGGAAAATGAATTATACGATGTAACGTAGTGAGTATATGCGCTCTGTTCTCTGTTTAGGTTCTTATTTACAATGCTAATTAAAATGACTTAAGCCACTTGTTCTTTGAGAAGCTAATTATAATTACTTAGGCCACTTGATGTATCATTGAAATAAAAACTTAATTTTTAAACGTATTTACCAATGCCACTGGTCGTTATTCACAAAATAAATTCCGGACGGAAATTATCAACACATGAAATTAACAACAATAAATAAACACACGAATCTGTCTATATAGATTTTAGTGCCGAATATACAATAAATGGATTTGCTCAAATCCTTCCGAATGCCAAAACAAAAATGTCGTACTGGAAAGTAGAAGCACGAGAAGGCATACTTCCATAACGTCATAAATTCATGTCTAGACCAAAATCAAATGTAAATAAACAACTTTACATAAACTAGCAAAACAAATTAAATATAGGTACAAGTTAGAAACAATTGTTAATTGCGAACACATATAGCGACTTAAGTATATTACGTTATCCACAAAATAAATTGAAAGCGATTTTTTTTAGTTGTATTATCTCTTTTTTTTAAAACCTATGTAGTGTGGATACTAATGATTTAGTTAATTATCAATACCATTTTTTTAAACATCAAGAAGTTTATCAGTATATTTATAAGTTAACAAAATAGAGTGTAATGCGTCAGATGACCGTTATGAACACATTCAGTAAAGAACATAAGGACTCAATATTGACCTATTTACTCGTGTATATACATATATAGTTACGTCCACAATCCCCTTGTGGCCAGAGCTGCGTAGATCTTGCTGATAATTCTCGTTAGTCCTAGGGGAGACTTTAATTATTAGTATTTATGTTTCAGTATTACACGAACTCTTCTTATAGTCCTGGGCACAAATTCAGTATTTGTATTCCAACATTTCCTTTCTTGTACATTAGAGTAGTAGATAAATCTTATTGTAATGTATACAACACAATAGTATAGTAACTTGACAAGGAAGCTTCAGTGTAACTGTTGTTGATAGTTTATTTCAGGTGGTATGTTCACTATATACAATATATCTATTATGTACAGTTAGAATAAAATAGTGCAAACACAAACGTTCTCAAAGGAACATATTTTGAAACTCTCTGTCTTTCAGACAAAACAAATCATTAAATACTATCCGAGTGGTGCAAGGGATAGACCCATTACCAGTAGGGGTGAAAATCATGGTATCATTACAAAACTCATAACAAAAACGATTGGAACTTCCCCTATTAAATAATGAGTCGTTCCCAGACTCTGAGAATTTGAGATCAACACAGAATCCCAACATTACCTAGAACCTTTTGTTTTCCTACTAAACGTCCTAATATTGTGTGTAGTAAGAAAAGAGAGAGAGAGAGAGAGAGGAATAAACATTGCGTGTTCCAATTCTTGGAAAAACAATATACATGACACGCCCCCACCCAATGAAAGAAATAATGTACCATAATTGCCCAAGTAATACTCAACATGGTACATTTTTCGTACTTAACACTATCGTTTTAACAACCATCAATCAATGGTAGATTATAAGACAATTTAAGCAAACATGGCTCACTGGCACAACTAAATTATAAAAAGTGTCACTACCCAATGGTAATTGTGATTATAACGTGATGGACAATTATTTCCCCGTTAATATTAATATTAACTAATGTCTCAACAAGTACAAATAATTCAAAAATATTCTAGTCATTCTTATTTTAACTATGTACAGTTGTGTGGATTTCCACCAAAAATTTGCAAAAAGTCTTAATCTATTTAAACAAATATAACATTGCTCACACTCTGTCAATTTTCAACAGTTTACTTCTAATATACCAACCAAAAGATAAGTAATACATATCTCGAATCAAACTATAGGTTACTTCCCCTTTAAATTACAGTGTCAACTTGACATTAACAGGGTTCATACCTAAGATGATGATACTTCCCCTTTTCTCAAATATGAGGAGAAAATACGCTCTAGTTACGATTACTACAGTAATCTCAATATTAAAATGTAATCCACTATTATGCGTTTTTGGCAAATTTGAAAGTTTAATACAAAAGATTGTTCAGGGTTGAATGAGTGCCCACCTTTAGGTACCTTTGTTTCCCTCCATTCCCGGATATATGGAATATATAACAACCTATATACAACATAGTGAATATCCACTATTTTTTTCCATTCTATTACCATGATATAACAATTTAGCAATAGATTTCCAATATTATCTATTAATTTATACCAATTGATATTACACCTCTTTCTAAGATAAAAATTGTACATATTATTATTTAGTTCCATTCATTAACTAAAATAAAACAAGATAATAAATCAACTAGCTCAAAGTTTTCCCACTTAATTGCATGTGATGACAATTACTTTTATCCATCCATATCAAGTAAATACGTGCATATTATATATTTATTGCATCATGCATCAAAATTTAAATGGAATTTCTTTTCCATAATAAAATGAATTGAATCAAATGAATTTAAAATATATCAGAACATCAATATTATACATGATTATAAAAATTATTAATACTTTCAAAAGACTTGACTTCTGTATGATACAAGTATTATATTGGTATTCCATAATCAAAATTCAAACGAATGATAGAATATCATGACACATTCTTAATGAATAAGTGAGATGATCTGAAAAAGAAGTATGGGGTTATTCAGTCAATCATGTAGCACCCGAGATAGAGTATCAGCTATGACCTTGTCTCTATCTTGTCGATGATACGGGGAATGGGATACCAGTCGGTCTTTGTCAAATTACTTAATTTCCCAAAGTCTCTATAAAACCGCAGTGTGTGGTCGGCTTTTGGTACCATCACACAGGGTGTAAACCATTTGCTATCACATTTTTCTCCTATATACTTTACATCTAATTTAATATGCTCAGGTCTGATGGGGTCAAATGGATGCTGTTTAATAGACCTGGCACCCTCGGTTAACACTACCTCGTGCTCTATGGCATGTGTCCTACTCGGAACATTTGTAAACATTGACTTATTTTCATGTACCAGCTCAATAATCTTTTCCTTATCTTCTACCGGAAGATGTTCTAGCCTTGTATCTAAGCTCTCAAGGGCATCTGTATTATTAAGTTTACTTTCTGCAAACTTATATTCTATCCTAGATAAATCCGTCGGGACCCTAGCTAATGAAATCATGGGGACCTCCCGTGGTTTACTCTTTTCCCTGGAAACATAGGGCTTAAGTAAATTAATATGGCATACCCTCTGTTTTTGTCTCCGGTCAGGAGTCTTTATCAAATAATTGACCTCGCCAAGCTTTGACTCTATCTCATAGGGTCCACTAAACTTTGCACTTAAAGGCTGATTTTGCAAAGGTAGAAATACCAGAACTTTGTCACCTGGTGCAAAAGTTCTAGCTGTAGCTTTACGGTCATAGTTCTGTCTCATACGCTCCTGCATCTGTGGAAAATGAATCTTCACATGGTTAAAAGCATGATAAAGCCTATTTTTAAATTTATCTACATATGACAAAAGTCCAATCGGTTCACTGTCCGTTAGCCAAGTTTCATGTAGAAGTTTCAACGGACCTCTGACTGAGTGTCCATACACAAGTTCGAATGGGCTAAACCCCAGGGATTCCTGAGTGGCCTCCCTTGCAGCGAACAGTACATAAGGCACACCCTTATCCCAGTCTTTCTCGTTTTCATAACAGTACTTTTTAAGCATCGATTTTAATGTCTGATGAAACCTTTCCAGAGCTCCCTGGCTCTCAGGATGATAGGCACTTGATAGCCTATGGCTTATCCCTAATTGTTCCATGACTTGTTTGAAAATGTTCGAAGTAAAGTTAGTCCCCTGGTCGGACTGTACTGTCTTCGGTAGGCCATAACGTGTGAAGAAATTTGTCAGGGCGTCTACCACCTTCACTGTTGTTATGTTCCGCAACGGAATGGCTTCCGGGAAGCGAGTGGATGAACACATGACTGTGAGCAGGTATTGAAAACCGGCTTTTGTTTTCGGCAACGGGCCCACGCAATCAATGAGTATACGACTGAATGGTTCGTCGAACGCTGGTATCGGCTGGAGTGGAGCGACAGGAATTCGTTGGTTAGGACGTCCTACCATTTGGCATACGTGGCAAGTCTTGCAGTATTGTTCGACATCTCTTCTCAGTCCTGGCCAGTAGAAGTAAGGGAGGATACGGTGGTGCGTTTTCCGGACTCCCATGTGACCAGCGAAAGGAAGATCATGCGCCATACGCAGTATATCTTGACGATAGCACTTAGGTATTACAATCTGGTGAATACTGTCCCACTCGTTTGTACCTGAGTTGAGCGGTTTCGACTTTCTCATCAACACTTCATCTTTCATGTAGAAACATTCCGCCATTGCATCTGCAGTCTTTTCATCAACAGCTTTCATTCTGAGTTGCATTATTACTTCGTCATTAAATTGTTCTTTCACCAATTTCTGCTTTGGTGACAAAAAGTTATCGTTCTCTGTTGCATCACCAGTTGTTAGTTCAGCAAAGAACGTAGCACTTAAATCGATGTCAGGTGTTTCTGTTATCACTGTTTCATTCGCATGTGTGTCTTCAGAACAGACAAACACATCTTTCGTTGCACTACACGGCGTAGCAGGAGTCTTTACCGACTTCTTTTTCTGCATTGCTCTTGTCAGTGCACATGTTGGGCGTTCATTGGCAGGACGTAGGTTTTTGTCCTCCGCCATCTTTGTCTCCAACACTTTAACCATGGGCTCGACAGTGACTCTGCCGCCCATAATGTCATTTCCTAATATCATGGAAACGCCTTTGACGGGTAGTGCGCGCCACACTCCCACTACGATGTTACCTGTAAAAATATCCGACTCGAGTTTTATTCTGTGCAGTGGAGCTTCCACAGCCTCCATACTAGCACCTCTCAGCACAACAGACTCACCGGTACTGGTGGCATCCGTTAACGGCACACTGCCCTCCAGGATCACGCTGACAGCAGAACCCGTGTCACGTAATATCTGTATTTTCTTCTTGCTGTCGACACTGTCCCCTCGTAGACAAAGGGTCGAAAAGCGGATAGGTCGTCCTCTTCCGGGACTTCAGGAACCATCTGTTCCTCACGGCCTTCTGAAAGCATAATAGATTGAGTACAGCTATTCTCTTTTAACTTAGATAGACTGTTCTCAAAAACCATCGACTCCACAACTATGGGCGATGCCGGCCGCATTTCTTTTGAGTTTCTTGACCCTGTGTTGCACACTTCTTCTGTCTGCTTGCTATCGTTCTGATTTCTGGCACAGTGTAGAATAGCACCTTGCTCCTTGGTAAGGATCCAACAATCTTTCTTCATGTGGCCCTCTTTCTTGCAATTGAAACATACCACCTTTGCTTTATTTACATCTGTCTGCTTCCTGAAATGAACTAAGTTACTATTAGTATTTACACCACTGTTCTTATTATTGTTTTCACTTGTCTCTTTTGGTTTACTAGCCTCCTTGGGCTCTGGTTTGTGCACTTTGGGTTTGTCAGCATAATATGGCTTTATGCTGGCGTGAATTATGGCATAGTTATCTGCCAATCTAGCAGCTTCATGCACATCTTCAACCCCTCGGTCTGAGATGTGGGTTTTAATATCCACTCGAATACAATCATTGAATTCCTCAAACAATATTAGGTTCTTGAGTTTATCAAACTCACTTACATTCTGTGACCTTAGCCACTGTTCTAACGTTTTCTCATTTTGTCTCAAAAAGTCTACATGAGTTTGATCATATGCCTTCTTTCTGTCTCTAAATAGCTTTCTATATTTTTCTGGTGTCAGGGAATAACTTTTTAGCACCCTATCTTTGATTACTTCATAGTCATTTATTTCCTCGGGTGTTAAACTCAACACTACGTCCAATGCTTTTCCTTTGTTGAGAGTTGACCTTAACAATAAAGCCATCTTATCATCAGGGAACTGATAATCTACAGCTATCCTCTCAAAAAGCAAAAAGAAATCTTGAACATCTTCTTCTCTGAATATAGGCAAGTGTTGCTTCATTGCGCTAATATCCTTACCATTGCTGTCCCTACGATGGTCAGGTCTGTTCATGCGTGCCATCTCTATCCTTTCTCTGCTTTCAATACTAATTATTTCATTTTCTATCCTAATTCTTTCCAATTCCATTCTCTTCATAGCTAATTGGAATTTTAGGTTTTCACTCAACCCTTCATCTTCATCATTGTTTGATGATCTAGATGACATATTTCTTACCTCGTCTCCGTGGGCAATTACCTCGCCCCCACTTGGAGCTACATAACCTTCATTGATATCGTTCTGTCCCACTTCAACTACATTAACAGTGTTCATGGCATTCTGCCCGTTCAAACATGTCATATTTTCTTTGGTCAAACGATTACGATTAAGTCTTGCCTGTCCTGCATCAATCCCAAAGGACTCAGCTAATTCTTTTAGTTCAGCAAATGACATGGCATTAAGTTCCTCACTTGATATATTAGAAGCCATAGTATAGCGTTCGAAATATTTGTGATAGTAGAGTAGTATATATTGTATAATAAAATATAAAGTTCCAACTTACGATTTATCCAGAACTTTGCACAATATAATATTACACACTTCGTGGAATCTTCACACTTCCCAAGGAATAAATACGCAAACCAGTTCTCTCCTCTTTTTAAAAAGAATAGTTTCACAGTCCTAGAAAACGAAACACAAATATGCCGCTCTCAGTACTACTAATGTCACAAAATATTTATAGGTCAGGAAAAATATAACTCAAATTTTCCAGACGAGATCAACAATTTTTTCCAATTCTAGATCAGGAAAAGTAGAACTCAAATATATCGAACGAGACCACTAAATTTTGTTAATCCTAGGTCAGGAAAAGTAGAACTCAAATATACCGGGCGAGACCACCAAATTTTGTTACGTCCACAATCCCCTTGTGGCCAGAGCTGTGTAGATCTTGCTGATAATTCTCGTTAGTCCTAGGGGAGACTTTAATTATTAGTATTTATGTTTCAGTATTACACGAACTCTTCTTATAGTCCTGGGCACAAATTCAGTATTTGTATTCCAACATTTCCTTCCTTGTACATTAGAGTAGTAGATAAATCTTATTGTAATGTATACAACACAATAGTATAGTAACTTGACAAGGAAGCTTCAGTGTAACTGTTGTTGATAGTTTATTTCAGGCGGTATGTTCAATATATACAATATATCTATTATGTACAGTTAGAATAAAATAGTGCAAACACAAACGTTCTCAAAGGAACATATTTTGAAACTCTCTGTCTTTCAGACAAAACAAATCATTAAATACTATCCGAGTGGTGCAAGGGATAGACCCATTACCAGTAGGGGTTAAAATCATGGTATCATTACAAAACTCATAACAAAAACGATAGGAACTTCCCCTATTAAATAATGAGTCGTTCCCAGACTCTGAGAATTTGAGATCAACACAGAATCCCAACATTACCTAGAACCTTTTGTTTTCCTACTAAACGTCCTAATATTGTGTGTAGTAAGAAAAGAGAGAGAGAGAGAGGAATAAACATTGCGTGTTCCAATTCTTGGAAAAACAATATACATGACAATATATATATATATATATATATATTTCACCTCTAGTGACTTATGAAATAATGTTGTCAAAGTTTGCTGATCCTTTAAATCTCAAAAAATAATGTGTACACATGGTTACATATTGAAAATGCTTCAACAGACTGTCATTAAGTTTAGCGGTGTAATGCATCATATTTCAGACTGTAGTCCTTATTGTGGCAATGATGGAAGCTGTGATGACGAAGGAATGTGTTTTTACGGTTGTACACCAGGATACTTTGGACCGCAATGCCTTTACTGTAAGTACCGTACATTATAGGATATTACATCACACATATTATTAATTGCTGTTATATACAAAACGATATACCAATGATGAAGTAGAAGAATATGTAAAATAAGTACGTAGTCTGCAGACAACTAATCACAATTGATAAAGAAACCAATAATTTATGAAAACATTTTCTCTACCTATCTAAATAGAAAAAGTCAATTAATTATTTATATTTCATTAATGACTTTCCAACCAGTGGGCCTATCCAGCTTATACGGTTTTATCCAAACATGGACTTGCCATTGTCATGGAGGAAAATGCCAAGATACATTAGACGTTTGTTCTCAATTTGATAAATGTATCACTGGCTGGTTTGGATTTCATTGTGCTTTTCGTAAGTGCGTATGTCAAAGCTCTTATTTAATAATAGCGATAGTTTAAAAAAAAAATGGTTAACTCATGATTCATAGATGAGTAAGTTCATTACACGATTAGTTATGAAAACTATATGCAACTTAATTTTATTGCCTTGTTCAGTTTTACGTACACAATGATTCAACAATAACGCTTCTTTAATGCATGCTTTTTGTTTCTAAAATATAAATATACTGTTCTTGAATACCAGACTATATACACATTTTTCACAATGTGATATTTACTTGGGCTTCAAAAAAAAAATGTATGTATAATAAATAAAAAAAAAAAGATATAATATATTTTTTAATGTATATATTGGGAATATATATATATATATATCCCCTATGTATTTAAACATAAATAACTTATATGACACATTTTGCTTCTAATAAACATCTTAAAAGTGACTTGAGAAAAAAATGATTTTCAATAGCTTGTCATTTTAGAAAACATACAATATCAAAATCCCAAATCAGAAACTCAGTGAATATAAAAAGTTATAATGTGCAAAGTCACTCTATAATATTGAAACATATTTTCAGGGGATCTTGGTATTTCAGCCAAAATGAGCCATCCATATCTAAATGACAATAACAATGAGACTTGCTACGATCCCCCGAAAAATACAATCAGAGCTGAGTGGAAAACGCCAATACTGTTTAATTGGGCTTGGCTCACTTTCCAAGATATCTGTGGGTATTTATTCTAAAATGTTTAGCTTTTTATTTAAGCCTTTTATTTTAGCTTTTGATAACCCCTTTATTGTTGATATTCTTTTTGGATTTTAATTTACTTAAGCTTGTTTAGATTTTTTTGTAGCTTTTTATACGCTCCCTTTTTTATACTTTCTCTTTATATTGTTTATTAACTAATTTTTTTGCAAATTTGATTAGGCATTGACATACTATAACACAGGACAGTGTTTATTATGGTGAGATAACATTTAATAACTAATTATTTGATTTTTTTAAAACCGATTTACGTCACCGATGACCTCCAGTAAACAGTATTTAAGATGATGGACTCTTTTAGATGAATTGACCAAACCGTTATCACCTAAATCCAACAACCAAAGAGAGCCGGATGTTTCATTCTGTTCTTAAGAAACATTTTAATTATGTGCACGTTTTGGAGGCAAAGTGTAGATTACAACATTTGCACGATTATTTTTATGATAATATAAAAAAGGAATAAAAATGACATTGTTTTACAGAGTTTACGTAATTATTACAAAACCAACATAGTTTTGTATTTTTTGCACTTTAATAAGTTGATCTCTGTCAATATATTGAATATGTTGGTATTTAAACTGAAATTTACAAGATTATAATTGTGTGTTATTGCCTCACAAAAAAAAAAAAAAAAAGAAAACTGTGTATTCAAAATCATTAATACAAATGCAAGGTTGTGTGGTGAAACTACGGGGGTGAATAATTATGTTTTGTGGTTGTTGTTTTATTTAGAATTGTGTTTACATAAGCTTATTTGTTATTCTTTTTCAAAAGTCGGTAAACAGGAGCATTAAGTAAAGTTTGCCTAAGTCATGATTTTAAATTTAAGAAATGACGATCCAAATTGGTAATATTTTACATTTTTATTGAATTACTGAGATAAATAACATTGTAACAGAGTTTGATTTAACTGTCTTTTTTAACTGTATTAAATTCAGATGAAACTTTTCCTTTATAAGCAAAATAAAGTGTAGTTTCTCGTTCTCCATAAGAAAGACGTACTTGTATGTTGAGTATTATTTCCTACATGTTTGGGACTTTTTGACCTTAAATCAGTGGTTCTTAACCGGTGCTCCGCGAAGCACTGGTGTTCCGCGAGGTAGTTGCAAGTGCTCCGCGAAATTATGAAACTCAAAATTTAATGTTCACTCACTTACTCTATCTGATTGAGCTGAACAAATGCTTATAACAGGTAGTCCAAACGGGGAAAAATCGGACTTTTTGCCTATTTTTACTGTTTTTGTAACGAAGTTTTGACTCACTTATACTAATGCTACATAAATAAAATTTATATGTGATTAAAGTCTGAAGCCTTTATCTAACAAAATATTCAACTTTTAAACTCATTAATTGTATTTAAAAAAGTGTTTTGTGTGTTTGAATAGTGAAGGGTTGGGTCGTTTTGGCAGCGGCTTTCAAAACGGGTCAGTAAATTTCCGTTCCGAAATTGTGAATCAATTTCTAAGCTGTCTTGAGCTTACCGAACGTTCGACAGGACAAGATGTCTTTGATTCTATTTCTTCCTATTTCGAACAATTCAAAATATCATGGGCGTTGTGTGTAGGAATTTGTACGGACGGTGCTCCATCAATGGTAGGCTCATTAAAAGGTTTTGTGACTCTCGCCAAGAAAAGAAACGCCAATATTATATCTACTCACTGTTTTTTGCACAGAGAATCTCTGGTGTCCAAAACATTACCAGTAGCATTAAAACCTGTGCTAGACAAAGTTGTAAATATGGTCAACTTCATAAAATCGAGACCTTTGAAAATATGCGTCTTTAAAAATATTTCTCTATGGAAGCCAAGTACGAATGTTTGCTTTTGCATTCTGAAGTGAGATGGTTATCCAGGGGAAAAGTGTTACGTCGTTTCTTAGAACTGAAGGATGAATGGATGACCTATTCTCAAAATGAAAATATGGATGATTTGTGGAATATCTTCAAAATGACATTTGGTGTGCTAAATTGGCATATTTAGCTGATATTTTTGATTATTTAAATTGTGTTAATACCAGCCTTCAAGGAAGAAAATAATTTTTTTTAATATCGACCGACAAATTGACAGCCTTTCGGAAAAAAAGTTTTTTTTTGAAAAATCGTTTGCTGGAGAAAAAGAAAGTAGATATCTTTCCTTCTCTTAATGATAACACTACCGACGAAATTATTTCAGCAGTAACAGAGCATTTAACTTTATTAGAAGAAAAGATTGAATTTTATTTTCCATCAATAAACGTAGAAACATATGACTGGATACGTAATCCCTTTGCCACGGTTGATACATCAAATAGTAAGTTGTCATACCAAGAAGAAGAAGAATTAATCAACCTAGCATCGGATCGTACACTTAAAATTAAATTTTCCGAAATGGTTCTGGAGGAATTTTGGATCTTTGTGCAAGAAGAATACTCAGCTCTCTCCATCATGGCACTTACAATCTTGTTGCAATTTTCAATATCATATTTGTGTGAACTCGGTTTCTCGATAGTCACCAACATAAAAACTAAAAAACGAGCAACACTTACTAATTTGAATGAAGAATTGAGGGTAGCTATGTCTAAACTTAAGCCTAATATCAGTGAAATTTGTAAAAACCGTCAAGCTCAGGTTTCACATTAAATCTTTTTATTTTTCTGAATTAAATTTTGCTCAATGTTATTTTTTTACTTATTAAATTTATGTTTATTACAAATTAGTTTGTCATGTTATAATTTTAAACTCTTATGTTATAATCTTTTATTTTCAATAGAAGTCATACGTATGTGTATTTGCTTTTTTTTTTACTCCTTGATTTTGGTGCTCCCCAAATTTTTGTCATGATCAAAAGTGCTCCCCGACTTCAAAAGGTTAAGAACCACTGCCTTAAATAGTGTTACAAGTTAACCGTAGATGAAAACTTTGACATGATCGAATGTCTGTTATTAAAATATGTTAATTGCTATCACAAAAGCCAGAATTATTGGAAATTGTTGACTTCATAGATAATAGGGTAGTGTTTAGTGTTGAGGACCAAATCTTATAAATGTGGATTAAAAGGCTTACAGCTTTATTGTGTTTAGTGTATATTATATATGATCATAAATGTATCATATGTGACTAACTTGCCTTATAAACTGCTATTGTTATAACTTCAATTACATTCTTACATGTCTTAAACAGTTATTTTAATCATCATTTCTTTCTTTTTGTTTGCCTCCACAGCAAATGTTAGCTACTTATCACTCATAGTGGAAAATGCAACCGGCACGCACCATTTACAAAGAAGTCAATTCATAGTAAAAAGTATTACAGCTAACATTTTTGAGATAAGCTACTTTGGTCTAATCGAACTGTCAACTTTAGTTCTTCACTGGGTTGGACAAGGTTCTTTATGCTCTCTGTCTGTTAATGGAGGTTTGCACACATTTTTTTCCCTTTATTCGCCTTGATTTCATATTTGTGTAAAACTATAATAAAATAACTCTATAAAAAATGAATTATATAAAGATATCGAATTGATTAAATGGATTAACGAAATGCTTTACTTTCGAAAATATTAGATCATAACATTGCCCTTGGATTTAGGAAGATGTATACTCTCTCAACACAAAAACTCCTACAACAACTAAGTGCAGTAATTACTGATGGAGACATCGGTGGAAAAAACTGTGTTGACGTCAATAGCAGTGCATTCAAAGATGTGGAATTTGTATTTAACCCCGCTGTTTGGATAACAAGAATAAGCATATATCCAGGTAATATTAAAGAACGTTTGTGACAATACAACTAACTACATTTTCACAAAGAAATTGTTGAACGTTTCTTGATCGACAATTTTAAAAAACGATTTTTTTCCTCAGCCTTATAATCGGGAATCAGTGTTTATGTATTGACTAATATTATTTAAAAATTGTGTACTCTCTTGACTCGTGTAATTCGTCGATGTATTATTAAAACAGCGAAAAAATGAATTCTTAAAATAATAAGTTAATAATACATTAGTGTTTTATGTTATAAAAATGCATCTTTTGCTTTATTTTATAGACATTACCTTTTGGTATTTTTTTTTTAATTAATCCAATAAAAAATAAAATGAACAGTTAGAAAATGAACAAATGAATGGCAGATGATAAAATAAAATTCAATTTAGAAATAGTTCCAGCGGACATACTTCTAGAGATAATAAGGCGTGGCCATCTAGAAACATGCGTTATGCTTATGTGGATGTTAAATATTGCCCTTTACCAACCATGCAGAATACCGCGAAGAAATGTAAACCTATTTTGGCTTATAAAATAATTTCACATTAAATCAAAACAAACATATTGATAATATGTTATAAAGGTAAACAAACTATTAACTTAAATTTAACACAGATATAATTTTTTTGTACAGCACTAGCCATATTATGGTATTGTCATTTCTATCGTACACTATAAGACTAAAAAGCAAAACTATTATGAAGACACCTAATTTTAACTTTTCAAATAAAATATCATGTCACTGGTTAATATTCTGGGTTAAAAGACATACTGGAAATAGATTTCAATTTTTTCGAACTCGATCATAGATCTTTTTAAAGATCTCAGTATCATTCTCTGTGTTATTTGTTCTTTAAATCAGTGTATCATCTGCAAAAGACTCAAATTTTGTTGCTGTATTGGTACATTAAAAAAATGTAATCATTGTAATGACATGTGAATTTGAAATTTCAAATATAAACATAAGTGAACGCAAGGCGCGACATGTAAATGAATTTCTATTGTGTATAGCAATTTTTCTTACGCATTTATCTTCCGATGATGACCTCCTTTTTACCAACCGACCAACAAATAAAAAAAATAGCAACATTGAAGTAAAAACGCATAAAATCACGGATACTCGCGTTCCTTCAAATGGAATTTAAAATTAATTACCTAAGAATCTAAAGATCTTATTTAAATAATGTATTTGTTTTGCCTTGGTGTGCGGTTATGCCATTGATAATTTGATTTTGAATGTGTTGCCCAGAGCTTACGGTCTACTAAGTTAGTTTCCGACTAAAAATATGACAGAGACAAGTTTAGTTGTTACTCCGAATGACATCAAGAATTGATATAAATCTACATGTTTTAAAATTATGATCTTCGTGTGTTATATTACAAAGTATTTATGAGTCTAGTTTTTACAATGTATATACATCATGCATTTCTTTAACACTAATTCATTTCATCTTTTAAAAATTTCAGACATAACACAAACAGTCAACGCTACGCTACAGTTCGTTTTCAATTCTAAAACAAATGCTAGAAAAATAAACGGTTCTGTCATTGCGAGGAAAGCATCAATTTTTTTCTTAAACTTCCGTGCACAAGTTGAAAACCTTAAAATTGACGTTTTGACAGGAACAGTACGTGTTTGTGAAATAGAGATGTTTGGAGGTATCTATCTATCTTTATAAATTATATATATTTATATTGTTATCACTCATTATTTATGAGTTATTCTTTATGTTGCATATGTCATGGTAGCTATTGAGTTAAGCCATTTATTTTTGGTGTCAGGGCTAATGGCTTCTCTTGATGTAAGTTTACTCAGTATCTTCCTTGAAGCTCGTGTTTTCATATGACTTTTAAAACATATCATTTAACAAGGATAGTAATGTGTGATTTATATATATACTAAAATATACTTTATGTACACAATTCTGGCCGAGAACTTAATTATACAAGCTGTAAACTCTAACCGCTGTATACAAACTTTTCCAACCGAACTAACTACAATAAAATGGTGATGAAGATCTTGTTATCTGATTTGCTTCTTAATTGGATGGCAAATCAAAAATCATGTTTTTTAACGTCAAAGTCAAACTACAACTTATAGCTTAAAAGGCCTGAATAGACATCCACGAGATGGACACTGAATTAATTAATTTAATCTATAATACTATCTTAAAAGTATGATTGATCCTTAGACTCTTATATATTAACAATAAATGGTAAATAATAACAATAATTGAAATGAGAAGAATATATATTTTACTAGTAACTGCCACTTTTAGTAAATTCTTGATTAGTCTAAACAACAGATGTCATATTGTTTGTGCTTGCTGCCAAAACGATCAGAATGCCCAGCGTGCAATACAAAAAAAAAAGAACAACTATTGACCTTTTTTCTGAAAAACATTTCCTTAAAAAAATCACCTTAGCAGTGAAAATGCCTAATGTGATAAAGATATACATTTTTTATATATATATATATAAAGATGCATTGTAATAAATAAATAAAAATATTAGCCACTTTCAAAAAATTACATTTGTGACCGACAATGGTCGTGTAAGTCACAGCATCCTTTGGAGTTTAGTTTTCATAATAGGATAAATGACGAAAGGAGAGACCGAGGGTTTGCGTGTAGAGTGGGGAGAAGAACTGGTTTTAGCCGCTCGAACAGTTGTGCTTTTTGCTGTGTGCTTAATAGGACAGTCATAATTGAATGTGCTAAGTATATTTATTTTCATGTAGGCCTAATTGTCAATGCTTCTTGCTATGAAACAAAATTAATTTGTTGTGTATACTTGTGCTGTTGGGAACTCGCAAGCGACGCATAATCGATACATTTTTTAACTGCAGAAGACTTACAAAATAATGTGTTTCGGAATAGAGTCACTTAAAAAAAAATATTTAGAAAATGTTAGTTCTACTTTTTATGTATTATCCTTAGAACTGCTGCTATTGTAGAAATGTTGATTAAAATTTTCATTCGAGTTTATATTTCTTGACTTTAAGAGATGTACTTTTTTTTTTTTTTAAAAATACGAAATTAAATGACTAATGATACGTTAATGATACTAAATTTTAAGTAGCGGAAAAATAAATGGAGAATGATGCTGTTGCTGCTTGTCTTTTATAGAAGAGAAACACATTTTCTAGAATGTCATTCATAGTTATTTATCGTTCCTTTAAAAGAAAACATGCGTTGGTCTAGTTTGCCTCTTTTAGACTGTCTGAAAACGGAATAAAAAGTATATAATTTCTAGTTCTCTGAAGTCTAAACATTATACGGAGAGTATTTCATGTTGTGCGGAATGCGTTTTTAAGGTTTTTGTATTCCATTGACAAGTCTTAATTAGACGTGACTTTTTCAAATGGAAGAGATCATGCACTTCTAATTCTATTTTTAGATTGTTTTTTTGTAAGCCTTTCCGTAAAACAAAAAAAAATGTTATAGCTGGTGTTTGACAATTGATTTCAACCTCAACGGCCAGTTCTAGTCTTTTACAAATAAGCAAAGGTTACAAGATAAGTTATGAGGAATCCGTTTTTAACATCAAAAGTGAGTAGGTGATAATTAATACTCAAAGTGTTAGTCGCGTTATGTTAAATTTTAAAAATAAATTAGTCAAGATTTGCGTCTTTTGGTTATTAAAAATCGCAATGTGTATAATCATAAAAACAAAAACAAAAAACGAAATTTCTTTTGCATTAAGCAATAAGTTTGATATTATAAACAGGTAAAATTTCATTTCTGATTTTCACAATCCATCGATTTCTTTTGGCAACATCTTTTGGAAATGAAATAACATTTAATCTCTTACACCTTTCAGTACAACAAGTAACGCAGTACACAAACATGTTTTTTTAATTAAATGATCGAATAAGACCGGAAATGTCTTTCTAGTCGACCTTTTACGCAAGCATATTTGTTAAGACTTGTCAATTCCGTCAGTTTAGGTATAACAAATATCAAAATCTAAAGTTAAAAAACAAAAACACGGATTAAGCGTGTAAGAAAAAAAAATTATGCAGGGATATTCCAACACCCTTTATCATGCTTTTCTGCCTGCCCCTTGTCGAATACAGTATCTTAAGTAAAATATTTCATATTGTACTATTAAATACAATCATCTATTCTTACTTAAAGAGAAAAAAATATATGAAATTGATTATTTAAAAATGTATTGACACGTAACATATTTTAATAGTTTAATAAATACAATTCTTTTTTTTTTTTAGTGTCTTATTCATGACATGATTTATTCTCTTGTATACAATTATATACTTTAATTGCTACTGCCGTTTTAGATTGCGTTCCACCACGCTATGGGTATGGTTGTTCAGAAGTTTGCTCTGTGACGTGTTCACTAGAAAGATGCGATTACCGAGGCCAGTGCAGGAGGTGCACTTATGGAAGAAAGGGAACGCATTGTATGGAATATACGACAGACCGCAATGGTAAAAACCAGTCAAATGCATGTCAATACCCATACTGTGGTAGTAGAAGCGTTGCGAGTATACTAAACCCATCACAATATTATTATGTTTACTTGGTGTGTTTGGTATTTGTAAACAAGTTTGTAAGGACTAAATAATTTAAAAAAAACAGCTCATGCGTTGACGTTCGTCCTGTTGAAAATGTAATGCCTTTTTAGAAGATAAATGTTACGTTTCGATATTGACAATTATAAAGTTAGTGTTTAGTATTTGTTATTGTCTTGCATAAGGCTTGTCCAATTGTAGACATATTAACGACAATGCATATTAGATGCCGAGACTAGGACATTTACAATTTATAGAGGACGCATTTCGGAAAATAATGTATTGAATATATAAATTGAATATTTTCTGTTAAATAGTTTCGCGAATGAAGTACAAACAAAATATTACCATGTATTTTTCTAAAAGTATAGGTTAAACACTTAATATATGTTACTGCACTTAAGCCTTTCAACTCTTTGCATTAGCGAATTGACATACGATGTTCTCAAATGTCATCTTATAACACGTGAACGGTACAAATTTACAAAATAGCAGAATTCTCATCGTAAATCTTTATTACCAAACCATTCTCAATAATGTATAGTCAAGCAATTGAAAAAGATCTGCCGTTGATAAATTAAAACTGGAAATATTTGTTCGAAGGAACTATTTCGCAGTTTTACAATTTTGTTAATAATTATGTGCACGTTCATATGAAACATATCGTAAGCACTCATGCTTAAAAGCATTTCAGAATTAACCACTAATTTGTCATGAATTCGGTGTCAAGATTGCTTCAGTTATTTGCAAATGTCATAATTGTAGTGTGTGTCAATTAACAGACCAATGAAACCAATAGAAAGTCCTGACTTTTAAACTAGTTGTAAGTCATGTTTTACTATGCATATTTTATTTACAAATCGACTTATGTATTACCTGTATTTAACATGCTTGTTTTAACATAATATGTTCTTTGAATTAAAGGTAATTAAACTTTTATTTATATTATGCTATGCATTTGTCATCTTGGTAATGTTTTATTTATTTGCATAAACTCAATTTGCACTAAACCATAACTAAATTAATAACAAAACTCCTAGAAACTTAAAATCAATTACATTTCTTTAATGTTATTATGAACATAAAGATAAAGCATAACTAGTTGTTATACCTTGTTAGTTAGTTGTTGTTGTTGTTTTTTTATAAAGTGTTTTGAAGTTTGAACAATTCTGAAAATGATGCAATAAGTTATTAGTAAACATCAAACTTTCACATTATATGAATTTAAATATAGCAATTCTAAATGATTGAAAAAGCAGCACGCTATGATATATTCAGTAATATATTGATAAAATGAATATCAATTAAATTAAATACAGTAAAGCCGTTTCTAGAAGTTATAATTGTAGAATATTATGAAGGTATATATTTCCATTTTCTGATGATTACTAGTAGAGATAATGGTACAGATAATGGTACAGATAATGGTACAGATAATGGTACAGATAATGGTACAGATAATGCAAAGTTATCGAAGACAAGCTTTAATTCCTCGGCGTTGCACTGGGGAAAATCAAACAGGCTTGTATAAGCTAGAGATAAACATTTCATTAACTACATCGAACAGAAAGATATAGCCTAGATCTAATAATTTGTAAAAAAGAATTATTATTTACTGAAAAAAAAAATTGCAAAGTAGGTCTAATTTAAAACAAAAATATTAAAATTAGTTTAAAATTGACATCTATTTTTATGAACTATCTACACGAACAGAAAGGAATACTACCTTTTATAAAAATATAATTATTATTTCTTACTGAAAACATTAAATAAAGTAATTTAACATACATTTTGTAATCGGGTTAAAAAAAGCATGTCTTTTTATTCAAGAAAAAGTTACGACTACTCCTAGAATCAAATCAGTTTTCTGCATGCGTCTAAAATATTTCGTTTTTACTGAAAACTTCAGGGAAGATTTAAGAGCTAAAATTCTTTAGAATCTATAAAAAAAATATATTAATTGACATTTTAAAAAAAACAAGTAGTACAAAAAAACAAAATATCTTATGGAGAATCCAACCCAGGTCACCCTGCCGACAGTCGAAGACGCTGACCACGACGCGAGATCGCAAAAGTAGGATATGAGTCATAGGATCACGTATCTTGAAATTTACCAAGGGGGAATCGGATGCGACGCAGAAGGCTCATTATATATATATATATATATATATATATATATATATATATATATAGAGAGAGAGAGAGAGAGAGAAGGAGAAAGAGAGAGAGAGAGAGAGATTAACAATTTGGCAGGATACATTCAATGCTCTGCCCCCAATCTAAATGTGGTGTGTTTACCTACGGTGGACAATCATTTGGCTGCAATAATGAAGTGCCAGATTAGAAGTTAAAATTTACATAGCTCGGTTAGTGCTCCAAAGACATGCTATTAGTAAGAATGTGATTAGTTTAAATTGACATTACCGTTATTTGTATGCTCTTAAATAGAATATTCTTCAAGCATTGTATGATGTTACTGGAAGCAAAGTAGTGCATTTATCTAAATCACTCATTTACAAGGTTGAACCTAAAAAAAACAGCATTAATAAGTTTGTTTTGAAAAAAAAAATATATTGATTAAGTCAATAAACATCTACAGGAGTAATATTTTGATTCGTATTCGTTGCGTACGTTTCTTTTAGAAACAACTATTAAAGTAACAGCTAGAAGAAGTAAAGAATTTTAAATATCTTGGAGCAATCATATACTTAGATGGAAGCTTTGAGTCAGACATTCGAGCAATGATTGAGACTGCGATGGCGGCAATGGCTCGCCTAAACAAAATCTGGACCAGCAAAATTATTAGTCTCCCAACTCTCTAAGACTTTACAAACCCATTGTCAGAATTATTGTTCAGTATGGATGCGAGTCCTGGGCGCCGCAACTTAAAACAAGTGGCAGGTATTCAAATATACGTTTAAAAAAAAAATTCGAATCTCATACGTAAAACACAGGACTAATGCTTATGTGTGGGGCAGAATATCTCAATTGCACGCCCTCAAGAAAACATTATGAAGACAATTAAACGGTGCAAACTGACTTGGCTCGGTTGCGTCATAATAACCTACCAAAAAGAATTTTCCAGGGCTCGGTAGAAGGGGAACGTCTGAGAGGCCGTCAGCGGAGATGATGGTTCGACAATGTAAAATATTGGAAAAGGCTGCAGTTGACTCAAATATTGACAACATTTCAAGATGGACAAACATATAGAAAGTTTACTGCTGAGGTGTCCACAGCTGTCAACGGACTGATGATTATGATTACAGTATTGACTATTTATTATCTTTTTTTTAGGATTGGACAGTCTTTTGTTATAAGTATACATCAATACGTATATAATGCAAATGTCAATGTAACCCTGATAGAAAGGTAAATTGATGATGACAATTTTAACCAAAAATATCCTTGATGCCTTTCCATGGCACTAGCTGCTGTGATTTACTTTGACTTTTCTTCCTAATTATACATTACCTTTACAAATAAAGAGTATGTTATATTGGGACTGTGGTTCTTAGCCTTCGTCTAGTTAATGATTTTAGGTACTAACAAGTTTAAAATGTGCAAATATACTTCTTCTTTTTATTGGTTGCAAATAGAGAACTTAAAAATGTGACCAGGCATTATATTGTTTTTTTTATATATATATATATGACCTAAAAATTGTAGCTATGCAATCAATAAACGTATAGGTGTTAACAAATTGTCTTTTTACATGGTACAAATTGAGCCAACAAATTATGTTCACTACAAAACGTGCTAAATAAATAATGCAATACTATGTATAACTTATAGTTGTTTTTTTAATCGATAAAGGGTTTATTTTTGTAGCTGACATTATTTAGCGAACAATTCTAAACATGGTCAAATGGATATAGTTCAGCAATTATATAAATTTACCTATCAAATACATACAAATAGGTTGCCTTGTAGAACAAATGTATATAAATACTATTTCTCCCCAAGTGGCATTCGGGCATGGAATGGGTTGAAATGAAAAAAACAGGAAAACTTAACATTATTTAAAACATTAATAAAGATGTAGTCTAGACTCGGACCACGGATGAGCGTAGGGCGCAATAATGTTCTTTATAAAAGGAGTGTCTGTAATATAATATAAGATATATTATAGATAATAATAATAATAATAATGATGACATTTGTATAGCGCTGCCAACAAACATACTGTAAGCTCAGAGCGCATTTAACATCAATTTAAAGAACACAGGTACAATCTATAGGCCAAGGGATAAGAAAAATAACTAAATGATAATTCAAAACATTACAAACATAGAACAAATCAAACAACTAAAACAAAATAACCGACCTAACATATAAGTAAGACAGTAGGGCTCTAAAGCATGTTAACTGAGATAAATATTGAAATAATGAGTTTTTAAGTTCTTCTTGAAGGAATCAATGGAGCTTGTTTGCTTGAGTTGAATGGGAAGAAGATTCCACACCTTCGGACCGGATACTGAGAAGGCTCTAAGGCCAACGGTTATCAGAGAGAAACGGGGCTCTTCCAGAAGCGATGAGTTGGCAGAACGAAGTGTTCTTTGAGGGACATATGGTGTTATTAGTTCCTTGAGATAGGATGGAAACTCGTTATTAAAAATGCACTGATGGCAAAATAGCGCCACTTTATACTCGATTCTGGCTTTCACGGGGAGCCAATGGAGCTGACGCAGGAGAACTGTCACAGAATCTCGCCTTGACTTACGCATGACTAGGCGAGCGGCACTGTTTTGTATTCGCTGTTATTTGGAGATCTTATCTTCAGGTAGCCCGATAAGCAAAGCATTGATGAGATAAGATAAGAAATAGAAACTCAGGTTAGTCACATCACATCTAGACGTTTCAGCGGAGAGACGTATTAGTCTTGTTAAGTTTTACACAAAGTATTATTGAAGATAACATATATTTTAGAACTTAGTAATTTTGTGAAGGTTATCATTTTAAACTGAATAAAAAATAACTGAACAATTTAAAAGTCATTCAGAATTAATGTAAAAAAGAGAACATACCAAACGAACTCCGTTTGGTTTAATAGCTGGGACTAGTCACTTAGAGCCATGGATATTAACTCTGCCGTACATTTAAGTACGCTAATGTCTTTGCATAGATCAATAAAAAGTAGGTCAGCCGACATTTACTTTTCAAAGATGTCTAGATGGGGGCAAACTTACAGGATGTGCCTCCACCCCGCAGTGACGACACTACGAGTTGACGTTAGGCGTGTGGCCAGGATCCAAAGACATATAAATAAATAATATACTGCAAGCGTCATAATACCGTTACAATTAGAGAGCGATTGTGCAACAGTTGTCAATGGCGCACCAACAACCCAACTATGGGTATTTGGAAAGGTTGAAACTCTAAGAAATATAAAAGCAGAGAGCATTTTGAATATATTTATAACTAAACATAAACATATTTTTAGTGAAAACAATGACTCGACGGAAACGCAAATTACATGGTTTTTAAATGTGTATTTTAGTGCGCTTATGTGCGGTGCCTTATTTCCGGATGTTACTAGAGTTTCAGAAAGTGCTATAATGGCGTTTAAAAATAAAGCTGACTATGGGTACGGCTCTTATATGTTTATTTATGATGAGCTATTTAGTTCAGAATTAATGTGAACATTTACATGCATGTATTACTAATAGTAGTATAAGTGTGCCATAAGTGATGCCATTTTTTTAGATTTTAATTATCATTTAGGTTTTTGGTTTGAATCATACATTCTTTATTTCTCGTAGTCTTTTTGACCTGTTGGATATAGCTTGAACACTTCAATGATGTTCAATAAAAGTGTTATAAAAGGTAACTTTTTGTTATTTTTTTTTCATTGTGTTAAACACATGTATTGGTGTTTTTAATACAATTCCAGTGACATTAAGTAGATATAGTGGACAGGTTACGATGAGAATTATGCAGTTTTCATATGCTGTAAATTTTAGTTTAAGTTATTTTTTTTCTATTTAAAAATATGTACTCTTCACAAAAGCATAGTTTTGAAAAAAAAGTTACTTGTGAGATTTGAAATACCAATTTTAAGATACTATCGAATTGACAGCAAGATTGGTTATACCATGTACCTTGCACTTACTACAGAAGCAAGTGAAAGGCATAATTCGTCATGCTATTGTGATATATGCACTTACTACAGAAGCAAGTGAAAGGCATAAATTCGTCATGCTATTGTGATATATGCACTTACTACAGAAGCAAGTGAAAGGAATAAATTCGTCATGCTATTGTGATATATGCACTTACTACAGAAGCAAGTGAAAGGCATAATTCGTCATGCTATTGTGATATATGCACTTACTACAGAAGCAAGTGAAAAGCATAATTCGTCATGCTATTGTGATATATGCACTTACTACAGAAGCAAGTGAAAGGCATAATTCGTCATGCTATTGTGATATATGCACTTACTACAGAAGCAAGTGAAAGGCATAATTCGTCATGCTATTGTGATATATGCACTTACTACAGAAGTAAGTGAAAGGCATAATTCGTCATGCTATTGTGATATATGCACTTACTACAGAAGCAAGTGAAAGGCATAATTCGTCATGCTATTGTGATATATGCACTTACTACAGAAGCAAGTGAAAGGCATAATTCGTCATGATATTGTGATATATGCACTTACTACAGAAGCAAGTGAAAGGCATAATTCGTCATGCTATTGTGATATATGCACTTACTACAGAAGCAAGTGAAAGGCATAATTCGTCATGCTATTGTGATATATGCACTTACTACAGAAGCAAGTGAAAGGAATAAATTCGTCATGCTATTGTGATATATGCACTTACTACAGAAGCAAGTGAAAGGAATAAATTCGTCATGCTATTGTGATATATGCACTTACTACAGAAGCAAGTGAAAGGCATAATTCGTCATGCTATTGTGATATATGCACTTACTACAGAAGCAAGTAAAAGGCATAATTCGTCATGCTATTTTGATATACGGCAATCTCTCGACCACAGTAAAGTAGCTCAAACAGTATTAGTATGACATACACAAGTATATTTCTTAATTATTCATACATTAATAGCAACCCTTTCTCTTTCTCTATATTCTTATTAGAGTTGATTTGGACTCATAGTCTTGTGGTAACAATTAAATGACTTTCAAGACTATAATGTTAAATGTAACATGATAGGGCAATAGCGCAGGCGATTTCTTATTAGTATCTTGCATTATATATCAAATCAATGGACAATTTAATTCATCGTAGAATTAAAATTAAAAGCTTCAAAACAATTAACTATCTATATTGCACTGCTTGGGGAGTAGAGAAACATACACTTAAGCAGTTATACACAGGATATATAAGATATGAACAACTGTCATCTCCTACATACAACATCCCACCAGACACCGTAAAATACACTAGACGCAATACACTAGACACAATACACTAGACACAATACACTAGACACCATACACAAGACACAATACACAAGACACAATACACTAGACACAATACACTAGACACAATACACTAGACACCATACACAAGACACAAGACACAATACACTAGACACAATACACTAGACACAATACACTAGACACAATACACTAGATACAATACACTAGACACAATACACTAGACACAATACACTAGACACAATACACTAGACACAATACACTAGACACAAAACACTAGACACAATACACTAGACACCATACACTAGACACAATACACTAGACACAATACACTAGACACAATACACTAGACACAATACACTAGACACAATACAATAGACACAATACACTAGACGCAATACACTAGACACAATACAGTAGACACAATACAATACACTAGATACAATACACTAGACACAATACACTAGACACAATACACTAGACACAATTCACTAGACACAATACACTAGACACAATACGCAAAACACAATACACTAGACACAATACACTAGACACAATACACTAGACACAATACACTACACACAATACACTAGATACAATACACTAGACACAATACACTAGACACAATACACTAGTCGCAATACACTAGACGCAATACACTAGACACAATACACTAGACGCAATACACTAGACACAATACACTAGACGCAATACACTAGACACACTACACTAGATACAATACACTAGATACAATACACTAGACGCAATACACTAGACACAATACACTAGACGCAATACACTAGACACAATACACTAGACACAATACACTAGATACAATACACTAGACACAATACACTAGACACAATACACTAGACACAATACACTAGACACAATACACTAGACACAATACACTAGACACAATACACTAGACATAATACACTAGACGCAATACACTAGACGCAATACACTAGACACAATACACTAGACACAATACAGTAGACACAATACACTAGACACAATACAATACACTAGATACAATACACTAGACACAATACACTAGACACAATACACTAGACACCATACACAAGACACAATACACAAGACACAATACACTAGACACAATACACTAGACACAATACACTAGACACCATACACAAGACACAAGACACAATACACTAGACACAATACACTAGACACAATACACTAGACACAATACACTAGATACAATACACTATACACAATACACTAGACACAATACACTAGACACAATACACTAGACACAATACACTAGACACAAAACACTAGACACAATACACTAGACACCATACACTAGACACAATACACTAGACACAATAAACTAGACACAATACACTAGACACAATACACTAGACACAATACACTAGACACAATACACTAGACGCAATACACTAGACGCAATACACTAGACACAATATAGTAGACACAATTCAATACACTAGATACAATACACTAGACACAATACACTAGACACAATACACTAGACACAATTCACTAGACACAATACACTAGACACAATACACAAAACACAATACACTAGACACAATACACTAGACACAATACACTAGACACAATACACTACACACAATACACTAGATACAATACACTAGACACAATACACTAGACACAATACACTAGTCGCAATACACTAGACGCAATACACTAGACACAATACACTAGACGCAATACACTAGACACAATACACTAGACGCAATACACTAGACACACTACACTAGATACAATACACTAGATACAATACACTAGACGCAATACACTAGACACAATACACTAGACGCAATACAGTAGACACAATACACTAGACACAATACACTAGATACAATACACTAGACACAATACACTAGACACAATACACTAGACACAATACACTAGACACAATACACTAGACACAATACACTAGACACAATACACTAGACATAATACACTAGACGCAATACACTAGACGCAATACACTAGACACAATACACTAGACACAATACAGTAGACACAATACACTAGACACAATACACTAGACGCAATACATTAGACAAAATACACTAGACACAATACACTACACACAATACTCTAGACACAATACTCTAGACACAATACTCTAGACACAATACACTATACACAATACACTAGACACAATACACTATACACAATACACTATACACAATACACTAGACACAATACACTAGACACAATTCACTAGACACAATACACTAGACACAATACACAAAACACAATACACTAGACACAATACACTAGACACAATACACTAGACACAATACACTAGACACAATACACTAGATACAATACACTAGACACAATACACTAGATACAATACACTAGACACAATACACTAGACACAATACACTAGACACAATACACAAAACACAATACACTAGACACAATACACTAGACACAATACACAAAACACAATACACTAGACACAATACACTAGATACAATACACTAGACACAAAACACTAAACTCAATACACTAGACACAATACACTAGACACAATACACTAGACACAATACACACAAAACACAATACACTAGACACAATACACTAGATACAATACACTAGACACAATACACTAGACACAATACACTAGACACAATACACTAGACGCAATACACTAGACACAATACACTAGACACAATACAATATATACAATACACTAGACACAATACACTAGACACAATACACTAGTCGCAATACACTAGACGCAATACACTAGACACAATACACTAGACGCAATACACTAGACACAATACACTAGATGCAATACACTAGACACACTACACTAGATACAATACACTAGATACAATACACTAGACGCAATACACTAGACACAATACACTAGACGCAATACACTAGACACAATACACCAGACACAATACACTAGATACAATACACTAGACACAATACACTAGACACAATACACTAGACACAATACACTAGACACAATACACTAGACACAATACACTAGACACAATACACTAGACACAATACACTAGACATAATACACTAGACACAATACACTAGACACAATACACTAAACACAATACACCAGACACAATATACTAGACACAATACACTAAACACAATACACTTAACACGATACACTAGACGCAATATTGAACCAAACTCAGCGTCTCATCAATGAATGTTAGAAATCAACGCCGACAGCAGCCTGCTAAAATAGGCTCTAACATTAAGCCACCTAAACTCTAAACGAGATATATCAGCTTTAGAAGCATTGGGAAGATACAAAAGACTGGGACATGAACATCTAAACAAATTGTTTGTTGATACCAACTGGACTGCATAAAAAAGAAACACTCGACATTATTACAAATATGAGACAAACTAAAACAAATGCATTGCCTCCCACAAAACAAAGAACCGATTACAAGACATACAAATTTACCCCCAGGAGAAAGAAAAAGGAAATTAAGATTTGAAAAACCTTATTGAACATCGCAGACCCGAACAAATCATCAAACACACTAAACATAAAAGAAGTAACACTAGAGACAATAAAATATATTGAAAGCTACACAGATTGGCTATCCGCGTCTATAGATATGGCTCATCACATGCCACCAGTATGCAGACAGTCTGACCATAAAAAAGTAACAGATTTTATGTTGAATTTTTTTATTTTTTATCTAGAATATACAAGATTACTAAAGATTAATTTTTTTCTCCTCAGACAAAATCTTTGAAGCCAAATGTACTTCTACTTTTGGATTTGGTTTAGCATAAGTAAGTAACTATTAGAACCACACATAGACTTTGATATATTTTTATAAGACATTTGCCCTATTGCCTCTTCTGATTTTTTTTTTATGTATTGATAATTCAATTTTCTCCTGTTTTTTAAAGGACGATTGCTGAGAGCTACATATTATTTAATTAATTGACAGAGAAATAGCGATGGTTTTTTTAATGTCATTTTAGTTGTAGATATATAAAATACTAATAATAATGATGCTTATATGGCGCATATCCCGTTGATAACAGTTATATGCGCTGAAAAGACTGAAAATATGTATACGAAAATCTAACGAAATAGGTAAGTCTTCAGTCGGCTTCTGAAGGTGTCGAAGCTCGGGCTCTGGCGAAGCTGTAGTGGGAGGTGATTCCAAGCGGACGGTCCCGCGTAGGAGAAAGCACGTTCGCCAGCGGACACTAGCCTCACACGAGGGATCCTCAGGCTAAGTGCAGCAGAAGCTGAGAGGAGTGGACGGGATTGAGCATATAGCTCGAGACAGGAGCGAAGGTAGTTGGGGGCAGAGTCATTCAGGCACTTGTAACATATAGACGCCAGCTTGTAGGATATCTGGTGGTTAATGGGAAGCCAGTGCAGAGATCGGAGCAGAGGAGTAGTGTGCGTCGAATTCTTCTTCTGAAAGACCAGTCGGGCAGCACAGTTCTAAACACGTTGGAGGCCCTAAAGGGAGGAGGTCGAGAGGCCAGCCAAGAGCGAATTGCAGTAATCCAAGCAGGAAAAAAGGAGCGAGATGACGAGCTTAACACAAGCTTCCTTGGTCAGATAGCGACGACGGATGGCGGCAATGCGACGCAGATGGAAAAAGCAAATTTTGGTGAGGAAAGAGATGTGGGGCTGCATGGACAGCGTAGAGTCGAGAGAGACACCAAAGCTCTTGACAGTCGGGGAGAAAGGTACTGTTGCGTCGGCCAGATCATTGTTTATAGTGGTAGGTTTATCTGACAATAGGGCGTTTGCAATCACGTGACAAAAAGCACGTGATTTTTTACTTTGTGTAGTGGTGTACAAGTAAAATGGCCGCTGTATTAATAAAATTTCATATAGGCTCGAGCATTTTTTAAATGATGTTTTGTGTTTTAAGTCTTATTAAGATTTAAGCTGTATTATGTCTGTTAAATAAAAAAGGCTTTTTTATTATTATCATAGACATAGATCATAGACGATGTGAGCCTATTAGTGACTTGACTAGATAGCCTATTCACCAACACTAACACTTGACATCGTAGCTGCCCTACTTAGCCATTAGCCTAGCTGGCGAAACATTAAAAGTGTAGGCCTATAAAGTGAAATTGAAAGTGTAAATAGGTCTAGTCGGCCGTAACCTAATTACATTAATCAATTAATCTACAGTACTACTATTTACCTCTTTATTTTTTAGTAGGATAGCCAATATTCATATGTGAATTTGGCATGATAAGAAACTTCACCCTATGCCATATTTGTTCCTCTATTTACAAATGACGTCACTAAAAAACTTAAGCTACGCACATTGCAAACGCTCTATTAACGCACAATTGAGATGGCCTAGTTTGGAGATTCAAAGTAGGGCAACAGCTATTGGAATGGTGATTTAGTAGTGTACTAACTTAAAGATGCAGGCCAAGAACTCTGTATTGTTATTTTATTGTGGGGGGGGGGGGGGGACTATCCGGTATATTGGCATTTTTGTAAAGGAATATTTATTTTTTTTCTTGCATTTATTACTAAAACAGTTTTAAATTCATCGAATGTTAGCTAAATTTGTAATGCATTGTAGCTGACAAGTATTTGATGTTGGTTTAGACTTTATACTTAGCCATAATAAAATGCAATTATACTAAATAAAATGTAAAATATATTGTACTAAACAATAATAAGGCCAGTGGTGATATATGGCAGTGAGACCTGGACACTTACGACAAGTGCAGAAAATATATTTGATACCCGGAAAAGAAAAGTCCTTATAATTGCTTTTGGCAGAACAAAAGATGATAATGGATGGTGTATGCGCACCAATAGAGAGATATAGGAATTATATGAAGATCCTACAATAGTTTATGAAATAAAGAAGGGCAGACTACGCTGGACAGGCCTCAACAAAAGATGATAATGGATGGTGTATGCGCACCAATAGAGAGATATATGAATTATATGAAGATCCTACAATAGTTTATGAAATAAAGAAGGGCAGACTACGCTGGACAGGCCTCAACAAAAGAATGCCAAACAGCAGAGGAGTCAAAGTAACATACACACAGGACGCCAGAAGAAAACGACCTAAATGCAGACACAGACTGAGACAGATTGGGTTTCATGTTCAGGCCTGCAGAAAGTAAACAGCAGATAGGTCTGAGTAGAAGGAGGTGGGAGGCAGGCCAGAGCCCTCAATGGGCTGTTGCACCACATATGTTGATTAAAACAAACTAGTTGTGAGACGAAGTACAGTTTCCTCTCAGTTTAGTTCCAGTCACTTTTATTAAAATGACTAATTCGACTGAATTATGGATAGAAAGATCATTTGAACTTGGCGGGTGTAGGCCTATAACTTACGCAGTTTCGGTTTTTACATCTTTAGTTTCTATGATAACAAAGTTGAGATCCGACGAACAAAATGTAATGACGAGGATCTATACCTATCGCTGTACTTTAAAAGAGTACAAAAGAATGCGCAAAACTTTGAAGATAATGGAACCGAATTTAAGATTATAAATTAACACCGGATAACGAAAATAAAAACAAAAATCAGAACGCAATTGAAGATATTGGCTATAAAAATCATAGATTCATAAACTGACAAAGATTTTTTTGGTTAAATCTAATCTAAATGTCACAATAAAAAGCCAAACGCTAAAACTAAACTAAACTAAAAGCGACTGGTTCAATTGCATCTTAATATCAGTAGAGAGGTCACTAAATCCTTGGCTAAACATATAGACATGAGAAAATAGCCATCAAAAAATTAGCTGATTTAAATTTAGAAGTGATGAAAACAAACACCGAAAAACCTAGCTAAGTAAAATATAGACGCAAGGAAACAAACGCCCATTTCACTAGTTAATGAGCATCTAGGTATGCGAAACCAATCTTGGAAAGCACTATTTAAAGAAAATCTAGATTTGACTTACAGCAAATCAGATCACTGACTAAATTAAATCTAGATATGACTTAAAATAAATTGTGATAATATGGTAGTGAGGCCAGCAAAGGGATCACTCACCCCGATGGCTACTCTATGCCCTCCAAACACTGGCTTGCTTATCTAAAGTATATGACGGTAGAACTTTTACCGTCGTCCTTATCGCGATTCGTCATTCTACACAATTTCGAAATAATTTAGACGTTAGGGAACAATCACCGAGGATGACGGCTACATTTAATTGTGATGCTATCATTTTCCCTACAAGTAATCCACATCCCGTTTCGGAATGCTTTGTTTTTGTGGATAACAACAGCACACACACAAAATTACAAAGCAAATTTAGTCTGTATATTATTTTGTTGACAACCATGCATTTGTCAGATATTAAAGTTAACCCTTCCCGTACCGACCTACTTCTATATATGCTGCCTTCACTTACCCTATATACGCGCTCGGGTCTGTAAGGGTTAAGACTTCTATAGATGACAAATATTGTCCCAAGTTATCCTTATGTAACAGAATGCAACATATATCTGTATTTTACAAGATTATTAAATAAAAGGGGCTAACTTACGGCTATGTGTAACATAGCATATGGATGTGCCGCCTTCGTAGATATGAAAAACGCAATATTTAGTGTGATGTATGAGACTATAATTATTTACCTCCCTTGTGTTTGTTTAGTTGTAAGTAATTACCTGCCCTAAACTGGTTGTGACAGTTTTTGTGACCCTAGGTGACCCTTATCCAATTGACCATGCAGTGTGTTGTTGTTTTTTCTTTAGAGAGTAGAGTGTATATAGAGACTTGTTAGGCTGTGAGTTTACTACTACTTGTGTGTTTTTTCTTTAATGGATTTGTGTTGAGCTCGGTGTTATCTTAAATTAAAGTTATAGTTATTATTATTGGCGTCGTTGCTGAAAGTGGTAGACGTGTCATTATAAGAACTTTTCAAAAATTTTCGAGGGACCAATACATTATTTAGATAACTGCCCACCCCTGACAGCAAGACGTATCATTAGTCATTACGTTTCAAATGGATAATAGCACCTTAAATATATTTCAAAAATCTACAATCAACAGATTATGCGACTTTTGTTGATGCAGTGAAATATACAGGGCCAGATGGAACATCCTTGTGCAATTGTGTTAATGATGAATGCATAAGTACTGGTAATTGTAAACCAGGTGTTAATTGCAAAGAAGGATTTTTTGGATATGCTTGTCAATACAGTAAGTTACACCATGTATAGTGCGTCAATTAAGAATTCCTATTTACTAATCATATTTTACTTTAAGTGTATATATGCTTGCCAATACAGTAAGTTACACCATGTATAGTGCGTCAATTAAGATTTCCTATTTACTAATCATATTTTACTTTAAGTGTATATATGCTTGCAATACAGTAAGTTACACCATGTATAGTGCGTCAATTAAGAATTCCAATTTACTAATCATATTTATTTTACTTTAAGTGTATATATGCTTGCCAATACAGTAAGTTACACCATGTATAGTGCGTCAATTAAGAATTCCTATTTACTAATCATATTTATTTTACTTTAAGTGTATATATGCTTGCCAATACAGTAAGTTACACCATGTATAGTGCGTCAATTAAGAATTCCTATTTACTAATCATAATTTACTTTAAGTGTATATTCTTTATATCGAAAAATATTTAAGTTATTTATTTGTTTGTAAAATTTCTCTTTTTATAGTCAATGTATTCGACAATGCAAAGTATACTATTCCTGAGCTCACTGATGACAACTACGATACTTGTGCGAATGGAGAGCAAACTATATCGATACAATTTATTTATACAAGAGTACGATATTTAAGAATAAGAGTTCTAAACTATAGTAAGTCGCTTGAATTTTTTTTGTAAGTTAACTTTACAATACTTTTTCTGTATATGTTACCTAGTTAGAATGCATCAATAAGTTGGTACATGTATGGCTTTGATTGGTTTTGTAGTCATCTAAAGTTCCAGGGGGGGGGGGGGGGGTACTATGGGAGAGTGCAGATACACGGATGGGTACATGTTTTTTTTTTTGTTGAGATGCACTTTGAAGGAGTGCAATGGATCTAACGATAAATGCAAATGTATATTTTGTCTAGCATTGCGACGGCATCTTAAAATCCTTTCTTGCACACTGGAGTCATCAGAAAAGTGTCCATTCATATCCCAACCATGGCGATTACAATAGAAAACCGTGATCGTGGATTCCTTGAAATGCCATTCATCATGCCAACACGCAGATACATTTCGAATACTTTGCGATGAACGGCCACAAGATCAATAACTTGAGAATCATCCCCATTCCTGTGTAGTAGCCAGGCATTCTGTAAAGCTATTTCAAAAGTATGAAAAACAAAAAGACAACACAACGTTTTGGTTCTCACAAAAGTATTTACTTTTTGCTGTTTTGTTCAGCCCTATCCAAACCTCAAATAGTGGAATTGCACAGTCTGTTTAGGTCAAGTTGACCAATCATGATATGTTGCCATTGTTGACGAGACCATCTCCTTGATTGTCCTACTGGTAGAACAAGGTCGCAGTTTATTGCCATAATTTGCATGTTATGGTTGGTGTCAAGTTAAAAATCAATTGAACATCGAGACATTTAACAAAGCCAGACGCATCTTGTATGGAGATTTCTGTTTTATAGTCCCAGTGGCACCAACGCCTTTTTGCATCAACGCTATGCAAATGAGGTAAAGTAGTTATCAAATGTCAAGTGGAAATAACGCTCAGCTATTTAGCAGATTAGGTCCACCACGACATTATTTCATCGTCATAGACTCGAACTGGACAAAATATCCAAGTGGTCATATTTTTCCCCCTAGTCACCATCATTACAGCTCCATCATCAGGTGGTGTTATAAACACAATGGCATTTATCAACTCCTCAATTCTTTCCAACATTGTTAACACACCGTTTATTGTATAACGTTCCCGTACATTGCAAAAGATAATTAGTCAACATGATTTATCATATTTATGCTGTCAAATGTTGTACATACATTTTAACTATGCAGTATGTTACATAGTAAAAGCGTCACAATTGCTTATTTGATAAAAAAATAAAGACTTGTATACATATTTTGTAAACTATATTTGATAATGTGCTCTTCTTCAGAGTGCATTTTTCTAGAAAACATCATACCCTCTCGTGTCCCAGCACTCTACAAATGTATTATTTCCAAATTTTTACACATATGTACCTGCAACAATTTTTGGGTTTTCTATTTTCTCTAGTTGAAAATAAGAATTTTGAGTTTACCTTCAGTACAAACGACTCGTGTAAGACATGTGATGGGGTTTCTCTATCATCTGAACCCAATTTTTATGAATATCACTGCCGATGTCCGGTGAAAGCTGATGGTGTAGTCATAAGTAACATCAAGCCAATCATAATCTGTCATATTGAAGTCAGCAACGGTAAGCAGTATATACGTTATCATATTCAATGATAACAATTACATTTAATTTATGTTTAAGACCATATTATTGAAAATCGTGTTTTGTAAGTCGATATTAATTATGTAAGAAATGTTTCGATCATAGTTTTAGAGATATCTAGTAATGTTTAGAGATTATTTGTGTTCACAATGTCTCCTCATACTTTCTAAAAACTCATTTTCTTTACCATCTTCATTGGGAAACTCCATACTAGCATTTTGTGCGTCGAATTCTATATATGGCACGAAGAGGTGTAGTTTGTTGTTGTTGACAAAGTGTTATATGTTCTACTTATTATATGCAAGTGAACGTCAATGCCCCCGCCGAGAACCTACCTTGACGTGGTGACGGGGCATACTGGCAAGTGGGCCAGGCCAACAGGTTCGCAGCCTACATGCATGTTTGTAGGTTTCTGCGTAGGGCTAGCAACCCACCAGTGTAAAAAAACTACCTTGCTACAAAATCATCAACAAAATCAATTACATGTCTGCCATTTTCAGAGAAGGGAGGCCCTGTCAAAGGGATTATGAAGCAGGTCAGCCAAACCCGAAAGGGAGCTGATAGGCAGACTACCTCCTTCTCTCTGAGGAAAAATACCCAGGTTGGCAACTGGAATGTAAGAACAATGTATAAGATGGGGAAGGCCCACCAAGTAGCTTCAGAAATAAAAAATACAATATAAGTATACTAGGAGTGAGTGAAGCAAGATGGGATACTGTCAGGAAAAAACAAAACTATCAACAGGTGAAACCATTCTTTACTCAGGCCACGAGGATGAGAATGCTCAACACACAGAGGGAGTAGCCATAATATTATCACCACAGGCTAATTAGTCTCTTATAGAGTGGCAACCGGAAGGGTCTCGGATAATAACAGCATCGTTCAGGACTTTTAAGAAAGGGATCAATCTCAATGTTATACAGTGCTATGCTCCAACAAATGAACAAGACGATGAAATAAAGAATAATTTCTATAGTAAACTACAGACAGTTCTAAATAGATTTAAAGATAAAAACCTAACAATAGTGATGGGGGACTTTAATGCAAAAATAGGCTATGATAACCAAGGATATAAGGAGATAATGGGTAGACAGGGCTTAGGAATAAAAAACGAGAATGGAGAGTTGTTTATTAATTTTTGTGCAGATAATTCATTAGTAATAGGAGGCAGCATATTCCAGCACAAAGATATTTACAAAGCCACATGGATGTCACCAGATCATCATACACACAACTAAATCGACCATATTTGCATCAAAAAGAAATTCAGGCGCTCATTGCAAAATGTAAGAAGTGCTGACGTAGCTTCTGACTATCACTTATTAGTGGGCCAAATTAGGCTACGACTTAAAAGACAAAGAGATTGCCCAAGCCGCAGAACTCAATACAATGTCACATTTCTAAAGGAAACGAACGTAAACAATGAATTTATAATTGAACTGAGAAATAGATTTAAGGCTCTAGAAGACCTGGAAGCAAATGATGACATAGACACACAATGGGAAGCAATAAAGGAAGCATGGAACACAACATGCAAGCAAGTGCTAGGGATAAAAACACACCCCAATAAACCATGACTTTCAGACAACACTCTAAAAAAAATTAAGCAAAGGAAAGAAAAGAAAGTTGTTTTGATGAACAGCCGAACCAGGGCCTTGAAAAAAGATGCTCAAGAGAACTATACAGAAGCCAATAGGGAAGTTAAAAAAAGCATTAAAAAAGATAAAAATGATTACATCAATAACCTGGCAGCGGAGGCAGAAACAGCAGCATCTAAAGGAAACATAAAGGAGTTGTATAGTATAACAAAGAAATTAGCAGGCAAATTCCAGCAACAAAATAAACCCATCGAAGACAAAGAAGGCAATAAACTAACAAATGCAGAAAAGCAGGAAAAGAGAAGGGTAGAACATTTAAAAGATTTAAACAGGCCCGCTCCCCTTAATACCCCAGATATTCAACCAGCTGAGAGAGACCTAGAGATAGACTGTAATAGACCTACTAAAGGAGAAATAAAAAATGCAATAAAAACGCTAAAGAACGGAAAGGCTGCGGGATCGGATGAAATACCAGCAGAGGCAATTAAAGCAGACATTGAGCTATTAACTAACGTACTCTACAACATTATTGGCAACATATGGGAAAAAGGAGAACTACCAAAAGACTGGAGAGAGGGATATCTAGTAAAGCTTCAAAAGAAAGGGGATCTTACAGATTGCTCTAACTATAGAGGGATTATGCTGCGATCAGTTCCAAGAAAAGTTTTAAATAGAATAATCCTGGAAAGGATAAAGAAAGCAGTTGATGGTCTTCTACGAGAGAGACGAGCAAGCAGGCTTTAGACAAAACAAATCATGTCTCGACCAAATAGCTGCTCTTCGTATTATCATTGAACAATGCACAGAATGGAATGCTGGCCTATATCTCAATTTCATAGACTTTGAAAAAGACTTTGATAGTGTCGACAGAGAAAATCTATGGAAACTGTTGCTCCACTATGGTATTCCTCCAAAGCTTACTGACCTAATTAAAAGCACATATCACAATATGAGATGTCAAATCATTCATGATGGAAAACTAACAGAGGCGTTTGAGATAGAGTCAGGAGTTCGACAGGGCTGTCTACTTTCACCATTCCTCTTTTTACTAGTAATAGACTGGCTCATGAAAAATACTACAGAAAACAGAAAAAATGGAATCCAATGGACCCTGTTTAAGCTGCTTGAAGATCTAGAGTTTGCAGATGACATAGCCCTATTAGCTCAAAGTCATAAGCAAATGCAAGAAAAAACTGCAATACTAGATTCCTGGGCACAACAGCTAGGACTTAAAATAAATTATAGCAAGTCTAATATAATGAAAATAAACTCCAAAAGTACTGATGCAGTGGAAGTAAGAGGAAAGGTGCTGGAAGAAGTAGACAACTTTACATATCTAGGAAGTATAGTTGACAAGGAAGGGGGATCTGGAACAGATATTAGAGCAAAGATACAAAAAGCATGAGGGGCCTTTGCTATGCTAAAAAATATATGGAAAACAAAACAAATTAGAACGAAAACAAAATTAATAATCTTTAATTCCAACGTAAAATCTGTCTTACTATATGGCTCAGAAAGTTGGAGATTAACAAAGGGGGATTTGAACAAACTACAAACTTTTGTGAATGTTTGCCTACGTAGAATAATGGATATAAAATGGTATGACAAAATTACAAATGCAACTATATGGGAAAGGACAGCACATATTCCAGTAGAACAAGAAATACAAAAAAGGAGATGGATAGGCCACACATTGAGTAAACTTTCATCAATTGTTTTAAATGTATTATTTCGTAGTTAATCGCACCCTATACAGAAGGGAAATGAATCGACCATAACTCTGACAGACTATTTTCATTGTGAAATTCCGTGTCGAATACAGATATTGGCTCAGAATATTGTCGTTATCGTTATCATTATGATACATGCATTTCAAGAGCTATTGGTCTTGACTATTAGTCATTTTCAGTATTTGCATATGTTACTTAGTCTCGTCGTGAATGTGTAGCTTTATAATACGTTTGGGTATGTGAGAGCAGGTTTTATATAATCATAATAAAAAGTAAGTCTATTGGATGGCTGCATCTTTCTAAGACCTAGAATCAAAATACTCGTTTGAAAAGTTCACAAATGCAGTAATAAAATAATTTGTCTAAATGCAAGTACAAACGCTAATATGCGATTCAATTTTAGATGAAATAGATGTTTTGTTATAAAAAAAAGAATGATTGAAATATTGTGTTAGCTTTTTTTAAGGTAATACAATGTACATTTTTAAAAATACAAACTGCAGGCAGAAATTTGGCAATAAAAAGTACTATCCAAGCATCATCAGAGACAATAAATAAAGATTATTATAGCAAAGAAGGTCTTACTGACGGCATTACAGAATTTAAAAAAAAAACGTGTTTTTACGAATCGAAAAAAGCTACTGGTGTTGTGGTACAATTTGAATCGCCAATACATTTAAGTATTGTGGAGATATATGGTATTAAAGGTAAGTTTTTAATAAAGACTTTTTAAACGTAATACTTCATTTTTTGCAACATAGATCTAAACAGATGTTTGAGCCTTTTTATATAAATTTTGGCCACTAATAGAATGGTTGGTCAAATTTAAATGCTCTCCTCTGCAACCGGAATAAAGAAGAAATATGTTTCCAAAATATAAATTTAGATAATTATACACATCTAAATTTGTCAGTACCTAAGTTGGTGACTAAACGAAGGCTAAGAACCGCACCCGTATATTAATGCACTCTTTATTGGTAAAGGTTATGTAGAATAAACTAAACGGAATGTAATAAAGGTAGTGTTAAGATAGACCTGACTTTCGTCAAGAAAGTGTATCCTTACCTTCTGTATACATTGTCCTTTAATTTTGTTGACATATTTCTTTAGTGTCTTGACCTTGTAAGTGTGTGTTGCAACGCATTCATCTAAACCGAATTGTGAGATTGTTAATTTCGTCAATACGATTGTCAACTATATGATAAAGACTGTCATATAAAGCAATAGAATAGTCATAAAAAATCTCTTGTATGCTTTTTGGCTATAGATATTTTCATTCTGATTTCACTTGGTGCGTATGTTGTGGTAGTTAGGCTACTTATATTTTCTTGATTAGCAAACGTTTCTACAATCTCAGTCTCTCCTGGATCTATTTTCATGTTGATTTTTATTAAAAATATGGCATCCTTCCATCTTCAAGGGACGATGGCGCAGTCTCCTTTTTCTCTGCCTCTCACCTTTCTCCTGGCTCGCTTCTCTTCACTCCTTTCTGTGAGGGTGGCTTCTGCAGCTTGAGTGCCCTCGCGCACCTTAGACCACCAGGAGATGCGTTCCTCAGCAAGGCCCTCCCACGTTTTGGGCTCAATGTGTGCCAGTAACAAGTCTTTTTTTGCAGACGTCTTTGAAACGCAGGCAAGGGCGACCTCGCTTTCTTGTTCCAGCTACTAGCTCTCCATACAGCAGGGCTCTTGGGAAACGTTCCGCACCCATCCTGTGGACATGGTCTATCCATTGCAGGCGCCTCTCACCCAGGATTGAGTTTATACTCAGCAGATGGCTTCTCCTGAGCACCTCAACATTTGTGACTCTTTCCTGCCATTTTTGAGTATTCTTCGGATCGCAGGTGAAAGCTTTTTATTTGCTTAGCGTATGTAGCCCAAGTCTCGCTTGGTAGACAGAGATTTTTTTCCTATCAGTGAGTTGGGCATTATTCCATACTTTTTGGTTGAGCCTTCCCATTAAGGATACTGCCTCGCCAATTCTGGATTGTATTTCTTTTTTCCAGGGACAGTGAGCATGAGATGTTGCTGCCAAGGTAAGTGTAGTCCTCGACAACATCCAAAGTGTTTCTCTCAATGGAGATTGCTGAAAATCATTCTGTACCTTGCCTCTCATTTAGGCTTATTGTTAGGCCAAATTCTTTGCACGCCTCTGATAATCTACTCACCATTAGCTGAAGCCCTTCTTCTGTATGTGAAACAATAGCTGTATTATCAGCGAATAGCAATTCTCCGATTATTATTCCATTTTACTCTTTGCACGGAGCCAGACTAGAGATTACTTACAGAGATTTCCATCGGCCTTAGTATGGATGTTCACGCCCTCGGAGCAGTTCTCAAAGCATATCGGAGGAGTACTGAGAAGAAGATACCAATAGTGTTGGTGCCAGGACGCAGTCCTGTTTAACCCCGCTACACACTGGGAATGATTCTGAATTGGCGCCATCGAAGAGTACTGTACTGTGCATGTTGTTATGGAAAGTGTTTTATGTTAACATTCTATTCTAATTATAATTTAAGATTAATATAGTATGATGAATGAAAGTGGTCTAGGGAAAATGACTCATGTAATCAAAATGAATATTAAGAATGACGAGTTTTTGCCGTTGATTGAGGTGTATGCTTGCTGAACTTCAATCTTCATTTATGATGCGTAGACTATTCTACTACGATGTTATGTTCAGTCACGAGAATTACAAAAGTCTTCTGAAAAAGAGAGAATGGTCATGTGACGAGAGTTGAATATATTTTAGTTAACTGCTAGATCTTGTCTGAACAAGACGTATATAGAAATGAGTGTAACCGAAGACTAACTGGACTTAGATAGTTTTAAAATTATAAAGATGCTTCTTTCAAATGGAGCTATTTTTATTTCTATGTGACGGATTTTATAATGTGATTAAAAGTTATTTGTGCTGCAAGAGCTGTGTTATTAAATATATATTATACATACAGTCTGTCTTAATTGGACTAAAAGAAAGAAGTTACACTCATATTATATCTACAAGCAAATGAAGTAGCATAGGCATTTACATTTTTATATTGTCTAATGGTTAACAACAAAAGTACCATTGACAGAAAGCCTCAATAATACTTAGTAGCCGGGGCGGACATCCAATCTTTTTCAGTATGCTAAAAAGTCCAGTGCGGCTAACTAAGTCAAAGGCCTTAGTCAAGTCAATGTATGCAATGAAGAGGGCCTTCTGCTGTTCCCGGCATGTTTCTTGTAGCTGGCGCAGTGAGAAAACAATATCGATAGTTGACCGGACAGCCCGAAAGCCGCAATGAGATTCTGGATAGACGTTTTTTGCCAGAGTATGTAGGCGTGTCAGTACCACTTTTGCAAAGGCCTTTCATACAATACTGAGTAGAGATAAGCCTCAATAGTTATTTTAATCGCTATGGTCAACCTTATTTTTGTAGAGGGTTACTATCTTGGCATCCCGCATGTCTTGTGGGATGTGGCCACGTTCCCAAAAATCGCAGATGAGGTCTTGCAGAGGCTTAAGTAATGCTGGTTTACCAGACTTGAGGTCTTCTGCTTGGATGCCATCGTTTCCTGGATCCTTTCCACTACTAAGGTGATCAATGGCCTTGCCGAGCTCCTCTATCTAGGGCAAGGCATTGATTTGATCCAGCACTGGTAAGGCTGGAACTCTATTTAGGGCAGAGTCAGAGACAACGTTCTGTGTTGCGTAGAGTTCCAGGTAGTGCTCAGTCCAGCGCTGCATCAGCTTGTCTTGTTCAGTGATCACCTCTCCTGTCTTCGACTTGAGTGGAGATGACTTTGAGATTAGGTGCCCAGTGGCCTTTTTTATTCCTTCATACATGTTTTGGTATCTCCATGATCGGCAGCAGATTGGATACCTATGCACCGATGAACCAAGTATTTGTTGGCGCAGAAGCGTGCGGTCTTCTGGGCTATGTCCCTGGCATTTCTGAGTTTTTCTAACGCAGCAGGTCCTGGGGCAGCTTTGTAGGCCAATAGGGCTTTTCTTTTTGCCGCCCTCACGGGCTCTATTATCCCCCAGTTGGCATGAAACCAGTCTGAACTTTTTATTTCTTTCTTCCCGAGAACGGCAATAGGAAGCAAAGGCCACAAATAAAACATGGCACGAAATCCGATGGCTCGCCCAGGATAGGGAGGCCTGGCGGAACTTTGTTGCTGCCTTATGCTCCACGGGGAGCGATAAAGACTAAGAAGAGAACGGCTATGGAGGTGTTGTAAAGATTTCGCGAAGGCGAAGCCATGTGACATCGATATGTTCTGGCACATTCTTTCCTGCATCATGGGGCTTGGAGACGTCTTTCTGCGGGGTAAGATCTGTGCGGGCTGAATCAAGCTCGTTGTTGGGCTATTAATATGACTTGTGCTCACGCGTGTTTTCCCCTTTCTATTGAAGTGGTGAAGCATCCTTGAGGTTATTTTTATTTTGCTTTCAACCAATTAGTGGTCTGTGTCGCAGTCAGCACTGTGGTAGCTACGTGTTTGAAGTACACTGACCAGTTCTGAGTGCCTTGTTATAATGAGATCAAGCTGATGCCACTGCTTGGGGCGAGGGTGTCTCCATGACACTTTGTGGATGTCTTTGCATTAGTTATACACAGGTTATGAGCGCTGCATAGCTCGAACAGTCGCTGGCCATTGTTATTAATTTTGCCAATGCCGTGTGTACCAATTGTTATGGACCTCTATATGATTGACTATTATTACGACTCGTTAAATCGGATTCAATGAATATAGTTGTATCTTTATTAGAAGTCTCTAGATTCTGCTAATCTGTAGCCCAAGCTAGGGGTTCCTTGACTGACAGGTCTATGCAGTAATGTAGTTATATTCGTGATAATTATCTTCAACACCTTTCTCAACAACGATAGATCAAACAACTCCAGTTGTTGAATAAACAATTTTATTTAAATTGTAGACTCAATATAAACGATCAATAAACTTCATCAACTGGTGGCAACATAAGTATCAATAAAATGGCATTATATGTACATGTATGAATATAGCGACTTCACTCTACAAACGTTTAAACTGAACTGAACTAACTTTAAGGAGGTCGGGACTTTACAAAGAAAACGATCATCGAAGATTCTACAGGGTCTTAATACGCATTTTAACCTCTTTCTCTATAGAATACTACGATCCAGAATTATCCTCCAATTTCCACGGGATTTGAACGAATTATTTTATTTAAACTGCCCTCAGGGCATAAAGGTCAAACCTTGGTCGCTTTGGACTGATACGCACTTGTTAAGAGGTCAATGCCTTACTACGTCATTCATTTATGACCGAGATTCGTAACATCCCCCCCCTTCTAAAGCTTTATAATTATTTCCTTTACATTTTAACCATACGAAAAATGTTAATTTTAAGGAATAATTATAAAAGAAAATATTCCGGGAAAAACAATACAGTTCAATTGGCGATCCCAATAATTCAATCGAACTGATAACAATAACATAATAATATATGCAATATAAATTCATCTTATCAAATGGCTTAACTATAGTCATTCAATCATTCAATTTTTAATTCAAAACAATGGACAATTAAATTGTTTATCTAAATCTTGTATACAAGAAAAATACATAATCATTATTTTTTTTTTTTTTTTTTTTTTTTTTTTTTTATTTTTTTTTTTTTTCATAGCGAAATTAATGTAACAATTTATGTACAAAACAACTGCTGGTTTGACTGTTGTGGTAAAACATTTCATTTCCAATCTTTTCAGTGGTGTACATTGCTCTTTTCCATTTTCCATAAAGGTTTAATTCCTTATTCATAGACCCTCCTGTTACTTTCACAGTGTTCAGGTCTACCCAATCTTTTGCTTGTCAATACAATTCATTCAATCTATTTTAACTAATACAGAAAAAATATAGATTAGTTTTACAATCTTGACATAAAATCCTTAATTAATAATACATTTGTTGAACATTGGTGTGTCAACATTATAAATTTTCAACCATGAAATTCTCAATCATTCTGGTTTGCAGTGTCAAATCAGTGGCACATATCCTAAATTTATACAACATAAGGATTACAAAGTTTTATTAGTTTCTACTTTTGGTCTGCTTTTCATGTAACAGTATCCTAAAAGTGAAAAATCATATAAAATACATTTCTTGGAATTCTTGTTAGTCATAGTTCTGCCTTGCTGCAACTATTTTTTTTTTTTTTACCCTTCTTTATCATACATTCAATGATAATATAACAAATGAATAAATTCACATAGAAGAAATTTGCATCTTGACTCAGTGCAATTATTTCAACAACAGTACATGATAAAATAAATTTCCATAGTACAATCATAAAACATTTCTCAATACTTTAGTGATAGACAAATTCTCTTTTCTTAAAACCATTTACATCTTTTTCAATCAAATTATCCTCTCTGCCAAATGTTTCAATTATCATTTCCAGAGATTCTCAAACACATCTTATAATCAGTCCACATTTATAATGTCCTCTGATTTAGAAACCAATTCTGCGGATAAAACTGATCTTTTTCTCTTATAGCAATTATTTTAAATGCTCAACATAACAAGTTTGTTTAGAAATATCACACTATAATGATATTTACTCTAACAATACTTTTACTCATTCCTTTTTCACCACAAGTAAGGGATTTAGTTTTAAAATAGTAAGTTTGGTAACTAACTATCAGTGAATTTGTCATTCAATTCATCCTGAACTCCAGGCATAAATTTTACAAATAAGAGTAACAATGTTAACAACATCAAGCTTATTCCAATTGTTTTCAGAAGGTAAGGCTTTATCATTTTCAAATGATATAATATATTTGCCTTTCTTTCATCACACAACAATGGCATCTGCATGTGAGCAGTGTACAATTTTTTTCTAACAAACACAGTTATGTCAGACAAAAAATTTATGTACTTATCTAGGTACTTGCTCAGCCCAAGGAGATCCAATTCGGTCTGCCATTCCTCTTGAAGTATTTTGAGTGGTCCTTGGACAGTGGGTCCAAAGATTGGTCCATAGGCTCCTCGACTTTCCGGATGGGATTCAGTTGACCTCTCCTGCTCCAGGCATAAGTTCTTTAGGACAGGATTGAAGAGTTCCGGGGCGAAGTTGGTCCTTTGATCTGACGGTATGGATTGTGGTAACCCATAGCTTTTGGTAGTTTCGGTCCAGCTCTCCGCACTCGTTTCTTCAGTGATGCTCCTCCAATCTTCATCTGTACCGGCAACTGCAGGTTTGCATTGTTGTTTGTTTATGCTGTGGTCTATCTGTTCATAGACATCAGTAGTAGGATTTTCTTTCTCGTCGACAGCTTTCTCATGCAGCTGTAGCAACTCTGGGTCTACTTTCTGCTCAGCAATCATTTCATTTTGTGATGACTTCTTTGATTGATCATTTCCTTTCGGACAATCTTCAATCATGGAGAAAATAGTAGTATCACGTTCCACTTCTTCTTCCTCTTTCTTCTCTCGTGGGAGAATTTCTTCTTTCTTTTCCTTTTCTTGTGAGATAATTTCTTCTTTCTTTTTCTGTGGTGTCATACCATTTATAACATCACCTACAGGATAAAGTTCTTTTTCTTTTCCTGTCTCCACCATAGGACTAGGGTCTAGATTTTCCTTTACAATCAGTTCAGGTCTCACCCTCCCTTTCGCCAAATCATTTGCTAGGATAACAGATATGCCCTCAACAGGAAGTTTTGATATTACTCCAACTGTCACATATCCTGTCACCAAGTCAGATGTGAGGTATATCCTATGTAGAGGTATTTCTTCTTTCCATTCAAAACCTCTCAATAGGACGGTCTGTCCTGTCAATGTATTCACATTCAATGGTAATACATCTTTAAGCAGCAGTGTTAATGATGCTCCTGTGTCTCGTAATATGTTTACGGACTTCAGTGGTCCTTCCTTTTGTAAGGCCACACAACCTTCACTAATGAACGGTTGAAAACTGCACAGGGTCTCTGTGTCAATTTTATTCTTCCCTTGACCATGACTTTCGGGTGTGGTTTCATCTTTCGATGACTTCAGACTCTTTTCCGAGTCAAAAATACTTTGGTCTACTTTTTCGTCTCTGTGGACTTGGACAACCAATCCAATAGTAGCCATTCTGTATTTATAATCAGGATATTTATCCTCATTATCTTCAGTTGTAGATTTCTCTACCTTCTGACTTTTGCTCTCAGGCAAATCCACCCTCAGTGTTTCTGGTTTAGAAGAATCTTTCTTCAAATTCAGTTCGTTTGTATTTTCGCTTTCTTGTACATTCTGTATTGGTTTATGGCTAGTGCACATTACCACTTTGTTAGGTCTTTTGTCGCTTCGTATACTCCAACAGTCTTCTATGCTATGTCCTGTCCTTTTACAAAAAGTACATTGGACGTTTTTGTTGATAGGTTTTTTATTAACATCATTTTGTTTCACAAAATGCTCTTTTTCACGATGTTGTTGTTGTGTGTTTTCTGCTGGCCGTTGTGACCGATTAAAATTCTTTCCATCAGCTGTCCTATGACACAATGTGTACTGTTCAGCTAAATCAGCAGCCTTATGTGGGTCAGTGATATCACGCTCGGATAAATACATTCTTATATCCGGCCTCACTTTGTTAATAAAATCCTCTAACAGAATGATATCTTTCATTTCTTTTAATGTGGAGATATTTCTGGATTTTATCCACTGATCCATTAACTTTTCTTCTGCTCGAAGGAAGTCTAAGTGTGTTTGGTAAGGGGACATTGTGTACTGACGGAACCTTTTCCGATAACTTTCAGGTATTTGGTTATAGGCTTTTAGTACAGTGTCTTTAATGACTTCATAATCATTTAAATGCTCCTCTTTTAACAACAGAACACAATCTCTTGCCCTTCCCTGAGTAAAAGCTGTTCTGACTAATATTCCCCATTTATCTTCTGGGAACTTAAAATCTCTGCAAGAAATTTCAAAGGTCTGGAAGAAATTAGCTATTTCACTTTCTTTATCAATGTAGGTAGGGACTAGCTTTTTCCATCTGGCCATCTCTACATCACTATGAGATTCTTTTTTAGTAGCTCCTATCTTCGCTAGCTCTATTCTTTCCTGACTTTCTCTTTGACTTTTCTTATCTCTTTCCTGACTTTCTATTTCTCTTTGACTTTTCTTATCTTCCATCTCAAGACGTTTTTCTTCTATCTCACGATCAAAACGTTTTTGTTCCATCTCCATTTCCATCCGTTTCATTTCTAACTGAAATCTAAACTGTTCGGACATAGATTTCGACGTCTGACCTTCAACTTGATATCCCTCCGCGCTTGATTCTACTTTCAACTTGCCACTCGCAATCAACACATCTTTTATCTGCTGTGTCAACACAGTCCTCGATGGTGTAGTTTCAGTAACTTCTATCTTTAAGATCTCAGCGATCTCTTTTAACTTCTTTATTGATAAAGTTTTCAGAACTTCTTCTTCTGGATTTTCAATAAATTCCATTCTTTAGTTAAGAGATTTATAAAGTGGTAAATTTTTCCAACTTACGTTTTTCCAATCGGAAGAATAATTTCAGCGTTCTTAGGCTTGCTCAGTAGGTCACTGCTCCAACACACAACACAACACAACTTGAATATATGCTTCACTATACAACTATATCGGACGAAGACCCCAAACTGTTATGGACCTCTATATGATTGACTATTATTACGACTCGTTAAATCGGATTCAATGAATATAGTTGTATCTTTATTAGAAGTCTCTAGATTCTGCTAATCTGTAGCCCAAGCTAGGGGTTCCTTGACTGACAGGTCTATGCAGTAATGTAGTTATATTCGTGATAATTATCTTCAACACCTTTCTCAACAACGATAGATCAAACAACTCCAGTTGTTGAATAAACAATTTTATTTAAATTGTAGACTCAATATAAACGATCAATAAACTTCATCAACTGGTGGCAACATAAGTATCAATAAAATGGCATTATATGTACATGTATGAATATAGCGACTTCACTCTACAAACGTTTAAACTGAACTGAACTAACTTTAAGGAGGTCGGGACTTTACAAAGAAAACGATCATCGAAGATTCTACAGGGTCTTAATACGCATTTTAACCTCTTTCTCTATAGAATACTACGATCCAGAATTATCCTCCAATTTCCACGGGATTTGAACGAATTATTTTATTTAAACTGCCCTCAGGGCATAAAGGTCAAACCTTGGTCGCTTTGGACTGATACGCACTTGTTAAGAGGTCAATGCCTTACTACGTCATTCATTTATGACCGAGATTCGTAACACAATAGTGGGAGACCAGGCTTTGTGGTCCGCGCCTACTCTGGCATTAAAGTCACCAATGAGGTATAGACTCTATTGTTTGGGGATATTTGACACTACCGAATCCAGGGCCTCATAAAAATGATATTTTGTTTCTGCTTCAGAGCAGCGGGTTGGGGCGTACAGGCTGCGGATATGCGCTGCACCCATGGATGTTAGTAGTTTTGATGCCGAGTATCCTCTAAGTGCCATGTGCCACTTGCTTAATATATGTCATTAGTGAGTTTTTAATGGCAAAGCCAACACCATGTTGCCTTGCACTGTCTGAAGACAGTCCCTGCCAGATGAACGTGTAGTTTGCCTCACTTATTTTGCCATTGTCAGCCAGCCGTAACTCCTGCAGGCATGCAATGTCGATGTTTAGTCTGGAGAGTTACTTGTCTATGATTACAATTATCTTGATATCTTCTGTTAACAGAAGGCCATTGTGGATTCCACGGCACAGGGTTCGGACATCTCAGCCTGCAAATCAAAGTGCTGGAAACTTCTTGTTTGTTCTTATTACTGGTGCTTTGATTTATGGCTCGCTTCTTAAGTTGATCACTCTGATCCCCATGCACCCAATGGGTCAGGCAAGCCATGGCAAACATCACCTGATTGGCTGGGGACTGCACAGCTTGAGGCGGGCGGGAGATGTTTAGTGAGACATGGTTATCTCTCCCACCGTCTGGAGCGACCCCTGGCGTCTAGCTCTACGTCAACCGAGCAGTGGCTTATAACCGGTAAACTTCCGCTCCACGTGTACCTACGCCTTGCAGCGAAGCTGGAGTGATCTCTCCAGGTTGGGATGAGGGAAGTCGAAAAGGAGGCCACGATGGCCTGGGCGATGATTAAGAAGGCCAGCTGTTGCCCATGCAGCAGGCCCTCTCGCTCCAGGCTGATGGTAGTTTCAAGGGAACAGCTTAGCTGATACAACGAGGGACCATCTGCGTCGCAGGAGCTGCCAGAGAGATTACACGTTCGCTATAAAACTGCCTTAGGGGCTCTATGATACTTTATTTGATTTTTCTTTTTTAAATCATCAATTAGTTTTGTCTCCTAGCCTAGAGTAATATCCGTGTTCTTAGTTGTATGTTAACTGCTCTCTGAGCTTACATTATGTTTGTTGTCAGCGCTATACAAATATTATAATTATTATTACTATACTAAGTTTTGTGCTTTACTTGAATTATATTAAAATTGGATTTGTATTCAACCTTGTCTTTGTGTAAACAAAATTAAGACTTAACGAGCCAGGTATTAATTTGCCTATTACATGAGGGCTCGTCCAAGATTTTGTTTGAATAAAATCAGCGTATTGTTATGTGTTTAGATTATATATTTTTTCCCTCCTATGTAACTAACTGCACCACTGCCAGGGCCTTAGTCCTGACCTCTAGTTGAACTCTGCTACTGTTGCGTCAATAATTGTTGTTTACTAGAGTGTACCTAGAGCATTCTTTCACCGTCTGGAACATGTTAGAAAGAGATGTTGACAATTTTTGTGAGTTATTCTTAGCCTACTTTTATTCCAGAAATCTCTAACATGTATAGTATAAATATAGGAGATTCGCGTGATAGAAGGGAAGTTTTTACATCGATGTAGTATTCTTGAGTCTTGGGTTAACCATATTGTAAGCGCATCAGTGGCAGAGCTGTATTGTATCTTTTATGTACCTGTACGCATTATTACATTGTTGTTTTATTCTGTTGTAAGGATATTCGTGAGTTGATTTTTCTTTTCTATTTTTCTTTTGATATTAATTTGACTTAGTAAATAAATTGTTTTAAAATTGGTATCGTCTGAAGTGTTGTTTTATTAAATAAATTATTTTAATTTTTATTAATTAAGTTAGCTACAAATAATTAATATTGTTTGTTATTTATTACAACCTTTTTAACGAGACCACTTAATTTAAATTTAATACTACAGGAGGTCTGTAATAGTATGAAGTGTGCAGTTTCTTAAACATTTGGAAAATATAAGTCATTAATAATGGATACTTCTGTTACATTATCCGATGGGATGGATAGTCTTTTAGAGTCAGATATTTAAGAGGTGGATACATCACATCGGTCACCGCCAGTTCTGTCCGAGGCTCTCTCTTATTCCTTATCGTTTCCCGTGGAGCATAAGGCAGCAACAAAGTTCCGCCAGGCCTCCCTATCCTGGGCGAGCCATCTGATTTCAGGCCATGTTTTGTTGGTGGCCTTTGCTTCCTCGTCCATTGTCCTCCTCCACGTTCCCATGGGTCTTCCCCTTCGCCTTTTCCCTGGTGCTGTCCATTTCAATGCACCTCTTTCGGCCCATGCGGAGGATGTGACCCAGCCATTTACATCTTCTTTTCTTGATTTCATCGATTATGAAGTTTATTCCAGTTCTCTTTCAAACTTCACTGTTGGAGATGTGTTCTTCCCAGTTAATCTTTAGTATGCGACGGATACATCTTCCTTCAAACCTTCTAAGGCGGCTTTCGATTTTGGTATTGGTCGACCAGGTCTCTGTAGCATAAAGAAGGACTGAGCGTACATTTGACTTGTATAGTTTCAGTTTTGTTCTTAGTTGAAGAGATGATGACTTCCATATTTTTCCTAGTTAGTTGAAGGCCTGAGCTGCCATAGCTAGTCTGGTTGAGATCTCCATGTCTATGCTTCCATTAGCTGAGATGTAGCTGCAAGGTATTTGAAGTTTTCAATCTCTTCTATTTCTACACCATTGGCATTTGTCTTTTTAGAGCTCTTTGTCATAACTTTCATGATTTTTGTTTACCCTGAGTTGATCTTTAAGCCAACACTTTTGGCTATTTGTTCTACTCTTGTTGTCTTCTCCTGGATATCTGATTGAAAATGAGAGAGCAGAGCTATGCCATCTGCAAAATCGCAGTTTTCTAGATAGGAAGTTAGTCCCCATACTAGGACTCGGTGTTTGTCTGCAGTAGCTCTCCTCATGACCCAATCCATTACTATTAACACTTAACATGCCAAATTCGACTAAAGTGGAATTTACAAAACTCTTTCTGTATGCCAATTTCGACTTTAGTCGAAAATCATGGTGGTCTTTAAAAAATGGTTCAAAACCTTAACCTAATAGTCCGAGGTACAAATTTTGGATCTTGTACCATTACTGGCATGACTTTCTTGACCTCAATTACCATTCTTTTCGGTATTATTTTTTGTAGGGGTCACATGGCGAAGCGTCCGTAATAACTTTACATAACAGTACTAATATACGAATGAAGGATTAACTTTGACTAGAAGAAAAAACGTTATTATTACAATTTACATGAGAGACAAACATAAAATTCTAAGCTGCTTTGTGGATAAGGTAAAAGCACTCTTTCCTTCAACGGATGAATTCTGTGACGTCACAGACTTTTATGACGCGTTATGGCTATGATGTACACAACTTTAGAATGGCGTCGATGTTACAAGTACCGTACTATATTGTTTATGATTATCTTGGCACTGAAACCGTTTCTGTGTCCTGTTAGGTTCAGTCTACGGCTTGTTCTTATGTAAATGTGTTTTCATGTGCCCTGTTATAATTTATGTGTGTTCTTGTGTAAATGTGTTTATATGTGCCCTGTTGTGTTTACAGAGTGGTCTTGTGTGAATTTGAAATAGGCCTATATTTTTTCTATTATCAATACATGTATTGACTTTTATTGTAAATTAAATTGAGCTATGGTTTATTCAATTGTTTATCGTTATGATTCCGATTCGGGTAAGGAATATAATTATGACAGTTGTGTGATTTAGAGGATAATAATAATTTAGATTTAGAAAGTGATTCAGATGGTGAGATTGATTTAGCCTGAGAAATCAGTGCTATTTGTAGCTCCAATGTACCTGCTCGCATTTATGACAAAACGGTTGAGAGGCGTAAAAGGCAGCATTGCAACAAAACAGCTTATTCTGACTGGGAAGTGTTAGGAATGATTTTGTTGACCTCAAAACGAATAGCTGTCCTCATTTAACAGTAGACAATTTGTTATTGTAGATGTTAACAAATTTTGAGGCTGTTGATTTTTCCTGATACTCTAATGAAACACATTATGAACAAGTTATGAATGAATGTCAAAAGAGAAAAATGTGTTGTGAATGATGGATCCCACCGCATTTCTTGCTCTTCATGTAGCGATGAGCTTGTGCAGCAAATCATCAATAGATGGTTATTGGGCTACAGGACTCTGGCTCACATGCCATTTTACTTCAGTGATGGGGAGAAATAGATACCAAATTATAAACTCGTGTCTTCATTTCAATGGATAAGATCCGCTCTTCAAACTGCGATCGTCATGGGACAATAAGCCTCCACTATACCGACAAGTTTATGGACCAGGACAAGCTCTTTCAATTTATGAGTCTATGGTGACAGTCAAAGGACGTTGTTTGTTCAAACAGTGCATCCCATCTATGACAACTAAATGGGGCGTAAAGGCATTCCTGTTCTCTGATTCCAAGTTATTCTACTATTGTGGTTTATAATTTACACAGGGAAAAAGACTATCATATGAAGAAGGCAATAATTTGATCTGATTTGCAGATAAGAATAAAAAAGGCCACATCATCTACACAGACAATTACATCATCAGATTTATGCTAGATGAAAGGTGAAAAAGCTAGGCACAAAATTCTTGAAAATTCACAGTCTTATCCAAAAGAACTCAAAGGAAAAAAATAGGTAAACAGGTGATCCTCCTATCTTTGCTGAATCGAATTACTTGATGTCACAACGTTTCAAGATCGCAAGCGTCTCAGTATTACATGTTTCTATCAACTGTGGGAGGCAATACAACTACAGTAAAGCGTGTTCGAGACAGAAAACTACCAGAGGGTTACAGAACAATAAAATAAAAACTACCAGAATTACAATGATCACAAGGGTGGTGTTGATCACTTTGATAAAATGAAGGTTAGCTATTGCTATCCTCACAAATCAATCAGGTTGTTCCACTTAATCTTTCATTATACACAGAAGTAACTTTGATAAATAAATGGACTTATTGGTTATAGATAAACAAGGACGCTTCCATGACAGCTAAAAAAAATTTAGCGAACTGATACTTGAATCCCTAATTCAGAACCAAGTAACTAGGCCGTGACGAAAGAGCACTGCTACTGCCCCGACCCTTAACATTGATGAGAGTCTAACCGCACGTTCATTTCACAATATATAAAGTCAAAAATTACAAACCAAACTGTCTTATTTGTAAATCATGCAATAAAAAAATTCAAACAATATGTGCCTTTATATTTGCAACGTCCATCTCTGCATTGTGGCAGGTTGTTTTTATCTGTATCATACGTCAGTGATTTATATCATTGACGGACGCTACAGCAGTACATTAGTATAATGTATTGTTTAAAAAAAAAGTATAGTTCTGCACAATTGTCTCTATTTGTATTGCTGTAATTAAATTGTATAAATGTATAATGTTTAGTTTTTCTTTGATATATAATCTAGGTTAAGTTGCACACTAAATTTGTTCAATAAAACTTTTTCATTTGAAATAGACCCTCGAGGACCAGTTTTTTCTTTTATAGGTTTATTACCATATTGCTTAGAAACTGCACGAGAAAAATAATGCCTAAAAAATATTAGATTTTTCTAAAAATGTCACAAACTCAAGATGGCTGCTTATGTCACGTGACGCTAATTTGCATAAAAATTCAATTTTCCAATGTGGTCTTATATTCTACATCTATGGTAAGATTTCATTACTCAGTTGTGACTAATTACATATTTATATATGTTTAAATAGTCTAACCAGTTTTGGTCAAATGACAGAAAATTAAAAAAAAATCTTTCACAATTCATTGGCAAAACAAGGGGCAAAATGAAATAAAAAAAAAAAATTATTGTCGAATTTCGTTTTTAGATTTAGTTTTATTTAATGGCTATGTGTATATGTTGTAGCAGTGAACTCATATTTGTTGATGGTTCTCAAAGAAAAAAAAAAAGTGGACACAAGTACATATTTTTCTATAAATCTCACAATTTCAAGATGGCCGCCATGGTCACGTGACACTAATTTGCATGAAAACGTTATATTTTAGTATGGTATTATGTTTTACATATATGGTAGAGATTTCACAATTCGATATTGAACTGTTACAGATTTGTACATGTTCAAATATACTAACCAGTTTTGGTAAACTAGCAGAAAATTGAGCAAAATCGTTTCAAAATTCATGGACAAAGCAAGGTGCGAATTGTAATAAAAACTTCTTTTTTTATTGTTGAAATGGGTTTTTTTTACTTAGTGTGGTCTACTGGCTATGTTTATATGCTGTAATATTGCACTTATATTTTCCGAAGGTTCTCAAAGAAGAAAAAAAGTGGACACAAGTACATATTTTTCTATAAGTGTCACGAATTCAAGATGGCCGCCATGGTCACGTTACACTAATTTGCATGAAAACTTAATTTTTAAGTATGGTGTTATGTTTTACATATATGGTAAAAATTTCATGCTTCCACACTAGTCCATTAATTTTTTATTAATTCTTTTAACTCCAGACATTAATTTTGTGAAATTACCAAAAAACAAGTTGGCAGTGCAGCACATTTTGCGTAAAAAACCTTTGGTATGTTAAGTGTTAAGAAGATAACAGGTGATATCACACATCTTTGTCGGACACGTGTTTTTACTTTAAACCATTCACTCTGTTGGTTTTCATAGCGTACACAAAACTGGTTACCAATATAGATGTCTTTCAGGATGTTAATGACTTTGCCTGGGAATCCGTATGATTCAAAAATTTTCCATAGCGTTAGGTGGTGGATGCTATCGAAAGCCTTTTCAAACTCTATGTAGTTGATGTACAAAGAGGAGTTCCATTCCAATGACTGTTCCACTATGATACGCAGGACAAAGATTTGATCATTGCATGATCTTCAGCTCTGAAATCAGCTTGTTCTTCACGTAGGACTCTCTCTATTCATGTTCATGTTTACAAATATAGAAATAAAGCAATTTTTTTTCTTTTAAATATGCATTTGTTTAAAAGCTAATAATGATTCTAAATATAAAAATAAATTGTTGAATTAATTTACATTTAAAAATACAACTCAATTACATACATTTGTCGTTTTCATATTTTGATACTTTGTCTGTTTTAGTCGCTGGGGAAAATAAAGTTCTAGCTGTAGGGAATGTCATCGCTTCTGTTCAAACTAAAGGAAACGCAGGAGTCGTAGTATCTTGTGAAATTGAAGACAAACGTCTTCCAGTACAATATTTTATGCCTAAAGAGGAAATACTAAATGCGTCTAATTTGACACTGAAATCAAGAATGTCTTTTGGCGCTTGTGAAATAAAAATAATTGGAGGTAAGTGTTAACGTTTAGTATAGAAAAATTAGTTAATATGTCTTTTTGTTTTCTGCCACACAATACATTATACTTAACCGAACTATTATACAAAAAGTAGATACAGACTTATTCATATATGAACCAAATCCTAAATAGATGAATGAAAAAAAAAGTTGTGTATTTATTCTAAATATTAACAGTCCCTAACAAATAAGCTGAAGTGGCAGAGCTCAGACACTCTTCGTGTAGCTCAAAGTCATAAAGGCGTGATTGGTCAGGACAGTCAAATGGTCAGCACGGGGAGCTGCCCAGAGTGGAGCCCAGACAGAAGGCAGTCACAGTTAGATAGGGGGATAAAGATAGACGTTGGTTTGATGTTATTGTGTAATTCAATTATGTGTTGAATTGATACAACGTTGATGTATAATCTTTAATACGATTTGCGTCATACGTACGTAATAAACAGCTTGCTAAAACTGTCCTTGCACGAATTTATTTAATATGACATAGTGTAAGTCTAAGTTATGGTCAAATACTTTAAGATCTACACTTACAACATACGGACGTCTTCGAATATGTCACATTGAAACATCCAGATACACCTGAGTTGTAACTTACAAGCTGCAAGCAGATATGTGCCAGGTCTTCAAAACCGGCTAAAATTAATTTTCAAATACAACACTGTAACCACCTATAAAGAAATAATGAGATCGTCCGCTATAAAATTAATTGATACGTCGATTTTGGTCTACTCGGATAACTACCATGTATTCGTCATTTGACATATTTTAAAGTAAAGTTTTGAAAGTATTACTTGTTTTCATCAAAAATCTTTTGTAAGCTTAAAACAATATTGCGTCTCTCTCCGGGGGTACAATAGCATCGATGATCTACTTCAAACTGCTAATTTCCCATAAAGTAGACTTTTAGAAATTGTGGGTTTTGATCATGGAACGGGATAAGAGATACAACCCTGTAGTACACCTGACCTTGTACTTTGAAAGTTTTTGCAAAACCGTTAAAATCCACTATTCAGATAGCACGAAAAGAGGTCATTTGAAAACATTAATTTTATCTTCTTATGTTACGGACGTAAGGTTTTGATTCTAAAGTCGCCCTAGAGATCTAATTGCTACAGATAATTACGGTGCTTATGTCAAGGGCTTGAGTTTAACTTTTCAACTCCTGCAGCACATTCCTAGAGGTTCTCTTTTATTTATTTTTTTGCTGACAATATGTACACATGTTGTTCATTTCCCAAATATTAGTCTTGAGAAACGACGGAATTTTGTGTGCCCTTGAGGGGATCTGTGCTCCTGGCCTTGCAGCTTCTGCTGTGGCTGTACAAGCCCACACGCGAAAGACAGTCCCTGTTGCACGTCTGGCACAAGAAGACATAATTGGTCGTGGACTGGTCTCTTCCCTTCCTTCTGGTGCGCTTCTCGTCAGCGAGCCGTTGCACGTTTCTTTCTCCTGCTTCCAGTCCGGAGGTCAGCGCTCGTCTCCAACTGTACCTGTCCTTGGCAAGTTCCTCCCAGCTGTTTATGTCCATGGCTAGGGCTTTCATGTCTCTCTTGCAGTTATCCCTAAAACGAAGGTTGGGCCGGCCTGCAGTCCTATTTTCTCTGACTAGTTCAGAGTATAGGATGTCTTTGGGTATTCTGCCATGGTCCATCCTACACACATGTCCCAACCATCTGAGCCGGCGTTCAGAGTAGACATGCTTGGCATACCAGCCTGTGGCAACCTGCTCGTTGTTCGCGACATGGTCCTGCCAGGAGATCCCGAGTATGCGTCGGAGGCAGCGCATGTGAAAATCAGTCAATCTCTTCTCTTGACTAGAGTATAGGGTCAGGTTTCGCTGGCATAGAGCATAGTGCTTAACACAAATGCACGGTACACTTCAACCTTGCCTCTTCTGGTCACCTTTTTGTTTGTGATGATCAGGTCCAGCAGATGCCAGTGTTACGAGCGGGGATGACTCCATGATACCCTATGCTGGGGCTTTGTCTGAAATTAAGTGTTGGTGATGCATAGATCGTGATAAGAACACAGTTCCAAGAGTCTCTGTCAGTTTTCGTTCATTTTTCCCGTGCCGAAACTTCCCAAACAGGAGGGCCGTGAAACGTAGTCAGCACCCACCCTAGCATTGAAGTCGCCTAATAATATCAAATGCTAATCTTTGGGGATTGTGCTTAGCAATGAATCCAGCTGGTCACAGAACTCATCTTTGGTGTGCGTGGTGGCGCTGAGAGTTGGTGCGTATGCACTTATTAGGTTGGCGAGCCCTGTTGAGGTGTGGAGTCGGAGTGAAAGTAGTCTTTCAGTTCCCTATTGGCAGGGTACTATTATCCCCAGGAGGGAGTTCCAGACAGCAAAACCGACGCCGTATTCTCTGACTTCTTCCCCACTTTTACCTTGCCAGAAAAACGTGAAGTCTCTTTCTCTTAGGGACCAGGAACCTGGCAACCGCGTCTCTTGTAAAGTGGCTATGTCGACCCGTAGCCTTACGAGTTCGTCGTTGATGACTGATGTTTTCCGAGCATCGCTGATGTCTTGAAGGTTGTCTGACAGCCCGGGAGTCAGTGTCCGTACATTCCAGCTCCCCAGTTTAAGGATTGGGGTTTTGCTTTTTGATTTTATTGTATTGATTGGTACATGAGCTGCAGTCCACTTGTCGGGCATGTGCGTGCCCTAAGCCCTATGCACCCTGTGACGGGATAGCACCTAAATGTCTGTGGGCTGCCCAGCTTGAGGCGGGCGGTAGCTGTCCATTGAGACATTGCAGTCTCTCCCACCGTCGGAAGCAGTCCCTGGCGCCACCTCTACGCCAATTGAGCGGGTGGCTTATAACCGGTAACTACTGCTTCCCGTGTTGTGTCGACGCTGTGAGGCGAAGCGGGAGTGTCCTCTCCAGGGCACAGGCCTGAGGAGGTGATGTAGAGAATAAGCTGTTGCCCATGCAGCAGACTCCCTCTCTTAACTCAGCTGATAGGTCCAATGGAAAGGCGGAGCCAGTACAACTTGGTATCAGCTGCGTCGGAGGAATTGCCAGAGAGACGTTGCAGGCAACGCCAGACTGCCTTAGGGATTCCGTCTCCTGATTTGCGATCAGGGTTTATTTCCCTAGCCTTTCTTAGGCATTAGTGTAGCCGCAATGCAGCGAAGGTTTGAAGTCAGAGTTTCCTTGTCCTAGATGAGCAGCCAACCACGGCTGACAAGCCCCATCTGCACGAAGCAACTGATTTTTAGGCGCCAGTGGTCCGCCCCTGTGGTTTCACCCCTTCTCCTGTTACTTAGGAACGGGCTTCGCCGGACTTATTTTCAAGTCACTCGTGAAGGCCAGGAGCTGGATTCGGCTGTCAGAGGCAATTAGAGACGCAAGCCATTGGAGCATTTCATGAGATGAGGGAGCTTATCCCCGCATCCACCCCAGCTATGCCAGCCATTGAAACCCCAAATATTAAAGTATGTATATTTTGCGTAATCAGGTCTATGCAGAATGATTTCCCGGTCACGTGATGCTGATTAAATACACTTGTAAACATTAAAAATGGCTTACTGCGCTGCTGTTGCGTGCGCAAATTCTACCTATAAATTATCATGTAAATAATCTACAATGTTTTCATCGATTTCCTTTGAAAGATCAACAAAAAGGTGTTGTCCTTTAATAATTGTATGTCTATAATCATTGTTGCATCCGTGAGATTCATTTATAATATCACAATATTCAAGGATATGTTTAAAATTAACATTCTTAATAAGCATAGCTGCCATTAAGATCAATGTAATATCAGCCATTTTTTTTAGTTTAAAAAGCATCACGTGATCGATTTTCTGTCTCTAAGGAATTGTGCATAGATTTCATTATATACATGATCTTATTCAGATCCAGCTTAAATCAACTCAGAACTTTTTGTTGTTTTTGCACTCCTTCGCTTTTTTTGCAAGACGTTTTTGTCGCTCCTTCAACGTCTCGTTAGCTCTTGACGAGGTTACTCCTTGCCGCTTTTTATTTCATGACGTTTTTGTCGCTCCTTCAAAGTCTCGTTAGCTCTTGACGTGGTTACTCCTTGCCGCTTTTTATTTCATGACGTTTTTGTCGCTCCTTCAAAGTCTCGTTAGCTCTTGACGTGGTTACTCCTTGCCGCTTTTTATTTCATGACGTTTTTGTCGCTCCTTCAAAGTCTCGTTAGCTCTTGACGTGGTTACTCCTTGCCGCTTTTTATTTCATGACGTTTTTGTCGCTCCTTCAAAGTCTCGTTAGCTCTTGACGTGGTTACTCCTTGCCGCTTTTTATTTCATGACGTTTTTGTCGCTCCTTCAAAGTCTCGTTAGCTCTTGACGTGGTTACTCCTTGCCGCTTTTTATTTCATGACGTTTTTGTCGCTCCTTCAAAGTCTCGTTAGCTCTTGACGTGGTTACTCCTTGCCGCTTTTTATTTCATGACGTTTTTGTCGCTCCTTCAAAGTCTCGTTAGCTCTTGACGTGGTTACTCCTTGCCGCTTTTTATTTCATGACGTTTTTGTCGCTCCTTCAAAGTCTCGTTAGCTCTTGACGTGGTTACTCCTTGCCGCTTTTTATTTCATGACGTTTTTGTCGCTCCTTCAAAGTCTCGTTAGCTCTTGACGTGGTTACTCCTTGACGCTTTTTATTTAATGACGTTTTTGTCGCTCCCCTGATGTATCTATGGCTCTCTCACGTCTACAATCACTATGTTTAACAGTTTCATCTTTTCACAAAAAAATTAGCTTGTTTTGCTCTTGGATTTTTTTGTTTTCGTATTTTAGAGGCATTCAAAATATTGACACTGGAACTTTAGTCATATTTTATATTCCACAATTATATAGGCCTGCTGTTCACAGATATTGTTACTATTCTGCTTTGAAAATGATCCTAAATTATTATTTTTAACGAAAACCTAATCTTGCTCTTCTTGTTGTTTGAGAGAGAAATGGGCTAACATCTTTATATATCATAAGCTTATGCCAAATATCATACATATAAGAAATACATAAATGCATAATACAACAGATGTAATGAATATATGTAATTATATGTGTGCAGACGCTAATTAAAATACCATTGATTTAATTCTCAACATATGTAAGAAAAATGGCACAGCTAGATAGTCAGTTTTGTGAATAATTTATTTTGAAATTTCTAGGAATAGTCTATTATTTCTCGTACAGTTTATATTAAAACTATACTTTTTATTATGAGTTTTGTAACGATACCATTATTTTCACCCCTACTACAACATCAAACATCATTCGTGCAATATTGGTCCACTTATGTCCAAACATTACACTTTGGGCTAACGTTGCACTATGTGTGCGCTGTTAGAGAAATATTTGACAGAAACAATTCGGACATTTACAAACATGCATCACGTGATATGAATCCCCCGTTTTAAACAACACTTTCGATTTCACCAAGACTATAAATTATGGGATGGACCGCTTGCTTTAATATTTCTGCTATTTGATGACTCGAATGACTTCTTTTCAGGGTCACCTGTTTCATTACGTATTGCACACTTCCGTTTTATTCAAACGCTTTGATTTTCTCAGAGGGAACATTAAAATTAAAATATCAAGCTGTATACAGCTGAAATCTTTAGGCAGCCGTAAGAGTCAATGAAGACTTTGTTTTTGGCTGCGCACGGAAAAAAAAACGAATATTGTGAGCTCTAAAAACAGATAAATTGTTATATTATTTTATAGTCTTTGATTTCATCAATATATTAGTGTTTTCTCACCAGATTGCCCAATGGGAACATACGGATTGAAATGTAACGAGAAGTGCCCTAATGAATGCAAATGGTGCACGCTCGAAGGTTCTTGTTTAGACAGTAAAACAATAATCTCAAGAGGTAAGCCACAAAACAACTAATTATATATTCTTAGTTTACATATCGTCTAGGGTTGCCAGAAAAAAAGGACACCATACATACCATTTATATGTTTAAAGTTTAAAGGATATGATGTTTCTGTCGGCTGGTAAATATAGTTTATCTACCCCCCGTCATCTTAGCATACACGTAAAGCCAATGAAAAAAAAAACGTAAATACATTTTTAGTCCCATCCCTCCACAAATGTGCCCCAAAAATCAGCATTTTAAATCATGCATATGGTGTATTTCCATTCCCCATAATATTAGTATATTATAAAGCTAGCATATTTCCCAACAGTTCTAAACTCAATAGCTTGTGTATTTTTGTGTATGCATGCATTTTTGTAAATTGTATAGCCGGCATATTTCCTTCTATTTGTAAATCCAATAGCCGGCATATTTCCTTCTATTTGTAAATACAATAGCCGACATATTTCCTTCTATTTGTAAATCCAATAGCCGGCATATTTCCTTCTATTTGTAAATCCAATAGCCGGCATATTTCCTTCTATTTGTAAATCCAATAGCCGGCATATTTCCTTCTATTTGTAAATACAATAGCCGACATATTTCCTTCTATTTGTAAATCCAATAGCCGGCATATTTCCTTCTATTTGTAAATTCAATAGCCGGCATATTTCCTTCTATTTGTAAATACAATAGCCGACATATTTCCTTCTATTTGTAAATCCAATAGCCGGCATATTTCCTTCTATTTGTAAATTCAATAGCCGGCATATTTCCTTCTATTTGAAAATCCAATAGCCGGCATATTTCCTTCTTTTTGTAAATTCAATAGCCGGCATATTTCCTTCTATTTGTAAATCCAATAGCCGGCATATTTCCTTCTATTTGTAAATTCAATAGCCGGCATATTTCCTTCTATTTGTAAATCCAATAGCCGGCATATTTCCTTCTATTTGAAAATCCAATAGCCGGCATATTTCCTTCTATTTGTAAATCCAATAGCCGGCATATTTCCTTCTATTTGTAAATTCAATAGCCGGCATATTTCCTTCTATTTAAAAATCCAATAGCCGGCATATTTCCTTCTTTTAGTAAATTCAATAGTCTGCATATTTCCTTCTATTTGTAAATCCAATAGCCGGCATATTTCCTTCTATTTATAAATTCAATAGCCGGCATATTTCCTTCTATTTGTAAATCCAATAGCCGGCATATTTCCTTCTATTTGTAAATCCAATAGCCGGCATATTTCCTTCTAATTGTAAATCCAAAAGCCGACATATTTCCTTCTATTTGTAAATATGTTAAATGAACATTGATTTATATGTTTCCGGCATGAGACCAAACATTAGCAGGACTAATAGACTTCCCGTCCTCTTGTGGAACTAATCACATACACTTTTAACGTCAAATCGTTGACAACAGATTATATAAGTCCATCTCCCTACCCTTACAACCAATAGTAATTGTTTTACTGATTCTTTTATCACACCTTATGGCACGCATCGGTATGTACTTGTTCAAAGCACCTAACGGAAAATAAATAATTTTCTTCTCATTTGTAGATTTATTATGTTTTCTACTTTGTATGCTATTATTTTTACTTTTTATCTTCTTAAGTTTTTACCCATTAAACCCCTAAATAAACTTTGTAAAACTCTATATACATGTTTATAGAGGCGACCAGATCGTAGGGAGACTATCTAGCAAAAGACATAGACATTTTCCAAGAGGATATATACATTCACAGCCCTAAAAAATCGATTCCCCCCTTCCAACTCATTCCGGGCCAGAGGAACGGACTAAATTAAGCATGAATCTGTGACTTCGATTTCTTTTTCCATATATCTTTTTGTGGAAGGCAAAAGGCAAATTATTTGGAAATTTATTTTTTTTAACACAAATTAAACAAAATGATGTGTCGTTCTCGGCATACCGAAAAGTGAACAATCAACATTGTTCAGTTCCAATTTAAGATTGAAAAAATAATACATTTTATTTTACAACCTAAATTCTCAGGCGTTGCCGGGTAAAAATGTAACTGAAAAAAAGGTGTATTTAATAAAAACATTAAGGAAATTAATTTAAAATGAACATTTTAATCGGATTACAAATAGGCATGTCTTTTTATTTAAAAAATAAACGTTAGGACTTTCCGTTGCTGAAAATCGAACACACAGCATGTGCACAATATCATCAAATTCTCAATTTTTTATTATTTCTTTTCAAAATGCAATTAAGTTAATCTAAATTGTCCGGCGTTGCCCGGTAAAAAAATACATAGGACTAGAGCTACATATAGAAATTTTATAAAATCTACAAGGAAAAAATACCTAGGTCTAGAGCTACATATAGACATTGTGTAAACTCTACTATGAAAAAATACATAGGACTAGAGTTATTTATAGAAATTGTGTAAACTCTACAATGAAAAAATACATAGGACTAGAGTTATTTATAGAAATTGTGTAAACTCTACAATGAAAAAATACATAGGACTAGAGTTATTTATAGAAATTGTATAAACTATACAATGAAAAAAAAAACAATGCTATTTTTAAAATATTATTATTTATCTACTGAAAGCATTTACGAATGTACTTTAGAATAAATATTGTAATCGGGTTAAAAAAGCATGTATTTTTATTTAACAAAAAATGATCACTGTTCCTGCATGAAAATCGAACACCTCTCTCCCGCATGCGTCTATGATAAAATTATTAGATTTTAAGTACTGAAAACTTTTTAGGAAACCTCTAAGTTTATTTTCTGAAATTCATTACAATCTTAAAAACAAGAGTAATATTAATGGATATACTATGAGAAAAGTAAACAAGTTTGTCAGTGTCGAATCGAATCCAGGTCGTCCGCGAGGCAGTAGGTTACGCTAACCACTCAGCTAAGGAGGACACGTGTCAGAAGTAAGATCGCAAAAGAAAAATATTAGATAAAAAGGACACGTGACTTTAAATTAACCAAGGGAAATAGTATACGATACACACGCGTTATATGGCTATACTATACTATATATATATATATATATATATATATATATATATATATATATATATATATATATATATATATTATTCTACAGAGTGTAGTAATAATTGCGTTGGCCAAAGCTGTGATGCCGATGGATTATGCACACAAGGTTGTTTGCCAGGGTATTTTGGCCCTAACTGCAATTCTAGTAAGTCATCATTTCTTTAAACACAAAGTCCGAGTCTTCTCTCATCTGTATAGGATATTGATCACTATGAGATAATATTATTAAGCCACTCGATGGATGTTTAAAGAATTATTTAATGCTTAAAATTATGAATTATGTACAATACTAATATTCATCTTCAATAGTCAATAACAAGAAGCTTCCTTGTAGCTAGGCAAAAAAAAAAAATTGCAAACATAACTGCACCAATTAGTGCTTTATATAGGATATCGATGCAGAAAGTAGTCCTACTAGAATGGATATTTTCATTTTGTATATTTCTATATATATTGTTACGACCCAAATTCCCTTGTGGTCAGAGTCGTGAAAATATTATTGTTAATCCTCGTTAATCCTAGGGTAGACTTTGGTTTATATTATTTATACTTTAGCATTACACATACTCCTTATTGTCCTGGGCACAAACTCAGGATTTGCGTTTTAACAAGTCCTTTCCTTGACGTTGTAGTTGTAAATTAATGTATATTACGGTATTGTAAACAATAAAATACAATAGTCATTTGACAAGGAAGCTTCAGTGTAAATGTATCAATGAAGAAGATATTTTAATTCGGGTGATAACTCCGTATATGTGCAAGTATTACAATATGAAGTTTATGTACAGTATAAACATAGTTCCAACAAAAGTGTCAACACAGGTCAAATTAATGTTTTTCTACGCTCTATCGTAAACTGTGCGGGAAACGACTTAAATTCCCTTGGGGGAGACCCATTAATAGAGAGGTAGAAAATATTAATACCATTTACTTTAGCCCATAATAAAAACGGTAAATTTAACATGATCTCCCATGTACGTAATAATAAACTATTCAAGAATTTGCAGTTGCTACAAAAGTGGATTTCTAAAAATATTGTACACACGTCACTAAAATGTCAAAATAACAACCATAAAAGGAAATGGAAAACTTAGCCCCGCCCACAAAAGTTGCGTTGGGGAGAAGAGAGAAAAATAGTCATGTGTGCTCCAGTGTTGGGGAGAAGAGAGAAAAATAGTCATGTGTGCTCCAGTGTTGGGGAGAAGAGAGAAAAATAGTCATGTGTGCTCCAGTATTGGGGAGAAGAGAGAAAAATAGTAAAGTGTGTTCCAGTATTGGGAAGAAGAGAGAAAAATAGTCATGTGTGTTCCAATATTGAGGAGAAGAGAGAAAAATAGTCATGTGTGTTCCAGTATTGGGAAGAAGAGAGAAAAATAGTCATGTGTGTTCCAGTATTGGGAACTACAAATATGTGACACTATATATGTATTATATATATATATTCATCTATCAATCTATATATATAAATCTATCTCTCTATATAAATATATATATATATATATATATATATATATATATATATATATATATATATATATATATGACCTAATGAACAATGTGATTTTATTGGTTAACACATTTATGGCTATTAAAGAGGCTTTCACGGCGACAAATGCTATTTAGGAAAATGTTTATGAGCAGATGCCTAAAAAAATGGCAAAAGTGTGTCGTTTTCGTCATCTTATGTGTTTGTTTTTTATCTTTAGCGTTTCATCAATAACTTTAAATATACATTTCTTGTGGTGAACTAAATCTTTGAAACAGAATGCAGTGAAAATTGTGGGATAGATAAAAGCTGTCTATTAAACAAAACCTGCACACATGGCTGCATGATGGGCTATTCCGGACACAACTGCAATTCTATTTGTAACAACATACAGTTTTATTAAACTTTTTATGTGACTTTTACGAAAAAAATTCATGTTTAATAATATTTAGTATTTGAGGTATGCTAAACTCACAATTATTTATTGATAACAAACGAGAGAAAGTATAATTGTTTAGTAAAAAAAACTCATGCAGTACATGTATAGTGTAAACAACTTACTGATTCTCGTTTATCTACGTGAAACTTTCACAAAATTAGGATAATATTAACATAAACTAACCTGTTATGGCTGTTCCTTAAATTGGGGCTTAACTCTAGCATAGTTAAATCCCTGAAACACAAAAAACCAACCAATTACTGAATGGCATATTTGACATATTATTTAAAAATAGGCATATGTGGTTGCAAAAATACATTTCATATAACAAGACTCCGGGCACCTGTAGTTGAAACACTATGCAAGCTTTGAGTCTCATGTCTTCGCAAACGTATTCTAATGGCTCGAAAATAAAAAGACGATAGGAACTGGATCTTACGTCCACTGCGTAACAATGATGTCCAGGCGCCAACCAGTTTACCTTAGGGAATGGTCTCCGCAGCCACATGCACTAAGATAATGTCCAGGCGCCAACCAGTTTACCTTAGGGAATGGTCTCCGCAGCCACATGCACTAAGATAATGTCCAGGCGCCAACCAGTGTACCATAGGGAATGGTCTCCGCAGCCACATGCACTAAGATAATGTCCAGGCGCCAACCGGTGTACCATAGGGAATGGTCTCCGCAGCCACATGCACTAAGATAATGTCCAGGCGCCAACCGGTGTACCATAGGGAATGGTCTCCGCAGCCACACGCACTAAGATAATGTCCAGGCGCCAACCAGTTTACCTTAGGGAATGGTCTCCGCAGCCACATGCACTAAGATAATGTCCAGGCGCCAACCAGTTTACCTTAGGGAATGGTCTCCGCAGCCACATGCACTAAGATAATGTCCAGGCGCCAACCAGTGTACCATAGGGAATGGTCTCCGCAGCCACATGCACTAAGATAATGTCCAGGCGCCAACCGGTGTACCATAGGGAATGGTCTCCGCAGCCACATGCACTAAGATAATGTCCAGGCGCCAACCGGTGTACCATAGGGAATGGTCTCCGCAGCCACACGCACTAAGATAATGTCCAGGCGCCAACCAGTTTACCTTAGGGAATGGTCTCCGCAGCCACATGCACTAAGATAATGTCCAGGCGCCAACCAGTTTACCTTAGGGAATGGTCTCCGCAGCCACATGCACTAAGATAATGTCCAGGCGCCAACTAGTTTACCTTAGGGAATGGTCTCCGCAGCCACATGCACTAAGATAATGTCCAGGCGCCAACCAGTTTACCTTAGGGAATGGTCTCCGCAGCCACATGCACTAAGATAATGTCCAGGCGCCAACCAGTGTACCATAGGGAATGGTCTCCGCAGCCACATGCACTAAGATAATGTCCAGGCGCCAACCAGTTTACCTTAGGGAATGGTCTCCGCAGCCACATGCACTAAGATAATGTCCAGGCGCCAACCAGTTTACCTTAGGGAATGGTCTCCGCAGCCACATGCACTAAGATAATGTCCAGGCGCCAACCAGTGTACCATAGGGAATGGTCTCCGCAGCCACATGCACTAAGATAATGTCCAGGCGCCAACCAGTGTACCATAGGGATTGGTCTCCGCAGCCACATGCACTAAGATAATGTCCAGGCGCCAACCAGTTTACCTTAGGGAATGGTCTCCGCAGCCACATGCACTAATAATGTCCAGGCGCCAACCGGTGTACCATAGGGAATGGTCTCCGCAGCCACATGCACTAATAATGTCCAGGCGCCAACCGGTGTACCATAGGGAATGGTCTCCGCAGCCACATGCACTAAGATAATGTCCAGGCGCCAACCAGTTTACCTTAGGGAATGGTCTCCGCAGCCACATGCACTAAGATAATGTCCAGGCGCCAACCAGTTTACCTTAGGGAATGGTCTCCGCAGCCACATGCACTAAGATAATGTCCAGGCGCCAACCAGTGTACCATAGGGATTGGTCTCCGCAGCCACATGCACTAAGATAATGTCCAGGCGCCAACCAGTTTACCTTAGGGAATGGTCTCCGCAGCCACATGCACTAATAATGTCCAGGCGCCAACCGGTGTACCATAGGGAATGGTCTCCGCAGCCACATGCACTAATAATGTCCAGGCGCCAACCGGTGTACCATAGGGAATGGTCTCCGCAGCCACATGCACTAAGATAATGTCCAGGCGCCAACCAGTGTACCATAGGGAATGGTCTCCGCAGCCACATGCACTAAGATAATGTCCAGGCGCCAACCAGTTTACCTTAGGGTATGGTCTCCGCAGCCACATGCACTAAGATAATGTCCAGGCGCCAACCAGTTTACCTTAGGGAATGGTCTCCGCAGCCACATGCACTAAGATAATGTCCAGGCGCCAACCAGTTTACCTTAGGGAATGGTCTCCGCAGCCACATGCACTAAGATAATGTCCAGGCGCCAACCGGTGTACCATAGGGAATGGTCTCCGCAGCCACATGCACTAAGATAATGTCCAGGCGCCAACCGGTGTACCATAGGGAATGGTCTCCGCAGCCACATGCACTAATAATGTCCAGGCGCCAACCGGTGTACCATAGGGAATGGTCTCCGCAGCCACATGCACTAAGATAATGTCCAGGCGCCAACCAGTGTACCATAGGGAATGGTCTCCGCAGCCACATGCACTAAGATAATGTCCAGGCGCCAACCGGTGTACCATAGGGAATGGTCTCCGCAGCCACATGCACTATATCATTTTTTTCTACTGAGGAAATCCCCTCGTATTATTATTATGGTGGCTCACTCTTAAACCTGCGCATTCGCCCGGTAGCATAAATCCCATCCTATAGTTATGGTTATCCAAGGAACAGGGCGGGGTTGCGTCGGAATTGCTGCGCACACTGCATCATCCACACCGAGGTTCGGACACTCTTGGTAGTGCAACGAGACGTCAGACGCACTGCAGGGGTTTTCCTCGTGCGTTAGCCTACCAATGTGCTCTTAATGCTATGATATTAATGAGATGAGCCCCATGGGTATATAAGTGACAGGTCGCAATCAGATATTAACTCTTACTCTCACTAACCTTTGAAAGTAATGCAATAAATACAAAAATGGTTGTATGGTTTCGCTTTTATTTATGATGGCATGTATCAATGTAATTTTAACTACTCGCTCATTATCTTGCTATGTTATATTTACGAAAAATGCGCATGCACTTTTAGCGATCCCGATAATTATGTGCAACTGTCATGACGGACAATGTTTGGATAATGGCAGTTGCTTTCCAGGAGTTAAGTGTAGAAGAGGATTTTTCGGATATGGTTGTCAATACAGTAAGTAAAGAAATGTATTGTTATGACTTAAAGCTATTAACATTTTTTAGTCATGACCTCGCTTCTTTTAATCATCTACTGTTTATGTGTACAATTATTATTTAACTTGATTTGCTGCATGAATCTTGATAATCTAAATATAATCAGGTGAACATTATAAGTATAATCACAGTATGTCTATTAACAGAACAATACAAGGATTTTACGTTTCAAGCACAACCTCGGTGACCGTTCATTTGTACCTTGTATTGAATTGTGAATCTCAGGGCAGGAGACATATGATGTATAGGCTAATCAATCTTTCATCAAAGTTTCATTCTTCCACTTCTTAGACTTTTACAATAATGCTCCGAAGAAAGTATGAACTCAACATATTTAATAGAATCATTTTTAACTCAGCAAAATATATACATTATATTAATATACACAGTCTAGCAAAAGGCTAAATCACGCCAAATCGCCCCTTAGTCTAAGGTCGTCTCACGTTTTGCAATATCTTACCAAGGTCATCCCTAATTAAAGCGTCATACTTTCTAGCGTCATACGTCAGTCCTTTTATTTTTTTTAATTAGACGGTCGTCTTCGAGATTATCATCTTTGAAAAAAAAAATCATTTATTATTAATTTATGGATTTATACAATAATCAATTCAGGAAAGTGACATAATAATGACGTCCATAAAATGCTAAAGTTGCGATAAAAATCACATTTTTAACCCATGAGAAAAAAATGCAAATTGCTTTCCTAAACACTGACCAATACTATTTATATTAAGAGACCATTAGTTAATAATAAATAAGCAAGCAGTTTACGGACAAAACGAAAAAGTTTACACAATTTTAATCAATAATGTATTGATTATATGAGCACCAATAAAATCGTAATTGAAAATATTTTACTAAGCATTGGAATGCTTTTCTACCAGTCATAGTTTTGCTGATCTACATTTGCGCAAAATAAGGTATGAGTGTGTTCTTTTTAGAGGTGCAATTTGAACACTTTAAATTGTAGTGATCGCCTATAGTGAGCATTGAAGGGCACCATGTTGGACTGCTCGCTTCCGCTACCCTAAGAGGCACACAAAATTATATTTGCAATAAATAATTTATCAAAAATATGTAGTGTTTTTTCTATATTTCAACTTGTTATTATTTTGAAAATGCTGAGCTACATTGTATTTAGAAAAAAGTATTTATTTAGATTGTATACAACTGTTTAATGTTTCCCTTTTACAAGTGGCCCTAATTAATGAACTTAATAATTCAGTATTACTACTTATGTCCAATAATTTTGGTAAGACAATTACGTGCTAAGAAAATGTGTCTAAGTTGCCTTTACCGCTTTAACCAATTGCATTAAATACTATTTTTTTAAAAATTTTACCTAGTTGAAATACCAAATGGTAATATCAAACGTTTCGAATAAAAATATTAAACGTTATATTTATTTTTGTTAAACTTTATTGTGTTAACAGACGACGTCATCGACCACAGCACCATGGCGATTCCTGAGCTAGCTGATGATAGCTATGAAACGTGTGTGACCAAAAAATTCAGTCTAACGATTCAATTTAATTTCACACGAGTAACAATGTTGAGATTCATCGTAAAAGACAACAGTAAGCCTGAAATTCGTTTACGTCTAGATTCATTCAAAATATAATATATTTGAACCACGTGATGCTTGTAAATGCATAACCCCTAAAAAAAACTATTTATTTTCGTATAAATCATGTATTTATATATTCGTATTGCTTTAGCCGTACAAAAGTTTTGCATTTCGGGTACTAAAAGGAAATACAAACATTCATAGGCGAATTAATAATGCATGCTTTGTCTTCAGAAAATAGAAAATAGTCTTCAGAAAATAGTCGCAGTTTATTGTTTAATAATATAAAAAAAAATTATGTGGACAAAAGTGTCGGTCTTAAATATCGATTTTAAAATACGCATCAAAAAGATGTCATGACAAAAAGAAATACAATCAGATTCAACCTCATCGCGGAGTTGCCTATTGCCCATACACAATAACTAAGTAATAAGAAAAAAAATCGAAAAATATATATTATATTATTTTTTTTCATACTTTAAGAAAAAGCCTAAAGAAAAAAAAGTGTTCAAATTTTTTTATAGAAAAAAAGCAACAACTACGGTGTTTATGGTTTTGAATTGTATTTATTCAAAGAAATTGAGATGTGGCATCCATACAATTAATAAATGCCACTGTTAGGATTTATCTCGTTATTGTGTTTTATTCTTCCAATACAGAAATAACTAATCCAATACGTTAAAAAACAAGCATGTAATGCATTTATCACTAGAACACTCCGTAGCCCATTCACGTCCTTTGCACTCATCCAGAGTGCATCTCAACAAAATTACACGTACCAATCTGTTTCCCTGAAGTCTCCGACAGTACCCCCCCCCTGTAATTTTCGAAGATAAAATAACCAATCAAAGCGCATGTATATATCTGCTTTTTTGTGCCTTTTTACTAGGAAACACGCAGGAAACACACAAAAAGTCATTAGGACTTATCATTGGGCACTAATGGGTTAAACACGCGGACAGGTAATCACAGGCCACCTAAACAAGCAAACACTTACTCACAGGACACCCAAACATAGGAACTGATAATCGACCAATTAATGAATCAACTCGCCTCCATCAGGTTGAGGTAAAACGTAGCACGAAGACGTTAAGATATCACAAGCGATGTGTTTTAAGCCCCACGTTTAACCTACCCTTACATATATACTATATCTATAGTTAAATTTCTATTTCAGTTTACGGAGCGCATGGTGAAGTACTTCAAAGAGATATTTCAGAACAATTTCAAAACTTAATTAAATAAATATTAACTATTCAATGTCTTTTTGTTAATGTACATAATAAAGCAGAAAGCGACATCTTTTTAGGACTTAATTAATCATTAGTTATATCGTTAAGTTAATAAAATCATTTTTCTTTGCTAACAAAATAAATAAATAGCAACAAGTTTGTATTAATGAAATCAGATTTATTTGTACAGAGCTATATATGTAAGACAAGAATGCATATTTTACATAGCTATATATATATATGACTACAGTTTATAGTTTACAGAGGCTATAATATATGTAAGACAAGAATGCATATTTTACATAGCTATATATATATATATGACTACAGTTTATAGTTTACAGAGGCTATAATATATGTAAGACAAGAATGCATATTTTACATAGCTATATATATATATGACTACAGTTTATAGTTTACAGAGGCTATAATATATGTAAGACAAGAATGCATATTTTACATAGCTATATATATATATGACTACAGTTTATAGTTTACAGAGGCTATAATATATGTAAGACAAGAATGCATATTTTACATAGCTATATATGTAAGACTACAGTTTATATTTTACAGAGGCTATAATATATGTAAGACTACAGTTTATATTTTACAGAGACTATATTTGTAAGACTACAATTTATATTTTACAGAGCTCTATATGTAGGACAACAATGTATAATACTTTATTTTCGCCCTTTAGGTTAATGTAAGAATATGCAGGTCACTTTTACAACAGATGATCAGTGTAAAACATGTGATGGGTCACTAAAACTTTTGGGGTCAACCATTGTTGAATACCACTGTCTCTGCCCTGTGAGGGCGAAAGATTTCACCATATCAAGAATAAAAAGAGCATTGATATGTCATATTGCAGTGAGTGACGGTAAGAAGTATCATCGATATATCATATTGCAGTGAGTGACTGTAAGAATTTTTATCGATATGTCATATTGCAGTGAGTGACGGTATGACGTTATATCGATATGTCATATTGCAGTGAGTGACGGTAAGAAGTTATATCGCTATGTCATATTGCAATGAGTGACGGTAAAAAGTTGTATCGCTATGTCATATTGCAGTGAGTAACGGTAAGAAGTTGTATCGATATGATATATTAAAGTGAGTGACGGTATGAAGTTATATCGATATGTCATGTTGCAGTGAGTGCCATTAAGAAGTTATATATATATATATGTCATATTGCAGTGAGTGACGGTAAGAAGTTGTATCGCTATGTCATATTGCAGTGAGTGACGGTAAAAAGTTGTATCGCTATGTCATATTGCAGTGAGTGACGGTAAGAAGTTGCATCGATATATCATATTGCAGTGATTGACGGTATGACGTTATATCGATATGTCATATTGCAGTGAGTGACGGTAAGAAGTTATATATATATATGTCATATTGCAGTGAGTGACGATAAGAAGTTGCATCGATATATCATATTGCAGTGAGTGACGGTAAGAAGTTATATCGATATGTCATATTGCACGTAGTGACGGTAAGAAGTTGTATCGCTATGTCATATTGCAGTGAGTGACGGTAAGAAGTTATATCGATATGTCATATTGCACTTAGAGACGGTAAGAAGTTGTATCGCTATGTCATATTGCAGTGAGTGACGGTAAAAAGTTGTATCGCTATGTCATGTTGCAGTGAGTGCCATTAAGAAGTTATATATATATATATGTCATTTTGCAGTGAGTGACGGTAAGAAGTTGTATCGCTATGTCATATTGCAGTGAGTGACTGTAAGAAGTTGTATCGGTATGTCATATTGCACTTAGAGACGGTAAGAAGTTGTATCGCTATGTCATATTGCAGTGAATGACGGTAAGAAGTTGTATCGCTATGTCATATTGCAGTGAGTGACGGTAAGAAGTTGTATCGATATGATATATTGCAGTGAGTGACGGTATGAAGTTATATCGATATTTCATGTTGCAGTGAGTGCCATTAAGAAGTTATATATTTATATATATATGTAATATTGCAGTGAGTGACGGTAAGAAGTTGTATCGATATGATATATTGCAGTGAGTGACGGTAAGAAGTTGTTTCGATATGTCATATTGCATTGAATGAGGGTAAGAAGTTGTATGGATATGATATATTGCAGTGAGTGACGGTAAGAAGTTATATCGATATGTCATATTGCACTTAGAGACGGTAAGAAGTTGTATTGTTATGTCATATTGCAGTGAATGACGGTAAGAAGTTTTATCGCTATGTCATATTGCAGTGAGTGACGGTAAGAAGTTGTATCGATATGATATATTACAGTGAGTGACGGTATGAAGTTATATCAATATGTCATGTTGCAGTGAGTACCATTAAGAAGTTATATATTTATATATATATATGTCATATTGCAGTGAGTGACGGTAAGAAGTTGTATCGATATGATATATTGCAGTGAGTGACGGTAAGAAGTTGTTTCGATATGTCATATTGCATTGAATGACGGTAAGAAGTTGTATGGATATGTCATATTGTAGTGAGTGACGGTAAGAAGTTTTATCGCTATGTCATATTGCAGTGAGTGACGGTAAGAAGTTGTATCGATATGATATATTGCAGTGAGTGACGGTAAGAAGTTGTATCGATATGTCATATTGCAGTGAGTGACGGTAAGAAGTTGTATCGATATGTCATATTGCATTGAATGACGGTAAGAAGTTGTATGGATATGTCATTTTGCAGTGAGAGTCGGTAAGAAGTTGTATCGATATGTCATATTGCAGTGAGTGACGGTAAGAAGTTGTATCGATATGTCATATTGCAGTGAGTGACGGTAAGAAGTTATATCGATATGTCATTTTGCAGTGAGAGTCGGTAAGAAGTTGTATCGATATGTCATATTGCAGTGAGTGACGGTAAGAAGTTCTATGCAAACGTCATCATATTAAGTTTAGTTTTAATAATAAAACAAAGACAACAGTTCTATGCTATATTAGTTTGAAACATGTTCTGTGGAGCAGCGGGAATGTTTGTGATACACTGTCATAATTGAAAGATGATTGACTTACTTCACGTTCAATATACATGGTCTCATTTCAAAAACTTGCTAAGTCAATTTTTTGGTGACACACAAATGATTTGCAACCCACACTGTATTTAAGATTTCTTAAACAATATGCTTTTTGTTGTATTCAAATACTAACACGTACAAAATAATACTATCATATCAAAATAATACAAAATTGTAACTGAAGTGTGTGTGTATTGATGTGTAAATGTATGTGTATGTGTTTTGCGTATTTTGATTGTGGTTGTTACACGAGTGCATCCATGAAAACGCATTATTTAATATATATTTTCATGTTTTTCGTTTACATTATAATCGAGTAAATATATGGATGTAATTAAACCATTACCTCTCATTAACTTTGTATAATTTTATTAAACCCACATTTACCGTAATTTCTATATCTAATTTGTATGCAACAGTTTTTAATGTGTATATGTTTAGATGACGCTGAAATAAATTTCAATGAGACAAACATTCAAGTTAATTGTAAAATATTTTGTTTCTTTTTTTTTTTTTTAAGATCAATATAGATTTTGAATTTTTTTTGTTCAAAGAGGCACAAATTGAAAATACAGTTAGTGTTAGAGTTAGGTTTACATTGTACAACTCTATCCTTCCACAAGTAGGTACTGAAACACACACACGCATACACGTAGGCTAAATACGTAGCTCTTACATACTAATATCATTTGACTGGGTATTACGAATTGAAGTTTTATATTTTATTGATAGGTCGAGATTTAGCAATTAACAGCTCACCATTTTTAGTATCAGAACCTAACATGGCTGTTGAATATAACGTTAACGGTCTTGTGGATGGAATTACTGGGTCTCAACCAGGATCGTGCTTTTTCGATAAAAATCCGAAATCACAAAGCCAAGTCTTCATTCGAATTCCGCAGCGATTGATTATTAACGCTTTAGAAATTCATGATATTCCACGTAGGTACTTTTTCATTTCAAAATAAAAAAAATGTAAATAAGCTTTATTCTTATAGCAGAAGATACAATTTATAAAATACTTTTGGATCTTTTGAAAAAAATATTTAATTTGCTTTGCTCAATATTCAAAACGATAAAATTGTGTTTTAAGTATATTTAAATGTGAGGAATATTTATATAATTACAGTGAGTTTAATTTGTCATGTAATAATAGCGCCCATAGCTCTCTCTCTCAACGCGAGTTTTGTAAGAGGTACGAAGCCTAGACTGTTCTAAGAATACACTATTGTGCCGACCTCAAATTCCCAAAATAGCTAGGAATCGTCTATTATTTATCGTACAGGGGAGTTCATGTTAAATCTATCATTTTTATTATGAATTTTGTAATGATACCATTATTTTCACCCCTCCTAGTAATAGATCTATTCCCCGCTCTTCTCCATGAGTATTTTAGGGTAGGTCCTGCTAGGCAGCCAGTAGTTTTTGTAAATATGTTTTTGCAGAGTGTTTTGCAGAGTTTTCTGTAGATAGTTTCTTTGAGTCTGTTGAATGGACGCTTGTGTTTGGCACTATTTTATTATTGCTGTAAACACTACATTTATTGTATGTACTTGCAAATATCGGAGTTATCACCTGAATTAAATTAACAACATTTACACTAAAGCTTTCTCGTCAAGTTACTATTTTATTTTATTGTATACAATATTATAATATATATTTATTTACAACTACAACGTCAAGGAAAGGAACTGTTAGAACGCAAATCCTGATTTTGTGCCCAGGACAATAAGGAGAGTTCGTGTAATACTGAAATATAAATAATAATTTAAAAAAGTCTACCCTAGGACGAACGAAAATTATCAACAACATTTACACGGCTCTGACAACACAAGGGATTGTGGTCGTAACAATATATAAACGGCGCGTATGCCATTTCACCGATCTGCACAAAAGTGATATGTATAAATTGGAAACGTCCTCCAAAAGAAATTGTTATTAGGTAAATACTATTGCTTAAGTCGTAAGTTCTTTTTAATTTTTTTTTAAAGAAAACGTAGGTCTTTAACTAATCACCGTATGCTAATGTACTAAATTGAGCGCCTTTTCAGAATGATGTCCCTTTAAAATGATTTCACATTATCGCATGTTTTAAAACTGGGTTTTCCCATACTGCGAAATATTGTGTATTTTTTTTTATTATAGCATACTTTTAAAAACTTTTTGGTATTTGTATTTTCTGTTTAAAAAAAAACGCATTGCAATCATTCGTTTCCCCGTCGTTTTTAAGGGCGTAACTCCTAGTATGTATGTAATTGTTGTATCATCCATCCGTCCTCAAACAACAATGATAAAATTGTGCTAATATCTGCCTTTTAACATTCTTTGGACTTTCTCTTCTGAGCAGTATCCTGCAAGGTAGACCGCCTCTATCTGTGTTTTTTTTTTTTGCATAGCTTTAATTTAGCTGTTTGTTTCCGAAACATATGGTTAGATGAAGGCATAAAGGCATACGTTAATCTGGGCCATGTGTTAGATGGGTCAGCTTCTGCCTACACAGTCAACCCTCTCATACAACAAGAGTCATCCCCGTCACAGGAACTGCCAGAGTGATAACGTGGTCCTCATAATAATGCTTTAGGGCATGGTTAGGCAATCGTTTCATAGCAGTATGCCAAAGTGTGATTTTATAATTAATTTAGCTTTCCAACAGCCTATATTGCATCATACTCTAGCACTTAATTTCAAGTCGAAGATATTGTTATTGCCTATTAGGGGAGTCTTCCGCGTGCTATGGACATTTGATGTACTTGGCAAGTACGGCACGCTTACCATAGATTTCCTATTCCATATATATATATATATATATTATAATTGTTATAGTCTAAGGGGGATAACTCAGGTGATAAACAAGGTCACCACTATTTACAAGATCGTGAACCGCCACGTGGAAATGTCCACTCAGCCAGGCCGAATCCAACAGGTGTCCCGCTCTACCCGAGGCCACCAGCTCAAGCTGCATGTCCCACATGCACGCACCGACGTCTACAAATATTCTTTTTTTCCGTCAGCCATTAGGCTTTGGAACACCCTGGACCAGGCCTCCATCACTGGCCCTACAAATCAGGCTTTTAAATCGTCACTGAAGGGCTGGTCTAAAAACCTAAAGTGACACTCTGTCATCTGTTTATAATTGATGTTTGTGATGCTTTTTATTTTATGTGTATTTAAATTGTGGACTCTTTCCTCGGTTCTTACGGGGTATCCACAGTAATATGAAGAAGAAGAAGAAGAAGAATCAAAATGTAATATTAATTAATCACGATTTATTGCCGTTGAATAATGTTTTGGCCTTAAACAATCATTGGATTTTAAGTCGTAGTTAGTTCTGCGATGTCATGTTTAAGTCTTGCAATTCACGAGGAAAATGAGTGGAAGGTTCGAGAGATCATGTGACGAGAAACGGATAGAAGTTAGTCTACGGTATAAGCTTGAACTGGACGAATGTGTATGAAAGTAATGTGATCAAATATTGGACTCAGAGGAATTTATTATATTCTTGGACTTGTATTATTCTTTTTTCACGCACGGATTTTATATTTGATTAAATAAATATATTTGTGCTGCAGTGAAGTAATATTTAATTTATAACAACTGTACACGTTAATGAGTAAAGTTGCACTCAAGAAAATTATCCACGATAATTGAAATTGAAATAGAAAATCATACGAAAAGACTGGTATAAAATAATTTTCAATGGGAAAAATAACCCATTAACAATAATATTGTAAACAATAAAAAAAAATAGTAACTTGACGAGGAAGCTTCAGTGTAAATGTTTAATAATTTAATTCAGGTGATAAGTGCAAATATATATACAATATGAAGATTAGAATAAAATAGTGCCAACACAAGCGTCCATAACAAGCTAAAAAAAAATTATCTACTCAACTGAATGCCTTGAAGACAACACGAATCATCAAATACTCGCGGAGAAGAGCGGGGAACAGACCTATTAAGAAATGGGTAAAAATAATGGTATCATTTACAAACCTCATAATAAAAACTATAGTTTTAACATGAACTCCCCTGTACGTAAAATAATAAACTATCATTAACCATTCCCAGAATTTGAGGTCGGTACAAGAGTGAATTCCTAGAATAGTCTAAGCTTAGTACCTCCCACAAACCTCGCAGAGAGAGAGAGAGAGCTCTGGCGCAATTAATACCTGACACATCATATCGACATCCCTAAACATTGCACTATTGTTACGACCGCAATCCACTAGTGGTCAGAATAGCGTAAATTGTGTTTTTAATTTTGTTGTTAATACTGTGCAGTATTTTTGCGCTCCAATATATAATTACTCCATATATACATGTTACTTCATCAACATACTATATTAGTGGTGTAGGTTTTTTTATGTTTAAAAAACACATATAGTCAGTGTGAAAATATTAAATGTGTCGTCTGAGTTTGGCTATCTGCGGAGAACATAATACTAATAGAGATGCCTTGAGAGAGATAGTGTTACTTTATTTCACCGATACAATCTGTTTAATCTAAAATAAATTTGTTTTATTTACAGCGGATTATAAAGCTCTGGAAGGCGTTCACATTTTTATAAGTAAAAAACCGGAAGCATCATTTTTTATAGAAGATACCGGTATTCCGGTAAGAAAATATTTTCCTAGTGCGGATCAGTTTTCGTCTCAGATAACAGTAAGGAGCGACACAAACTTTGGCTCTTGTGAAGTCAGGGTACTTGGAGGTACATTTTACAATATAGTCTATAGTGCTAATATATATGTTATTACTTTCTTCGGCATTATATAAATATAATCAATATGTATAACTGGATACAATTTGGTTGTGTATAGTTAGATGTATTTCTCGGATTATGTTTACCTATAAGTCTAAACACTGTGCTTCAAAATATATTATAAATTGTTTGTATTTAATACGATGCCATCTGGTACTAGATCATTGACGTGGCTTGGCAGCTAGCTTACTCTGACGACCTGCCGAGCTATACCAGCGGGATATTAAACTCATGGCAGGTGTAACCAAGCTGGGAAGATGTGCGCGCGTAGGGATCATACAAAAGCGAGTGCCTTGGTCCTTTAGGGGGGGAGGGGGTAGACATAATTTGCATTAGTATTAGGAAAAACAAATGTAAATTGTTAACGATACACCAAAAACAGAAGATTTTGACCTGGGAAAGAAAGAAACTTATCTTATCTTATACATTACAAACGTTCCTTTTATAAAGAAGATTATTGCGTCCTACGCTCATCCGTGGTCCGAGTCTAGTCTTGCATTTTTATTAATGTTTTAAATGATGTTAAGTTACTGGTTTTTCTGGCTTGTCCAGGCAAACCATTCCATGCACTAATGCCACTCGGGAAGAAAGAGCACTTTATGCATTTGTTCTCGCATAAGGGACAAGGAAAGTGTTTTTGTCTTTATGTTTATCTGAGCTTTGCAACAGGTTGTTATTGGGTTGTATTTCTAAATTAGAGTTTAATGCCTTGTGTATTATTACTACTTTACTCTTTGCCCTTCTGTCATCTAGTGTTTCTAGGTCTATTGATTTGACTAATGGTGTTACTCTTGTTAATTGGGAATATTCACTAGTTATGAACCTTGCAGCTCTTTTTTGAATTTTTTCTAATTTTTTAATGGTTTCTTTAGTTGATGGGTCCCATACAGATGCTGCATATTCTAGTATAGGTCTAACTAATGTGAGATAGCATTTTAGTTTTATATTCTTATTACATTTGTAAAAGTTCCTTTTTAGGAATCCTAATGTTTTGTTTGTTTTTTTAATTACTTCATCAATATGAGGTTTCAAAGATAACTTGTCATTTATTATTACTCCTAGATACTAAGCATTGTTAGTTTGAGTTAGTTGTTTACCATGAATGAAGTAGTTTGCTAATATTTGTTTCTTTTTTCTTTGATACCCTTATTAGTTGGCATTTTTCTGGGTTAAAAGACATACTCCAGTTTGATTCCCATTTTTGTAGTTCATCTAGGTCTTTTTGTAGAAGTTCACTATCTTTTCCTGTCTTTATTGTTCTATAAATTATGCAATCGTCTGCAAATAATCTTACTTTTGTTCGTGTGTTGATGCAATTTGGCAGATCATTAATATAAATTAGAAATAGTATGGGTCCTAGAACAGTTCCTTGTGGAGATCCTGAGTTTACAGTTATTGGCGATGACTTAGAGGCATTTATTACGACAGTTTGTTCTCTGTCTATAAGAAAGTCATGAATCCACTGATGTAAGGGACCAGAGATGCCAAAATATTTTAATTTTTTTTAGTAAACTAGAATGATGAACTTTATTAAATGCTTTGGAAAAGTCTAGTAATATAGCATCAATGTGGTTGTTATTATCTAATCCTTTAGACAAATCGTCTATTAAGTCTATTAATTGAGTCTCACATGATCTATTTTTCATAATGCCATGTTTGTGTGAGCACAGTGCATTACGTTTGTCTAGATGATTTACTATACTACTATATATTATATGTTCAAGTATTTTACATGTTGAGCTTGTTAGGGAAACAGGTCTGTAATTTCTGGGGTCAGATTTATCTCCTTTTTTGAAAAGGGGGGTTACATTAGCTAATTTCCAATCTTTGGGCACTTTGCCCTGGTTTAGAGAGGCATGAAAAAGGCCTGAAGTTGTATGACGCTGAGTGGTAAAAGCTGAAACGAAGCATCGAAGTTGACCACCTTTCTTTCTACCATGAATACTAGTAATGTAACATGAATTATCACGACTTTGTACCGCACAGAGAACAAGATATATCACACATTCATTAATGAAAGATTCAGACGGTTCATGCAAGATGTTAGAATAAAAATGGGTACAAATGCAATCTCGGACCGCCACCTGATGGTGACCAAACTGAAAGTAAAGCTGAAGGGAAACTATATAATGTGCATGCCTAACAGGCGATTGAAGTACAATGTCAGTCTCCTAAAAGATCACATGTACAGAGTGAAGTTTAAGCTAAAACTAATAAAATAGGTTTCAAGTGCTTCAAGAACCCAACAGATGGCAACAAATTAAAGAATAATTCAGAGGTAGTAGTACAATGGAAACTCCAGTATAAAGTGTAAATAACAGCATAATCATTGGTCAATATTCAAAAGAGGAGGAAGAAACAGTAAGCAATAGCAAAACAAGGGCCACCAAAGCGAAGGCGCAAGAGGAGTACAAAGACTCTCTTATAATAGTAAAGAGAAGTATTAAGAAAGACAGGAAGACGGACTGGCAAAGAGAGACCCTAAATAGACCCTTAATCTTTACTGATACCCATATAATTGAGCCAACAAACGGGGATCTCCCGATTAATTGTTAAAAGTTGTGAAACGAGCTTATGAGAGCAATTGGTGGCATAGAAGAAAGGAATACAGCTGGACCAGATGACATGCCAACATATGCTCTAAAAGCATATGTGGATTTGACAGTAGAGATGCTAAGCTTATACCCACTGTTTTAGTGGATTTGAGAATAATAAAATTATACCAGCAGATTGGAAGGAAGATTACCTTATTAAACTCCGTAAGAAAGGTGACATCGGTCAACAACTACAGGGGCATCGCACTTCTTTCAGTGCCATGAAACGTTTTTATCCGTAATAAACTGAGAGACAATCAGGCAGGATTCCGGCCAAACAGATCCTCCACGGATCAGATTGCCACGCTTCGTCGTATTATAGTGGAGAAGTTTATAGAGTGGAACTCCCCGTTGTAAATATTTTTATTGATTATGAAAAAACCTAGAGCAGCTTCGACAGATATACAATATGGAAGCTCCTACGGCACTACGACATGCGTAATAAGATTACCAACCGTATGAGGAATTCCTACAATGAGATGTCCTGCAGAGTCGTACATGGAGGACAGCTTACATATACTTTACAGATGCGGCCCGGTTTTTGTCAAGGATGCCTGTTGTTGCCCTTTAAGGACTCCAACGTACCCAGAACTGCGCAGCCCGACTAGTTCTCAAGAAGAAGAAGTCAAATAATATCAATCCTCTGCTCCGATTTCTGCACTGGCTACCCATCAACAACCGGATCTTATATAAGCTGGCTTCCCTCTGTTATAGGTGCCTGAATAACTGCGCCCCGGATTATCTTCGCTCTTGTATGGAGCTCTACACCCAGTCCCGCCCACTTCGTTCGGCTTCTGACGCGCTTACTCTGCGGATCCCTCGTGTGAGGCTAGTGTCCGCTGGCGAGCGTTCATTTTCCTACACAGGACCGTCCGCTTGGAATCACCTCCCACTACAGCTTCGCCAGAGCCCTAGCTATGACACCTTCAGGAGCCGGCTGAAGACTCACCTATTTCGTCAGCAGAATTAGCGTATTACTACATATTTCGTTGTCTGTCTGTATTCTGTAACTGTCGTCTGCGCATAGAACTGTCACCAACGGGATATGCGCTATATAAGCACCGTTATTATTATTATTATTATTATTATTTCTCTTCCTCCTTGTCATTGACTGGATTATAAAAACATCCACTCGGGAGCACATAAACGGAATACGATGAACCTTGTGGAACCAGCTTGACGACTTTGACTTTACGATAAAATTGCACTCCTCTCGTACAGTCAACGACAAATGCAAAAGAAAACAAACATGGTAATAGCCACATCGGCACAGGTGGGACTAAACATTAACAAAGAAACCCTGAAGATCAACCCAATCTGTGCCAAATCAATCACACTGTATGAAAAACCATTGGAGGAGTTACAGTCCTATACCCACCTGGGTAGTATCATCGACCAGCAGGGAAGAACAGTTGATGGCGTCAATGCAAGGATCGGCAAAGCAAGATCCGCATTCATCCATCACAAAATTATATGGTACTCTAAAGAGATGTCCCTCAATACAAAGATGAGACTGTTCAATTGTAATGTAAATTCAGCACTGCTGTATGGATCAGAAACTGGAAAAATGGCAAAATCCTCCACTGGTTAAGTCGAAACCTTCATCTACAGTTTCCTCAGAAGGATACATCAGATATGCTGGCCTGACACCATAAACAACATTGACCTCTGGCAAAGAACCTAAGAAAGAAGACTCTGGTGATCTTTGGTTGGCGGCCCATACCCCAGCCGGGATAACGGGCAATGACAATGATGAATTAAACTATTACTAAGTTTACTGTAGACTAACACTTTATATGGTGCTGTATAGCACAGCGGCAGCGCGTTCGGCTAGCGTAGCAATGGTCCTTGTTTCGTAAACCAGGTAACGGCTAGGATCTGTTCTCAGGGGTTGACCACAGTAGCTCATAAAATCTTTTTCTGGTGCAATAAATCAATTTTGTCAGACGGATTTACTATACTATAGCATTTATAAAAAATAAATAAAATCATGTTTGGTGCTGAATATGTTGAGTGTCAATTGTTGCACAATATAATATGCATAATAAGAACAAGCATATTATTGTAGTTAGTATGCAAATATTGATAGGCTTTAACTTGTTTACGTGCTTTTCCGTGTTTAAATGTGCAGTCTTTTTTTGTGTGACTACAGTTCTAGACTATTGACAAGTCTTAATGAGGCGTGAACTTTTGAAGCCATATGTTCGTGAACTTCCTGTTCTATTTTTAAACTAATAAACAAAAAAACATGCTTTTGCTGGTGTTTGACAATTGATTTCAACCTCCACGGCCAGTTCTAGTCTTTTAGAATTATACAAAGGATACAATATTAGTTATGAGGAATCCGTTTTTAACATCAAAAGTGAGTAGGCAATAACTAATACTCAAGCGTTAGTTGCGTGAAGTTATATATTTATTTGTTTACAAAATAAATGAGTCAAGAGTTGCGTTTTCTTGGTTATTGAAAAACAAAATGCGTAAATTCATAAAAGCGAATAACAAAAATTCCTTTGCATTTAGCAATAAGTTTGATATTTTAAAAAGGTGATTTTTCACTTCTGACTTTCACAATACATTGTTTTGTTTTGTAAACATCTTTTGGAAATGAAATACATTTTAATCCCCAACAAATTTGAGTTCAACCAGTAAAGTAGCACACAGACATGTTTCGAAACAAATTATTGAATTCGACCGGAAATGTTTTTTATTTGTCGACCTTTTATGCATGCATACACGTTAAGACTTGTCAACGGAAAGCGTCACAGTAAAAGGTTGAAACAATGATGATGATTATCTAAATAACACATTTACATAAAGTTTTTATTTTACTTGAACTGAAAATTATCTAACCAGATTGCGAAAAAGGAAAATACGGACTTAAATGCAACCAAGCTTGCGCACATGGTTGCAAATGGTGCAATATAGAAGGATATTGCTTGGATCAGACAGACGCAATTGGTAAGCGTGTACAATATGAACATAACATTTTAGAAAATGTATCTGTGCTGTACGTTGAAATAAAAAATTATGTTATACGAAAATTAAAGCTAGTGGTTTCTGATAAAAAAAAACACATAAAGAAAGAAAAAAAAACATGTAGAACAAATATATAATATAACATATTTATTTAAAAACTATTTAGCATTAAAAATGTATTTTTATATTAACCACTAAAATTAGTTTATTTTGACAATATCAGTGTAATTTCTAACGTATCGATTCTTATATTTAGCTAAAAACAAATGCCAAGCATCGTATTTTTTTATGAATAATACATGTATCCGATTTTGCTGTATCTAAATATTATTTATGGATGTGAGACATGGACGCTTCTATCAGCAACTGAAAACAAGTTGCAGGGTTTCGAAAATAAATGCATGAGAAATATAATTCGTTCCTCCTACGTAGAACACAGGAATAATGCGTATGTGTACCACAGAATATCCTCAATTGCAGGCCCTGAAAAAACATTATGGCAACAATCAAACGGCGCAAACTGACATGGTTCGGTCATGTATTGCGGCACAATAGCCTGTCAGAAACAATCCTCCAGGGCACGGTGGATAGTGAGCGTAAGAGAGGCCTTCAGCGGAGATGCTGATTCGACAATGTAAAGTATTAGACAGGGCTGCAGTTGACTTAACTATTGACAACCGCTCAAGATTGGCACAAGTGGAGAAAGTTGACTGCCGAAGTGTCCATTCGCCCCCCCAACGACCACAAATGACATCAGTTATGGGGTTGCTGATGATGATAATAATATATGGTCTACTATAAAATTATTTGGTTATCTCGACATGAATGTGTCTAAAGTTCGTTTCGTGAATTTACGAATAAATCTTCACCTTGACTTTTAGCTATAAAATCATTTTATTAGTTTGTTTTATATTTGCAGAAATTTGAAGCAATGTTGTTGGAGTTTTATTATGCCTTTGATCGTTGTTTTTTTATTTACTAAATTATTATCTATTATGATTATAATATTTAGTTTTCTTTCTAAATCTCTGTGAAGGATATAAAGGAATCTTGAATTGGTCTTTGATACAAATTGCTTTTAAACCATTGGCCTGTTGCGTTCTCTGTAGGTCCGTCTAATTCACTCCAGTGAAATATGTATGGGTCAGTTTTTTTTAAGGCTGGATACTGCAGTGCATTTTAGTGGTAATCAACTCGGAAAATTATTTTTAGGTTTTTCTTAATTCAACAATTTCTGTAAACAAAAAAGTCACTCTTATAGTACAAATTGAAATAGTTTTTTTTATATCGTTTTTTTTTAAAAATAGGTATGTATGTAGCTAAGCTGTGAGGATAATGTACAATGTTCACATGTTTGATACCTCAAAACTGAAAGTAAAAAGCAAAATGCTTTGAGTTATTTACATTAATAGATACGTAGTTTTATCCTACGCAATAATCACCTACAATTGGTCGAGAGAAAAAAGCAAGCAATGTATTTCGTTTTTTTATAAGAAAAAAATATTTTTCTCATATTTTTCTGACCTTTTGCGTTTTTCTAAAAATATTTATTTTTAATTTTTCTTTATTACAATTTCACATTTTATAACATAATATATTAAAACTTAGCCTTATTTATCTTGACACCCAAGGAATACTGAAGACAGGACGTGCAGACTTGAATTTCTGACTTAGCTAGCTAAGGCCAGTTTTTTTAACAGTAGCGATACACTCCCTTGTCGCGCTTATATTATGAAGTAAACTATTATTAAGTAACTAACATAATTAATGTCAATAATGTTATTGTGCAGGGCCGTTTACTAATGAGGGGTTAGGATTGAGAGGGTTTAAAAGAGCATTTGAATATTATTTAAGATCTATTTAGATGATTGAATGATTAGCGCCGTACACATGATACCCTATATATATATGCGGTTGGTGTTGACGGTTTCGTGTGGGGGGTCACCTAAGGAATAAAATAAAATCGTTATTTCTTGACCTAAAAAGGGAAAAACGTAACCCACCCATAAAATTTATCTCGCTCATAATTAAGAGACAAATGCACAGCCTCTAAAAAAAGTGATTATGAAGTAAGTCGATTATTTGGGTTGAGAATTTTGCCAAGTGGTACATATACCATTATTATAAATACGATAATTTGATTTCTATATCTATGGCAAAATTTATTTGTGTTTTCATGACCAAGGAATATTAAGAATTTAAATTGACTGTGATAGTTAAAAATAAACAAATATTGTGCTCTCCTCTCATATTTTCTGCTTTCAATAATGGTATACATGCACTATTTGGCACTTTAAACAAACGACACTGGTTGGCAGCATTAAAATTACCTTTACAATTAACTACACCACATTTATTAGGCATTTTAATAAAAATACACGATCGAAAAATTAAAAACCAACACAGACATTTTAATGGCTATTAGATCGTTCTTTGTCATTAAATAAATGAAAATGACATAAACCCTTAATACAATGAATCATATTAGTAAAGAAATTTGTTAGTTACTTAATAATAGTTAACATTATATCACTGCGCCACTACTGTTAAAAAAAACTGGCCTTAGCTAGGCAGTCATAAATTCAAGCCTGCACATCCTGTCTTCAGTAGTCTTTGCTTGACACTAATTACAATAACTGACTTAGATTTCAATAATAGTTGGTTAATTTTATATTAGAGGGAAAAATGCTGAGTGTTATTATTTCATTGTTTAAAAAGGTATAGTATGCATACATCTTAAACAAAAACATGTATTATGTACGAACTAATCACAAGTAAATTTTATTTCAGTATTCTATATACTGTTGCTAATAATTTTCATGTTGCATGTTATAATAGAGCGTTCTCGGTGGGCGGGGCTTAGGTTTTTAGTGACGTATTTGTGTGAATAAAAGAACCCACTTGAGGTACAAATGTAACGTGGTGAAAGTGAAGTTGTTCTTTATCATGCAAAATTCACATCTGAATATTGGCTATCCTACTCAAAAATAAGGAGGTAAATAGTAGTACTGTAGATTAATTGATTATAGTGATTAGGCTAGGGCCGGCTAGACCTATTTACACTTTCAATTTCACTTTATAGGCCTACACTTTTAATGTTTCGTAGGCTGGCTACGATGTCAAGTGATAGTGTTGGTGAATAGGCTATCTAGTCAAGTCACTAATAGGCTCACATCGTCTATGATCTATGTCTATGATAATAATAAAATAGTCTATTTTATTTAACATAAATAATACAGCTGAAATCTTAATAAGACTTAAAACACAACACATCATTTAAAAAATGCTCGAGCCTATATGAAACTTTATTAATACAGCGGCCATTATTACTTGTACACCATTACAGAAAGTAAACACAAATCACGTGCTTTTTGTCACGTGATTGCAAACGCCCTATAAGTACTTGATACATTTCTGTTTTTTTAAACATTTCTTACTTTTTTGTTTGCGTTTTTCTCAAAATATTAGTTGTCTACCTTAGTTTTACTAATCCTTTTATATTTCTGCGCCGACTGTTTTGGCTAATTTAATCCAAGGATATATTTCAACAGCAAGATGCAGGCAGATTTTGGTATTATTTGTTTATTTTTTATTTTATGGGCACAAAAGTTGAGTTTTTTTTGTGAACAATTAAATATTCCAAAAGTGTTTTAAGAAAAAAATGTATATAAAATTAATAAGCTAAAATTATAAAAAGTGGCTGCATCTTGTTGTTAAACATTCATGTAACATCCCCATGTGTTGTACGTTACATTATTTCCACCCGTCAAGAAAGCTCTCACAACAAACATGGAATGCACTTCAAATGTTTCACCTCATACACAGAAAACAACTCAAATGCTTAGACATATATATTTTATTCACGATACACACAAAATAGTTCTTGAAACATTAAGTAACACTTTTCAACATTAATTCCATAGTTCCGAAAATGACTACTATACAGTGTCCTTATCACTATACATCCAAAAACATAGTCCTACGAACATCGTCAAAATATGTCTCCTCTCTCCCAATCTCTTCTCCATGTTACACACTCGCTTTTGTTTTTCTATCCTCTCCTCTCTCTTCCCTTCTCATTACCCGTGTTTGTACAAAACTGGTCAAATGACTGTGCCCAACACAGTCCTGGTCGCTATGACCGGTCACGGTCTACTGACCAACATTAACAGTCGTTACAATTCATTTATTAAAAAATAAATGTATTTAATTAAGTGGTTGTAGGTGTTATGGTTTAAGAGTAGATTTTTTAAAACTCGTATAAAATCCAATATGCCGGCCTTTGCCATAACAAACCTATGCTTAAAAATGGAGATAACATTGATTGCTCTGTATGATATTCCATACTTGTCAATGTGGCTAAAGTTTAAGACGTTTTGGTTTGTAAAGAAATAATAAAGTGCCTAAAACGTACCCCCAGCCTTAGATTTTATAGTTGTTTGATGAGTGTCAGTATCATAAAGATAAGAAGTTTACAGAATATTTGGATAATTTCTATTTCTTAAATACATGTATGATCAAGCATGTATGTTTATGTGTGTGTATACTATACTTATTGTAAACACATTAATTTTATGTTATATCAAAGTCTTTACATGTATATATTGGAATTACGGAATCACTGCATTTATACATTTGACTCTTAAAACAGGTGGAAACAATAATGATGATTATATGTTATATACACGTTTTTTTATCCTATACTATAATCATCTATGACACAATCATGATGAACCAAAATAGTAAGCATAATTACTTGCTAAAAAAGAATCTGTAAGAAGTATTTGATGTGATAAAAATAAAAACAATGGTGTGACATATCACAAATGACCGTTTACAATTATCTAAGAATACAATATTATTTAATATTTGTTATAATTGAAAATTGTAAAACAAATAAATTGTAAATGAAAAAAAAAATTCAATGTGTGTAACTAAGTAATGCAGAGACAAACAAGTTGGTTTGGAGTCGAGTACTTAAAAAAAAATAAAAAAAAAAAAAAAATAATTGGCACCTTATCCCGTAGTGGTAAATTTTTCATTTTATTGTAAACCAACTTTAAAAGTTTCGGGACGATGGGCTGTTATCTATAAAAGATATTAGCATGCTAGCTGCAATAATTAAAAAAAAATACGCTGGGTCCGCGTGGAGTTATTGTTTTCATTGATTGACTACTGAGTGAACATGAGCACACTACCAATAATGATAATTTAAAACTAAATTGAATATCACGTATTCACTCAATCGGAATAATAACATTTATTCAAACCACTTCAAATGAGATTTTAAAAAGCAAAAAAGTAGATGATACATAATTTAATAAAAAGACGTAAAATATGTAAGAAAACATTCAATTATAATTGTTGATTTGTATGTACTTCTCTTATTATTTCTAAATAACTTATTGAAATGTGTGATTAATTTTTTTTTTCAAGATGAAAGCGAAGATGTAGGTAAGTATCATAACCATTTTTATAAATATATTTATATACGCACGATGCTTGTGTCTAATCCGACGCCCATGGGTTAATTAAAAGACACGTGACCTTATTGTCTTATATTTTACCTTTTGCGGTCGCGCTTCCTGCTTTTGTCCTCTCTAGCTGAGTGGTTACCTTCTCGAACTGCCTTACGGTAATCAGGGTTATAATCCCAACTAAAATATGTTATCTTTTTCAGTAATAGCAACCAGTAAGCTACATTTTATATTTCCATTATAAATTGTATGTTACTTATTTTAAAGATTGTAAAGAATTTTAGGACTTCAAGCTTTCCTAAATTGTTTTTAATATGTAACATATAATAATTATATTTAAGACATTACTTATGACATGTTTTCGATTCTCAGCCTATAGTAGTCGAAACTCATTGTTAAATAAAAAGAGAGACCCTTTTTTAATCTTGATTACAATAGTTATTTCAAATTGCTTTTCTGAATGCTTTTAGTAAATAATTAATAATTATATTTAAAAAAATATATATTATAGCTTACAGTGTATAAAAATGTGTCTGCAGATAAAGGCTTATGTTATTTCCCTGGGCAACGCCGGGCAATTTAGCTTGTTGTTAATAAATATTAAACATGAAGAAGTATAAAAATAAACATATTAATTGTGCCAACATTTGGGGAGTGAGTATTGAAAAATGTCTCAATTGTTGATATTAGGAGGTAGGGGAGCTAAGAGAGGTCTACCAAGTTACCCCCTTGCTTCCAATCTTTGGGCAACGGCTATAAGGAATATACTCAATTTAAAATGTGCTAGATAATACAACAAACAAAACAAAATGTAATTAAAGTTTAAAGTTATATTCTTTTTTAATCATAAAAACCAGCGATCTTGAAAACCACAAAAATATCATTTTCTTTTGATTAAATCAAGAGTTGTTATTATTAGAAACTTTATTTCTTATTTTAATTTAGTTTTATTATATCCTATGGCCTAAATATTTATGAAAATGTTGTTTGTGAATATGTTTAAATATTTTTTTCTTTGTGTTAATCTTGCTGCAATTTCAACACGTTTTGTTTTTGTTAAATCTATTTGATGTTGTGTTTTTTTTAAACAATACTATTTTTAGTTCTTCATTTTTAATGCCTTCAACGGAACATAAAATTTGGTTTTTCTTTTAAATTCTTCAGAGTGCAGCCCTAACTGTGGAGGGGATGGCACATGTCATAAAAATGGTTCATGTGCATCTGGTTGTTTACCGAAGTATTACGGTTCTGACTGCACCGCTAGTAAGCTGATACAAAAATGTACACATAATTGTAGGAACACACATGAAAAACATACACGAAAAAATATATATTTAGTAAGAATTATAGCAGTTATAAATGGTGAGTTTCAACGGCAGAAAGTGAAAATACATCATTGAGAGGAGGGCAAAATGCACATTATGCCTGCAATAACCCACAATGAATGGCACTTATTGTTCAAGCCCACCTTGCACTATTAATACCCTTAGCCCATGTTGGTAGACACATTGTTATGGGGGAAGAGGACTGAGTGGGAGTGGACATATCTTGATAAGAAAAACCAAAAAATCCAAATTATAAGCTTATAGCACAGTGATACAACAACAATAGCAAAATCGTGCAGGGAGGCCTTTTAATAGAATTACAGTTGCTATTAAAAATGCGTATACGAAACAACTACATGCACAAAAAGTGTGTGTACAAAAAAAACAACAACTGTAATTTACTCAACCCTCATTTAGAAATCTTATTTTTATACTTTGTAATAATAAAAATAAATCACTTCCAAGGTTCATAACAATTAAATTGGTATGTTTAGAAACTAAACAACGCTTTCTAGAAAATAAATGAAATGACCACAAGTCAAAACAAGATATATAAGTCATTTCGTATGCGCTGAAGACAGCGTTTACTAGAGAAAAACAAAACGAAAGAAGCGTTCAAGCTTAACAGGACAAACACAAATACTAGAAACTTCTACTACGTAACACCTTCCCTTTAAAAATAATATTTTTACATTTTAAAATAAATTATATGCAATTTATTTCATCTTTGAAAATATAGTTTATTTATTTAAACATGTAATTATATTTTAAATATAAACCTCTCATTTAAATAAACATTCATACATTTCAAAAAATAAATGTAAATGTATTAAATGTTTATTTTTAATAAAACTCATACTTGTGATTATATTTATAGATTGCAGTGATTTATGCGCAAATGACGGAAGTTGTTTAGGAGATGGAGTTTGTAAATATGGATGCACGGCAGGATTTTATGGTTCAGATTGCACATTTAGTGAGGACATATATTATATTATACATATTAAATAATTATTAACATCCTTCTAAAACATTAGGTAATTTAAAGGAGAAAGCTTTTTTAAATACATAATAATAATAAAAACACTCTTAAAATATTTATCTGTGAAAATCTAATTTATTTACATTTAAATGGAACTAAAATCAGAATATTTTTATATCAGCATACAATTTTAGTCCAAAGCAAAACATTAAATAGTAAATATACAGCTGTAGATATTAACAATTAAATAAAACAAATCTTACCCATTTTTCTTTTCGTAGTATGCAGCGATTTGTGTGCTGATGATGGAAGTTGCTTTTTAAATGGAACTTGTAAAGTTGGATGTGCGGCAGGATTTTATGCTCGAGATTGCCTTTCAAGTAAGAGCATATCGCATTTATTATAATTATGCATTCCAATAAATCATTAGAATTACCAATATTAAGTCTTTTAAATATAGCTTCCGGATAAAGTGCAAGACATATAAATGGCAATCATTTATATTTACTCATCAGTATTATTCATAATACAATGGTAAATAAAAATCAATTGTTACAAGATTGCTTACATAATTTTATGTTTAAAAATGAAATCTTTTGATTAGAGGAATTTTTTTTTTGTGATGTGATGTCATTAGTAGTTGAATACGGAAGAAATCTCTGGAAAAATGAATGTCTTAGTACAATTCAGATAAATAGCATAATAGTAACCACTTACATTCTGCTGGAATTGTAAAATGTAGTCTGTCATTTTCTAAATATTCTAATTAATGAAAATTTTTTGAAAGAGTCGTTTGTTAAAAAAAAAAGTGAGACTTGTGCAAGACATTGACGTTAAACAAATGTCTTACACGTAGGGCAGTGGGTACAATTCATTGAAAGTAATATATGTTTGAGAAATTGCTTTCAAATTGTTACGTTGACTGTGCGTGGAATTTGTTTTTCTTTTAAATCGGGCAATGATTTTTAAGTTCAAACATTTATGTACACACAAATACACTTCTTATGGTGTATAGCACACTATATACATACACATTATGTATATATATATATATATATTAAACATTTATTAACAAGTATGTTAGCAGAGAAGCGAAATGCTGTACGTTCTATACACGTTTTTTTATCCTATACTATAATCATCTATGATTAGTTGAGAAACGAAAAAAAAAGGATTTTTCTTTTATTTTTACAAAAAGTACATTTTTGTATCTTTTTTTGCATTTTGTGTATTCTTGTATATTATGTTTTTAAATATTGTATTGATAGTTTTATTTAATGACTATTTGTGAGCGCTTATATTCACTTTTTTTTTTAAAGTTTTTTTTTCTTACTTTTTGTTTAGCTAAGAGCAAATTCTTTAGATGCCTAAAGCAAAAACAGGATAATTATGAATACCATAAATGTTCTTTTCTATCTTTAATAATTATATTCAAAATGATTCTTATGACTTTCAGTTACATTTTCTATGATAAACATATCAGAATTACCTTTTAAAATTACAGACTTTCCTTCTAGATAGAAGATTATCGCGTCCACTAGACCCAAAACTCCTGCAGGACGGCAGGGAACGTTTGACATCAGGGTTAAAACCCGCGACGTGTCAGTTGGTTTTTGGTTAACAGTCCTGTGAACTAACCGCAGGACCAGACTTAATTATGTGCCAATATAGTAACTTCAGTAGTTTACCTTTCTTATTAAAAGTTCAACCTGTTCAGAAGGACAAATAAGAAAACAAATAAATGATCTATTGACAAAAATGTGTATTGCTTTTTTAACATTGACTATGTTTTTGCAGCATGCAGCCGTTATTGTGGTAATACTGGAGCCTGTAATCATAAAGGAGAATGCATCTACGGATGTGAGAACGGCTATTATGGAATTAGCTGTGATTTACGTAAGATTTTTATTGTTTTAATATTTGTTTATTTAGTTGGATAATCTAACTCACTATGTCAAGCACATTCGTTACACAGTACATTTAATATTTAACCTAGCGATAATTCATGATCATTAGGGTCAATGTCAATACACTGGTCACTGGACAGTAATGAAATCAATTCTGACTTAAACAGGCCCTTTTCAGTACTAAATGCATAATGATTTGCTAAACACAAACAAATTATGTATATTTGCATTGCTCATCAAAACTCAGTGATGCTATTTTGGTTTTTATTTTGCTGAATTCTATAAAGATCGTATTAACTACAGTGCCCTATATTGTACTTTTTGTAAATACGTTAAACCATTAAATTATTCAATAAACATGTGTCAAGTGGCTTGAGTGCATTATTTCTTAACGAATCATCTCCTAGATGGACATCGAAAGACCCATACTAAAAAAATGTATTCTCGATTTATCGTCAGTACTTATAAGAATCCACAAATTGTGGCAAATTAATCGTTTCTTCTATTTGGACATAAATATCGAGCAGTTTTATAAAATATATTCTATAAATAACCATTAACATTGAAAATAAATGAAAGAATTAGTTCAATTTAAGTTGACATTTTTAGCATTACGAAAAAAAAACTATAAGATATGATTGTTATACTTGCTTGCATTCAATTAATTGATTTTTGAGGGTTGCATTAAGCGCAGTTTAGACAACAAAACAAAAAAAGAAAGACAAACCTAAGTTTGAAATGAACTTAGAAAAGTAAGAGCTAGAAACCTAGGGAAATATTAAAGAAACAGCATAAAAGATTGTGTTAGAAAGAAAGAAAAAAGTGTTAAAAAGAACAACTATAAGTGACTACATGCAATGAAAAAAATAGAGATTTAATGAATAATGGTAAAAGATACTGGAACAACAATTGATCCGAATGAAAGACAATAGGTTGAGCTTACTCATAGTATCATGCATGCTATAATGAACAATCTATTTATATTTAAAAAGTAAGAGACAAATTTGTAATTATATACTCTCATATATTATTTAATATTGTTTTAAGTACCGGTATGCTGAAAGACGGAATGTATGTATAAAGTCAAAATTATAATTATTTGGATCAATACAGTAATCTTATATTATCTTATAGTTGTGTTTAGCTCATATAATTTGAGAAGAACAGACTAATTTGATTCAATCATATTTTATTATAATGTGTTACCCAGTGGTACATGATATCGATTTGATACATTTAATAATTATATATGGGAGAGGTGGGTAATTTGTACCTCTTAAGGGAAAAATTAACAATAATAAAATTAACGGTACAAAAAGGTTTATGTTTACGTTAAAAAAATATTGGTGATAAAATAATGAAAATACATAATCTGAACGTTTTATTATAAAAACAAAGAGAAAAATTAATAAAATAAAAAAAAGACAAGGTGGTACGTATTGCCCTCACCAGCATTTAATTCGTACCACAAGGGAGGGTAATAAGTACCAAAAGAAGTGAAGAAAAAAATATTGTTTGTAAGGTTGACATTTATAAGTTGAAGTCTCTCTATACATATCTCATTTGTATTTAATAATTAATTCACAAGTACAATTATTCAGTGACCCACTTTGGAAGGCTTATTCAGAGCATGCAGGATGTACCTATGCTCTACAGATTAAACTTTATATCATGTATTACTAGATGTTCTCACCGTACCAGTACTCGGTACTATTGCAAAACTTTATTTTTTTTTGGCCTCCAGACCTTTTGTCTTTTTTTCTGGTGCAGTTTCGTTACTTCTGCACTAATTGTAAGGTAAATAGTACCGGTACGTATTGCTTTCTAAAGCGAGGTACGATTTAGCCGACTTAGACTTAACAGTAATTATTGCTTCTGTGTGTTTATGGGCAATAGAAAACATACCTAAATGTATTTATTAATGAAGCAGACTGGATAGTCAGCATACTGAACAAATATAAATACGCTATGTTTAACCAGACCTACGTAGTATGACTAGAGGCACTGGTCAAAAATAACATCAAGTAGTGTAAAGAAATATGAAGTCAGCCCACCGTTTATTTTCTTGTCCATGTCCACCATTTTTCTATGGCAGTCTAAACTAAACAAGGTAAAACGACATAGGTACGTATTACCCAGCGGCACAAATTACCCACATTTCCCCTATTTTACAAAGTGTAACGATACATGTGTGCTAAAATCAATTTGAATACATAAATTGAATATTGAGTCTTTAACTTAAATTGAAAGATTGCAAGTTGTTACGAGTAGATTTATTTCCATATTATATTGGTTTTGTTTTATTAACTAAAGTTAAAATGAAATAATCTTAAACCCGAAATGTTTCCGTGTTAGGAATAAAACATGCATATGTCTAGACACTACGTCATAGCTAGAAAATACGTCATATGCACGAGGGTGGAATACCGTTTAGTTTAGTTCTAGTTTGGGCGCTAATGTGTGAGGACTGTTTTTGACCACTTTCTTAAAGATAGGATTACAGCTTAACTCATTATAGAAGAATCTCAACTGATTAAGTTTCATTATATAATACTGGTACATGTATTCTGTGGTATTGATATATTTTATCATCTCAACTTGTTGGAATAAAATTGTGTTCAATTTCAAACAGGATTGTGGATTTCCTATATATTAAGGTACAGTTTATCTAAATCACTTTATACACAAAAGATTCATATCGCGACGAGTCAAATAAACATCAAAACTAATTCAATAACATCAATATAAATTCTTATACAACCTTGTGAGATCCAAGATGGATATGAATCAAAATAATATATAATAATACATTACTAAAAATATCATCTAACGTCAGTAGCTGATTTCGCACGTGACAAAAGATTGGGGGCTCAAGTCCTGGATCTAAAGTTTGTATGTATAAGAAATTAAGAATATACAACTGTTTTAGTGAAAACGATTTACAACAAATATTTATTCAAATTCTGTCTACGTGGGAGGCACTGTCTGTGTTCGGACATACTGTTTTCAGCTTTGTACACAATCATCTTAAAATTTATCTTCTACAAATTAACAGTGGTGTAAAATATTTCAAAGGACTTTATGAAAGGTAAAGTTGAAATTTTTTATCTTCTATTTACGTCATTAAAATAAAACATGGCGGAAGCTAATCTTACGTTGGAGCAATTGAATATTTTTGCTATCACGTCAGAACAGTTAACTAGCATGTCACTAACCCAGTTAAAAGAGATGGCAAACTCTCTGGGAATAGACATTACTGAAGTTACACCAGTTAGGAGTAAATTGATTCAAGATATTAAGGACTGTTTGAAAAGACATGGTAGAATGCTTGAAGAAAATACTATGAATAATGAAGAATCAGTGGTTCTCAATGTATCAGAAACCCTGAAAACAGACATAAATAACCATGATATTAAAATGAATGTGAATGAACTAAGTGCGGACATGAAATTCCAGTTAGAAATGAAGAAGTTAGAAATTCAAGTACAATTAGAGGGTAAAAGAATAGAAGCAGAGAAAGAGAAGGAATTGGAAAAAGAAAGAATCGCTAGTAATGAAAGGATTGAATTGGCAAAGTCTCGTTCGTCAACTCATACGATTCAGGAAACAAATAATGTGGAACTATATAAGTTTAAAAAGCATGTCCCAAGCATGGAGAACATAGAGATTGATGAGTTCTTTATGGTCTTCGAAAGAAACTCGATCGATTATAAATTTCCTGAAGATAAGAAAGCAATACTTTTACGTTCAGCTCTAACAAAAGGCAAGGCTCTAGATGTTGTATTGAATTTGACTCCAGAGGAATGCAATGATTATGAACTAATAAAGAGCAGAGTACTATTGAGTTATGTTCTAACTCCAGAAAAGTATCGAAAGTTATATCGTGAGTACAAGAAGGAACCAGAAGTTTCACATGTTGACTTCCTGAGATTAGAGAAAAAGTATCTTGACCGATGGTTACGTTCTAAGAATGTGAATAAAGATTATGAAAAACTATATAATCTCATACTGATGGAGGATTTTACTGAGAAGATTGGCACTGATATAAAAGTTCATTTGGCTTATCGTGGTATTGAAATAGCAGAACAAGCAGCAGTTAAGGCCGATGAATACGTCATTATTCACCCGCATAGCCATTATGTTCAAAATGACAGAACAAGTTTGAGGACTCAAAACAGTAATACAGAGAGGAAGTTAAGATCGACAGAGGATAAAAGTAAACAAAAAGCCGATAAACAAGAGAATTCAAGTTTTGTACAAAAGAGAATTACCTGTACATTCTGTAAGAAAGATGGACATATAAAAGAGAATTGTTGGAGTCTACATAAAGAGAAAAGACCCATTAAAAACAAGAACAACGTGGTTTTATCACACATCGCCGTACAAACAGAAACTCACATAAATAAAACTGCCCACAAAAGAATTAAAGCTGAAAGAAAGACATCTGATGTTAGTCATGAGGAGATGGCGAAACACGCATGTCCAAGTTGCTCAAAGTCGGAAAAAGTCTTTGAAATGAAGACCGAGGCTATTGAACATTCTAGTTTCAACTCCAAAGGGAGTGTGACAGATGAACAATCAGTAGATAAAACGTTTACTTATGGAGGCAGTAGTGTAGCAAGAAACTCAGTAGGCAGAGAACTACCCGAGTGCATGCTATCGGATGTTAGCGAGGGCTATGTGTCACCTATAGATAATCAAGCTAGAGAACGGAAGATTAAAATTCTACGTGACTCCGGTGCTGATATATCTCTACTGTTGAAGAATACTGTACCAACGTCGAAATTGACTCATACAGGCCAGTATGCCTTAATCAGTACTATGGCTGGAACACTCACGGCACCGTTACATCGTATACAGTTGAAGAGTAATTACTTCACTGGATCTGTTATTGTTGGGATAGTGAAGAAATTTCCCTACAGAGGCATTTCATTACTTTTAGGAAGTGACATTGCCAAGAATCAGGTACATCCTGTACTTAAAGAAACCAAAGACTCTGTTCAGTGTAAGAATACTGGAAATTCAGTATGTGTTATCACCAGAGCTATGGAGAAACAACAGATGACTGATGAATCGACAAAGAAACCAGAACCAACACCTGAGATTGACTTGCAAGCAACCTTCATGGCGGATGTTCTAGGTGGTCACTCAAGTCATACTGATCAAAATAATTTGTCGCCTAGACAACTACTCATTCTTGCTCAAAGCAAAGATCCAGAGATCGGGAAACTAAAAGAAGAAGCAAAGAATGAAGGAGAATTAGAAACAATGGCCGCAGGTTATTACCTGAGGGATGAGTTGTTGATGAGGAAATGGAGAGGGAAAGAAAACGACGATGAAACATGCAGCGAAGTACATCAAATCGTGGTACCCAATGTATACCGCAAGGACATACTACATATGGCCCATGATTCACCGTATGCTGGTCACCTAGGGATACAGAAAACCTTCGACAGGATTCTTCCATATTTCTTCTGGCCTGGCCTACGTCGTGACGTCACATCGTTTTGCAGATCATGTCATGTCTGCCAGATGGTCGGCAAACCGAATCAGACCATTCCGGTAGCTCCTCTACGACCCATACCAGCATTCTCAGAACCCTTCAGTCACATCATTATAGACTGCGTCGGTCCGTTGCCTAAAACTAAGGCTGGCCACCAGTATCTGTTCACTATAATGTGTTCGGCAACGAGATTTCCAGAGGCTATTCCTCTACGTAGCATCAATGCCGACAAAATATCTGATGCACTTATCGGATTCTTCACCCGATATGGTCTTCCGAAAACCGTGCAGTCAGATCAAGGTTCAAATTTCACATCGAAGTTATTTCGCCAAGTCTTAGAACGGCTGGGTATTTGTCATGCAGTATCGAGTGCATATCATCCACAGAGTCAAGGCGCACTGGAACGATACCACCAAACATTGAAAAATATGCTCCGTACTTTCTGTTTCGAGCATAACGACGACTGGGATCGTGGTATTCCCTTCGCACTCTTCGCAACCAGAGAGGCTGTACAAGAATCTCTTGGTTTCAGTCCCTTTGAACTGGTATTCGGACACACAGTTCGTGGACCACTAAAGCTGTTACAAGAGACATGGTTGTCATCCACTGAAGACACTGGTCTACTGACATACGTGGAAAATTTTAAAAATAGACTGTATAATGCATTAAAAGTTGTCAGATCTAATCTTTTGCAGGCACAAGACAAGATGAAGGTCTATTATGACGTCAACGCAAGAACCCGTATCTTCCAACCTGGTGATAAAGTTCTCATGCTGACGCCACTGTCTGGTCAACCCCTGAGTGCCAAGTTTACAGGACCCTATGAGGTTATGGCTAAGCTTAGTGAGGTTAACTATCTTGTAAAGACCCCTGATAGACGGAAATCGCAACGAGTGTGCCATATTAATATGTTGAAACCATACATTACCAGAGAAGAACAAAAAGTTGTTGCCTCGGTAAACACTGTTATTAAAGTCGGGAATAATTCACCCGAAATTGAGCGTGAAGTAGCAGAAAGCAAACTGCAAAATACAAAGGCTCTGAAAAACCTAAATGAAAAATTGGCACATTTACCTGATTGCGAACAATCCGCTATCAAAGGTCTAATTAATGAAAATATCCATTTATTTGGAGATGTACCTAGTAGAACTAGTGTAGTAAAGCATGATGTAATTCTAAATGAAAATACTAAAGCTATTAAACAACATCCATACAGGTTAAATCCTATCCAGTTAGAATGCATCCGTAAAGAGGTTCGCTACATGCTTGACAATGACATTATTACACCTAGTAGTAGTGACTGGTCTTCCCCTTGCGTATTGGTACCTAAGGCCGATGGATCCATGAGGTTTTGTGTGGACTACCGTAAGGTAAACAAAGTGACAAAAACTGATTCCTATCCAATACCAAGAATCGACGATCTAATAGATCAAGTGAGTAATGCTAAGTTTGTGACGAAAATTGACCTATTGACGGCGTATTTTCAGATTCCACTGACTGAGAGGGCTCAGGAGATATCATCGTTTGTAACCCCTGACGGACTGTACAAATTTAAGGTCATGCCCTTTGGTATGGTTAATGCACCCTCTACTTTTCAACGGTTAATAAATACCATTACTCAGGACATTCCTAAATGTCACGCATACCTCGATGATATTGTTGTTTTTAGTGACGATTTTAAATCTCATTTGGATCAACTACATTTGTTATTTACGAAATTGACTCATGCTAATCTCACCATAAACTTGACTAAGAGTCAGTTCTGCCATGCAACCATCGAGTATCTAGGTCACATAGTGGGAAATGGTTTGGTAAAACCATTAAATGCAAAGGTTAAGGCTATTCGTGAGTTCCCTGTTCCTGAAACCTGTAAACAACTCCGTAGTTTTCTCGGGATGGCGGGGTACTACCGTCGGTTCTGTCAAAATTTCTCAACCATTGCATGTCCATTAACAAATCTATTAAAGAAGAATTGCACTTTCAAATGGTCTAATGAATGCCACCAGGCCTTTGATAAATTAAAAGATGTTCTTTCTGAGGCACCTGTATTAGTAACACCCAATTACAGTAAACCCTTTAAAATTACCGTTGACGCGTGTGATACAGGGATGGGAGCGGTCATTTCCCAAAAGGGTGATGATTCACTGGAACACCCGATTAGTTTTTACTCTCAAAAATTTGATAAGCATCAAAGAAACTATAGTGTGATAGAAAAGGAACTTTTAGGATTAATCCTGGCATTGAAACATTTTGATTTTTATATCAATGGTTCTCCATATCCAATTGATATTTTAACTGATCATAACCCTTTAGTTTTCCTTTCCAGGGTTAAACAGAACCAAAGAATTATTCGCTGGAGCTTATTCCTCCAAGCATATAATTTAAATGTGGTATATTTACCAGGTAAACAAAATGTGGTTGCTGACACGTTGTCGCGCATGTAACTGGTAAACCAGAAGATGAAAGTCAGTTTCTCATTAATTGTTTTCTTTTATGTCATTCATTGTATTGATTAGCATTTATATTATTGTAAATATGACAATAAATAAACTATGTTTTGAAATATTGCAATATGAAACATTACAGAAAAAAACTTCAAATTCTACTAGAAACAATCATACGTTGTAAGGTAAAAGGTAACTATTGCATACAGCAATTGCACACACACCGGTATTTAACTTGAATACATCCACACTTGTGTTTGTTCAATTGATTATTGATGTGTTTTGAAAATTGTTTGTTTCTATGTCGTCATGTTATAATTTGGATGTCTTATTTTATGCTATGTAAAAGCTAAATCAGCTGAGATTATAACATTTTTTTTAAATATTCTTGATGTCATAATTGAGACATCATAATAATCATATAATAACTGAAAATCATTAGTTAATGATACAGTGATCGGTTATAAATAAATTAAACTTTCTAAAGAATTATCTATCAATTATCAATCGGTTCCACTTATTTGGGTAATTCATATCAATTCTATGGGATTGGTTATTGGTGGTAATAGTTTTATGGTCAACGTTGTACACACAATAATCATAATTGTAAATATTAATTGATAAATAAATGTTTAATTAATAATCATTGTTAACATAATGTGATAAGGGATTCCATAATAGCGACTTTGTTATTAAGGGGATATGTAATATATGGTTCATTTTAATCTTTAAAAGATTGTCCAATAGTCAATTAAATCTTACGAAAAGTTTGGGAATTCGGTTCATTTTATGGGTACTCTACAAAGAATTCCATACTTAACGCTGTCTGTAATTCCTTTGTGTCTTAAGGGGGGGCGAGTGTTACGAGTAGATTTATTTCCATATTATATTGGTTTTGTTTTATTAACTAAAGTTAAAATGAAATAATCTTAAACCCGAAATGTTTCCGTGTTAGGAATAAAACATGCATATGTCTAGACACTACGTCATAGCTAGAAAATACGTCATATGCACGAGGGTGGAATACCGTTTAGTTTAGTTCTAGTTTGGGCGCTAATGTGTGAGGACTGTTTTTGACCACTTTCTTAAAGATAGGATTACAGCTTAACTCATTATAGAAGAATCTCAACTGATTAAGTTTCATTATATAATACTGGTACATGTATTCTGTGGTATTGATATATTTTATCATCTCAACTTGTTGGAATAAAATTGTGTTCAATTTCAAACAGGATTGTGGATTTCCTATATATTAAGGTACAGTTTATCTAAATCACTTTATACACAAAAGATTCATATCGCGACGAGTCAAATAAACATCAAAACTAATTCAATAACATCAATATAAATTCTTATACAACCTTGTGAGATCCAAGATGGATATGAATCAAAATAATATATAATAATACATTACTAAAAATATCATCTAACGTCAGTAGCTGATTTCGCACGTGACAAAGTGCATATATGAAATTTGTGTTTTTATTTTCAATATATAAATATAATATTCTCCATTTAACTAAATATTCATATCTGTTATATTTAATCCAACACACCACACGCCGGCCATGTTTTAGAAATGTAAATAGTGACTGTACTTATCAGCATGCAAAGAAAAATAAGTTTTTTTCTACAGCGTGCAGTCCATATTGCTCAGGAGATAGACATTGCAATATTAATGGAACATGCAATTCTGGTTGTACAGCAGGATATTTCGGGGAAGACTGCCTACAAAGTAAGCGAATATAATCGTATATATATAAATATATGTTGCGATTTACCGAGTATACTCATGTATAGGTCGCATTTCGTTAATACAAATTTTGATAAAAATACATACTCTCGACATACTTTAGAAACAGTTCTAAGAACATGACTAATCTGTCCTTAAATTGAGACAAATACCCAGTTGTTATGGTGTAGAACTAATAGGATGTTAATTAGGCCTAGGCCTACATTTAACGATAAGAACAATGTCGTATATGTAGGCCTCAATCAGTAGCATAAGTCAATTTTGACGCTATGATGGGGGGGGATGCGAACCTTTAAGAAATATAACTCCCTTTTAGAATTTTTCATAAATAGAAGAATTGAGATTGTGTACGTACATTGTATTACAATAATTACCCAAACCTCAGTCAAATGTTAAGGCTAAAAGTTTAATTAGTATTTTACTATCCAAGACTTTTTGCTAAGCAACTAATAGTGCTGGTAAACTCTGCAATACGGATTGCTTCTATTGCTGATTTCCAGAATCTACTATCGCACAGTAAGTATAGAATCAACGCACAGCCTTATATAGGGGTGAGTTCTCGACCACCTAAAGCGCATTGTAAGACACTTATCTCGATAAACATCGTACTTTGTTTTGCCAATCCTGGCATCCATTTCAAGGTCCAAGTTTCTACTAGACCAGCGATCGAGTTTATCGTGTCGCACATGCGCTTCAAGCACTAGCCTCTACTGTAAAACACTGCCAGGCCTACTGGCTCGCTGGTAGCTGAAGGAAAAGCACGACGACCCGTAAACTCAAACCAAAGACGATCGTTGATCGAATTCTTCACAATGGAACTGCCGTGAAGTCAACGTCCATGCCTCTGAAAGCCTCGCCGCTCCATAAAGGCTATCCCTGTCACTCCTCGAGGCCGTATGCCAGGCAACCGTACTGCCACAGTAAAACGAAACGTGGGTTGCAAGTCTCTTTTATTTTCATACAGCTTTATATAGTACTCTTCTATGCAATACATTTTTATTCCATGCAACCTCTCTCCCTGTAGAGTAAACCAGCCAAGATATATCAATTTTACTATCATTTTGTTAAACACCCAATCACACTAAATTGGGAAAGCTTGATCAGATGTCACAGGTGTAATACAAAACCAATATGAATCATTTTCTTATAACATAGTAGTGACAATGACTGCATGAAGTCCTTATATCACTGTGCCATTAAAGGTTAGGCTTTTGACAGATTCAAATTTTCTGTAGAAGCAGGCTTCACTTTATGAACAGTCCCAGAAGAAGACAAGCATATTTGTTAAACTCTTAGGTTTATTAAGCGATTTTTGTAATATTTTGCATTTTTGATAACAAGATTGACAACTTTTTTTTTCTTCTTTTCGTCCCATCAAGACGGATGGGATCGTTTCTAATGTATCTTTCCTTTTGCTCTTTTTTACTATGTTTACACGTTTTTATGTAGCTTTTCTTCCCTCCCAGATCCATAAAGTGCTTTTTCTATGACAATCTACCGTGATCAGGTCAGTCAAGATATTCAATTCTAGGCCAGCAGAACATCTGCCCACGTGCCATGTCATCTTAACATTACTCAATTCATGTCCATTCTACGACACCTGCTTTTTTCAGGCAATTAAAACGTTGTATGATTTTTTGTTGGCTTATGTAGCCGTTTGGTATAAAGACAGCATATTATTAAAATTATTATCTTGTAGACTTGGTGGTGCTCAGCTCCTTCCAACGTCGGCAAGGGCTATTTTTTCACCAGGGGTCGAAGAACCCAGGATGTCAAGCTTATGAGATTAGCTCACTATCGACTTTGCTTTCCAGACGCCTTTCAATATGTTCTTAGAAAATATCATACAAGAAACATTCAATGACTACCACACATTCATCTCAATTGGTTGGAAACCCCTATGCAATCTAATATTTGCTGGTGACACCAACTCGTTTTCCAGGGGCAACAAAGAACTACCAGAGCTCATAGACAAGCTTTCAGATAGAGCATGGGGCATACGGTATAAACATCAGCTTAGAAAAAAAAACGATGATCAACACCACATATGTCCGAAGTGCAAACATTATAATGAACCAACAACAACTAGAAGAAGTAAAGTAGACGGAATCTGTGAGAAAGAAATTCGAGCCAGAATAGGGCGTTTGCAATCCCGTGACAAAAAGCACGTGATTTGTGTTTACTTTGAGTAATGGTGTACAATTAAATATGGCCGCTGTATTAATAAAGTTTCATATAGGATCGAGCTTTTTTTAAATGATGTGTTGTGTTTTAAGTCTTATTAAGATTTAAGCTGTATTATGTATGTTAAATAAAATAGGCTATTTTATTATTATCATAGACATAGATCATAGACGATGTGAGCCTAATAGTTACTTGACTAGATAGCCTATTCACCAACAATATCGCTTGACATCGTAGCCTAGCCTACGAAACATTAAAAGTGTAGGCCTATAAAGTGAAATTGAAAGTGTAAATAGGTCTAGCCGGCCCTAGCCTAATCACATTAATCAATTAATCTACAGTACTACTATTTACCTCCTTATTTTTGAGTAGGATAGCCAATATTCAGATGTGAATTTTGCATGATAAAGAAGTACTTCACTTTCACCACGTTAGGTTTGTACCTCAAGTGGGTTCTATATTTACACAAATACGTCACTAAATTTACACAAAAAAACTTAAGCTCTGCCTACTGGGAACGCTCTATTGGGTCAGCAATAGCGGCAATGGAGAGACTAAACAGAATCCGGTCCAGCAAAAACATTAGTTTTAAATAAGTTCATGCCTTAGAGAGCCCTTATGAAATTTTTTTTCTCTGTACCGATGTGAAACATGGACAATCCTAGCAGCCACTAGAAACAATTCAAAGACATTCGAAAAAAAATGAATAAGAACAATCATTTTAATTTTCTACCTAGAAAACTTAATTAATAAGTCTGACTGGGAAAGATTATCATCTTCTGTGATCCTTAAGTAATCATATGACCGTAATGAAGCAGCTCAAGCTGACATGGTTTGGTCATGTGTTATAGCATAACAAATTGCCACAAACCATTCCCCAAGGCAATGTAAAAGGTGGACGTCGGAGAGGCCGTCAACAGAAATGGTGTTTGGACAATATAAAAGACTGGACAAATCTTCAGAAAACTATTGACAGCCTTTCAAGATAGACTGATGATGATTTGTATTATCGTGATGTCATTCGTCTGTTTCGCGTACAAGCGCAATCGTGATTATGTGTGTAGAGTCCAACAGATCTAGTCAACCAGTATATCGATGGGGTGTAGTTCTCACAATTATGTAGCCGAAGTGGCGTGATAGTAGAGGTCAGACTACCTCTAGATTAACCACAGGGAGAACATGGGAAACAGTGAGAGACAGGACATGTAAGCTAAAAAAAGAACTGGTGTAAATATATAATCTTTATTATACTGAATTTCAAATGAAAACATAATTTATTTTTTTTAGACCTTTACAACTTTTTGTATTAAACATTTGGGCCGATTTATTTTTGCCAAAGAGTAGCGTAAGGCCTAATTTTTCTTATTTACCTCAAATTACAATATTATAGAAATACTCGTATTGGTCTAAAAATCAATTAGACCTATTATATAGGCATACGATTGTAGACTAATAGCCTTATTTTAATTACGATGCGTTTTTATTAAATACCTATTGCCGACTAAGGCAGTGTTTAGCATTCCCAAAAAACCGCACCATTTCTTACAATGTTTTCGAAATTCCAAGCAGCCGATCAACACATTTTTGGACATTAATTTAACAAAAATATGCACTATATTACAGACCTCCTGTAGTATTAAATTTAAATTAAGTGGTCTCGTTAAAGAGGTTGTAATAAATAACAAACAATATTAATTATTTGTAGCTAACTTAATTAATAAAAATTAAAATAATTTATTTAATAACACAACACTTCAGACGATACCAATTTTAAAACAATTTATTTACTAAGTCAAATTAATATCAAAAGAAAAATAGAAAAGAAAAATCAACTCACGAATATCCTTACAACAGAATAAAACAACAATGTAATAATGCGTACAGGTACATAAAAGATACAATACAGCTCTGCCACTGATGCGCTTACAATATGCTTAAACCAAGACTCAAGAATACTACATCGATGTAAAAACTTTTTTTCTACCACGCGAATCTCCTATATTTATACTATACATGTTAGAGATTTCTGGAATAAAAGTAGGCTAAGAATAACTCACAAAAATTGTCAACATCTCTTTCTAACATGTTCCAGACGGTGAAAGAATGATCTAGGTACACTCTAGTAAACAACAATTCTTGACGCAACAGTAGCAGAGTTCAACTAGAGGTCAGGACTAAGGCCCTGGCAGTGGTGCAGTTTGTTACATAGGAGGGAAACAAAATATAATCTAAACACATAACAACTAAAACTTGTTTGTTTTTTTTTGCTTAAAATTTATTAGAAATAATGCCCGAAAGGTCAATAGTGTTTTTCATTTTTCTTTAGTTGTATAAAAAGTTTTTAAAATAAATTGTTTGCAGGTCGCGAAGGGGACGAGATAAAAAGCCGACAGTCATTGCTTATAAATTGTGTGTGCACAATTGCGTTTGAATCCATTACAAACCACTAGGGACTTACTATGCTTAACTATGCTACTTGGGAGCTAAGAAACCAGTCCTACATATTTTTTAATCGCTAAACAATAACTATATATTTAAATGGCATGAATTTGTTTAAAATACTACTGTTTTATCTCTAAACAGCAAAGGGTGAACTTTTAGCTTTGCATCAACATGATACCTCATGCATAAGTAAATGAATGATTATAAATGTCATTTGAATAGCGTGAGTAACATCGCTATCACATCCAGCATTCTCAGTGCGTTATTTTGATCTCTTGATATATGTACATTTTTTTTTATCGGTAAGGGCCTTTACAATAATTGTGTTATTAGTTTCATTAATTTGTATTGTATTTATTTAGGCTGCAGTCCCTTCTGTTCAAAAGACGGCAGCTGTGATGCCTCTGGACATTGTAAACATGGATGCAGACCAGGATATTATGACCATGAATGTTCTAAACGTATGCACATTTTTCTTGGATTTTAATACACACATTTTGCTACATAGCAACATGAATTCTAAAAAACAAAAAATAATGAAAAATAATGAAAAATAACAACTAGAAGCAAAGAAAATAATATAATTAAAATGCATTCAGGCAGAGAAGTAAACTTTATTTAGGTAACAAGGTGTACGTTTTTTAACGTGCCCATACATATTAAGTAGGTGAAATGGGACATTAGTAAAGATAAAAATTCAAGAACGAGTTTTGTATACATGATAATATTGTCTTATTTAATAATACACAAATTGTATTGATAAAGATAATAGCCCCCTCTCTATCATAATAATCCATTGAATTCAAATAAACATCAAATAAAAACAAAAAAAACAAAGATAGTATCTACAGGTAACAATAATTCAACAGCTTCAAATAAAATATTTTCTCTTCTACAAGCTATCCGGTGACCTTTCTTCTATTCTTCTCGATATCAATCTCTCTACTCTAGTTAATCTAAAGGCTAAACCACACTATACTCTAGAATAACGTTTGGACTGTAACCATGATTCAGCGAAAAACTAGAATCTTGTTTCAGAGCGAATCAGAAATACACTGTTTCACAATAAGAAAAACACTGTTTCACAATAAGAAAAACACTGTTTCACAATCAGAAATACACTGTTTCACAATCAGAAATACACTGTTTCACAATCAGAAATACACTGTTTCACAATCAGAAATACACTGTTTCACAATCAGAAATACACTGTTTCACAATCAGAAATACACTGTTTCACAATCAGAAATACACTGTTTCACAATCAGAAATACACTTTCACAATCAGAAATACACTGTTTCACAATCAGAAATACACTGTTTCACAATCAGAAATACACTGTTTCACAATCAGAAATATACTGTTTCACAATCAGAAATACACTGTTTCACAATCAGAAATACACTGTTTCACAATCAGAAATACACTGTTTCACAATCAGAAATACACTGTTTTACAATCAGAAATACACTGTTTCACAATATGAAATACACTGTTTCACAATCAGAAATACACTGTTTCACAATCAGAAAAACACTGTTTCACAATCAGAAATACACTGTTTCACAATCAGAAATGCACTGTTTTACAATCAGAAATATACTGTTTCACAATCAGAAATACACTGTTTCACAATCAGAAATACACTGTTTCACAATCAGAAATACACTGTTTCACAATCAGGAATACACTGTTTCACAATCAGAAATACATTGTTTCACAATCAAAAATACACTGTTTCACAATCAGAAATACACTGTTTCACAATCAGCCAATCACAACGCGCAATTTTATTTTCGAGAATCATTACACACTGTCCGCGATCTCCTACCAAACTCTCCCCTTCACACGACCCGTGCCCGAACAAAAACAGTACACATAATCCACTTACCGGTCATGCCACCGTTAACAACACATCACTCATGCAATGGCCAGTCACGGTCTGTCTATCTACATTGTACTGCTGTTATAAGCGTATTTTTATATTATATGTTAATGCATTTTATAACGAAAACGATTCGATTTACATTAGAAACAAAGCTTTAGAGAATGTTGTAATTGGACTTTTATATTCATGTGATTTCATTAAAGTAACTTTTATTATAAAATGTTGTCCATTGTTATATTTATATTGGTTTAATACATTGTATACTTCTATATACTCTACACACATATGGGGCACGGTAGCCGAGCGGCAGCGCGTTCGACTGGCGATCCGAGGGTCCTGGGTTCAAATCCTGGTGAAGCCGGGATTTTTTCCCAGGACTTGAGGGTGTCCCTGAGTCTACCCAGCTCTGATGGGTACCTGACATTAGTTGGGGTAAAGTAAAGGCGGCTGGGCATTGTGCTGGCCCCACATCCCCTTGTATGCCGTGGCCACAGAAACTGGTGAATGCTGCTTCACCGGCCCTATGATCACTTTGGTCCGAAGGGTACTTTACTATATACTCTACACAATCTAATAATAAAAATTTGCGCGAATCAGTTTATTAATTAAAATACTTAGCTTGAATTCTTGCAAGTGCTTAGATTAGTTTTTATGTTCTTCTCCATTTTAACAACATTTCCCTATTATATTTTATCTAAACCACCATCCATGTTTTAGAAATGTACATATTTAAGCTGAACTTCCCTGCATGCAAATGAAAATTGCTTTTTTTTTAATGTGTTTTTGATCAGAACGAAAATTTAAAATCCAACTATTTTTTATGTTTATTTTGGATATATTTAGGTCAGCAAATTATGGATCCAATATAAATTCATGACAAACATAATATTTTATTTTAGGAAATATAGATTTTATTCCTTTTTTTATTATCATCAATGTAATAATCTAGTTGAATCGTGTAGTATAGTTATATCGATACATAATTGGTTACCTAGTCTCATTCATTCCTTTTTGTTAAACAGAATGCAGTCACGGCTGTGCAGAAGATGGCAGATGTGATATATTAGGAGAATGTTTACACGGCTGCAGGACTGGATATTATGGCACTTACTGTTCTAAACGTATGCATTGTTGTTGTTTTGTTGTGTAATCTCATTGCATTTATTGGGCTCAATTGAAACATAATTATATAAATGTAACACTAGCGATAGAACATTTAATTTTAGCATTTGATGACACAAGAAATATTTAAAAATATAAAGTACAATTACAGTTATGTAATGCAAGAAGAATGGACTACATTATGTATGAAGATCTTTATTACAAACCTTAATCGATTATCAAGTCAATTTTAGCGTCACAGAATTATATGGTATTCCTAAAATCACTTTAATTCCCCAGTTCTACTTGTTCCGTTTTAATTTTATAGTAATTGAAATAGGATCTATGCATTTATTTTGCATTAAGAGTCGTTTACCCCCAAAACAGTCTGTTTATACCCCTCCCCTTTTTTTCCCTGCGTTTTCCTAAATTAAAAACTGAATTGAAATCTTAGGCGGAATAAGAACGCCATTAACGAACAATTCACAACCAATAGACAATGAATGTTGTTTTGTGATTATAATATAAAATAAATACAAGTCAGTTCTATATGTCAAAATCTGAACTGTTTTGGCGTGTTCAGTTGTTTAAAGTTTAAAGTATATCATACATTTTGACTAGTTTGAATTAATGAATTAGACATTACCTCAGACCTAAAAATACTCACATGATATATTATAGGGCCTACTAGATTTCATAATGGCATGAACAATATCTAATGTTTTTTTTTTATATTATTAATCATATTACTTAAGACTTAAATAGGACTAAAAAAAACTACATTATGTTATTTAGAATAAAAATGATCCCTGATCAGCATGATTTTTACAAATACGCAAAACCTTAAAAATCGTAAAACAAGTTTTATTTATATCATCAATGAACTTTTAAATATAATTTTTGATTTCGTATTTTTTTAATAATAGTTAAAATTAAGAGCTTCGATATAGTATATTATAGACGATTCATTACTCACATTAAATAAAATATCAGTATGTGCTAGTACATCTATTAAGCTATGTTTCAAGTTTAATTATTTTAATCGTGTTAGGCTGTAAAAAATATGTAAAAAAATCACATAATTGAGAAGCAAAATTAAATGTTTTAGGTAAAATTGTCATTGTATTCTTAAAATATTTACAAGTATAAATGACTTTTAAAAACTTTTTCTATTACCAAATTCATTAATTTGACTAAGGGGCATAAGGATAAAAGTTATAAATTGATGTACATATTTTTATACTTCATTTAAAAGTAAGGCTTTACATATTTGTACACTTTATAAGACTATTTAGAATACTGGACTATTTGTTTTTATATTTCTCCATTTGTTTTTAAACAGTTTGTAGTAACTGCAATGGGAGTTGTGACATTCTAGGGAACTGTCTCAATGGCTGCAACGCAACAAATTTTGGAGCGAATTGTACAAACCGTACGTATTACATCATTTGAATTACACATTTAAACTACACAAAAATATATTTATTTTCTATAAATACATCATCGACATTATGCTTACATTTTAAACATTTTTTTTTACTAATTTGAGAAAGATTGATGAACAAAAATATATATTATTCAAAATTATGAAATAGTAACAATAATGATACAGTTAATAATCATAAATATAATAGTTTTTAACTTCAGCACAATGAAGAATAACGACTATTGTCATATATTGGTGGTTTCCACGTATTGGAACACACAATGCTGATTCCCCTCTCTTTTTTTCTTTCTACACAAGATTTTGTGGGCGGGGCTTATTTTTATATTTCTTTGCCTTTTAATACAAAGTCGAAAGATTCTTTGTAATTTTGGTATTCCATGTTGACCACAAATTCTCTGAGTGGCTAGGAATGGTTTATTATTTCTGCATGGGGGGGTTCCTATCATTTTTATTTTGCGTTTTGTAATGATACCATTATTTTCACCCCTCCTAGTAATAGGTCTGAAAGGCAGGGAGTTTTCGAGATAATTTCTTTTGAGGACGTTGGTGTTTGCACTATTTTATTCTAACTGTACATAATCTTCATATTGTATATATTGGAACATATCACCGGAATTAAATTATCAACAACATTTACACTGAAGCTTCCTCGTCAAGTTACTATTCTATTGTGTTGTTTACAATACTATAATATTTATATACTACTCGATCTAACGTCAAGGAAAGGAACTGTTAGAACGCAAATCCTGAGTTTGTGCACATGACCATAAGGAGAGTTCGTGTAATACTGAAACATAAATAATAATAACTAAAGTCTACCCTAGGACCAACGATAAATATCAACGATATCTACACGGCTCTGGCCACAAGGGGATTGTGGACGTAACACTAGAGATAAACTTTGTATTAATTTTACGAGTTGCATACAGCAGAACAAAAACATGATAAAAATTAAAAAATAAAAAAAAAATACATCTGTTTGTATAGCGCTGTCAACAAACATACTGCAAGCTCAGGGCGGATCAAACATTGAACAATTAAGGACACATATATAATATATAGTCTAAAAAGTGTAAAGCTAATAAATAATTTTAAAATATACAAACATAAGAGAAAAACAATAATTGTAGCCTTAACCTACTTAATATAAAAGTATAACAGTTTAGGTGTAAACAAATTTTTACGAATATAAATATTTAAAAAATGTGTTTTCTAGGTGTTTTTAAAAAAAAGTGACGATAAGACTTCTTAGTTTGAGTTGGATGGGATAAAGATTCCATACTTTGAGACCAGATATTGAGGAGGCTTTCAGGTCAACGGTCGTTAGAAAGAAAAGGGAACCGCCAAAAGCGAGGAATAAGCAGAACGAAATTTTCTTTGCGGAATATAGGGTTGATTAATTCTTATAAAGGCAATGATGGGAAAATTTCAACCTATTTGTATTCAATTCACGTTCATTGGGCAAAATGTAAAGACATTTTTTATTATGTCCGGAATTGTGTGTTTTTACATGTAAGCTCTAATAGTTTTTGGTTCCCCCCAAATCCAGACGAAGCTGAAGGACACCACAATCAGCAAAACGTCCAACCCGAACTTTCTTTAAAAAGTAACCATGAACACGATAAACGCTCTACTGCCCGGGGAAGTCCATGTCTTCACCGACGTGTCGGCAAAGGTAGACACCGTATCACCGTATCTAATGTCGACATCGAATAACCCGGTAACCCGAATAGAAATGAAATATTGGGGCCTTGCGACTACATTGCATAGATCGAAGCTATCAGTCAGGTTCTGGAAGAGTTCCGCCTTGGCCAGTTCGAAGGCGCCCTCGGATAAATGACAGTAATAATCCTGGCAGATGCAATGTCGGTGCTCCAGATTACTTAGAACCTGAGCAAATGACCCCCCTCCCAAATCAAGAGTCTGTTACTAGCTTCAGAAGACCTTAGCCAGCGCTTTTAGACCGCGTGCTTTTGCAGTGTGTACCAGGGTATACAGGCCGACCTCTAAACGTAAGAGCAAATCACCTTGCGAGAAAAGGTGGGAAAAATTAATCATATCACAATTCTGCACTGGCGACAGCTCCCGTTGGGATATATTTTGCCACATTCTGACCAAACTTTGACTCGTGGTGTCGCCACTGTGTGAGGGGGAAAGCAGGAGTGGAGCATATTCTGCGGGTGTGCCCTTGTCTTAACGGTGATCGAAAAGATTGGACGGGTAGCCCACCTTACACTGTTCTCTAAGGAGATTTAAACGTGCTAAGATGCACGGGAGAGTTATATCCTGGGCAATATGAAATGTCTCCTCCCAGCTCTCAGACGGAGTTCAAGTGCAATTAGCGGTGGCACGAAGAAGACCTCCAAAAGAATTCAAGTTATTTTTAAAATAAATTTAATGCCAGAGCAGGTTGACTTCTAGATCATTGGCACGCTGTATGAATTATAAAGCCATTTTCGGCAGACTATTATCAAAAAGTTACTGACCTCTGCTTTAAATCATATATAAATTGGCGCCAAGATTATTTGTAAACACTGCTTGAAAAGACTGTAATTTTGTTTAGTTGCGTAATGCTATTTACAGATTGCAGTCCTTATTGTGACGATGATGGGAGCTGTGATGACGACGGAATTTGTACTTATGGTTGTAAACAAGGATACTTTGGACCCAAATGTTTTTACTGTAAGTATAATAAAGGATATACATTACTACAAAACAATAGTTTTCTGGTAGACCAATACTCTTATCCCAACGAGGTAAAATACATTTGTTTAAAATTTGTTATTTTAAGCATTAGTTAATTGTGTGAATTATTATACAAGCATTAATTATTGTTATAGAAGCGGATACTTTTTGTTGCATTCTTTCAAGATCGACTTTAATTGTACAAAGAATTACCATGTATACTCACGTATAGGTCGGACTTTCATTTAATTAACTATTGGTGTTACTCTTGTCAATTGTAAATATTCACTAATGTTAAACCTTGCAGCTTTTTTCTGAATTGTCTAAATTTTTTTTCAAGTTATATTTTTGATGGTTCCCATACTGAAGTTGATTATTTGAGTAAATGTTAAGCTAATGTGAGCTATAATTCTACATTTATGAAAGTTCATTTTTTTACGAAGCATAGTCTAACGATTTGTTACATTTCAAACATTTAATTCATTTATTATTATTACTCCTATATACTTTGCATTTTTAGTTTGGGTTTTACATGACTGGAGTTGTTTGTAATTATCTATTTCTTTTTATTTGGTAATTCATTAGGCCATTTTAATAGGTAAAAAAAATATTACTTTAGATTCCCATTATTCTAATTGATCTACATTTTTATTTCTGTAAAATGTCAGTATAACATTCTTTACATATTCATGTTTGGGATTTCTTCTTTCTGAACTCAATGTTTACTAATTATGTTTTATGATGCTATTCAAATCAGTGGGTCTATCGAGCAATGACAGTGATGGCGAAACATGGACATGTCATTGTTACGGAGGAAAATGTACAGACCGATTAGACATGTGTTCTGAATTGGATGAATGCATCCCTGGGTGGTTTGGATTTTATTGTGATTTTCGTAAGTGCATACTTTAAAGCTCTTTTAATAAGAGTAACACAGTTATTTGTATTGTAAAAACAAATATAAATAGATAACTAGATAACTAACATACTTGTTTGTAATAATAATAACACTGATTTAACAATAAACCTACTGTAATGCATGCTTTTCTCTTAACAAAACATTACTACTCATTAAGACCATTTGTAAATATTGTTAACATTGTTATATTTACTTAGTCCTGAAAAATAAACACATAATAATGTTAAATGCATGTTATAATTAAACAGGAAAAAATGTGTAAGTCACGTGCATTAATTTATTAAAGCTCTTGAATTGTGTTTTAAAAAAAAACTAATGTTTAAAAACCTTTTTTAAGTAAATTATACATTTTAAATCTGGACATTGCACATTTGGAACATTAAGCAACATTTAGTTCAAATTACCTTCCTTATGCATTAACTAAAACGACATAGTTTGTATTAGAATCTGTATGCTTGTATTAGTATTAAAAATTTATAAATTACTCTTCTTATGATAACTTGTTCGTTATTATATAAACAGTCTTACAGTCACATCATTTTTATTTGTAACTTTTTTTTACAGTAGACCTTGGTGCGGATGCCACAATGAGTCATGGGTATTTAAATGATAATGACAATGAGACTTGCTACGATCCTCCGAAAAATACAGTCTTTGCTGAGTGGGAAATTCCTATGTGGTTATCTTGGATCTGGTTGACATTTCGTGATGCCTGTGAGCAATATATCTAACAAAAAAAAAGTATTCGCTTTTTTATTTTAGCCTTTTCTTTTGGCTTTTTATATTAGTTTTTATTTTTTTATCTTCTTTGTTTTAGGCCTACATTGTCGTTATGTGACTAAAAACATTTGAAAAGGCATGAACATAAAGTAACTGTAAACTAAATGTATGGCGATGATATTCGTCTTCTATTAGCAAGTCTGCAGAGCTGTTTGCTCTCTTGCAGTCAATGCCAGACAAACATATTTAAATATATTTTTCAGCTATTCAATACTGCTATATAATGTGTTGGTAAAGGAAGGTTGAAGGGGTGGAGCAGAGTTTATCTGAGGTAGGTTAGCTCACGTCATTTAAGCAGGAAGTGGTCCACATTTTCTTGTGGGCAGGGGCACAGTCTGCAGTTAGGTGGGTAAAATGGGTTTATTATTTTTATTAGTTGAGTGCTATACATCATGTTCTCAACTAGAATATAGTGCATTGTTCTTTGTGGGGGATGAACTTTATGTTTTTCTTGTTTGTTGGACTGATTCAATTCGTTGTACCTTTTTCTTCCAGTTGTTCCCTGAGCTCATTGATTTAGCCATTCCTCCTTAAAGTTGTTTTTTAGTATGTTGCACACTGTATTGTAGCTGACAGGTCTTTCGTATTGGTCCATGCTAGCTCCCTTTCTAGCCAGTCTGTCAGCTTTTTCGTTGCCTGGTATGCCAATATGTCCGGGGATCCATTGTAGAATTATGTTGATGTTGTATGTGATTATTAGGTAGCCCAAAGTTTGTTCTAATATGGGATTTCTTTCAAGCTTGGTGATGTTTCGCTTGTTACTGTTTAAAGTGCTGATTGAGAGCCGGTGAAGATGACTATATCTGATGGGGCAAGATGTTTGTTGTTAAATTTATGTTCTACTGTCTCAAGGGCAATAATCATCTCATCTACTTCTGCTTGAAAGTTTTGTGCAATAGTTCCCATATGGTGCACTTATCTCAAGGCATTTTTTTATCAAGGAAGATCAGGTAAGCGCCTAGTCCAGATTTATTTTGGCGTTAAATGCTGAGCCATCTGTATAGATATGGATGGCTGTATCTGTATATCTTTCAATGTTATCTAGTGCTCCTACTTTAAGTTCTAGCGGATTAGTTTTGGTTAGGCTATTGCTGTTCAAAGAGGCTTTGATTCTTGTTTGCCTTTGTCTTCCTCTGGGGGTTAAATGCGAATGATATGACATTGATAAAAATAGTTTAAATTATTTGAATGATTAGCATATTTGGAGTACCCGTCGGACCGAATTGATCCATAGGTCCGATGAAGCAGCGTTTACCAGTTTATGTGGCCACGGCATACTAGACGATTGTGTGGCCAGCACTATGCACAGTGCCATTACGTAACCCCAACTAATGTCACGTACCCATTAAAGCTGGGTAAACTCAGGGACACCCTCCAGACCCGGGGAAAAATCCTAGCCTGCACCAGGATTCGAACCCAGGACCTTCGGCTCGCCAGCCGAACGCGCTGTCGCTCGGCTACCTTGGCCTATTTAAAACGCTTGATTTAGTCATTACCGCACCACCTTTCACGTGAAGACGCTTGTCCGGTTTTTTAAAAACATTTAAAGATTTTAACATTCGTAATATAACATTGAGTGAGCTACAGCAAAATAAAAATAACACTTCTAGTTGCTTTATTTTTAAGGTACGTGACGTGCATTTTTGAGGTGCTTTTTTGGCACCAATGTTTCGGTGCAGGAAGTTATGGCGCCCTTTATTTTTTCTGTATAGTTCTGTATAGTTAAAACGGTTTCTATATTTAAAAACGTTTTTTAAAGTGTTGGATTGCTTAAAGGCAATGTCACATGTGACAAGAATAAGCTTAAACTTTAAAAGAGTGAAAAAAAAGATTTTTAATACTAGACTTCCTTTTTTATAAAATTTCAAAATACTTAAGCGAAGTATTAACATAAGTCTTAAAAAGTATTTGGTATATTTTTAATGTCCTTAGGATAAAAAAATTGAGTATATACCATTTTTAAAAACTTTGGAAGAACGTGCATAGTCCAGACTAGGTATTGTTCCGAAATTGCCTTTAACAAGTTTAAATAGTGCATACAAATCATTGTTTTGCAGTTATCTTATTCACAAATGTTTGGCCTTTTATTAAATTTAAAAACGACCTTAATATTCTAATATGTACTTTTTTGGTAAATCTTCCAATTTTTACATTTGATATTATTTTTTAAGTAAAAATATTTGAAATGGAGTCTTCATACTTTAATACTATTTTATAAATAATGCATCCACAGCAAATATAAGCGAATTATCTTTGGTTGTGGAAAATGATAAAGGCACACATTATCTGCAAAATAATACGTTTAGAGTACTAAAGATTACAGAAAACATTTTGGAGATACTATATTTGGGTGTAATCAGACTTTCAACTTTAGTTATATACTGGACTGGACAAGGCTCTTTATGTTCCATCTCTGTAAATGGAGGTTTGATCATATTTTTATTTTCACTTTTCGATTCCTTACTGTCTACACAAAATTATATTCAACATATAGAAACTGGAGTGTTTTAAATATAAACATACATAGGATAATCAGCTATAGTTTATTACTTTACATTTATTTGGTTTTCCTGTGCATTAAGCATCTTGGAAGTTGTTCTCAAACCTTATGTATAAATAATTTAATGTTAAATCCTAGCTCGCAATGATAATATTTGAATCAAGTTATGTTTTTTTCACGAAAAATATATCAACTCTTTTTACAAAGTAATGCTTCATGCGTAAGCTAAATCGTCCTCATATTATAATTAATCATTTAGGATTTTTTTAAAGAACTAATTTGGTTTGAGATGTTGTGTCAAATAAAGTAGAAACTAATTTTAAACTGTCTGCTCTTTTACAGTGGATACAAGGTTAGATATACGAATTAGACAAAAAAATGGATTAAATCATGTTTAATTAATTAAAATATGGTTAGGTTTATTTAACTAAGACAAGCCATGATTTAGACTTTAGACCAATTGGTCTCATAAAAGACACACATTCATACAACTTTTAACAAGATTACATACAATTTTACAAAATATATACAGCAACATATTCTATACATTGATTATGTAAAATATTTATATTTTTTTCACTTTTTAGATCATTACATTGCCTTTGGACGCAGGGGTGAACATCTCCCAATAAACCGACGCCTAAAACAGCTGAGTTTACCATTAACTGATGGAGACATCGGTGGAAACAACTGTGTTGACTTCAATAGCAGTTCATACAAAGATTTTGTATTCTTGTTTGATCCTGCTGTTTGGGTATCAAGGATAAACATATATCCAGGTATTGTAACAGGTTTAGTGAGAATTTATGGCGATAAATCTCAATATATTATTATAATTACATTTTACTTATTTAATATCGACATTTGTTTATTTATTTATTTTCAGTTTATTTTATCAAGAGTTTAAATTAAATGTAAAAATGTCTTAATCGTTAAATTTATGTGCACTGGCTAGAGGTATGCACTGTCTCCATGTGTGGCGAAAACAAGCTGATAATTTACTTTTCATAATTATAAGCTAAAAACTTTAGTGGTGAGTGTTATGGATGTTCATTTTTTCATTTACTGTATAAGCTATTGAGTTTTTCCTTAAAAAAAAAGAAAAGTCTGAAAGTATTGTCACTAAATTAGCTCGCTCTATATTAGCTTATCGCAATGCTCAGCATGCTACAAAAGCTGAATCACATCTTCATTATTGTGTGGCCAACAACTTCGTACCAAAACTTTATTAATTAAACCAAGTAACAATGACAGTGTTATTAAACATGAAGTTCAGTCTTTGACAATAAGTTATTGTCATGGACATGAACCAAACACATGGATTAGTGGAATACTAGTTGAGATAACTGGTACTCTCTCCTAAGTTATGAAAACACATCCAGGAATTACATGTTGTAGACATTGGGAAAAAATAGATATTCCTTAGCACCTATTCCTTCAGCTACTCTAAAAAAGTGTTACCTCCATGGCTTATTTTAAATGTTTCACCCTCAACAACCCTGGATAGTGCTATTGCCAGTGTGCTCACTTCCACACAATAATATCTTTGCACCAACACAATACAAAAGAACTAATCCTCAAAAGGTTTGAAAGGTCCAAAAGACAATCAAAATCTACTAAAAGACTAGTCACTGAACTATAATTGTTTTTTTAAAATTTCATTCAACACATTTTATGCTCACATAGTTTCAGATTTTAATATTTCCTTTTGAAATGTTTTCCTAAGTCTGTTGTTAACGAGGCATTTAATAACTTGATTTCTGCAAAAAAGTCGTGCTTCTAAAACAATCCTACCTTTAGAAAAGAATTTAAAAAAATACTCGTAGGAGCAGGTAAAATATTACCTTGCTCATTATTAATCAAACCAATAATAAGCCCACATACATGTAAATGTTGTTAATGTTTAAAATTAACTATGCTGTTTTTTTCTATGCGGAAAGAGATTTAACAATACATACTAAAGAAATAAGTAACATCGTTCACGCAAGTTATGAAAATTGCAGTTCAATAATGAACCAGTGTCGATCTTTTACAATACACCGATACACCATGATTGGTCATTATAACAAGTTAATATGTCTTAATAAACTGTACCATCTTATCTTTCATTTTATTCAATTAATAATGTTATGTAATTATTGAACTACTTCAAAAATCAAAATGCATTTTTATTTAGCCTTCCAAATATATCATATCCCCCATGGGCAACAAAGAATAATACAAATTAATGTAAGGATAATATGAAGTAACATAGTAAAGTAAGTAAAGTAAGTAAAGTAAGTAAAGTAAGTAAAGTAAGTAAAGTACGTAAAGTAAGTAAAGTAAAAAAAGTAAGTAAAGTAAGTAAAGTGAGTAAAGTGAGTAAAGTGAGTAAAGTGAGTAAAGTGAGTAAAGTGAGTAAAGTGAGTAAAGGGAGTAAAGGGAGTAAAGGGAGTAAAGGGAGTAAAGGGAGTAAAGTGAGAAAAGTGAGTAAAGTGAGTAAAGTGAGTAAAGTGAGTAAAGTGAGTAAAGTGAGTAAAGTGAGTAAAGGGAGTAAAGGGAGTAAAGGGAGTAAAGGGAGTAAAGTGAGAAAAGTGAGTAAAGTGAGTAAAGTGAGTAAAGTGAGTAAAGTGAGTAAAGTGAGTAAAGTGAGTAAAGTGAGTAAAGTGAGTAAAGTGAGTAAAGTGAGTAAAGTGAGTAAAGTGAGTAAAGTGAGTAAAGTGAGTAAAGTGAGTAAAGTGAGTAAAGTGAGTAAAGTGAGTAAAGTGAGTAAAGTAAGTAAAGTGAGTCAAGTGAGTCAAGTGAGTCAAGTGAGTCAAGTGAGTCAAGTGAGTCAAGTGAGTAAAGTGAGTAAAGTGAGTAAAGTGAGTAAAGTGAGTAAAGTGAGTAAAGTGAGTAAAGTGAGTAAAGTGAGTAAAGTGAGTAAAGTGAGTAAAGTGAGTAAAGTGAGTAAAGTGAGTAAAGTGAGTAAAGTGAGTAAAGTGAGTAAAGTGAGTAAAGTGAGTAAAGTGAGTAAAGTGAGTAAAGTGAGTAAAGTGAGTAAAGTGAGTAAAAAGAGTAAAGTGAGTAAAGTGAGTAAAGTGAGTAAAGAGAGTAAAGAGAGTAAAGAGAGTAAAGAGAGTAAAGTGAGTAAAGTGAGTAAAGTGAGTAAAGTGAGTAAAGTGAGTAAAGTGAGTAAAGTGAGTAAAGTGAGTAAAGTGAGTAAAGTGAGTAAAGTGAGTAAAGTGAGTAAAGTGAGTAAAGTGAGTAAAGTGAGTAAAGTGAGTAAAGTGAGTAAAGTGAGTAAAGTGAGTAAAGTGAGTAAAGTGAGTAAAGTGAGTAAAGTGAGTAAAGTGAGTAAAGTGAGTAAAGTGAGTAAAGTGAGTAAAGTGAGTAAAGTGAGTAAAGTGAGTAAAGTGAGTAAAGTGAGTAAAGTGAGTAAAGTGAGTAAAGTGAGTAAAGTGAGTAAAGTGAGTAAAGTGAGTAAAGTGAGTAAAGTGAGTAAAGTGAGTAAAGTGAGTAAAGTGAGTAAAGTGAGTAAAGTGAGTAAAGTAAGTAAAGTAAGTAAAGTAAGTAAAGTAAGTAAAGTAAGTAAAGTAAGTAAAGTAAGTAAAGTAAGTAAAGTAAGTAAAGTAAGTAAAGAAAGTAAAGAAAGTAAAGTAAGTAAAGTAAGTAAAGTAAGTAAAGTAAGTAAAGTAGGTAAAGTAAGTATCCGTTCGAACTTAATTGATCCGGTAAACTAGCCTTCACCATTTTCTGTGACCATGGCATACTAGGTGATTTTGAGGCCAGCACTATGCAAATCCGCCTTTACTTTACTCCAACAAAGATCAGGTACCCAATAGAGCGAAGTAGACTAAAGGATACATTCCAGACCCGGGAGAACAAACTACTACCATGCACCATGATTCAAACCCAGGGACTTTGGTACGGCAATCGACGCACTGACTACAGCATGGCAACTGTGCCCCCATGAAAAAACATAATTTCAAGTTAAAAGTTAACATGTCAATAAATAAAAAATAAAAAACATATTTTCTAACACGAGACGGACTGTTAAATTATTTATCACCACAACTGTGGTGTTTCTATTTAGTTAAGTTAAGCATCTTCTAATTGTGCCCTATACATACCTCAGTTTTAAACAGTTGTGAGTCCTTAAGAAATAATTCGTCAATATAATGTAAATGCTAGTAATAATGCATGTAAATTAAAATATAAAACGAAAAACTGTTTAAACTGACTCTTTTAGCTTATGTTGGCTGTGGCTGCTAAACATTTAACACTTATTGTACTACCCAGAGGTTATCTTCTCAATTTCTGATAGAAATGATGACAAAATTGGTTCAATAACTTTTTTAAATGTAGAGTGGATCGCAAATATTGCAGCCATCAAACCAGAAACAAATTGTGAAGTTCATAAAAATAGTAAAACAAATAAGCTCTATATAGTATAATATAATGTATGTATTTGAATAATGTACAACCATAATAAAGCATTAGTTCTTGCTGAAATATAATGATTTTTTTTAAATATAAATTTCAGACATCAGAAAAGAAGTTAACGGTACGCTGCAGATTGTATTCAAATCCAATACGACTTCTACTTCAAAGAAATTAAATGCTTCTGTTATTGGAAAGAAAGTATCAACTATTCCATTCTACTTGCCTGCACTAATAGAAAGCATTGGCATTAAAGTTGTCAACGGAGGTGTACATGTTTGTGAAGTAGAAATATTTGGAGGTATCTATATATATATCTATAATATATATACATACAAGCTAAATTACCCGGCATGTGTAAGCTACAGATAAACATTTCATAAACTAAAATGAACAGAATGATATGGCTCGGGGGCGAAATAGCGACTGTCAAACCAGCGACTTCAAAATAGCGACTGTCCAACCAGCGACTTCAAAATAGCGACTGTCCAACCAGCGACTTCAAAATAGCGACTGTCCAACCAGCGACTTCAAAATAGCGACTGTCCAACCAGCGACTTCAAAATAGCGACTGGGCAAAACAGCGACTGTCAAACCAGCGACTTCAAAATAGCGACTGGGCAAAATAGCGACTCTCATTTGAGCGACTACATAGGGGCGACGTAATCAGGTTGGCATTTCGACTTTTATGACCCTCTCCCCCCCCCCTTTTCGTACTGTTAACAAACCGAACTAGGAAATAATAATTGTATTAATTTTTTAATGGAATTAACGAAATACATTTTTGTGAGACCTTATATATCGCGACTATTTTCCAATTTTCCAGAAAATGCGCCATATATTCTGTCATATAATATAATACGGTTCTAGTTTAGGGTTGCCAGACGTTCAGAAAAAGGAGGACATGTCGTCCTTTTTAGCCCAGTATCGTCCATCCGGCAGGCAAAGCTAAAACATTTTAAAATATCCGGTTTTTGTACGCCAAAGGTTTTAATAATCCTTTTTTTTTAAAACATTTATGTTGTTTTTTTACTGTCAATAAGTAGATGGGACAAGTAAACAAAACACAGTAGTTTTTAGCAGTAAAAGGGTTATGAATTAGGTTGTGTTATCTAATGTGTTGTGAGATTAATTGTCCACCGATCTTCTCTTTCCCAACCTCACTTCCACTTGCAAACATACATTCATATGTACCTATGTAACATCTTTATTGTTACAAAATATAACAGGTGATATAATATACGTTAGTGACTCACAATGATAATAAGACAAAGGATGCACGATTTAGAGTGAAGGTAAATGTCTTATTTCAATAACTATTTAGCCATATTGGGAAACTTTTATCCTAGTTTACAAGTAAGATGGTTAAATTAATTAAGAAGGTGATAATAATTACGATTAGTATCACCAAACCTATTATATCAAGTATACACTGTGCATGCTTTGATACGGAACAATGTGCTTCCTTTTTGTTTTGCTTCCAAATAAGCATCACATCACATACTCTCGAATGTGGTTTGAAATCAAATCATTGAAATCTGAACTCGCTCCAAGAAGTTTACAGATCGACTATGAACTAGCTTCTAAAGCTGCACTCATTGAAGCATAACCTCAAACGCACATCTACGGCTGTTACTTTCACTTGGTACAATCGCTCTAAAGAAAGATTCAGGAAAACGGACTACAACGGTTATATGTACTAGAGGAAACTGTTCGAATGGCATTGAAAATGCTCCTTGCTCTTGCCTTTCTACCTTGGATGAATTTAGCGATGCCTTTGATGAACTGGTGGTAGACTACCCCCAGAAGTAATGACTCTTGTAAATTACTTCGAAGATAACTACGTCGGGCGGAGAAACAGACGTGGAGACAGAAGACGGCCATTATTTCCTGTAGATATGCGGAGTGTGAAAGCCCGACAAGATGCAGGACTGCCACGAACTAACAATCAGCCCGAAAATTGGCACAATGCTTTTCAGGGATTAGCTGAAACTCATCATCCTTCCATCTTCAGATTTATCGAAGCTCTAAGACGGGAGGAAGCCCTTCAATGGACAAATCGTACCCAGCTGCTACAAGGCAGAGACCTTACTCAGCGAATGAAAAAATACGTGAAAATGAACACAAGAATCACTGCTGTACAGCAACAAAGAGATCAGTATGATCTACTGCAATTCCTTCGAGCCCTTGCTCACAATTTAGAAATTAACGTGTCAGGATTTGACTAACCTTGGTAATTTTCTATTATGTTTTAAAATTTCCTTTATAATCATGTATTATGTTTTAAATCTTCTTTTTAAATCATGTATTATGTTTTAAATCTTCTTTTTAAATCATGTAGTCTTTTTTAAATCTTCTTTTTAAATCATGTATTCTGTTTTAAATCTTGTTTTTAAACCATTTAGTATGTTTTAAATCTTCTTTTTTAAATCATGTATGCATTATGTAGCTAAACCAAATTAAATTTGTTTTTTTTTAATTCATTTCTAACGTTGTTGTTGTGTTTTAAAACAATCGCTAATGTGTAAGTCGCTCAAATGACAGTCGCTGTTTTGACAGTCGCTATTTTGCCCGGATGCCGAATGATATAGATCTAGGCTAAATACTATTTATTATTTATGAAGACATTTTGGAAAGTAATTTAAAATAAATATTATAATCTGGTTAAAAAAGGGAAGTCTTTTTATTGAACCAAAAGCTAAACTTCCCAAAAAGCTATATCAAATTAATTTTTTTTTTTTATTAACTGAAAACATCTAAGAACGCAATTTAAAATAAATATTGTAATCGGGTTAAAAAAAAGCGTTTCTTTCTATGCAAAAAAAAAGTTCGGACTATCCCTGTAGATGATTATCAAACACCTGTTTCCCCGTGCCTCAACAATATAATTATTAGATTTTATTTAATGCAAAACATATTTTAGGAAAACTGTAAGTCCTTTTCGGGACTTACAATGCTTTAAAAAAATATAAATGTTAAAAGTTAAAGAAATAAATAAAGCTATAGTGGGGAATCGAACCCCGGTTGCCTGCATGAAAAATGAAATTACATTTAGCAAATGATCAAAAGGTCTTTAAAACGTAGTGCCAATAGTAATCCACCATTGCACAATTATTTTTAACAAAATAATATATTTTAAAATTATAACGGCTAAATACATAATGGCTAGGGCGTAAATTGATGAGTTTTTATAATAGTCAAATAATCTAAATGTAACTTATAAAATGTTTTAAGGACGAAATATACAATTAAATAGTAACTATTACTTTTATTTTTTAGAAAATCAATAATGTAGACTATCGATCGGTAATCTTTTTTATGCATGCATGCCAAAACATAGAACATCTCTGGCATCTAACCAAAATGTTTAGCAAAACTATTCTAAAATATCAAAAGATGAGGCAGGAATTTACTCAAGAAGTACAAGAAAAGAACAAAAAACCTTTAGTGTTTAAATGCATTGCAATAAAAAACAACGTTTTGGCAATTATATGTGTGTCTCATTATTTCTATTACAATAACGAATACAATATTATCCATCAGCGATAATTAAAATCCGTAGGTATTATGTGTACATGAAAATATTGTCTATTATAATATTCCAAATAAAAAAAAATACCTATTGTAAAAAAAGTATAAAGATAAACATTATTTATATCAAAGAGTAACGACATTAAAATTCGATAATGATTATTATTGACTTTTGTATTTTCCTGCATAAAATCTAAAATCTTTTATTACTTTCGTTTTAGCATGCGCTCCACCAAACTATGGGATTGGTTGTCGAGAAATTTGCTCTGTTACGTGCGCAGGAGAAATATGTGATTACCGAGGCCAGTGCATGAGTTGTATTTATGGAAGGACAGGGCCACATTGTATGGAATACAAAACAGAAATCAGTCAAAGTAAACTCGGTAATAATATAATCGTTACAGCCCATAGCACAAGTAACTCTAAATTCTGTTGTGGTGCAAAAAAATGGATTAAAATACTGTATTTGTTTCATCACATTTTTGTAATGTTAGTGGTGAATACATTTCAAAATTCAGCAATTAGAATTAGCTTCTAGTTAACTCAATAGAGAAGTAAAGGTTTCTTTAATGCAAAATATGTATAATAATTTTAAACTTGATACCAGAAAAAATAGCACGTAGGCTAAGATGTCTGTGCATAAATTAAATATGGTTAAATAACTGAATGCAACTAGTTAGCAGTAGTATAATAGGTCCGACAAAGTATTAAAAGTTTTGTTCCAGTTGCTAATAATCGTTGACCACTATCTAAGTAGTTTTATTTATACGAATGTAAAATTATCCTTTAGCTAAATATAAATAAATATGTCTCACCCAAGTGAAATTATATCAGAAGTGCATAATATATTATCTTTAAAGACAAAAAAAAATGCAATAGAACAATTTAAACCCCCAAAATGTTTTAAATTAGTTGGTTTAATATAAAAATGTATTTAATTTTTATTTGGCTATAATTTATTAGTTAAAAGTTTGTCAACTTTTTTTTTAATGTGCAAGTTTAAAAAAAGGTTACTATTGAATAAATATTGATTAAAAATCTTTAATAATATCCATATGTTCTAATGTTCCTTTTTTTTGGTTTCAAAATTTTTTTAAATGTTTTATGTCTTTTTTTTTACCGTAGTATTTTACTTATTGACCATCAGTCATGAAAATTGGCATTGCCATCTTTCTCTCTCAAGTTCGTTTGTTTGAGAAATCAGAAGACAATTCTGTCTATAAATATTTGCATCACTAGTAAAGCATTTTCTTTAATGATTTTTTTTAGAATATTATTATATTACATCCACAAAATAATAATAATAATGGTAATTTGTATAGCCCTTCTATCTATGCTTTTAAATATAGCATGCTCAGTGCGCTCTGTAGTGGTATTTGTGTAAGTATGTAAGGCACACAGCCTTATAGCAATGTCTTTTAAGCTCTTTTTAAAATACTCTTTGGTGTCAGATTCCCCAGTTCACATTAGTAAATATTCATAACTGACAAGAGTAACATCAATAGTTAAATCACTAAACTAGAAACACTATAGAAAATAATTCCAAGTAGTAGATATTTTAAATAGTAACATTGCACAAATCATTAAATTCTAACTTAGAAATACAGCACAATGGCACTCTATTACAATGTTCGGATAAAGATAGATACAAAAATGCATATCCGTAATATGTCTTCCCGATCGGCATTCGGGCCTGAAATGGGTTGCCTGAACAAACCAGGAAATCGGATGACTTAAGATAATTTAAAACATCAATCATAGATGGATCGTTTGTATCATGGTTTAAAAAAAAGACTCTAAGAATGATGATTCCATATGCAACCACCTTTGATTGTGAGACGGCTTTACTCCATGCTATTTGACATGAATACAAATTAAAGAAACATTGTAGACATTCTATGTTTCTGTTAATATCTTTTTACTTGTCTATTAAATATTATTTTAATTTTTAATTTTTTTTTTAAGCTTGACTTTATATTTGATAGCTCCATGTGGCTATAATTAGTATATATAACTTCTTCTGGTTGGCTCTTTATTTCTGTCTTAATTACACCGACAACAGTTTATATTTATGATATATTTGAAAACACTTCTTTGCAGCATATAGTACTTTAATCTATTTATATTAATCACATCAATAAACGAAAAGAACATAGTTCCAATAATAAATTCCATTCACAACTTCTAAGTCCACTTTCATTTTCACTATTATCATTCTCATATACGTCTTGTTTGCTCAAGATCTTGAAGTTAACTGGCAAATAATTATTCATTATCACGTGATCAATCTCTCTTTTCAAAAAGCGAGATTCTCGTGAAAATTTTGAATAAAATCTAACATCGCATTTTCTACAAAATTAATTACACAGTACAAAAAATGATTGATAGACAATCAGACAATTAAAGCTAAGATAACTCGTGCTTCTTAATATTTAATTTGATAGTATTGATCATTCCCCTTAGACCATATATTATTTGAAGATTTGACCTTATCAGTTTCGAAGGCTAGACATAGGAACCAGTGAAGATTGCCCAAGTGGGATGTCTCCTGAGAAAACAGATCTTGTGTTCCACGCCTGCACTCTTTATGAAACAGCTTGCAACAAGTTTTGCCCAGCGAAGATCTCCACGAACAAAACAAAAAACTGTGTGAAAAAAGTGACAGACTTGAAAACCATCGTGCCATTCACCATAGCGATAGGCCATGTTGTTTGAACCTCTCCATTGACAATATTGACAACTAAGAAGAAGAATACATTAGGTCATTTACTATTAACTCTGTTGTAAAGGGACCGCAAGCAATGAACATAATGTCTAATGGACCGCCAAGCAATAATTCATTTACATGTTTGAGAACCACTATTTTAAGACATCTGAAGTTGCAAGACAAACAATAATGTAATTTTCTTGTTAGTGTTTAAATAGGAGCGATCAAGTTTAACCTCATGATTTTTTTTTTGCAAATAGATACACTACATTTAAGCGTCAAGCGAGGCGTTGTGTTAATAATGTGAACGACAATACAGGCAATGGCCTGATCGCCTTGCAAAGCATTATGATGTAACATTAAGGTGAACGTGCTCTTCTGCTGGGTTAGGATGGTACATGTGTCCCTATATTGCCTAGGTTTGTGAGTGGGGGTGGAAATGGCGGTGGGGAGTGGGGGTTGGTCACGATATAATTATGCAATACGTAGCAGAGCTAACAATGCATTATTTTCACACGGCTCCTCCCTCCCTAATTGCAAATTAATCAAAAGTATGTGTCGTGTGTCTTGTGTGCGTCTTATTGTATATTTTAGTTTTATACCAACACACACACCGCGTCCTCCTTTACGAATCACCATACATCATATTATTGCATGTCGTCAATTCCTGTACAAAAATAAAATTTATACAGGGTGTCAGTAGCATGTTACGTCTAGTTCAAATATTAAGTTTATAGCATTTTAGGTCTTCTTCAAATATTGAGATAGTAGCAGTTTATGTCTTGTTCAAATATTGAGTTAATATTATTTTATGTCTTGTTCAAATATTGAGATAGTAGCAGTTTACGTCTTGTTTAAATATTGAGATAGTAGCAGTTTATGTCTTGTTTAAATCTGGAGACAGTAGCAGTTTACGTCTTGTTTAAATATTAAGATAGTAGCAGTTTATGTCTTGTTTAAATATATTGAGATAGTAGCAGTTTACGTCTTGTTTAAATATTAAGATAGTAGCAGTTTATGTCTTGTTTAAATATATTGAGATAGTAGCAGTTTATATATTGTTTAAATATTGAGATAGTAGAAGTTTACGTCTTGTTTAAATATTGAGATAGTAGCAGTTTATGTCTTGTTCAAATATTGAGATAGTAGCAGTTTATGACTTGTTCAAATATTGAGATAGTAGCAGTTTATGTCTTGTTCAAATATTGAGATAGTAGCAGTTTATGTCTTTTTTAATTATATTGAGATAGTAGCAGTTTATGTCTTGTTCAAATATTGAGATAGTAGCAGTTTATGTCTTGTTTAAATCTGGAGACAGTAGCAGTTTACGTCTTGTTTAAATATTGAGATAGTAGCAGTTTACGTCTTGTTTAAATATTGAGATAGTAGCAGTTTATGTCTTGTTTAAATATATTGAGATAGTAGCAGTTTATGTCTTTTTCAAATATTGAGATTGTAGTAGTTTATGTCTTGTTCAGATATAGAGATAGCAGCAGTTTATGTATTGTTCATATAATGATACAGTACCAGTTTAGGTATTGTTCAAATATTGAGCTAGCAACAGTCTACAATTAGTTTCAACTCTTTCTTCCTCTTAAAGTTAACGGCTTGACATAAGGTGAGTGCATATATTTAGATTAATATGAACAGACTAAAAGTCAAAGCCAAATATAGACGGACATATACATATATATATATATATACATATATATATATATATATATATATATATATATATATATATATATATATATATATATATGATAAACATCATCATCATCATTGGCTCCATAGTCTCAAAAGACAAATAGATTTGCGCTCCTGTGATTATGCCAGCCTTGCAAAATATGATAAACAAATATAATATATTAATATATTGTTTGGACCACTACCTTCTAGTGGTCCGAGTAGTGTCGATGACATTCTATATTCTCGTTCGTCCTAGGATTGAAGTATTTTTTTTTAAATTTATTTTATCTTCATCGATACACTCTCTCCTGTTTGGCCCTGGGTGCAAACTCAGAATTTGTAGTCGGACAGTTTATTCACTAAACCAGCATTGTTAGATATTGGACCGCTTGCTCTATTTTTAGAGCTTATATGTACTTGTTTTCCGTGCGCAACCAATAAGGCTGTCTTAAATTACTTCTACGCTCCTCCTTGTTTCCTAATTGTTTCCGCTGTACATATACAAGAAAAGAACTATTTGTATCAAAATCAAATTTTACTGATAAAAATAACTAGCATCCAACGCAAAATCATCATTTTAGAAATGTGTAAAATAGTGCGCGTGCAGTTTGTTTCTGGAGGAAGTTTCTATAGTTTTAGACCGACATTTGTTGTCTACGACAAGAAAACACTGATTTTAATAAAACTGATAATGGACATGCCTCTTATCTGTTTACCGACGTTCTTTTTAGTCCAGGATAGATGTTTACTTTTACATTTTTCTTTCTAATATGAAAAAGGTAAACATATAAAATAGTACAAAAAAAAATCAATATAATTATTTATTACACAGTTACAGTAAATAAAGTAATTGAGTAATCTAATACTAATACCCATTATCTTTACAATATCTTGGACTATCTTATATGCATTTGATATACTATTGCCCCTTACTCTTTAGAAATATTTTGGGCGTGACATGAAACGTATCTTTTGACATTCCTCTCGATACCTTAAGTTAATATCAAGAGAATAAAGCAACTTTGGGTTATCAGGACAGTTAGATATTAGATTGGAAATATAAATTAATAATAAAGTATATATTATATTGAAGACCCATTTTTTTCTCTTAAGTAACTATGCAACATGTAATTGTTGCTTTTCCTTTACAATTGGCCCTTTTTATTATGTCTCGTAGATAAACATGGATTTTACTTGAAATTTAGGAATTTTGTTTTTTGTAGCATATTCCGAGTCGATAATATGGTCATCCTAACTGTATATTTAATTACTGTTGTCTTTTGTAAATGAATATTTCACATCTATCATTAGTCTTTTAAAAATGAATATTTTGTCAATAGTATAAATCAAGATGATAGATTGCCATAAAAAAATTAAATAAAATATAAAAAAAGTACAACTTGGCAAATGGTTATATGTTGGCCAATAAAGCAATTTAAAGATGTTCTTATATTTACTCTAAAATGAAGAGATACCCGCCAAGGCACATGAGAAATATTAGCAGCAGACTAAACATCAATATTAAATGCTAAATCTACTCGAACACACATATTATACGTCAAGACAAAGACCAGTTTTTTTTAAAAGCCGCCAAAGAAACAAATAATAATAATAATAATATTAGAGCATGTATAGCACATATCCCGTTGATGACAGTTCTATGCGCTGACGACAGTTACCGAATACAGACAACGAACAACAGACGAAAATGTATATATGTACACGCAAATACTGCTACTGGAATAGGTGAGTCTTTAGCCTTCTCCTAAAGGTGTCGAAGCTAGGGCTCTGGCGAAACTGTAGTGGGAGGTGATTCCAGGCGGGCATGACACTAAGCACTATATATTAAAATACTAGAAGCTTCATCATTTTAGTGTTCCATAAGTTGTCATAGCCAAGGTGGGTGTCAGTTGCGGATAAGCTCCCACTGTCTATAAAAAGCTTCCATTAGGCATGCGTCTCAAAAAGCCTCCGGCAACCAAGAGCGGCTTAGTCACTAAGCCTGGCGGAACTGAGAAAGGGACGAAGGCGTAAAATTGACGCAACAAAACCAGTAGCTTCGGGCCAGTGGCAACCGTCTTTCTTGGACGACACTACATCTAAATACTTATGATAACTACACCAGCTGATGGAAGAGCACATCCTTGCAATCATCCTGACAACTACGTCAGGGCAACATTATGCTCGCCTTAGGAAACAAAAGAACAGTTATTTAAGGAATTTAATGACAACATCAAATCAAATCCAAATTATAAGCACATCTTCTTATTGTGTGACTTCAATGTCAGAGTTGGATCAGAACAAAGTATATGGCTTAAATGCGAAGGAGTGGAGAAAATCAAGGAAAATAAGCAAAGAGTTCTGGAACTCCATCGGATCATAAAATTCGTATCACATACATACACTACATATATTTAATACAACGACTCTCCATAATATTTCCTGGAGACATCATAAATCCAAACTCTGGCGTCAGTTAGACATGATCATCACTAGAAAATCTGCTGTGAACAACATACTCCTAACACGCATCCTACACAGTGCTGACTGCGACACAGACCACTCAATAATGACCTGCAAAGTGAGGCTCAAACCTAAAGCTATTCATCACACCAAGCAAAAAGGCCGCCCACGTATTAAAATATATAGGGCTCTCAAAAAGGAGCTTCGGAAAAAAACATATGAAAAAAAGCATTTAAGAAAAACACTGTCAAACTAATGGAGTAGATGTCGCAATTCATTCGTGACACCACATACACATCATCACTGCTATCATTGGTGAAACAGGCAAAAAAGAACGAAGATTGGTTCGAAAGCAACCTTTCTGTTATACAATCTATCATCAAGATGAAGAGAACAGCTATGCTACAATGCAAGAAAGATCCCGCACATAAAAACCTTGCGAATTTGAAAAGTGCAAGAAAAGAAGCGCAAAAGACTACCAGACAATGCGCAAACAAATTTAGGCAGGGCGTATGCACACATATTCAGTTATGCGCTTACCGCATTATTGACATCTTTCAAAATAGCTTTCGGACCCTTAATCAGTAAGTTTGCACTCTTAAAAGAATTAGACGGTTCCATTATAAAAGACAAAGACATACAGACGTTACGGTGGCCCGAACAATACCAGAGCATTTATGCAACATAACATATTGTCACTACAACTGCTCTTGCTAATATACCCAATGATGGCCGAATATCAAAGGGCATCATGTATGGAGAAATGGCCACAGATTCTTGAATATGGCCGGCCTCTTACACGCTATATAGATGATTGCAAGTGGGAGGGACCTCAGGGAAATGGGCACAAACGAGGATTCATGGAAGGAGGTTGCATCTGACTGTTCCCAATGGGGTAACCTCCAAAGCAACAAAATAAAAGTACCAGGGCTTATATTGACAGAAGGAAGAAGAGGAAGGAAAAATCATCTTCCACACAGCCGCCATCAATCTTCAAATGCGAGGGATGCTCAAAGGACTGCCACTCGAGGATCGTGCTGTTCAGGGACAGCAAGCGCTGTCCCCCATTAAAATCATATAGGCACATCCATTGTCTTGCGAGAAAAGTAGAAGCCAAAATAATAATTGCATACGGTTTTTTAGGGCGCATAGAGGTCTTGATGGCCTTCAAAGATTTATAGATAGACGTGGTCATCCTTGGAAATAATAGAAAAAAAAAAACGAAATTTTAGTTTAATATTTAACTAACGAAAGCTAGTATTACATAGTCTAAAGTCTAAAGTCTAAAACAATGAGCATTGAGTTCACTGTTAAAATTCTTTAAATCTATAAAACACAACAACATATACAATAAAATTATTTTTTTTCCTCAGAATATGTCAAATGAGAAGATAATATACTTTTACTTATGGATTTGGATTAGTATATTATTATGTAAGTAACCATTTTATTTTATTAGAAAAACACATAGACTAATATATAATTGCATGAAACATTGTCCATTTTGTTTTTGATTTACTGCTAATTCAATGTTCTTCTTATTTAAATTATATTACCAGCAAACACGATTTTACATTAATTAAATGATAGACACACATCGTTGTCTTTTTAGATCAAATTTTTCAATCGTATTTATCGATATTTATAAGATGTTCATGTGACAATATAATGTTCATTTTTTTTAACGATAAGCTAGTGACATTTATATAGGAATACAATTTAGTATATTTAATAAATCTATATTTTTTATCCTGATAGCTAGAAGATGATCAACCTGTTCTCATTTTTGTATTAAAAAATACATACATTTAATATTATTTTCTGGCACCTATTACTTTAGACATTTTAGTTGAAACTACCTTGCATTTTATCCGACAAGTCATTGCTATCTGTTTAGGCTTTAAAGTTTGTCAAAATTATAAGCAATTATCATAAAATTGTATTGTTATAAACTAACTACATACTTCTTCTCAACTACGTCCAAGTTAATTTTTAAAAAGCGGATTTTACAGGGTTGTTTATAAAGTAGGATGGGATATCTTGACATATGCTTCTAATAACGTAATGAAGTTAATATTAACTTGCTTATGTTATATGATAACTACAACTAAAAGAAAATGTATTAATGAGCAATGATGTGAGATTTCTAAAGATTAGTGTAAGTACTTTCTTACGTAGGAGATCTACCTATTCCCCATCCTTAAGTGTTTTATTGACTTTTATTTTCCTTGGTTGGGGCAACTTATCTATAAAAAGAATGGATTGCGCCTTATAAATTTATTTGAGCAAAGTGAAGAAAGGCACTGATCTATAGAAGAAAGGGAAAACTAAAAATGTCCACTGCACTTAACGCTATAAACAAAAATGTGTCTAAGATACTGTGCCATTGGTCTATAAATAGATCGGAACGGAATCTATGTTCCTGCCATTTTACACAATATGCATATGGTTTGTTGCTGTCAAGCTTCTGACTTCTTATTAATAATATATAACTAACAATAATACGATTAAAAGGAAAGAAAAAGAAAAAAAATACCAAACAAAAAAAAGTTAAGAAAAAAAAAGTAGACAGCAATATTTCGCAGTACGGGAAAACCCGGTCCCGAACACACACTAAATTTGAAAGCATTTCAAAGGGACATCATTTTGAAACCGCATTCGTTTTATAACCTTAACATACGGTGATTAGTAATAGGTCTAAGTTTAATTTAAAAAAATAAATTAACGAATTAAGCAATAGTGTTGATAAAATACAAATTTATTTTGGGGGACGTTTCCAAATTTATACATTTAACTTTTAACCCGATTAGTCACGCGGCTTAGGAGAATATAGAGCAGGAACAAAGATCTAAATATATTAACAAAATCACGGTTATTATATATATTGATCAGTGACAATGGAAAGAAAATGGCGGAAATTTCGTCAAGGATGTTACTTCCGAGCCTAATCCATTCTTTTTAGAGATCAGAGGTTGGAGCCGATGGTTAATAGTGTGTGTTTTTCACCTTGTGTGTTCACTTACTTTTTAGACTCCTCTCGATGATATCAGATGTTTTAAGTGATGAATCTGTTTGTTCTGAGTAGAGACTTTTCTTTTATTTCTCTTTTTTTGGTGATAGACAATGTTAATTACTACAGCTGGAACCACGAATACAGAAAACTACCCCCCTCCCCCTCATTGGACACGCGAGTAACAGCTTAAAAACAGAGAAATTGAATGTACATTTGAATAAGCCATATAGAAGGCAGACGATATGCCGAAATATGAAACTAGTTTTATCAGATTCTATAAAATAATAAATATGCAAGACTAGATGCGTAGGACGTTATAACCTTCTTTATATAAGGAGATTGTGTAATATATATATATATATATATAGTTACTTAGTGCCCAATACTGGGACACACATTGCTTATCATCTCTTTCCCCAACGCAAGTTTTGTAGGCGGGACTAGGATTTCCATTTCCTTTTATGGTTGTCATTTTGTCTGTTTAGTAACGACTGCAAAAATCCACTTTTGTAGCGTCTGCAAATTCTAGAATAGTTTAGTACTACGTACAGGGGAGATCATGTTATAATATCGTTTCTGTTATAGCTAAAGTAAATGGTAGGCCTACATTATTTTTACCTCTCCTACTAATGGGTCTGTACCTCGCCGTATTTATGGTGTTCTGCGCACAGTTCGCTAGGCAGTTTCGAGATAATTTCTTTTCAGTATGTTGGATTGACGCTTGTGTTGGCTCTTTTATTATTGCTGTAGATAATATATTTTGTGTGCATACTAACAAATACTGGATTTACCACCTGAATAAAATATCTTCTTGATTGAATCATTTACACTGAAGCTTCCTTGTCAAGTTACTATTTTATTACTCCCTTTATTTTAAGTTGAAATTTCTGTCTGACTGTATGAATGGTTGCAATCATCGTGCAAGAATTGGCTTCGATTTCTCGACCACTTCCCGTGGTCCAATCGAGCTAAAATTTGGACAGCAGACTTGTGGCGACTAACAATACTTTCTATCAAACTTTCAGTTAAAACTACTAAATAATACTACAATTATGACAATATTCATTTCTTAAAAGGAAAGTATAAGAAAAATGTTGGTTTCACTTGAAAAATGCCTGTGCAACTTTTTATAGTTTTTCGGTGCAAAGCTAGAAAAAAAAATTATGCGCTAAGATTATTTTTAGAACAATTCATACGGAGTAAGGAGATATTTTTGAGATTTGTGAAACATATATTTTTGTGTACGTTTCATTTGCAGTAGTCAATCAATTATTTAATTACATGATGGTAAACTTAGTTAACAAATAAAGGGAGCATGATAAAAACTTCGTTTTTATGGTTTTCTTGTTTTATTGTTTACACTACCATAATATATATATATTTACAACTACAACGTCAAGGAAAGGAACTGTTAGATTGCAAATCCTGAGTTTGTGCCCAGGACCATAAAGATAGTACGTGTAATACTGAAATATAAATAATATTAACCAAAGTCTACCCTATTACTAACGAGGATTAACAACAATATTTACACGACTCTGACAACAAGGGGATTGTGGTCGTAACAATATATATAAAATATAATGTTACATATTGGTAGTTCCAAATACTGGAACACACATTACGTATTTCCTCTCTCTCTCTAGAACGCGGTACTAAGCCTAGACTGTTCTAGGAATCCACTCTCGTGCCGACCTCGAATTCTCGAATGGCTAGGAATAGTCTTTTATTTCTCGTACAGGGAAGTTCATGTTAAAACTTTCGTTTTTACTATGAGTTTTGTAATGATACCATGATTTTCACCCCTGCTAGTAATAGGTCTGTTTCCCGCTCTTCTCCACGAGTATTTAAGGCTAGGGTCCGGCTAAAGCAGCCAGTAGTTTGTACAGAGTTTTTGTCTTTTCAGTCTGTTATGGACGCTTGTGTTGGCACTATTTTATTCTAACTGTATGTACATACTACATTTATTGTATATAATTGCAAGTCAAAAACATTAACACTGAAGCTTCCTCGTCAAGTTACTATTTTTGTTTCATTGTTTACAATATTATAATATATATATTCTTTTTACAACTACAACGTCATGGAAAGGAATTGTTAGAACGCAAATCCTGAGTTTGTGCCCAGTACAATAAGGAGAGTTCTTGTATTTTTGAAATATAAATAATAATAATAACCAAAGTCTACCCTAGGACCAACGAGAATTATCAACAACATTTACACGGCTCTGACCACAAGGGGATTTAACAATAATTATAAGTGGGAAACTGGATTGAAGAAACTGGCTATATTATATACTAGACACAAAGAAAACTAGCATGCTTTTGACTTTTGGCTCTATAAAATATAGACCTTACAAAACTTGCGCCATATTTTTTTGGAAAAACAATTAACAAGGGCACTAGCTAATTAAAATCTAATTTTAAAGACACTTGCTAAACAAAGCATGCAATTCGGGAAGAAATAATCATCAATAAAACTCGTACTGAAATTTGTTGATACCAGAACTGGCTCACCAAAATAACTGGCCCTACAAATAGTATACGTTGCAAAAAAAATCACACTGGACGACGGTGGAATAAATTCTTGTTAAGTTAGAATATTACCAACACCCAGTTTTAAATTGAACCATGGGGCTGGAGGATCGCAACAGCGTTAACAAGATATATTTCAAGGAAAACATATAGTTACTTATTACTTTGGTTTTGACCATGTTGTTGTCAGATGTTTATATATTAAAACTTTTTTGAAAAGCCATTAATGTCCCATGTTATTATTATATACAAGGATGCTAGTAATATGTTAATGCTAAGTAAAAAACGAAATACAATTTGTTATTTTATACCCATTCCCTTATATTTAGAGTTGTTATAATATTATAGTATCCTCTCTGTGTAAAATAACTTAATAATGTGTGACCGTCATAAATAAAAAAAAACAATATTCTTTAACCATTTGATTTTAGCAAAAGTCGTTCGAATATTTTAATTTGAATAAATTGAATCTACAGCTTTTGTGAATATTTCTGATGCACAACTCTTTGTTGGACCGAATGAAAATGTGTTGTGCAACTGCGCTGAAGATCAATGCTTCTCTAATGGGAGTTGCAAGGACAATTTTGATTGCAAAAAAGGGTACTTTGGATATGCTTGCCAATACAGTAAGTTAAAATTATATTTTATTTAGTATGGTGTATAGTGACTTGGAAATAATTTGACATTTTTTAAAACTGTATTATGCTCGTATTGAAGATTTTTACTTTATTTATATATTCTTTCAACTCTTCTTTTATAGAAAACGTATTCGATTACGCAAATTATATAGTTCCTGAGCTCGCTGATGACAGCTACGATACATGTTTCACTGCGAAGCGGGACATAGCAATAAACATCAGTTACACAAAAGTACGATATTTGAGATTTCACGTTAAGGACTATAGTAAGTTGATTGAATACGTTTGAGATTTTATTTTACATCTATGTGTTAATTAAAAAAATATTCACTAATAAATCAAACAATATTATTTCTACTAATCTGTTTAGTTATTAAGTTAAAATACTTTCTTGTGATTAAATATAAAGATCAACATATTATTATTTTTATATTGCTTTTATGTTCACGTCAACTATAATAATATTTTCGTAATATTTTCATATAAAATAATAAATCAACTCATGATGATAAACTATAATCTTTTAAAGATGTTGACAGAATAATGACTTTAAATTATTGCATTTTTGATGCATTTTTTAAAATATTTTCTAGGAAAATATGAAGATTTAACAATTACCTTCAAAACACTAGACTCTTGTTTGACGTGTGATGGTCGTTTTATTTTACCTGAATTAAATGTTGTTGAATACCACTGTGACTGTCCGGTGAAAGCAACAGGTTTTACCATTATATACGTCGCCCGAATAGCAATCTGTCATATTGAAGTCAGTAACGGTAAGCAATTTATAAGTTTATAATTATGTAAAATGTTACAAAGCATATTCATTATGCTAATTAATAGAGCGACTATGATGCTTGCCAATCATCATCATCGCTTGCTAGTAGTACCCTTCTCTGTGTGTATGCCACCAACAAGGGATCTCCAACCATCACGGTCCTGAACGAGTCTTTCCAATTGTATCCAAGAGTAACCTGTTCTCTTGACGTCAGCATCCAAGTCCCTAATCCAGCAATTAAGTGGTCGACATGTTTTCCAAATTCCCTTGGGGATTGCATGATAATAAATGTGTCTGGAGTTTTTGATAGGGGAATGCCTACCAGATATGATAGGTACTGGTAAAATCAAATTCCCAAGTCGGACCAAAGTGAGAACACGCTGCTTTGTAGGAAGTAGACGGAACAACAAATGCTAAAGAGCGCAAAAATTAAGGACAGCGCTCCGAAGCGTTGCGAAGGGCATTTCCTGGGTAGGATATATTCCTAGTTTAGGGATGCATGAAACCCAGTAGTGAAAGTCAGATTCTGAACGCTATTAGACAGACGACCATCATTTCCACTAGGAAAAAGGGAAAACCCACCTAACCTGAAAATAACACTTACTTTTAGCACAATTATCGAAATTTGTATATTGGCTCACCGCCATATTGGCTGTCATCAAGGCTGTCGTAATGACCACCACCACCTCAGACGCCATCTTGGACGCGATCATGGTTATCATCTTGAAAGGTATCAAAAACGCAATATTAACGCCGTCTTGGACGACGTTTTTTTCCCCGTTGATCACCCTCTTTATTCCGGTCGTTATCTTGGAGATCCGCCGCCCCGTTACTGATTGGATGCCATTTTGATTATTATCGATCAATACGCCATTAAACCGCCATAATAACATACGAAATCTCCCTTTTATACTAGTGACATGATACAAAAAAGTGTTCTATATTTTTTCCTTATCTCTTTTTGATTCATACATCTCAAGAGCACTTTGCCCTCGAAATTATCCCATTATGATATTTATAATTACTTAGTATAATTATTGCATTCTTTAAAAAAAAAAATGTTTTGGAATGAGAGAGCAAATATAAACTCATTATTATATTTATTATTATTAAGTAGAATTGTTGTATTCAATTAAAAACATGTTGTGGAATGATAGAGTAAATTTACATTTTCAATAGCGTCGCAGTTGATAACATGACCACATCGCCCGATGAAATTCTAATTAAGCTCAGAAGAAAAAGAAATACTTGTTTTACTTTTTATAATGCTACTATACAACGGCTTATATAAATACATATTTTAGGGTTAACTTCCTGCCTTTGACCGCAAACATATTTTCGTTTTTCTTTCTAAAAAATATAAATAGACACATTTTTATATTACTACAGGCCGAAATTTGGCGCTGAAAGTTGTCATGGGTGCACCGGATGTTGAGGATAATTTCTATAGCGTGGAAGGGCTGACCGACAGCATTACAGATTTGAGAAGTACATCGTGTTATTTAGGACGTGAGCAGAATTCGATTTTTGAAGTGAACATACAGTTTAACCTGCCCATAACTCTAAGTATTGTGGAGATATATGACATTCCATGTAAGTTTTTACAATAATTAATTTATAATAATTAGTCTCAAAATAGTTGTGTGTTTTTTTAGTTAATTCCACTTGTGCCTGGTAGCTAATTGCAAACAAGTAAGCTTATGCTGTCAAAAAAATTGAGGAAATTAATTATCACATGATAACATGCATGTGGTTGTCTTAAAACATAATTTCCAAGCAAAAAAAGAGAAAGTGATACTCAATACACTAAGCGAATAGTCTTTGTCAATAAAATGTCTACCAATAAAAGTAATGTGTAAACTTATGCCTGACTTTCACTAGGGCTATCAAATCATAATGAATGTTGCGAGTTTTCAAAACACATTTTCATATAATTAGCATGTACAATATGTATTCACATACATTAACTTTATCAAAATATTATATTATCACGTTTATTAGCCATTTGGATTTATCAGAAATATTGTGTTATAGAAAAAGTATTTCTGTAATATAGGTTTTTTATATTACAATAAAAGCACATATCATTATAGTCAAGTATTCGGCTAGAGGGTTTTCATACTAAACAAACTTATTAAAAACAATGCGTCGTCAACACTTCTCTCTGTGGCACTAACATTTGTCATGTCTCTTATGACCGTCAATACAGCGTCAAAATTTAATGTTTAGTTAGTTGGTAAAAACTAATTCTTGAGTCGAGGGTCAAAATGTTTAAACCTTTTTTCTGCTACCATAAAGATGTATGCCCACTTTACTTAAAATGAGGTATGGAAAAATGTTTTTATTCAAGGTGTGGTTGTGGCCGAAGAAATATAATAAGTATAGTTCCACAGTGGCCGATCGGCAGCGCGTTTGACTGGTGATCGACTTGTTCGAATAATGTTGTAGGATTTTTTCCAAGGGACATTAAGGTGCCCCTGAGTCTACTCAGCTCTTATGGGTACATGGTACAATTTGTGTAAAGTAAAGGTGCCTGGGCATTGTGCTGGCCACACATCCCCTAGTAAGTCGTGGGCAAAGAAACTTGTGAACGCTGCTTCACCAGCCCTATGATCATTTTGGTCCAAAGGGTATTTTGTTTTACAGTTCTACGAGTAGAACTACAAAATAAATAGGCAACACAAATAATAAATATGTATGTTCTAAAAATTGGATGCAATTTGTTTGATCTGAAATAATGTAGTATTATTGTTTTTTTATGCACATTCATTTTTAAATGTATATTATGATTAACATTAATAGTGGTGTACACGCTTGCTCTGTATTATATAACGAAATGTTCATACATGTAACCTACATTAAAACATAGAAAGCAGAAATTGATTCTAATTATTAAAAAATATAAGTGTAAAACTTTATTTAACGACCAGTGTCAATTAATATTTGTAACTTTTGTTTGGACATGGTTTTAACCCATATTTGACATTTGCACTCTCCCGGTGTGCAATAACTTGCTTCCATTTTCGTTATTATATATTTAAAATAGTGGCTTTTTCTATTTTGGACGTATCTCTTAGTGTTATTTACTATCTTAAAAGTAATTTCCATTGCGTAGTTTTTTGTAGTTTGCCTTTTAAAAAAACAGCCTAAAAACATTTTCTTCTACTTCAAACAGGTAAGTGTACAAAATGTACTTATTTAAGGCAATTACGATATGTTTTAAGATACTTTAACCTATTCTGAATCCCATGAATATAAAATTGTTACTTGAGTAGTAAATTTCCATTGAACTTCAGATCGAAATACAACTGCACTCCTGTAGAGTGCTGGGGCACGAGAGGGGTACGTGTACATTTAAAGAAATGCACTCTGGGGGAGTGATAATGTCAAATACAGCAACAAAATATGCATATATTTCTTCATATTTTTGTCAAATAGTCAATTGTGACGCTTTTACTATGTAACATACTGCATAGTTAAAATGTATTTAAATCATACAAAACATAAATTTGATAAATCCTGTAGAATAATTATCTTTTGCAGTGTACGAACACGTTATACAATGATCAATGGGTTAGCAATGTTGGAAATAGATCAGGAGATTATAAATGTCATAGTTTATATAACACCACCTGATGATCGATCGGTAATGATGGTGACAGTAAGGAATAAGATGACCACTTGGATATTTTGTCCAGTCTTATGTGTGTACTGCTGAGCGGTGTGGATTGCTTGGACTAGGCGGTACTGTTGTGATGAACCTGATCTGCTAAATATCTGAACTTTATTTCCTCTTTACATTTGATAACTCCTTTTACACTTGCATTGCATTGCTATTAAGGGCGTTGGAGCCACTGGGACTAAAAAAAACAGAAATGTCCCTGAACCAGATGCGTCTAGCTTTGTTAAAGGTATCGAGGTTCAATTAATTTTCAACTGGACACCAACCACAATTTGCTTATGGCAAAACATTGCGACCCTGTTCTACCAGTAAGACAATCAAGGAGATGGTCTCGTCAACAACGACAACACATCATGAATGATCAACCTGACCTAAACAGACAGTGTGATGCCACAATAGGAGGCGTTGCTAGGGCTAACCAAAACATCAAAAAGTACACATTTTTGCGAGAAACATTTCTGTAGTGTTGGCCTTTTGTCTTTCATACCTTAGAGATTGCTTTTGAGAATGCCTGGTTACTACACAGGAAAGGGCATGCTGCTGAAGTTGTTGAGCTTTTGGCCTTTCATCACAAAGTATCTAATAGTGTCTGCGTGTCAGCATGATGAACGGTATTACAAGAAATACACTACCTACTATATACCTACACTACAGTTTTCTAGGGTCAACGACAGGGTCAGACTAGATATGAATGGACACTTTTCTTTTGGCTCCACTGTACAAAATAGGTTTGCAAAATGACGTAGCAATACTAGACAAATAATATAATGTTCGACTTCTCCTGCATTGTTTTAACCTTTATCATGGAGTTGTCTATTGCCCTTACACAAAGACATAGTAATAAGAGAAAACTTGATGGATACACATTAATTTTCAATTAATTTTTTTTTTCATTCTTCAAGAAGAAGCCTAAAAAAAAAGTATGTTAAACATTTTTTTAGAAAAACCTTATAACAATGTTTACGGTTATATGTTGTTTTCCATAAAAGAAAACGGGACGTATAATCCATAAAATAAATAAATGCCTCTGTTCTCATTTATCTATTTCTTATGTTTTATTCTTCCAATACAAAAATAACTTATTCAATACAATCAATAGCAAGCATGTAATGCATTTATCATTAGAAAACCCCGTACACCGTTCGTGTCCATTGCACTCCTCTGGAGTGCATCTCAACAAAACTACACGTACCCCTCTCGTGTCGCTGCACACTCACAGTGTACCCACCTGTAACTTTCGAAAACAAAAACCAATCAAATCACATGTATATACCCACTTTTTGATGCATTATGACTAGGAAACACACAAAAACATCGAAAAAGTCATTCGGGTATATCTTTGGGCATTAATGGGTTAATTTTGCTTGTTAACAATGAAAGGCTATAATTAAATTACAACCGACGTTCTTAGCTTAGGCTGAGTCAGTATCTCGAGGTAGTGGCAAATTTAGATTTATGTAATCTTTCAATATTCATATTTTGCAAATATATTTCTTTAATGTTTCTAATTTAGGTCTCAACGGTAAAAATATTACCATTTATCAGCAACTTATAAAGTTGTATATTACATGAACGTAACTATCAAACCGAAAGGTCAATTTACCTATAAAAATCGCTTTAAAAAAATAACAACCTTTACAAAAAATATAATTTATGTTTTTGTTACTAAGGTTATTTCTTAAATAAATGAAAATAATGATTTTTAAAAAATCACTAGATTGTAGACAGCAAATCAATCCTAGTTTTTTAGTAAAGATTAGACTCGAGAAGCTGTTAGGACTTGTACTTACTATTCCTTTTTTATTTTAATTGTCAGTTGTTAATTTATTAATAAGTTATCCATTACACTACGACATTATATTTATTATTGTTATATTCCTTCTTAATTATGTATCTTTAAGTCTTTGTGATTGTTGTTAGTTTCGATGCGCTTCAATTGTTTTCGGCCTGAAATCAATATAGTCTAGTTTGTCATATCTTGGTACTATTTTTTTTATAACAGCTCATTATTTAGAATCATGTTTCATTATTATATTTCTTCATTTATACTGTTCTTTACTTATCTGTAAATAAAGTTAATTGTTTATTTGTTAATATGCCTATGTGTTTATACTTGTATATAGTTTGTGATCGTTTTAAATGAGTATTCATTTATAGTTAGAATTTCAACAGTATGTTTGCGATTCATACTCTTCAATTCCCAATAGTCAGTTATATATTTTAAGTTAATTAGAAATCCAGTATAACCGCAAGAATAATTAAAAAAATTTAACACGTATTACTATTTTTCACTACGTCCCCTTACTATTGAAGAATTATGACCTTTAGGTTTCAATTTAAGTTTATTTAAATGTTTGCCCTAAACGTTAAAAAATTGTATACCCGCAAAGATTAAGAAAATTGAAAAAAAAAACACTAACAAAACAAAGCGTATGGATAATTTCAAAGATTCATTTCGTGCTAAAAGAAGTAAAGAGTTATTTGTATTTACCTGTGATTAACTGTGATGAAAAACTTGGACTCACAGCCAGATGTAAAAGATGCCCATCAGACCCAACAACAAAATTGATCCATAAGGCCAACACGTTTATGTGCTAGAGAATTGTGTGGCCGGAACAATACATTGCCGTGTTTATTTAAACCCCCAGCCAAATAGGCAGGTACCCATCATAGCTAAGTAGACTTAGTGACTCCCTTCAGGTCTTGGAAAGTAAGTCTAGCCTTTACCTGAATTTGAGCCCAAGGCATTCGGTATGTAAACCGAACGCGCCCATCATCGATGCACATAGATGATTTCATTTTATTTTAAATTCTGGACCATGCGAACTATTTATTCATCCAGTCACAAACATCAAGTCTACAAAATTCGTGCAATACCAACTTTTCAATAAGCCAGTGAGAAAAAGGAGTGAAAATTAAGACGAACACATAATGAATTTAAAATAATAACAATCTCGTGGCGTGGGTTGTTCGGATACAATCAATAAAAAAAAACAACACGATCTCAAAAACAAACAATGCCATATAATAGTATGCCAATGATTAAATTCCAAATTTGCAATAATTAAATGCCAAATATGCCATTGGTTAAATGCCAAATACTGAGATGAACTGGACATGTGCTGAGGATTTCAGTAAGCATAATCCCGAAAGTGGCCTCTTGTCAGAAGACGATGGCGAAATGAGACAAGGAAGCGTTTTGGATAGCAACCTGCATTGGAAACTTCGTAACCGTGTGACCAACAGTAGATGCGTTCCGCAGCAAGGCAGTACCACGATTTATGATCAATGTGCGCCAGTAGCATGCCTTTTTTTGCATACGTCTTTAAATTGCAGAAAAAGGCGGCCTCTTTGTCTTGTACCCACTGTTATCACTCCATTCAGCAGAGCTCTTGGGATACTTTTGGGACCCATTATTTGGACAAGTCATATTCACCGCAGGCGCCTTTCACTCATTTTGAGTTCATGTTTAGCATATTACTTATCCAGATCACCTTTACATGTGTGACTATATCCGGCCATTTGATGTGGAGGATCCTACGCAAGCATTGCAGGTGAAATCAACTGAGCTGATTTATTTGATTGTCGTAGGTAGCCCAGGTCGTGCTTACACAAAGGAATGTGCTGAGCACGCAGGCCTGGTAAACAGATAGTTCAGTCCTGTCAGTAAATTGGACGTTGTCCCACACTCTATGGTTTTATATTGCCATTAAAGATACAGACTTACCAGTGCTAATTTGTATTTCTTTTTAATGGGCAGTGTGCTCGAGATGTTTCTCCCGAGGTAGGTGTACACCTCGATCACATCCAGGGTGTTTTCCTGAATGGAGATTGCTGGAAGGCACTATGTTTATTTCCTCATAGCATTGGTCTTTTTGAGACTTATTATTTATTAGAAAATATTATATCATTTACTGATCACTATAAACTAAGCAATGTTATTGTAATATGTATATGTGCATGCATTGCATCTGTATATAACGCGTGTGGTTGTTAAAATGTGTATTATTATGATAATTATAAAACATATATTTATGATTGTTGTGTTTGTTTAATTTTTAAATGTTTAATGTTTTGGATTTTGTGTTCGATTACAGTAAGCCTATTATATAAAAAAAAATAGCAACATAAATTTGAATGGCTCTGTTTGCAATAACTTTCAAAAACATAAACTTTTTTAGACCTCTTGAAGCATATAAATACAGATGCATAATGATTGATAAACATGCTTAGAAATTAAATATAGACTAAAACATCTTCAAAAATAAGATTTTTTTACAAATATAGAATCTATAAGAGCGATTGCCATGGGCGTGGCTTAGGTTTTTTAGTCGTGTACTTGTGTAAAAAGCGGCCAACTTGGCGATAACGTCATTAATGGGGAATAAACATTGTTCCTTACCATGTGTATTTTAAACCCAAAATTGAAGTAATTAGTTTCCAAAAATCTTGATATTTAACTGCGATACTAGTCCTTAGTAGTCCATCCACGAAATAAACAAGATTTTAGGCTTTTATAGTTTTTCAATAGCTCTTTTGAAATATTGAAGGCTACATTTTGCTTTATTCTTTACTTTTAGATAGTAAGTTTATAGGCTAACTTTCGACAATCGACATCTTCAATTAAATATTCGCACTTTCGGAACCTTTTCCATTGATTTTTAATGGTTTAAATTTGAGATTTGAATGTTAATTTACATCGCTTGACATTGTTTAATATATGTTTTACGTTATATTGTTGAAAGGATCACATAAAAAAATTAAATCTTCTTACGGCTATAGTAATACGGCTGCAATTTATCACCACTAGTCAAAGTAAACAAACAGCTTTTTGTCACGTGATTGCAATGGCTCTATAAGAAAAGGGAAATAATGGGTTCTTTAAAATGGGCATCTGGGCAGGATAGCGACTGTCAAAACAGCAACTGTCAAAATAGCGACTGTCATTTGAGCGACTACACAAGGGCGACGTAATCAGCTTGGCATTTCGACTTTTAAGGCCCTCCCTTTTCGTACTGTTAACAAACCAAATTAGAAAATAATAATTTTATTAACGTTTTAATGGATATAACGAAATATTTTGCGAAATTAACGAAATACATTATTGTGTGACCTTATAAGTCGCGACTATTTTCAAAATTTCCGAAAAATCCACAATATATTTTCTCATATAATATAATGTGATGCTAGTATGATGCCAGACTAAATAGTAAGCAATAAAAATAACTTTTCTCCTTAATTTGTTCCTACACAGTGATCCACCATCAGCGCACAATTAGTGGGCGGGACTATAATTTTTAATTATCCCTCTTCCTTTTGGCTTAAAATTTATTAAATGAGCAGTCGCTGTTATGTTATGACAATCGCTCTTTTATTACAATCGCTATCATGTGGTCGCTGTTTTGGTAGTGGCTATTTCGACAGTCGCTGTTTTGGTAGTGGCTATTTCGACAGTCGCTGTTTTGGTAGTGGCTATTTCGACAGTCGCTGTTTTGGTAGTGGCTATTTCGACAGTCGCTGTTTTGGTAGTGGCTATTTCGACAGTCGCTGTTTTGGTAGTGGCTATTTCGACAGTCGCTGTTTTGGTAGTGGCTATTTCGACAGTCGCTGTTTTAAAACAATCGCTATTGTGAAGTCGCTCAACTGACAGTCGCTGTTTTGACAGTCGCTATTATGAACCCCAGCCTTTAAAATGATATTTTTATGTATGTGCCATTGTTGGTTTTATTTTGTATGTAATCACTTGTTGCGTGTGACGCCAATCTAAAACGTAAGTACGTAGAAGCTGCGTCGTGTTAAGTTTCTAGTGCTCTTGATGTCTTAGCGTATAATGATCTATTGTATATATTGTTACGTCCACAATCCCCTTGTGGCCAGAGCCGTGTAGATATCGTTGATAATTCTCGTTAGTCCTAGGGTAGACTTTAGTTATTATTATTTATGTTTCAGTATTACACGAACTCTCCTTATGGTACTGGGCACAAACTCAGTTCTTTTCCTTGACGTTGGAGAAGTAAATAAATATTATAGTATTGTAAACAACACAATATAATAGTAACTTGACGAGGAAGCTTCAGTGTAAATGTTAATGCCAATATATACAATATTAAGAATATGTACAGTAAGAATAAAATAGTGCAAACACAAGCGTTCTCAAAAGAAATTATTTCGAAACTCACTGCCTTTCAGACAAAACAAATCATTAAATACTATTCGAGTGGTGCGAGGGACCGACCTATTACTAGGATAATAAAAATGATAGGAACTACCCCATGCAGAAATAATAAATTAATCCTAGCCATTCCAAGAGGTCAGCCTAAATACGGAATCCCAACATTACCTAGAAACTCTCGCCTTCGTTACTAAAAGTACAGGAAATTGAAAATAAGCTCCGCCCACATGATCTTGTGTAGGGAGAAAAAGATGGGGGAATAAGCATTGTGTGTTTCAATACTTGGAAACCAACAGTATATGACAATATGTTTACTGAGTTTGTGTTCTACTTGAATTATTAAACTGGATTTGTATTTAACTATGTCTTTGTGTAAACAAAATTAAGATAATAAAGAGCCAGGCATTCATTTGCTAATTACAATATTGATAATAATTTTAAAACAACAGGAAAATATTTTATCGTGTATATTATTATGCTGACCGTTTTTTTTATTCATTTTATGCTCAGCGGAATATAATTTAGTAGGAAAAGTCACAGTTGAAATATCCGCTACAGGAATAAAAGGAATCGCAGCGTCTGCAGACATTGAAGATAACCGCCTTCCAGTAAAAAGTCTTGTTCTGGCCAAAGACATACACAAAGTACGATATATATCGTTGAAGATGATCAGGAAATTTGGCGCTTGTGAAATTAAATTTATTGGAGGTAAATTGTTGCTAAAAAAATTTGTTTAGTTCAGATGTCGTTTTAAAACTTTATTTCTGGCTTCCATTACATTTTTAAAAATGAAAATCATTTTTCAAAAGGTAAATCAATGGAATATCTGACTATTGTACTATACCAGCTTTGTATATAAATGGTGTATTAGCTCTGGTCTCTTGTGATATTAAAAAAGAATATCACCACTACCTGACGTCTACTAAGTGTATACTTAGGTCTAGTGATTTTGACGATAATAAACTATGGAATGGATTAAGAACTTTTCTATAATTATTTATTTAAAAATAAAGATTGACATTGACGATGAATTGGTTATTTTATATTGATTTTTATATTCAGCTAATAAAATTATTTATATAAATGACAGCTATTATAAATAGTAGCAAAAAAGTTGTTATTTATTTATACATCTTTAAATTCATTTTTTTTTTTAATAAAGAACTACTATTAGGTGACGTTGTGTAGGGTTGTTCATATGAATTTGAAATCAAATAACGAACTTGCGCATAAAATTACACAAAAATAACAAGTAAATGTGTGTAGATGAATCGATAATCATAGCAATTACAATGAATACAACTGATTTCGAATACAGCTTTCAACACACTCTACTTCTAACACTCACGAAAAAGAGACACTATTTTTTTTAATGTATATTGCATAATTAATCTATCAATGCATGAGTTTTCCATTTTATTTTATAATGTATTTTGTTTGTTTTATATTCAAAGTACAGTAGAAGTCCATTAGTCTGGCGTACAACAATCCGAAATGTCCGATAGTCCAGCATCGCTCCGGACAATTGTAATAATTTTCTCCAAAACTGTGTCAAAGCAAATAAAAACGCTCGAGAGCTATTCGGAAGTTTTCGGGGTAGTTCGGGATCTTCCGGAAGGGCTCGGTATTGTTCGGAAACAATTAGCGGCCGGCTAGTCTCAGCCGTCACAACAAATACAGGTGCAGTGCAGCACAGTTAATCAATCACGAAGCGTCTTCGACATTTTTTTGTGCGTTGTTGTTTTGTGTCCTTTCATATCGCTGCAGACTGTGTCTCAGTACTCTCTGTTAAATGCCGACTGTGACGTGACTGATTTTCAAAAAAAATTTACAGTAATAGATGCCGTCTATGCTATTGCACTGTCTTGGAACCAGGTAAAAAATACAACACTCCAAAAAATGCTGGAGAAAACTTTGGCCAGTCGCAAACCCTGCATCTGACCTAACTCTACAGACTGATGAGGAAGAAAACCATCAAGACGCTCTAACCAAAGTTTTGGATGTCGTAAGAAGTGCTGACAATCCCTTGAAAAACCTGCCTGAAGATGAGGTAGAGGAGTGGCTTCTAATCGACGAGAATAAGACTGTTGAACAAGAACTAACCGATGATGACATTATCAACAGTGTAGTAAACCTTCAGCCTACTCAAAATCTTGAAGAAAGTGACTTAGATGCCAAAACGGAAGAAAAGGAAAAAATCAGCTGGGCAGATGCTGCAGAATCTTTAAATAAGTTTATCTCTTTTGCTGAGGCTAGTACTAGCTACAGTGCTTCAGAAATTATTGATTTCCATATCATTAGAAATAAATTTTATACTAAACGCCAAATGTCAAGAAATCAAAAAGACATTCGTGACTTTTTAAAATCTAATTGAAATATGTTTTACAGTACGTGTACATACATTATATGAAATGTAAAATAAATTTTGTTGAATTTGCATACTGTATTAGTAGTTTTATTATTAACCTAATTGTTCTCATAATTACGATTTATGTATGTATGTAGTTAAAAAAAACAAAGTACATTAATTTGTTTACGGCAACGCCTACACTAAAAAGATGGGGCACCGCCCGATAGATCGGAATTTTTGGTAGTCTGGCACCGAGCCAGTCCCGAGCGTGCCGATTATTGAACTTCTACTGTATATGCAAATCATTGAATGTGCACAAATCGTTATTTTATTAGCCTTTTATTAGTCTTTAGATTTTTTTTAAACAATAAATTCGAATGCAATCCATCACAATCATTACAACCCATGTATGGTTGTTTAGAAAATTATTTATTAAGATAAAAGAGATAATGCATTTGTATTTTCTTGATATAAAATTCTAGACAGAGGCTATCATACAACAACCATAGCTAGAACATTATAATCTATCTGAGTTTTAACCATTGAATTCATCATTGAAACCTTTTTTTTTAAATACTTTAAAAGGATATGTCTGAAAAGAGCGACCTATGTATTTTCTTTTATTTTACACTAGTGGTATGAAACCAAAATTAATATAAACAAAACTTTAACTAGTGGATAATGTTTGCTGTTTTTATTGATATTCGTCATGATCACGGTGGCAATCGTGGGACTAATGTTTTTTAGTTTTTACGTGTGCAGAGAATTGTGAAAACTATTCTTGTCTGCTTATTCATGTATTATAATATTTAAATAAAGTTATACATGATGCTTTATATGTCATAAATGTGGCTACATAATAAATCAAACAACTACAAACAACAAAATTATATCATAGAGAACAATGTGCACCATGCTATTTTCATTCAGTGGTTTTATACATTCTATATTTAGGCAGATTTGTTTTATAAACCAATACATATAAGTGTGATGACTAGAGCCCACACAAGCCTAAGTAGCGACCTAGGGCAAAGTTTCAGCGATGCCCTCTTGTATACTGTAACTGCCTTGTTTGGTGCTATATATAGACTGCCGCCCCTAGAAGTGTGAGGGCACTGGTGATGACTAGGGGCAGATGGTTATAGGGGCAGTGTGTTGTCTGAAAATAGGCATCAATGAAGGTTATATTTAGATATGATAAAGTAACGTAACATATTCCCGTCGGACCACATTGATCCATTCATATGATTGATATGATAGAAGCGTGATAAACGTTGTGTCTTCGTGAGTGAATCCCGTGCGATGCATAAATGTAGAAAACATTGTTATACTTATACTCTTATAACGTTATACTCCAAATGCAGTCTCATTGGTACATTGACCTAATGCAGTATACTTGATATCTTTAAACATTGCATGATCCCATTTTATTTTTAAGTATAACTGTCCCTTCATGTCATAGTAACCAATGCTTAGATTAATAATATTTTTACCTAGTCTATCTCTATACGATATATAGTTAAATTATTAACTATAAAAAAAATCTAACATACTAATATACAAGTCTATATTTCATTGTCTGTGCAACAACTTACTTAAGATTTCAAGAATGCTATTTCTCTCAATAGATTGTCCACCAGATAAATACGGCTTGTCTTGTAGTTTCAATTGTCCTGATAAATGTAAATGGTGCACTACGGGAGGACTTTGTATATCCAACCCCAAACCGAACAGTAAGTGAAAACAATGATGTTCGCTTTTTTGAATAATTTTGCCTTTTTTGTTAGAAAAATATAATTTTGTTGTTATAAGAATAGTTTAATTATATAATTCGGCCTCATTTTGTGATAATTTGATTTTATTTGGCCTCATTTTTAGTTAGTTTTATTTAATTTTGCCTCATTTTAATAAGTTTTATTTAATTTGGCCTCATTTTAATTAGTTGTATTTAATTTGGCCTCATTTCTTGTTAGTTTTATTTAATTTGGCCTCATTTTAATAAGTTATATTTAATTTGGCCTCATTTTAATTAGTTGTATTTAATTTGGCCTAATTTTTTGTTAGTTTTATTTAATTTGGCCTCATTTTAATAAGTTATATTTAATTTGGCCTCATTTTAATTAGTTGTATTTAATTTGGCCTCATTTTTGGTTAGTTTTATTTAATTTGGCCTCATTTTAATAAGTTTTATTTAATTTGGCCTCATTTTAATTAGTTGTATTTAATTTGGCCTCATTTTTTGTTAGTTTTATATAATTTGGCCTCATTTTAATAAGTTATATTTAATTTGGCCTCATTTTAATTAGTTGTATTTAATTTGGCCTCATTTTTGGTTAGTTTTATTTAATTTGGCCTCATTTTAATACGTTTTATTTAATTTGGCCTCATTTTAATTAGTTGTATTTAATTTGGCTTCTTTTTTTTTTTGTTTTGTTTTTTTTATTTTATTTGCTGGTTAGCTCGGGAAAGACGAAAACGGACATGACGACATACTATTTTAAGTAAAAATAAATTGTAATCGTCAATACAATGACTGGCTATTTAAATATCTTAATTTGTTGAACTAGAACACGATTTAAATAGAACTCAGTTTAATGTTTTAAAAATAGAAAACAACTCAAGAAAGATATATACATTAGCTTTCACTCTTCACCAAGACATTAAGATAACTGAAATCTATCAACACAAGAACTTTCCCGCTCTTCATTTTAACGATGACTTCATACGCAACATCCAAAATAAGCGCATAATCGTTTAGAGATTATTTACCAATACATAATACAACTAAAAATGGCGCATGCAGGACAATATGAAAAGAACAACAACAAGAACTTAAATGTATTTTTGGATCGCCAACAGATTCACCAATCACTGAGTATAACAGTATTATTGAGCATAGCAGTGATATTTATACCAAAACAAAATTAAATAGATTATTCAAAACTTGTAAATAATTAAACCTAATTAGCTCCGAAATACAAATACATTTCTCCTATAAAAAAAAATGTTATTAGTAGAACAAAATTTAGAGTTTTCTGGAAATTGAGTCTGTTCTGAAAAATAAAAAGCTGAAAAATAAAAAAAGGGAGGGGGGGGGGGGGGGGACTTAATCAATCTTTCGTAGAATCTTACAAAATAGTATTATGACCATTTCTTTTGTTAAAAATTTAATCTCTTTTTAGATATTGGCTTGGCTATTGCACCAGTTGTCCTTAGTTCAATCAATGTCTTTTTTATTCATGTGCATGAGGGTGATAAATGAAACGTGAAATTATTAAATGAACTACACGTTTCTTTAATCATTCTTTGGTAAAAAGTAACCTAAAATTTGATTTTGTTTCTGTTCGAACATTATCCGGAAAATTATTTATTTCGTGTATCCGTGATTTTTTATTCTATCTTTGAACTGACCAGATCAGCAGGTGAATGAATAGACTCTACCACTTAAAAAAATATCACAGCTAGTTCTCAGTTCGCTTTCAATAGATAATCAATCTTTAAATTAATTGGCATACTCGTTTAAGCGAGTACCTCTTTTAATATCCGATACGAATTAAATTTACACAAAGTAAATTATATGCCCTATACAACAAATTATTTTATTGCTAATATCAACTCGTTAAGTTTGTAAATATCATACCAAATTAGGCGAATGAATGAAAATAGTTTAATCTAAAAAGCAAATGAAATTCATAAATGCTGCTATTTAAGTATTTCTTGTAATTATACATGACATAACGATTAATATTTATAATAATTTGCATACACCTTTAAACACAAATTACTTTCTCCGATGTCTACAAAGTAATGTATATTCTACAGAGTGTGGTGATAATTGCCTTGACGACAGTTGTGATGTGAAAGGATCTTGTCACTTCGGCTGCGAACCAGGATATTATGGTGTCGACTGCAATTCTAGTAAGTCTAATTTTGTTTACGCAATGAAGTATTGAAAACTTTTACATTTTTCTCTCTTACAAGTTTCACATTTCTTAACATATTATATTAAAACTTTGCCATTTTTATCTTGACACTAAGTACAATAACTTGAACTAGCTAGATTTCAGTATTAGTTGGTTAATTTTATATTATAGGAAAAAATGCTAAGTTTTATTATTTCATTGTTTATATAGGTATAGTATGCATACATATTATACAAAAAAATATGTACCAACTGCTGGTGCCCATATATTTCTTATTATTAAGGTAGCGTGGTATGAGCAGCTAAACATGTATATTTCTAGTTCATTTATTAACAGCATCATGTATGATATAATAGATCTAGTCTATGCACACTTGAAATCATGTGGCAACAAACTCGTCTTTACTTACTTCAATTTTTTTTATTTTACAAACACAAAACTCATTTTTAAGAATGATGAATAATAGCAAGTTGTATTCTATTCAGATACTTTAAGAAATTCAGTATAATACTCAATGTTCCAATAATATAGCCATCAATAAAGTTCTTGTGGCTCTAACTTAAGAAGAAGTTTTACGCCATCTTCTTTGGGCGGAAGTCCAACTTAACTTGCAGACGATGCTAATGCATGCCGGTATATCATAAGATACACTGGTCACTGACATATATATATTTTTACCAACTGAAACAACCGACTATGAATATCAAACAATACATTGCGATTAAATGAAACATTTAAATATAAATACAAAATCAATCAAATGACTGATCCAAATATAATTTTAGTGAAAGGCAATATCCACAACAACTTTTCAAAATGAAAATTCGCTTCAGTATTTCTTATAGTCTTATACTATCGCTAATAAATTTCATGTTGCATGTTAATATAAGTAATTGATTTCTTTACTGGTTTTTTAAACATGTCTTACTTTTTTGCGATTTTCTCAAAATAATAATTTTGTTCCTTATTTTTACGACTCCTTTCAAATTTATTTACCGATTGTATTGAGACTTGGCTACTTTTATGTAAGCACTAGTTACAACAGCAAGATGCAGGCAGATTTTAGTATTATTTTTTTTTATTTTTTATTTTTTTATGGGCACAAAAGTTGAGTTATTTTGTGAAAAATGAAATAATCCAAAAGTGTTTTAAGAAACACATTATACAAAATTAATAAGCTAAAATTATAAAAAAAAAAGTGGCTGCAGCTTTTTGTTGTACATTCATTTCTTTAAAAAATGTATCTAATTATGAGTTTGTAGGTTTTATGGTTTAAAATAAGATTTTTTCAAACACCTATAAATCCAATATGGCGGCCGTTGCCATGGAAACCAATGCATTAAAAAAAAGAAATAAAATTGATTGCTCTGTAAGATATTCCATACTTATGTCATTTATTTATACCGCCCAGCTCTCTCTCAACGCGAGTTTTGTGGGAGGTACCAAAGCCTGGACTGTTCTAAGAATCCACTCTCGTGCCGACATCAGATTCTCGGAATGGCTAGGAATAGTCTATTATTTCTCGTACAGGGAAGTTTATGTTAAAACTATCATTTTTATTATGAGATCTGTAATGATACCATTATTTTCACCCCTCCTAGTAATAGGTCTGTTCCCCGCTCTTCTCCGCGAGTATTTAATGATTCGCGTTGTCTTTCAAGGCAGTTCGTTTTGTAGATACTTTCCTTTGAGCTTGATGTGGACGCTTGTGTTGGAACTATTCTATTATTGCTGTAAATACTACATTTATTGTACATACTTTATCACCTGAATTAAATTATCAACAACATTTACACTGCAGCTTCCTCGTCAAGTTACTGTTAGAACGCAAATCCTGAGTTTGTGCCCAGTATCATAAAGATAAAAGTTTACGGTATATTACGATAATTTAATGTCCATTTCTGGAATACATGTATTTGCAAGAATGTCTGCTTATTGTATGCGTATAGACATTTTTATATTGGAATTACGGTAACACTGTATTTATACATATTTGACTCTTAAGACAGGTCCTATTACCGAAAACATGATGCACCAAACTAGAAAGCATAATCACTTGCTGAAAAAGAAGCTGTAAGAAGTATTTTATGTGATAAATAAATGGTGTGACAGATCACAAATGACAGTTTACAATTATCTAAGATAAAAATATAATGTGATATGGATTATGATTGACAATTCTAAAACAAATAAACTATAAAAAAATAAAAATAATGCAATGTTTATAAATAAATAATGCAGATACAAAAAAGTTGGATGGATTTGCGTAAATGTTGACATTTTAAAGGGGTTAGCATCTTATCCCGTAATTGACAAATTACCTCGTGTTACCCTACTTGTTTTTATTTTTTATTTTATTGTAAACCAAGTTAAAATGTTTTGGGACGATGGGCTGTCATCTATAAATGATATTATCATGCTAGCTGCACTAATTATAAAGAACAAATAAACGCTGCCACCAATGCTAATTTAAAACAAACATAAATATCACGTATTCACTAAATTGGAATAATAACATTTATTCAAACCACTTCATATGAGATATTAATACGCAACAGGGAGAAGGTGATACATAATTCTAAGAAAAAGACGTAAGATATATGTTTAAGAAAACATTCATAATTATTGATTTGTACTTCGCTTATTATTTCTAAGCAACGTATTGAAATGTGTGATTATTTTTTTTTCAAGATGCAAGCGATGATGTCGGTGAGTATCCTAACATTTTAATATATATATTTCAATAAAGTACGATGTTTGTGTCTAATCCAACGCCCATTGGTTAATTTAAAGATACGTGAACTTATTGTCTCATATTTACTTTTTTCGGTCGCGCTTTCTGCATTTGTCCTCCCTAGCTGAGTGGTTAACTTCTTAGACTGCCATGCAGGTGATCTGGGTTCTATTCCCCACGAAAATATATCTTTTCTTTTTCTGTAATAGGAACCGGTAGGTAACTTTTTTATAAACATTTCTATTATAAATTGTATATTACTTATTTTAAAGATTGTAAAGAATTTTAGGACTTCAAGGTTTCCTACAAGGTTTTTAGTACAAACATATAATATTTATATTTAAGACATTGCTTGTGACATGTGTTCGGTTCTCAGCCTGGAGTAGTCAAAACATTGTTGAATACAAAGATATGCCTTTTTTTTAACAATATAAATGTCAAATTCCTTTCTTGAATGCTTTAAGTTAATTATTAATAATTAAATTTTAACAAAATATTATAGCTTTCTATACAGTGTATAAAAATGTATCTGTGGACATAGGCTTATGTATTTTTCACTGGGCAGCGCTGGGCAATTAGCTTGTTGTTAATACATACTAAACATATTAAAGTATATATAAAAACATATTAATTGTCCCAACAATTGTTGATATTAAGGAGGTAGGGAGCTAAGAGAGGTCTAACAAGTTGTCCCCAATGTTTCATATCTTAAAGCAACGGCTATAAGAATTTTACTCAATTTAAAATGTGCTAGACAATATATGTTAATCAACAACAAAATGTAATCAGACTATTTTTAGAGTTCTTTTAAAGTTCTATTCTATTGCAATCATAAAAACCAGCGATATTGAAAACCACGAAAATATAATTTTCTTTTAATTAAATCAAGAGTTGTTATTATTAGAAACTTTATTTTTTTATGTTTTGATATGGCCTAAATATTTATGACAATGTGTTTTTGGGAATATGTTTAAATATTGTTTCTTTGTGTTAATCTGGCTGCAAGTTTTTTGTTTAATCTATTTGATGTTGTGTTTTTTTTTTCAACAATACCATTTTTAGTTATGCACTTTTAATTCCTTCAACGGAACATAATATTGTGTTTTTTTCTTTACAATTCTTCAGAGTGCAGCCCTAACTGTGGAGGGGATGGCACATGTCATAAAAATGGTTCATGTACATCTGGGTGTTTACCGAAGTATTACGGTTCTAACTGCACCGCTAGTAAGCTGATACAAAAATGTACAAATAATTTTAGGAACACACATAAAAATCACACACAGAATATATATTTAGTAAGAAATCTAGCAGTTAAAAATGGTGAGTTTCAACGGTAGAAAGTGAGAATACATCAATGTCACGGAGGATAGAGAGGATGGCCAAATACAAATTATGCCTGCAACAACCCACTATCAATGGCATTCATAGTTCACGCCCACATTGCACTGTCAATAACCTTAGCCCATATTTGTAGACCTTCTGTTAAGGGGGACGAGGACTGCGTAGGGTGGCATATCTTGATAAGAAAAACAAAAGATCAAAATTATAAGGCTTATAGAACAGCGATACAATAACAATAACAAAATCATCCGGTGAGGCCTTTTAGTAGAATTACAATTGCTATTAAAAATACGTATTCGAAACAACTACATGTACAAAAATTGTGTGTACAAAAAACAACATTTGCACTCTACCCACATAAATCTTATTTATATACTTTGTGATAATAATAACCACTTCCAAGGTTCATACCAATTCAATTGGTATGCTTAAAAACTAAACAACGCTTTCTAGAAAATAAATGAAATGACCACAAGTGAAAACAAAATATAAAAAAAAAGTCATTTGGTATGCGCTGAAGCGTGACGTTACCCAAGACAGCGTTCACTAGAGAAAAACGAAACGAGATAATCGTTAAAGCGTGAGAGGACAAACAACACATACTAGAAAGCTCTAGTACGTAAAACCTTCCCTCTAAAAATAAAATTGTACATTTTGAAAGAAATTATATGCAATTTATTTAACTTTGAAAATATATTTTATTTATTAAAACATGTAATTATATTTTAAATGTAAACCTCTGATTTAAATTACCATTCATACATTTCAAAAAGTAGATGTAAATGTATTAAATGTTTAGTTTTAATATAACTCATACTTGTGATTATATTTATAGATTGCAGTGATTTATGCGCAAATGACGGAAGTTGTTTGGGAGATGGAGTTTGTAAATATGGATGCTCGGCAGGATTTTATGGTTCCGATTGCACATTTAGTGAGGACATATATTATATTATACATATTAAATAATTATTAACATCTTTCTAAAACATTAGATAATTTATTGAAAATAGCAGCCACAATTTTCTAATGGAAAATCAAAATTTCGCTGCCGCCCAGGCTAACTAGGATATAACTGCTCATCCAATAAGCTTGTATTGCTCTCGTAAAAAAAGGTTTTAATTTGCTTTAACTAGTATAAACACTTTAGATGTTAAAAGAGAAAAGCTAATTTAAATACATATTAATATTAAAAACACTTTAAAAATATTTTTTTTTTAAATCTAATTTATATACATTTAAATGGAACTAAAATAAAAACATTTTTATATCAGCATATAAGTTATGTTCAAAGCAAAACACTAAAAAGTAAATATATAAGTGTAGATATTAATAATTAAATAAAACAAATAAATATTACTAATTTTTCTTTTTGTAGTATGCAGCGATTTTTGTGCTGATGATGGAAGTTGCTTTTTAAATGGAACTTGTAAAGTTGGATGTGAGGCAGGCTTTTATGCTCAAGATTGCCTTTCAAGTAAGTGCCAATCGCATTTATTATAATTATGCATACTATTAAATCATTAGAATTACCAATATTAAGTCTTTTAAATAGAGCTTCCGGATAAAGTGCAAGAGATATAAATGGCAATCATTTATATTTACTCTTCAATATTATTCATGAAACAATGGTAAAAAAGTCAATTCTTATGACAAGATTGCTTACATAATTACAAGTTTAAAAATGAAAACTTTTGATGGAAGCATTTTTTTTTGTGTGATATGATGTCATTAGTGGTCGAATATGGAAGAAATCTCTGAAAAAAACAAACGTGTTACCACAATTGAGATACAAAGCATAATAGTATAACACCCACATCCTGCTGGAATTGTAAAAGGTATTCTGTCATTTTGTAAATATTCTAAAAGTGAAACTTGTGCAAGACAATGACATTAAACAAATGTCTCACACGTAGGGCAGTAGGTACAATTAATTGTAAAGTAATATATGTTTGAAAAATAGCTTTTAAATTGTTACGTTGACTGTGCGTGGACGTTGTTTTTCTTTTAAATCGGGTATTGATTTTTAAGTTTAAACATTTCTGTACACACAAATACCACTCTTATGGTTTATAGCACACTATATATATATATATACATTTTGTTAAAAAGTATGTTAAGTGAGAAGCGAAATGCTTTGTGTTATATACACGTTATTTTATCCTATTCTATAATCATGAATGATTAGTTGAGAGACAGAAAGAAAGAATATTTCTGTTATTTTTACAAGAAATCTAATTTGTATCTTTTCTTGCATTTTGTGTATTCTTGTATATTGTGTTTTTAAGTAATGTATTGATAGTTTTCTTTAATGACTATTTGTGAGCGTTTCTAATAACTTTTTTAAAATAAAAAAATGTGTTCTTACTTTTTGTTCTTCAGAAGCCTAAAGCAAAACAAGGATAATTATGAATACCATAAATGTTCTTTTCTATCTTTAATGATTATATTCAAAATTCTTTTGATTTTCATTTATATTATCTACGATAAACATATCTTACCTTTTAAGTTTACAGACTTTCCTTCTAGATAGTAGATTATCTCGTCCACTAGGCCCAAAACTCATGCAGGGCGGCAGGGATCCGTCGGTGGCGATGTTACAACCCGCGACGTGTTTTTGGTTGACAGTCCTGTGAACTAACCGCAGGACCTGACTTAAATATGTGCCAATATAGTAACTCAGTAGTTTACCTTTCTTATTATATGTGTGAAAAAAATCAACATGTTCAGGGGGACAAATAAGAAAGCAACGTTATTGATTTATTGACAAAAATGTGTATTGCTTTTTTAACATTGACTATGTTTTTGCAGCATGCAGCCGTTATTGTGGTAATACTGGAGCCTGTAATCATAAAGGAGAATGCATCTACGGATGTGAGAAAGGCTATTATGGAATTAGCTGTGATTTACGTAAGCATTTCTTGTTTTAAAATTTTGTTTATCAAGCACATTTGCAATTATTACACATTTAATATTTAACCTAGCGATAATGCATGATCAATAGGGTCAATGTCAATACACTTGTCACTGGTCAGTAAGGAAATAATTTCTGACTTAAACAGGCCCTTTTCATTACTAAATGTATAATGATGTGCTAAACACAAACAATATATATTTATATATATATTTGCATTGCTCATCAAAACTCAGTGATGCGATTTTGGTTTTTGTTTTGCTGAATTTTATAAAGATACTTATTAACTACAGTGCCCTATATTGTACTTTTTGTAAATAAGTTAAACCATTAAATTATTCAATAAACATTCATCAAGTGGATTGAGTGCATTATTTTTTAACGAACCAGCTTCTTTATGGACATCGAAAGACACAGACTAAAAAAAATATTCTCAATATATCGTCAGTACTTATAAGAATCCACAAACTGTGACAAATAAATCGTTTCTTTTAATATTTGGACATAAATATCGAGCAGTTTAATAAAATATACTCTATAAATAACCATTAACATTCAAAAGAAATTAAAGAATTAGTTCAATTTAAGTTGACATTTTTTGCATTACGAAAAAAATCTATAAGATATATGATTGTTATACTTTCTTGCATTCAATTAATTGATATTTTAGGATGCATTAAGCGCAGTTTAGACAACAAAAAAAAAAAAAGAAAGACAAACCTAAGTTTAAATGAAATTAGAAAAGTAAGAGCTGGAAACATAGGGAAAGATTAAAGAAACAGCATTGTAGCGTGGCGGGCACTCTACGTGGTTATTTGGCTCGTGTAGAGGATGATTATTGTGATGTCACAGTGAAGTTTGGGCCTTAGAATTATTTATATTTTAGTCCGTTATCCCGCTTGGCTGGCGGGTGCTGTAAGCCTATTGAATAGAGTAATTTTTACTACTATATGACACGAGTGCTAATATATGAGCAGACACAAGAACAATGATTGATTCAATGCTGGGATGAGTTTCAAATACTGTTTATTTAGGCATAAAGATAGATAGCAGAAGTTAATCCACAACACAAATTTACAGTATAAACAGTATATATTTGGATCGACCGAAGACAGGACTGTTTCGTTCCGTGTCTAAGGCCCCAATACTCGTTTTTCATTCCTCTCCTAAACCGAGAAGTACCCTCTGTGGGGGTAGGGGCAATGGGGAGGGGGGAGAAGAGGGCGGTCGGGGGAGGGATACAAAAGCTCTTTAATATCATACACCCTGACGAGGGCTGTTGCGTATGTGTCAGTTTACGGGGGAAGAGTTTGGGGGAGGGGTTTCCCTGGCCACCTGGGCCGACTGTTATAGTTTTCGCGTGTAGACGCAATTTGCTTATCTTGACCAGTGGTCAGTAGCCGAGAGGGGGATCAAAGGGAAGGCTTGGTGAGGGTGGGGGGTTTAGACTGTACATACAAGGGTAGTGTAAACATGTTAAATATATACAAGGGCAGATAACTAAGCTTGTATAATAATATAAGGAATATATATATATATTGATGCATGTACAACAGTTATAGAAGAGAGTAAGTACATTCATATATACAAAATAAAGATACAAGATACAAATACAGTCACACTTTCTTCATTCATAGGTGAGCACCGCAATGAGCCCGGATTAATTGTAGTTTATAGGTTGGAGCCATAGTGAATAAGTGCCATGGCACCAGGCTGAGCGCCGGCGCTTCTAGTGAGTTTACCACACCATCCCCCCTTTTACGAGACAATTAGTCAGGCGTGCAATTGTCTGTTTTACTATAAACTTTCGGTACTAATCCTAAGCTAGGCGAACCCAACGAGAAAAAAGTATGTCTATTGTCTATTTGCTGCCAGTCCTGTTTTTTCTGTTCCATGTCCTTTTGAGGGGTCCACCGTGGTCTATGGGGACCCCTTGAAATGGAGTTCCCCCCTCCGGCTGCCGTGGTAACGGTACGGGTGGGGTGTAGTAGTTCCGTGACGTGAGTTTGCACAGGTGGCGGTTTACTCCCACATGCATGCTTGGCCAGAAGTAATAATGTTTTATCTTACTGAGAGTGGCATTCTGGCCCCGACGACTCCGCCCGACGGAGTCATAAGCGGCCTCTATCACTTGCTTACGGTAGGGGGAGGGGACTACTAATTGATTTCTTATTGTCCCATCTGGTAGGGGCACTTGGCGGTATAACAGCTGTCCCTTGAGTGAGTAGTGGCCTGCTGATCTTGGTTGCCCTTGATAGGTCTTTGCTTCGTTTAGCAGCCTTTTTAGGGTAGGGTCCTCCTGTTGTGCCTTCAGAAATTCTTGATGGGACGGGTTTAAGGTCGGCTGGGTGGCGTTAGGTTCGCGTAGGGAGGTGGGGATCCATAGTGACATGTGGTAAAGTACTTCTTGCCTAGAATGACATCATACGGCAGGTCTTCTCGCACTGCTAATGTCGCTAACCCGGTAAATTGGGCTGATTCAATGTGCACTAATGCCGTGGGGAGCGTTTCCACGTGACCCCATATGATCTGAATTTGGACAGTGTCCCCGGTGAAATCGGAGTCGCGGATATATGCCCGTTTGGCTATGCCTTCTGACTCACAGCCCGTGTCGAACAAATATGAGGCGAGTTGATTATTGATTTTTAGTTTTTCCGTAGAGTTGCTACGGGTCCGGTTCAAGGGTCCGGAGCCTGGGCGCCACCTGGGTAAATCGCGGCGGCGAAACCCAGTAGGGCGGGCTGACGGGTGTTGGGTTCTCTTCGCGGCCGCTCTTGGCTTACCGTTCGAGGGGGTGTAGGGTGGCGCCCGTCTTCGTACGTAACGGGGCGCCCTAAGTGCTCGGCGTACTCAGGTGTAAAGTAGTGGGGGTAGGGCGTTTCTGCCTCTTGCTCCGACAGACCGTTAGTAGAGTCTTGTCCCGAATGCATGGTAGGTGTCAAAGCACAGAACGCTCCTGCGGGGAAGAAAGGGGTGGGGCCGCCTCTGTGTTTCTCGTGAGCTGACGGATTTGTGGGCCCAATGGGGCGGGGTTCTCCACGTGGATTCTGGGGCCGATGTTGGCCGAAGTTGGACGTGCGTTGCTGGGGAGTGGGGGGGGGGCTTTTTGGAGTTTTGTGCCTGTACGCCTCCTCTTTGTTTTTCTCCTGCCTATGGTGATGTGGGTGAGAGGGGGGGGGGGGGGGGTTGGCAAACTCATCCTTGTGGGCCAACATATATCGATCGGCGGCCACGATAACCTCGTTTAGTCCCTCTAAACCTCATTCGGCTAAGAACGTTTTAACGGTTCTGGGCATGAGGGACTGTAACTGCTCCGAAAGAATCAGATCAATTAAGCCTTCATATGTCCTATCCTGATTTGCTAATTCAATCCATTTGTTAAGGTATTTCCTTAGCCTGTTTACCAGCTCTCTGATTGACTCCCCCTCTTCTAGTCTGGCTGACCTGAACATACTCTGAAACGCCCGTGCGTTTAACTCAAATTTGTTAAGCAGGGCAGTTTTGAGTTGTATATATGGGTCCTGATCGGAGGGGCTTAGTTTAGCGTAGACCTCGTAGGTGTCTCCCCTGAGGGTGGGTACTAGGTTCCTGCACCAGGACTCGCGAGGCACGTCGTGGTACGCCATAGCCTCCTCAAAACGTGTGAGGTAGGTATCGAATTGTTCTTGATTTGGTAAGAAGGTTTCAGTCCAGACGGGCACATGGCGCCCGTTTGCAAAACCGCTATGAAGGGAGCCGGGTGGGGAAAGGGGTGGGTCGTCTAATTGCCTGTTTCTACCTGCAATTTCTGCTAGTCTAATCTCTTTGTCTGTCTCTAGTTTTTTTATTTCTAGCTCTGCCTGTCTAATTTCTCTCTCCCTCTCTGCCTGTCTAGTTTTCTCTCTATCTTCTAGTTCTAATTATAGTTTCTTCAAGTCGTCCTGTCGACGTTTCTCCTCTATCTCTAATTCTAGTTCCTTATCCCTTCTCTCTCCCTCTAGTTCCCTATCCCTTCTTTCTCGCTCTAGTTCCTTATCCCTTCTCTCTCGCTCTAGTTCCCTATCCCTTCTCTCTCGCTCTAGTTCCCTATCCCTTCTCTCTAACTGCTCTTGGACGTATTTATACACCTCGTCCCCTTGGAGATTCAGTGCTATCGCTTCTTCCCTAATGGCCTTACGAAAGTTAACCAGCTCTGCCATGGTATGCTGTGGTGTTAAATGGCTCCTAACCTAAACTGTCCCTTAATCCAGACAAAAAACGGTACTCACCAGGTTTATTTCTCAGTCTTCCACACACTCGCACTCTTGTCCCTCGTTGCGTTGTCGACTGGGGTGACGACACTGGTCTCGTTGATTGGTGTTGATGGTGGAGCGGCCTATAGCGCACTGGTTAATCAGAGTGAATAGAAGTTCAAGTGCTAATGAATGTTATTGTTTACTTTTGCGCTAGGCACTAACGACACAGGGGCGTGTCTGGTACACTAGTAATCTGGAACGCTGGAACAAAGCGTCTTGAAGCGGCTAAGGGCGAGCGTTGCCCCGTCGCTAGCTTTTGCTAGCGATGTACGGTAGCCAGGCACTGGAACACTGGAACAGTTAGCAGAATAGTCTACTGGAGCAGACGACACCGAGTGTCGGAGCTGTGATGGCGTAGGAGCAGGTGACGGAACGTCGTAGTGGTAATAGCGCAGAAGCAGGTGATGGAACGTCAGATCGGTGATGGCGCAGGAGCGGGTGACCGATTGTCAGGTCTATGGTTGCACAGGAGCAGGTGACCAAGTGTCAGAGCTGTAATGGCGAAAGAGCAGATAATATCGAGTGTCGAATTCTGTACTGTGGTAGCGGTGTCCTGTTGGAATTTCAGCAAACGGAGTGAGCCCCCATCTAAGGGTGCCAAGTTCAATGTGATGACAATAGGCCCAGGCCTGCCGGGTGTTTGCAGAGTTTCTTATTCCCGGACGAGCCCCCAGGTGTAGCGTGGCGGGCACTCTACGTGGTTATTTGGCTCGTGTAGAGGCTGATTATTGTGATGTCACAGTGAAGTTTGGGCCTTATAATTATTTATATTTTAGTCCGTTATCCCACTTGGCTGGCGGGTGCTGTAAGCCTATTGAATAGAGTAATTTTTACTACTATATGACACGAGTGCTAATATCTGAGCAGACACAAGAACGATGATTGATTCAATGCTGGGATGAGTTTCAAATACTGTTTATTTAGGCATAAACGATAGATAGCAGAAGTTAATCCACAACACAAATTGACAGTGTAAACAGTATATATTTGGATCGACCGAAAACAGGACTGTTTCGTTCCGTGTCTAAGGCCCCAATACTCGTTTTTCATTCCTCTCCTAAACCGAGAAGTACCCTCTGTGGGGGTAGGGGCAATGGGGGGGGGGGAGAAGAGGGCGGTCGGGGGAGGGATACAAAAGCTCTTTGATACCATACATCCCGACGATAGGCCCAGGCCTGCCGGGTGTTTGCAGAGTTTCTTATTCCCGGACGAGCCCCCAGGTGTAGCGTGGCGGGCACTCTACGTGGTTATTTGGCTCGTGTAGAGGCTGATTATTGTGATGTCACAGTGAAGTTTGGGCCTTATAATTATTTATATTTTAGTCCGTTATCCCGCTTGGCTGGCGGGTGCTGTAAGCCTATTGAATAGAGTAATTTTTACTACTATATGACACGAGTGCTAATATATGAGCAGACACAAGAACAATGATTGATTCAATGCTGGGATGAGTTTCAAATACTGTTTATTTAGGCATAAACGATAGATAGCAGAAGTTAATCCACAACACAAATTGACAGTGTAAACAGTATATATTTGGATCGACCGAAAACAGGACTGTTTCGTTCCGTGTCTAAGGCCCCAATACTCGTTTTTCATTCCTCTCCTAAACCGAGAAGTACCCTCTGTGGGGGTAGGGGCAATGGGGGGGGGGGAGAAGAGGGCGGTCGGGGGAGGGATACAAAAGCTCTTTGATACCATACATCCCGACGAGGGCTGTTGCGTATGTGTCAGTTTACGGGGGAAGAGTTTGGGGGAGGGGTTTCCCTGGCCACCTGGGCCGACTGTAATAGATTTCGCGTGTAGACGCAATTTGCTTATCTTGACCAGTGGTCAGTAGCCGAGAGGAGGATCAAAGGGAGGGCTTGGTGAGGGTGGGGGGGGGGTTTAGACTGTATATACAAGGGGAGTGTAAACATGTTAAATATATACAAGGGCAGATAACTAAGCTTGTATAATAATATAAGGAATATATATATATTGATGCATGTACAACAGTTATAGAAGAGAGTAAGTACATTCATATATACAAAAAAAAGATACAAGATACAAATACAGTCACACATTCTTCATTCATTGGTGAGCGCCGCAATGAGCCCGGATTAATTGTAGTTTATAGGTTGGAGCCATAGTGAATAAGTGCCATGGCACCGGGCTGAGCGCTGGCGTTTCTAGTGAGTTTACCACAAGCATAAAAGATTGTGTTAGAAAGAAAGAAAAAAGTTTACAAAAGAACAACTATAAGTGACTACATGCAATGAAAAAAATAGAGATTTAATGAATTATGGTAAAAGCTATAAGAACTACAATTGATCCAAACGAAAGACAATAGGTTGAGCTTACCAATAGTGTCATGCATGATATAATGAAAAAAAACTATTTTCATATTTAAAAGTTAGAGACATATTTGTAATTATATACTCTCATATATTCTTTAATATTGTTTTAAGTACCGGTATGCTAAAAGACGGAATGTATGAATTAAGGTCAAAATTATATTTATTTGGATTAATACAGTAATCTTATATTATCTTATAGTTGTGTTTATCTCATATAATTTAAGAAGAACAGATTAATTTGATTCAATAATCTTTTATTATAATGTGTTGCCCAGTGACACATTATATCGATTTAATACATGTTATTATATTATATGGGAGAGGTGGGTAATTCGTACCCCTTAAGGGAAAAATTAACAATAAAAAAACTAACGGTAGAAAAATGTTTATGTTTACGTTAAAACAATTATTGGTGACAAAAGAATGAAAAAACACGATCTGAACGTTTTATTATGAAAACAAAGTGCACAATTAATAAAATTTAAAAAAAAGACAAGGTGGTACGTATTGCCCTCACCAGCGTTCAATTCGTACCACAATGGAGGGTAATAAGTACCAAAAGAAGTGAAGAAAAAATATTGTTTGTAAGGTTGACATTTATAAGTTGAAGTCTCTCTATATATATCTCATTTGTATTTAATAATTAACTCACTAGTAAAATTATTCAGTGACCCACTTTGGAACGCGTATTCAGAGCATGCAGGATGTACCAATGCTCTACATATAAAACATTATATAATGTATTCCTAGATGTTCTCACCGTACCAGTACCCGGTACCATTGCAAAACATTTTTTGGGCCTCCAGACCTGTTCTCTTTTTTTCTGGTGCAGTCTCGTTACTTCTGCACTAATTGTAACGTAATTAGTACCGGTACGTATTACCCTCTATAGCGAGGTACGATTTAGCCGACTTAGACTTAACAGTGTTTATTGCTTCTGTCTGTGTTTTTATCGGCAATAGAAAACAGACCTAAATGTATTTATTAATGAAGCAGACTGGATAGTACACTGAAGAAATATAAATACGATATGTTTAACCAGACCTGCGTAGTACGACTAACGGCTCTGGTAAAAAAAAAATCAAGTAGTGTAAACAAATATAAAGTCAGGTTACCGTTTTATTTTATTAATATCCATGTCAACCATTTTTCTATGGCGGTCTAAACTAATGTGCTGGCATGTGTTAACGGGATTAAATGGTAATTACAACCAGTCAAACTAGGTAAAACGCATAGGTACGAATTACCCAGCGGTACGAATTACCCGCCTCCCCCTACTTTACAAAGTGTAACGATACATGTGTGCTAAAATCAATTTGAATACTTAAATTGAATTATCGAGGCTTTAACTTTAAATTGAAAGATTGCAAGTGCATATATTATAATTGTGATTTTATTTTCAATATATAAATATAATATTCTCCATCTAACTAAATATTCATATTTGTTATATTTAATACAGCACGCCATGTTTTAGAAATGTAAATAGTCACTGTACTTATCTGCATGCAAATACAAATATGTTGTTTTTCTACAGCGTGCAGTCCATATTGCTCAGGAGATAGACATTGCGATATTAATGGAACATGTAATTCTGGTTGTACAGCAGGATATTTTGGGGAAGACTGCCTACAAAGTAAGCGAATAAAATCATATATATATAAATATGTGTTGCGATTTACCGAGTATACTCATGAATAGGTCGCAATTCGTTAATACAAAATTTGATAAAATTAGGGATGCGACCTATACACTCGACATACTTTAGAAAAAGTTCAAAGTACATGACTAATCAAACACCCAGTTGTTATGGTGTAGAACTACTAGGCTGTTAATTAGGCCTTTGTTTAACAATAAGAAAAATGTCGTATATGTAGGCCTCAATCAGTATCATAAGCCAAGTTTTGGCGATAAGTTGGGGTGGCGGGGTGGGCGAACTTTTAAGAAATATAACTCCCTTTTAGAATTTTTCATAAATAGAAGAATTGAGATTGTGTACGTAAATTGTATTACAATAATAACCCAAACCTCAGTAAAATGTAAAGGCTAAATATGTAATTAGTATTTTACTAACCAAGACTTTTTGCTAAGCAAGTAATAGTGCTGATAAACTCTGCAATACTGATTGCTTCTATTGCTGATTTCCAGAATCTACTATCGCAAATATATTATAGAACCAACGCACAGCCTTATTAGGGGTGAGTTCTCGACCTCCTAAAGCGCATTGTAAGACACTCATCTCGATAAACATCGTAATTTGTTTTGCTAATCCTTGTATCCGTTTCGAGGGCCAAGTTTCTCTAAGACAAGCGATCGAGTTTATCGTGTCGCACATGAGCTTCAAGCACTATTTGAACATAAATAAAAATATGCACTAAAACTTGTTGTTTTTTTGCGTAAAATATATAAGAAATAATGCCTGAAAGGTCAATAGTGTTTTTCATTTTCCTTAGTTGTATACATTTTTTTTTTTTTTTAAATTGTTTGCAAGTCGCGAAGGGAACGAGATAAAAAGCCAACAGTCATTGCTTATAAATTGTGTGTGCACAATTGCGTCTGAATTCATTACAAACCACTAGGGACTTACTATGCTTAACTATGCTTCTTGGAAGCTAAGAAACCAGTCCTATATATTTTTTAATCGCTAAACAATAACTATATATTTAAATGTCATAAATTTGTTTAAAATACTACTGTTTTATCTCTAAACAGCAAAGGGTGAGCTTTTAGCTTTGCATCAACATGATACCTCATTAATTGGTAAATGAATGATAATAAATGTCATTTGTATAGCGTGGCTAACATCGCTATCACATCCAGCATTCTCAGTGCGCTACTGTGATCTCTTGATAGATGAACACTTTTTTATCGGTAGGGATCTGTACAATAATTGTGTTTTTAGTTTCATTAATTTGTATTGTAATTATTTAGGCTGCAGTCCCTTCTGTTCAAACGACGGCAGCTGTGATGCCTCTGGACATTGTAAACATGGCTGCAGACCAGGATATTATGACCATGAATGTTCTAAACGTATGTACATTTTTCTTGTATTTTAATACACACATTTCGCTACATAGCAACATGAATTCTAAAAAACAAACAATAATGAAAAATAACAACTAGAAGCAAAGAAAAAAAAGTATTTAATAGAATTCAGGCACAGAAGTAAACTTTATTTAGGTAACAAGGTGTACGTTTTTTAACGTACATACAGTGCCGTTGCTATGGATTTGAGGGCCCTGGGGCTTAGCCTCTTTAGGAGCCCCTGCATTTTGACATTCGACATTATGACATGAAAATAAATAAATTCGGACACTCCTTTTGTGGGCCTCCCTCAAGTAGGGGCCCGAGGGGACTTTTGCATTTGGACCCCCCTCCCCTAGCTGCGCCACTGCATTAAGTAGGCGAAATGCGACATTAGTAAAGATAAAAGTTCAGGAATGAGTTCTGTAGACATGATATTGTTTTATTTAATAATACACACATTTTATTGATAAAGATAAATGCCTCTTCTCTATCATAATAATCCATTGAATTCAATAAACATCAAATACAAAAAAAATTCACAAAGATAGTATCTAGTTGTAACAATAATTCCACAGCTTGAAATACAATATTTTCTCTTCTCCAAACTATCTGGTGACCTTTCTTCTATTCTTTTTCGATATTACTATCTCCATTCTATTTAATCTAACACACTGTCCCTGATATCCTACCAAACTCTCGCCTTCGCATGACCCGTGCCCGAACAAAACAGTACACATAATCCACTTACCGGTCACTCCACTGTCAACAACACGGCACTCATGCAATGGTCAGTCACGGTCTGCTTGTCTGCGTTGTACAGCTGTTACAAGCGTATTATTATGATATAACATATTATGTTAATGCATTTTATAATAAAAACAATTCGATTTAAATTATAAACAAATCTTTAGATAATGGTATAATTGGACTTTTATATTTGTGTGATTTCATTAAAGTAACGTTTATTATAATATGTTGTCCATTCTTATATTTTTATTGGTTTAATACATTGTATACTTCTATATACTTTACACAATATAACAATAATACAAATGTGCGCGAATCAGTTCATTAATTTAAATACTTAGCTTGGATTCTTGCAAGTGCTTTGATTAGTTATTATGTTCTTCTCCATTTGAACAACATTTCCCTATTATATTTTATCTAAACCACCATCCACCCGTCCATGTTTTAGAAATTTACATATTTAAGCTGAACTTCCCTGCATGCAAATGAAAATTGCTTTTGTTTTAATGTGTGTTTGATCAGAACGTAAATAAAAATCCAAGTACTTTTTATGTTGTTTTTTATATATTAAATTCAGCAAATATCTGAATCCAATATACATTCCTGACAAATATAATATTTTATTTTGGGAAATATAGATTTTATTCTTTTTTTATTATCATCAATGTAATAATCTAGTTGAAGCGTGTAGTATAGTTATATCGAAACATAATTGGTTACCTAGTTTCATTCATTCCTTTTTTTTGTTAAGCAGGATGCAGTCACGGCTGTGCAGAAGATGGCAGATGTGATATATTAGGAGAATGTTTGCATGGCTGCAGGACTGGATATTATGGCACTTACTGTTCTAAACGTATGCATTGTTGTTTTTGTTTTTGTTGTGTTATCTCATTGCATTTATTGGGCTCAATTGAAACATAATTATATAAATGTAACACTAGCGATAGAACAATTTAGCATTTGATGACACAAAAAATATTAAAAAATATAAAGTACAATTAAAGTTATGTAAAGCAAAAAGAATGGACTACATTATGTATGAAGATTTTTTTTACATACCTTAATCGAATATCAAGTAAATTTTAGCATCACACAATTAGATGGTATTCCTAAATTCACTTTAATTCCCCATTTCCATTTATTCAGTTTTCATTTTATAATAATTGAAATAGGATCTATGCATTTATTTTGCATTAAAAGTCGTTTATCCCAGTAACAGTCTGTCTTATAACCCACCTTCCTTTTCCCACCGTTTCCCTAAATTAAAAACTGAATTGAAATATTTTGCGGAATAAGAACGCCATTAACGAACAATTCTTAACAAATAGATATATAATGTAGTTTTGTGATTATAATTTATACAAATCAGCTCTATATTGCTAAATCTTTTTTTCTTTTGGCATGTTCAGTTGTTTAAAGTATATCATACATTTATATCATACATTTAGTAATGAATTAGACATTAATTGAGAGCTAAAAATACTCACACGATATATTATAGGGCGTACTAGATTTCATAATGGCATGAACAATATCTAATGTTATTTTTTATATATTGTTAATCATATTACTTAAGACTTAAAATGGACTAAAAAAAACTACATTATGTTATTTAGAATAAAAATGATCACTGATCAGCATGATAATAGAAACATTTTACAAATACGCAAAACCTTAAAAATCGTAAAACAAGTTTTATTTATATCATCAGTGAACTTTTAAATATAATTTTTGATTTCGTATTTTTGAATAATAGTTAAAATTGAGAGCTTCGATATAGTATATTATAGACCATTCTATACTCAAATTAAATAATATATAAGCATGTGCTAGTACATCTATTAGGCTATGTTTCAAGTTTAATTTTTTAGATCGTGTTGGGCTGTTTAAAAATATGTAAAAATTCACATAATTGAGACGCAAAATTAAATTATTTAGTTATAAACAGGTTTGAGGAACATTTAAAATCATACATCAATTTTACTGTGAAATAACAACATTTTATATCTGATAAAATTGTCATTGTATTCTTAAAATATTTACAAACATAAATGACTTTTACAAACATTTTTTATTACCGAATTCATTAATTTGATTGAGGGGCATAATGATAAAATTCGAATTTTAAGGCATTGCCACTATACACGACTAAGTTATAAATTGATTTACATATTTTTATACTTCCTTTAAAAGTAAGGCTTTACATATTTTTACACTTCATAAAACTAGTTAGAATACTAGACTGTTTGTTTTCATATTTCTCCATTTATTTTTAAACAGTTTGTAGTTACTGCAATGGAAGTTGTGACATTCAAGGGAACTGTCTCCATGGCTGCAACGCAATACATTTTGGAGCGAATTGTTCAAACCGTATGTATTACATCATGTGCATTACACATTTAAACTACACAAAAATGGATTGATTTTACATAAATACATCATCGACAAACAATATACTAACATTTTTAACATATTTTTTTACTAATTTGAGAAAGATTGATGAAGAAAAAAAAATATTATTTAAAATTATGAAATAGTGACATAAATGAGAGATCTACAGTTAATAATCATAAAGAATAACGACTAGAGGTTAACTTTTTATTAATTTTATGAGCTGCATACAGCAGAACACAAACATGATAGAAATTAAAAAAGCAATATTCCGATTTTTGACATATTATATTAAGACCACTAAAATAAAAATACATCTGATTGTATAGCGCTGTAAACAAACATACTGCAAAGTCAGGGCGGATTTAACTTCGAAAAATTAAGGACACATGTATAATATCTAGTCTAAAAACTATAAAGCGAATTAATAATTTAAAAATATACAAACATAAGAGAAAACAAATAATTGTAGCTTAAACCTAATTAATAATTTAAAAATATACAAACATAAGAGAAATGAAATAATTGTAGCTTTAACCTACTTAATATACAAGTAAAACAGTTTAGGTCTAAAAAAAATTCAACAAAGATAAATATTAAAATAATATGTTTTCTAGGTGTTTTAAAAAAAGTGACGATAAGACTTCTTAGTTTGAGTTGGATGGGATGTAGATTCCATACTTTTAAATCAGATATTGAGGAGGCTTTCAGGTCAACGGTCGTTAAAGAGAAAAGGGACACCTCCTAAAGCGAGTAAAAGACAGATCTAAATGATCTTTGCAGGATATATAGGCTTAATTAGTTCCTTGAGAGGACGGCATTCGTGTTGTTATAAAGGCACTGATGGCAAAATTTCCCCTTTTGTATTCTAGTTCTCACAGGGAGCCAACAAAACCTAAATTTTAATATTATAAACAAAAAGCCACAGAGCGCCAGCTGGTCATTTAAATATATTTAGTAAAAAACACTGAGCCAAATATTAAAACATTTTCTTTCATGTCCAGAAGTGTGTGTTTTTACATGTAAGCTCTAATAGTTTGTGTTTCCCCCAAAATCCTGTCGAAGCTGAAGAACACATCAGTCAGCAAAACGTCCAACCCGAACTTACTTTAAAAAATAGCCATGAACACGATAAAGGCTCTACTGCCCGGGGAAGTCCATGTCTTTACCGACGGGTCCGCCAAAGTAGACACCGTGACAGTATCACCGTATCTGATGTCGACATCAATTAACCCGATGTAATTAGAGATCGTGTAAAGTAATTCAACTTGTAGTCCACTGGATAACACATCAGTAGTAAACATAGAAAGCTTAATCAGTATAGATCATGATTATATAAATACACAAATGTCTTAGTTAAAATCAGTCCATATGCTACATCTACTAATCAACATCTCAAGACCAACCTCACTTCAGAGTTGTCAAGCATGTACTGTCTTGTCTCAACAATCTCCGTTCTCAAGTAAACAATAACATGCGTCAAAAACCATACTCAACTCTCACTTCCTGGTCGCTCCTATTACACAAACTGTTTCTTACAACTTCACACCAACTTATGCATCCATTTGAACCCGGTAACCCGAATAGAAATTGTTATGGACTAATACTCTTAACGACTCGTTAAATCGGATTCAATGAATATAGTTGTATCTTTATTAGAAGTCTCTAGATTCTGCTAATACGTAGCCCAAGCTAGGGGTTTCTTGACTGACAGGTCTTTGCAGTAATGTAGTTATATTCGGTATAATTTATCTTCAACACTTTTCTCAACAATGATAGATCAAGCAACTCCAGTTGTTGAATAAACAATTTTATTTAAATTGTAGACTCAATATAAACGATAAATAAATGCATCAACTGATGGCAACATAAGTATTTCGTTAAATGGCATAAAATATACAAGTATCAATATAGCGACTTCACTCTACAAACTTTCAAACTGAACTAACTTTAAGGAGGTAGGGACTTTACAAAGAAAGCTATTATCGAAGATTCTACAGGGTCTTAATACGCATTTCAATCTCACTGGTCTATATGATACTGCGATCCAGATTATAACCTTCATATTCCACGGGGTTGGACGAATTATTTTATTTAAACTGCCCTCAGAGCAGAAAGGTCAAACATTGGACTCTAATACGCACTTGTTAAGAGGTCAATGCCTTATTACATCATTCCTCTATGACCGATATTCGTAACACCACCCTTCTTCAACAGTTTTATAATTATTTCTTTTACATTTTAACAATACAAACAATGTTAATTTTTAGGAATAATTATAAAAGAAAATATTCCGGGGAAAACTACACAGTTTAATTGGCTATTCCACTAATTCAATCGAACTGATAACAATAACATATAATATATGCAATATAAGTTAATCTTATCAAATGGCTTAACTCTAGTCATTCACTCATTTAATATTAATTCAAAACAATGGACAATTAAATTATGTTTATCTAAATCTTGTATACAAGAAAAATACATAGGGATAAATATTATACAATTTAATAATTTCCATTACATTAACATTCCACGTTAATAAAAACTCTCGCGTCCATTTAATTATAAACTAATATCTTTTACAATTGTAATTAATTAAACAACAACAAAAAATCACTTAATATCTATTCGGACACGACTTATTTTTCATAAGGAGAAAAAAAAACGCTGATAGAAAAAACACACTTGGCCTGACCTAATTACTTTACAACAAAAAATTATTGCCTCGACAGTATTTTTTTTTTCATGCTTGTAGGCTGACTAACACATTAGACAACTGCCTGTGACGGGACACAAGAAATTGAGGTCAACTTTTTTTTCTCTCTTCTTTCTCTCCCTTTCGATAAGGCCTACTCTCTCATTCCCTAAATGTTTACATCGCTATGCAAATTTTTACCCAATCACCGCTTAGGTCAGAAATTGCTACGCGATCAGAAAGTTATTGTACTAATGAGCATTATTTAACAACTATAATCTCAAAATTGCGTTCATTTATGTTATTTTAAGAAAATTAAACATGGTATGTTCCAAAATTAAGATAGTTTATAGCAAAATTCATTAAAAATATTTCAATCTTTCCTATAACCCTGACATTCCTAGGTCATAAGTTTCTGTTTAGAGTAGTGTACATCGTAGCAGTTTTAAAATTGGAAACATTCAAACATGGATTTTACTTTAACAAATTGGTTAATTTACTTAATTAACTATCAATTAAAGCAAGTTATCATCTTCATACAATCTTAATACTAAACAGTAAGTATCTATTTACTATTAATTACATTAAAGACATTTCAAAGCAAATATTATTGACGTACAAAAAATAAAAGAGCATAGACTATTAATTTTTTTCAGACAGAAAACAATTTTACAATTTTTACAAAACAATTGCTGGTCTGAATGGTTCCATATCCGAGCTTTTCAGTTTGTACGGTGGAATCCATTGCTCTTTTCCATGTTCCACAAAGGTTTTATTTATTATTCATAGATTCCTTTGGTTGTCAATACCATTCATTCAATCTATTTTAACTAATACAGAAGAAATATAGATTAGTTTTACAATCTTGACATGAAATCCTTAATTATTAATACATTTGTTGAACATGGGTATGTCAACATTCTAAATTCTCAACCAGAAACCAGAATGGTTTACAGTGTCAAGTCAGTGGCACATATCCTAAATTTACACAAAACAAGGATAAGTTTTATTAGTTTAACTTCTAGTTGGCTTTTCAGGTAACATTATCCTAAAAGTGAAAAATCTTATATAAATACATTTCTTGGAATTCTTGTTAGTCATAGTTCTGCCTTGCTGCAACTATTTTTACCCTACATTATCATACATTCAATGATAATAGAACAAATGAATAAATTCACATAGAAGAAATTTGCATCCTTACTCAGTGAGCAATTATTTCTACAACAGTACATGATAAAATAAATTTCCATAGTACAATAATAAAACATTTCTCAAAACTTTAGTGATAGAAAAATTCTCTTTTCTCAAAACCATTTACATCTTTTTCAATCAAATTATCCTCTCTGTCAAATGTTTCAATTATCATTTCCAGATCAGTCCACATTTATAATGTCCTCTGATTTAGAAACAAATTATGCGGATAAAACTGATCTTTTTCTCTTAAAGCAATTATTTTAATGCTCAGTCTAACAAGTTTGTTTAGAAATATCACAATATATTGATATCTACTCTAACAATACTTTTACTCAGTCCTTTTTCTTTACAAGTAAGGGATTTAGTTTTACAATAGTAAGTTTGGTAACTAACTATCAGTGAATTTGTCATTTAATTTATCCTGAACTCCAGGCATTAATTTTACAAATAAGAGTAACAATGTTAAAAACATCAAGCTTATTCCAATAGTTTTCAGAAGGTAAGGCTTTAACATTTTTAAATGATATAATTTCTTTGCCTTGCTTTCATCACACAACAATTTCATCTGCATGTGAGCAGCGTACAGTTTTTTTCTAACAAATACAGTTATGTCAGACAAAAATTGTATGTACTTATTTAGGTACTTGATCAGCCCAAGGAGATCCATTTCGGTCTGCCATGCCTCTTGAAGTAGTTTGAGTGGTCCTCGGACAGTGGGTCCAAAGATCGGTCCATAGGCTCCTTGACTTTCCGGATAGGATTCAGTTGACATCTCATGCTTCAGGCATAAGTTCCTTAGGACTGGATTGAAGAGTTTCGGGGCGAAGTTGGTCCCTCGATCTGTCGGTATGGATTGTGGTAACCCATAGCTTTTGATAGTTTCGGTCCAGTTCTCAGCACTCGTTTCTTCAGTGATGCTCCTCAAATCTTCATCTGTACCGGCAACTGCAGGTTTGCATTGTTGTTTGAGCATGCTGTGGTCTATATGTTCATAGACATCATTAGTAGGAGTTTCTTTCTCGTCGACAGCTTTCTCATGTAGCTGTAGCAACTCTGGGTCTACTTTCTGCTCAGCAATCATCTCTCTTCGTGATGACTTCTTTGATTGTTCATTTCCTTTCTGACAATCTTCAATCTAGGAGAAAATAGTAGTATCAAGTTCCACTTCTTCTTCCTCTTTCTTCTCTCGTGGGAGAATTTCTTCTTTCTATTTCTTTTCTTGTGAGAGACGTTCTTTTTTCTTTTTCTGTGGTGTCATACCATTTGTGACATCACCTACAGGATAAAGTTATTTTTCTTTACCTGTCTCAACAATAGGACTAGGGTCTGGATTTTCCTTCACAATCAGTTCAGGTCTCACCCTCCCTTTCGCCAAATCATTTGCTAGGATAACAGATATGCTATCAACAGGAAGTTTAGATATTACTCCAACTGTCACATATCCTGTTACCAAGCCAGATGAGAGGTATATCCTATGTAGAGGTATTTCTTCTTTCCATTTAAAACCTCTCAATAGGACAGTCTGTCCTGTCAATGTATTATCATTCAATGGTAATACATCTTTAAGCAGCAGGGTTAATGATGCCCCTGTGTCTCGTAATATGTTTACGGACTTCAGTGGTCCTTCCTTTTGTAAGGCCACACAACCTTCACTAATGAACGGTTGAAAACTGCACAGGGTCTCTGTGTCAATTTCATTCTTCCCTTGACCATGACTTTCGGGTGGTTTTTCATCTTTCGACGAATTCAGACTCTTGTTAGAGTCAAAAATACTTTGGTCTACTTTTTCGTCTCTGTGGACTTGGACAATTAATCCAATAGTAGCCATTCTGTATTTATAATCAGGATATTTATCCTCATTGTCTTCAGTTGTAGATTTCTCTACCTTCTGACTTTTGCTCTCAGGCAAATCCACCCTTAGTTTTTCTGGTTTAGAGGAATCTTTCTTCGACTTCAGTTCGTTTGTATCTTCGCTTTCTTGTACATTTTGTTTTTGTGCATGGCTAGCACACATTACCACTTTATTAGTTCTTTTATCTTTCCTTATGCTCCAACAGTCTTCAATGCTATGTCCTGTTCTCTTACAAAAAGTACATTGGACGTTTTTGTTGACAGGTTTTTTATTAACATCATTTTGTTTCACAAAATGCTCCTTTTCACGATGTTTTTGTTGTGTGTTTTCTGCTGGCCGTTGTGACCTATTAAAATTCTTTTTTTACCAGCTGTTCTATGACACAGTTTATATTGTTCCGCTAAATCAGCAGCTTTATGCGGGTCAGTGATGTCACGCTCGGATAAATACATTCTTACATCCGGCCTCACTTTGTTAATAAAATCTTCTAAAAGAATGACATCTTTCATTTCTTTTAATGTGGAGTCATTTCTGGATTTTATCCACTGATCCATTAACTTTTCTTCTTCTCGAAGGAAGTCTAAGTGTGTTTGGTAAGGGGACATTGTATACTGACGGAACCTTTTCCGATAACTTTCCGGTATCTGGTTGTAGGCTTTAAGTACAGTGTCTTTTATGACTTCGTAATCATTTAATTGCTCCTCTTTTAATAATAGCACACAATCTCTTGCCCTTCCCTGAGTAAAAGCTGTTCTAACTAATATTCCCCATTTATCTTCTGGGAACTTAAAATCTCTGCAAGAAATCTCAAAAGTCTGGAAAAAAATAGCTATTTCACTTTCTTTATCAATGTAGGTAGGGACTAATTTTTTCCATCTGGCCATCTCAACATCATTATGAGATTCTTTTTTAGTAGCTCCTATATTTGCTAGTTCTATTCTTTCCTGACTTTCTCTTTGACTTTTCTTATCTCTTTCCTGACTTTCTATTTCTAGACGTTTCTGTTCCATCTCAAGATCAAGACGTTTTTGTTCCATCTCACGATCAAGAAGTTTTTGTTCCATCTCACGATCAAGACGTTTTTGTTCCATCTCACGATCAAGACGTTTTTCTTCCCGTTTATCTTCCATTTCCATCCGTTTCATTTCTAGCTGAAATCGGAACTGTTCGGACGTCTGACCTTCAACTTGATATCCCTCCGCGCCTGATTCTATTTTCATTTTGCCACTAGCAATCACGTTTTTTTTTATTTTCTGTGTCAACACAGTCTTTGATGGTGTAGTCTCAGTAATTTCTATCTTCAAGATCTCAGCGATCTCTTTTAACTTCTTTATTGATAAAGTTTTCAGAACTTCTTCTTCTGGATTTTCAATAAATTCCATTCTTTAGTTAAAAGATTTTTAAAGTAGTAAATTTTTCCAACTTACGTTTTTCCAATCGGAATAATAAATTCAGCGTTCTTCGACTTGCTCAGTAGGTCACGGCTTTACACACAACACAACACAACTTGAATATATGCTTCACTATACAACTATTCGGACGCAAGCCCTCAAATTGTTATGGACTAATACTCTGATGACTATGATTACGACTCGTTAAATCGGATTCAATGAACATAGTTGTATCTTTATTAGAAGTCTCTAGATTCTGCTAATACGTAGCCCAAGCTAGGGGTTTCTTGACTGACAGGTCTTTGCAGTAATGTAGTTATATTCGGTATAATTTATCTTCAACACTTTTCTCAACAATGATAGATCAAGCAACTCCAGTTGTTGAATAAACAATTTTATTTAAATTGTAGACTCAATATAAACGATAAATAAATGCATCAACTGATGGCAACATAAGTATTTCGTTAAATGGCATAAAATATACAAGTATCAATATAGCGACTTCACTCTACAAACTTTCAAACTGAACTAACTTTAAGGAGGTAGGGACTTTACAAAGAAAGCTATTATCGAAGATTCTACAGGGTCTTAATACGCATTTCAATCTCACTGGTCTATATGATACTGCGATCCAGATTATAACCTTCATATTCCACGGGGTTGGACGAATTATTTTATTTAAACTGCCCTCAGAGCAGAAAGGTCAAACCTTGGACTCTAATACGCACTTGTTAAGAGGTCAATGCCTTATTACGTCATTCCTCTATGACCGATATCCGTAACAAAATGAACTATTGGGGCCATGTGACGGTCTCTGCAACTACATTGCAGAGATTGAAGCTATCAGTCATGCTCTGGAAGAGACCCACCCTGGCTAGTTCGAAGGCGCCCTCGGCTATATGACCGTCATATATCTGACTGATGCAATGTCGGTGGTCCAGGTTCCTGAGAACCTGAGCAAACGACCCTCCAAAAATCGAGAGACTGTTACTGGCTTCAGACGAGCTAAGCCAGAGCTTTTTAGACCGCGTGCTTTTTCAGTAGGTACCAGGGTATACAGGCCGACCTATGAACGTAAGAGCAAATCACTTTGCGAGAAAAGGTAGGAACAATTAATCATATCACAATTCTGCACTGGACACAGCTCCATTTGAGATATTTTTTGCCACGTTCCAACCAAACTTTGACTTGCGGTGTCGCCACTGTGTGAGGAGGAGAGGAGAAGTTGAGCATATTCTGCGGTTGTGCCCCCGTCTTGTCGTTGTTCGAAAAGATTTGACGGGTGACCCACCTTCCACTGTTCATCTAAGGACATTTAAACGTGCTAAGATGCACGGCAGAGTTCTTATCCAGGGCAATATGAAATGTCTCATCCCAGCTCTCAGTCCAAACGGAGTTCAACTCTGGTCTGGCATACAGTTGTAAATATATGTTTACATGTTGGTCCTTTAAATCAGGGGTCGCAACCCACGGCACGCGTGCCAAAGGTGGCACGCAGAGCAATTAACGGTGACACGAGGATGATCTCCAAAAGAATTCAAGTTACTTTTAAAATAAATGTATTGCCAGAGCAGGTTGACTTCTAGATCATTGACACGCTGTATGAATTATAAATCCTACTTTGGCAGAATATTATTAAAAGGTTGCTGACCTCTGTTTTAAATCATATATAAAGTGGCGCCAAGATTATTTGTAAACACTGCTTGAAAAGACTGTCGTTTGGTTTAGTTGCGTAATGTCATTTACAGATTGCAGTCCATATTGTGACGATGATGGGAGCTGTGATGACGACGGAATTTGTACTTATGGTTGTAAACAAGGATACTTTGGACCCAAATGTTTTTACTGTAAGTATAATATAGGATATATATAATACTATTAAAAAATGGTTTTCTGGTAGGCCAATACTCTTATCCCAACGAGGTAAAATAAATTTAACAAAAAAAATGATATTATAAGCCTTAGTTTATTGTGTGAACTATTATACAAGGATTAATTATTGTTATAGAAGCGGATACTTTTTGTTGCATTTTTTCAACACCGACTTTAATAGTACAAAGAATTACCATGTATACTCACGTATAGGTCGGACTTTCATTTATTTAACTATTGGTGTTACTCTTGTCAATTGTGAATATTCACTAATGTTGAACCTTGCGGCTCTTTTCTAAATTGTCTGTATTTTTTTAACGTTATATTTTGTTGATGGTTCCCATAGTGAAGTTGATTATTTGAGTAAATGTTTAGCTAATGTGAGCTAGAATTCTACATTTATGAAAGTTCAAAAATTATTTATTATTATTACTCCTATATACTTTGCATTTTTAGTTTGGGTTTTACATGACTGGAGTTGTTTGTAATTATCAATTTATTTTTATTTGGTAATTCATTAGGCCATTTTAATTGGTAAATATTACTTAAGTTAGATTCACATTTTTCTAATTCATCTACATTTTTATTTCTGTAAAATGTCAGTATCACATTCTTTAAATATTCATATTTGGGATTTCTTCTTTCTGAACTCAATGTTTACTAATTATGTTTTATGATGCTATTCAAATCAGTGGGTCTATCGAGCAATGACAGTAATGGCGAAACATGGACATGTCATTGTTACGGAGGAAAATGTACAGACCGATTAGACACGTGTTCTGAATTGGATGAATGCATCCCTGGCTGGTTTGGATTTTATTGTGATTTTTGTAAGTTCATACTCTTTTAATAAGAGTAACACAGTTATTTGTATTGTAAAAAATATATAAATAGATAACTAGATAACTAACATACTTGTTTGTAATAATAATAACACTGATTTAACAATAAACCTACTGTAATGCATGCTTTTCTCTTAAGAAAACATTGCTATTCATTAAGACAATTTGTAAATATTGTTAACATTGTTATATTTACTTAGTCCTGAAAAATAAAGACATAATAATGTTAAATGCATTTGATGATTAAACAGGACAAAATGTGTAGGTCACATTCACCTATTTATAAAAGCTCTTGATTTGTGTTGAAAAAAATAATAATTTTTAAAAGCGATTTTTTTTATTAAATTCTACATTTTAAATCTGGACACTGCACATTTGGAAAATTAAGCAACAGTTAGTTCAAATTACTTTCCTTGTGCATTAACTCAAACGACATAATTTGTCTTTGAATATGTATGCTTGTATTAGTACAAATTTAAAAATTACTCTTCTTATGATAACTTGTTCGTTATTATATAAACAGTCTTACAGTAACATCATTTTTATTTGTACCCTTTTTACAGTAGACCTTGGTGCGGATGCCACAATGAGTCATGGGTATCTAAATGATAATGACAATGAGACTTGCTACGATCCCCCGAAAAATACAGTCTTTGCTGAGTGGGAAATTCATATGTGGTTATCTTGGATCTGGTTGACATTTCGTGATGCCTGTGAGCTTTATATCTGACAAACAAAATTATCGTTTTTTATTATTTTAGCCTTTTCTTTTGGTTTTTATGTTAGTTTGTATTTTGTTTTATCTTCTTTGTTTTAGGCCTACATTGTCGTTATGTGAATAAAAACATTTGAAAAGGCATGAACATAAATTAACTGTAAACTAAATGTATTGCGATGATATTCGTCTTCTATAAACCAGGCTGAATTGCTGTTTGCTCTCTTGCAGTCAATGACAGACAAAGATATATTAACATATCTTTTTCATTTTTTCAATACTGCTATATAATATGTTGGTATAGGTAGGTTGAGGAGGGAGCAGAGTTTATCTGAGGTAGGTTAGCTCAGGTCATTCAAGCAGGAAGTAGTCTACAGTTTCTTGTGGGCAGGGGCAATGTCTGCAGTTAGGTGAGTGAGTTGGTTTTATTCTATTTAGGTGTGAGTTGAGTGCTATATGTCCTGTTCTCAACTTGAATATAGAGCATTGTTCTTTGAGGGGGATGAACTTTATGTTGTCTTGTTTGTTGGGCTGTTTCATTTCTTTGTACATTTTTCTTCCAGTTGTTCCCTGAGCCCATTGATTTAGCCATACCGCCTTATAGTTGTTTTGTTAGCATGTTACACACTGTATTGTAGCTGACAGGTTTTTCATATTGGTCCATGTTAGCTCACTTTCTAGCCAGTCTGTCGGCTTTTTTGTTGCCTGGTATGCCAATACGTCCTGTGATCCATTGTAGAATTATGTTGATGTTGTATGTGCTTATTAGGTAGCCCAGAGTGTGTTCTAAAAGGGGATTTCTTTCAAGCTTGGTGAGGTTTCGCTTGTTACTGTTTGAAGTGCTGATTGAGAGTCAGTGAAGATGACCATATCTGATGGAGCAAGATGTTTGTTGTTATATGTATGTTCTACTGTCTCAAGGGCAATAATCATGGCATCTACTTCTGCTTGAAAGTTTTTGCAATAGTACCCATATGGTGCACTTTCAATACATTTTTTATCAGGGAAGATCAGGTAAGCGCATAGTCCAGCATTTATTTTGGCTTTAAATGCTGAGCCATCTGTATAGATGTGGATGGCTGTATTTGTATATCTTTCAATGTTATCTAGCGCTCCTACTTTAAGTTCTAGCGGGTTAGATGTTTGGTTCGGCTGTTTGTTGTTGGAAAAGGCTTTGATTCTTGGTTGCCTTTGTCTTTCTCCGGGGGGGGGGTAAATGCGAATGATATGACATTGATAAAAATAGTTTAAATTATTTGAATGATTAGCATATTTGGAGCACCCGTCGGACCAAATTGATCCATAGGTCTGATGAAGCAGCGTTCACCAGTTTTATTGGCCACGGCATATTAGGGGATTGTGTGAACAGCACTATGCACAGCGCCTTTACTTAACCCAACTAAGGTCAGGGTAGACTCAGGGACACCCTGCAGACCCGGGAAAAAATTCTAGCCTACTCCAGGATTTGAACCCAGGACCTTCGGCTTGCTAGCCGAACGCCCTGGCGCTCGGCTACCATGCCCTATTTAAAACGCTTGATTTAGTCATTACCGCACCACCTTTCACGTGAAGAGGCTTGTCCGATTTTTAAGAAACATTGTAAGATATTAACATTCGTAATATAACTTTGTGTTACAGTAAGATAAAAATAATACTTCTAGTTGCTTTATTTTTAAGGTACGTGACGTGCATTTTTGAGGTGCTTTTTGGGCACCAATGTTTCGGTGCAGTAAGCTATGGAGCCCTATATTTTTTCTGTATATTTCTGTATAGTTAAAATGGTTTCTATATTTAGAAACGTTTTTTAAAGTGTTGGATTGCTTTAAGGCAAATTCACATATGACAAGAATAAGCTTAAACTTTATAAAAGTGAAAAATAAGATTTTTACTACTAGACTTCCTTTTTTATAAAATTTCAAAATACATAAGCAAAGGATTAACAAAAGTCTTAAAAAGTATTCGGTAATTTGTATGAATGTCCTTAGGAAAAAAACATTAAGTATATGCCATTTATAAAAACTTTGGAAGAACGTGCATAGTCCAAACTAGGTAGTGTTCCAAATTTGCCTTTAACAAGTTTAAATGGTGCATACAAATAATTGTTTTGCGGTTATCTTATTCACAAATGTTTGGCCTTTTATTAAATTTAAAAACGATCTTAATATTCTAATATGTAATTTTTTGTTAAATCTTCAAATTTTAACATTCGATTTTCTTTTTTAAGTTTAAATATGTGAAATGGAGTCTATATATTTTAATCCTATTTGATAAATGTTTCATCCACAGCAAATATAAGCGAATTATCTTTGGTTGTGGAAAATGATAAAGGCACACATTATCTGCAAAATAATACATTTAGAGTACTAAAGATTACAGAAAACATTTTGGAGATACTATACTTGGGTGTAATCAGACTTTCAACTTTAGTTATATACTGGACTGGACAAGGCTCTTTATGTTCCATTTCTGTAAATGGAGGTTTGATCATATTTTTTTTTCACTTTTTGATTCCTTATTGTCTACACAAAATTATATTCCACATATAGAAACTGGAGTGTTTTAAACATGAGCATACATAGGATAATCAACTATAGTTTATTACTTTACATTTCTTTGGTTTTCCTGAGCATTATGTATCTTGGAAGTCTATCTCAAACCATATGTATGAATAAATTAATGTTAAATCCTAGCTCGCAATGATAATATTTGATCCAAGTTATGGTTTTCTCAAACAAAAATATATCAACTCTATTTACAAAGTAATGATCCATGTTTAAGCTAAATCGTCCTCATATTATAATTAATATGGTCCAGCTGTTAGATCACCAGACTGTCAACCAAAAACCAACGGACAGGTAGCGGGATCTATCCCTGCCACCGACGGATCCCTGTCGCCCGGCAGCAGTTTTGGGCCTAGTGTACGTAATAATCTTCTATCTAGAAGGAACGTCTGTAAACTTATAAGAAGATAAACATTTAGGATATTTTTTAAAGAACTAATTTTGTTTGAGATGTTGTGTCAATTAAAGTAGGAACTAATTTTAAAACTATTTTCACTTTTACAGTGGATACAAGGTTAAATATACGATTTAGACCCCCAAAAAGGAGTAAATCACATTTAATTAATTAAAATAGGGTTATGTTTATTTAACTAAGACAAGCCAGGATTAAGACTTTAGACCAACCGGTCTCATAAAAGAAACACATTCGTAAAACGTATAAAAAGATTACATAGAATTGTATAAAATATATATGCAGCAACATATTCTATACATTGATTATGTAAAATAATTATATTTTTTTCACTTTTTAGATCATTACATTGCCCTTGGACTTAGGAGTGAACATCTCCCAATAAACCGACGCCTAAAACAGCTGAGTTTACCATTAAGTGATGGAAACATCGGTGGAAACAACTGTGTTGACTTCAATAGCAGTTCATACAAAGATTTTGTATTCTTGTTTGATCCTGCTGTTTGGGTATCAAGGATAAACATATATCCAGGTATTGTGACAGGCTTAGGGAAAATATAAGGAGAGAAAACTCATTATATTGTTATAATTACATTATTAATTAATTTAAAGTGAAATGTTTTAAACAATTTTTTGTTATTTAATTATTTTTTTTCTGATCAATAATTCAAAATAAATCTAACATCTCTTTATTATTAAAACAATGTTCACTGGCAAGAGGCATGCATTGTCTCCATGTGTGGCAAAATCAAGCGGATAATTTAATTTTTATTGTTATAAGGTGAAAACGTTTTTGTTGAATGTTATGGATGTTTATGTCTTCATCTACTGCATAAGCTATTGGATTTTTTCCTCAGAAAAAAAAGGTTAAAATATATTCACTAAATGATCTGGCTTCATATTAGCTTATCGCAATGTTTAGCATGCTACAAAAGCTGAATCGCCCCCTCGACTATTGTTTGGCCAACAACTTCGTACCAAAACTTTATTAATCAAACCAAGTAACCATGACACTTTTTTAGCTATGAATTTCAATCGTGGACAATTAGTTGTTGTCATGGACATGAACGAAACACATGGATTAGTGAAATACTAGTTAAGATAACTGGTCATCTCTCCAACGTTATGAAAACACATCCAGGAATTACATGTATCAGAAATGTAGAATAAATTAGATATCCCTTAACACTTATTCCTTCAGCTACTCTAAAGAGAGTGTTACCTCCATGGTTCATTTCGAATGTTTCATAACCCTGGAAAGTGCTATTAACAGTGTGCTCACTTCCACAAAGAATGGCTTTGCACCGACAAGATAAATCTAATCCTGAAACAACTTTTAAAAAGTTCCAAAAGAAAATCAAAATCTTTTAAATGATCACTGAACTATATATCGTTTGGAAGTGATTTAATGACTTGACTGTTGCAAATAAGACATGATTCTTTAACAATCCTACCTTTAGAACGAAACTTTTAGGATAAAGCAGGTAAAAGATTACCCAGCTGATTATTATTCAAATCAATAATACATATATGAAAAGGTTGTAAATGTTTAAAATTAACCATGCTGTTTTTTTTTCTAAATGGGGGGATACTTATCAATATGTACTAAAAAATGTAACATCATTCACTCAAGTTATTAAAATTTCATGTCAATAATAAACCTGTGTCAACCTTTTACAATACACCGATACACCATGGATTGGTCATTATAACAAGTTAATATGTCTTAATTAACTGTACCATCTTATCTTTCTTTTATAAAATTAATAATGCTATGTAGTTATTAAACTACTTTAAAAATATAAATGCATTTGTATTTAGTCTTTCAAAGATATGATATCCCCTATGGCCAACTAAGAATAACTAAAATTATGGTAAGGATAATATGAATTAACATAGTAAGGTAAGTAAAGTAAGTAAAGCAAGTAAAGTAAGTAAAGTAAGTAAAGCAAGTAAAGCAAGTAAAGCAAGTAAAGCAAGTAAAGCAAGTAAAGCAAGTAAAGCAAGTAAAGCAAGTAAAGCAAGTAAAGTAAGTAAAGCAAGTAAAGCAAGTAAAGCAAGTAAAGCAAGTAAAGCAAGTAAAGCAAGTAAAGCAAGTAAAGCAAGTAAAGCAAGTAAAGCAAGTAAAGTAAGTAAAAAAAAGTAAAATAAGTAAAGTAAGTAAAAAAATAAAGTAAGTAAAGTAAGTAGAGTAAGTAGAGTAAGTAAAGTAAGTAAAGTAAGTAAAGTAAGTAGAGTAAGTAGAGTAAGTAGAGTAAGTAAAGTAAGTAGAGTAAGTAGAGTAAGTAAATTAAGTAAAGTAAGTAGAGTAAGTAAAGTAAGTAAAGTAAGTAGAGTAAGTAGAGTAAGTAAAGTAAGTAGAGTAAGTAGAGTAAGTAGAGAAAATAAAGTAAGTAAAGTAAGTAAAGTAAGTTAAGTAAGTAAAGTAAGTAAAGTAAATAAAGTAAGTAAAGTAAGTAAAGTAAGTAGAGTAAGTAGAGTAAGTAAAGTAAGTAAAGTAAGTAGAGTAAGTAGAGTAAGTAAAGTAAGTAGAGTAAGTAGAGTAAGAAGAGTAAGTAGAGTAAGTAGAGTAAGTAGAGTAAGTAGAGTAAGTAGAGTAAGTAGAGTAAGTAGAGTAAGTAGAGTAAGTAGAGTAAGTAAAGTTAGTAAAGTAAGTAGAGTAAGTAGAGGAAGTAAAGTTAGTAGTGTAAGTAGAGTAAGTAGAGTAAGTAAAGCAAGTAAAGCAAGTAAAGCAAGTAAAGCAAGTAAAGCAAGTAAAGCAAGTAAAGCAAGTAAAGCAAGTAAAGCAAGTAAAGCAAGTAAAGCAAGTAAAGCAAGTAAAGCAAGTAAAGCAAGTAAAGCAAGTAAAGCAAGTAAAGCAAGTAAAGCAAGTAAAGCAAGTAAAGCAAGTAAAGCAAGTAAAGCAAGTAAAGCAAGTAAAGCAAGTAAAGCAAGTAAAGCAAGTAAAGCAAGTAAAGCAAGTAAAGCAAGTAAAGCAAGTAAAGCAAGTAAAGCAAGTAAAGCAAGTAAAGCAAGTAAAGCAAGTAAAGCAAGTAAAGCAAGTAAAGCAAGTAAAGCAAGTAAAGCAAGTAAAGCAAGTAAAGCAAGTAAAGCAAGTAAAGCAAGTAAAGCAAGTAAAGCAAGTAAAGCAAGTAAAGCAAGTAAAGCAAGTAAAGCAAGTAAAGCAAGTAAAGCAAGTAAAGCAAGTAAAGCAAGTAAAGCAAGTAAAGCAAGTAAAGCAAGTAAAGCAAGTAAAGCAAGTAAAGCAAGTAAAGCAAGTAAAGTAAGTAAAGTAAGTAAAAAAAAGGAAAATAAGTAAAGTAAGTAAAAAAATAAAGTAAGTAAAGTAAGTAGAGTAAGTAGAGTAAGTAAAGTAAGTAAAGTAAGTAAAGTAAGTAGAGTAAGTAGAGTAAGTAAAGTAAGTAGAGTAAGTAGAGTAAGTAAAGTAAGTAGAGTAAGTAGAGTAAGTAAATTAAGTAAAGTAAGTAGAGTAAGTAAAGTAAGTAAAGTAAGTAGAGTAAGTAGAGTAAGTAAAGTAAGTAGAGTAAGTAGAGAAAATAAAGTAAGTAAAGTAAGTAAAGTAAGTTAAGTAAGTAAAGTAAGTAAAGTAAATAAAGTAAGTAAAGTAAGTAAAGTAAGTAGATTTAGTAGAGTAAGTAAAGTAAGTAAAGTAAGTAGAGTAAGTAGAGTAAGTAGAGTAAGTAAAGTAAGTAGAATAAGTAGAGTATGTAAAGTAAGTAAAGTAAGTAAAGTAAGTAAAGTAAGTAAAGTAAGTAAAGTAAGTAAAGTAAGTAAAGTAAGTAAAGTAAGTAAAGTAAGTAAAGTAAGTAGAGTAAGTAGAGTAAGTAAAGTAAGTAAAGTAAGTAGAGTAAGTAGAGTAAGTAAAGTAAGTAAAGTAAGTAGAGTAAGTAGAGTAAGAAGAGTAAGTAGAGTAAGTAGAGTAAGTAGAGTAAGTAGAGTAAGTAGAGTAAGTAAAGTAAGTAGAGTAAGTAGAGTAAGTAGAGTAAGTAGAGTAAGCAGAGTAAGCAGAGTAAGCAGAGTAAGTAGAGTAAGTAGAGTAAGTAAAGTAAGTAAAGTAAGTAAAGTAAGTAAAGTAAGTAAAGTAAGTAAAGTAAGTAAAGTAAGTAAAGTAAGTAAAGTAAGTAAAGTAAGTAAAGTAAGTAAAGTAAGTAAAGTAAGTAAAGTAAGTAAAGTAAGTAAAGTAAGTAAAGTAAGTAAAGTAAGTAAAGTAAGTAAAGTAAGTAAAGTAAGTAAAGTAAGTAAAGTAAGTAAAGTAAGTAAAGTAAGTAAAGTAAGTAAAGTAAGTAAAGTAAGTAAAGTAAGTAAAGTAAGTAGAGTAAGTACAGTAAGTAAAGTAAGTAAAGTAAGTAAAGTAAGTAAAGTAAGTAAAGTAAGTAAAGTAAGTAAAGTAAGTAAAGTAAGTAAAGTAAGTAAAGTAAGTAAAGTAAGTAAAGTAAGTAAAGTAAGTAAAGTAAGTAAAGTAAGTAAAGTAAGTAGTGTAAGTAGAGTAATTAAAAAAAGTAAATTAAGTAGAGTAAGTAGAGTAAGTAAAGTAAGTAAAGTAAGTAAAGTAAGTAAAGTAAGTAAAGTAAGTAAAGTAAGTAAAGTAAGTAAAGTAAGTAAAGTAAGTAAAGTAAGTAAAGTAAGTAAAGTAAGTAAAGTAAGTAAAGTAAGTAAAGTAAGTAAAGTAAGTAAAGTAAGTAAAGTAAGTAAAGTAAATAACGTAAGTAAAGTAAGTAAAGTAAGTAAAGTAACTAGAGTAAGTAAAGTAAGTAAAGTAAGTAGAGTAAGTAGAGTAAGTAGAGTATGTAGAGTAATTAAAGTAAGTAGAGTAAGTAGAGTAAGTAAAGTAAGTAGAGTAAGTAGAGTAAGTAAAGTACGTAAAGTAAAAAAAGTAAGTAAAGTAAGTAAAGTAAGTAGAGTAAGTAGAGTAAGTAGAGTAAGTAGAGTAAGTAGAGTAAGTAAAGTAAGTAAAGTAAGTAAAGTAAGTAAAGTAAGTAAAGTAAGTAAAGTAAGTAAAGTAAGTAAAGTAAGTAAAGTAAGTAAAGTAAGTAAAGTAAGTAAAGTAAGTAAAGTAAGTAAAGTAAGTAAAGTAAGTAAAGTAAGTAAAGTAAGTAAAGTAAGTAAAGTAAGTAAAGTAAGTAAAGTAAGTAAAGTAAGTAAAGTAAGTAAAGTAAGTAAAGTAAGTAAAGTAAGTAAAGTAAGTAAAGTAAGTAAAGTAAGTAAAGTAAGTAAAGTAAGTAAAGTAAGTAAAGTAAGTAAAGTAAGTAAAGTAAGTAAAGTAAGTAAAGTAAGTAAAGTAAGTAAAGTAAGTAAAGTAAGTAAAGTAAGTAAAGTAAGTAAAGTAAGTAAAGTAAGTAAAGTAAGTAAAGTAAGTAAAGTAAGTAAAGTAAGTAAAGTAAGTAAAGTAAGTAAAGTAAGTAAAGTAAGTAAAGTAAGTAAAGTAAGTAAAGTAAGTAAAGTAAGTAAAGTAAGTAAAGTAAGTAAAGTAAGTAAAGTAAGTAAAGTAAGTAAAGTAAGTAAAGTAAGTAAAGTAAGTAAAGTAAGTAAAGTAAGTAAAGTAAGTAAAGTAAGTAAAGTAAGTAAAGTAAGTAAAGTAAGTAAAGTAAGTAAAGTAAGTAAAGTAAGTAAAGTAAGTAAAGTAAGTAAAGTAAGTAAAGTAAGTAAAGTAGGTAAAGTAGGTAAAGTAAGTAAAGTAAGTAAAGTAAGTAAAGTAAGTAAAGTAAGTAAAGTAAGTAAAGTAAGTAAAGTAAGTAAAGTAAGTAAAGTAAGTAAAGTAAGTAAAGTAAGTAAAGTAAGTAAAGTAAGTAAAGTAAGTAGAGTAAGTAGAGTAAGTAGAGTAAGTAGAGTAAGTAGAGTAAGTAGAGTAAGTAGAGTAAGTAGAGTAAGTAGAGTAAGTAGAGTAAGTAGAGTAAGTAGAGTAAGTAAAGTTAGTAAAGTTAGTAGTGTAAGTAGAGTAAGTAGAGTAAGTAAAGTAAGTAAAGTAAGTAAAGTAAGTAAAGTAAGTAGAGTATATAAAGTAAGTAGAGTAAGTAAAGTAAGTAGAGTAAGTAGAGTAAGTAGAGAAAGTAATGTAAGTGAAGTAAGTGAAGTAAGTAAAGTAAGTAAAGTAAGTAAAGTAAGTAAAATAAGTTAAGTAAGTAGAGTAAGTAGAGTAAGTAAAGTAAGTAGAGTAAGTAGAGTAAGTAGAGTAAGTAAAGTAAGTAGAGTAAGTAGAGTAAGTAGAGTAAGTAAAGCAAGTAAAGCAAGTAAAGCAAGTAAAGCAAGTAAAGTAAGTAAAGTAAGTAAAGTAAGTAAAGTAAGTAAAGTAAGTAAAGTAAGTAAAGTAAGTAGAGTAAGTAGAGTAAGTAAAGTAAGTAAAGTAAGTAACGTAAGTAACGTAAGTAGAGTAAGTAAAGTAAGTAAAGTAAGTAGAGTAAGTAGAGTAAGTAAAGTAAGTAGAGTAAGTAGAGTAAGTAGAGTAAGTAGAGTAAGTAGAGTAAGTAAAGTAAGTAAAGTAAGTAGAGTAAGTAGAGTAAATAGAGTAAGTAGAGTAAGTAGAGTAAGTAGAGTAAGTAGAGTAAGTAGGGTAAGTAGGGTAAGTAGGGTAAGTAAAGTAAGTAAAGTAAGTAAAGTAAGTAAAGTAAGTGAAGTAAGTAAAGTAAGTAAAGTAAGTAAAGTAAGTAAAGTAAGTAGAGTAAGTAGAGTAAGTAAAGTAAGTAAAGTAAGTAGAGTAAGTAAAGTAAGTAAAGTAAGTAAAGTAAGTAGAGTAAGTAGAGTAAGTAAAGTAAGTAAAGTAAGTAAAGTAAGTAAAGTAAGTAAAGTAAGTAAAGTAAGTAAAGTAAGTAAAGTAAGTAAAGTAAGTAAAGTAAGTAAAGTAAGTAAAGTAAGTAAAGTAAGTAAAGTAAGTAAAGTAAGTAGAGTAAGTAAGTAAAGTAAGTAAAGTAAGTAGAGTAAGTAGAAGTAAAGTAAGTAGAGTAAGTAAAGTAAGTAAAGTAAGTAAAGTAAGTAAAGTAAGTAAAGTAATTAAAGTAAGTAAAGTAAGTAAAGTAAGTAAAGTAAGTAAAGTAAGTAAAGTAAGTAAAGTAAGTAAAGTAAGTAAAGTAAGTAAAGTAAGTAAAGTAAGTAAAGTAAGTAAAGTAAGTAAAGTAAGTAAAGTAAGTAAAGTAAGTAAAGTAAGTAAAGTAAGTAAAGTAAGTAGAGTAAGTAGAGTAATTAGAGTAAGTAGAGTAAGTAGAGTAAGTAAAGTAAGTAAAGTAAGTAAAGTAAGTAAAGTAAGTAGAGTAAGTAGAGTAAGTAGAGTAAGTAGAGTGAGTAGGGTAAGTAAAGTGAGTAAAGTAAGTAAAGTAAGTGGAGTAAGTAGAGTAAGTAGAGTGAGTAGAGTTAGTAGAGTGAGTAGAGTAAGTAGAGTGAGTAGAGTGAGTAGAGTAAGTAGAGTAAGTAGAGTGATTAGAGTAAGTAGAGTGAGTAGAGTAAGTAGAGTAAGTAGAGTGAGTAGAGTAAGTAGAGTAAGTAAAGTAAGTATCCCGTCGAACTAAATTGATCCGCTAAACTAGCGTTCACCAGTTTCTGCACCATGATTCAAACTCACGTCTTTTTGTGAGGCAATCGACGCACTGACTACAGCATGGCAACTGTGCCCCCATGAAGAGACATAATTTCAAGTAAAAAGTTAACATGTCAATACATTAAAAAACATATTTTCTAACACGAGACGGACTGTTAAATTATTTATCACCACAACTGTGGTGTTTTTATTTAGTTTAAATAAACATCTTCTAATTGTGCCCTTTACATACCTCAGTTTTAAGCAGTTGTGAATCCTTAATAAATAATTCGTGAATATAATGTAAAGGCTTGTAATAATAATTCATGTAATTAAAATATCAAAAAAAACATTGATGCTGATATAATGATTTTAATAGTTTTAAACAAAACACAAGTTATTGCTAGAATAAGAATATAAAAAGAATTGTTTAAACGAAGTGTAGTGGAGTTAACATGATGTTGTTTATATGCATTGTTCGTCAACCGTTAAATAGTTTTGCCTTTTAATTTTAAGACCCTTTATCAAGTAAAGAAAACACGTTAAATCATGCATGTTTTATATAAATGTATCAATGCGCACTTTACAGAAAACGAAACACTGTTTTAACTGACTCTATCACGCTTCTGTTGGCTGTGGCTGCTAAACATTTGAAACTTACTGTACTAACCAGTGGTTATCTTCTGAATTTCTGATAGAATTGATGACAAACATTGGTTCACTTAGTCTTCTAAATGTAGTGTGGGTCGCAAATCTCGCAGCCAGCGAACCAGAGACAAATTGTGAAGTTGATAAAAATAGTAAAATAAATAAGCTCTATATAGTATAGTATAATGTATTTATGTGAATAATGTACAACCATAAAGCATTATTTCTTGCTAAAATATAATGACTTTTTAAAATATAAATTTCAGACATAAGAAAAGAAGTTAACGGTACGCTGCAGATGGTATTCAAATCCAATACGACTTCTACTTCTAAGAAATTAAATGCTTCTGTTATTGGAAAGAAAGTATCAACTATTCCATTCTACTTGCCTGCACTAATAGAAAGCATTGGCATCAAAGTTGTCAACGGAGGTGTACATGTTTGTGAAGTAGAAATATTTGGAGGTATCTATACATATCTATAATATATATACATACAAGCTAAATTACCCGGCATGTGTAGGCTACAGATAAAACATTTCATAAACTAAAATGAACAGAATGATATAGATCTAGGCTAGAACAAAATAAAATTAAAAAAAGAATTGTTATTTATGAAGACATTTTGGAAAGTAATTTTAAATAAATATTATAGTCTTGTTACAAATAGGAAGTCTTTTTATTAAACCAAAAGCTAAATTTCCCCAAAAGCTATAATAACTTGAAAAAGCATTTCTTTCTAGGCAACCAAAAGTTTGGACTATCAATATAATTTTAGATTTATTTAAATCATAAATATTTTAAGAAAGTTGTACGTCCTTTTAGGGACTTACAATCCTTAAAAAATATTTATGGAAGTTTAAAAAAAAAGTCGAAAAAAAAAATAAAGATAAAGCGTGGAATCAAACCCAGGTTGCCTGCAAAGAAAATGAAATTATATTTAACAAATGATCACAATGTCTTCAAAACGTAGTGTCAATGGTAATTCACTATTGCAAAATTATTTTTAACTAAATAATATATTTTAAAGTTATAACGGTTAAATACATAATGGCTAGGGCGTTAAATAATGAGTTTTTGTCATAGTTAAATGATCTAAATGTGACTTATAAATTTTTTCAAGGACGCAATATAAATGCATGTAGTAACTATTACTTTAAAAAAAAAATAATAAAAAAAAAATCACTGACCTAGGCAATGGATCGGTACTATTTTATATGCATGCATGCAAAAACCAAATATATCTCCAGCATACTGACGAAAATGTTTAGCAAAAATATTCTAAAGTATCAAAAGATGTGGCAGAAATGTACTCTAGATTCTAGATGTAACAACAAAGTTAGTACAATAACACAAAAAAACATCCTTTGTGTTTAAATGCATTGCAATAAAAAGTAACGATTTGCCACTTATATGTGTGAGAGATTATTCCTATTACAATAACTAACACAATTCATCAGTGAAAATTTAAATTCATAAGTATTATGTGTAAATGGAAATAATATGGTCTATTATATTGCAAATAAAAAAAAATATTAAAAAAAAGTATAAAGATAAACATTATTTATAAAAAAAAGTAACGACATTGCAATTCGATATTGATTATTATTGAATTTTGTATTTTCTTGCATAAAATCTAAAATCTTTTATGACTGTCGTTTTAGCATGCGCTCCACCAAACTATGGGATCGGTTGTCGAGAAATTTGCTCTGTTACGTGCGCAAGAGAAATATGTGATTACCGAGGTCAGTGCGTGAGCTGTATTTATGGAAGGACAGGGCCACATTGTATGGAATACAAAGCAGAAATCAGTGAAAGTAAACTCGGTAATAAGATAATCGTTACAGCCCATAGCACAAGCAACTCTGAATTCAGTTGTGGTGCGAAAAAACGGATTAAAATACTATATGTGTTTCATCACATTTTTGTAATGTTGGTGGTGAATACATTTCAAAATTCAGCAATTAGAACTAGCTTCTAGTTAACTCAATAGAGAAGTATAGGTTTCTTTAATGCAAAATCTGTAGAATAATTAATAAACTTGATACCAGAAAAATTAGCACGTTGGCTAAGATGTCTGTGCATAAATTAAATATGGTTAATTTACGGAATGCAACTATTTAGCAGTAATATAATATGTCCGACAAAGTATTAAAATTTGTGTTCCAAATGTTAATAATCGTTGGCCATTATCTAAGTAGCTTATATAAACGAAGGAAACATTTTCGTTTAGCTAAATATAAATATGTATTTCGTACCCAAGTGAAATTCTATCAGAAGTACATAATATATTTTCTTTGCAGACCAAAAAAAATTACAAAACAACTTAAAACCATTCAAACCCCAAAAATGTTTTTAATTAGTTGGTATATTTTTCTTTTAAAAGGTGTTTAACTTTTATATGACTTTAATAAATTAGTTAACAGTTTGTCAACTTTTTTTGTATGTGCAAGCTTAAAAAAAGGTTACTATTCAATACATTTTGAATAAACAACTTTAATAATAACTATATAATATGTTGTTCTTTTTTTTTGTTTAAAAAAGAAAAATGTTTTTTGTTTTTATTTTTACAGTAGTATTTTATTCATTGACCTTCAGTCTTGAAAATTGACATCGCAATCTTTCTCTCTCAAGTTTGTTTGGTTTGAGAAATCAGCAAACATTTCTGACCATAAATATTTACATCACTAAGAAAGCATTTTCTTTAATGTTTTTTTGAGAATATAATTATAATACAACCAAAAATAATAATAATAATGGTAATGTTTATAGCAATTATATCTCTGTTATTAAATTTAGCACGCTTGGTGCGCTCTTTGTGTGGATTTCAGTGGTAGTTGTCTTTTAATGTAAGGCGCGCATCCACTAGCCATAGAGCAAGGTCTTTTAAGCTCTTTTTTAAAGACTGTTTTGTTATTGAAGAGTGGAATTTAAGGGATATTCTTTGCACTCAAATAATTAAAGTGAATCCTAAAACAATAGTATATCTTTTATTCCACGAAACGTTTCCAATCTTTGAAGAAAACTTAGGGAAAAAAATATTTATCCCCGCGGCTTTACTACATGATATTTGATATCAAAACAAAATAAATAAACATTGTAGACATCATATGTTTCGAGAGCAAGACATTGAAACCAGTGAAGATTGCTCATATGGGATGTCTCCTGGGAAAACAGACTTGTGTTCCACGCCCGCACTCGTTATGAAAGATCTTGCAACAAGTTTTGCCCAGCGAAGACCTCCACGAACATAAAAAAAGGATGTAAAAGTAACATACCGGAAAACTATTATGCAATTCACCATAGCTCTAGGTCTTGTTGTTTGAACATCTGCATTGAAATATTGAGAACTAAGAAGAAGAATACATTAGTTTATTTACTATTACCTCTATTCTAAAAGGACCGCGAGCAATAAAACACTATCTAATCGAGCGTCATGCAATAAATCCTTTACAGGTTAGAAAACCACTGTTTTAAGGCAGCATCTGGAGTAGCAAGACAAACAATAATGTAATCTTTAATTTTACAGACGTTCCTTCTAGATAGAAGATTATTACGTCCACTAGGCCCATAACTCTGCAGGGCGACAGGGATCCGTCGGTGGCATGGATTGAACCCGCGACGTGTCAGTTGGTTTTTGGTTGACAGTACGGTGAACTAACCGCTTGACCAGGCGGCTTCACGCTGCTGTTGTTTTAAATAGGTGCAATCAAATTAAACCTCGTGATTTTTTTTGTTGCAAATAGATACATTAAATGTAAGCGTCAATAGATGCGTTGTGTTAATCCCATGTATGAACTTGAAGATTCTTAGCTAACCTTTTTAATTTGATAAGCAATTTATTTAAGCTGTTTTAGTCTACGATTTTTCCTTTTTAAATTAAAAAAATCATGCATAAAAAGATATATAAACTAATTTGAAAGCAATAACATAAAACATAATTGCTATATATTATGTTAAAAAAAAAAAACTTACAAAAATATATATATTAAAAACAAAATTATGACCCCGATTACACATAAAACAAGCAGTTCAATCATATAGACTAATTTACTATTGTCAGGTAATCAAAATAAAAAATAAATAAACATGTGTTAAGCAGGTGTTAAACAGGTGTTGCTTAATGATATTAAATACAAATAAATAATATCTAGACTAGGGCCTACAATTAATTTGATCGAATTGAAACTAACTTGAGAAACGTGCTTGTCTTTGAGAAAAAGAACTTAAAACTTAAAGTATTACTCAATTGAAGCTTAAAAATACACTTTAATAGTATAAGCATTTAATAAACATTAAAAAATATATTTTAAGAACTTGCAGCATTATTGCTTTATATTTGTTATTCCATCTCATTTTCGGCCCATTTTGAAATCTCTATTAATTAGATTATCCTTATAACTAAAATCACTATATATATTCAGCACAACTAAAATGGATTCTACCTTCATAAGCTTTTTACCCATAGTGCGCTCCTCTATTATTTCCAGTTATACATTTGTTCTCGTGACTCGTGCTTCATGCAGACGTATTATAAATAAGCGCTCGTCATGGGATCATTGGGGAAACCGGAACATCAACGGACAATAAATAAATGAACCGCTGACAAGATCCGCATTGAAAACAAACTAAAACTATTGTTAACTTTCGCCAAGCAGCAGTTTATTCTCATTAGTACGAATTTCTTAATGCAAATTCGAGTTAGAAGTCGTTCACCATTTTGGAGTTATAGGATGATGTCAGGGGGCCATTATAGATTTTCAAATAGGCATGGCGATAACAGTTTACTGTATGAAAGTTTATTGGTTCAAACATTGCTATATAAGTTGAATGTATCCAAATGTACTTGCATTAAGGCTTAGTTCGTAATAGTGTAACGTGAACAGAAAGCAAGCTCTGAGACAGCAACAGAAGAAAAGAAACAGAAGAAAGGAAAATATAAATTCAATTTAGAAAATTTTAAAGGTTTATGTATCGTTATTATTATATTTTCATTGGCTTTTAATTATTTATTTTTTATAAAGGTAGGTTGGCTATAGTTATTAAAATGATTTTCTTTTATAAAATATAATTATGCTTATTTATTTTTTCAATGCCGCATTTTTGGATTGCCCGGAACAAACTCATCATAAATGTAGTTATATTAGAGCAAAAGCCGTATTAGAAACTTTTTTTTTACTGAACGATATTAACCGGATTTGGCTACATGTCGTTTATATCGGTCTTGTCGCAAATATCTCAGTGGTTCAGACGGCAATTTAAAATAAAACATTTAATTGTATTGTGAAGTGAAAAACAGGTTCCAGACATCGGAGAAATGGGAGGTAGACTGAAGCATCATGAAATGAAGGAAAATTATATAGCAAAAAAATATAGCAATTATAATATTTGTACAGCCGATATTTAATTAGTAGATTTGTGCTTTTTGGTGATTTAAGAGAATGTGCTCTCACAGTTAAGGCTCGGAATTCAAAAGTCTATTATTAACTGTTATCACTATATTATTATACGCCTCAAACTGTATTATTTGTAAAAACCGTTAAATAGCAAATACGATTCTTGAACTTAATCCTACAAACATGAAACCACTAATTAGAAAGTGTACATCTCGCAGAATGTCTAAATACTATTTTTTATCCGAGTTTGAGTCGTTCCCCAAAATACCAATGCTGTAATAGTTACTGTTATCAGCTGCGTCAAAAAATATTTACCAAATAGAAAACTTCTGCTTATATTATCCATAATATAAATTATAAATCATCACTGAAACTATCCAAAACAAAATTATCCCGTCGGAACAAAGTGATTCATAAGGCCGGTAAAGCAGCGTTCACCGGTGTCTTTGACAAAGGCATACGAATGGATTGTGTGTTCAGCGCTATGAAAATGCGGAATTAAAGATGTGTGTGTATAATAAACAAACACGCATTGTCCTACTTACTGTCCGGTACACACATGTTCAATGTTGACCTGTCATCTAGAATAGTCTAGATTCTAGATCTTCCGAAAAGGCAACTGTGTTAAATTCAAACTTACGACAATCTGTTCGTGCTGACCCTAGATCAATGTGATCACATAGGGCTTTGGTGCTCAGATAAACAATAGATGACAAAATCACATTCGTAAACAAGTAACAATCGCAAAAAAGTTGTATTAATGTATGCTGCCCTTTAAAAAAAATATATATAGATAGATATAATATATATATAGGGGAGAGGTGGGTAATTCGTACCGCTGGGTAATTCGTACCTATGCCATTTTACCTAGTTTGACTGGTTGTAATTAACATTTTAACCCATTAATACATGCCAGCACATTAGTTTTGACTGCCATAGAACAATGGTGGACATGGACAAGAAAATAGTAGGCTGACTTTATATGTTGTTATACTACTTGATGTTATTTTTTACTAGTGCCTCTAGTCGTACTACGTAGGTCTGGTTAAACATAGCGTATTTATATTTGTTTAGTTTGCTGACTATCCAGTCTGCTTCATCAATAAATAGATTTAGGTCTGTTTTCTATTGCCGATAAAAACATAGAAGCAATAAACAATGTTACGTCCGAGTCGGCTAAATCGTACCTCGCTATGGAGGGTAATACGTACCGGTACTAATTACGTTACATTTAGTGCAGAAGTACCGAGACTGCAAGAAAAAAACAACAAAAGGTCTGGATACCAAAAAAAAATAAAGTTTTGCAATGGTACCGGGTACTGATACGGTGAGAACATCTAGGAATACATTATGTAATGTTTTATATGTAGAGCATAGGTTTCTCCTAAGTTTATTTCATATCAATAAGTACATAGTATAAGTTTAGTAAAATTAGATATTTCATAATAGCATAGCTGAATTAAAATAACTTGAAGAAGTATAAATAAAGCGTTTTTATAACTCCAGTGGCGTAGCTAGGGGAGGGGAAGGGGGGGTCCGAATTCGAAAGTACCCCGGGTGACTACTTGAGGGGGGCCCCTAAAGGAGTGTCAGAATTGTTTTTTTTCATGTTCTAATGTCGAATGTCAAAATGCAGGGGCCCCTAAAGAGGCCAAGCCCCCCGGGCCCCCAAACCCCTAGCCACGGCACTGTATAACTCTTTACAATTACCTCAGATCAATAATAATTTTAAGCTAAAATATATTAATAGCACATCAAAAATATACAAAAAAAGAACGACATTGCTCATTAGAACTTGACTAGCTCTAAACCGTTTAAGAATAAACATTCGCGTTTTTTTTTAAATAATATTATTAAGTAATTTATTAAATTAAATCTTACAATTCTTATATATGTATGCTGATTCATAACACGGCCTTATATACTAATATTATCTCAAATTTTAGGAGGAAACAAGCATTCAAGAATGTTCAATTCTCGTCAACTGGTAATATTTATAGCCATCTCCTTTTGCCTTCTTTCGTCCATGTATTTTCACCATGCAGGCGCCACGTCAACTCACGCGATAACTGGGTTGTCATGGGAACGCAGAAATGAAGCCGACGACTCGTATGGAGAGCAGCAACTGAGGCACCGTAGGTCTGTGTTTCCTATGTTCGGCACATACTCCAAGAGGGAAGCAGTAGTCAACGACCTGCAGGCCCTCGCCGATAGATTGTACGAAAGAAAACAACAGCAAGATTTCACTGACTTCGTGAATGAACTAAAAAACGGAGGAAAGTGATGAGTTGTCATACCTGAACTCCTGATACATTAAATTCAATTTTCTTGTGAAAAATGGTTTAGACATTAGACATAACAATTTCGTAAAACTTTTTATAAGTCTTTATTACTTTTAAATTGAAATAAAAAAGTAAATATTACATTGTCAAAAATAATTTATGTCACCTACATTAAGCATTATAGTTATAGAAGTATTCAGATTAGATTTATATTTATTTAATTTGTATTATGTGAACTTATTTTAATAATTAAAAGAACATGCATATGTACACAAATTGTAGGGACTTTATTGATAATTTTTTTAATATAAATTAGAGGCATTTTATAATGCATTATAAATAAAGAAAATCTTTTTACAGTAATATTAAAAAAACGACAATTGTAAAAAAAAAATATGCATTCAATAAATCAATTAATTTATTATTCTTGTAAATTGTATTATATTTTATTCGTAATAAGTAACTCATTAATTAACATCACAGTAAGCGTGCTACTGTAGTAGCTTATAATAAATGGCACATAAGGTAGATGATGTGTCGAACACAGGCTCATTACCACGCACCTTGCACCTTCACCTACACACAAAAATCACGAACCGTCACAGTCACCGGGGGGATTAGTCCACAATCTAATAGACTATACTAATAGACTAATACTAATATACTATACTAATAGACTAATCTTTGTACCACGACTATTCAAATCGAGCATCAGAAAAGCAGTAGCAATTTTAACACTTCAGAGATCATCTCAGAATTCGATAAAGCTGATAGTCTATTAATCCAATTAATATATTAACGTGTTTCATCAATACTAAACACTCCTTTAAAAAAAAATACGTCTAAAAATTCAAATAATTCTGGTGTTTGTGATATAGCAGTTAAAAATCACATAAACATGCATTTCTCATATGGACAACTTTTGTCACTTTTTTTTAAGGTCCAAAATTCCTTTGCGTAAAAGGAAAAAAAACCACAGACAACTACTGCATGGTGACCAAGAAAAAACACTCAATATTGCTTTTAAGTAAACGTTTCATCTTTGAATTGATCACAGCGATTAATGTCAAATTGTGTTGATGATTGATGTTTTTTCTTATATTAGTCGTTTTATCAACATTTATTAAATAGTAACTTTTTTAAAAGTTTGCACATTAAAATACAAAATTAAATATCATTAATTAGAATCGTCATAACTTTAATTTAAAAACTGAAATTAGGCTTAATTTTACTTTCGGATCCTGTTTCCCGACTTTTGATAAAGCATGCCATATACATATGTGTGTATATATATATATATATGTAGAGAGAGTTTAATTGTATATATATATATATATATATATATATATATATATATATATATATATATATATATATATATATATATATATATTCATATATACATGTGGAAAATAGTATTAAAAAAAACATTAAACAAAATGCATGATGCTTTACCCCTCTGGTTTTCCCAGAGCAGTTTCAAGTGATGTAAATATTTATGGACAACAATTTCTTCTGAATTTTAAAACAAAGAAAAAAAAAACTTGAAAGACACAGATGGCGATGCCAATTTTAAAAACTGACGGTCAAGGAATAAAATACTACTGTAAAAAGAAAGACAATTTCCATTTTCTTTTTTAAATAAGAAAAGAACAACAGAACATATAGTTATTATTAAAGTCTTTTAATCAATATTTATTAAATAGTAACCTTTTCTTTAAAGCTTGCACATTAAAATAAAAAGTTGACAACCTTTTGACTAATAAATTATAGTCATATAAAATGAAACATCTATTTATGTTAAGGCAACTAATTTCTAACATTTCTGGTATTTAAATGGCTCTATTGTGGGATTTTTCTTATCGTATCGTATCTTATACATCTTATCAATATAGCTAGTCTAATATATTATGTCCATCTGATAGAATTTAACATTTTAGAGAGTTTGCAGCACAATTTAAAGCTAATACATTTGTTTAAATCCTAGCATATATGCTAATTTTTCTGTATCAATGTTATTTATTTGTATATATAATTTGATTTATATATATGTATACCTTTCTTTTGAGTTAGATAAAATTTAATTGTTATAATTTTTTTTTCGACAAGGCCAATCCTTAGGAGACGCTTTCAAAATATTTCTTCATAGAATTGTGTTCACTAATAACATAAAAAGCATATAATAAAAAAATATAGTATTTGATTCCAACTTTTCGCACTACTACTGCCACATAAATCAGAGTTACATGTACTTGGTTGGGCTGTACCGATCATCCTATTACCCAGCTTATGATGGTCTTGCCCTGTTGTAAATTCCATACAATGTGGCCCTGTTCTTGCATAAGTACAACTCAAGCATCGGCCTCGGTAATCACATCTTTCTTCTAAGCACGTAATAGAGCAAACTTCTCGACAACCAAACCCATATTTTGGTGGAGCGCATTCTGAAACGACAGTAACAAGAGAATTTATATTTTATACAAGAAAATACAATTGTCAATATTAAGCTAACGATTTTATATAATTAATGCTCAAGCATATTATATTGAAAATATAAATACTTTTTATTTATTTTTTTGAAAAAAATCTACCTTCGTTTTCATCTACATATTATTAAGAATGCTAATTCACATTGATGCAGTTTATTAGTTTTTTTCAATAGGAATAGCCTAACGGATGAAACTGATAGTTTGTGCATTTCTCTGATGTTCACAAATATTGCCTGGTCTGATGTAAACATAAGTCCCACTGATAATACACAAAGTAAGTGAAGCAGTACAGTTTCCTGTGGGACTCTTTATTTATTTTTTACTCACATTTGTTTAGCCAGTAACCCAATCCTTACATTACGTTTCTTAAACATATTCTGGAAACATTGACCACTTCTAGTGGGTTTTTTTCCGTAAGTGGCACAACTTTGTTGATTTTTTATTGCGATGTATTTATAAAAAAAAATTAAGGTGTTTTAGTAATTGTACTCAAGTGTTTTTACATCTTGAGTAAATTTCGTTAATTTGTACTGGTAATTTATACTATCTCCGCTAAACATTTTAGTTTATATGTATAAGAGAACCATCTGTACTAAAGCACCGAAATATACTTGCGAAATATAAACATGCACGTACAATATCACTATTTTTTATTCAAGAAAAAAAGTATATTAGTAGTTAGCTATTGCAGTCTGGCTGACTGAAGTCTCGATCGATATATTTCTTGTTAGTATATTTGTGTGAATTCTCATAGTAGATAGTATAGCCTCAAGCTGATACTTAATAAATTATATTATGGTGTGTATATCCTCTTTTTTTACTCCCTTTCTATTAACTCGCACTGTCTGTCTGCTTGTCTGATTGTCTGCTTGCAAAATTTTGCATCGATTTTCTGACCACTTTCCGTCGTCCGATCGAGCTGAAACTTGGCAGCAGACTTGTCCCGACTAACAATACATTCTATCGAATTTTCAGCATCATAGCCTTTGGACTAGTCACGAATACCTTCGACCAATTTGCCAATCGAAGAAAATATTTCACGTAAAACATGGCTTCCTCTACCGGAAGAGACGGAAGTAAATAAACTTTTCTGCTTTGGTCCGAAAAAAAAAATATTGCGCAAATTTTTAGTGTGGAAATTCATATGGTATGATTTCACTAATATTTTTTTTTAATCTATCAAAATATAAATTAATTATAAACTTTGTTTACAAAGAAAGGGAGTATAATAAAAAATGTGTTTTTATGGGTTAGTTTATTGTTGTAATGATGTTATACTGCAATATTGTTTGTTAATATATATAGAAAGCACTCCACCTTTACTTTTGCCTCTGTTGATGGTTCTGTCTGAGCGAAGCAGATAAAATGCTTCCAGGTCCATGGACGTATTTCACACTCTATATCGCCATGTTCGTGTCAAAAAAATGTTTATTTCTTCTTGTCATTTTGTTTTGCTCATTAGTACGGACAATAAAGGTTTCAAATAGTTCCATATATGCGTTTCATAGCATACAAATAGTTCCATATAGGCGTTTCATAGCATACAAATAGTTCCATATAGGCGTTTCATAGCATACAAATCATAGGGTCAGTAGTTTTAGGTATACGAACCACTATCATACTTCAATAATATAACATGAATAAATCCTGGATTGAAGAGATGGTAAAAAAACAACTGAAAAACGGCACAGAGTAATCAGGTCGCCTGCAGTGCTGCGCCACGATGTGCATTTGTATATATATATATATATATATATATATATATATATATATATATATATATATATATATATATATATATATATATATATATATATATATATACATATATATATATGTGTGTGTGTGTATACAGAGAGCACAGAGAAAGCGTGAGAGGTTATAGATATATATAGATACCTCCAAATATCTCTACTTCACAAACATGTATATTTCCGTTGATAACTTTAACGCCAATGCTGTCTATTAGCGCAGGTAAGTAGAATGGAATAGTTGCTACTTTCTTTCCTATAACAGAAGCATTTAATGTCTTAGAAGTCGTATTGGATTTGAATACCATCTGTAGCGAACCGTAGACTTCTTTTCTTATGTCTGACATGTATTAAAAAAAAAGAAAGGCATTATATTTCAAAAGAGATAATGCTTTATGGTTGTACATAAATCACATAAATGCATTATAGTATAATTTATAGAAAGCTTATTATTAAATTATTTATATTAACTTCACAAAGTGTCTATGGTTTGCTGGCTGCTAGATTTGCGACCCACACTAAATTTAGAAGACTTAGAGTTAGTGAACCAATGTTTGTCATCATTTCTATCGGAAACTTAGACGATTACCTCTGGGCAGTACAGTAAGTTAAATATGTATAAGCCCCCAACCAACAAAGGCGTGAGAGAGTCAATTTAAACAGTTTGTTTCTGTATACCCAGGCGGGCATGCTTAATAAATACGTATCAAGTAGTACATTCGGACGGTGGGATTGCTTTTATGAATTAAATTTCAAGAAAACATTAATTAATTTAATGTGGCATTTTCTTTTTCTGAAGAAAATAATCAATAGCTTATGCAGCAAAAGAAAAAAAATGCACGTCCATAGCATACACCACAAACGTTTTTCAGCTTATAATAGAAAACTTTAAATTAATTAGCTTCTTTTCGCCACGAATCAAGGCAGCCTCTAGCCAGTTCACATATTGTTTCAGTAATTTAAAAAAAAATTTTACTTTTAAAATACATTCTTGTTGAAAAAACGGAAAAAATAATTTTAAAATGCAAATCTTAAAGCATTACAATGTACTTGTAATAATGTATCTAGTTTTATTGACTTACTTCTTCACTTATTGTAATTATTTCACAATACCTGGATATATGTTTATCCTTGATATCCAAACACCAGGATCAAACAAAAATACCAAATCTTTGTATGGACTGCTATTGAAGTCAACACAGTTGTTTCCACTGATGTCTCCATCAGTGATTGGTATACTCATCTCTTTTAGATGTCGGTTTATTGGGAGAGGAAATAGAGTGCTAAATCCAAGGGCAATATTATGATCTAAAATGTGCAAAAGAAAAAAAAATTACATAATCATTATATTGAATATGTTTCTTTAAGCATTTCATAAAATAGTATATTATCTTGTTTTACGAACGCCTGACATTGATAGTGTTACAACCGCAATCCCCTTGCGTCAGAGCCGTGTAAATGTTGTTGATAATTCTCGTTAATTCTAGGGTAGACTTTGGTTATTATTATTTATATTTCAGTATTACATGAACTCTCCTTATTGTCTTGGGTACAAACTCAGGATTTGCGTTCTAACAGTTCCTTTCCTTGACGTTGAAGTTGTAAACAAATATATTATCGTATTGTAAACAATTAAACAAAAATAGAATAGTAACTTAACGAGGAAGCTTTTGTGTAATTGTTGTTGATAATTTAATTCAGGTGATAAAGTATGTACAATAAATGTAGTATTAGCAGCACTAATAAAATAGTGCCAACACAAGCGTCCATAACAAGCTCAAAGGAAAGTATCTACAAAACTAACTGCCTTGAAAGACAACGCGAATCATTAAATACTCCCGGAGAAGAGCGGGGAACAGACCTATTACTAGGAGGGGTGAAAACAATGGTATCATTACAAAACTCATAATTAAAATGATAGTTTTAACATCAACTCTCCTGTACGAGAAATAATTTACTATTCCAAGACATTCCGAGAACAAGAGTGGATTCTTAGAACAGTCTAGGCTTTAGTACCTCCCACAAAACTTGCGTTGAGAGAGAGCTGGGCGTTATTAATAAATGACAATATGAACGGTTGGTCTTATGGTGGGGAGTCTTAGTTAAATAAACCTAAACCTATTTTGATTATATAATCCTTTTTGCTTCTCGTTATACTCGTTATACTCCTCGTAAAGTGCAAAATTGTATATAATAATACTAATAATAATATGTGTATAGCACTGCTAAAAACATAATCAGTAAATTAAAATTGTACTTTAAAATTATTTCTCTTCATTGAAGCTCATAAAATGTTAATCTCAAGCTTATGGCCTATTTAGGCCTATTTAACTTTCACCAGGGCAACGCCGGGGAATTTAGCTTGTATGTATTTATATAAAGCTCTCTGTGAGTATTTAACAATAAAACTGGTTCATTTAAAATAAAAAAACTTGTTGCCTTATATTTCACTCTGGCAATTGGACTTAGCACATGTGTCCTTCTTAAAATTGAGTATGACGTATAGGACTGTCATGCTGTCGACCCGTTTTGGATTCTCCTGTCAGTCTATACTTTTACAATTAATATTATTTTTTTTTTAAATTGTATAAATCCCCGGACAACACCGGGCAATTTACTTTTTTGTTTAATAAAAACACTCTAGCTTACGCAGGCATGATTTGTTTTACCTCAGACAAAGCCGGGTAATTTAGCTAGTGGAGGCCTAAATACGTATATATATATATATAGAAACAGTTATGTTTACATTGGGTTAGAGTTAGATTATATTAAGGTAACATGTCTGTAATTTCTTTGAAAATAGAGTTTATATATATAGATTTTTCGTGAAAAAAACATACCTTGTCGGTTCTAAATGTTAGTATTGCAAAATTAGCAATATTGGATTTAAGCTTTAAATTATGTATAAAAAATAATTACGTCCAGCGTAGACGTTGCATAATGCACTGGGAAACAACATAGGCCTATATAAAGTAATAAACCATTGCTGATCATCGTATTTATGCTAAATAATTAAAACACTCCAGTTTCTATCTGTTTTAATTATTTTTCTACAGTCACTAAGGAAACGCAAACAAAAAAAAATATATGCATACCTCCATTTACAGAAACTGAGCATAAAGAACCTTGTCCACTCCAGTATATGACTAAAGTTGATACTGGGATTACACCCAAGTATAATATCTCAAAAATGTTTTCTGTAATACTTTTGACTTCAAATGTATTCCTTTGTAGAAAATGTGTGCCTTTATCATTTACCACAATAATTGATAAATGGCTTACACTTGCTGTGGATAATATATATATATAAAATAGGATTAAAATATGTGTATAATATGTTGAACGTTAGTCAAATACAAAATATGTAAGCATTTTTTCACACATATTTCTTTTTAATAAAAGTATATTTCAGTAAGGAGTGAAAAAACACACTATAAACAAGCAAAGAACGCAGTAATTGTAAATGACACAAACCCGGCCAAAAATATCGATGTTGAAATGTTTAGCTGAACATTCTTTGCATGGAGCTATTGCTTAGCGCATAAGGACAAATATATATGGTATATTTTTTTACTATTTATTAACTACTAATCCTAAAACTGTACTAATAATACTATTGTACTTTTTTTATAAGATCTGTGTAAAAAACAATTTTATTTTATTTAAATTTGGATATTACGAGACAGTAACACAAAGATCTTGAAAAAGTGAAACGTAGAAAATATTGATTAAACTGAAGATAAAAAATATATGTTGTTTTTTACTAATCGTTTAACCGATCGTTTAAGAATTAGGTAGATGACATACGTGTACCTAATCTGTCCTTGTCATTTTTTTATCCCTCCACACACATTTTTTTAAGGGAGTTTTATCTGGGGTTTTATCTGGGGTTTTATCTAAGGTTTTATCTGGGGTTTTATCTGGGGTCTTATCTGGGGTTTTATCTGGGGTTTTATCTGCGGTTCCAAATTTTTTTCTATGCGTCGTCATTTAAAGTACCGTAACCAATTTCATAGCTCATAATTTAAAATCACCGCTTGTATTTTCTAGACATCATCGCATTAAATTTCGTTCACAGTTACTTTATGTTCCAGACTATAAACATTTTTTGACATTTTTTAATTTAAAATTAAAAAACGACAATGTAGGCCTAAACAATAAAAAAGAAGACAAGAGTAAGCAAAATTTAATATTTAAAAAAAAAAGAAAAATAAAAGGCTAAAAAAAAAGCAAATAAATCTACCAAATCATGATTAGATATAATGCTCACATGCATCACGAAATGTCAACCAGACCCAGGTAAACCACATAGGAGTTTCCCACTCGGCACTGATTGTATTTTTCGGGGGATTGTAGCAAGTCTCATTGTCATTGTCATTTAGATACTCATGGCTCATTGTGGCATCTACACCAATGTCTTCTAAAAAAATAGTTACAATAATAATATAATGATGTGACTGTAAAAACTGTTTTTAAAGTTCACTAACGAACAATGCATCATAAAAAGAGTCCTTTATAAACGTGTAACACTGATAAAGACATACTGTTTTTAAGATAGATTACATCGTTAGATTTAATGTATAAGGAACGTGGTATTAACTTAATTACATATTATTGCCAAATGTTAAAATGTGAAGATGTGTAACTTAAGATAAAAAAAAAACTATTGGCTTTTTAACAATTACGTTTCTTAACAAATCTTTTAAGCGGTTTTAATAAATGGAAACATGGGCCCTCATATACATTAATCATTATTATTTCTTTTCTTTCAGAAATAAGTAATGATAATATTGTGAACAATATTTACATATCGCTTTAATAAATAACATTGTATTATTACTAGAAAAGCAAGCATTACAGTAGACTTTTTTTTTACAATGTTGTTTTAGTTAAACTAAACAATGCAATTAGATATGTGTTAAACATTAGTTTTAAAAACATAATTTTGTAACCATTTTAATCAGCTAACAAATGTGTTAGTTATCATTGATATTTTTTTAAATTACAAACAATTTTGTTCATCGTATTAAAATATTTACGCACTTACTAAAATCACAATGAAATCCAAACCAACCAGTGATGCATTTATCAAATTCAGAACACATGTCGAATCGGTCTGTACATTTTCCTTCATGACAATGACAAGTCCATGTTTCGCTATCACTGTAATTGCTGGATAGACCCACTGGTTTTAATTTCATAATGAAACACAATAGTTATACATTGAAGTGAGAAACTTAAAATAAATCCTTAATATTAATATGGAAACAATTTTAAAGACAACAATATAAACCTTTTATCCTACAATAAATAAAAATAATAGTAGACTTAACATAGTTTTAATACAAGTTCAAAACAATAAAACCTACAATGCCACTTAAACTAAAGCTAAAACCTTCTCATCACACATTTTCAACTCTATGGGACAAAGACAGATCAAAATAAAATTAAAATTAAATGGAAGCGATACAAAAAGGAAAACAAACACCACTATTAACAGACTTAGAATCAATCAATTGTCCTGCTCGTGGTGAACAACTTAGTATGGCTTTTTGAAAAGTTAAATCTTTAGAATGCATTGTGCGGCCTCTCTAAAACAGGTCAAAGGAAATAAATCTTACTATGGAAATTATGGACATGTTCCTTTACAAAAAATACATTCAATAAACTAGAACATATAATAGTATATTTTCACAAAACGTTTGATAAAGATCAACATAATCGTTTATCAACATTTTAGCATTAACGATCCCTTACACTAATAGATTTAAGACTTTATGACATGTAGAGAATATACTGAAATAAATAATGGCTCTAATTCAGCACCATTAACTGTAAACGAAGAAAAATGCACAAATAACTGTTCTTGGGCCAATGTTAATTCTAATATTGATTATAGACTTAGCCATTTGCCGCAAAACTGAAACACAAAAAAAGTATATTTGCAGACGATTGCCAATTTACAGAACAATAAAGACAGCAAAACATACGGAAATTGTACACATACAAAAAAAATTGACTAATGAGAAAAATGGAAATCTAACTTGAGCATGTTTTTCTAGCAAGAAATCGGCCTAATGTTAAGAATACCTAATAAAAATAAACAAATAATTACAAACAACTCCAGTCATGCAAAACCCAAACTAAAAATGCAAAATACATAGGAGTAATATCAAATATTAAATTATTTCAGAATCAAACATAATATTAGGCTTCCTAAAATGAGCTTTTATAACTGTAATAACTGTAATAAGTATGTTTACTCTAAAAAATCATCATCAGTTTACGCGAGTATATTATATGGCCATTAATAGTGGCTATTGAAGTCCATACTGAAATAAATCAACATATATTATCCGCTTCTATAACATGTATGGATCGTTTTCTAAAAAATCATACCGTTAACTAATAACTATAAGTAAAGTATACTTCGGATCTAATTGATCATAGCGCTGGTGAAGCAGCGTTCGCCAATTTCTGTGGCCACGGCATAATGTGGGATCTGTGGCCAGCACAATGCCCAGCCACCGTTGCTTTACCCCAACTAATGTCAGGTACCCATCAGAGCTGGGTAGACTCAGTGACAACCTCATGTCCCGGAAAAAAATCCTAGTCCTCACCAGACTTTAAACCTTACTCACCGGAGTGGTCGAATCGAGACTAATCTCTTAGGATTCGGAGGACAAACACACTTGTACTACGTAGCACAGCCAGGTTACCATAAAGGGATGGTGCAAACTGTTGACCATTCCCATCTACTCTTTCCTCCTGCAAGGCAGGGCAGTCTAAAAGCAAATGCTCGACCGTCTCTTCTGCTTCAAAGCAGTGTCGGCACCGCGAATCGAAATTGGGCCTAAATCGTCCGAAATAGGCGCCAATAGGGCAGTGCCCTGTACGGAACTGGGCTATCGTAGCCTGTTCTCTCCTGCGGAGCTTCCACCACGGATCAGCTCGATTTGGCCGTTTTAGTTGCTGCCACACACCTCGACCCTTGTCCTCACCAGAATTCAAAGCCGGGACCTTCGAATCGCCGGTTGCCGTGCCACATTATTATTTTATATTCTACTACATCATTGGGATAAGTGTATTGACCTACCAGAAAATATTTTTGCTGTAATATCCTATATCCCATATCTTATAATATACTTACAGTAAAAACATTTGGGTCCAAAGTATCCTGGTATACAACCATAAGTACAAATTCCGTCGTCACCACAGCTTCCATCTTTGGCACAATAAGGACTGCAATCTGTAAATTGCAAAACACAACTATCAACTATGCCAAATGACAGACTTTTGAAGAAATGTTTACCAAAAACAGTTGTCACCACTTTACAACAGTAGTTTAACACCTTTGCAGCTTTATGTCGTAAACCACTTGAGCTTAAATGTAAATACACACATTCCCAGAAATGAAAAATAATTGCATTATTCGATGTTTTGCCCAGTGATTTTCACTAAAGATAATTAAATGACTAGCTGACGCCCTGAAGATTTTTTTAAAATAATGTTTAGCCTTCATTAGCTTCCTGTGAGATCCAAAATTGAATACAAATAGGGCTTAATTTTGCCACCAGTGCCTTCGTAGCAACGCGATGCCGTTCGTTCTGAAGAAACTAATCAAACCGTATATCGTAATATATTGTAATGTGTACAAAAAATATTTTGTTTTTGCCTTCTCCTCGCTTGTGGATGTTTCCCTTTTCTCTCTGACGACCGTCGACCTTAAAGCCTTCTCAATATCTCAATATTGGCTATCTTGAGTGGTTGTCAATATTTGAGTCAACTGCAGCCCTGCCCAATATTTTATGCTGTCGAACCAGCATACACAATGAAGGCATATCCTACGTTTACTTTCAACAGTGTCTTGAAGGATTGTTTTCGGCATGTCGAAACAAACGACCGAACCATGCCAGTTTGTGCCGTTTGATTGTTGTCATCATGATTTATTGAGTGACTGCAATTCAGGATTATCTGTCCTAGACATACTCAAATGTCATGTATCTACGTAGGAGATTAGAAAAAAAGTTTTCTAATTTATTTTCGAATGCCACTTTATTTTAAGTTGCTGATAGCAGCTGCCAGGTCTTGCATATACTATTGAATAGTTTGTAAAGTCTGTGTTTGTTTGGAGACCTATGCTTTTGCTTGTCCAGATTCTGTTTTTGCGAGCCAATTGGCACAATTGCTGCCAAATTCTTGATCGAATTTCTTACTCAGAACTTTCGTCTACGGATTGCTCCTAGATATTTGGAATTCTTTATCTATGTTGTTTACAACTCAGAAAAAATGAATACATCGTTAACCTCAATTGGTTATTCTTCATTGTACCGAAGTTAAAAACTATTATATTAATAATTATTACAATATCCGTATGATCAATATTTCATACATGTCAATAATATATTTTATTATTTGGTAAAGAAATGAGAAACAAGTTACAAATTTATTGTTTTTCGATGATGCATTTATGTTAAATAAAGTCTTTTTATTAGATTAGTTGTGTAATTCACATGGTGTAATACATACGGTATGAGCAGTTCGTTCCAAAAAATGTTGTGTTGCAGCCATATAGACAGTTCCCTTGAATGTCACAACTTTTATTGCAGTTATTGCAAACTATTTGGAAATAAAAATAACAAGAAGAAAACAAATAGACCAGTAATTTAACTAGTTATATTAAGTGTAAATGTGTGTAAAGTATTAATTTTACATAAAGAATAAAAAAACATTTACATCATTGTGTAACTTAGGCGCGTATACTGTGTCACGTATGTCTTATTATTAGTCTTGTTTTGTTAAATAATATCTAAACCATACGTGCTTACATATGTTTTGAGTATGACTTAGTTGTTAGGATGGAAGAGCGTATTATGTTGTTATGTTGATAGTTTAGGTCTTAATGTCTTCGTTTGGGGAAATAAACTAGGTGTATCTGTATCTATGTATTTATATTGTGGCGTATTATTGGGCAAGATTAACGTCACACGAACTAGAAAGGTTTTAAATGCAATCCGCTCATATAAGATAATACTAGAATCATATCCTCTGTACGTACAAACCACTGACATTAAGTGCCACAATCTTGCATGTCTGATTGGAGTAAGAATGTGTCTTTCCTTTCTATCTCCTATATTTAACATTAAAGTATTTAGCTTGCATTGAAATTTATTTACATATATGTATATGTTCCGCATGCCCATAAGTATATTACTTATATTGACTTTGACTTTAGTTTCCATTCATGTATATTGTCATTGTTACTAAGTCTACATTACGCCCACCATTTTAAATTGTGTAACATGGGTGGTTCTCGCCCCCCCCCTCCCCGTACCACGGACGATCGAGAAACAGGTCAAAGTCATCCCTGAGCCCACCGTCTCTGACCTTCGCTCCCCCCCCCCCCCCGTCCATCCTCACTTATAACATGTATATGAAAATAGACCTCTAAGGGCTCGTAACCCTTGGTCAAAAATCTCCTATGTTACTTAAACAAAGGCGCCGCCGGAAGATAAGAATTACCTTGGATGGCTGACCGCCTCTTCGCCCCTCCCCCCCTCACCGCCACTCGCACCCACCATCCCCCACCCCTCTCCCCATGCTTTCCCTACTCCTGTCAATCAGACTAAGAATACGTGTACATTTGCCCCTACCCTCCCATTTTATACCACGTGACTATTACTATTAATGCTTTTAGTTATAGAATTAACAAGTAGTTTTACAGACTGTCTAGCTGAGGAGGTCGAGCGGAAAAGAGCGTGCCTTCGGGCTGCTCTTGGCCCCTATTGGCGCCTCCGACCCTAAGTCTGTATCTAAATCTTTGCTGCTTATATTGTTGGACTATGTACCTAGGTTATTATGCAACTGTATACTCAGTCTTCATGTGAATAAAGTTCAGAATATAATGTTTTTCGCTCGTGTTCTCTAGTGACTGTTACAATCGATGTTGTGAAGTATATGTGTTAAGTATAGCCAAATCTCTACAAACTTACCTCAGACGAGCCGTGGAATTCAACACTTAAATATAAAAATGATCATCAATACGTTAATATCTAGCTCATCCGTTAAGACAACACGCAGCCAACAATGATAGAAAGAGAATAATTTATCTCTTATCTATTTATGCAGACCACTCTTATAAGAAGTAAAGTATACATATACGAGCCTGCCTGCCACGCAGCTTGACATAATTCAGTCATTTTTACTTAATCATACAGAAGGCACGACACACAGGATGCTCAGGTGCAGATCTAACCCCAACTTATAAAGTCTACGTGGTGATTAAGTGGTCTAATCACCCCCCGCCACGTGACACTTGGTGCCTTGTCTGCAGGATATGCAAATACCATCGTGCACACCCGGAACCAGTCGTGAGTACTTTAAATGTTCTTCGTATCGTACCTGCAAAAGATCTTCACTGTTGGAGTAAAATTTCTCGTACTACTCTTAAGTGGTCTAATCACCCCCCGCCACGTGACATATATCTATATTTGAGTTAATAATGTTCTTCAGTTAATTTTCATTCAACTTAAATTTTTGAAGCTCTGTGCGTCGTGTTCCATTTCAGCAGATTTACTGGACCAAACGAGTATATTTCTTTATATAGTAGTTACAACTGACAATGAATTTAAATACAACTTTTATCATTATGACCCTTGATCAAAATTATAAATTGGGTAAAACTATTCTCAAATGGGGCGCAATCCCACGAACCGGTACGGAAGTCGGTAAAACTGATTTTTCAATTAATGCAAAAAATGTAAAGAAAAGGGTCGTAGGTCGTTTTTTATATTATTATTGATTTATAAAGTTGAATGCCTTAACAAATAGCTTTGAAATTTTCAAGATAAAATGATTTTTAGAAATGACTCAAAAATGTGTTTATATGCAACTTTTGTCTAAAAATCACGCAAAATGTCCTTTAAACATTAAATTGTTAAAAAATATTAATATTACTTAAAACATGTAAAACTTTAACAGCTTGTGTATTAATTCATTATCATTATGTTTGTTAGATTTTATTTTGCAATTAAGTCCAACATGTGTAATTAGATACAAGAAAACAATGCATACGTTTAGAACATTGAGTGCTATAATATCCAGGCTTGCAACCATGTAAACACATTGCAGAAGCCTCACAGCTGCCATCGCCAGCACAGCCATAATGGCATTCTGTTTAAAAACAAGAAATTGATTAAACTAGGTTCCTAAACTATATAACAACATAACTATACATATACGCTTATATTATATATCGCTGATAATAAAACAGTAATAAAATATATAATTATTTATATAAGTCCTAAAATATGTTGGCCATGATTTTACATTGCATCCAAGTATTTGCGGAACCCAATATATCCACACAAAAAACAACATACAAAGTTCTTGAATTTTAATTTACGTTCGATCAGACACACATAACAAAAACTATTTTCATTTGCATGCGTGGAAGTAGAGTTTTAACGTAGATCTGTACATTTCTAAAACCTGGCAGGATGGGTGGTGGTTCAGATGAAATATAATAGTTAAGAATGTTGTTGTTTGTTGTTTTAATGTAGAAGAACATGTTTAAACTTTGTTATGACTCGTTAAATCCGGATTCAAAGATATTGATATTTTTATTAGACGCATCTATTCTGCTTGCTGGAGTGAGGGTTAGGGGGTCACTGGAAAACAGGTTTCTGAAGCTCCTTTAATGATGATATTATTACTAGTAATATAAAGGGTGATACTTTTTACTACTTTCAATCAACAATGATTGACGGAATATCTTAAGTTGCTGAATGTTTTTTGTTAAATTCAAGATCAACGTAATCAATAGTTATATACTAAAGAACCAAGTATAACAAGTATACTTAACACAGAGCGAACTGCTCTCTACAAGAGACATAACTGAAGTGATGAAATTAGGAGTGGGACTTTACGATGTAAAGTAAAAAAAAAAGCACAAATAATTACGCTTTACTTGGAGTGATCTATTTGCGGCTAATCATTCATTTAGACCCTCATGTTGTTTCAGTTATATGAATGCAATTTTTTCCCCTGCCTGAATTCATTAAGTTTCTATTTATTTCTTTGCTTCTTTTTTTTTCTATAATGTATCTGATCATGTTTCAATTGTACATAGTGCATTTAATGACATACACAAAAGAAAAATATAAAAAAAAAAAAAAAAAAAAAAAAAAAAAAAAAAAAAAACATTGCATACGTTTAGAACAGTCATTGCCATAATGTCCAGGTCTGCAGCCATGTAAACAATCTCCATAGGTGTTACAGCTGCCGTCGTTTGCACAGAAAGGATTGCAGCCTAATTGAATAAAACACAAATTAATGAATCTAAGAATCCAAGAGTTTACAAGCACGCACTGCGAATAATGGATGTGGTAGCAATGAATGTCGCGCAAGACAAATGATGACCTACATTATCAATACATCACAAATTAATGTGACCACCTATTCGTGCAAAGCGACAAGTTAAACCTTTGCTGTTTAGAGATATAACAGTAGTATTTTAAACCAATTCAAGACACGTTAAATATTAACTTGTTGTTTAGGGATTTAAAAATGTATTGCACTAGTTTCTTTGCTTCCCGATTATCATGCTAATGTGGTAAACGATGTATTGATGCGTTTAACAAGTGCACTAATTACTATTACTATTGTTTGTAATGATTTCAATTATGAGTGCAGACTATTTTTTATGAAAGGTGTATATCGTCTGATTGCAATTGTGTAAACTTTGCTAAGACATAGCGCGGTTTTCATGGAATTTTAAATATTGCCATAGTAGGCTAGATGTCCTATTTAAAATGCATCTTAATTAAAATAAAGCTATTAGTCTACTTTTGTATGCCTATATAATAGGTCTAGTAAACTTGTACACAGTTATTTAAGATCCTTTCCATAATATTGTAACTTGATATCAATAAGAAAAATGCCGCCTACTGTTAAGCTACTCTTCATCAAGAAAAGTTGGTCCAAAAGTTCAAATAAAATGGTGTCGGGGTCTAAAAAAAGAAAATATTTGTTCATTTCTATTTCATTTTTATAAAGATATTGTACATCTTTTAGGTCAGTAGCTTATCCAGGGGCGTGGCCATGGGAAAACGCCGCTTATACTAAAACCATTTTTCGAAAATTGTTCTTTTTCAATAACAAATTTTTATAAACAAAATTTCATCTACTGCGAAAACGTGGATCAACGATCGTGTGTGGTTTGCCCGTGACGCAAACAAAGCCTCGTGGAAAAGACACCGAATGTTCCTGCATTTGACAATGGAAAATATGTGCTCGCTTTAGACAGTTGTATCTTCATAAAGGACGGGGAGAAAACTACATTGGTCCAGTGAAGTGCCGGTCAGTTTGGTTGATGTTAAGGGCACTAAGATTCATGTTAGTTAAATTAAAGTTTATATCTGGTTTAACAACAGTTAAAGTAGGGCAGCAGATCGTGACAGGTCACGGCGTTCGGACTGTGCTTCTAACAGTGGTAAGACCAGTTTTTGTTTTTTTCGGGCACGGATCATGTGAAGGGGGGAGGTAGTTTGTGAAAGACAAGAATGTGTAATGTCCCAAGGTACAAAGGAGTCGAGTGTCCAGTGTCTAGAAGAGACAGTTGAACAATGCATGTAGAGAGATGTTTATATTTTATGGTGGATTGAGAGGAGTGATTTTGGATATATAATACTAGTGACTCTAATATGATGTCTTGGATATATTGTCGTATGGGCTGTTAATGTATACGTTGAATAACATATTTCATTGCTGTAACGCAGAGTTGGAAAACTTATTATTCTTTGTGTTGTGTCTATGGATTGCATCATAATATATCTTAGTTCACACGAAGTATGCCTACATTACACATTCACAATATGGGAATGTGACCATCTATTTTGATGGCATGATGGCGGAGCGAATGTCCTGGGTTAGAATCCTGGTGAAGGCTAGAATTTGTTTTCGAGTCTGAAGGGTGTTCCTGAATCTACCCAGCTCTGATGAGTATCTGACTTAAGATGGGGTAACGTAAAGGCGGCTTGGCTTTGTGCTGGCCACACAATATTCCCGTATGCAGTGACCACAGAAACTAGTGAACGCTGATTCATCGGCCATATGGATCAATTAGGTCCTTTACGTTTACTATATCTGGTTTACTAAACAAAAACTCACAACTAATATCACATTTAGCAAGCTGGCTTTCTGTTATTCGGTCTAATACATGGAGCAATACAGAAAATAGTTTGCTAAAATTTCGCTATAAATCGCCCACACAATTGAAATGAAAGAAGAGAAAACAATTTTTGAACGAAATTGTTTTTGTTTAATGAAATAACTGTCATGTCAGGTTTTCTAAAAGCAGAAATAAAATAATTATACAAATGAAATGTTCTTAAACGTATCATTAAAGTTGTATGTTTCAAATATACCTACAAATCTAAGCACATTTGGCAATTCCAGCCTGTGACTTGTGACATTGAGTTTGGGAATAAGGGGTTGAAACCGAAATCCGGTTTTAAACCGGTATTATAGAAACGAAAACTGGTTTTATAGAAACGAAAACCTGTTTAGAAAAAAAAAGGATTTAACGTCTCTAATATATACACAGTATGTAAACGTACTTTTTAGGCAGTCTTCCCCGAAATATCCTGCTGTACATCCAGAAATACATGTTCCATCAATATTACAATGTCTATTTCCTGAACAATACGGACTGCAAGCTGAAAAAAAACACCTATAATGAACATGAATATTTTCATTTGCATGCAGGTAAGTGCAGTTAATAAGATGTTAATTGTTATATTAATAAAAAAAATGGCCGGGTGCGTGATGGGCTCGATTGATTAAAGACCAAGTGAAGAGCTTTTTATCAAAATTGAGTTAACATTTGATTTTGATAGTAAATAGTGTATTCAGTATCTGAATGTTAAAAAAAACATTTATACAAAATATCAAAGATACATTTTAAGTAATTAGTTCAATATTTGCACTTAAATGTGTGTGTTTTTCGGATGATTACTCCAAATCTCGTAGCCATTTGAGATGTTTTTATTTCCGGCAATATAGGAAAGTGACGTAACATAAAGGATTCCGACTAGGAAAAATGAATATTGTCACGTGTTTTGAAACTATTGCCACATGTTTTGAATCTTTTCCCGGTTCTTATTTTTAACAAAATGGTTAAATATAGATTTATAGCGTCTATTTTTATTTATTTATTTCCCTTGTGATACGTCACTGCCGTATGAGGCTATTCCAAATCTCGTTCCTTTGAGAAAAACCTCTTCACTTGGTCTTTAAAACAAATAGAAATGTTTAGTTAAAGGGAGAGAATAATATATTTAATTTATATAATGCAAAAGAAAATAAAAAATTATCATCTATGCACTTAGAATCATAAGATTTAAGTTTTAGTCTTTATATTTCAAACTAACTAGTTACATTGATTTTCGCACAGATGTATTGTTTGACTTTGTTAAAGTGTATGAAAGTATAAAAGGTATTCAACCAATATAATGTATCACTGTGCAATAAATTATAATAAAAGACGCCTTAATCAAAATAGTCTGGTCTTGTCATTTTTTGTTTTATACACAACTATCAGAGTAGGCTATATTTTTTTTTTAATCTTAAAAGAGCTGTTTAATTAAAACATGCATGTCAACACGGTTTACGCCTTTGTCTTTCATTTGGACCACAAGTTGTTCCAGTTAATTACAAGCAATTTTCTTATATGCCTGAATTCATTCAGTCTCTATTATTTTCATTGTTAATTTTAATATTTGTTCTTTGTTTCTAACACAATCTTTAATGTTCATATTTAATGTTTCCCTGAGCTTCTAGTTCATATTTTAAAGTTCATTTCAAGCTCAGGTCTGTCTTCTATTTATTTCTGTTTTTCTTTTTTTTTAAACTTTGCTTAATGCATCCTTAGTAATCAATTCATGGAGGAGAAGATGTATAACAATCACATCGCTATTAGTTTCATTTTGTAATGCTAAGGATATCAACTGAAATAAGTAAGCACTTTTCTTTTAATGTATACGGTTATTTAAGGAATTATTTTTTCTTTAACAGCTCGATATTTATTTTTCAAAGTTAGAAAAAAATAGATTAAAAACATTTCAATGTACATCTATTCTTGATCTAATACAATTTTGAATTTCGAAAATAGTATATTTAGCTATCGAATTATACATATTTTTTTGTAATATAAGTATACAGAGCGGCATATAGCTAAGCATAAATATGAATGTCTGTAAATAGTCACTCATAACACCATTGCCCAATTAAGTCTATAAAAAACAATGCCAAAACTACAGAACAATCAGTCTCATCAGCCACCTTAGCAAGGTAATGCTAAAAGTTATCATAAATAGACTTAAATATGTGACTTAAGAAGTACTGGCAGAAGAACGGGCATCGATTTCAAAAAATGATTTCATCGTATATGGCACGATGTATTATTACAGATGATGAGAAGCCACATCATTGAAGAAGGACTGATACATGCAATTGAAGTACTTCACAATCAAGCAAGGACTGATACATGCAATTGAAGTACTTTACAATCAAGCAAGAAGTGCAGTACAACTAAATGGCTGTATAGTGGACTTCTTCAAGATGCCAATTGAAGTCCGATAAGGCTGCATCCTATCGCCGGTTCCATTGAATATATTCCTAGAAAAAAATCATGCAAGAAAAACTCGACGATTATTATCCACCAATCTTCATTGGGGGAAGACACCTATGCAATATAAGATTTGCTGATGATATCGACCTTTTGTTCGAAAGCAAAAAAAAGCTACAAGATCCCACAGACAAGCTTGCAGATAGAGCAAGGGCATACGGAAATCAGCTCAGAAAAGAGTAAAATAATGCTCAACACCACAGTTGCCAGACGTGCAAGCATTATATTGAACCAACAAGAACTAAAAACAATTCGAGCAAGGATTGGGACTGCAATGGCAGCAATGACTTGCCTAAACAGAATCTGGACCAGTACAAGCATTGGTCTTCCAATAAAGCTCATACTTTACATAGCCCTTGTCAGAACTATTGTTTTGTATGGGTGTGAGACCTGGATGCTGCTATCAGCAACTGAAAACAAGTTGCAGGCTTTCGAAATAAATGCATGAGAAAAATACGTCGAATCTCCTACGAAGAACACATTACTAATGCGCATGTGTGGGACAGAATATGCTCAGTTGCAGGCCGTCACACTAACATGGTTCGGTTATTTATTCCGGCACAATAGCCTGTCAAAAACAATCTTCAAGGGCACGGTCGAAGGTGGGCGAAGGGGTGGCCGTCATCGTAGATGCTGGCTCGACAATGTCAAGGATTGGGCAGGGCTGCAGTGGACTGAACTATTGACAACCGCTCAAGATAATCAAAAGTGGAGAAAGTTGACTGCGGAAGTGTCCATTTGTTCCCCCCCCCCCCCCCCCAACGACCATGCCGTATGCCGTATTGAGTTAGATTATCCAACTGAGTGAACAAAATAAAACAACATAATCTTACCCAAGTCACAGCTAATTCCATAATAGCCGTTTTCACATCCAAAGGTACATTCTCCTTCTTGATTGCAGGCTCCAGTAATACCACAATAACGACTGCAGGCTGCAAAAAGAAACAAAATTTAAAAAAAACTATAAATAAACTATTTTTTGTTAAAAAAATTATTTCTTTGCTGTCTTATTTGTCCTTATGAAGATTTCAAACTTTTCCACGCACATAATAAGAAAAAACAAACTTTACCGAAGTTACTATATTGGCACATAATTGGGCTTAAAAAAGAAAATATCAATAACATCAAAACAAAAACATTTTTATTAACGATAGGAGCGCACGACTAAGTTGAGGTAAACGCAATTATGATAACATATTTTTACTTCATACAATTTTTACAGAAAATTAGAAATTGGAATTTTGTATTTATTTAATGCATCTATTTATTCGAAAAAATTTTACGTTTATGTATTAAAATATCTCGTCGGACCATATTGATCCATAGGGCCGGTGGATACCATACTAGGTGATTGTGTGGCCAGCACTGTGCACAGCCGCCTTTACTTTACCCCAACTAAGGTCAGGTACCTATCAGAGCAGGGTATACTCGGGGACACTATCCAGACCCAGGAAAAAATCCTAGCATGCATCAGGATTCGATCCCGGGACCTTCGATACGGCAGTCGAACGCACTGCCGCCTTGCCCCCTTATTTGTCATTAGTTAGTAAACATATATTGCCCTTCAAATGGCGTAACTTTGGGTCACTGGCGTAACTTTGGCCACTGGCGTAACTTTGTACCAGGAAGACGAAAATTGTTTGATTTTTAATTATTATTATTATTATGTAATTATTTAAATTAAACCAAACAATGACTCTTTTGTTTTCTTTTTGAGAATCATGTCAGAATGATCACCATTTGCTTATCAGATTTGTATATTATTATTATTATACGTCTTAATCACGAGTCTAAACATCTATCGAATTTAGTAAGTATGTTAAAATTTTCATTTTTCATATTAATAAATGGCAAGATTAAGACATGTTGTGAATAATTGTAAGTTTATATTTAACCTAAGAAAGAAACTTGGAGGTGGCTCATTTTGCCAAAACATTCTACCCTTTTTGGGGTAACTAAGTATGAAACCAAAAATAAATTGAAAAGATGACACCTGATAATATACATTTTCATTTTAAGGTTTTAATGATTAAATGACAGTTTGTGTAAAATGTATTATTTAAAAAAGGTTGTTGTATTATAAAAAGTATTTCCATTTAATATCAAAGGGTAATCATTCGTCCTTTATTTCGACCCTCTTTATTTAGGATTTTTAAAAATGTCACTCACTTAAAAACATATACTAGGGGCAAGTATGGCAACTTTTACGAAGACTTACTAACGATGACTAAGACATAAAACATGTTGCTAAGGCTTACTTTGACAAACAAGGAAGGTATGTTTATATGTTTAAAAACAACATGCCTGTTCATGACTGGCTAGACATCTTTCGTCAACGTTACACATTAATAAGAATGTTAATATGGGCAAACATTTTGTTTAAAAATTGCTTTTGTTCTTGACAAGTTATTAGTGACTATTTAATCTATATCACTCAAAACATGACCCGTGAAGATCTCGCCAATTACGGCTTAAGGCTAGATGACAAATGAATACCACAAATCCATCTACAAAGCTACACAGTCTAACAACAAACTACATTTAAAAAAAAGGTTAATTTTTTTCAGTTAGACATTTACATTTTATATCTAATGTTTCATTCATTGTAATATAATTTTAAATATAAATGCTTACATTTTATATCTAATGTTTCATTCATTGTAATATAATTTTAAATATAAATGTTTACATTTTATATCTAATGTTTCATTCCTTGTAATATAATTTTAAATATAAATGCTTACATTTTATATCTAATGTTTCATTCCTTGTAATATAATTTTAAATATAAATGCTTACATTTTTTTTCAATTAATACTATTTTCAGACCAAAGTAACACTATTACTTATTTATTTCTTATTGTGTTATTGTTTCCCCTAGTTAGAGCTATTAACATTATCAAAAAGACAAATAATAGTGTTAAAAAATGTATTCGGTAAAAAAAAGTCTGTCTATTTATCACTATTTCCCCCTACCCACACAGACATTATTTGTACGATCTATCCCCGTCCATTTTCCCATTGGCCCTCCTCTTCATCCGTGTCATTTTGCTTTTATTCTATTCACATCGGCATAGAGAGAGTAGGCCTGTCGGACACAGAATTGGCAATGCAGTATGTCTAATATATGATTATATCAGTCGACTGTGTGGTGGTGAATGAGTGCGCTTCATACTAAAGCACAAAATGCTTCCATTGTCTTGATTTATTAAATTTATATTAAAAATTCACATTATTGACGTCGAATATTATCTTGGTCTCAATCCCTCACGCCAACAACTGTCAAACTTTTTTCAAACCCCAAAAACCTCTATTTTGTTAATGGACGACCACTATGCTTAAATTCAGAATCTAGATTTAAAGGCTTTAGTTGAGTTTAGGAATAAAGATTAGCCTTTACAAAAAATGTTATTTCTTATATGTAGATGAATTGCTTAAAATAAACTTTATTGTGTCCAAAATATAAATTTTCACGATCTCAGCAGTACATGGGTGACGTAATATTAGCTGTCTAATGAATTGTTCTGATATATTAGTCTTTTCAGAGATTAATTCCAAATTTATCGCCTATTATCTTCACCATATCACAATACAAATTTGCTTCTATTCAAACATTTTAATTCTAAACTTGTAATTATGTTAGTCTTCTTGGCATAAAAATTGCTGTATTTTGTACCTTATTTTCATATATAATATTGTATGGTGCATATAATAAATGTTTTATGCTCTTACTTGAATTGCAATATGGACATCCAGCCGCACATTCAAATTTACAAGTTCCATTTAAAAAGCAACTTCTATTATCAGCACAGTTATCACATTATATTGACAGTAAAACAGGTACGATTTGTTTTATTCAATATAAATATCTACAGTTATATATGCTTTTAAAATGTTTTGATTTGGACTTAGATGTTATAAAAAACATTATAATTATATTTCTATTTAAATGTAAAAAAAGGGTATTATTTTAAAAAAAAAATTTTTGACATTTTTTTAGTTATTCTTATGTATTAAAATTTTCTTTTCTTTAATTTTATCATATAAAGTGTTTATATTAGTTAAAGCAAGCATAGCATTATGTTAAGCGAGCAATAATATGCTTACTGGATGAACAGTTATGTTCATAGTAGCCTGGTCGGCAGCCAAACGTGCAAGTTCCATTTATGTTACAACTTTTATCTTCTTCACAATTTTGACTGCAATCTGTTTAAAATCGAGTCTTTTAGTTTCTATAACAATTATTATACCATGCTTTAATCCTGTAATAATTACATTTATTATGCGTGTAAGATAGTATACACGTAAAATGTTAATACAATCTTTATAACTTATATGGACTAAAAGGGTAACATTTTACCTACCTAATCATAAATTGTGGCTGACGTTTTAAATAAATTAAGTTATCTAATATTTTAAAACACGTAATAATAATTTCATATTTATCATAATAATATAATAAATGATCTCACTTAATGTGCAAAAAAGATTATAAAAGCCTGCCAAACATCCATGGTTACAAACTCCATGAACAAAGGTACAACTTCCGTCATCAGCGCAATTATCACTGCACTCTATAAATAGAATCACAAGTATGAGTTTGATTAAAATTAAAATTATATACATTAATATCTCCTTTTTTAAATTGAGTAGTAGTAATAGGGTAGACTTAAGTTAATATAATTTATACTTCAGTATTACGCGTACTCTTTATTGTCCTGGGAACAAACTCAGCATTTGCCGTCTGACAGTTCCTTTCCTTGACTTTGTAGTTGTACATATATAAGACTTATATTATTATGGTATTGTAAATTATTAAATAGTAACTTGACACAGAAGCTTTAGTGTAATTGGTTCAATAAGGAATATATTTCACATAACAAATCCAATACGTGTAAGTATGTACAATATAATCATTATATACAATAACAGTGAAACGGCATCCGGGCAAATTATGACTGCCAAAACAGCGACTGTCATTTGAGCGACTTACACATTAGCGATTGTTATTCAATTCTCTAACTAACTCCCAGAAAGACGACGCGAAGCGCCTTAAATACTCGCGGGGAAGGGCGGGCAACAGACCTATTATGAGAGGGGTTAAAATGTTGGTACCATTTACAAAACTCATAATAAAAACAATATTCTCAACATGCTCTCCACTGTACGTAAAATGATGAACTATTCCTAGATTTTGCAGTCGGTACAAGATTGGATTTCTAGAATTTTGCAGTTGTCACTAAAGTAGACAAAATGACAACGATAAAAGGAAATTGTTTTATCTTAGTACATCCCACAAAACTCGCGTTAAGAGAGAGAAAATAAGCAAGGTGCGTTTTAGTACTGGGCGCTTTGAATTTGTAACAATATCTAAGAAAATAAACTTTATTTTAAAAGATCAAATAATTTGCATAAAATATCATGTTTATTAATTTCTTTATTAAAATGGTTATAGCTATATTTGACATCTAAACTGTTTACAATTGATGTAAGTAAAGTAAGTATAGTACCCTACGGATCCGAGTTTATGTAGCCACGGCATATATGGTGATTGTGTGGACAGCACAATGCACAGCCGACTTTACTTCATACCAACTAAAGTCAGGTACCAATTTGAGCTGGTAAGACTCAGGGACGCCCTCCAGACCCATTAAATATACATCCTCGACGTTACCAGGATTCGAACCTAGGATCTTTGGTACGGTAGTCGAGCGGTATGACAGTCGAAGGCGCTGCCTGTCTGACGCCGTACCCTAACTTTTATAAGCCAAATTAAAATCCACATGATGTTACACAAAGAAAAGGTGCTTACCTGACGAGCAGGGATATCCAAAGTATCCTGTGCGACATCCATCATAACAAGTTCTAATAGTGTCACATTTTCTTATTTTATTTCCTGCACAATATTCACTGCAATCTGTTTAAAATGACGCAATAGTATAATCAATATAATTTTGTAAAAAAAAATATAAAAATAAGGTTTTGTATGAAAGTATTGAAAATATAACTATATCAACAATAGATTGTTGTTATTCAAAAGAACAAAATAATAATTTTTTCCCACTATTATCAGCAAATATGTCTTTTTACTTTAGTTTGAAATTATAATTTTGAACTATTTAATTTTTGTTTTTTATTGTCCAGCAGCCCAAAGTTACTCCATTAAAGATTGAAGGTATAACCTTTTTAAACTATAATCTACTGTTATTGTATTTTTATAATATATTTGTTAAAGTAAATAAATCTGACACAATTTTATTTGGCTACATTATATTATTATGCAAAAAGTTCAGAATATAATAATATTTTTCAAATGCGGAAGTTTACTTGAAAGTGACACTAGGACTTAAAGAAAAAGCCTTACATCCATAATTACAAGTTCCATCAGTTTTACAACTGCCGTCCCCTGCACAACTTTCGTTGCATTCTGTACAGTAAGAGCAGAAGTATCAGCAAGAATAACACAAGTAAAGTTAAAATCAATATTCTTAAAACATTATAATTATAAACTTTTTATAGTCAATATGTGTCAATATTATTATTTGATTTTTCGCACTGTAAAAAATGTACATTATAACTTAATTATTATGCATTATATGAATTAGGATTACTAATACATTAGAATTTTTTTCATGCATTGTATGCTTCTTTGCTATTTGGGTACCACATGTATGTGTCTGCATTATATCAATTGAATTGATTAGATTGTGCTATTTCGATATGTTGTTTTATGAATTTTTGATTGCGTCTATCTTGTTTTGATATTACATTCATGAACATGCATTAATAACTGATTTAATTATTTTAGCCCCGGCATACTGATTTATACTTTTTTCATTTTTTGGAAAGAAGAATGATTTTTTTTAACTTTGATTATTTTTGTTTTTGTTAAAATAATTGAAACTGTAATTGCCATTTGTTCTAAGAGGTAAGGAGGTGTTGTGATCAAAGTTAAGTTAACAAGGGTTAAAAATAGTGATAGGATAACATTGGTTAAATGTTATGCCTGTATTAAGATCACTACGCCTCAAACTAACATTTTAGGCTGACACTCTACTTAGACTATTTTCTCGCCCATGAAAAACGCCAGTCGAGAGGTCAGCTTAGCCATTGCAAGACGTGTTTTATTTCTAGGCCATGTAAGTGATATTTCGCTCTGTATATATGGCACAATATAAATACGATGATAGCTATGATCTCTATGAATAGGACGATACTCGTAAATTTTATGACTTGCCAAATTCGTGATCCTTTTTTGGAGCCTATTTTATTAATTTGTATCCTCATTTTGGGTCTAGCAATATTTCACTATTTAGTCGAACCCTACTGACCATTGTAAGGTAAATGTCGACGCCATCTTGGGTCACTAGTTTTTGACCCTAGATTTATTATCTGCTAATGTAAACCAATATTTTCTTTCTTCTATTCTACGTACTTATTACATTGCTTCCCGTTTTATAATAAACTGAAAAGCTTTTCTTTCATTGTACCGAACCCGAAGATCTTCGTTGAATTATTTTACTTAGATATACACTTTCTGCTTTTGTTAGATTTATACTACGTACGTCCAGACAGCAATGTTGCCCTACCATACTCCTAGACTTAGAGCTTTACCATTGTTATTAAATAAACTTTACTGCGGTCTGTGACAGTTTGCACGTAATCGGCCCGAATTCCAATCGAAAGATATAAAAGGAAGGTAGGCGAAAAACAAAAATGTCGTTCGTTAACGAGAGCGGGCCGATCGCTATACGTACTCGACTTACTGATGCCGAACGTGCCAAAGCTAAACCGAACGAAATCGGGCTCAGTATTAATGCAGTGTGCAATTAGGATGGACGAACATTGAAATATACTGGGCATAATTTGTAATTGCCATTTCCATTTAGTGGGTTACTGTCTTCATTTTGTTAGAGCAATCTGTTTTAAAAAGAGACACATCCTTAAAAGTCCAAATTCTAGAATCTATTCCGCGAAAAATATAATTCTTACATAGACTATGTTGGAAAATACATATTAAATCATTTTAATATATCTGCTGTTTCTTAAAAAAAGGACTGCAATACTACTTTTTTCTCACTGCTATAAAATGCATACGTCAATAAGAATCACTGTCCAGCAAGTCCAGGAAATAATATTATCGTTTTGATCTAAAACGATTGGGTACTCTTTACAGTTATGTAAGCTCATACACTTTTCTTCAACAATTGTTACATACACGTTAAAATGTTCTATTCTTCATATCGCATGCATTTTTTTTTTACAAAAACATTTTTAAAATACGCATATAAATAAACTAACCCATAAAAACCAAGTTTTTTTAATACTCCTTTTCTTTGTAAACTAAGTTTACCATCATGTAATTAAAAAAATAATGTAAAAGAAATATTTTTTTGTTTTAGTCTTCTTTGGTACTAAGTATTATTTTCCTATCATAATTTTTTTTATGAACATTGTTTCTCAGTCTTTAATGATCACTACGGTAGTCAGGAAGCTTACGCATTCTTACTATGTATTCCAATGCTGGCGAATTGCAAAATGATTTATCCTGTACCTTCAAATAATCGAGTTCCTCTATTCTAATTATTTCGACTTTAGTAAAAAAAAAACACGACACAAATAAAAACATTAATTAATCGTTTCCCTTCATTCATAAAGCGTATTCTTTTTTTTTCTAGCTTTGTGACGAAAATTCATAAAAAGTTGGACCGGCATTTTCAACGTGACACAAAAACCCGTTAAATAAAAAAAAAACATAATTATAGTATAATTAAGTTTTTTTTAAACGAAAAACTTAAAAGAATGTATTTTTAGTCGCCACAAATCTGCTGCCCAAGTTTCAGCTCGATTGGACGACAACTGTTTGAAAAATCGATGCAAGCAGACAGACATGCAGCACGAGCTAAGAAAAAGGGAGTGATTTTTTTTTTAGTGTGTTGATTTGTTTTTAAATTTAAATATATCTAATTATTAAATATTATAAGCATAGTTACAATTTAACGATACTATTAGAATAATAATTAATTCATCATGTTTTAGTATGAATTTAGTAAAACTAGACTCTTTTTAATTGACATCTTGTTTTTTTACGAGTGTATAGATAAGAAATGGCTAAAATTAGCGTCACTTAATCTAGCAATACAGTCTTACTTAACGAGCAGTCATTTCCGAAATAGAGTGACTTGCAGCCATTGTTACACGTTCCATTGGAGTCACAGCTTTTGTCTTTTGCACAGTTTGTATTGCAATCTGTTAAAAATGAGGAATAGAATGTTATATTTATTATGTTTAAGGCCTATTAAAATAGTTTCGAAATTAAATTTATATAATTGTTTTGATAATTAATTAAAATGTATTTAATTTATTTTAATTTTGGCTTATTTTTTTACCTATATTTCAATTATTTTTTATCTTTTTTTAGTAGGTAAGAAAAAATTATTGTTTGAATGATTGAATCAGAGTTTTGTTTTGTATATATTGTGGCGCAGAGGCTATTTGTGCACACCAAAAAGTGTATCAAGTGTCGCGGGATTAGGTGTCAATGGTACTGTTTGTCGGAGGGATTAACAGTCGAGGGATTACATGTCCGTACACAAACTGGAGCATAATGAACACACAAACACACACATTAGAAGCGTCGTAATACTCCTACATGGGCAAACAATAAATAGGGGAGAGGGGGGCACGTTGATACACATTTTACATTTTTGTACATTAATTGCAAACCATTATATTTAGAGTGGTTATAAATACTTTTATTTGTTCCCCTAGGTATTCTGCATCTTTTTATCTACAAATTTTATTCATTAGAATATATTTAAAATAAATATAGCTATAAAAACAATGTAAAATAATTTGTATCAACTTGCCCCGTGCAGGGGCAAGATGATACACATTATGGGGCAAGCTGATACATTGAATAAGATTTAATAATTACACTAATACAGTGACAATTTAAAAAAGTAAACAACCCAAAACTATTATTTTATTGTTTATTTTATTATTTAGAACAATTTTGGTCAATAAAACTTCTATCGTATCCCCATGTTTGGACTTTCTTTTACATCTTAGCACCATCTGAAATTACAAACAATTTAAAAAAAATTAATATGCCTGGCAATTTAATACAGTTAAACAAAATTTTAAAATCGCAATAATCGTAAAATAATATGATAAATAATAGTTAAATAGTAATGTATTTAATTAAACCTTTTTATTAGATGCCTGTATAAGGCCTAAGCATTGAAGTTAAACCCCTAAGCTAGTTCTAATAAATAGGAATAACACTAGCTAGACAGAAAAAGTAAAGCAAAAATATAAGAAAATGATTTAAATGTAAGCTAAACTCGATAAACCTAACAATATTAATAATAAATATTATTCTATGTTTAAATGCTTCTCCAAAGGGGTAAATAGGTAACCGGATATAGTATCAATGTGCCCCGATAGGGCTGTATCAACTTGCCCCACTACACCACATTGCATTAATTCGACTATATTAAAAACAAAACGCAAAAAACATAATCGTAATTTAAATAAAAGTATTCAGGAATCCCCATTTAACCTAAATAAAAAGATGATAAAATAAAAATACTTACCGTGTCTGTGAAATCTCTTACGTAATAGTAAGTCAATATTTTTCAAAAGTTGCTCAAATTTCAATTTTCCTCACAGTATTATCAATTTTGATACGAGCGAAGCCATTTTTATATCGAAAGTAAGGGAAGTAGAAAGCTATTTCCCGTACTAACTCTTCTGCGCATACGTAGTATAATAGCTGTAAAAAACAGTTTGTATCAACCTGCCCCCGTATCAACCTGCCCCCCTCTCCAAATTGTTATTTTTATAGATATATGATTACAGTGCAGTTAGTGTTAGAGAATTGACTGTTGTTAGTTCTTTCAGTTGTGATTCTTTTAAAAGAGTTCTGGTTTTCTTTTTTAACGCTTTAACCCTTAAAGCGCGTAGGGCCACGATCGTGGCTCAGCGTTAACAATACGTTAAGTGCGTGGAGCCACGATCGTGGCTTAGCTTTTTTTCGGCTGCATTGTGTCATCTTCATTCGTTTTTTTTCGTATCATGCTTTTTACCCGTAATTCATTAAATAATAATTATAATTTTCATTAATTAGATTCACACTTGCCTTCTCTTTAAGGAGGGCTAATAACAAATTGCAGCAAATAAAACTATAACTTACTCTCAATTTTATTTAACACTTTAAAACATATTAATATACATTTTTGATGATAACTTCATTCTTATAATCGCGTCGAAATATCTTATTGACTAACAAAAGCCTTTAAGCTTAACAAAGACCCATCATCGTTTGCTTCTTAACAAGGTAAAAAGAACTTATCACTCTTCCTATTATTAAAAAAAAACACTAAAATAAGCAAAAAACATTTAACTTTATGTTAGTCATGATTCGTAATTAAAGAAACATGAAAATTTTGAAATGTACGCAACAATTGAATAACAATTGATTTATACTTTTGAATACACACTTTGTTGCCTTCCATTAGTCTTGTTATAATATGAAGGAATGTAGTGTGCCCTTGGGGGGCTGTGCGCTCCTGGCCTTGCAGCGTCTACTGTGGCTGTACAAGCCCACACGCGACAGTCTTTGTTCTACCTCTGGCTCAAGAAGGCAGAATTGGTCGTTGGCTGGTCTCTTCCCTTCTTTCTCCTGCTTCCAGCCTGGAGGTCAGCGCTTGTCTCCAGCTGGACCTGTCTTTGGCAAGTTCCTCCTAGCTGTTTGTGTCCATGTCCAGGGCTTTCAGGTCTCTCTTGCCGATATCCTTAAATCGAAGGTGGGGCCGACCCGCAGTTCTCTTTCCCGTGGCTAGTTCTGAATAAAGGATGTCTTGGGAATTCTGCCATTCTCCATCCTACCCTAATTCTTGCCATCTGAGCCGACATTGTCCGATTAGAGTAGGCATGCTTGGCATCCCAGCCAGCTGCAGCATCTAGTTGTTCGTGGATGGTCCTGCCAGGAGATTCCGATTATGCGTTGAAGGCAGCACATGCAAAAAAAACTCCATTTCTTCTCTTGTCAAGAATATAGGGTCCAGGTTTCGCTGGCATAGAGTAGAGTGCTTAATACACATGCACGGTACACTGCAACCTTGGTTCTTATTGTCAGCTTTTTATTGTTCCACACATTGTATGATAGTTTGGCCAGTGTTGTGGAGGCCTTGGCGATCCTCGTGTTGACCTCTGCATCTGGTGATAGTGGAGCCTTAAGTTCGCAGTCGTTGATGGTAATTTTGGGAGAATCAGTTTCTTGGGCCATCACGTTAGTCTTTTTTTAGTCTGATAGTTGGGCCAAAGTCGCTAACGGTCTTGACAAAGCGGTCAATTAGGCTTTGCAGTTATGTCTCTGTGTGTTTTAGCTATGGCAACGTCATCTCTTAGACTTAAGCCTAGCCAGGTTGAATTGTTTACCATCAGAACGGGTGTGCAGATAAACCCCGTCGGTTGAAGTTCCAAACGCATGTGTCAACAGGCTGGCAAAAAAAAAAGATGCCAAAGAGTGTTGGGGCAGGGACACAGTCAAGTTTGACTCCGCTGATGATGTCAAATGCGGCCAAAGTTGAACCGTCAAACTGCACTGTGCCTTTCATTCCATCATGGAACCACTGTATTATATTCAGAAGTTTCGTTGGGAGGCCAACTTTTGCCAAGACAGTAAGGAATCCATATATGCTGACCTGATAGAGGGGCACTTTTGAATAATGCTTCCGAATAATATTTATTAAATCAATACCAGCACTGTATAAAAAAAATATTTAAAAATCGACCACATTTCGTATTTTTTAGTTTAAAAAAAGAGAATTATTACACTTTACGAAACAAGCTATTGTCAATACTTACATTTCATACTTAAAGTTGTACCTGACGACGATTCAGTGCCTATTTCGTTTACTGCCGTACATGCATAATTTCCTTCGTCTGACAGGGAAACATTTCTAATGGTAAGATGTGGGTCTAATTGACTACCACCGGAATATCGTGTAGATGGTATACCTATTGGGACATCATCCTTAAACCACATGATTTTTGAAACTAGAACAGAAGAGAGGGATATTTTATGATGTTTAAATCAAAATTTGTAGCCTAATCAATACTAGTTGATATTTGAAGAACAAATGTGTAACAATAATACAAATAATTTTGTAATCAGTCATTGAAAATGTAAATGGACTTAGGGTTAGGGTTAGATAAAGCAACAAGATAACTTGAACAAGAAATATAGAATGAAAAATTAGCTGCCATAATATAACATAATATAACATAATATAACATAATATAACATAATATAACATAATATAACATAATATAACATAATATAACATAATATAACATAATATAGCATAATATAGCATAATATAACATAATATAGCATAATATAACATAATATAACATAATATAACATAATATAACATAATATAACATAATATAACATAATATAACATAATATAACATAATATAATATAATATAATATAATATAACATAATATAACATAATATAACATAATATAACATAATATAACATAATATAGCATAATATAGCATAATATAACATAATATAGCATAATATAACATAATATAACATAATATAACATAATATAGTATAATATAACATAATATAACATAATATAACATAATATAACATAATATAGTATAATATAACATAATATAACATAATATAACATAATATAACATAATATAGTATAATATAACATAATATAACATAATATAACATAATATAACATAATATAGTATAATATAACATAATATAACATAATATAACATAATATAACATAATATAGTATAATATAACATAATATAACATGTTCATAGCACATAAATTGTTCAATAAATAGAGAGTGGGGCGAAAACATTAAGTGCTTAATTTTTTTATTGTTTTTGGTTGTAAGTAAGAACTTCAGTCTTTAGTTTAACTTACCGTTAGGGTTGGCTTCGAAACTACATAGAATTGTAACTGTATTCATTTCATAAATGTTTATATTTGGCTCGCCAACTGAGAACTGAGGGGCAACTGGGAAAATAAAAATATAATTATTATGACTACACTGTGGTATGTTTATTGCGGACACTTTCAGTCAATAAATTGAATGGATATACATTATGATGATATAGCATAAGTGATACATATATAATCTATATAAATATATCCCCTTGTGGTCAGAGTCGTATAAATGTTGTTAATAATCATCGGTAAAAATGTTGGTACCTTTTTACTTTAGCCTATAATAAAAAAGATAGTCTAACATGATCTCCCATGTACGTAATACTAAACTATTCCAGAATTTGCAGACGCTAAAAGAGTAAATTTCTTAGAATTTTTGCAGTCGTTACTAAACAGACAAAATGACAACCATAAAAGGAAATTGAAATCTTAGTCCCGCCTACAAAACTTTCATAATGTGTGAGAGAAGATAAGCAATGTGTGTTCCAGTATTGGGCACTATGTAACAATGAGACTGCCATCCAGAAAAGAGTGAGGCGAAAACACCTACTGCAGCAGCCATCCGCCTTCAAGTGCGGCAGGGATTGCCACTCCCGAATCGGTCTACACAGCTATTCTCGGCGGTGCAGCTGGTCACCTCAACCATGATGCTACACCATCGTCTCTCGAGACGGGCGGATGCCGATTATATTATATATATATATATATATATATATATATATATATATATATATATATATATATATATATATATATATATATATATATATATACAGAGAGAGAGTGAGAGAGAGAGAGAGAGAGAAAGAGAGAGAGAAATACTCAAAACTGATTATTCATTTTTCAAGTTATCGAGCTTTTTACATGTTTAATTAAAAGATAGAAGATTTCTAATAACCTTGATATCAATTGTATGGCTTTATGTTAATTGTTTTTTATTTTTGTTGATTGCATGCTATTTTTCAAGAAATGTATGCAATTTGATAAGTGGGTTACCTTTTGCCAACTCACAAAGTCCCCAAAAGAATAAAGCTTATGGCCAAGTTACTTCTATTACAAACACAAAGGTTTTATAGAGAAGAGGACCCATGTTGTGGTGCAATAAAAGCATTTAAAATATCGATGTAAAAATATTATCTTTTATTTTTAAAAGGAGGTGAAAAACGCCAATAGGACCAATTTTATCGAGCTGAAGAGCTTACAATTCTTTACAGCAGGAGTCTCCATATGATTCAACAAAAGGGCCGAATTAAACAACAAACAGCAGTTCGTGGGCGGACTACACACTCGAGGACCAAATAAAACAGAATCTAAACGTGAGTAGTCTGGAGACATCTGCTCTACATATTAAATTGGTATAGTTTCAAATAGTCAAAACATTAATGTTTCATTTAAAATAAAGTGCTATAGGAAAATTCTCTTTTTTTTAGCCATTTATAAATATATTCGCTTACATTTAACAAAGTTTTCTACGTGTAAATATATTACATTAATTTAAAGTACAAAAACACTTGAAGTAATAAATGTTACACAATATAAAATATAGGCAGGCAATACGGGCATTGATTGATAATTATGTACTTATAAAATAACAAAGAGCGAAACTCGTTTTTTTATATTATAGTGTAAGTCTTGGGCGTTAAACAATCAAAAAAAATATAAAAAATTTTTAATGCAAAATTTAGGTAGCATTTATAAATCGTTTATTTTAAAAAGAAGTTTTATAAAACGTAATTATATGTTTAAAATAATAACTATTGACTTTTCGTTGATAATACAGACCGACCCATATTCGGTTTTGGCTTCGGTTACGGCGCCGAAAATAGACAAAAAACCTTTTTTGGCGTGGATTCGGTTTCAGCCGAATACAAAAGGTTAGTTTTCGTTTTGTTTACGGTTTCGGCCAAAACTGATAATATTGACTTTCAAAGTACAAAATGCTACGCAAGTGTTGCATCTTTTAAGCTTACTCTACTTATTGATACTTTGGTTTACTTAAAAATGTTGCGAATTAACTCTGTGTAAAGAAGGGATGTTAAAAGAAAACCGGATTTCGGGAGGAAATCATTCATAACGGTGTCCTACGATTTATTTATCCATTTATCTGAAGAAATATTTGTAAACCCTGTTTGATTAGCACAAAAAAATTCCTTAAAATTATATTCCTTGCAAACACTCGTTTGTCAGAGGCGACTTGTAGATGTTGTTTTTTCGAAATCCGAATATTGCTTGTGAATTTGCGATACAAGCACATACAACAGATAATGCAGTCATCGGTACAGATCTATGTATTCGAAAACAAACAAAAATGTAATTTCCATACTGATGCTGAACGCTCCTTTAACAGACAAACAGACCGATTGCAAGATACTTGGACTTCAAAAGGAGACAAAAAGAATGACCTTTTGAGGGTTTCACAATCCACTATGAGTTCAGTTTCTTTTACATTAGCTGTCAATAATTGTATATTAGTAAAACTGACCTAACATTTTATTTAATGTAGACTGAGAAGCAGCTTGGGCAATAAAAAAAACTACTTTGCAGAGTATGTAAGGTTCTTTTCAAAAACGGTTAATTTTCTTGCCGGGCGTCTATCAACCCTAGATAGATGTATCTGGGATTTTTTTAATATTCTACAAATATTCTTTTAATGTTTGCTACATAAAGCTCTAACATCTACTGATTTATATTATAATTAAAAAGGTCTAAATTCATGACACTTCAACTTTTGACTTAATCCAAAATCAACTATGTTTTTTTTACAAAGTTTTCACCACGTTATAAGGATCAATGGTACTTCGTATTATTTTTTTAGTATAATCAATGCAAATTTGTCTCTTCCAAACTATAACTTACTTTGCCCGGGGTCGGAGAGGGGGAACAGAAAAAAAGTTAACATTGGATATTTAGAAACGAAAATAGGTGGTGAGAAAAAAAAAGATATTAACATCCCTAATGTGAAGTAGAAGACTGAAGATAATAATAACGGATTATTTAATCACGCCAAAGAATGATTTACTCAAATAGAGTGTCTATATAATAGTTAGTCTTACACATAAATGTGCAGTCTTTTGAAATCATTTGTTTCACATTTTTAATTTTTTTTTTCGGTTTCGGCCGAAGTTGTAGTTAAACTTTTGGTTTTGGCCGAAAGTCAATGTTTAATATTCGGAATGGTTTCGTTTTCGACCGAAACTAAAATTTTTGTTTCGGTCGGTCTCTAGTTCATTATCATAATAATATTTATATTATAACTAATATTAAAAAAGTTACTTTTGACCCAAACTACATATTAATATATATTTTCCTTTAAGAAAACGTAAAAAATTTCAATAAATTAGTTATACCTACAATTTGATTCGGTGTCTTTTTTTTTTATTATTTTTTTTTTTTGGTTTTAGCTTCAATGGCATGAATATCTATATAATGGTATTCAACACTGTGGTCCTAGAGGCAATTCCACCTTCGACCCCTTAGTCTACAATTAAATCTCAAACTTTCATGGAAACCCCGAATATAATTCTGCAAACAAATTACCCCCCTCCCGAAAAAAAAACATGTCCTAAAAAACTAGCAATAATTTTAATGCTGCCATTTGAAGTTTAAAAAATAATATAGATTGAAAGTTCTATACATAAATTTGGATAAATTGTTTATATTGTATAGTGTTTTTTTTTAATAATAAATTTAACTCTCTTAGGCATCTCTCCGTACCCACCCCCGACAAACAACAATTCAATTTCCAATCTGATAATTTAACAATACTTCTAATTTATTTTGTTTTAAATATAAATATTTAAAAAAAATCTAATTTTAAGTTTTACTATTAATATTTCAATACAATTTTAGTTGTCAATTAGTTTAGGGGCAGAAGTCGCACACTAGTTGATAAATAGCCCGTCCGTTCACGACTCCCTCTTGTATTATTGCCCCCCTCACACACACACACGTTCACTTTATACTAGTTGCAATGTTGCAATCCCGGTTTATCTATCTTTTAAACGTTTTACTATGTGCTACTTTTACAACGCCGCTGAAAATAAAACATTTTTAGCTCATACAATGTTGTTTTTTTTTTATGTTTTTTCTTGTGTTTGTTTTTTTATTTGTACATTAAAACTTTTAAATTAGGAATCATATTTTTTTTTTATATAGACTTAATTAAACATCAGAATAAGCATTCCCATTCTGCCATGCACTATTAACCCCCCACCCCCCGACACACATAGTTTGCACCATTCTCCCTTTGTTTCCCCCTACTATTTTGTTTGTATATAATACAGTTCGGAGATCGAAATAAAGAGGGAAGGCTTGTAGACCGTGAAGTTGGTTATGCAGTATAATATATAATTTTAAGGGAAGGTCGTTTACGGGCGAATGATTGTGTTTTACACAAAACACGACTAGTGTCATTTAATTTTTTTAATTGCATTAAATGTATTATTAAAAAACACAATAATGACGTTAACTAATCTTGACCTCCTTCCCTTGCCCAAGTCAACAGTTCTCAATTTTTAAGTGTAAGTACTTATCGTATACTCAATTCGTTATTATTTATAATACTTTTCACAGCATCGATAGTCCACCAAAGGTCAAATTTACTATTGTTTACAATTATCAATTTAATACTTTTAGCATAGCTACTTTAAAATAAATGTACCTTTATTTTATTACAAGAAAAAAATAGGCTTATCGTTAAACTTGAAAGAGGTTGGGAGACTCGACAAAGAGCAGTTCATGATGGCAATTCTAAATTAATTGTATAAAAAAAATACGTATAATAATATACAGATAATTTTAAACATAATGTCACATATTAATAGCACCCACAGCTCTCTCTCAACGCAAGTTTTGTGAGCGGTACTAAGAAGCCTAGACTGTTCTAAGAATCCACTCTCGTGCCGACCTCAAATTCTCGGAATGGCTAGGAATAGTCTATTATTTCTCGCACAGGGGAGTTTATGTTAAAACAATCATTTTTATTATGAGTTTTGTAATTATACCATTATTTTCACCCCTCCTAGTAATAGGTCTGTTCCCCGCTCTCCTTCGCTAGTATTTAATGCTAGGCGTCGTTCGTACATAGTCTTGTGCAGAGTTTTGTACAGCGCGGACGCTTGTGTTGGCACATTTTTCTTCATACTGTATATATTTGCACATATCACCTGAATTAAATTATAAACACTATTTACACTGAAGCTTCCTCGACAAGTTACTATTTTTTTTCATTGTTTACAATATTATAATATATATATTAATTTACAACTACAACGTCAAGGAAAGGAACTGTTAGAACGCAAATCCTGAGTTTGTGCCCAGGACAATGAGGAGAGTTCGAGTAATACTGAAATATAAGAAATAATAACCAAAGTTTACCCTAGGATGAACGAGAATTATTAACAAAATTTACACGGCTCTGACCACAAGGGGATTTCTGTCGTAACAATAAAATATTTTTTTATATTACGTGACACCCCTAAGCAATTGACACCCCGTGCCTGTGTTACCTTAGCGGCCAGTCAGCAAAATAGACAGACGGTTAAACCATAAACCATGCGTTCCCCAAGAAATGATTTTACACATAGTAAAATATTTTTTATCATCACCATAAGCTGAGACTTATCTATATTAATATAAAGGTGTCTTACATAAAACTGTTATATTTTTAAAGGAGCTCTTTTCAACCTTGTATGCCGATGTACTATGAATAACATAGCATTCTAATGTGTACATCTTAGTCGCAGGAAGTCGTATGGTTATTGTACTTAAAATATTGAACACAGAGTGTTCATTAGCAACTCGAATAACATCTGTATTGTTAGTGACTTTATCAAGCAATGTTGTTCCATTCCTGTCTCTGAAAGGAAAATTAAGAGTATTAGATAACTAATGTTAAATGTGTCAACTTTAAATATAGCAAATTTAAGTCTGAAACATGACAAAATCACTCATCATTGAAGAGATATCAAATATATTTAATGAATCAGTCTAAATAACAAAAACACTAATTTAAATGCACGACTAGACTCTATTCAGGAATGTGTGTTGGGTGCAATAATCGTATTTACAGAAGGAGCGCCAGTAATGTATACGATAATATTAATTATATCATTCTAGGAATCAAAATAGCAAATTATTATTATCTTAAATAATTTGGAATTCCTATTGTTTCTTCAATAGAAATTACATATTATTAGTGCTTGAAAAAGTGTGTTACATAAAGTCACTTCTTATGTATTGTTATAGATGTGAAATTTTTATTTTTATTATATATATACTTTTATTTATTTGTAATTCCATTTTATCGTTTGAAAGAATCGTCTGAATATCATTATATAGATATATGTAAATGTATTTCAGTTGTGCTAAATGAGTGAATATTCATATTAAATATGTAGGGCAATCAAATATGTTGGTATTGATATGAAAATAAAATGGACAAGGAAATCCTTTTTCATTAGGTCGGTTGTCTTCTCTTCATTTTGAAATCGTAACATCTATATCTATATATATAAAAAGACAGTGTTAAGCCCCGCGAGGATCCCCATTGGTCAATTTGAAAACACGTGTGACACTGACCTATCTAGGTCTAGCCCAATATACCGTCTAATAATTTTTCACATCGGACATGTGTCTTTGATAGCTCAGTGGTAAACGTAGTGGACTGCTATACGGGCGACCAGGGTTCGATTCTCCAGTTAGACTCTACTTTTTTTTCTTCGACAATTTTTTCAAACTTTTAAAAACAAAAGACATTGTAAATCTATAGGCAATATAGATTTTGTTAAATAAAAATATTTGACTATTTTTTTTACCCTATTACGATATTTATTTACTTTCCTAAAAGTATTCAGTAAGTGTAGTTTATAAATTTGTTATCTGCACCCCAGAAAGTCCTTTTTTTTCACCCGGGCAACGCCGGGCAATGTAGCTTGTAATATATAAAATGAGACTGTTTGTCCCCATACGGATCCCCATTGGTCAATTTGAAATCACGTGAGTTTGTGTCACTGACCTATTTAGGCCTAGCTCTTTATACTGTCTAATATTTTTTTACATCGGTCATGCGTTTTCGATAGCTCAGTGGTAAACGTAGCGGACTGCTATACCGGCGACCCGGGTTCGATTCTCCAGTTAGACTATACTTTTTTTTTCGAAATTTTTTTTTTCAAACTTTTTAAAACAAAAGACATTGTAAATCTACAGGTAATTTAGATTTTGTTAAATAAAAGTACTTGCCTATTTTTTTTCCCGATTACAATATTTATTTACTTTCCTAAAAGTATTCAGTAAAAAAATTATAATTTAATCATAAGATTTATAGCTTTCTTTTAAGTGTAGTTTATAAATTTGTTATCTGCACATGATACAGTTCTGTTTTTTTTTCACCCGGGCAACGCCGGGCAATGTAGCTTGTTAATGATAAAGTCAAGGCATATAGTTATTTAACGTCAGAACTATTTTCACTGCGTGTAAGTTTATACTCACTTCCAGTAAAGACAGGGAGCAACATAGCTGGCTCCTTGAGACGAACAAGTCCATTTCTCTGGTTCATTCGAAGAAGCAACGTTTGGTCCTTGTATGATTGGTGCGCTTGGTACCACTTAATGTGAATATATTCAAGAAGACTTTAGTAACAATTCAAATTGTTAGGTATGTTAAAGTAGATTATCTGCCCCTGACCTCTAGTTGATCTATGCGACTGTCGTGTCATTAGTTTATTTTTAGTTTTTCTAGCGATTGCATGATAATATTCTTTTGTACTAGAAGTTAGGAGAACTCTTTGTTGACAATTTTTCTTATGTTATTTTTAAGAATAGGACTTCGAGAATGCTCCTTTTAAAATAGTATATATAAAATAAAGAATTATCGCTATAAAAAAAGTTTTATTCTAATATCGATGTAGTTGGTATATTCGGTTAGGTATGGAGTTATATTCTGAGCTCAGTGGCAGTGAGTGTATTGATTGTGTTCATCTTACTAAATTGTTTTTTTTTAATATGTTGTGGAATTAAAGTAAAGTGAGTCTATTTTATTGTTATATTTTATTTTATATTCAGTATATTAAGTTAGTTAATAAATTATTTTAAATTGGTATCGTCTGAAGTGTTGTTTTATTAAATACGTTATTTTTCTTTTTATTAAATAAGTTAGTAGTTAGACATAATAATTTTTCATTGTTACGGCCTTTTAATCGAGCCATCTAAATTTAAACTTAAGTATAAAAAGGGGCGTAATAAAATGTGTATGCATTTATAACCGCACAAAAACAACATTTAATTGAAACGATTATAAGATTCCAAGGAACTGAAATAAAAAATTAAGTCGGTAATTTTTTCTTTAATAATTTTATGATACAGCAAACCCAACATTCAACTCTGAATTGTTAGATTATAGGGTGTCCATGGAAATGTTATACACTTTAAAATGATAGATAAAATGAATGATACTGATATATATATATATATATATATATATATATATATATATATATATATATATATATATATATATATACATACATATATATAATATATATCCATTTAAGTACTTACATATAACAGAAGTTGTTAACTTTGCAGCTTTTGCATTTGTACCTCTAGAACAAGTTATCTCTCTATTATTGTCAAGGGCTGTTGCTTTATAACTCAAGACACTCCAATATCCAGTAGGAGTCTAAGCAAATGTACACATGGTTAACCGTTAAAACAATGAACTATTAACCAAAATCGAAAATACCATCTACACAAACATCAAACTATATTGACTTCAGTCTTACTCCTAGTGTTGTGCCGTTAGTAATGGTGGGCTTTGTAGGACTGTAGGACCAACTCCAACTTAATGTCACAGGGATGTCAGATGACATTGAGCAGTTGAGTGTAATGTTTTGTCCTCCCTTAAACAGTGTCCCAGTTACTGCGTTTGAAGATATTGTTTGTTCTGAGAATGACACAAAAAAATTCGTTAAATACATTTCTGAAGTTGAAAAGTTGTATCAAAATATATTTTTTTTATATACTCATTCTATACAGAAGATTTGCGTGTCTTTTAGTACCACTCCAACTTTTCTTAAATGTGTAATAGTAATAATAATAATATAATAATAATAATAATAATGGCATTTGTAGATCGCTGCCGCCAACAAACATAATGCATGCTCAGAGCGCATTTAACATACAACTAATAACACGGATACAATATATAGGCCAAGAGATTTAAAAAAAACTAAATGATGATTCAAAACTTTACAAACATGGAACAAATCAAACAACTAAAACAAAATAACCGACCTAACATATAAGTAAGACAGTAGGGCTCAAATCATGATAACTAAGATAAATATTGAAAAAATGAGTTTTTAATTTCTTTTTGAAAGAATCAATGGAGCTTGTTTGGCTCAGTTGAATGGGCAGTAGATTCCATACCTTCGGACCGGATACTGAGAAGGCTCTAAGGCCAACGGTTGTCAGAGAGAAACGGGGCTCTTCCAGAAGCGATGAAATTTCAGAACGAAGTGGTCTTTGAAAGACATATGGTGTGATGAGTTCCTTGAGATATGACGGAAATTCGTTATTAAAAATATACTGACTGCAAAGTAGCGCCACCTTATACTCGATTCTGGCTTTCACGGGGAACCAATGGAGTGAGCGTAAAATGGCGGTTCCTGAGTCTCGTTTTGACTTGCGCTAACCAAGCGCGCAGGACTGTTCTGTATTATCTGTAGCCTGGCGATTTTGTCTTCCGGCAGGCCTGCTAGCAGGGCGTTACAATAGTCAATACGCGAAAGTGTCAAGGCGACTGCCAGTGTCTTTGCAGAATCAGTGGACAAATAGGGTCGTATTTGGCCGAGTCTACGCAACTGTAGATATAGAGCTCTGCACATATGAGATATATGATGGTCAAAAGACAGCGTGGAATCCCAGAAAAAAATACCAAGATTCTTAACTTTGTCAACAAATGGCACCTTGCTGTTTATCACACTGATAGATTCTGAACCAGTGCATTTCGCCAAAAATTATCTTGGTTCCCATTCTGATTATCTCAGTTTTTTCATCATTTATTTTAAGCCCGTTTCAACCCGGCCACGAATAGACGTTGGCGATTGCACAACTGACCTTTGCAGCGAGTCGAGGGGCATCAAGAGAGACCGCATGATCGTACAGCTGCGTGTCATTCGGCGTAGAAGTATTACAAAATATGTTTTTAATTAAATATATATTTGTTTATTTTTATAGATACATTTCACCAAAAGACAAAGAAACTAATTAAAAGTAGGAAAATGTAATAATATCGTACATAAATAAATTGTATGTTAAATGCGCAGTGAGCTAACGTCATGTTTGTTTAAAGCGCTGTAAACATATTATATATATATATATATTTGGTGTTAGCAAATAGTTCACGATAGAAGGCAAGTCGAATCAATAGTATATCGTTCGGGCAAAAAGAAGTTGAAGGTGATTGGAGGGGGGGGGGGATTTTTTTATCTGTTTCATTTTTCTATTTAATCTGTAGAAAAACGTATATTTTATCTAATTATATGTAAAATTAGATTCCTTGCATATTTTTTTAAAAGAAAAGGAATATCATTAAATTTGAAAAAAAATTCAAATGATTATTTTGTTTTAAATGTAGACCTGACAATATGTTTTGCTTTTCAATTTTATACAAACAAGTCTTTAAGAAATAACACAACAAGATTTAAAAACATAGCAACTTTTTTATAATTTATGTACTCCACGTTAAAATTATATCATTATCTATAAAAATACCTAGGACTGTTTTTCAAATTGTTTTGCATAATTTTCTCAATTCTATTTCGCTTTGTAAGGACAACATCTCCTAGAAACTATTTTGATAAATCAGAAAAAAAAAAGTTTAAACATACCGTTGGCTGTGTTTAGGAATGTAGTCGCTGGCGCTGTAACTTTGTGTAACAATAAAAATGAATAATTTAAAATAATAAAAACGATAAAACAATTTAAATATATTATAATTAGAAATACTAATATTTACTTTAATAGTACTCAATTACTAAGAAAAGGAGAATATAATATTTGCTAAATTTGTTGAACATAATTTTGAAAGAATAAGAGATATATAAAAGACACATTTTATACCGTATGTGACATAGACATTTTGAAATAAAGTACAGTATTTTAGGTAGAATTAAAAACCGACACGAATTTAACTAATCAAAATATGAGCTTTCAATTGCTGTATATTTGCATTATACCTATTTTACTGATGACTGTTTTGACTATTATACTGTTGTATAATTGAATGACTGGATTTCCACATTGCTGAAAATATGTGTCTTTTAGCGAATGAAAGAACAGTTTTATTATAAATATAATATATATATTTAGAATGCATTTAATAATATACATGCATATGCAGTGATCTAATTAATCATTAAGAATAAATGCATAATAATCTGAACTGATTTATTTCATAACTAGACAACTAAGTGATATATTAATTGTTTGCAAGTAATATCAATATTTGCAGTTTTCACAATAACATGTCAAATTTAGCGCCAAGTCCGAAGACTGCTGGAACTATTAAGTAAATATTTTTAATTACCAAAAATCAGTAAATCTATAAAACATTTGAGTCTCTATGTTCGGATATTTTAAACAGTAATGCCAACTAATGTGTATGTCATTTTTTTTTTACACGTAGTCTACATTTTTTTTAAATAATGTATTAGCGATAATAAATGCCTTCTAATTTATTTAAATTAAGGTCCGAAAAATATATGAAAATCTAAAAAGTTTTGTTGAAAAAAAAAGAACAACTTTACTTAAATCCTAGGAATTCAAATCAAGACTTTAATAAAACCGTGATTAAGTATTTTAACAATTCCCGAATCCAAAAGATTTAGTTTGGAATAAAGGCGTTTAGTTCTATAGTACTATACATCAATATAAATGTTAACATTTTATATTGTGCAGAAAAAAAATTTAACTGTCCGTTTTATCGGGTTGTCTAAAAAAAATTTTTCTCAGGTGTTTTATAGTTTTTGCTTTTTATTTATTAATAAACTATTATGCAATTTTAAATAAATATTTTTTCCATTATGGCTTTTTAAAATCATGTAGGATTTGCAAGAATTAAGTCAACAATGCCTATCAAACATACTTTATAAGTTACCATTAAATTCAGGTTTAGACAAGACATAGTTTTTAAAAAAAATATTTACCAATAATGAATAAAGATAATGCAACATCAACGAAGTTTAATTTTGCCATTGGTTGGCTTTGTAGGACACTGAAATAATAATAAATAAGGAATTAATAACACTCAGAACTGCTATTATAGTGATAGTAAACTTCATTCCTCTTAAGGCAAAAAGTGGTGTACGTTTATTTTTAATTTTTGTTATAATTTTAATACAGTAACAATTTGATATTATTTACCTTTTAAAAAAATTTTATCACATCATTTCCTTTTTCTTATATCTGCTTTAAAATACAAATGTCTATTTTTAGCAACAAGTGTAAATTACCCTTACAACTCCATTTGTTGATAGTTTGCTATTTATTATGTTATGAGTTATGAGATACAATTTGCAAGAGTCCTTTCTATATAATGATATAATGCCGTCTCATAATCAGAGTTGTTCCAATTCTCAACGTACCGCTAAAACGAAGCCAGGTTCGGCCTTAAGAATATGGGTGAATGACCAACCAAAAACGTTAATTCATCACAAAGACTTTGTTGTTAATAAATATCGTTTTTACTCAGCTTTTGTAGTCATAAATAGGTCAACTAGGCCAGAAACACCAAATAATTAGTCTTATCGAAAATAATAATAACTACTATTATATATGATATATTTTTGTTTCTTAAAACACTAAATATTATTTTTCTAATAGCACATTCCTTGAAATGAATAAAGTCAATCAAGGACTACATGTCGCCTTCGAATTAACACACTTTCAGCGCAGTAGTTAAATCGATAAACTTTGGTAAAGTATCATTGGCGTAGACACTTTACATCCGTTATTGTAGACTGCACCATAACGCACCATTGGGAATAATAATAATAATAATATGCTATATGCGTTTTACAGTTTTGTGATGTGCAAGCTTTTGCCGAATAATTGAAATGTTAGCCATACAAATCATTGAGTTTATTCCAGTAAAAACTTAAGCACAAGATATAATATATTATATATTTAAGACGCCGACGCTCCTTCGATAAAGAAGATTATTGCGTCCTAATCTCATCCATAGTCTTATCTTATGATCTGAGTCTAGTTTTGCATTTTCATTAGTGTTTTAAATAATGTTTTAATTACTGGTTTGTCTATGTCATGCATATGCTAATGGATAAAGATAATGGATAGGTTTAAAAAAAATCAAATTTTTTACATCAACATTAAAAGTAAAGTAAAAGTATCCCGTCGGACCAAAGATCCATAGGGCCGGTGAATAAGCGTTCACCACATTCCGTGGCCACGGCATACTAGGTGATTGTGTGCCAGCACTATGCACAGCCGCCTTTACTTTACCCCAACTAAGGTCAGGTACCCATCAGAGGTGGGTAGACTCAGGAACAACCTAAGATCCTGGGAAAAAAATCTTAGCCTGCTCCAGGATTCGAACCTAGGACCCTTGGTTCGCCAGTCAAACGCGCTGCCGCTCGGCTACCTTTAAACACTCTATGTGGCAGATTGACGATATTTAAAACATTTAAGTTAAACATTTAGATCCTAATTAAAGAATGTAAAGATGTATGAAATGAGTGTTTCTATATCAGGATTAATATTTACTAATTACAAGAAGCCCGCAATATATAGTAGTAGGCCTATTTAGCAGAGTTTGGAAACATATTGTAAGTGTTCAAATTTACAACTGTCTAAAATGTAAATCCGGACTCGCTTTAAAAGTGCAACAATGTTCATGGGCGAACCAAGGATCTGTCCTGGTGCCAGCAACCCACGACTTCTTCTTCTTCTTTAGGTGCCAGGTCTGGAGCAGACATCGGCGGTCATGACTCTCCATTATTTTCTGTTGTTAGCTATTTGAAGGAAGTTATTATTGCTTCTGTTGTTGTTCGTGGCCCATTCGTTCAGGCTTTCTACATATGTCAGCCTTTGTCTTCATCTGTTTCTCTTACCAGATATATTCCAACACAAAACCAGTCTTTTTCCTATAGGGCCTAGATGTGTTCTGGGAATTTCATATGTCTGTTCCTAATGGTTTTAATGAGTTATCTTAAGGTACATGCTGTTTTCAACACGTCTGCATTAGATTTCTTTTTAGTCCATGTTATTCTCATCATCCTTTTTAGAAACCACATTTCTACTGACTCCAATATTTTCCTTGTTTCATTATCAATAGTCCAACATTCACACCCATATAAAAGAACAGACCAAACTTATCCTTTCAGTATGCGCATTTTGGTGCATATTCTAATATTCCTGTTTTTCATGATACTGCTTAAGCTCATGAAGCTGTTTTTAGATATTGCGATTCTTCTTTTTATTTCCACCCAAGACACGCCCAATGTAAATTTGGGTAAGTTCGAGTAGCCCATACACAAACTGCGGGATTCCTCACTGATCATTATCGTGGTGGTTCGTCAGTATACATTCAATGTCGGCAGTAGCGCTAATCCCCTAATCCTATTTCTAAAATCCCAGGCTAACTCGTGGCTTCGCCCCTGACAATATTATAGGTATAGAGCGTTTTCAGTGGGCGGAGCTTAATTTTTTTGTGTACATTTAGTGACGTATTTGTGTAAATATAGAACCCACTTGAGGTACAAACGCAACGTCACAAATTAGGAGGTAAATAGTAGTATATAATCTTCCTAGTCCAAGAGAAAGCCTGACATGGTATTTTTTCAACATTTTACGCCCATTTGATTATCTTCCTATCCGACCGGTAAGTGTTGCAATTGAATTGATTTTATTGATATTATAATTAGGCCTAATAATTAATAATCGTTCGGTACAACATTAATTATATGTATTCCCCTATTTTAAAAGTTAAATACTGCAGATTAATTGATTAATGTGATTAGGCTAGGGCCGGTTATACCTATTTACACTTTCAATTTCACTACTTCATATAAGAATCATATGCCTACATTTTTAATGTCTCGTAGTAGGTTAATGGCTGAGTAGGGCACCAAGCCAAGTGCCAAGGTCTAAAGCTACGATCATGCCAAGTGAAGTGTCTCAATTGATAGTGTTGTTTAATATCTAGTCAATTCACTAATGGGCTCACATCGTCTATGATCAATGTTTATGATAATAATAAAATAGCATATTTTATTTAAAAGGCCTAATACAGCTTAAATCTCAATAAGACTTATGCTTAAAAGTTTAAGAGGCGCCTAAATAAGCCTAAGCCGTAGACGGAGTATTATTATTATTATTATATCTACATCTAGTACTATTAGTATTAGTAAGTGAAGTAATTGCAATTCATAAAAATGATGGCCATGGCATAGTAGGTCTAACAATAACACATACTTTGTCATAATAATTTCACATTTATATTATTTTCATTTATTATCTTAGATATGATATGACCATATGAATGATTGTAAAAGATATAGGATATAGCCTAGTAATAGTATTCATATATCATAATATATAGCCTACTATTAGATTAGTGATATGCCTACTAACTTATACCGTAATAGAATAGTAGGCTAGTATTAATAGTTAATAGACATAGTCATAGGGTCATAGGCTATATCATATTGATATTCATATGATTAATATTAGGTTATGCTATAAGGATGTAGGCCCTTATAATCCCTTATTTCAAAATTTAATATTGCTCTTGTAAATTAATGTGATGTGTTTATTTATACTTTTTATCTTTTCTAGGATAATGGCTAGAAATGGCAATGGGCTTAAGCTACAAGTACAATCACAATGCAATGCTAAGTGACAGTGGTTGTGAAAAGTATGTCACTAATACATTTCTATGACTAAGACCTATAAAGTGTTAATAAACCCAATTCATATAATATGTCATAAATAAGACATCCATGGTTACTAAAATTAAGCCTAAGTCCCTAAGTGCTATATGGTATAATTTAAATCTAATCAACTTTATATTTCAAAACACAGTATAAACTTTTAGTAATATTAATAATAGTCTATAATAATATATGATTAGCTTTCCGTTGTAAGTTCTAAAAAATGTAATCATGATCATGGTATCATAGCATTTATTTGTTATGCTATAACATGTCTGCACTGCCTTATGTTCATGAATTAAATTTATAATATATTGTCTTATGTTATTAAATTATTTACCATTCACAATGACACATATAGCCTATGTCATAGCCTCATAGGCTATATATATCACATAGGCTAATATATTTATTTTACATAAGATGGCTATAAGCCTAAATTATTTTTAATTATTACATATTAATGATTGTAAATGATATGGATTAATTATAAATAATAAAAGAAAGTTATTGTACTTGATACTCTATAATACAGACTATATTTAAACTTGTATTGTTTTTATATTAATTTTCAGTTCAGGCAAAACAATACAACGGACAACATAAAATATTGATCTATACTGCTGAGGATAAATGCATTTCTTGGATGTTTACTTTGACTACTTTGTGATTTATATTATTGGTAAGCTTAAAATATATTATTAACTTATTTTTAATGAAACTAAAATATTGTAACATACATTTCTTATTATATTGTATAAAACCATATATATGTATATATATATATATGTATATGCGTTTGTGTAGGCCCTATGACTATATTATACTCAATAAAATTCAATATAGTACTTTCATTTATTTAACATTATCCAACCAATAAATCGTTTATGCTATAACTATAGGTCGTATCATACCGGTAAATTTATTGACTTATCATTAGTCAATAATTATACTTTCATATAAGTCTGAGTCATTCTGCATTCATTCAATGAATAATTTCATTAATATTGTTTCTACTATTATTGTATGTGTTTGAATAAATGGTTTATATGACTTGTTATGTTGTAATGCATTTGAAGTTGTGTGGTGTATATTCCTCTGTTTATATATTGGTCTAAGAATAATGATATTAGGCCTACATCAATATTCATATATATAAATAACTTCAAATAAATATTTGTTTATAAATATAATATGAAGATAATAAAAATGCGAAATATTAATTATTCAAATTAAATAGTCAGTGACTGCTATAGACTATAATTAGTCACTTATTGTCATATTTATTATCACTTAAATTAAAGTAAACCTAATTATTTATGAATAGGGTTTATAGAGTGGAAAACATAAATAAATATTCATTAATAAATCACTTGCTTATAACTTTAACAATTTTGTTTCATATATAATGAATAATTAAAGTCTAATTAGTTACAGAATAATTAATAACATCTTATTAGACTCTTAATAGAACTGTAATAATGGTAATCTGTGCCATTAAAGGCTGCAAGACTCGCAGTAACAATTCTAGTGTCTTGGGACTGTCTTTGTTTAGGATTCCAAAAATAATAAAGCACCATGGAGAAAAAAAAAGGCTCATAACTGAGCGAAGACGGTTTAAATTTCTGTCAAACATATATAGAACAAATGTATCTGAGTCTGCAATAGGTAACTTACGTGTTTGCTCTCTGCATTTTTTATCAGGTAGGTAGATATAATATTGAAAATCAATTCATATACAATCTCATGGCAATTAATATATATTATTTATGATTGATTTACTATTTTTTAATTAATAACAATATATATTTTTAAATAACAAATCATATAGAATTTAAATGATATAAATAAAATAATCAATTTGTGTGAAATGGTAATTTAATATATAAATATATAACAATCATGAAACAATATACATAATTGATATACACAAAATTCATAATCCATATGTAAGGGGGGGGGAGTTAACTGATTTTAAAAGACAAGGATGGTATGTGTTTTTGAATTATAAAACACACACAGTTGTATTATTATAGATATATTTACATTTATATAGGATTAGCTACCTGGATGATTCACTTAAAAAACATGCTTTCTTGTCCTTTCAATCATTCTTTGTGTGAATAGTTGTTACAATATTTATTTCCAATTTTAACCTAGTTCACTCATGTTACAGTGAATATATAGATTTATAAAAAAAAAAATACTAGTTCAACATTTATCAATTCAATATTTAATTCATATGAAATAATTATTTAACTTAACTCCCTTTCATATAGTAGTTTGATACATCTAGCAAAGAGCAAATTATGAATCAAATGATGTAGAGCAGGATCATTTGCAATTAAAATAATATGGTGATATTTATAAATTAAAATTTTATAACATACATAATAAAAAATACTCACAATAGAAATTTGAAAATAACACATAACAATCAATACGCAATTGGATGTTAATGTATATAGAAAATATGATACAACATGCATTGCACATTTCATAATAAGTATAAATTATTATGAAAAAAACACAGAGACATAATTTTTTTTTTAAATAAAATACCCAAAGCAACTTAATGGAGTGTTTGTACTATAAGAACTTGAAATAATATCTGATATGTTCAAATCAAGTTAAGTTTAAACACTTAATGTACTTAAACACAATAGACATTCGCACAAACTGTCATACAATTTATCATACAAGAAACAGGTAGGCCTATCATTTAGGAGTCAGCTATTGACCCATTGTATGTATTGTATTATCAAGTGATTGTTATATAAATGAATAGAAAACTTTTTTTGTGCATTCATATAACTTATTTACAATGCAACACAAGATATTAATAATTAAAAAAATATAGAAAAGCTGCAAGTTAGTATTTAATCCTAATTTTTTTAAATACTTAACATCAATATCATCAAGTGATTTATTTTTTATGCAAATTGGATAATAAATTTCAACCACACCATTTTCACAATAATCACATTTAATCAAACCATCAGGAGAAGCTCCAAAGAATGGTTATTCTAAATAAAATAATAGGCCTATCATTTAGGAGTCAGCTATTGAGGCATTGTATGTATGGTATTATCATACCAGCAAGTGATTGCAAATGTTATGATGCAATCAACAGTCGCTGAGTAAAAGAGATTCAGAATCGTTTTCTATATTTGAAATGTTTTTTAGTTTACTATTGGGCATAAAATTACTTGATCCATTTCATATAGGTACTCCAAATCATCCATACTGTTTGTATCAATATGGATTTATTTAATGATTATAAGTTCTGAATACATGAAAATATATTTTATGACAATTCAATATTATTATATGTAGTAAACATCATACACACTTGAGAATAAACGTGATTACTGTCCAATAAGTAATGTGAACACATTGTATCAATATATTCAATCATGTGTTTGACAGTCAAGTTTGGTAGACAAATGAATTTGTGTTCATCCAGACTGGTATCAGTTTATCTTTGAAAAAGTGCATATGGCCTGATATATTTAACAGTTCATTTCATCATCTCAAAGAAATTGTGAAACCTAAAACAAAAAATAAAAACAATTGAAACAAAGTAAATAGAAATGATAAAATTAAAATTTAATTAATTAATAAAAAATTGAAATAAAATGAACAAGAAACATGAAATAGAAAATTAATACTAAACTTACAGAACTTTGAACTAACATTTTTTAAAATCACAAAAATATATTTTAAACTACTGTATTTTAAATACACAGATCAATAATTACAGATAAGTTTGTAAACAAAAGTTTTCATGTATCATTTTGTTTGAGTTTTTTTGTGTGCTAATTTTGGTTTCCCCTTATTTGTAAAAAAACATGACAGCAATTCAGGAAAAATAACTTATAAAAAAAATTGTTCAGCTTTCAATGAAGCATTATTCCAGAATTCTGTATCAAATAATATCCTTTCAGATGTGAAATTGAATTCTGTCCACATTACAAAATCTCCATATTTGGTTTTTGTTAATGCCATCTGCATTTGCATTTGATAATAATAACTGTGATTACTTGACAGCTGCAAGTTACTATTTAATCCAATTTTTTTTAACTCCTTAACATCAATATCATCAAGTGATTTATTTTTTATGCAAAATGGACATTTAATTTCAACCACACCATTTCCACAACAATTACATTTAATCAAACCATCAGGAGATGCTCCAAAGTATGGTTTTTCTAAATAAATTAATAGACCACAATGATTTAAAGAAAAATTGCTATGATGTTTTTCCATGAAACTGGAATAATGGTTAATGGCTAGTGATTCATGCTCACACCCCCATTGAGTTGCTTTTGAAGTAAATAATTGTTGTTTGGGATAACACATTTTTTTAAAAGACACATGGATGGTTTTTCTATATTGCTTTTACAACAAGCTTTAAAATTAAATGCTGTAATTCGACCTGCCCTTTGGTGAAACCATTTTTAGCACTGGGATTGATTTCTTGTGTTCAGCTCTATTGCCTTGCATTTTTCTTCATCAAAATCCCAGTGAAAATTTTCTGCCAAATTGACTATTTCATTGTAAGTTAAATTTACATATTTGGCGTTAAATAATTCTGTTAATTTTTTTTGGTAGACTCATGTCTTTATTAGGACAAGTATATTTAGGTAAAAATTGTAAAATAGCAGAATTGGAGCTAATTTTTGCCAATGATTGTAAAAAAATTTCCTTGTCAAAGGGATTTTGATTAGATTTATTTTTCTTTATTGGAACTGAATTTGTAGAAATAATTTCTTGCTGATTTAATTTTCTTTTCTTTGTCTCTGGAGGATCAAAGTTTATGTTTCTCACCTCTAAAAAAGGAACTTTAGATGTTGATGGTTGCTTCCATGTGCATTTTTTTTCTGTAGAAGTCTTGCTAAATTGCAGTCTGCTTCCGGCTTCAAGCGCGAACAGCACTGCACCAACATGGGAGCATGATTCGCCTAGCCCTGCCATACAATTGCAATGGGCTGCTAAAATAGTGCCATTCCTCTCAACGGCAACCTATGGTTCTAATGGCTTTTCTGAAGCTTTCTGGGAATGCCTAACCTTAAATATAAAATGGAGAAATTTATAATTGTTTAGCATTAAATTATATTTATCATACTGTTAGTTAAACTTTACAACACATAAAGTAGTGCTTTCACCTTATTGACAAATATAGCAAGAAGTGGTAGTTTAAAACTTATAGGCTTATTAGATTGATTGATGAATAATATATAACAGGTAGTAGGAAGTGCCCTCACAGGGGGAGGGGTAGGGGGGGGCATATGCCCAGGGGCGACACCTATAGGGGGTGGCAAATATAGTCTAAATGTCTACATATAGCACAAAACAAAGCATATATAGTATGCAAGGGGTCGTAGCTGAAAGTTTTGCCCTGGGGTGCACACAAAGGTTTGTTAAGGCACTGGAAGTAGGGTAGCGTGTGATAAATAACACAGGTGATTATGAAATATTTTTTGGTATTGGTGAAAATCATATTTTATAAAATGTATGTATCATAATAGCATTTATATTTATAGCATAGGCCTAATAATTTTTTATGTTTATTATTTAGAAGTATAAAGAAATCTAATATATTTCAATAAATAGCAATTGCTAATTATCCCTAATTACTATAACTATGACTGAACTTTGCATGGGTCATTATTCATTATGCCTAGTATTAGTATTATATTTTTTATTTACTTATAATTATAGTGTTATTTAAAATAGATCAATAATTTTTTTTAATTTAATATGCATAGTGGCATAGTCAGTTTAATAAGGTTGCAAATATAATTAAAAACGTACGAAAATATAAACTGATACAATAGCCTATTGTTATTAAAATAATTACTAAAACATTACTATTAATCAGCATATATTAATATTAATTGGCTTATTATTGAATACCAAATATGCCCTGCTAATGTAGGCTATTATAATTAGGCTAGGCTATATTATATATCATTATTACGCTTATATTAGGTTTGGCTACTTACTGTGCCTTTGATAACAAATTTGCTTCCACTTCCATACATCTTGCATTTCAGATTTGAAACAAATCCATCGACGAAAAAACAATATGATTTCAGACTTTTAAAATTCCTCATTTCATCTTGTGTTACACTGCTGGTCGAAAACACCAAGTAATTAACAATGTCAATGTAATCTACTTTTGGCCAACCATCGGAATAATCTTCAGATAAATTTGCAAAGTTTAAATCACTGAAATAAGGGTCTTCGATTTTTAAATAGTCAATTTTTTTAATATATCTTAACTTTTCATCAGCCGACAATGTATTAAAATATGCGGATGTCATTTTAAAGAAATATTCATTTATAAACACAACATAAGTAAAAACAAGCTGGAGCCAATATGAAACTTTATTAATACAGCGGCCATATTTGTTTGTACACCACTACTACGCAAAATAAACACAAATCACGTGATTTTTGTCACGGGATTGCAAACGCCCTATAGGCATACAGGCACCAGTGCGTGAATGAGACGGACTGACGTACTCATTGCTTCCTCCTAAATGAGGCTAGGGACTTTTTGGCGGTGCTATGAGCCTCGGACAGAATTATTAGCTTGTGCAGTATTTTATAATTACTACAAGTTATATTCTTAAATAATTTAGGATAGCTACATTAAGCATTACTAGCATATTAGGCCTTTGTTTTCAAAGCATGAAACCTTTATGATACAAAACAAAACTTATTCCAGTAACAAATATCACAATATTCACCAGGATTCAGACCGATTGTTATACGAGTTTAGCTCGACCCATCCTGGAGTACTCATCGACGGTGTGGGATCACCATCAACAACACCTGAAATCTAAGTAGGAGATGACCCAATGTCGAGCGGCACGTCCTATTTTACAGGAGTGCGGGGAGTGCGGCCTTAAATCAAGCGCCTCTGTGTTGGTGGTCAAACTCCGACTCGAGCCCCTACAACACCGCTGAGTGGTAAACAAGGTCACCACTATGTACAATATCATGAACCGCAACGTGGAAATGTTCATGTGGCATCTAACAGGTGTCCCGCTCTACTCGATGTCACCAGCTCAAACGCACGCACCGACATCTACATTTTTTTTCCGTCAGCTATTAGTTTGTGGGACACACAGGAACATACCTCCATCACTGCCCTTTCTGTGCCGGCTTTCAAACCTTCACTGAAGTGCTGAACTAAATACCTGTTTGTAATTCTTGTTTGTGATGTTTTAAAATTATATGTGTAGTTAAATTGTGAACTCTTTCCTTGGTCCTTATGGGGTCTCCACAATAATATGAAGAAGAAGAATAATGCGTCATATATGTCAAGAGAAAAAAGTAGTCTAAATATCGAAGACAAAAAACGAGCATAATGATTAGGACACAAATATATTGTATTTTAGTTAAGTCTCGATTATTAGGATCATCATTAACGTACATTATTTTCATGATTTCAGGACGATACTGTAAACACCATTGTTAAGATGACTAAAGTTGAGATGAACATTTCTTGTCATGAAGGATTGATTGAACGCCAGGGAATAAAAATCTTTACTGGAACCATTCATAAGACTAGTGACAATAAAAATAGTTTTCGAAATAATTAAAACTTATAATTAAAAGATTTGACTTTAAAATTACAATAGTAATATTTGATTTTTTTTCTCAAAATCATGTTCCAGTCTTTAGAATGCATTAAATAATTTAAGATGTCCCAAATGTAACTTGCACTTGCGCCCTTTTTCCATTTGGAATGGAAGGTCTCATTTACAAATTATTATGTGTCGAACGAATACCAAAATTTAGTAGGCCTAATGTAATGATTATTTACAATTTTATAAATATTTTTATTTTCAAATTTTTGTCTTTAGGAGGTCTGACTATTATCATTATAGTAAAGTCACTAATGTAGTAATAAACACTTAGTGCCATTAAAGCTAGCTTGAAAACCAGGATACCATTTTCTTCACCTGAACAATTAACATGACTGACAGCGTTTTTTTCTTAAATGTGTTCCATCACGTTCAGTCTATTATTCTGAAAGTGAATATTGTAAATGATAGTGATAGCTTATTATACAGAGCTATCTTTGTTGTCTAACTTAATTGATTCTTGAACTCGTTTCGTTACCTGAAAAGTTTGTAAACTGAAACATTTAAATCAAGTCAATTGACCATTGATGCAGATTACGGTGTTCTTTGCTTAAAACAAATCTGATTTTGACAAATACAAATCAAGTGTTCAAAAATATATGTCAAATCGTTTGGTAGAGTTTAAATTAATGAAAAAAAGATTTCTATATAAAAAATGTGTTGCAAAAGTAATGGGGGTCTTTGTTTTTACTAAAAAAAACAAAAAACAAATAAATATAAGGTCATTTTCACCAAGTATTAATTCAAGCATCCTTCAAAAAATTGGTATCCAATTTGGTATCGTTTTATAGCTTAAGCTTAGCAATAAACCATTTTTCCGATGACTAGTTTGGCTAAAAATAACTCTACTTCTTCTTCTTCTTCTTCATACTGTGGAGACCCCGTAGAACCGAGGAAAAAGTCCACAATTTAAATACACATAAAATAATATAGCAAACAACAGTTATATACAGATAAAAGAGAGACACGAATGAGCCTTGAGTGACGTATACAAAAAGCCGTTTACTTTGAACTGATTGGCTGCCCCTTTGTTAGTAACACTTTTATAACTTTTGAGTGGTCGTTCGCGGCCATCTTGCTTATTGGAAAGAGAGTATCCCTCCATCCCAATTGCGCTACAGCCCATGTAGGACTTTGGTCTGATCCACAACATCCTTCCGTTCGGGCATAGCCTTGGCTTTGCTACGCCATGCCCGCACACCAAGTTTTTGCAGATCCGACTCTATAGTGTCGAGCCATCTTCACCTCTTGGTCTCTGGTGATGTACTATTTTGGCTGCTCCGCCATTATTTCCAAGTGGCCTGCCTACCTCAGACTGCACTTCTTTATTTTTGCTACCTCCGGGTGGGAGGGGGGGCTTTGTTGTTGGTAGCATGAGATGGGTGGGTGTAAAGTCGTGAATAGCCTCGATCCAGGATGTGAAAATTCCATAGAGTATTCCCAAAATCAAAAAAACTTAATGGCACAACTGATTGTCAAAACCATTTAGAGAGCTCAGTGGATGGCCATCACCACGTTGGCACAACTCATCCCTTGCTCAATGCAGCCCGATCCCAGAGTACAACTTACGGGTGCTGGGCGCAGAAACGAAAACTATCTTGAACTGCAGGGTTTGAAAAAAAGCCACAAAGGAAAACCCAGAATAACAATGCCAGTGTACCGGGTATCTGACATTGACTTCAAGAGAGCAAACAGCTCTGCAGACTGGCTTATAGAAGAAGAATACGTTTCAAAAAATAGTTCTATGTAACTTATTTTTAATATCGTTTGTTTTTTGTTTTTTTTTTGTTTTTTACTCCATTTATTTTAAGTTGCATTTTCTGTCTGTCTGCAATGGTGCAAAAATTGGCTTTGATTTTTCGACCACATCCCGTGGTCCGATCGAGCTGAAATTTGGACAGCAGACTTGTGGCGACTAACAATACATCCTATCAAATTTTCAGTTAAAACAACTTAATAATACTACACTTATGACATAATTCATTTCTTAAAAGGAAAGTTTAAGAGATATGCCTGTGCAACTTTTTATAGTTTTTCGGCGCAAAGGTAGAAAAAAAAAATATGCTTCACACATTTAAAAAAAATGCGCAATCGTTATAATTAGATATGTATTTGCCGACATTACCGATTCGAAATTTTAATTTTGTAGTGTCGTGTTTACTGCAAGCCGTACATTACCAATTGGACATTTTAGTGTTGAAATTCATAAGGTATGATATTACTTATTTGTTCTATACATTAAACACATGGTTTGCAAATAAAGGGAGTATAATAAAAACTTCGTTTTTACGGTTTTCTTGTTCCATATTTCTCATGCGGACCAAATGCGCTACTATTTTACGTTATGGCAATAAGGAGCATTTACTAATCCGAAAATAATACCAGTTATCTTTCCTTTCATATAAGTAATCCCTATCTTACTAGGCTAGTATATATTACTATCATATAAGTAATCCATATCTTACTACCCCTTAAACATGCCGGCATTGGCACCATTCGGAATCATTTAGAGTTTTCCCCCCTTGCCCTAACCCGTACCTATTAGGTTGCCAGCAGTTGCCCGCATGGCGCCCCAATGAAAAGCGATATCGCTATGCTAGGAGGCCTTAGTAGGCCAAAATGGCCGCCATTTTGGCGTCGATACCCGCGCTGATACCTGGGTCGATTATGGGCCAATGCGGGCATTAGACATGCGGGCGCGATTAGGGTTTGCCGGCATTGGGGCCTAATGGATATCCCCCTCCCTTCTCCGGCTTTTCATTTCGTTTCCAATTACGGTAGTTTATTACCAGCGCAATGCGGTTTTTGCCTTTATTGACCCGTATATTTAGTCCTTATCAAACCAACATTGGGTGGATTCGGATTTTACTTTTATTTACCCACTTTTTCGTAATTATAATACAATATACAAAAACAATTATTATATAAACGCATATAGTAAAAACAAGTAAAACAAAACAAAGAAAGTGATTTCGTTTATATTTTATTATATTTGTATTCAAAATATTTTTTGTTCAACATACAATAAAAAGTATATATTCAATCAATAAAGCAAAACGGTGACATTAAATAAAGTGCAAAAACATGGAAATGGTAGAGTATTGAAGTTAATAACATTTTTTTTCCAGAACTACATAAAATAAAAGTTCGTGTAATAGTACAAAATAGTTGGTCATAATATATAGATATGCCTAAACAATAAATATGATATAATATAGATAAAATATTTTATTTTTAATTGATATACAACTTAATTTATTAATTTAACAATAGCCATGCAGCAGAGTAATGGGAAAAAAATATATTTATGGGAAAATATATATAGGCCTACATCATTACTACAAGCCTACATAGAAATATATATTGATAAAATATAGCACTATGTAAACAGACATTATAAGTAAACATTGTGCAATCAAAATAAAAAACAATATGTAGGCCTTTGCAAGCCAAGTAGGTTAAGCTATTTTAAAATATAGGTATACATTCAAAATACCAGTTTTTACAAATTTTGTGGAGAAAAAAATGTTATGTCTAACAATAAAATAGCATTAGTGCAAATTGGAAGATTAATGGGACAATATTATTTAACCCTGAATAATGGGCAGACCGATAATGTATTCCAATAATTAATCAATTTAACACTCTTGCTAGGCCTACAACAATGAAGATAAATTTTACACAATAGGCCTACAACTAAAATTGCTTTATTTATTTAAAAATAGGACTCAAAATATCTTTAACACAAAAACATGTAATATATTGAGGAAAAAAAACATTAACATGCACAGCAATGGATTCAAATGGAACACAAGATATTTTAGGGCTGTAATTTTTTTTTATACTATACACACTGTTATGGCCCTTTAGGTTGATTATTATTACGACTCGTTAAATCGGATTCAATGAATATAGTTGTATCTTTATTAGAAGTCTCTAGATTCTGCTAATCTGTAGCCCAAGCTAGGGGTTCTTTGACTGACAGGTCTATGCAGCAATGTAGTTATATTCGTGATAATTATCTTCAACACATTTCTCAACAATGATAGATCAAACAACTCCAGTTGTTGAATAAACAATTTTATTTAAATTGTAGACTCAATATAAACGATCAATAAACTTTATCAACTGATGGCAACATAAGTATCAATAACATGGCATTATATGTACAAGTATGAATATAGCGACTTCACTCGACAAACTTCTGAACTGAACTAACTTTAAGGAGGTCGGGACTTTACAAAGAAAACGATCATCGAAGATTCTACAGGGTCTTAATACGCATTTTAACCTCTTTCTCTATAATTACTACGATCCAGAATTATCCCCCAATTTCCACGGGATTTGAACGAATTATTTTATTTAAACTGCCCTCAGGGCATAAAGGTCAAACCTTGGTCGCTTTGGACTCTGATACGCACTTGTTAAGAGGTCAATGCCTTACTACGTCATTCATTTATGACCGAGATTCGTAACATCCCTTCCCCCTTCTAAAGTTTTATAATTATTTCTTTTACATTTGAAAAAATGTTAATTTTTAGGAATAATTATAAAAGAAAATATTCCGGGGAAAACAATACCATTCAATTGGCTATCCCAATAATTCAATCGAACTGATAACAATAACATATAATATATGCAATATAAGTTCATCTTATCAAATGGCTTAACTACAGTCATTCAATCATTCAATTTTTAATTCAAAACAATGGACAATTAAATTGTTTATCTAAATCTTGTATACAAGAAAAATACATAATCATTCTTAATAGATATAATATAATACAAGTTAATAATTTCTATTACATGAACATCCCACTGCAATAAAAACTCTCTCGTCCATTTAATTATAAACTAATATCTTTTACAATTTGTATTTATACAACAAAAGAAAAAATCACTTAATGTCTATTCAGACACGACTTATTTTTTTCATAAGGAGAAAAAAAAACCAAACGCTCTGATAGAACACATGCTAGGCCTAACTCAATTACAAAACAAAAAAAAATACTATTCCTGACCTAATTTCAGAACAACACGATCATTTTCTCGACAGTATTTTTTTCCATGTTTGTAGGCTGGCTAACACATTACTTTTAACAATACTGTCTGTGTCAAAACCCACAATTTCTAGGTCAGTATTCTTTTTTCTTTCTCTCCCTCTTCCTTGCGATCACTCTCTCATTCCCTATTGATTCTAACAATATTGACATCGCTATGCAAATTTCTACCTCATCACAGCCTAGGTAAAAAGATTGCTACGCGATTAAATAGTTATCGTATTAAATGAGCATTCTTTAACAACTTATTATCTCAATATTAAATTCATTTATATTATTTTGAGAACATTAAACATAGTCTGTTCACGAATTAAAATAGTTTATAGCGAAAATCATTAAAAATATTTCAATTTCTCATTTTACCATGACCTTTCGACGTCATTATTTTCTTTTTTTTAAAAAGAGTTCACATCGTAGCATTCTATCTTTCATGCAGACATGGATTTACTTGAAACAAATTTGGTTAATTTACTTAATTAACTATCAATCAAAGCAGATTATATTATCTTCATACAATCTTAGTACTAAATAGTAAGTACTTATTTTCTTTAGATTACATCAAAGACATTTCAAATACAATATTATTGAAGTAGAAAAGAGTTAAGCATAGGCTACTATTAATTTTTTTCATAGCGAAATCAATGTAACAATTTATGTACAAAACAAACTGCTGGTTTGACTGGTGTGGTAAAACATTTCATTTCCAATCTTTTCAGTGGTGTACATTGCTCTTTTCCATTTTCCACAAAAGGTTTTATTCATAGGTTCTAGGTTCCTGTTACTTCCACAGTGTTCAGGTCTACCCAGTCTTTTGCTTGTCAATACAATTCATTCAATCTATTTTAACTAATACAGAAAAAATATAGATTAGTTTTACAATCTTGACATGAAATCCTTAATTAATCATACATTAGTTGAACATTGGTATGTCAACATTATAAATTCTTAACCATGAAATTATCAACCATTCTGGTTTACAGTGTCAAGTCAGTGGCACATATCCTAAATTTATACAAAACAAGGATAAGTTTTATTAGTTTCTACTTTTGATCTGCTTTTCATGTAACAGTATCCTAAAAGTGAAAAATCATATATAATACATTTCTTGGAATTCTTGTTAGTCATAGTTCTGCCTTGCTGCAACTATTTTTACCCTACATTATCATACATTCAATGATAATAGAACAAATGAATAAATTCACATAGAAGAAATTTGCATCCTAACTCAGTGCAATATTTCAATAACAGTACATGATAAAATAAATTTCCATAGTACAATAAAAACATTTCTCAATACTTTAGTGATAGAAAAATTCTCTTTTCTTAAAACCATTTACATCTTTTTCAATCAAATTATCCTCTCTGCCAAATGTTTCAATGATCATTTCCAGAGATTCTCAAACATATCTTATAATCAGTCCACATTTATAATGTCCTCTGATTTAGAAACCAATTCTGCGGATAAAACTGATCTTTTTCTCTTATAGCAATTATTTTAAATGCCCAACCTAACAAGTTTGTTTAGAAATATCACACTATAATGATATTTACTCTAACAATACTTTTACTCAGTCCTTTTTCATCACAAGTAAGGGATTTAGTTTTAAAATAGTAAGTTTGTTAACTAACTATCAGTGAATTTGTCATTCAATTCATCCTGAACTCCAGGCATAAATTTTACAAATAAGAGTAACAATGTTAACAACATCAAGCTTATTCCAATTGTTTTCAGAAGGTAAGGCTTTATCATTTTCAAATGATATAATATTTTTGCCTTTCTTTCATCACACAACAATGGCATCTGCATGTGAGCAGTGTACAATTTTTTTCTAACAAACACAGTTATGTCAGACAAAAAATTTATGTACTTATCTAGGTACTTGCTCAGCCCAAGGAGATCCAATTCGGTCTGCCATTCCTCTGGAAGTAGTTTGAGTGGTCCTTGGACAGTGGGTCCAAAGATTGGTCCATAGGCTCCTCGACTTTCCGGATGGGATTCAGTTGACATCTCCTGCTCCAGGCATAAGTTCTTTAGGACTGGATTGAAGAGTTCCGGGGCGAAGTTGGTCCCTCGATCTGTCGGTATGGATTGTGGTAACCCATAGCTTTTGGTAGTTTCGGTCCAGCTCTCCGCACTCGTTTCTTCAGTGATGCTCCTCAAATCTTCATCTGTACCGGCAACTGCAGGTTTGCATTGTTGTTTGTTCATGCTGTGGTCTATCTGTTCATAGACATCAGTAGTAGGATTTTCTTTCTCGTCGACAGCTTTCTCATGCAGCTGTAGCAACTCTGGGTCTACTTTCTGCTCAGAAATCAATTCATTTTGCGATGACTTCTTTGATTGTTCATTTCCTTTCGGACAATCATCAATCATGGAGAAAATAGTAGTATCACGTTCCACTTCTTCTTCCTCTTTCTTCTCTCGTGGGAGAATTTCTTCTTTCTTTTTCTTTTCTTGTGAGAGAATTTCTTCTTTCTTTTTCTGTGGTGTCATACCATTTATGACATCACCTACAGGATAAAGTTCTTTTTCTTTTCCTGTCTCCACCATAGGACTAGGGTCTGGATTTTCCTTTACAATCAGTTCAGGTCTCACCCTCCCTTTCGCCAAATCATTTGCTAGTATAACAGATATGCCCTCAACAGGAAGTTTTGATATTACTCCAACTGTCACATATCCTGTCACCAAGTCAGATGCGAGGTATATCCTATGTGGAGGTATTTCTTCTTTCCATTCAAAACCTCTCAATAGGACAGTCTGTCCTGTCAATGTATTCACATTCAATGGTAATACATCTTTAAGCAGCAGTGTTAATGATGCTCCTGTGTCTCGTAATATGTTTACGGACTTCAGTGGTCCTTCCTTTTGTAAGGCCACACAACCTTCACTAATGAACGGTTGAAAACTGCACAGGGTCTCTGTGTCAATTTTATTCTTCCCTTGACCATGACTTTCGGGTGGTTTTTCATCTTTCGATGACTTCAGACTCTTTTCCGAGTCAAAAATACTTTGGTCTACTTTTTCGTCTCTGTGGACTTGGACAATTAATCCAATAGTAGCCATTCTGTATTTATAATCAGGATATTTATCCTCATTATCTTCAGTTGTAGATTTCTCTACCTTCTGACTTTTGCTCTCAGGCAAATCCACCCTCAGTGTTTCTGGTTTAGAAGAATCTTTCTTCGAATTCAGTTCGTTTGTATTTTCGCTTTCTTGTACATTCTGTATTTGTGCATGTCTGACGCACATTACCACTTTATTAGGTCCTTTTTCTTTCCTTATACTCCAACAGTCTTCGATGCTATGTCCTGTTCTTTTACAAAAAGTACATTGGACGTTTTTGTAGACAGGTTTTTTATTAACATCATTTTGTTTCACAAAATGATCTTTTTCACGATGTTGTTGTTGTGTGTTTTCTCCTTGCCGTTGTGATCTATTAAAAGTCTTTTCACCAGCTGTCCTATGACACAATGTATACTGTTCAGCTAAATCAGCAGCCTTATGTGGGTCAGTGATGTCACGCTCGGATAAATACATTCTTATATCCGGCCTCACTTTGTTAATAAAATCCTCTAACAGAATGATATCTTTCATTTCTTTTAATGTGGAGATATTTCTGGATTTTATCCACTGATCCATTAACTTTTCTTCTGCTCTAAGGAAGTCTAAGTGTGTTTGGTAAGGGGACATTGTGTACTGACGGAACCTTTTCCGATAACTTTCCGGTATTTGGTTATAGGCTTTAAGTACAGTGTCTTTAATGATTTCATAATCATTTAAATGCTCCTCTTTTAACAATAGAACACAATCTCTTGCCCTTCCCTGAGTAAAAGCTGTTCTGACTAATATTCCCCATTTATCTTCTGGGAACTTAAAATCTCTGCAAGAAATTTCAAAGGTCTGGAAGAAATTAGCTATTTCACTTTCTTTATCAATGTAGGTAGGGACTAGCTTTTTCCATCTGGCCATCTCTACATCATTATGAGATTCTTTTTTAGTAGCGCCTATCTTTGCTAGTTCTATTCTTTCCTGACTTTCTCTTTGACTTTGCTTATCTCTTTCCTGACTTTCTATTTCTCTTTGACTTTTCTTATCTTCCATCTCAAGACGTTTTTCTTCTATTTCCAAACGTTTTTGTTCCATCTCAAACCGTTTCATTTCTAGTTGAAATCGCAACTGTTCAGACATCTGACCTTCAACTTGATATCCCTCCGCGCTTGATTCTACTTTCAACTTGCCACTCGCAATCAACACATCTTTTATCTGCTGTGTCAACACAGTCCTCGATGGTGTAGTCTCAGTAACTTCTATCTTTAAGATCTCAGCAATCTCTTTTAACTTCTTTATTGGTAAAGTTTTCAGAACTTCTTCTTCTGGATTTTCAATAAATTCCATTCTTTAGTTAAGAGATTTATAAAGTGGTAAATTTTTCCAACTTACGTTTTTCCAATCGGAAGAATAATTTCAGCGTTCTTAGGCTTGCTCAGTAGGTCACGGCTCCAACACACAACACAACACAACTTGAATATATGCTTCACTATACAACTATCCCGGACGAGCCCCCAAACTGTTATGGCCCTTTAGGTTGATTATTATTACGACTCGTTAAATCGGATTCAATGAATATAGTTGTATCTTTATTAGAAGTCTCTAGATTCTGCTAATCTGTAGTTCAAGCTAGGGGTTCTTTGACTGACAGGTCTATGCAGCAATGTAGTTATATTCGTGATAATTATCTTCAACACATTTCTCAACAATGATAGATCAAACAACTCCAGTTGTTGAATAAACAATTTTATTTAAATTGTAGACTCAATATAAACGATCAATAAACTTTATCAACTGATGGCAACATAAGTATCAATAACATGGCATTATATGTACAAGTATGAATATAGCGACTTCACTCGACAAACTTCTGAACTGAACTAACTTTAAGGAGGTCGGGACTTTACAAAGAAAACGATCATCGAAGATTCTACAGGGTCTTAATACGCATTTTAACCTCTTTCTCTATAATTACTACGATCCAGAATTATCCCCCAATTTCCACGGGATTTGAACGAATTATTTTATTTAAACTGCCCTCAGGGCATAAAGGTCAAACCTTGGTCGCTTTGGACTCTGATACGCACTTGTTAAGAGGTCAATGCCTTACTACGTCATTCATTTATGACCGAGATTCGTAACAACACACACTTATATTATTTTAGTATGCTAACTCAAGTCTTTTTCACAAAACATTAAATAATGCAATAAAGTATCATCTTTAATTATACTTCTCCTATAGGCATATCATAATAATAATAAATAACATTTTGAACCAATTGTGATATTGTAAAAAGCACAGTAATGGAAATGGAACACAAGATATTTCTTTAAAAAAAATATACAGTTGAATACATTTGAATATTATAGACAATCCAGACACTTACGGTTAACCAAAAAAAGAGGGTCTACATTCATTAAAATATTATGTAATGATTACCGTTAAAACTATTACTATTATTAAACAAAATTAATTCAACTTTGACACAACTATTGTGATATTGTGTAAAAAAATAATAGGCCTACAGGAATGGTTAAGGAATATAAGACATTTATAAAAAAAAAAATATTCATGATTATAAATTGCTTGAAGTTAACCAATATGAAAGAAGTAAGCTCTACACACAATTAAATTGAATGTTTACCAAAAAAAACAACACATTCATTATAATGCTATATACTTAAAATTCAATTATATTATAATCAGATCAGGTAAGTCAAAAAAAAAAAAAACTTTTCAGAAAAATGTATAGTACATGATATATTTCACTTTAAATTATAAAGATAACTTTTATTTTTCAAAGTGAAAATATTTTAGCAAAAATAACACTCACCACCCAATGCCACAATTGACAATGAGTACTAAGTTTAATCAATAGATTTACTATTTTCAAAAACAACTTTAATAATTAATAAATATGAGCCATTTATCATTTAGAATACCGGTACTGGGTACATTTGCATACAAAGAATAAATGTGTTTACACATGAATATTAATCCAACACTACTCCCACAGAAAAAATTAAACAGATCTGCTGGGCAATAAATAAGTCTATGGCAAGCACACAAGTGAAAGTTTTTTCAGTGTATCATGGTATATTCATCAGCCAATATGTAATCCTGTGGAAATCCTTTATTAGCACTATCTGGTGGATACCACATCTTAATATCCAAGTAGAGAACTTTTGTTAGGTGTATATACTGTCCAATGCACACAGCCTTCCATTAAATCCAGACATAGAATTGTCCACGCTCAACTGATTTGTGAAAAAAAGTACACTATGGTTGTGGAAGGACCTGTCTTGTCAGGCAACTTAGCAAATGCATTATTTGTGAATTGTATAAGTCAAAATCACAACTATAAGTGGTCATGGTTAAAGCATTTGTACAATAGTCCACACTTCATAAAATCTTAAGATACATAAAAATGTCAGATGCCGGCCTGTTGTGGACATGATATTTGGGCTATTGTAAATGCATCTTGTTTAATCGATGTCTACTGCTTTCCATAAATCTTCACACCTAGCACTGGCTCATCAAATAACTAATCGCCTGGATGTTCAGTAAATTGCATAGGCCTTAACCAACTTCATACTAATCATAGCCCACAATCAATCTCCATCCATCACTGCAGTACACCCTACATCATCTTCAAAATCTGAAAATTAAAATTATAAAGTTTTTCAAGTTTAAAAAAAAAACACTACAAGGTTAGCAAGGATAAACAGAAATCCAATTAACAACTGCTGGCAAGCAATTTCTTTTAAATACTGGTTTTCACCATTGCAGAATAAACAGAACAATTTCGGCTTTCATAGACTGTGACATGATAATTACATTTTTCTCCAGTTTATATGAATAAAAGATTTTGATATCGAAAATAGGCAGTTTTTAAAGACCAATGCTCACAGTCTGTTCTGCAACCCCACAGAATTGGTACCCAAGTACCAGTAGGCAAAATAAGATATTAAGTATTAAGGATCAGGTTTTTAATTAAACAAAAAGCCAATTCATTTATCGATACAGTGGTGAAAACATTTCTAAATCGATTAATTACTTCAAAAGTTATTCAAAATTAAGATAACAGTAAGTTCTTTTGGAGACAAATGATAATAAAACAGTACCAATTTGGATTTTTTTGCATTGTAACAGGTAGTTAAATATTTCCAAGATGAATAAATATTAAACAATTGCCGTTAAATTTAGAAAAAGCATTTTAATGAGCCAATAAACAAGCTGGTGAAAGTTTAAAATTGAAATAATATTTAGACAAGTTGACTTTAATACTTTAAAACTATATCTTTTGTTTGATTTTATTCTAAAGCTGCATAAAAACACATTTTAAGTAATTAATTTCTAAAAATAATATTAGCTTTAAAATTTGACAGCTATAACATTACAAAGCAATAAGAAACTAAAAAATGACCTAGGACCATTCACATTAGTCTGCTTTTTATTGAAAAATTGGTTTTACCAACCTCTGAACTGGTTTGAGCGATAGCATCACATTATATATGAATTTTAGTGTGTTTTGCAACATAGTTATTGACAAAAAATTATCTTTTTACCCTTACTTGGCCTTATGTGTTATTAAATTCTTTACAATAGTTAAGTTATGATACAAAACTATGATTTAGACTTTAGACTTAACAAATAGACCTATTTAGTTTACATAGTATTTACTCACCCATTAATTATGCTATGTCATTTTATATCCTTTAATATCAGCATAGACTAATAGTACACCAGTTTCCAACATCCGACTCTAGAAGAAATAAAATGTAAAAATAAAATTGAATTCCTTAACCTTGCATTAACAAATTAAATAATATAACCTATATATAGTAAAACCTATATCTATATTCCTATAAATGCTCTTTAAACTACCGGTATTGAATGTCATGAAATTAAGCTTATTCTGATTACCCTGACCCCTAAGTCTATGCTTAAGTCCAGCAAGTTTTATTTAATGTAATTTAAGTAGGCCACTATAGGCTACATATATATATATATAATATATATATATTAATAATGATTATATAATAATATAGGCCTATGCCTATATAAATATACAAGTAAAAAAGGTTATTGTTCAGACTTTAAAACAAACAAATAGGCCTATAATGCCCTAGGCCTATATCAACTTTATGTTATACTTACCCACTAATTAAATCATCATCTGCCATCTCTATCAGCTGACTGTTGTCTAGTAGTTATAATAGGCCAACAGGGTGTAATAGAAGATTATAATACTAATACATTAAATATAGCACTACAATCTTGACTCTCGTCTTCCCTCTATAACATCAGACTGAAAAAAAAGAATTCCTTATAAATATTTAAAATAGAAATACAAAAATAAGCCTATATTTATATCATCTCTATTGTTATTATAAAAAGAAATGGACATGCTTTGTAGAAAAAGGTTTATACTCGATAACTACAGATTTGATAAAACAATAGCCAGTATAGGGTCTAACCGTATAGGCCTATATCCTATATTTATTATAACTAACAACAAATTTCAAATAGCATAGTTCAATATTATGGATATGTAATATTTATAATTAATAATAGCCTATAATACTATAAGTTATAGGTCCTATAGACTATAGGCTATAGGGCAACGGTTTGCATATAATATATATATAAAACATAATTATCAAATAGACAATTTCAATTATTGCATAGGCTATTCATAGTATTGATTAATAAATGAATATCATTTAGCCTATATTAATAGTAAATTATATATTTAGGCCTATAATTCCTATTATCAATAATCCTTATCTTATCTTGTAAGTTTACAGACGTTCCTTCTAGGTAGAAGATTATTACGTACACTAGGCTCAAAACTCCTGCAGGGCAACAGGGATAGAACCCGCGACCTGTCAGTTGGTTTTTGGTCGACAGTCCGGTGAACTAACCGCTGGACCAGCCGGCTTCACTATAAATTAAAAAATAAACGCCTAGACTAGTAGTACTGTAGGACTAGTAGTTGGCTAATGTGACTTACTGGACTTCTTGTGGTCGTCTGTTGTCTTGAAACTTCACATTATACTGGTCCATACCATATTGGCATATTCCAACCGAGCGTAAGACTGAAAAATTTGTTAAAAAAGATGCTTTTTTATAAATTTAATTAGAATATATTATTATAAAATGGCTTGTCTTTACTGACTTTACGGTTAGGCTACCTACTATTATTACCTAGCCTAATCTAGATCTATCTAGGTCTAGTCAGTAGGCTACTGAGGCTATTATAATAATAATTATTTAATGATATTATTAATTAATGATTTTCCTGAAATGATTCGAGTTTAAGTTTAATAGAACAACTAAGTGTCTAAGTCCTAGACTAAGCCACTAAGCTAAGCAATTATATACAAAACAAAAAAAAAGATTTTTTTAGCCTTTATTTTAATAACGTAACATTTTTAAGTCAAAAGTCAAAGTTGTTTTTAAATCTTTAATTTAACAAGTAGGCCTACACCTACACACTACATGACATATAATTAATGATTTAAATGATTAATTATTCATTAACTTTAACACGTGTGATTGGTTAAATATATATTAAAATATTAGCGGTTTTAATAATTATACATGTAGAAGTAGTAGAGGCCTATAATTCCTATAATATATTTAATATTAGGCTTCATTTACTCACCTTCTATATTCTATATACTATATATCGTACTTTATAGCCTAGAATTAAATCTCCATCATGATGATACTCCATGAAGTCCATGAGATTAAATTGAGTCGGTTAGACCGGTATTTAAAAATTCCGACTTCCGGAATAATGATTGGTCAAGCGAGATTTGTACAATCGCGTTAGTCAGAGTTAGTCCATCAAATTCGATATAAAATCATATAAAATGCTTTCTTAATAAAAAAAATCAAATTATTTAAAATTAAATATAAAAAACAATAAAACTAAAACATATATTTAATATCATTCTAATAAACGCAAGTTTTATTAAGTCAAAAATTATATCTATAGCTTAAATTATAACTTGTTATACCAAAACGTGTGGTCTCAATGCATGTTGGCGAGATCAGGACTACGATTTAAAGGACTCCGGGTTCGATACCCGGGCTAGTCTATACACTTCACGAACTTTTTTTAAAATATATTTTATACAATATAACATGACTTATATAATAAAATCTTTTAAAAAAGTAAAATAAATAATTAAAAATTGAAGACTGTCAGATGTTTAAATTTAAATCAAGATACCGTCTTTTGTAATGAAAGTAAAAAAAATCTATGTAGGCCTAGATCTATTCATTTTACTCGGTATTCATAATTTAATAAAGAAATTAATTTAATTTTTTACCTAAATATTTTTTTTATAAATGTCTAGATCTAGAGTCCATATTTAAATTATAAAAAAAATAATAATAATTATATTTACATTTCTATCACAACTTTAAAAACACAATTTAACTAATTAAAATAATTAAATACGTTTATTTCATCAAACATTTAATGATACAACAATATCGTTTATTACTATATTATTTAGGTTGCAATACTAGCCTAATGTATTTCAAAACTAACAACACAAATAACTAGATCTAAATCTAATGAAAAACATGAAGACGGCAAATATAGCCTAGAGCTATTATAAACTATTGACAGGGTATCATGAAACAAGAAAGAAACATGAAAGAAACCTCGCACTCTTAGACTCCCACTGAGTCGGCCATAAAACTTTTTTTTCTCTTACCACTTTTTCACGGGATGACCTGGGGCTATTCAATGATATGGGTAACATCACAAAAAGAAAGGAAAAAATTCTTTTAGATCTTCTAACCAAAGTCGCCATAAAACTGGTCTCTATTAGCACTTCAATTTCAATACGCGCAACTCAAAAACACATAGCCACTTAACGTTTAAATTCACAAATTCTAATGAGGTTTAGGGTATTAGGTTTCTATTCGGCCATTTTAGAAGTCTGCCGTAATAAGAAAATCCTAAAAGAAAACGATACGGCAGTCATTGTGGCAATTTCATTAGGACGGGATTAGGAAAATCCCTAATCGGTACTATGCGGGTAAAACCTAATGACTAATGGGGCCTGCGCTAGCCCCCATAGACGGTATTTGACTTTCAAATGGACATGTTTAAGGGGTAGGCTTGTATATATTATTATCATATAAGTAATCCCTATCTTACTAGGCTTGTATATATTATTATCATATAAGTAATCCCTATCTTACTAGGTTTGTATATATTATTATCATATTAGTAATCCCTATCTTACTAGGCTTGTATATATTATTATCATATAAGTAATCCCTATCTTACTAGGCTTGTATATATTATTATCATATAAGTAATCCCAATCTTACTAGGCTTGTATATATTATTATCATATAAGTAATCCCTATCTTACTAGGCTTGTATATATTATTATCATATAAGTAATCCCTATCATACTAGTCTTGTATATATTATTATCATATAATTTATAGTCTTGTATATATTATTATCATATAAGTAATCCCTATCATACTAGGCTTGTATATATTATTATCAGATAAGTAATCCCTATCTTACTAGGCTTGTATATATTATTATCATATAAGTAATCCCTATATCTTACTAGGCTTGTATATATTATTATCATATAAGTAATCCCTATCTTACTAGGCTTGTATATATTATTATCATATAAGTAATCCCTATCTTACTAGGCTTGTATAGGCCTATATTATTATCATATAAGTAATCCCTATCTTACCAGGCTTGTATATATTATTAACATATAAGTAATCCCTATCTTACTAGGCTTGCATATATTATTATCATATAAGTAATCCCTATTTTACTAGGCTTGTATATATTATTATCATATAAGTAATCCCTATCTTACTAGGCTTGTATATATTATTATCATATAAGTAATCCCTATCTTACTAGGCTTGTATATATTATTATCATATAAGTAATCCCTATCTTACTAGGCTTGTATATATTATTATCATATAAGTAATCCCTATCTTACTAGGCTTGTATATATTATTATCATATAAGTAATCCCTATCTTACTAGGCTTGTATATATTATTATCATATAAGTAATCCCTATCTTACTAGGCTTGTATATATTATTATCATATTAGTAATCCCTATCTTACTAGGCTTGTATATATTATTATCATATAAGTAATCCCTATCTTACTAGGCTTGTATATATTATTATCATATAAGTAATCCCTATCTTACTAGGCTTGTATATATTATTATCATATAAGTAATCCCTATCTTACTAGGCTTGTATATATTATTATCATATAAGTAATCCCTATCTTACTAGGCTTGTATATATTATTATCATATAAGTAATCCCTATCTTACTAGGCTTGTATATATTATTATCATATAAGTAATCCCTATCTTACTAGGCTTGTATATATTATTATCATATAAGTAATCCCTATCTTACTAGGCTTGTATATATTATTATCATATAAGTAATCCCTATCATACTAGGCTTGTATATATTATTATCATATAAGTAATCCCTATCTTACTAGGCTTGTATATATTATTATCATATAAGTAATCCCTATCTTACTAGGCTTGTATATATTATTATCATATAAGTAATCCCTATCTTACTAGGCTTGTATATATAATTATCATATAAGTAATCCCTATCTTACTAGGCTTGTATATATTATTATCATATAAGTAATCCCCATCTTACTAGGCTTGTATATATTATTATCATATAAGTAATCCCTATCTTACTAGGATTGTATATATTATTATTATATAAGTAATCCCTATCTTACTAGGCTTGTATATATTATTATCATATAAGTAATCTCTATCTTACTAGGCTTGTATATATTATTATCATATAAGTAATCCCTATCTTACTAGGCTTGTATATATTATTATCATATAAGTAATCCCTATCTTACTAGGCTTGTATATATTATTATCATATAAGTAATCCCTATCTTACTAGGCTTGTATATATTATTATCATATAAGTAATCCCTATCTTACTAGGCTTGTATATATTATTATCATATAAGTAATCCCTATCTTACTAGGCTTGTATATATTATTATCATATTAGTAATCCCTATCTTACTAGGCTTGTATATATTATTATCATATAAGTAATCCCTATCTTACTAGGCTTGTATATATTATTATCATATAAGTAATCCCTATCTTACTAGGCTTGTATATATTATTATCATATAAGTAATCCCTATCTTACTAGGCTTGTATATATTATTATCATATAAGTAATCCCTATCATACTAGTCTTGTATATATTATTATCATATAAGTAATCCCTATCATACTAGGCTTGTATATATTATTATCATATAAGTAATCCCTATCTTACTAGGCTTGTATATATTATTATCATATAAGTAATTCCTATATCTTACTAGGCTTGTATATATTATTATCATATAAGTAATCCCTATCTTACTAGGCTTGTATATATTATTATCATATAAGTAATCCCTATCTTACTAGGCTTGTATATATTATTATCATATAAGTAATCCCTATCTTACTAGGCTTGTATAGGCCTATATTATTATCATATAAGTAATCCCTATCTTACTAGGCTTGTATATATTATTAACATATAAGTAATCCCTATCTTACTAGGCTTGTATATATTATTATCATATAAGTAATCCCTATCTTACTAGGCTTGTATATATTATTATCATATAAGTAATCCCTATCTTACTAGGCTTGTATATATTATTATCATATAAGTAATCCCTATCTTACTAGGCTTGTATATATTATTATCATATAAGTAATCTCTATCTTACTAGGCTTGTATATATTATTATCATATAAGTAATCCCTATCTTACTAGGCTTGTATATATTATTATCATATAAGTAATCACTATCTTACTAGGCTTGTATATATTATTATCATATAAGTAATCCCTATCTTACTAGGCTTGTATATATTATTATCATATAAGTAATCTCTATCTTACTAGGCTTGTATATATTATTATCATATAAGTAATCCCTATCTTACTAGGCTTGTATATATTATTATCATAAAAGTAATCCCTATCTTACTAGGCTTGTATATATTATTATCATATAAGTAATCCCTATCTTACTAGGCTTGTATATATTATTATCATATAAGTAATCCCTATCTTACTAGGCTTGTATATATTATTATCATATAAGTTATCCCTATCTTACTAGGCTTGTATATATTATTATCATATAAGTAATCCCTATCTTACTAGGCTTGTATATATTATTATCATATTAGTAATCCCTATCTTACTAGGCTTGTATATATTATTATCATATAAGTAATCCCTATCTTACTAGGCTTGTATATATTATTATCATATAAGTAATCCCTATCTTACTAGGCTTGTATATATTATTATCATATAAGTAATCCCTATCTTACAAGGCTTGTATATATTATTATCATATAAGTAATCCCTATCATACTAGTCTTGTATATATTATTATCATATAAGTAATCCCTATCATACTAGCCTTGTATATATTATTATCATATAAGTAATCCCTATCTTACTAGGCTTGTATATATTATTATCATATAAGTAATTCCTATATCTTACTAGGCTTGTATATATTATTATCATATAAGTAATCCCTATCTTACTAGGCTTGTATATATTATTATCATATAAGTAATCCCTATCTTACTAGGCTTGTATATATTATTATCATATAAGTAATCCCTATCTTACTAGGCTTGTATATATTATTATCATATAAGTAATCACTATCTTACTAGGCTTGTATATATTATTATCATATAAGTAATCCCTATCTTACTAGGCTTGTATATATTATTATCATATAAGTAATCTCTATCTTACTAGGCTTGTATATATTATTATCATATAAGTAATCCCTATCTTACTAGGCTTGTATATATTATTATCATAAAAGTAATCCCTATCTTACTAGGCTTGTATATATTATTATCATATAAGTAATCCCTATCTTACTAGGCTTGTATATATTATTATCATATAAGTAATCCCTATCTTACTAGGCTTGTATATATTATTATCATATAAGTTATCCCTATCTTACTAGGCTTGTATATATTATTATCATATAAGTAATCCCTATCTTACTAGGCTTGTATATATTATTATCATATTAGTAATCCCTATCTTACTAGGCTTGTATATATTATTATCATATAAGTAATCCCTATCTTACTAGGCTTGTATATATTATTATCATATAAGTAATCCCTATCTTACTAGGCTTGTATATATTATTATCATATAAGTAATCCCTATCTTACAAGGCTTGTATATATTATTATCATATAAGTAATCCCTATCATACTAGTCTTGTATATATTATTATCATATAAGTAATCCCTATCATACTAGCCTTGTATATATTATTATCATATAAGTAATCCCTATCTTACTAGGCTTGTATATATTATTATCATATAAGTAATTCCTATATCTTACTAGGCTTGTATATATTATTATCATATAAGTAATCCCTATCTTACTAGGCTTGGATATATTATTATCATATAAGTAATCCCTATCTTACTAGGCTTGTATATATTATTATCATATAAGTAATCCCTATCTTACTAGGCTTGTATAGGCCTATATTATTATCATATAAGTAATCCCTATCTTACTAGGCTTGTATATATTATTAACATATAAGTAATCCCTATCTTACTAGGCTTGTATATATTATTATCATATAAGTAATCCCTATCTTACTAGGCTTGTATATATTATTATCATATAAGTAATCCCTATCTTACTAGGCTTGTATATATTATTATCATATAAGTAATCCCTATCTTACTAGGCTTGTATATATTATTATCATATAAGTAATCCCTATCTTACTAGGCTTGTATATATTATTATCATATAAGTAATCCCTATCTTACTAGGCTTGTATATATTATTATCATATAAGTAATCCCTATCTTACTAGGCTTGTATATATTATTATCATATAAGTAATCCCTATCTTACTAGGCTTGTATATATTATTATCATATAAGTAATCCCTATCATACTAGGCTTGTATATATTATTATCATATAAGTAATCCCTATCTTACTAGGCTTGTATATATTATTATCATATAAGTAATCCCTATCTTACTAGGCTTGTATATATTATTATCATATAAGTAATCCCTATCTTACTAGGCTTGTATATATTATTATCATATAAGTAATCCCTATCTTACTAGGCTTGTATATATTATTATCATATAAGTAATCCCTATCTTACTAGGCTTGTATATATTATTATCATATAAGTAATCCCTATCTTACTAGGCTTGTATATATTATTATCATATAAGTAATCCCTATCTTACTAGGCTTGTATATATTATTATCTTATAAGTAATCCCTATCTTACTAGGCTTGTATATATTATTATCATATAAGTAATCCCTATCTTACTAGGCTTGTATATATTCCCTAATAGCACACTACCTTCGGGCCAAATTCGGGAAGGGCTCGGCAAAAAACTCGGGCGCATGTCGGCAGTGAGTTCCATCCCAGATGCCATTTTGCTAACTCGAAAGCATCCGGGCAGAGCTCGGCTACAGATCGGAAATGGTCGGCAACAGTAGCAAAACCAAATGTTTGCCGAACCGTATCTGCTTATAGCCGCCCCTCTCCGAACCGTAGCTGCTTATAGCCGACACTCACCCACAAGTGGCCCGAATTATATTTATCATAAAATTAGCATGCATAATATTGTACATTCAGAATTTCAAACCATAAAAGTTATAGACATACAGACACGTTGACATATAATAATGAAAAAAGGTCAGAACAAAATATTGCAAGCAAATTTTTATTGAAAATTAAAAGCTTTTATTTCTTTATTTAGAAGTGCCTCTTTGGCACATCTTCGTCTGCCACCATCTCTGTCTGCAGTGAAACCATCATCTGTTTGCTTTTATTGATTTCCTCCTCAGTTGCACTCTTGTGACATCTAGCTGCATCTAAAAACAATTGTAAATGCATAAAAAATAACTTTCAAATAGTTAGGAGACTATCTTACTACATTTGATATACTGGTACTGTTGATATAATTGTTTTTCCATAAGTAATAGGCCTACTGCAGATGCAAAGATTTGTAATATACCCTGTACTAAAGCTATATAAAAATTATTGTTAATTGAGATATTTATTTTCTTTTTCTTTTAAAATCTTCAAACTTAGTAATTCTTGGCTGATAAATACAAGGAATCAAGCAAAATTTAATGGGTGGACATCTTTATTTTACCCAAGTAATTAGTAAAATTATGAATGGAAAAGGTAATGAAAACATAAAACCAAAATTGTATTAAATTAAGACAGTATAATTGTTTAATTAATTTGCCTATTTTTTTAAAGCCTGGATCCATTTTATTGACATTTTGATGTAGCTTTAATACTATAAAAAATTAAAAAGTAACGTTTAAGATCATTTGGATCCATGGGGATAGTGAAACATGATTTGCCAATTTTTGCGACAACTGTTTTTTGCGATTTACATTTCCCTAACTCGTGTCAGGTTTGAATCTGAACTAGACTCAAGGGCACACCTGATCTGAGGGAAAATTCCAGTGCAGCCACTTGGATTAAAACTGGGGACCTATGTATAGGCATCAAAATGTTTTTCTGCCATAATGCCCCACTACTATTAATACTACAGAGTAATGTAATAAAAGAAAAGGTCAGAAGGGTGATATGTAGGCCTAAACAATTGTAAATACTCACAGACTGTTACATCTTTTATACGGTACGTAAAGTCCGGAACTCTGTTTTGCCCCTACTCCCTGACCAACACATTGTTGCTGCAAAACTATTGGTGAAAACTTTTTTCATAGAGTTGAAAACGAAAGCCTTTACAATGTCATCTCCAAGGGAAACAATGAAGATTCACCTATAAAAGAGAAAGAAAAAACACATTGATAGATTGTAATTTAATATCAAGAAGTTCTAGAATCACATGTAATAATATTTAAAAGCTTTCCTTTGAAAATAGAAAACAGAAAGTAATTTAAATTTATGTGAAATATATTTCATATAATAATTCAGTTCACACTACAAAATTGATTACTATAAATACTCAACAAAACAGAAAAAAAATATTTATACTTAGACAAATTAAAAGGTCTATTAGATTAGAAAAAAAACTAAATCTAGGGAGAGTAAAAAAAAAATTACTAAAGCTATGCGATAGATTAATCAAGAATAGAAATACACATTTACACATATTTAAAAAAACCGACACGTTGACAAGCATAGAGAAAACAACAGATTCACAAGTAGTCTATATACAAAAACATATAAGCCTACATGACAAATATTTAAAAAATATAGAGACAAAACTTAAATTGCACCCATAATGGACGCTACCAAATTACCTTCCTTTATTATGGACTTGCGCGTTGATGGAACTTTTTCTTATGAATTAATATTATGAATGAATACAATTATTTTATTAATTAGATTGTTCGAATACGGTCAATTATTATGTTTGGAGCAATTTACTCTCTATGTGTTGTTATCAGTTTTTACCAACAACAACAAAAAAATACTACTGATGTCTAAGCCATTTGAAATAAAGTCTGGGCCATAGGGAATAATTAGTAAAATAATGCTTGGGTTATGGGATAGAAGAAGATACAAGGTATACATAGCAGGAAAGTAGGTTGGTACTAGTAGAAGGGTTAATATTTTATTATTTGAGAATAAAATGTATTACATACACTGGGATGCACTAACTCCATATCCACAAGTACATGTTACACTCTCTGTTCTAGCTATCAGTAAAAAAATATATATTTATAATGGCATTTATCAACAGTTCATACTGTAAAAATTAATTCATTCATTCATTAATTTATACAATTTTCCATATTAAATCCTAAAAGAATTTAAGCATTATAATTAAAATATACCTGGTTAGAATGTCAGGCTGTCTTTGATGGAGTAGGTGCTCTAAATCTATTAAAATAAATTAACAAGCAATAAAAATACAACTTTCAAGTTTAAAAATTGACAGGCCTAGCAGAAAATCCAAAAATTATTAAATGCTAGTTAGCAAGTTTATATAATGAACTAAATAGAATTAGAATGTCAGTAATAATTAATCACATTTTTCCATTCAACATTCAAAATCCGAAAAAATATATGGATACAAATTATTACTAGTAAGAATGCTATATTTTTTTATTTTATTTAGACAAATTGGAAACTTAAAACAATTAACAGTTTAATAAATACGTTATCGTAAAATATAATTGAAATTAAGTGCATGTACTTACTAGGTTATTCTAGTCAGTGTCTCATCTTCATCTGTGGAGGAATCAAATCGTCCTAAGAAGAAAAAATCAATACATTATCTTATTACCAAAGAAAGTAACAAAAACAAATAATAAAACATCAAATTATTCTTATATCAATATCTGTTTAAAACATACCTTTGTCTTTTCCTTTGCCACATTGCTTCATCCTGCTGTCCCCAGCTCGCTGAGCTGCTCAGTCACTTACTGGCCATGTCACAATAATCTATGAAAACAATACTTTTTTTCAGATTACTTGCTCAAATTTTAAAAAGCAGCAAAGAAAATATCTTTAATCACTTAAATATTGCACAATTAATTACTTTTCCATAGATATAACTGATTATAATATAAATTACCTGAATATATTTATATAATTCTGGACGCTCATTCTCTTCCAGGTCATCTCTGGCTCAGCTTGATTCTTTGCAGCTTTTGTAATCCTTGTAGTGTCCTTAACGTTGGCCATAAACATTTAGGCCTACTTGAAGTACCTACGAAGCTCTTACGCTTTGTGACTCTTTGATAGCCATAGCATCTGCAAAGATGTGACTAGACACTAGAAAGAAAAAAAAAAGACATTAGTTGATTAATAAACTAGGGTTGAAAATTATTTTAAGATTATGATTGAATAGCTAACAGTAAGCCTGTGCTGACAGTGCTGAATGAAATACAGTATTCTAAATCTATTTGGCCTAAATATAATGTAATGTAGGCCGAAATTAATAATATGAACGACATGAAATCATTTAAAATTTAAATTAATAGTAGGCCTAAAAAGCCTAATTCTATCTAGAAGAAACGTATCTAAAATATATTACTATTTTAACTATTTAATTATTTTAATAGTAATAATAGTCTAGGCCTAACTTTTTTTAATTTAGTATTTATTACTGAGACTTAGGCCTATAATTTGATTAATTTATAATATTATATATAATACAAATACAATATATGAAAAAGCTGAAACATATTATATAGCATTGAGCATAGCCAGTAAATCTAACTCTAGACTAACAATACTTCATATTATTCTAATTCTAAACTCTCCTACTCTAATCTAGACTAGTCTAGATTCTAAATGTTAAAACTTACTAAAAAAAATATATTTAATATTCCATCGAAATGATATCTTATATAAATTAAATTGTTTAGACTTCTAACTTACTATAAATTATTATATAGAAATAATTAATTTAATTATAATAGTAATATCTATTTAGTCTAGACGTTAGTAGACAGCGTGGATTACAATCAAAGAATAGAAAGTGAAAATTTTAAAAGTAAAAAGTAATGCAGCATGGCTTTTATTGAAAGTCAGTAGTGAAGTATGAATTATCGAGTCTATAATATTTAATATATATCTATATTTACTGTAGGCTTACCTTGTAAAGTGGCCCTTCGTCACGTTTAATGCGGACTAACCACTGTTTCTTCATTTTTGTTCATCAATTGGAGATACAACAGCGTGACGCCATCTTGATTCAATCTTGACTGAAAATTTGACTAACCTCGTTGTCAATTCAATATGGCAGTGTCTAGCGGTTTAAAATTAATTGCTTTTTTTTTTACTGTAGCCTATCTTCCATAATTTTTTTTAATTTTTTAAAAATTCTAATAATACCGATAAAATGTATTATACATTATAATTATATAATGAAATTATTATCTTTTAAATTCCTTATGTTACTTAATATTCACATTAAGCTTAGTTTTCTTTTTCTTAAAAATAATTGAAAATAAATATTTTTAACTTTAACATTTTCGACTGCACATAATCGGTCCAAATGCGATACGTAGGCTATAAAAAGCACGGAGGCGCAAAAAAAGTGCCGAAATTTCTCAAATGCAAACCGAATGCAAAAAGCAATAGAAATACGGAAGCCGAGCCCGTCGAGCCAGAACCGAGAAAAATCTAGCTCGGTCCGCATCCAGTGTGCTATCAGGGTTATTATCATATAAGTAATCCCTATCTTACTAGGCTTGTATATATTATTATCATATAAGTAATCCCTATCATACTAGGCTTGTATATATTATTATTATATAAGTAATCCCTATCTTACTAGGCTTGTATATATTATTATCATATAAGTAATCCCTATCTTACTAGGCTTGTATAGGCCTATATTATTATCATATAAGTAATCCCTATCTTACTAGGCTTGTATATATTATTATCATATAAGTAATCCCTATCTTACTAGGCTTGTATATATTATTATCATATAAGTAATCCCCATCTTACTAGGCTTGTATATATTATTATCATATAAGTAATCCCTATCTTACTAGGATTGTATATATTATTATTATATAAGTAATCCCTATCTTACTAGGCTTGTATATATTATTATCATATAAGTAATCCCTATCTTACTAGGCTTGTATATATTATTATCATATAAGTAATCCCTATCTTACTAGGCTTGTATATATTATTATCATATAAGTAATCCCTATCATACTAGGCTTGTATATATTATTATCATATAAGTAATCCCTATCTTACTAGGCTTGTATATATTATTATCATATAAGTAATCCCTATCTTACTAGGCTTGTATATATTATTATCATATAAGTAATCCCTATCTTACTAGGCTTGTATATATTATTATCATATAAGTAATCCCTATCTTACTAGGCTTGTATATATTATTATCATATAAGTAATCCCTATCTTACTAGGCTTGTATATATTATTATCATATAAGTAATCCCTATCTTACTAGGCTTGTATATATTATTATCATATAAGTAATCCCTATCTTACTATGCTTGTATATATTATTATCATATAAGTAATCCCTATTTTACTAGGCTTGTATATATATTATTATCATATAAGTAATCCCTATTTTACTAGGCTTGTATATATTATTATCATATAAGTAATCCCTATCTTACTAGACTTGTATATATTATTATCATATAAGTAATCCATATCTTACTAGGCTTGTATATATTATTATCATATAAGTAATCCATATCTTACTAGGCTTGTATATATTATTATCATATAAGTAGGCCTAATCCCTATCATACTAGGCTTGTATATATTATTATCATATAAGTAATCCCTATCATACTAGGCTTGTATATATTATTATCATATAAGTAATCCCTCTCATACTAGGCTTGTATATATTATTATCATATAAGTAATCCCTATCATACTAGGCTTGTATATATTATTATCATATAAGTAATCCCTATCTTACTAGGCTTGTATATATTATTATCTCTACTATGTTTGGATTTTAGCCTACACTACTTGGATATAATTGTATTTAATATATATATTTATTTATTAACGAACAACTTCGCATTAACTCGTTGCTTTAAGTTTCAACTCTAGACTATGTATTGCATGTTTGATCAAAATACAATATCGCCAAAAACTGGAATACTTTTATCTTCAAGTACTAATTTAAAATAAAATTACTGTTGGCAGGAACTGTCAGATGACAATAATTGAGTTTGGACGGAACAGTGTACGGATGAAACAAAACTACTATTGAGTCAACAAGAGATGACTAATGAGTGCATTACATGCATGATCTGATAACCCCGGGATAATGGAACAGTTGACACAGTGACCGCCCGTGTCACGTTTACAATATTTTCTTTCTTTTTTCATTTTGCACCCAACGTCGCTGTATTACAGTTTATAAAAAAGACATTGCTTTTTTTTTTTTCTTATTTATACTTGTTACTATCTCAATATTGGATATTACAGAGGAACATTTTATTAACAATTGACCAGTCTTATTATTATTATCTTATTATTATTTGCATGTCTAACTGTCAAAATGAACCAACATTTCCAGTCTTATTAGTTCATTTACTAAGCACACATGCCTGTGTTTCGTTTTACTTTATGAAAGCTTTATTCCTGAAATTCTTTACACTATTTAGTAATAAAAAAGTAATATTTGCCTAATAGAAAAAAAATATCATTGGTGATATGAAGTCAGGTATGCGCATGGCAGTAATAAAAGTTATCCTATCATCTAGGGAGGACACGTCCAAGAGGCGAGATAGCAAAATAAATAAAAATTATGAGGCAATGAGGTTACGTGCCTTCTAATAAACCAATGGGAATCTGAAAGCACACATACATTTAACCTTATAATATAATAATCTTTTACATAAAGTCGTTAAAAAAAAGTCGTGGTGGGAAGTTTTAGTTCATCAAAACAAGTTGTAGCATGTAATTGTCATTTGATTTCTTTTAAACTTCATTTTATGAGCATTATTCTTTGAATTAGTTTATCTATTTATATTTATATCTATTTAATTTCTGAAACTCGTAGTACCCTAAAAAGTCATTACGGTAGATTTCATGCACTAAACCTTCTTTGCATAATTGATAATACAGCCATGGCATATACACCTTTTGTTTAAGCCGGCTCACATAAATCTACATATTGTTTGCAACAAACATTAGGCTAGAGACGTAATTGTTAAAAATGTCAGTATTTAAAAAAAAAAGTTTTCAGCAAAACCAAAATTAAATCATTTGATGTTGTTTTAAAAGTATTTAATTATAAAAAAACGTGTTCATCAATAACTCAAACATCATGGTAACATAAACATTTAGTAATTGATTCAGTTTATCTGCACCGTTTCTACCACAGTGTGGAAGTCCACATGAATATGATGGGCTCGTACCATTAGTTTCGAAATATTCCATACAGAATGGCCCTGTTCTTCCATAAGGACACTTCAAGCATTGGCCTCGGTAGTCGCATTTTTCTCCTGCACATGTGAGAGAGCAAACCTCTCTACAAGCAAGCCCGAACTTTGGTGGAATGCATTCTAAAAAAAAAAAGCAGAAAAGAAAATAATTCAGACTGTATACAAGATAATACAAATGTAAAGCCCAATTAAATAAAATATGCAAATTTTCGTGAATATGTACATTTCAAATTTCGGTTAGTGAAATAACTGTCGGATTACACATTCTGAGTTTGCACCGAGGGGCAAAATGGAGTGATTGTAGCCTATCGATGAAAAATAAATAATAATAAATATAAACGTCAGCCCTAGGGAGAACGCGAATTTAGAACAACATCTACACTACTTGAACCACTAGAAGATAATGGTTGTAACAACTACAACACAAACAAAACATCTCATACAACACATACGGAAGCATCAGATCTTGTAGATTAGTTTTAAATGTCAGGTGCCTAAGTATGATTGGTTAAAAGATTGAAGACGGTACACCCCTTTTAAATCAGATGTCATAAAAGCGTAAGGCTACACCTAATCAAAACTAAAACATAGAATTTGGGAAATCTCGTATTACATCACAATTCAACGTTTTCCAACGTAATTTCCCGCCAGTCCAAAATACATGTCATATTCATACATTTTCTTTAATAAAATATTATGATAGTGAATGTGTGCACGTATTAGGCCTATTTAAAAACTATTTTTACGTTTTTGTTTATAATTAGTTGTCTTTTTTACTTCATTACTAACATTAAGTAATAATAATTAGTTGAAATTTTTTTTGTTCAATTATATTCCTATATTGTTTAGGATCTTCATTGATCATTTTTTTCTGGTAGATGTGTCACAATCTCATCTCTAATTAGTTTATTTTATAATATCAAGGATGTCAAATTAACAGTTAACACCACTAATTCTAGGCAATTTATAATCACTACAGAACAACTAAAACTACAACATAAATTATTACTGATATGTGGATAATTGCTTAAGAGTTGTACATAAAATAAATACATTCCGTAAATATAGGACTCAACAAGATTGGAACGAGTCAGTAAACTTGAAAAGATAGCATAATACATAAATTGTTCAGTAGCTATGAAACAGTTTAGGAATGATATTTCGTAGATATTTCAATTACAATGATACATTTTGTATGGCTTATTCACACAATCATACGTATATTGGTCTTCGAATCAGATCATGCAAAGTTTGTACAATACACATTTTTTATCATTTATGGATGAAAATACGTTGAAAATTACAAATACATTTCTTAGAAATTACTTCATGCATTTCTCATTGCCATTTGTACAAAGCTTAAAAGGAATAATAAAATAAATGCTGATGCACTTAAACTAATTTTTGCATTTATAATGAACTAAGCATGTGACACAATACATTTCCTACATGACCAAGTGGCAATCGCTAGTTTGCGCAGATGACACATACATCTTCACCAAAGGTTTAGGTCAAAGTGCAAAAGACCAGATCGAAATGATGGTATTAATGTCAGCATACATCAAGTTGTTTTTTTTTATCCCATATTTTTTAATAGTGAGTCAATGGTGTATAAGTGCTAATTTTTATTAAACATTTTATTTATTTTAATATTAAAAAATCACAATCTTAATTATGTTACTATAGTGCATTGTTTTTAACATATTTTTTTAAATTCTATTAACGACAGATTTAAATATTTAACCAAATTAAAATTAATAGAAGTTTTAACATATTATGCAGAGATAAACAGCAGGTAAATAGCAGGTTAGATACCTCCAAGTATTTCTATTTCACAAACAAGTACATCTCCTTTAAGAACTGCAACCTGAAATGTTTCTACTTGCAAATAGCTCATCAAATAAGTTGATACTTTCCTTCCAACTACAGTAACATTTATTCTCTTAGAAGTTGATGTCGAAGTTATTAAAAGTTGCAGCTCACCGGTGACTGGCTTACTTGTGTCTGAAAAAAACCAAAACAACAAGAATAATATTAAACAAAGTAATTAACTAAATTAAATCTGTTTAACGGATAGACGTTGATCTTAGTTTTTAAACCATGTATATTATCTTAGACAAAACTATGGCTCTTATTACATCTTGGCGACAGATTCGGATGACAAATTGAGCCATTTCCCGTAATTCTATAAATATCTTCTCGTCTCTTCGGCATTTTACGTCTCGAGAGACTATCTATTTCCCTTGCAGGCCCTGATATGGCTAAAGTAGTCAATCCTGGACGGACAGGCACGGTCAAACTGGCTGGAGATGAATGTATCGGAAGGGACCACATTTTTCTCCACCGTCTTGTTCCTGGCACGCTCCTCCCGAGCCAGCCTGGAACCTTCTTTGATTCCTCCATCCAGGTGGGCCTATCCGGCGCCATGATCCCCTATTGTTTGGGTATTAATATCCTACTACATCTAAATCAAACCTATTTTTATACTTTAAAGTGTGGTATGATAAATCCCGATTAAACGTTCATGTTTAATTGCAATTGTGTGTTTTAAGAGTGCCATTACACTTTCTTTTTTTTTTTTATGGTGTGTGGTAACAAGTGGCAAAATCACCGGAACGCTTAAGAAAAATGCACATAAAACACAACATTGTAACTACTATACACGTCGTGCGTTTATTTCTATTGATATTAAATTAGTGTCAATGCCTTTCTTTTATTACTATTGATTTTCTTTTTATAAGCCAAATTAAGTTTATATAATCTTAGTATCGTTTTTTGTTCCTATTATGGCAAATGGCGATACTTTTAGAAGGTTAAACAAATAAATACATATAAATAATGTATACTATAAATTTTGATTTTTAAGATAGTTTAATAGATTCATAACATTCTGAATATAACAAATTTGAGAGAGTATATAAAGTAAAAGAAATTGTTATTAACTAGTTATATTAAGTTATAATGCTTAAAATTTAAAATGCATGTTGATAGCTAGCCATTGTCTAATCGTCTTTAATAGTAAATCATATATTCTTACCATAGTGTTTATTCTACTTGTCTCATATTTGAAGCTACTTTAAAAAAAAAATATGACACATTTTATTTAGCGCTATTGATAACAAATTATAATTGCTCTTTGCGTTTACCCTATTTTGTTAAAATAAATCGCATCAGTATATATATATATATATATAGTAAATTGCCCTACTGCAACCACTTGTCGGCAAAGGCTCATAACTTTTTACTGAGCGAAGGGAAATTAAAAATTTCTGGTTGCTTAGAGGGCACATAGTTAAATCTCTAACTTTACATTGTTTGGAGCTGTTCTAGCAGACGGCTAGCAAAATAATAGGGAAAAATGGTTGGGTGTATTTAGCCCGGCAAGCAACTACATGCCCACCCCGCAACCAGTGATTAGCCCTAAGTGCAACCACCTGACCTTAGTGCAACCACAAAGGTGCCCTCAGTGAAACCAGTAGGGATATTAAGCCTAGAGATCTTCCAGTACATTCACACACTTGCAGACATAACATTAATAATTGGGAAACATATACACATAAAAAAACCACAATAAATCTGAGTTTTTCAGAACTATTTCTGTTTGATTTTTATTATATCATTGCTTTGTTTTAACATAGACTTAAATTAGTCGATAACTAAATCATCAACAACCTCTTCAGTATCTAGCTCTAAATGTAAAATAATTTGAGTCTAATTAAAGCTTAGACCAAGTGAATCACTTTGTGTACCTTGGAAGTGTGGTCAGTGTATCAGGAGGGGCAGACGAGGACATCAAACGTCGAATAATTTGGCGCGACAAGCCTTTGCCAACCTGAAACATGTCTGGAGATCTACATACATCTCTGTCAAAACTAAAGTAAGGATCCTTAACACAAACATTAAAACGGTCCTAGTTTATGGGTCCGAAACATGGCGAACGACAGAGATAACTAAAAATAGACTCCAGACCTTTGTTAACAGATGCCTAAGAAATATACTGAAAATAAAATGGTTCGACAAGGTAGACAACTCCAAGCTGTGGGAGAAGTGTGGACAAAGAACAGTAGAACAACAAATCATGGAAAGGAAGTGGAGATGGATTGGACACACCCTCTGGAAAGATAACAACAGAGCTAGACAAGCCTTAGAGTGGAATCCCCAGGGTAAACGGCATAGATGAAGACCCAAGCGAACATGCAGACGAAGCATACTGGATGAAACCGAAAAAACTGGAAAGAGCTGGGAAGATTTGAAGCGACTAGCGAGAGACTGTGAAGAGTGGCGTGCTTTGACAGAGGCCCTATGTTCCACAAGGAACCCAAAGGACAGATGACGATGATGATGAATGCTGGTGTTGCCTGAGAAATAGGCCCATATTGAAAAAACAGTGGTACTGCATAATGAAAAACTCCAAGCAGTGAAAGATGTGTGGGCAGAGAACAACATAATAACAAATCATAGTAAGAAAGTGGAGATGGATTGGACACACCGCCAGGAAAAGTAGCAACATCTTAGTTAGGGGAACCTCTAAGGCAAACGGCAAAGATGAAGACATAAGCGCACATAGAGACGAATCATGTTGAATAAAGCTGGACGAACTGGAAAGAGATGGGAAGAAATGAAACGACTGACAAGAGTCCGTAGAGAGTGGAGGGCTTTGACGGAGGACGTATGTTTCACAGAGAACCCAGAGGACAAATGATGATAATGAATGTTGTTGTCTTTAAAATTGATGCAATGTCATCCAGAGGACAAATGATGATAATGAATGTTGTTGTCTTTAAAATTGATGCAATGTCATCCAGAGGACAAATGATGATAATGAATGTTGTTGTCTTTAAAATTGATGCAATGTCATCCAGAGGACAAATGATGATAATGAATGTTGTTGTCTTTAAAATTGATGCAATGTCATCCAGAGGACAAATGATGATAATGAATGTTGTTGTCTTTAAAATTGATGCAATGTCACCCAGAGGACAAATGATGATAATGAATGTTGTTGTCTTTAAAATTGATGCAATGTCATCCAGAGGACAAATGATGATAATGAATGTTGTTGTCTTTAAAATTGATGCAATGTCATCCAGAGGACAAATGATGATAATGAATGTTGTTGTCTTTAAAATTGATGCAATGTCATCCAGAGGACAAATGATGATAATGAATGTTGTTGTCTTTAAAATTGATGCAATGTCATCCAGAGGACAAATGATGATAATGAATGTTGTTGTCTTTAAAATTGATGCAATGTCATCCAGAGGACAAATGATGATAATGAATGTTGTTGTCTTTAAAATTGATGCAATGTCATCCAGAGGACAAATGATGATAATAAATGTTGTTGTCTTTAAAATTGATGCAATGTCATCCAGAGGACAAATGATGATAATGAATGTTGTTGTCTTTAAAATTGATGCAATGTCATCCAGAGGACAAATGATGATAATGAATGTTGTTGTCTTTAAAATTGATGCAATGTCATCCAGAGGACAAATGATGATACTGAATGTTGTTGTCTTTAAAATTGATGCAATGTCATCCAGAGGACAAATGATGATAATGAATGTTGTTGTCTTTAAAATTGATGCAATGTCATCCAGAGGACAAATGATGATAATGAATGTTGTTGTCTTTAAAATTGATGCAATGTCATCATGACAAGTGTCTTGTCCAGTAATAGATGGGGGTTTTGGTTCTGGCACACACTTCTGTACCCATCGGTCTCAAATCTGGCTAAGTGTGTAAACCAACGATACGCTCCCATTAAGAATACACCTGTGGACAAACGTACGGAGGACAGTACAGTACGACCTCGGTGGGGTGGAAGAAATGTGCACTCGTCCGTTTTTAAAAAGATATTTAGCAAATCTGTTCTGGCACAGGGACTAGCAAATGTATGACTGATGCCAACATGTTTATAAAGGCACCACTATGGTGGTTTTGAGTGAGACAGGAAGGCTGTAGTTTCATGGCTGATGGAGGCTGATGTTGTGGTGTTGATGCCCTGTCAGGCAGTGTTGTGTCTAATGTCCCACATAGTCATGTTCGGCAGTACTTTCTGCCAGTTTGTTGGATCCAATGAGTATAACCTACTGACTTTGAATGCTTTGGGGGCGAGACAATGCCAAACGTATGCTTGGTAAAAATTTCAGCTTCATTTAGTTTAGTGTCAGGTTTCTGCCTATTTGTTTCATTGTTTGGAAAATCCCCACATCTAGCAGCTGCAAGATGTGTGTGAATGGGCAGGTAGGGAATATAGTATTATATAGCGTACGTTCTTGTCTTGACATATGGTAGCAGCATGGATTGAATTGTGACTTTAATGTCGTCATCGCCTAACGGCAGAATAGGCTTTTCTATCTATGCTGTTTAGGCACAAATACCTGCTCAAGGCAATCGGCAATAATGGTCTGATTTCTCCGTCCATTAATGGATTTCGTGAAGGATTGTTTATATAGACCTACTTCCTTTTACATTTAATTTTATTAAATGAATGGTTCCCCTTAAAATGTTCGCTCTCTCCTGCATATCCCGCCATCTTATAAGGCTTCTAGCAAAGCTTTTTGGGTCTTAAAGAAAACCAAAAAGGCTAAAAGACATTATAAGATTTCATATTTTAAAACAATGGAATCCTAGCCAATTATTATAATTAAAACATATGTCTATCTGGACCTATATATTAAAAATATCTAGATGTAAGTACATGACCGTAATGTATTAATTATAGTCTAAACTAGAGCGTTACTAATATGGTTGCACACAGGGCATGCTTCCCTTACAGCAACCATTGTGGTTGCCCAGGTGGCAACACACTCTTTAGCCATGCCCTGAGTGCAACCAGCATAAAATTAGACTTATCTATTATAATTAACACATTTTATAATGAACACAGTCTTATTTCACCTTTTGATAACCTTATTATAATGTTAAAAACTAATTATTTTAATATTCTAATAATTAATGATATAAAGAACAACTACCCCAAAATTTTCACAAAGTGAATATTTTTTTTCGAAACTTTTCACGGCAAATATCTCCTACCAGAATGGCAGGAGATGATCCGATAGTAAAGAAAACTTAATTGTAGCCTTAAGGAATCATATTCTGCTATCTTTCTTTTTGATTGAACACATATAACGAGAGTTAGGCCAAGTGGTTGCTCAAAGGACTGGTTGCGAGAAGGGCAATTTACTATGTATATATATATATATATATATATATATATATATATATATATATATATATATATATATATATATATATATAATATATATATATATATATATATATATATATATATATATATATATATATATATATATATTATATATTAATGTCTATATTATCCGCTTCTTTAATTGTGTTCGGAAGTTCGTTCCATCCTTTTTTTTTAAATTTCAATAATACAGTAGTACGTGGTGAAATAAGTGTTACACATATAATTGTGCATATCTATTACTTCTAACATACACTAAGAATTCACTTGCAACTAGTAAAACTTGATCAACTTGATATTAGGTTGATTTAGCCAGACTAACTCTGAATGTTACATCTAAACAATAATTCGCTGAAAACTTGAAAACCAAGTTGCAACAAATGAAGATGTTGAAAAGTTTAAAGAGTGGTTTATAATCATTTATATAATCTTATATTCTCACTATACCTGGATATATGTTTATCTTTGATACCAAAACAACAGGATGAAAATAAAATGTTAAATTTCTGTATGAACTGCTATTGAAGTCAACGCAGTTGTTCCCACTGATGTCTCCATCAGTTAGTGGCACACTCAGCCGTTTCATAGGTCGGTATATTTTTATATCATCTATAGCAGTAAATCCTAGGGCAACGTTATGATCTAAAATTTACAAAAGAAAAACACATTTTACATATTGCATTTATTCAGTTCATTATCTTTATGATTCATTAAGTACTTGAACAAAACTACTTCCACTATTGTTTTACCAATAATCATAAACATTAGCACCATACTTTTTAGATCTAGTATAATGGCTTTTGGATTTAAGAGTTTTCTATAAGATTTCATCCAATGAAAATGCTTAAAATGTGTTTGCATGTTATCGGACATTATTAATTAATACTTAAAATATATTGAAAAAAGAATTAAATCATCGAATTAGCAAATTTTTTGTTTAGTTATTCTTTTTTTAGCTCGAACACGGACAAAATTATATTCAGCGCAAACAAATGTTCTAATGTTTTTTATATTGTTTACAATGGAACCAACTGAGTCTTTATTTGAAAAATTATGTAATATTTAAGGGCAGGAAATCCAGTGAAATTGATCTAAATATCAGAAAAATCACTTTATTTAGCTTTAGCCTAAGTTGTATACCTTAACTATTCCTATATCTAAAATTTTTAGTTCGGGAATTTAAATGACATTATTTCAATGTAAAAAGTGCATTTGAAATGGGTATACATCATATTAATTTTTTTTTTTTTACATATTAACACTACAGTCATATAAAAAATGAGTTTAAATCTATATTAATATATATCAAATTAAAGGTTAGCATCTCGTCTTTGTGGAAACCGATCTTACAATAAACCATTAAGAAAAAGATGAGGAAATTGAAATTGCCAATTTTCCTCCAATTTTTATTTCCTAGTATCTTCAGTTTTTTTTTCCGGTTTAACTCCTAACTTTGCTTTCATATATGTGATTCCCTACTTTATTTTTTTTTTACCAATCAAATACCATACCAGATGTTCATTACATTAATGCTATAATAAACAGCATCTGTTTCAGCCAAAGCATTAGTCTCCCAACAATGCTTAGTCCTTTAGATATCCCTTGCTAAAACATTTGTTCTGTGTGGACATGAGACCTGGGCACAAATAACATTAACTGAAAACAGGTTGCAGGCATTTGAAGATAAATGCATGAGAAAATCGATCAAATATCATACCTAGAACAAAGGACTAATGGGTTTGTCTAGGACAGTGATTGCGAACCTTATCGAGGCCGCGTGCCCAAAGTGTAATACAAAACCAACTTTTTTTTTTCAACGTGCCAACACAGCAATTAAAACAAAATATTGAGGTTTTACTTTAGAAAGAAAAAAAAATAGCTCATACAATTGTCCAAACTAATTAACATCTTTTGTTAAAAAAGAATAACAAATAAACAGATATTTGAATATTAATGCGACCGTTATTTTGTAAATGTTCTATATCAGATGCACACAACTCTCACGGAGATCACATTCTATGCTAAAAGGCAATAAACCAAATGCCGTAAATGTAGTAAAATGATAAATAAATGTTTAATACAGAAATATCCAACAATTTATATCCAAGATGAACTCAAATATACAACAGTTTCAATAGCCTAGTCTACGCAGGTCTTGTCGCTACCAAAGCCTAAGGTCGTCTAACGTTTTCTGCAAAATCTATGTAACGTCGAATCTAACTTACACGTCTTGTTTTTATCGTAAAACGTCACTCGTTTATTCAATGCATGAACACCGGGTTAGAGATTATACAAATTGTGTTTTATGGTACATTCGCTGAAGTGGGAAAGTCGGAAACTCGGAAATTCCGAGTAGGAAGTTTTCCCATTTGCGAACTTGGTGCATTTTTGCATAATATTTTGCCACTTATCTATATAATATGTATAATGTGAATTAATTACATCTTCCTTGACGACGTTGAAAATTAACATAAAATTTAGAAGAGTTACTGTTACTTTGGGGATGTTCATTAATTACGTTTTACAATTTTTAGTAGATTTTTACCTATGGTTCCTACCATTCTCCCCCCCCCCCCAACTCGCCCCTCCCACACTTTTTTTTAAATTCGAAGATTTTAACAATAGTTCTGTTGTTTCTGTTTACTATTGTTCTTTTCATAGAAATATTTCATCTTTTCCAATTTTACGTTTCACTAAATGAGCTTTTGGTAGCCTACAATGTTAATTGTTCAATAGACCTTTTCATCATCATTGATATGCCTTCTTCTACAGGCAATTTTTCCTTTGCTTTTTCTTCAAAATGATCGAACATATCCCGGGAACCTTTAACAAAATGCAAAAGTAAAGCACAGGCCTACAATTCCCAATGCAAACATATTTTTTTACTCTATTTTGAAAGATAACTTTATTTAAAATTATATTTTTTTTATTTAAAAGAGCAATGTACATAATATTTTTCTTTATTTATATTTTTAAGAAATCTTAAAAAAATAAATAATTTCAAGGTTGCTAATGACGCATCGATAAAACCAACAGTTTTAAAATGCACAGTGTCAGAATTCGACTCACTATTTTTACTTATTCCTACTCGGAACCTCCGAGTTTCCGACTTTCCCACTTCAGCGAATGTACCATTACTAAAAACAACGAGATATATTTTAAATTCTAACAGATACAAATATTTCTTATATAAAAAACATGAACTGTAGTAAATGAAAATTTTTGTATATATTACATTTACACAATTGATACAGTTTTTACAGTTTACTGTATGCATTTGGTATGATTTTGCATAGTTAATGTGATTTTTTAGTTGTGTGCAAGATGATAATTTGTCATGCCTTGGCTCATATTCCGTAACTTTAAGAGCGAGACATGCAGCACTCGGGTCATCTGTCAATCTGTTCCTGCTATCAGATTTGAGAAAATTTTAAGTTGAAAATAGCTGCTCACAAGCATAAGAGGACCCAAACAAAGAAAGAAATGCAATCCTAAGTGCTTTCATCGACTTGAGATAATTCGGCAGAGAATTTCACAGTTTAAGGATTTCATCATCTGAGCTAACAACTGTGTTTTCCTTTGCCAACCGTTCACACTCTATCTTCTCGTGTGTTTTACGCAGATAATATTATTTTTTCTCCAGATAAAGCTTTCTTGAAATTTTAAAACCCATTTCCAGATTTCCTAAATCTAACCACAATAAGCTTGAAAAATCAAGTTCTTCAAATTTGGCTTTATCCGGGGAAGTAAGAAAAAATAGGGTTGACTCCGTTTTACGGAACTGAACACATTTATTACTGAAATTTTCCTTTGCAGCTGCTACAATGCCAGAAAGTTCCTTGTAGATTTCCTGATGGCTTGTAGGATTGTCAGTAAATGTTATAGAATTATGTAAATGCATGTTTACCCACAGTGTAGGTATCTTGCTAAAGCCTGCAGTTTTCTTTCAAATTTTCTGATATCACAAGATATCAATTCTGCTGTTTATCCCGAACCTTGAAGTTATTTATTCAGTTCATTAAAGTGTAATGTAAAATCTGTATGAAAACATGGGGTTTGTAAGCCAGACCATATCAATGAGCAGTGGATAATCCTGCCCTTTTTTAACTTATAAACAGCCTAATTTCATCTAAGCCTTGCTACATATCTCTCATCTGCTCAGCCACCTGACATTATTGTACATTAGTAAAGTATTATGCTGGGCCTTGACCTCATCAAGAAGTGCGTGCAACTGTCGACAATTTAGAGCACGAAACGTGATGTAATTGACCATTTTTGTGATATCTTTGAGGACATCATTTAATTTCTTGCTTCTATCCCTGGCACAAAGAGCGTCTTGGTGTATAATGCAATGAAACTGAACTGACTGGGTGTTTTGCTTCTTTAACAAAGAACTGTATGAAACCAGATGCGTCCCCCACCAAGCAAGGTGCCCTGTCACTAGTAACTGAAACAACTTCTTCTGTTTTTATATCTTGTGCCAAAAACGCTTCCATAACAGCATTGTGGATATCTATTCCTTGTGTTATTTCAGTTAAAGTTCACCAGCTCTTCTCTCAAAATGTCACCATCTGCATAACGCAAAATTACAACAAACCTTGCATGATTATTTACTTCTGTGCTTTCATCCAAGCATATATAGTATGGTTTATTTATAAGTAAAATAAAAATAATATCGGCGAAAAAAAACGAAAGAGGCTAAACGAATTCTAACTAATCGACGATGGCATCGTTAATCCAGCAAAATTGCCGTTTTAAATACAGAATCCCATCCCTAGCGGTGTGGCCATAACTAAGCTGTTCCATATTTGGTAAATGCGCGTGCCCACAGAAATAATAGGTACGATATAGCTGGTCTAGAACATAATATCCTCAATTGCGTACGCTCAAGAAATCATTATAGCAACAATCGAACATTGCAAGCTGACATGGTTCAGTCATGTGTTGTGGCATAATAAATAACCTGCCAAAAAAAACAACATCAAATGCACCGTAGAAGCTGAACATCAGAGAGGCCGCCTGCGAAAATGTTGGTTCGACAATATTAAAGACTGAACAGGGTTACATTTGACTTAACTATTGACATCCGCTCAAGATAGGCAAAAATGGAGAAAGATGACTGCTGATGTATACATTCGCTCCCACTAACGACTATTTTGGATGTTACGATCACAAACACAATCATATACATACGGTTTAGTAATTTACGTTGATTTTTTCTATCACATTTGCCAGTTGTTGTCGGGGAAATATTAAAACTGTTCAATAAAGTTTTCATTCTTAAATTTCAACGTTTCATTACTTTATATGCAGAAATGTAGAAGAATGCCTTTACAGAAGGAGCGTTTTTAATATATTATTAGATGAAAACTCCCATTATGATTTAAATAGAAAGTTGTATACAGCGGAAGTGTACTTGAAATGACCTTCACTAGTCAAACATGTATTTATATTAGCTTATAACCCTATTAGCTTTACCTAGACGATAAATTTAACACAAATTTAACATGGACCCTTACAAATATAGGCCTGCATGTTTAAAATTAATATATTTATTTTTAATGATTTTTTTTTAATTTCACATACCATATCAACAACTGACTTGATTTTAAAAATAATAAGCAACAAAAAAGTTTACATTTGTGTGTATTAAACATATAGCATTCCATTGTATTTTGAGAGATTTATTCAAACGTCAAGAGATGCACAGTTAGGTTTGCATTGGGCACACACGAATGCTTTTGAAAGACAGTCTATTAGGTTTAGATTAATTTGACATCTATAGAAATGAATACTGCTAGATTGGTTAGAAGAAATGTACAATTGGGCTGGTAATAGTGTTTATATTGCGACATTAGCAAATATGAAATTCGCTTAATTTAATTTAATTGCGTTCAACGTCCATCATCTTAATCCATTCGCTTTTCAAATAATTAATTCATAGCATTTTTCTGATCATCATCATAATGTTTATATTTGAAACATTACAAGTTTAAATATAATCTAGATAAGTAATGAAAAAAAATCAAAATGTGTGCAAACCTGCATTAACAGACCAGGAGCATAAAGAACCATTTCCACTCCAGTATACAAGTAACTTTGACAATCGGATTGCACCAAAGTATTTTATCTCAAAAATATTTTCTGTGATCTGTTTTACATTAATTTTTGTGCTGTTTGGATAATACGTTCCGTTTTCTTTTACCACTAAAAACGATAAATGGCTGACATTTGCTGTGGACGCAAAAGAATTGTGAAAAGGAAGAACTGTTAGAATGTATTTAAAAAAGTAAACAAAAATTGCATTTTATTTGACATATGTAGGTGCTCTTTTCTCAATTGAAAAAAAAAAATTGATATCGAATAAAAGTAGATATAATTACAGGATAAACTAAAACTATAACATTATAAAAACACTATAATAAAGGCAGAATATTACGCTATATTCATTGAAATATTTAAAACGTTGATGTTCAGAAAGTATAAAGATGACTGTGTTGTTGATGCTAATTATAGTTTATTTATATTTAAGATTGTAGTAAGCATATTAGCAATACCTTTACAAAATAACAAAAGCAGGATGTTTTGGCGCCAATCGTTATTGCGCGGAACATTTGTGAGAAAATAATACTTTTTTTTTTTACCCAAGTGCAGAGTATTTATACATTTCTTATAATTCTCTTATTTTGATTTCACGTTTTTATCAAACTCAAATTTATTTGTGTAGTAGATTGAGTAGTGTTTCTTTTTCTAAAGCTTAGAACTTGGATTGGAACGTTTTCCATTATAAATGTGATTTACAATGAATTTTAAAAACTAAATTCGAAAATTACTTCTATTTAAACTTATATCAGTTTTATTAAAGTGACAGTTATGTAAAATAGAAAATTAAAAGCAATGTTAGGTTATTGGTAAGTTGCAATATATTAATCAAACTGAGGGATAAACACTTCTATAAACATGTTTTTATATTAATTTAGATTGTCTACTGTTGTGCATGTTGGCTTGACTCGTACAAAGATGATAACAAATAAGGAATATCTCTTTGTTGCACTCATTAAGTGGAAAACCAGAACCCACCACTTTGAAAATGTGTATTTAAATGTGTTTTAAAATCAGTTTACTCTTAATCCATTTTCTAACAAATAAGGTTGAGTTAGTTATGCAAAAAAGATGACACATAGTTTGACATCTATGACAGCCATTCCTAAAAAAACGATGCAATATAGAAGGTTATCTTAGGAATTTTAATTAACGGTGTAGTCAAAATGGAATCATCATGTAAGCGTACAATAAAAGCAATTACATGTAAATAAAGTGAAGCGTTAGTAATTTATTTAGTATAATTTAAAAAAATCTCAACCACAAAACAACAACAACAAAACAACAAACAAACAAATAATAACACGCTATCGCTAAATATACTGCAAAGTTTCCGGTGCCCTAACTTCTAGTGACAAAACTTCATTGCCGAAATAATAAATCTAGACATTTTTATCTTATATTTGCACTCGATCAATTAACATTATAAATGAAAATTTGCGCCAAACTAAAATGTCCTTAAATCAAGACACGCCTTTAGATTAGGATGATACGTGAAAAGAGTTGGGTAAGTCGGTTAAGAACGTAATACAATTTAAATGTAAAAGGAATTGGTTATAGAAAAAAAAGACTTAATATATTAGTCAATGCTATCTCGACGCAGGTGGCCGAGCGGCAGCGCGCTCACGTACCGAAGGTCCTGGATTCGAATCCTGGAGAAGGCTAGGATTTTTCCCAAGGATAGGAGAACGATTGGAGAACCCAGCTATGATGGTTACCTGACCTTAGTTGGGGTAAAAGAAAATCGGCTGTGCATAGTGCTGGCCACACAATCACCTAGTATGCCGTTGCCACAGAAACTGGTGAACGCTGCATCACCGGACCTAAGATATCAATTTTCTTTCCGATGGGATACTTTACTTCTTTACTATCTTGACTCAATATATGATGTCCAATCTTATTTTATAGTCCATGCCTATTTCAAGTGCGAGGGTAGAAAAGCAAAAAACAACTGCGAGCTAAATTAAATAGCTAATTAAAAAAATATATATATAAATAAAAGGCTAATAGTTAAAACGGATATACAAGGTAAAAGTCAATGTGAAAAGCTAACGATTGTGCAATAAACTTTAATAGGTCAATACCCACAGTTATTCCGAAAAGTCAGCCACATCCAAGTAAACCGTACAGGAGTTTCCCACTTAGCACTGACTGTATTTTTGGGGGGATCGTAGCAAGTCTCATTGTCATTGTCATTTAGATATCGATGGCTCATTCTGGCAACTAAACCGACGTCCTCTGAAAAATGGTTTAAATACTTTTTCGTTTTTTTTTCGGGTTTGTGTGTGTGTGTGTGTTTTAAACTAAGGTTTAATTTGGATATAATATGAAAAAAAAAAGAAGATTTTTAGCTCAATTGGAAAAGAAACGTTGCTCTATGTTGAAGATAGGCATCGCCCAGTTTTAAAATGCATTTTTTTTAATCAACTAATTAACAATTAATACATTTACAATTACGTTGTTTCAAAACATTTTAAGAGGTGAAATCAACGGCAAAAATGTTTTATATGTACTTCTTGTTCAATCATACATAGACATATTCATTTACAATTATTTTTATATATCTTTATTTTTAAAGTGCATAACTACTATAGCATGTCATATTGAATATAGTGTCATTTCAGTTAAGAGAAAAGCATGCATTAGGCTAGGGTTGAACAAACAATACAATACAATATAACTTAAACATATTTTCATAAACACAATCGTGTAGTGATCATAAACCACATATGATTCATGAGTTATCCATGTATATTTTATTTTTAATACAAACACAATTATTTCTATTTGTATAAGAGCTTCTTCAAAATAATAACTTACTATAGGCACAATTAAATCCAAACCAACCAGTGATGCAATCATCAAATTCAGAACACTTGTCAAATCGGTCTTTGCATTTTTGTCCATGACAACGACATGTCCATGTTTCATTATCACTGTAATAGCTGGAAAGGCCCACTGAAATAATTGTCAGATTATTGAAAAAAAAAGGTCATAATAAATTATTCGCTTCTGTATCAGTTGTGACTGCTTGTCTACTGATAAATCATAACATGTACATGTGGTTAGAATAGCATATTGCTAAACTCATTCAGAAAGCGTTTTCGCACAACAGTAAACATTTGTGCTTTAATAACCTTTAATGTACGTACAGTGAAAGCATTTGGGTCCAAAGTATCCTGGTACACAACCATAAGTACAAATTCCGTCCTTGCTACAGCTTCCATCATTGGCACAGTACGGACTGCAAGCTGACAAAAAAAAACATTACATTGTAAAACTAAATTAGATCATAGTCTTTTAAAACATCAACATCATTTCATATGGGATTTAAAGAATAAGCAAGAAACCAAGTAATTACACATGTTTACAACTTTATTTCCGAAACCACTAGAGCTTGAAAAAAAATACAAAAATGTTCAGTCACAAGGAAAAGTCGCAGTATTTCAAAATGGTTATTTTCGCTAAAGACATTTTAGATGGACTTTTTACGCGTTATCAATTCTTTATTTACACTGGTTTTTATAATAATAAATGAATAGAAAAAATTATGTATTTTTGTCATTAGTACTATAATTTGTATCTATAATTATGTTCATTGTTTTATGTTATAAATTAAAAAATGCATAAATCGTTTCATTGTGTTGTTGTTAAGATTATAGCTATTTGTTAAAACCAAATTTATTATATTCCATATTTATTACATTGAATATTAAAAGTTACTATAGCATTATTTTGTTATATGAATAAAATGAACTTTATAAAAATCTTTTTTTAAGTAAAGTATTGTCAATTTTTAAGATGATATCATTTTAATTGTGTAATTAACATGCTGTAATGCATACATTCTTTGCAGTTTGTTCCAAAAAAATCTGAACTGCAGCCATGTATACAGTTTCCATGAATAATATCACACTCTCCAAAGCAGTTAGTACAATCTAGTAAAAGGAGAAAAAGAAATTAAATAGTTCAGTAATAGTTTATAAAGTATAGATATATGTAAATATATATTTTTTAATGAAATAAACTTTATAGTAACTTAACCATTTAGACTATATTTGACAATGTCATATAACAGTATCATCCATGATCAAAATCATTTTTTTTGGTAAAACACACATGCTTGAAACCATAGGCTTTGCAAATATATTAAGAATGCACATACTATTTTTTAAGGCTTACTTTTTTTTGCAATTAAAATTAATACATGTGTTAAAAAAAACTAGATTATGATCTTTTTAAACCTGTTGTTCTCAAAATATTTGATTATAATAATAATAATAATAATAATGAAGCTGATATGGTGTTCGATTATAGTGTTTTTTTCGTCAGGAAAACTCTTTTTATAGATTGTAAGACCTTTATGATTTATAAACTAAGCTTTAAACATAATTTAATATATGTGCAATACTGTTAAATAGTTGTTTAGCGTACATTTTTGTTTCATTGGCTTTTAAATAAAAGAGATGTAGAATTGTAACATTTTTTTTTTAACATACGAAGAAAATGTGGCCATTTTCATTTAAGAACAAGTTTAAGAACAATTAATGGACACATAAATGAAACGCTTGTGTTAATAATCTTAGATGAATCTAATTGAATATGTATAACCGTTTGCTTATTTGTTATATGCAGCTTTAAACCTCAGAGTCACAATATCCTATTGTTTTCTAGTATATTTTAATATGAATCTTGAAAAAAAAGCATTGTTATTAAAAGCAGAATACTTTTGATTAAAACATATTTTTTGAACCAGCATGCCCCGTACATAAGTTATATATATATATATAAACTCTGACTATTATAATATATATTATGTGGGCATTTTCACCTAAGTAGACAATTTCAATGCCTCTACATGAAACGAGGTTTGATGCCTTATCAAAAGGTAAGAAAGATTAGTGGTGTGGAGTAAATTGACTTACCAAATATCATACATTTATGCATTAAATGTTATACATCTTAATGCATTTTAAAACTTTCAATAACATTTGATATTTGTATTTTTTCTAGTATCGCAGTATATGTAAAATGTAAATATGTAAGTAATTTTTTAAGTATTTTTTTAAATATAATAAAAGTAAAAGAAAACATGTTATACCATTTGAACAATGAGTTCCATAATATCCTGCCCTACAGCCATGTAAACAATCTCCAAAGAAATTACAGCTACCATCGCTTGCACAGCCATGATTGCACGCTGTTAATAAAGGTTGATTATGAAACTAAGTTCCCGATGATATATTGTTAAAAAAAAAAAGTATGCATGTGTATCATGCCGATGATAACAAGTAATACAATATATATGTCCTAAAATAACGTTTGCCTTGAATTTGCATTGCAAATAAGTTTTAGTTTATCCTAATTATATCCAAACAATAATGTGCATCGAATCAATCCCACAATTGTGTATAAGAGCGTTCTGAGAAAAAATAAAGAGCTGTTAAATCTGCTGTTTAACAGCCAATTCAATGTAAAAAAAAAAAAAAGCGAAATGCTAATGATGTTATCTAATTGTTTAACAATAGAACTATAAATATATTTGTTGACATAGAGATAATATTATGTAGATATACTCAGATTGCAGTCTTTGCCAAAATATCCTGCTGTACATCCAGAAATACATGTTCCATTAACACTGCAATGTCTATCTCCTGAACAATATGGACTGCAAGCTGTAGAAAAAGACATATAACACAAACTATTTCCATTTTTTTTTATTACAGACAAACGTTCATTTAATTATTTTTTTTAACAGAACCAGGATGGGGGGATTTTATAGTGCAGTTAGGAATAATTGCTACAATGTAGAATAACATAAAAATTAAAAAAAAGATACATTGCTAATAATAAGAACAAATATTTATTTTTTAGGCCTTCACGTGTAATCACATAATTTAAGTTTAGCCTTGCGAATGAAAGCTTAAAATTTAAATTGACTTTAGCGCTTGTGTATTGTTAGATATTAAAAGTATATAGAAGTATGGCAACACATTTTAATACAAATATATAATACAAGCTTAACTCCTCGGCGTTGCCCGGGGCAAAATTAAATTGACCAGTATAAACTACAATAAACAGAAGGCTATATATCTAATAATAAAAAAAAATATATGCATTTCAGTCCAAAAAATTATCAGCTCAGCTAGCGGGGACACATGTGCTAAGTCCAATAGCAAAGCTAAAATAAACCAAATTGATTGGCTAAGCTCACACACAGAGCTTATTTTATATCTAGGTGATGAAATTAGTCCCCTTTTGTCAAATTGAATGTGCTAAAGAAAAATATGATATTCCAATTATATCTTTTGCTCTACATTTTGAAAATCTCCCATAAATAGTTAATATTATGAAATGCCTTAAAATAGTGATAACCAGAAGCCTTCTATTGGTTACAAAATTTTTTTCAGAAGTAAAGAAAATATACCTTCTTCACATGAATATTAATATTTTTATTCTAATATTCAAAAGTTATTTTTTTTAAATTTAAAAAAAAAACATCTAAAAAATATGTAAACTTGCACTAGAATCAATACTGTATTTGTACACATTGTTGTAATATTAAGTAGAAATGTCTAGCATTTATACTGAAATGTTTATCTTTTCCGGCTTTCCATGCTGACTTCACCTTTAACTAGTATTAATTAGTAGTAGTATTGTAAATCGTCCCAAAATATAGTTTACTCTTGATTACGTAGGTTTGATGGTATTGTGCCATATTTCATCATTTCAGTCTTTATTAGGAGGTTGTATATACATAATAAAACAGAGAATAATCTAAAACTAAGTATATCTTTAAAAAAAAACAATAAAAATATTCATTACATTATTGGTGCTTAGCACACAGATATGCTACTGAAACGAAGCAGTGTAATGAAATATGTTCTCTCTAGCTTGAATCTTTATCTAATGTTATATTTACACAGATAAATTACTATAGCGTTTGTAGTAAAACATAGACACACAAAAAAACAACAATTTAATTTAATTCATGTTTATATTTAAAACAACATAATCTTACGTAGATCACAACTCTGTCCATAATAGCCTTTCTCACATGGGAAGAGACATTCTCCTGTTTCATTACACTCTCCAGTATTACCACAATAACGACTGCATGCTGCAAAAACATAATTAAAGTTAAAGGGACTTTTAAAAATTACTGTTTGAATACATTGTTTCTAAGCATTTCCAGAAAATTTTGTGATGTTCGACTCACTTAGTACAAACGAATACACTAGTAAAGTCACTCACTTAGTACAAACGAATACACTAGTAAAGTCACTCACTTAGTACAAACGAATACACTAGTAAAGTCACTCACTTAGTACAAACGAATACACTAGTAAAGTCACTCACTTAGTACAAACGAATACACTAGTAAACTCACTCACTTAGTACAAACGAATACACTAGTAAAGTCACTCACTTAGTACAAACGAATACACTAGTAAAGTCACTCACTTAGTACAAACGAATACACTAGTAAAGTCACTCACTTAGTACAAACGAATACACTAGTAAACTCACTCACTTAGTACAAACGAATACACTAGTAAACTCACTCTAATTGGATTAGAACATAATATATTTCTGAATATCAAAACAAACCTGTTCACAAAATAATTTATTAATTAAAGACAGAAACACATGATTATGTCGAGGTTAACACATTTCTGATATTTATTATATACTTTTATTTTTATTTGACATCTAAGGATTGTGCCTAAATACATAATAATACACAGTTACCATAAACCCAACATGCTTCAATTTAAAATAAAAATAACAAAAGGTAATGTGTTTTTGAAATTTTGATGCTTATTGCGATAAACTAAACAAACGTAGTAGCGTTAGTTTACATAATATATTATATGGAAAGACATTCAATTCCACCATATTCTCCTAGCGTCCCAATAATAGTAAAAACTAAAATGTGGTATAAATGCATATGTTTTTCTTGTTGTTTAGGCATTAAGACATGCTTGAACCTCAACATTGTATTCCAAACACAATTTTTCGTTTAAAAGGGGGAGAGGTCAATTAAAGTTGACGTCAACAATGTTACTTTTTATGAAATAAAAAATAATACAAATGTATTTCAAAATTCTACATTTGCCTGTTCAACTTACATAGATAGCATGCAAAAGTATGGTTTTATGATAATACAAACATATCAATTATAGAAACTAAGCTTACAGTTAACATGCCCCTTTTGTGTTTATCTTGTAAGTGTGTAGATCTATGTTTGGGTGGAAACTAATGCAATTGTTAGCAAGGCAGCGTCAACGACCAAAATTGTAGCGCCTTGTCTGTCTAGCTTAGGGTTGGACATTGAGTTTCAATTGGATAGTTTCGGTTAAATTAAACCCGCAATCCATATAATTTGATTACAAGAGCTGCCACTAAGTTTATGTGTGCATTGGTAAACTGCGCAAGAAACAGCTTTGTTAAAAATAACATATAAATTCACTGTAGGCTGATGGGCAGCTTGCATTTGGTTGGGCAAGAGTCTTTAAAAAAAGGATAATTCTTTTCTTGCACAAATCATCACCTGTTAATCAATTATATTCTTAAAATAGTAATACTATTTATAAAAATGTACTTCTCTTAATGTCTACAAAACAAAATAGCAAAAAAAGCCGGACATTTTAAAGAGTTTGTGCTTTGCCTGCCGGACGGAGGACAAGAGTCTAAAAAGGACATGTCCTCCTTTTGCAGGGCGTCTGGCAACCCTAGTCTAGCGAGACATGGTGGCTTGAATAACACAAACACAGCAACAGACTGTCTGCAGAATACGTTCAGAAACCCATTTTTTTGCCGCTCAGTACATCTAAATTAGGCGCCAGAGACTGGCGTTCGTTATGTAAGCCATATAAGCGATGGCTGGGATTGACAATGGAACTAAAAACAACAAGAGGCCCTTCTTAGACCATAATTAATGTTTGCAAAGCTTTGAATGAAGTGTATTATGAGAATCTCCAACATGGTTATTTTAAAATATTTCCTTCATAAAAATAATTCGTGGCCCACCACATGAAATACGAATTACACCACTTCGAAATACTTAGCCTACCTTATTTCCTTTTAACATCCCTAACTCTGATCTAGAGACATATAGGTTTTGCTGACTACGTTATAATAAGTGAAACATTAAAATTAGGTCGTTTAGGCTACATAGATCTATTTAGTAATTTTCACGTTTTAATTTATACAATTGAATGAGATAAAAATGTATTAGTATCAGTGGCGTCGCCAGGATTGCAAGGTGTGGGTGGCAAATAGTGCAAGGTAGGAGAGGTAGGGGAATGGGAGGGCAACTACAGTGTGTATAATGTGGGGGGGGGGGACAATAATGCAAGAAGGAATAGTGAACATATGGTTAAAATAGAAGGCTATAATTAACAACTGGTGCACAATTTACAATTTCCTAATAAAGTATTTAACAGTTAATTAACATTGTATTAAAAGCTCATTAGTGAAACGTAAAATAAGAAGCAGATTAATTATTTCTATGAAAAGAAAAATAGTAAACAAAAAGGAAAGAAATATTGTTAAGATCATCGGATTAAAAATAATGTGGGAGGGGCGAGTGAGGGGGGTAGGAACCATGTTACACCCCCTTTGTGGCTACGCCTATGAGATTTATAGTCAATTAAATATAGTATAGTATATATAGTATAAACCTTTCCGTTTCAAATCTATTTGAAACATAAAAGCAAGCGTCTAATATTGTGTTACTTGTTTTGAGGGGGGGGGGGGGTAACAAATTGTTGACGTAATTATTTAGGGGGGAGGGGGTCTCTGAAAGTTTGACAGTTGTTGACAAGGGGGAGGGGGGAGGTAAAAATCGCCAAAAAATTGTTGACGTAATTAATGGCCGTCCCCCAAGATTAGTTATATGACTACGAACTAATTAAGAATAGAGTGTTGTTAAGCTATGCTTTAACACCAGAGACGTAAAGGCAAATGTTCCTAGAACTAAAGAAAGAACAGGAACAATCTCACGTAGATTTCCTGAGGCAGAAGTTGAAGCATTTAGAGAGATGGGTCAGGCCAATAGAATAAATAAAGATTATGAAAACTGCGTCCTTAAGTCGGTCGAGAATAATGCGGGTCAGTATTTTGCTAGGTATTGAGAGCAGCATGATTTGCAGGATCATAGCTCTCCTTTCTTGTGGAGTTATATGTCGTTTCATCGTATTGCGTTGCGATTCTAATTTATGTCAAACAATAGTTTTGTTTGTGATAAATGTGTGGCTGCAACAAAGGTAGATTTGAAGCAGGTAGCTAGCTATATGTAGCTCTAACAACGATAATATACAAGTAGTCTGGCGTAGTTTAATAATCATATTTTTATTCTCATTAATTCAATTGCATCATTGATACTAATAACGTGCGCCGATATATAATCAGCGAAATCATAATATACGCACAGTAAATATGCATTAAACATGGCATAAGCTTGGGTGTAATACGATCTGAATGAAACCCACTGTGCCGAAAACTTGAGCGTCCGATCCGCTTTAAATCATCCTAAATCGTGAAATGTTCATTCTCACAATTGTAATATGGGTGGAGTGATTGTCTAACATGTCTATTAGTGAAATATGTTCATTTGCGCAACATTTCTGATTGATTAGCATGTGAGGAGATGAGTAGTTTCCAATAAGAAATGGTGGATTTGGGAAATTTTTACTGGACTGTTACGGATTGAAATAGTAAAATTATTCTCAACTATACTGATTAGAAAAGTGCAACAAGACCTAAGCAAAAAATTTTATTTTTGTTTATCCCGAAATATATTTGTCTTTTTTTAGTTTACTAAACTCATAACATTTTATTGAATAATTATTAATTTTAAGCATATCTACATAATATTATATCTATATAATATTATATCTACATAATATTATATCTACATAATATTATATCTACATAATATTATATCTACATAATATTATATCTACATAATATTATATCTGCATAATATTATATCTTCATAATATTATATCTACATAATATTATTATATCTACATAATATACATTTGACAAGCTGCTTGTGTTTAGAATCTCTAGCCTATGATACGAAAAGGATTTTTTAAAATTAATTTTGTAATGAAAATAGCAAAAGCGTATTTTACATGTAAAGTGTTAATGTATGTAAAAGTGAAATTTACAGTATGTTGCACAAACAAAAGAAGCTTACGGGTCGCGCAGGTATTCCCAAAGTAGTTTGAGCGGCAGCCAAAAGTACAAGTTCTATTTGAGTCACAACTTCCATTTCCAGCACAATGTTCACTGCAATCTGTGGAAACAATGTCCAGGTTTAATAAAATAGCAAATCTAAAGCAAATGTATAAATTACAATCTTACAGCAAGGAAATTTAGCATGTACACAAATAATGTATGTTTACGAATTGACGAATTTACACGATAATAAAAAGATAACCCTTAATTGTAATTATCAGTGTTGGTAAGCAAATCTATCATTGTTAGGGGGTAGGATAGAAAAAAATCATGTAAAATTGAAACAGTAATATATTATATGTATAAAACCTTGAAACCACTCTATTTATACTACTTTTGTAAATAACCTTGCAATATTTGAAGCAAGTAGCTTACATAAGTTTGAACTTGTGGCACTTTTGTACACACAAATAAATTAAAATGTCAAGCCGAGAAATACTAAGCTGAACAATATTGTTGAAACTTTGGTCAACAGCTAAAATTTAGTGGGAAGAGAAGATCATGAACACAGCTTTGAGGCGGCTAAAAATGTAATGGAAAGAGAAGATCATGAACACAGACTTGAGGCGGTTAACAATGTAGTGGATTGAGAAGGTCATGAACACAGACTTGAGGCGGCTAATAATGTAGTGGATTGAGAAGGTCATGAACACAGACTTGAGGCGGGTAACAATGTAGTGAAAAGAGAAGATCATGAACACAGACTTGAGGCGGGTAACAATGTAGTGGATTGAGAAGGTCATGAACACAGACTTGAGGCGGCTAATAATGTAGCGGATTGAGAAGGTCATGAACACAGACTTGAGGGGGCTAACAATGTAGTGAAAAGAGAAGATCATGAACACAGACTTGAGGCGACTGACGAACCAAGACTCCATTGAACCACAGATTGCCAGGCAAAAATAGCGGTGGCGAGCACAGACCTTATAAAACCCCATACATGACATAATCTGAAATACTTTGCAATGGAAATCACAGAGAAATAGACGGTGTGAGAATGAAATGAAAAGCTGCAACCTTTTATAGGTTGAACTGAAGACTGTGAAGAATCCAGTGTACTGGAGTCCGTTGTGATAGCCTTATGTTTCAAGAAGAGCTATGCATTAAGCAAGTAACGTTGAAACAGAGTATAATATTCAGTAAACGACAACATTTAAAATATAATTTAATCGTGCACAAAATCCATCACGCCCGAGTCCTATATAACCCAAAATCATAAGAATATCTTGTCACAGTAAATCAAACTAAATACATATATAAGAAATCAGATATCTGTTTAAGAAATTATATTCATAAACAATACTTAAAGCAATAATTAAAATATGTATTTTACTTTTGTTATGTAATTAACATACTTTTTTTTTTGTAACATTTACTGTTACATCAAAAAGTAGCATCATGCTACTCACGCAAAATGACATAATATTATAGTACTTACTGGATGAGCAGTTATATCCGGAATACCCTTTGTGGCAGGCATATATACAAGTTCCATTTGAGTCACAGCTGTTATCTCCGCCACAGTTTTCACTGCAATCTGTTTAAAATTCATACATAATATTTATAAAAGAAAAACAACAAGAAAACCGTCAAATGTCCAATTATTTGGAAGGTACCAAAATAGGACTATAGACCAACTAATATCGTTTCTTGAAAGATTAGACTAAAAAGAAAATGAACTTTATAAAGAACCAGGGATTACCAAATGATAACTTTTACAGCTCGTTCAATTTATCTACAGATACCTGTATAGTTTTTTAAAGCATTCCTTTTTATAAAAAACTACAACATTAAATGTGATAATTTTTATCTTTTGCATTTAATATAGGAAATATTTTTAAATTATACATATAGTAACTAATATCTACTTTTAAATGTGTTCATTTGGACTTAAAGTATAGTTGCATATTGTAAAAAATATACTATAATATAGATACGTTTAAATGTAACCATTGCCATATTTTATGAATAATAATCTAATCAGCATAATTTAAGAACCATACTAATGTTTATTAAAACTAGCATAATATATACATATGACAATTATATAATTTATATTATTAATATTATGTTACGCAAGCAATACATATTTACTGAAAGAGCAGTTATTTCCGAAATATCCTGGCTTGCAGCCGTAGCTACAAATCCCTGTTGAGTTACAAGCTCCATCTTTGCCACAGTTTAGACTGCATCCTGTTTGAAATCAAGACATGTCAACGAAAAATCTTATTGTTTAAATAAATACGAAATTATATACAAAATAAATATCATGTAATCATTGTTATATAAATATTAATAAAATACAGTGACGTTATTAACCTTGTATTATGAAATGTTTTTATTTGCAGGAACACTGTAGTTGACTTGATCCCATTAAGAAATGGTCCCTTTTAAAGCGTACTAGACTTATAAACTTTTTCTGTTAAGCAGTTAATTTTTAACACACCTATGTTATAATAATAATGTATATAATTACTTTTTCCCCTTTTTGATGTAATTGAAAAAAATGCTAGTGGCAATGATTATTTATATGACAAGGCGTTCCTTGATGACACCACGCCCGTTACGCTATTTTCTTATTTATTTATTTAGTATTTTGAATTTTGACAAATCATATTAAAATTTAAACATAAAAAATCAAGAGACAACATATTATATAATTTGATATAAATATACAAAAGCTAAAAATAAATAAGTTCCTTTAAAAAAAAAGACAAACGAACTAAATTGAGTATGTTTGGAATGTTCTTAATAACATTATGAAATAAAGGTACAATTTTGTAACGCAATTAATATATGCTTACTGTTCAAGCAGTTATGTCCAAAGTAGCCTATGCGACAGCCGTGTATACAACTTCCATTCAGCTGGTCACAGCTTTGATTTTCACAATTTTGACTGCAATCTGTTTAAACATCATATATATATAATTATATATTCATTCATTGGCTCCATAGTCTCGAAAGACGATTAGATTTGCGTTCCTGAACAACAACATCTAATTTGGTACCGTTGTTGTATATGTTGGGTGGGTCAGCTCCTTGAACCATCACGTTGGTCTTTCTTATACTAATTGTTAGACCAAAATCTTAACAGGTCTTGGAGAAGCGGTCCATCAAGGATTGTAGCTCCTCCTCAGTGTGTGTGACAAAGGCGGCGTCATCCGCGAACAGCAAGTCTTTGACTGTTCTTCTGCGGATTTTTCGCCTTGCCCTCAGCCTAAACAATCTGAAAAGCTCTCCGTCTGACCGGGTGTGCAAGTAAATCCCCTCCCTGGATTCTCTAAAGGCATTGTTTAGCAAGGATGAGAAAAAGATCTGTCCCCCTTGCCTTTGTACAAGGTTATGATATTAGCATCTCTCATGTCCTGTGGTACTGCTCCCTCTTCCCAACACTGACATAATAGGTCGAGTAGGTGCTTTGACAAGATGCTGCCTCCGCATTTTATTATCTCAGGTGGGATGCCATCGTTGCCTGGTGCCTTTCCAGGGAATAGGTGGTCAATTGCTTTTGTCATTTCTGATAAGGTGGGTATCTCGTCCAATTCTGACTAGGTGGGGAGACTCTCGATGGCGCCCATGGCCATATCAGTAAACATGGTTTTGTGTAGAGTACAGGTCTGCATAATACTCTACCCATCGCTCCATTTGTCTAGTTTTGTCATGCATGAGATCACCTGTAACAGAATTAAGTGGTACTGTGACCTTCTTTGTGGACCCAGCGCTTTCTTGATGCCATCATAAATGACCCTGATGTTACCTGTGTCGGTGGAAGTTTGTATGCTATGGCACAGTTGGAGCCAGTAGTCATTAGCACTATGCCTTGCCAGTTTTTGCACCTTTTGTTTGGCATGTCTATATGCATCTAGTGTTGAACTATTTGATGAGTGTTTGTATCTTAAGTGGGCAGCACGCCGCTCATCTATTCCTGGATTGAGTTTTTCAATGTTTGCTTCAAACCAGTCATTGTTATTGGTCCGCCTCTTTCCAAACACTTGCAATGCTGTGCTGTGTATGGTCTCTCTGATGTTATCCCATCTCTCTGTTGCGTTGCCTAAGGGTGGCTTCTGAACCATTACTGTGGATAAAGTCTTTGTAAATTCCTCTATCTTTCCCGGTTCAGAAGTTATGCAGACATCTTTTCGGGGTCTGCCTGCTGGTTTGTTGCAGAACAATTTCCTTGGAATTAGTTTTAACTTGCTGAAAACTAATGAGTGATCGGTATCGCAATCGGCACTGTGAAGAGTACGAGTGAGCGAAATGCATCTCAGTGTAGTTCGTCTGGTAATGATCAGATCGAGTTGATGCCAATGTTTGGATCGGGGGTGTCGCCAGGATACTTTGTGGTACAATCTGACCTGGAAAAATGAGTTTGTGATACTGAGGTTGTGATAGGTGCACATTTTTAGGAGTCGTTGGCCATAGTTGTTCATCTTCCCAATGCCAAATTTTCCTAGGCACGTTGGCCAGGATTCATGGTCGGTGCCCACCCTAGCATTAAAGTCATCTAAGAGTATCAGAGATTCCTCCCTGTGAATTTTACTGATTGCCAGTTCTAGTTGGCCGTAAAACTCATCCTTGAGCTCCTTAGAGTGGCGTAAAGGGTTGGAGCATATGCGCTGATCAGGCTTAAAGGTCCTGTACTTGAAAGAAGGCGGAGTGTCAGAAGTCTTTCAGTGCCCGGTTGACATGGCTCTATCATACCCAAAAAGATAATTTATGACTGCAAAACCCACACCGTGTTCTCTGATTTCTTCCGTTTTCTTTTCCTGCCAGTAGAAAGTGTAGTCCCCATCCCTAATGCATCCAGATTCCGGTAGACGTGTTTCTTGTAGAGCCACAATGTCGATGCTCAGTCTTGCGAGCTCGCTGCTGATAACTGAGGTTTTGTAAGCATCGCATATATCTTGTAAGTTATCGTCTAGGCCTGGTGTCGTTGTTCGTACATTCCAAGTGCCCAGTCTTAGACAAGACATTTTCCGTTTTTTATTTGATTTTTTCTTTAGGCTTGGTGCATAACGCATAACGGGCATTTCCGTGCCTTAAGCCCTACGCACCCAATGTGATATGATAGTTTTTCCCACCGTCGAAAGCAACCTTTGGCCCCCGAGTAGATGGTTTATAGCCGGTACCTGCTGCTTTTCGTGCTTTGTCGACGCTAAACAGCAAAGCTGGATTGTACTCTCCAGAGCGCAAGCCTGGGCAGTGTGTTAAGGAGAGGCTGATGTTGCCCATGCATCAGTTCCTTTCTCTCCAAGCATCAGATGTGTACAAGGGAAAGGCTTAGCCGATACAGCTTCGCATATTTTGCGTCGCAGGAGTTGCCAGCATGCTACGTGACGAGCAGAAAGCATACTGCTTAAGAAACTCCGGTTCCTAATTTGTTTTTGAGGTTTACTCCCCTAGTATTTCCCGTACACGGGTTTAGCCACACGGCAGTGGGGTTTGTAGTGAGAGTTTTCCCTCTTCGGAAGTTAAATTTATATTTACAACAAATAATAAAGAATATAAACAATAAAGATACTTCCAAATATCACATCAACACCGCCATCTTGGTGCCTCACGTTGAACCATAAATATAAATAAATATATATATATATATATATATATATATATAAATCTTAACACTAGTAATGACAGTAAAGGGTATATCAAACCGCTATTAAAAGTGTGTACATTTGTAATCTGGCAAAATGTCTATGTCTAGTCATCAAAATAAGAAAATCATGATACGTATAGACATTTTGAAATAAAGGTACAATTTTGTAACGCAATTAATATATGCTTACTGTTCAAGCAGTTATGTCCCAAGTAGCCTGGGCGACAGCCGTAAATACAACTTCCATTCATCTGGTCACAGGTTTGATTTTCACAATTTTGACTGCAATCTGTTTAAACATTTTATATATATATATATATATATATATATATATATATATATATTGTCACATATTGGTGGTTCCAACACACAATGCTTATTCCTCCTCTCTTTTTCTTCCTACACAATATTTTGTGGGCGGGGCTTAGTTTTTCCATTTCCACGACTTTTAGTAACGAAGGCGAGAGATTCTAGGTAATGTTGGGATTCCGTGTTTTGGCTGACCTCAAAATCTCGAAATGGCTATGAATGGTTTATTATTTCTGCATAGGGTAGTTCCTATCATTTTTATTATGAGTTTTGTAATGATACCATTATTTTCACCCCTCCTAGTAATAGGTATGTCCCCCGCACCACTCTAATAGTATTTAATGATTTGTTTGTCTTAAAGGCAGTGAGTTTTTGAGATAATTTCTTTTGAGGACGCTTGTCTTTGCACTATTTTATAACTGAACATAATCTTCATATTGTATATATTTGAACATATCACCTGAATTAAATTATCAACAACATTTACACTGAAGCTTCCTCGTCAAGTTACTATTCTATTGTGTTGTTTACAATACTATAATATTTATTTACTACACCAAAGTCAAGGAAAGGAACTGTTAGAACGCAAATCCTGAGTTTGTGCCCAGGACCATAAGGAGAGTTCGTGTAATACTAAAACATAAATAATAATAACTAAGTCTACTCTAGTACCAACGAGAATTGTCAACGATATCTACACGGCTCTGGCCACAAGGGGATTGTGGACGTAACAATATATATATATATATATTATTTATAAATCTTAACACTAGTAATGACAGTAAAGGGTATATAAAACAGCTATTCAAAGTGTGTACATTTGTAATCTGGCAAAAATGTCTAGTAATCAAAATAAGAAATTCATGATACGCATAGACATTTTGAAATAAAGGTTCAATTTTGTAACGCAATTAATATATGTTTACTGTTCAAGCAGTCATGTCCCAAGTAGCCTGGGCGACATCCGTGTATACAACTTCCATTCATCTGGTCACAGGTTTGATTTTCACAATTTTGACTGCAATCTGTTTAAACATTATATATATATATACATATATATATATATATATATATATATATATATATATATATATATATATATATTTAAAAATCTTAACATTACTAATGACAGTATAAGGTATGTAATATAGCTATTAAAAGTGTGTACATTTGTAATTTGGCAAAAATGTACAGCCATCAAAATAAGCAAATTATGATACGTATAAATCAAATTTCGTTAGACATCAGAAAAGTGACGTCTAGTATTGAAAAATACAATAAAAATATTCGAAACGATATCTCAAATTGCAAAACAATGTTTGACATAGTGTATTTAGAGTATTGATTAAATAATCACTTCTTCTGTATCTACATATCATATTATAAGGCCCCAAATGTAGGTTTGCGGAAATAGACAAGAAGTCCAAAACTTATGATGAACTGTCCATTGCCAGTCAGTTACTCCAGATAGGTCGTCATTGAAGCAATGTTCGTGGGGCGATAACGTTGAGCGGGTAAAGAGGCACATGGGGGTGGTGGTGGGGGGCAGATTTGAAGGTCATGTTATGCTTTTTTAGGAGCTGTTCCGGAGGGGCACATTTCAATTAGTAGTTTGAGTAACATGTGCTGCGTCAGCCTGTCACGACCTGCCTTTAGCCATTAGATGATTTGTTGAAATCGGCAGGTGAGTTTGTAGTAAAAACAAAAAAGATGTGCACATTTAAGGTTAATAGTTGTATTTAAAAAACCTCTTAAAACATTATTTTAAGTGTTTAAAAACTATATCTGCGTTGTTATATAGCCCTAGAAAGAAATGAACTCTGCCATTAACGTTGTGAGAAAACAATAATTAAAAGCGCGGATGATAAAGCATAATATATAATATTCACAAGTAAGATATTATAAAAATGCAATATAATATAAGGCGAAATATTTACAACGTAATAATAATAATTAGTCAAATATTTATTTTCTTTATGTCCTTTAAAAACTAGTTGTCGTTTTTTTAATATTATTTGAAAGATGTCCACGTTTAACACTAACAATCTATACACTGTAACGTAAATAATGTTCCTGCGCGATTATAAAGACAAAAACTTATGTTTAAATGAGCATTTTAAAAATATTTTTTAACCAAGAATATATTGATTTGATCCAAGTAAGCTGCAAAGTGCTGAGAAACTGGCTAAGGCAATGTTGAATTAGGTAAGTCAAAAATGGGGCCGCTTACATTAAATCAAGTATTTCACTCACTCCTTTCAGCTCTATAAAGCAACTAAACTTTTTTTTTTTAAGAAATTGCAGAAAAAAATCTTTTTTGTGAAAACGTTTGCTATCTGCATAAATTCTCAATACTTTATTTTGTATATAAAATGAGGCTTACTAAAAGTGCAGTGAAGACCTAAATATCCTGGTTTACAACCAAAGTGACAATATCCGTCATAATCACAAATCTGACAATAGCCGTCATCATCACAAACGTCGTCAACACAATTAGGATTACAGTCTGAAGAAAGTAAAAAAAATATTATTTTTTTTATAAATAATTACGGAATACTCTATACATTTCAGACTACTAAACAGGCCATAAAAAAAGTATATGCAGTTAACTTAGGTATAATAATTACTATCAAACCTAACGTTTCGAAGACGGATAATTTTACAATTTTATAATTCTCAAAATATTTACATTATTTACATTAACTATGTTTTTAGGTAATTTCAATAAACATAATATAAGCAGGACTTAAATAAAACGAAAAAAAAAAAGTTAAATAACAATAGACTAGAAGAGGTGAACGTTATTGTATACACTGTGTTATTCAAGTCACTTGTACTTTAAAAATTAAAAACTCGTCTCAGCAAAAAAATCTCTGAAAAGCTAGAATGTAGACTACAAGATGTACGTATCATCTAGAATGTAGACTACAAGATGTACGTATCATCTAGAATGTAGACTACAAGATGTACGTATCATCTAGAATGTAGACTACAAGATGTACGTATCATCTAGAATGTAGACTACAAGATGTACGTATCATCTAGAATGTAGACTAAAAGATGTACGTATCATCTAGAATGTAGACTAAAAGATGTACGTATCATCTAGAATGTAGACTACAAGATGTACGTATCATCTAGAATGTAGACTACAAGATGTACGTATCATCTAGAATGTAGACTACAAGATATACGTATCATCTAGAATGTAGACTACAAGATGTACGTATCATCTAGAATGTAGACTACAAGATATACGTATCATCTAGAATGTAGACTGCAAGATGTACGTATCAACTCTCCATATGTACCACAATTACTATTGACATTTGATCTCCTAGATTTGAAACTAATAATATTATACATTAGAAATTTAAATCGCAGAGTACTTGCCTAAATTAAATTCGAAAATGAAATATAGATATAAATAGACATATACAAAGATAGTGAATATACAATGGACATATTTACCTTAAATTTTAAAAACTAAAAAAAAAAATATATCGATTTTTTAAAATTCATATTTTGCAGTAGGTACGATGTAAATTTCAGTCGGTCAGAAAAAAGTCTCGAGAAAATTGATATACACGTGTTGTGCCGTTTATTATATATATATACTTATGTAATGACTTATTTTTGTTTTTATGGATTAGCTTATTTCACGCAAGCTACATTGCCCGGCGTTGCCTAGATGAAACAAAACCAAAAGGTATGTATAAAGCTACTGATAAAAAGTTTATAAGCTACAATGAACAGAAAGCTATAAATCTAACAGATGTGTAATTGAACAAAAAATAATTACAGAAGCCTGTTAGGAAAAAAAAATGTATGTAAAAAAGTGTAGGAAAAATAGGTATAAACTAATTGGAGAATTGAACCTGGGTCGCCCGCATGGTAGTATGATACGTTAACCACTTAGCTTGCAAAGATACATGTCCGATGTAAAATCACAAAAAGTATAATATGAAACAATTAATGTCACGTGTCTGTAAATTAAATAATATTATTGGTTGAACACACACACATTCTACTTTATATATATATATATATACATTCATATGTATACATTTATGTAATATGGATATAAAAGTTGTGTTGATTATTTGTATAGAAGCGACAATATGTTAATTCCACTTGTGAGACAACACAAAGAAGAAGCAGCTACGAAACAATATTTCACAAGTTCGGTAAAATAGCAGTTTACTAAACAATCTACGATTTCGTACAGCTAAACATAAACAAATATTTAATGAGAAGAAATAAATTGTATAATTAATATGGATTAATAATAAAAAAAATTAACATATTGTTACGTGACAGTGTATAACACTAATTATTTAAAACCACCCATTTATTAATCTTTCCCCTCAACATAATATTCCTACTTAAAATACTTTCAGTGTTAGGACGCGACTAGTTATTTTCTCCTACATTAACTTATGCATTGGGTTATTTTTCCGTCGTCTAAAAACAAAAGACAGAGTTAATGTCGTTTAAACGACGCTTCATTCATAAACCGGCTGTAACTGGATTAGTCCTAGACATTGTCTGCTATTACAGCCAATAAATAGCTTAGGTTAGCCCGCGAAGGTTACTACTAATGATTCATAGAATTGAGCTGTCTATTAAATGCAAGCTCTTCATTGGATAGAGACAAGGGGGACCGTGACGTCATATTCCCGCGCTTGGATTTTTGGCCGAGGAGTATAAAAACAGTCTCAAGCCTAGCCTGACGCGCATTCGATAGCTTGCCTTCCGACTTGATAAGTCACATTCAACATTGCTCTATTTGTTCTCCATGAATTTTACACAGTTTTCCTTGTTGAATAAAAGTTTTCTACATTAAATTTACACTTCAAGGAGTTTGTCTTGTTTTGAATGCAGTTGCTTGAAGATAATTTGAATAGGGCTTACTAATCTAGATCGAACAACTTGAAGAATCGCTGCAGTTATTTCTATAGTCAGATGGACATAGGTTCCCGTTGGACCAAATAAGAATCATCCCTAGACAACCGCCAAAAGTAATGAAGTGTAAGAGCTACAGGCTAACAATATTTATAAGTGTTAACATGTTAATCGTATAATTAATATGAATTAACAATTAATAAATTAACGTGATTATAGGTTTTGATAAAATGTAGGCCTATGTCTAATGACATTATGATGTATCACGAATCCACGTCTTACTGTTGTGATCGTCATTAAAATGACTATTTCGTTCATTTGTTGAACAAGAACAAGATTTGAAAAAAAAAGTCAGTTTAATATTTTGAAAGTAACATTAACTCTGTAACGTAAAAATATCACCATCTCCCGTTCTCAAAGAAGACATGCAAAACTCAAAATTATCAACACAAAAAGCTCATATGCACTTTTCTCTCAAAACGACCTCAAAACAAGCGCATATCGTTTAGATATTATTTACACCAATACAATACAAAACTAATAATAGCGCATACGTGACACTGTCGTACATTAAGGTTGGCTGGTCCTGTGTTCAGTATATTGGCAACAAATTGACCCGGATTCTAGTCCTTCTGCTGACTAATAACTGCCGCCATGCATGAGTTTTAGACATTACTAATACAAGGAAATGTCTTTAATAATTTTTATTTGGAATAAACACTTTGCTAAAAATATAAACATGAATATTCCATATAAAATCAGATGTATAAAACAACATAACTTTCTATATCATAAGTTACAAGTCTTGTAAATGAATTCTGCTGTAAGATACATATGTAGAATCAATGCCGCAGACAATTTTAAAACCAATGTGTCAAAATTCAATATTTAGCTCTGCATTTATTCAATTCAAATAGACAGATTAAAAATGTCCACTAAAAATGAACACAAATGTGAACTTTAAAAAAAACAAACTTATATTATCTTTAAAAAAGAGGCTGAGACAATAAAACTGCACATGTTTAACTTCCGAAAACGTAAATTCAAAACAGTCGTTCAATTAACTAAACCATTCCTTTTCTGGATGAAATTCCGTCTTCTATACCGTGAAGCAATGGGTTGAATAATATAAAAATGCACAAAGCTATCAAGTGAAGTTAAGGACTATGAAATATAATTCACAGGAAATATAAAACATTATAAAGATCATTAAATCGGAAATTCCAAGTAAAAAAAAAAAAAAAAAAAATTACCCTTCGGACCAAACTGATCATAGGACTGGTGAAGCAGCATTCACCAGTTTCTGTGGCCACGGCAATACTAGGGGATGTGTGGCCAGCACAATGCCCAGACGCCTTTACCAACTAATGTCAGGTACCCATCAGAGCTGGGTAGACTCAGGGACACATTCAAGTTGTGGGGAAAAAGCTAGCCTCCACTAGGATTCGAACCCATGACCTTCGGATCGCCAGTCGAACGCGCTACCGCCCGTGCCCCACAAATTGAAAATTTCAAACACACCCAAATGTTTAATAACGCTATATAATAATGACTATAATATACATATCTGACTTCTACTCAGTTTGCCAGACCGCCGTTCTTAAAGCGACTGACTTCAACTCATTTGTAAAAACTGTCTGATATTTGAGTTCTTTAGGAACATGAAAACTAGCTGTTTAAAATGCTTATCGGCGTATGGCATTTGAAGAATTAGCTAAACTAAATTTAGTAGTATACCAGATAAGCTATGCGCGAGGAGTCGTCTGGCGCCAATTTTAATCAAATCATGTGTGTGCGACTAAGGAGAGAGAGAGAGAGAGACGAGCGACTCTTAATGTAAATGGGGACACTAAGGAGAGAGAGAGAGAGAGACGAGCGACTCTTAATGTAAATGGGGACACTAAGGAGAGAGAGAGAGAGAGACGAGCGACTCTTAATGTAAATGGGGACACTAAGGAGAGAGAGAGAGAGAGACGAGCGACTCTTAATGTAAATGGGGACACTAAGGAGAGAGAGAGAGAGAGACGAGCGACTCTTAATGTAAATGGGGACACTAAGGAGAGAGAGAGAGAGAGAGACGAGCGACTCTTAATGTAAATGGGGACACTAAGGAGAGAGAGAGAGAGAGACGAGCGACTCTTAATGTAAATGGGGACACTAAGGAGAGAGAGAGAGAGAGACGAGCGACTCTTAATGTAAATGGGGACACTAAGGAGAGAGAGAGAGAGAGACGAGCGACTCTTAATGTAAATGGGGACACTAAGGAGAGAGAGAGAGAGAGACGAGCGACTCTCAATGTAAATGGGGACACTAAGGAGAGAGAGAGAGAGAGACGAGCGACTCTTAATGTAAATGGGGACACTAAGGAGAGAGAGAGAGAGAGACGAGCGACTCTTAATGTAAATGGGGACACTAAGGAGAGAGAGAGAGAGAGAGACGAGCGACTCTTAATGTAAATGGGGACACTAAGGAGAGAGAGAGAGAGAGACGAGCGACTCTTAATGTAAATGGGGACACTAAGGAGAGAGAGAGAGAGAGACGAGCGACTCTCAATGTAAATGGGGACACTAAGGAGAGAGAGAGAGATAGAGAGAAGAGCGACTCTTAATGTAAATGGGGACACTAAGAATGGTGATATTGGGTGCCGACGTCCGAGGCTCTTATCACTTATTAACCGGCTGATAATCGGCTGAAGTAAAATGTTTGACTTCTACCATAGTCATAAGGATGCGGTAATACAATAAAAGTCAATAAAGTCAGGTGTAGGGGACTGTTTGGTCGATGACCGTGCGAATGTTTTCTTTTACTCAGTGTGTATATAGAATAAATAGATCTTAGATTGAATGTATTAACATATACATGAACTTACATGGGCTAATATAAAGGGAAATATATAATTATAGATTAAAATAATATCAGTGTAAATAGTAATGCCTATTAAGGGGATCTTTGCATAACAATGACATTTTGTCTAACTTTCTTATTTTCTTTCTTGTGCCAGTCAAGTATCTGGATAAGAATATAAATTAAAGAAGAGTCAAATATGTTAACTAGATACACTTAGCTATTGTCATGTAGGTACTCTGTAAATAATTATGTCATCTACTCGTAAACTATGAATATGTGTCCGTCATCTTCATTTATACCACTGCATATTATTTTCGGTATACAGTGTACTCGTTCCATTCTAAAGGACGAGTATTCCATTACACTGTCACTACCGCATTGATTTGGTAAGAGCCGAAACTTTAAATCCTCATAATAAGTGATAGACTTGCTTAATTTGTGTGATACTTTAAATACTTATCTCAGAAATAGAAAAAGAAAAACATTATTTTTTTGAAATAAAAGAAAGCAATACGCAATGTGGAAAACATTGTTACACTTGTTCATAATTCATGATAAAATAGATATGGATAATATATCATTTTTGCTTTGAAGAAAACTCAAATTTGGTTATATAATAAAGCTATTTCTTTGTAGACTTGCGCTTTCTATAAATAATATAATTTATTTTTATGTTTTAAAAATCACCTCTTGGTTTTGTCTCCAAAAAACAGCTACCTCTCAAAGTACATTTTTTACATCCGTCGGGACAATCGATGTTACAAGACAGTCCGTATTTTCCTGGTGGACAATCTAGTGGAAAAAAATATATCAGTATTAAAACCCTATGTATGTACGATATAGTGTATTTATATGTTAAATTTATCGATAGACAGAAGAAATTAGAAGGTGAATATTCCAAGCAATACGCAAACGATCTCAAAATAAAATACACTCAAACGGATGGATGAATGATATGTCAACATCATAAGTTAAAATAATATCAAATGATTTTTGTTTTAAATGAGATCAAACCCAAATATCTGCAGAGACTATGACACTGAACACGGCGTTGTGATTAGCTGAAGACTTAAAATTATTTCAGACTATGTATCTTGTCTAATGGCTATACACAAATAACTGTAATACAAGTAATACTACTTCCTAGACATTCTAGTTAAATATCAACAAGTACATTGAATGATAAAATATGTTTCTGGTCACTCTGGAAAAAATGGAAACAAAACAGCTTAAAGTCGCAACCGACACCTTCTTGATGAAATAAAACACTCTTCCAATTCCCTTTTGAGTTATGAATCCCTAATCAAATAACGAAACAAATACATGAGATAGGACAAACTCCTTAGAAACCGGCAACAATAAACTACAATACTTGAGTTGATGACATGACAATAACAAGATCAACTAACTATCAGACTCATTCAAGAATCGCTAGTAAAAAATATCATGCTAAAGAGAGTTGTACTCATCACGCAGTTAATGCATCTTCAAGAAAAGGCACTGAGCTGCAGTGCCATAATGATGCAAGTGTCGATCTGCGCAACCTTTTCACACCAATAGTTTTCATTGTAATGATGAATCGCAACCAAAGTTAATATGTTCCGCAATTAATGGCTTAAAAGATAAGTCTGATTATGTATTGTGATCAAATTCTCACTTGGTGCAATAAACTAGGAAAAGGAAAAGAAATTCCGTTTTTGTTGTAGTTTTAATTATTTAAAAAAGCAGGAAATTACTAAAAGCATAGCAATAGTCAGATTAACTTTAAAAACATAATATAAATTGAATTCTTATTAGAACTATAACGGATGCAGTTATCGTATTTAATTTGTATATAATATTTTTCATATTATAACGTTTGTCCTTATTTTGTGAAAATGCATACAAGTAATGAGCTAAAATATGAAATGTAATGAGAGCTAAAAATAAGGTATTAAGAACTGCATATAAACTTAATATGTCATGTGCACAATTTACCTCCAATTAATTTAATTTCACAAGCGCCAAACGTCTTGGAACCCTTCAGCGATACAGCTGCAACATTTGCTAAGTCATTTTCCAGAACCAAACTTTTTACTTGAAGATGGTTATTTGTAAGGTCTCCAGACGCTGCAATTCCTCTTATTCCTGTAGCGGTTATTTCGGCTTTTACTATTCCTACTGAATTATATTCCGCTGAACATCCAATAAATGAAAGATAGATACAACAGAATAGAATAAACGTCAACATTCATTAAGGCCGAACAAAAACATATAACTTTTAAACTGTCTTTTCTCCGTAAACGAAAATTTAACTAAACCTTGGGACGAAACCGAAACCGAAAGGTAAACCGAAATCACCAAACAAAAGATTTGAAAAGCCTTTTCAATTTAATGTAATATTTACTAGTTTATGGCTAATATATTTTAGTCAACGATAGAGCATTTAATATACAGTTGTACAAACGTGTAAGCTTATTATATTTCAGTTTTTTTTTTCAGAATCGAGTACTCTTTAAGATTTAAGAACCTAAAAGATATTATAAACGTTCGACCATATACATTTGTTTTTCTAAATATTATGACATATTTTTTTAAAACTTCGACAAAACTACACAAAAAATGACCAATACAAAGAAATAAGATAGTTAGTACATAACACAAAGCCAATTTATGAAACCATTAAGGTATTATCCATATCTCGATTTTTGACATTACTTTTGAGTGAATTGAATATAAAGTGGCGCTACTTTGCCATCAGTGCATTTTTAACAACAAGTTTCCGTCCTATCTCAAGGCACTAATCACACCTTATGTCCCGCAAAGAACACTCCGTTCTGCAAACTCATCGCTTCTGGAAGAGCCCCGTTTCTCTCTGACGACCGTTGGCCTTAGAGCCTTGTCAGTATCCGGTCCGAAGGTGTGGAATCAACTTCCCATTCAACTGAGGCGAACAGGCTCTACTGTTACTTTCAAAAAGAACTTAAAAACTCATTATTTCAATATTTACCTTAGATAACATTTAACATGCTTTAGAAACTTTCTGTCTTATTTATGGGTTGGGTCGGTTATACTACATTTATTTGTGTTTTGTCTTTTTTAATTATCAATTTAGCTCTGTCACCTGGCCTAGGGTAATATCCGTATTCTTAGTTGTATGTTAAACGCGCTCTGAGCTTACATTATGTTTGTTGGCAGCGCTATACAAATATTATTATTATTATTATTATTATTAAAATATCCGGTTATTATTAACTTCAATTTTATTCTTCACATTGATCAATTCACAAAAGTTTAACTAAACGAAATGATCAATACGGATAGTGTTAAGTCTTGGTTATCCTGCTTCTAGTGTTCAATTCTAATTCATTTAATCATACCGGCTCACACTCTCAGGCTTGTGAAACAATAATTGAACATACAGATTTATTAAATAAAACTTGAATCTCTAATCCATAACTTTTTTACAAAGCAGTCCAGAAATGTTAAATAATTTCGCCACACACTCAATCTACTACTATCAGGCTATCATGCTATCCTACGGTAGGCTACATCCTACTACATCGAGAGCCCAGACAAATTTGTTAACCGTTTAATTATTTACATCACACAAGTCGCGTCCCTTGAAAAACCTACGTCACAATTCCCCTGTTCATTTGACGTCCACAAACGTGCAATCTTTTACGCACCAATATATCTCTCTTAATTTATTAGATCCATATTAAACAGAGTAATATATGAAGCACTAGCGATGTGGTCTGAAATTTGAATTTTAAAGTAGAGATTCCGCTGATGACCAAAAGTCAATAGAAGTTCCTGAGGAAACCGAAAGCAAACTGAAAGCTAACATTTTCACTAATGATGTTAAAACCGTTTTTTTTCAAAAACCTATTTTCGGTTCTATAAAACCGGTTTAAAACCGGATTTCGGCTTCACCCCTCCCCCTTCTCCTCCCCACTGCGCAATGTCACAAGTCACATGCCGGAAAACTAAATGTGCGTAGTTTTGTAGCTATATTTAAAAAATACTTCAAACTTAATTAGTGTTTGCAGGGCATTCAAGAGGTTGAGTTGTGTGAATACAATAAAATTGTGTACTCTTTACCATAAAATACTTTAGTACTAAAAACAAATCTGGGCTCATTGATTAAAACCGATATTAGCTTTCAATATTTTAATAGTGATAATAAAATTAACGATTATGGTTGACGTATTGTACTATATTAAGAAGAATTTGAAGAGACATATGGTTACATGTAAAATAATTTATTGAAAGGTTTCGCGAAGCACAAATCAAAAGAGTGTGTATTTAATAGTGCCGTTAATAATAAAGCACAGATGCGGTGTCTAGCCGAATTGTTCAGAGTCACATGGAAGGGCTAGTTTGCATATATCCATTGCGTACATCAAAGAACAGTGCTTATTTAAATGATGAGCCGACAAATAAAAAGATTCATGTTAATTGTAACTTTAACTTAAAAATTAGTTTAATGTTGTTTTTATCGCCAGCCATAGACTCTAGTTGGTATTTGGAAATACAAGAAACACAATATCTAAGACTAAATAATCTAGTGTTAGCACGGCATTTCAGGAATTGTTTTGTGAATATCCAACATTATTTATAAAAAAAAATTATTTCCATTAGTACCAAAAAAAATAGGGTATTGTACTTGAAGTAATGATTACCTTCAAACTTCCGACCAACAAACCGAAATCCGGTTTTGAAAATTCAAGACCGGTTTTTGGTTTCAAAACCGGAATCCGGTATTCCGGTTTTCCTTTAACATCCCTAATTTTGACTTTGGCCGAAACCGAATTTCGTGTGGCGTCTAATGTGTGAGTTGTTATAAAATGAATATGAATTGGTGAAACTCAGGATTTTTTATTATTATAAATTTAATGTTTAATTTTGTTAAATTTTATTTTTAAGTATTTCAGTTCTATATTTCAAAGCATAATTTGTCAATCATAATGTAGACTCTAACTGAATTAGTTTTTCCTAGAGGTCTAAAAACTGTTGTTTTTTTAAAGTTTTGCTTAAAAAGTTAATTTAGTGCGGGATACATTTTTAAAAAAATAATTTAACCAACGTAATTAAATTGCATCAAGATTAAATGTGAAATACAGTATTTAAAAAGTGTTTGCACACATTTTCTTACATCTATTGTTAATCCAATTCAAACTTTTTGACTATTATAATGTTAAAGGGTAAAAAAGAATTATTTATTTTTTATAATACAAAGCAAGCGTGTGAAAAACAATTAATGTTTTACATTTTATACATTTAAAATACATCATTACAGATTATTCAAATTCTAATTGTTTAGCCTAAATCTATGTCGCCTCTTCATTTCTCCATAGTACTCGTACAACGTTAATTATTATGAAATTTCTTGGCCAACACCAACACATTGATAAGAAAAACTTATTCCAAAGATAATTTAAGGAAATATTACATACATCATGGTAGCAGACATAAAAAAACAAAGTTAAAAAAGCCTTGAGCCTCGACAAAAAAAAAAAAAAAAACACCAAATGTCAACTCAACGGTAATGTTGTGCGTTGTTTTGATGGTCATACAAGTCACGACAAAAGCTAGTGCCACAGAGAAATGATGACAAAGTATTGTGTTTCCAAGTTTGCTTAGGATGAGCTTTCTCTACACGAATATTAGTCTTTTACGATATGTAAAATTATTGTTATATTTAAAACTTGAAAAGAAGAAGAAGAAAACCTTGCAGAAAACATTGTTCCTTTGCAGAATTGTTCCTTTGCAGAATTGTTCCTTTGCAGAATTGTTCCTTTGCAGAATTGTTCCTTTGCAGAATTGTTCCTTTGCAGAATTGTTATAACAAATCATAATTTCTAACAAGCGTAATCATATCATATTCATTTCTTAATATTAAAGTGTGCGGATAAAGTAAAAGTTATATGAATGTTATTTATTTTGTTCTGAAAAATCGCAACATTATTTCTGTAGAGTGAAGTAAAAGTATCAACTTTCCTTTTATGACAATCTTACAATTTTGAAGATATGATGTTGTTTTAGTGTATTAGTATCGCTTTCTCTATCATTGGTTGGCAATTGTGTTTTGTAAGTCAAACACCTACATTTTGACATGTGATTATTAATTTCATCATTGCTTTTGCCCTCCGACGCTTACTTGTTGACAATTGGCTATGACTAACAGGCTTTATAATAATAATAATAATTGACCTAAAACATAGTACCATAACCTAATTATTGTTGTTATTAAAAACTTACGTTGAATATCAAATATCTCTATAATACTTAAAGGTATTGGCACGTTCAACGTTATTTTTACTTCAGTCTCTGACTCTTGCATTTTTCCTAAATAACACGATTTCATTTTCAAATCTGTAACGCCGTCGACAAGCCCTGCTATGCTATATAATTCACCGTCAGGATCCGGGGCTTCTGTAGAAGCTTTGAATGCGAAATTGCGACCTATAGTAAAATAAAAAGCATATATTTCATTACTATATTAATACTAAGACATTTATATTTTTTATATGTTTGCGGTATGAAGCGGATAGTAAGATCAAACTTTGAAAGAAAAAAGTTTATTTAAGCTATCCTATCTACATTATGAATAGATCTAGTTAAAAATTAAACTATTATTGTATTTCTAAGCTTTTAAATATATGCAATTAATCCGAGAGCGAGGATATCATAAATGGAATGTATTAATTAATGAAACGGAGATTTTAAAAATACAGAACATTTGAAATAGTTTTGAAATAGTATAAAGGGGAGATTTCATTAAGTATTTTGGCAAGTTAGTGGTGCGTTAATCGATAATCAAGATAGCAGCTAATCTATAACGCTATGATGTATAATCAACATGGCGATCAGCTATTCATCTGTTAGCCAGTCTGTTGAGCTGTTTACTCTCTAGGAGTCAATGCCAGACTAACATATGTACATGTCTTTTTCGGTTGTTCCGTATTGCTATTTAGAATCTTGGTAATTGTAGGTTGAGGGGGGAGCAGAGTGTAACTGAGGTAGGTTAGCTCAGGGAGTTCAAGCAGGAAGTTGTCCACACTTTCTTGTGGGCAGGGAGGATGTATGCAGTTGGTGGGTGAGTTTATTCTATTAAGGTGTGATTTGAGTCTGAGATGACCTGTTCTGAACTGGAATATAGTGCATTGTTCTTTGCGGAGGAGGAATTTTAAGTTGTCTTGTCAGTTGGGCTGATTCATTTATTTGTAAATTTTTTCTTCCAGTTGTTCCCTGAGCCCATTTGTTTAGCCATTCCTCCTTAAAGTTGTTTTTTTGGCATTGTCATACTGTGTTGTAGCCGACAGATGTTTTATATTGGTCCATGTAAGCTCCCTTTCTACTTAGTCGTATTTTTCATTCCCTGGTAAGCCAATATGTCCAAGGATCCATGTTGTGCGTATTTATTAGGTGTCTTATTAATGGGTGTTTTTATAAGTGTTTTTCTTTCAAGCTTGGTGAGATTTTGCTTGCTATTTTTCGGACTGCTGATGGGGAGTCCGTGAAGATTAACATATCTGATAGTGCAATATTGTTGTTGTTATATTTATGTTATACTGTCTCAAAGGCAATGCTCAAAGCATCTATGTCTGCTTGGAAGTATGCGCAATATTTCCCCACACGATACACTTATCTCGTGGCATAGAGACTATAAAATGGATTGTATTCATTGGAGAAAATTTGACGCCTTAGACGACGATAACTATGACGCCTTAGACGACGATAACTATGACGCCTTAGACGACGATAACTATGACGCCTTAGACGACGATAACTATGACGCCTTAGACGACGATAACTATGACGCCTTAGACGACGATAACTATGACGCCTTAGACGACGATAACTATGACGCCTTAGACGACGATAACTATGACGCCTTAGACGACGATAACTATGACGCCTTAGACGACGATAACTATGACGCTTAAGACGATGTTCAAGATGAAGACCTTTTAAGCTTCCAAGATGGCTTCTGGGACGGCGGCCATAAAGAAAGCCTTGATGACAGTCAAAAAAGCAAAATAAGACAATCGTGTTTTTTATTATTTTTATTATTCGTAGGTAAGTTTGGTTTTTCCCTTTATGATCAATGGTTCATTCTATCTATATCTCTATCTCTATCTCTATATCTATCTCTATCTCTATCTCTATCTCTATATCTATATCTATATCTATATCTATCTCTATCTCTATATCTATATCTATCTCTATCTCTATATCTATCTCTATCTCTATATCTATATCTATATCTATATCTATCTCTATATCTATCTCTATCTCTATATCTATATCTATCTCTATGTCTATATCTATCTCTATCTCTATATCTATGTCTATCTCTATATCTATATCTATCTCTATATCTATCTCTATCTCTATCTCTATATCTATCTCTATCTCTATATCTATCTCTATCTCTATATCTATCTCTATCTCTATATCTATCTCTATCTCTATATCTATCTCTATCTCTATATCTATCTCTATCTCTATATCTATCTCTATATCTATCTCTATATCTATATCTATCTCTATCTATATATCTATATCTATCTCTATCTCTATCTCTATATCTATCTCTATCTCTATCTCTATATCTATCTCTATCTCTATATCTATCTCTATCTCTATATCTATCTCTATCTCTATATCTATCTCTATCTATATATCTATATCTATCTCTAACTCTATCTCTATATCTATCTCTATATCTATATCTATATCTATATCTATATCTATATCTATATCTATCTCTATCTCTATATCTATATCTATCTCTATCTCTATCTCTATATCTATCTCTATCTCTATTTCTATCTCTCTATCTCTATCTCTATATCTATATCTATATCTATATCTCTCTATTGTGTTTGCATCTCTTATAATATCATTATTTTAGGACATTTTAAATTATTTGTGTTGTGGTGTGCTTGACTTTTAATTTTGGTATATTTAAATAGTTAACAATTTATTATAGGTTTTCTAATTATGCATATTTATTATATTAACATAACTATGACGCCTTAGACGACGATAACTATGACGCCTTAGACGACGATAACTATGACGCCTTAGACGACGATAACTATGACGCCTTAGACGACGATAACTATGACGCCTTAGACGACGATAACTATGACGCTTAAGACGATGTTCAAGATGAAGACCTTTTAAGCTTCCAAGATGGCTTCTGGGACGGCGGCCATAAAGAAAGCCTTGATGACAGTCAAAAAAGCAAAATAAGACAATCGTGTTTTTTATTATTTTTATTATTCGTAGGTAAGTTTGGTTTTTCCCTTTATGATCAATGGTTCATTCTATCTATATCTCTATCTCTATCTCTATATCTATCTCTATCTCTATCTCTATATCTATATCTATATCTATCTCTATCTCTATCTCTATATCTATCTCTATCTCTATATCTATCTCTATATCTATCTCTATCTCTATATCTATATCTATCTCTATCTCTATCTCTATATCTATCTCTATATCTATATCTATCTCTATATCTATCTCTATCTCTATATCTATATCTATCTCTATGTCTATATCTATCTCTATCTCTATATCTATGTCTATCTCTATATCTATATCTATCTCTATATCTATCTCTATCTCTATCTCTATATCTATCTCTATATCTATCTCTATCTCTATATCTATCTCTATCTCTATATCTATCTCTATCTCTATATCTATCTCTATCTCTATATCTATCTCTATCTCTATATCTATCTCTATATCTATCTCTATATCTATATCTATCTCTATCTATATATCTATATCTATCTCTATCTCTATCTCTATATCTATCTCTATCTCTATCTCTATATCTATCTCTATATCTATCTCTATATCTATATCTATCTCTATCTCTATATCTATCTCTATCTCTATATCTATCTCTATCTCTATATCTATCTCTATCTATATATCTATATCTATCTCTAACTCTATCTCTATATCTATCTCTATATCTATATCTATATCTATATCTATATCTATATCTATATCTATATCTATATCTATCTCTATATCTATATCTATCTCTATCTCTATATCTATCTCTATCTCTATCTCTATCTCTCTATCTCTATCTCTATATCTATATCTATATCTATATCTCTCTATTGTGTTTGCATCTCTTATAATATCATTATTTTAGGACATTTTAAATTATTTGTGTTGTGGTGTGCTTGACTTTTAATTTTGGTATATTTAAATAGTTAACAATTTATTATAGGTTTTCTAATTATGCATATTTATTATATTAACATTTTAGTTTGTATATTATATAAATCAATTTTTTAGCGTAAATATCAATCTTTTTTCCTAAAGTAAAATAATAAAAAAAAATTTAAATAGTTGTATAACTTACTTAAAATGTATGGCCTAAAATGTGTTAAACTTTATAATTTTTCTAAAATAATGCACACTATATTGATAGAAAATTACCTGACAACTCTATTATTAAAATAATACCTTACTTTATTTTTTTTTAACAATTTGGCCTTATTCAAATCAATAGGCTACAGAATATCCTCAATCGCGACCCTTAAGAAACAATTATGCCCTAGGCACTGCCTGAGATGGGCGTCGGAGACGCTGTCAGTAACAATGGTTGCTCGACCACCATAAAAAGATTGAATAAAGCTGCAAAAGACTGAACTATTGACAACAGCTCACTATTGGGAAAAATGGAGAGAGATGACTGATGGTGTGTCGATTCGATCCCCCCCCCCCCAACGACCATAACGGTCATGATATTGATGATGATGATAATTATAATCCTTTAAATTCCTTACCGTTACTGATTTCAATGTGGCATATTGGTATTTTAAAGGGGTTTACAATTGCTAAACCCGTTGCTTTCACCGGACAGTCACAGTGAAATTCAACAACATTTAATTGATATAAATAGAAATGGCCATCACATTTCCTGCAGGTGTCTTGTGTTTTAAAGCTCATTTGTAAAGTTTTATATCTTCCTAGATAAAATACAAAAAGAAAATGAAAAATATAATTATTTACAGCCACAATTGTTTACACATTTTGAAATATTATTGTTTTGATCATGTGTAAGCTTATTAATTTATAGGAGAAAAACAAAAATTATATTGACCGTAAATTAAAAGAAAACATAGAACAAGTTTAATAACTACTGCTTTATATTTAATCAGATCACAATTTAAACTTTAACAAATTCCTGAATAAACACTTTGCAGATATATTTGTATTTTTGTTTTCATTAAACCATAGATTTAAGATAAGATACGATTATTTTATTGATTCAAATTAATGGAAATTTGTAACTTGATTACATTAATTCAGTCTTTCATTATAGGTACTTAAAACAATAATAAATAACCATTCGTACTCAAATACAATAGACATTCGCAGACACTATCGTAGCATTAATCTTACAAGAAAAAGTATCTTTACGAGACAGCTATTTAGCTTTTGTATTTCCTGGCTGACTGATGATTCTTTTAAAAGATTCTCACTGATAATGGAACAAAAGAGTTCCTAAATCTCTCTGTTCATTTCCCTTTTTGAAAGATTGTAAAAATTGTAAACATTATTGTGAAAATGCCCAACTGATTCAAGCGACTTACCATAGTCCTTAAGTCGTAATCTCACATAGCGTACTTTTGTGTAAATGAAGTCTAATGTTAAAGAGGCCCTTCCATTCGCACACGTATCGTAGCTGTCATCAGCGAGCTCAGGAATAAAATAATTTGTGTTATTGAATGCGTTGACTGTAAAAGAGAAGTTCACAGAACATATACATTACATATGTTTTTAATATAAGCGGCATTAGCTTTTTTTTAAAGAACAAAAGTAAGATACTTAGTAAAAAAGTCACAATATTATATAATAAAATATACATATTCTAACTTACTATACTGGCAAGCATATCCAAAGTGATTTTTTTTGCAATTAAACTTTGGCTTGCAAATACCAGTAGGAAAGCACTCTTCTTCATTACAATTGCACAAAAAAGTATGATTCGTTCTTTCAAAATATTGTGCATTTGTAAAAGTGACAAAACCTGTAGATATAATATATTTAAATTAAATTGTGTGTGTTATAATTGTTTAAAATTAAATGGCTAAGAATATAGTTTGGTTGTTTACGAAGCCGCGCATTATGATGTTATCTTACACAGAGAGTAAATATTACCAATATTTTAAAAAGTCTACAGAAAAGGGAAAAGCTGTACATTAAAAAAACTTCATTTTTGTTGTATACTATGCATTAATTTACTGATTACACATATTAGTTGTATTCTGGTATTTAATAATAACTGGGACGTAATTAGCTTTCCACAAAATGTCTTAATATAAACACATCTGACATTAACATAGTTGTAAAAAAATAATTATTATGTATAACTAAATAAATGTTTTCTATAATTTATAATTTAGTTTTCTTGCTGCGATCCTCAAACCCCACGGTTTAACAAGCCACATCTGTACCCAAGAGCCTCAAATCAGTGACTTGTAGAAACACCCAGTACGCTTGCAGCAAGCGCACACCGGCGGGCTAAAGCATGGGGACAATGAGCCCAGCGTTTCTGCCTCAACCCATCCCTGGTGCATGTATGCCCGCCCATACCTGTAATATTGTATTTGTGCTACCTGTCGACATTGAAGGTATACGTAAGCAGGAGCATAGAGTGGTTAGGGAACGGTCAACTGTTTGCACCGAACCTATACGTCGTCATTTTTACACTGCGTAGCACAAGTGTGTTTGTCATCTGAACCTATACGTCGTCATGGTTACACTGCGTAGCACAAGTGTGTTTGTCATCTGAACCTATACGTCGTCATTTTTACACTGCGTAGCACAAGTGTGTTTGTCATCTGAACCTATACGTCGTCGTCATGGTTACACTGCGTAGCACAAGTGTGTTTGTCATCTGAACCTATACGTCGTCGTCATGGTTACACTGCGTAGCACAAGTGTGTTTGTCCTCTGAACCTATACGTCGTCATGGTTACACTGCGTAGCACAAGTGTGTTTGTCATCTGAACCTATACGTCGTCATGGTTACACTGCGTAGCACAAGTGTGTTTGTCATCTGAACCTATACGTCGTCATGGTTACACTGCGTAGCACAAGTGTGTTTGTCATCTGAACCTATACGTCGTCATTTTTACACTGCGTAGCACAAGTGTGTTTGTCATCTGAACCTATACGTCGTCATGGTTACACTGCGTAGCACAAGTGTGTTTGTCATCTGAACCTATACGTCGTCATGGTTACACTGCGTAGCACAAGTGTGTTTGTCATCTGAACCTATACGTCGTCATTTTTACACTGCGTAGCACAAGTGTGTTTGTCATCTGAACCTATACGTCGTCATGGTTACACTGCGTAGCACAAGTGTGTTTGTCATCTGAACCTATACGTCGTCATGGTTACACTGCGTAGCACAAGTGTGTTTGTCATCTGAACCTATACGTCGTCATGGTTACACTGCGTAGCACAAGTGTGTTTGTCATCTGAACCTATACGTCGTCATGGTTACACTGCGTAGCACAAGTGTGTTTGTCATCTGAACCTATACGTCGTCGTCATGGTTACACTGCGTAGCACAAGTGTGTTTGTCATCTGAACCTATACGTCGTCATGGTTACACTGCGTAGCACAAGTGTGTTTGTCATCTGAACCTATACGTCGTCGTCATGGTTACACTGCGTAGCACAAGTGTGTTTGTCATCTGAACCTATACGTCGTCATGGTTACACTGCGTAGCACAAGTGTGTTTGTCATCTGAACCTATACGTCGTCATGGTTACACTGCGTAGCACAAGTGTGTTTGTCATCTGAACCTATACGTCGTCGTCATGGTTACACTGCGTAGCACAAGTGTGTTTGTCATCTGAACCTATACGTCGTCGTCATGGTTACACTGCGTAGCACAAGTGTGTTTGTCCTCTGAACCTATACGTCGTCATGGTTACACTGCGTAGCACAAGTGTGTTTGTCATCTGAACCTATACGTCGTCGTCATGGTTACACTGCGTAGCACAAGTGTGTTTGTCATCCGAACCTATACGTCGTCGTCATGGTTACACTGCGTAGCACAAGTGTGTTTGTCATCTGAACCTATACGTCGTCATGGTTACACTGCGTAGCACAAGTGTGTTTGTCATCTGAACCTATACGTCGTCGTCATGGTTACACTGCGTAGCACAAGTGTGTTTGTCATCTGAACCTATACGTCGTCATGGTTACACTGCGTAGCACAAGTGTGTTTGTCATCCGAACCCTAAGAGATTAATCTCGGTTCGTACTCACTTTGGAGAAGTGAGGTTCAAGTCTGGTATACGTAAGAGACAAACGATAATGATGCAAGGGAAATTCCGCAGAAGAAAAAAATATGCATGTGGTTGCGGAAGCCTTACCCTACGTTACACGGCACGCCACTCCTTCGGCGTGCCGTGCGGTGAATGGAGCCCAGACAGAACAATGATGTGCACCCGTATTGGGTCATCACTGAACATTGTTACGACTTACGAAGGTTCGTCTGTTGTTTTTGAGCCAATTATAGTATTCAATCTAGTTGCTTCTTCTTCATTTCGCGCATAATTTGTTCAAGGGTCTTTCGACTAGATTTTAATTAGCTAGTGTCCTTCATGATTGTTTTAGATATATGCTAAGCAAATGTCCTAGGGGCTACTCAATCACATCTTCATTTGAAATAGATTGATGTTACTTTTCTAACATCTAGACTTCATTGATCAAGTTTTGTAGGTAAACGTTTTAGCACATACATATTTGTATTTAGCCATAGACATACGTGTAAGTTTACTAACATATATATTTATTTTATTTAGATAATACCATACATGCATTGATTCTCATATATTTTTTTTAATTTAATGGCATGTGCACTTGTATAGGCTACTTATTTCTATAATTGTGTATGTAAATTACATGCGCACCTATGACTTGTCTTTCTATATTTTTTACTAGCTTACAAGGTGTCGATTTTGTGAAATCTAGATTTTAATAATCCGGGGGGTTTGTGTACATGACAAGAACAGTTACTGTTGTAATATTATGCCATGTCTTTGCCTTCTATATGACTTTTTAAAATGTGTCTGCATTTACTCGCGCAGTTCTTGAGTACTGGCAATGATCATCACATCTCAACTTTTTCTCCATTAATACATTTCCATTGTATGATCACCAGATCTAGTTATAAGAAAACTAAAACAAGCAAAATCTGCTATTCATTATAGAGAGAATCAAGCAAATTATAATATCTCTCTTTATGAACAACCCAGTATAAACCGGGTCTTTTTAAAATAAAAACTGAGACAACGATCGGGGTTATTCTCACAATTGGACATCTTTAGTATAATCGCGTAGTGTTTTGTATGAGTATGAACCAACATAAAAACTTGTCAGAAAAAAATACATTACAAATAATAATGTCTTAAAAAATTTAAACTATTGTATTTTATTAAAGCATGCAAAGAAAAAAAGTTAAACTATTGTATTTTATTAAAGCATGCAAAGAAATAAAGTTAAACTATTGTATTTTATTAAAGCATGCAAAGAAATAAAGTTAAACTATTGTCATGTATATTGTTTTTCCAAGAATTGGAACACGCAATGTTTATTCCTCTCTCTCTCTCTTTTCTTACTACACACCATATTAGGACGTTTAGTAGGAAAATAAAAGGTTCTAGGTAATGTTGGGATTCTGTGTTGATCTCAAATTCTCAGAGTCTGGGAACGACTCATTATTTAATAGGGGAAGTTCCTATCGTTTTTGTTATGAGTTTTGTAATGATACCATGATTTACACCTACTACTTTTAATGGGTCTATCCCTTGCACCACTCGGATAGTATTTAATGATTTGTTTTGTCTGAAAGACAGAGAGTTTCAAAATATGTTCCTTTGAGAACGTTTGTGTTTGCACTATTTTATTCTAACTGTACATAATAGATATATTGTATATATTGAACATACCACCTGAAATAAACTATCAACAACAGTTACACTGAAGCTTCCTTGTCAAGTTACTATCCTATTGTGTTGAATACATTACTATAAGATTTATATACTACCATAATGTACAAGAAAGGAAATGTTGGAATACAAATACTGAATTTGTGCCCAGGACTATAAGAAGAGTTCGTGTAATACTGAAACATAAATACTAATAATTAAAGTCTCCCCTAGGACTAACGAGAATTATCAGCAAGATCTACACAGCTCTGGCCACAAGGGGATTGTGGACGTAACAAAATTTGGTGGTCTCGCCCGGTATATTTGAGTTCTACTTTTCCTGACCTAGGATTAACAAAATTTGGTGGTCTCGCCCGGTATATTTGAGTTCTACTTTTCCTGACCTAGGATTAACAAAATTTAGTGGTCTCGTTCGATATGTTTGAGTTCTACTTTTCCTGATCTAGGATTGGAAAAAAATTTGTTGATCTCGTCTGGAAGATTTGAGTTATATTTTTCCTGACCTAGAAATATTTTGTGACATTAGTAGTACTGAGAGCGGCATATTTGTGTTTCGTTTTCTAGGACTGTGAAACTATTCTTTTTAAAAAGAGGAGAGAACTGGTTTGCGTATTTATTCCTTGGGAAGTGTGAAGATTCCACGAAGTGTGTAATATTATATTGTGCAAATTTCTGGACAAATCGTAAGTTGGAACTTTATATTTTATTATACAATATATACTACTCTACTATCACAAATATTTCGAACGCTATACTATGGCTTCGAATATATCAAGTGAGGAACTTAATGCCATGTCATTTGCTGAACTAAAAGAACTAGCTGAGTCCTTTGGGATTGAGGCAGGACAGGCAAGACCTAATCGTAATCGTTTGATCAAAGAAATTATGACATGTTTGAACGGGCAGAATGCCATGAACACTGGTAATGTAGTTGAAGTGGGACAGAACGATATCAATGAAGGTTATGTAGCTCCCAGTGGGGGCGAGGTAATTGCCCACGGAGACGAGGTAAGAAATATGTCATCTAGATCATCAAACAATGATGAAGATGAAGGGTTGAGTGAAAACCTAAAATTCCAATTAGCTATGAAGAGAATGGAATTGGAAAGAATTAGGATAGAAAATGAAAGAATTAGAATTGAAAGCAGAGAAAGGATAGAGATGGCACGCATGAACAGACCTGACCATCGTAGGGACAGCAATGGTATAAATATTAGCGCAATGAAGCAACACTTGCCTATATTCAGAGAAGAAGATGTTCAAGATTTCTTTTTGCTTTTTGAGAGGATAGCTGTAGATTATCAGTTCCCTGATGATAAGATGGCTTTATTGTTAAGGTCAACTCTCAACAAAGGAAAAGCATTGGACGTAGTGTTGAGTTTAACACCCGAGGAAATAAATGACTATGAAGTAATCAAAGATAGGGTGCTAAAAAGTTATTCCCTGACACCAGAAAAATATAGAAAGCTATTTAGAGACAGAAAGAAGGCATATGATCAAACTCATGTAGACTTTTTGAGACAAAAGGAGAAAATGTTAGAACAGTGGCTAAGGTCACAGAATGTAAGTGATTTTGATAAACTCAAGAACCTAATATTGTTTGAGGAATTCAATGATTGTATTCGAGTGGATATTAAAACCCACATCTCAGACCGAGGGATTGAAGATGTGCATGAAGCTGCTAGATTGGCAGATAACTATGCCATAATTCACGCCAGCATAAAGCCATATTATGCTGACAAACCCAAAGTGCACAAACCAGAGCCCAAGGAGGCTAGTAAACCAAAAGAGACAAGTGAAAACAATAATAAGAACAGTGGTGTAAATAATAATAGTAACTTAGTTCATTTCAGGAAGCAGACAGATGTAAATAAAGCAAAGGTGGTATGTTTCAATTGCAAGAAAGAGGGCCACATGAAGAAAGATTGTTGGATCCTTACCAAGAAGCAAGGTGCTATTCTACACTGTGCCAGAGTGCAGAAAGATAGCAAGCAGACAGAAGAAGTGTGCAACACAGGGTCAAGAAACTCAAAAGAAATGCGGCCGGCATCGCCCATAGTTGTGGAGTCGATGGTTTTTGAGAACAGTCTATCTAAGGTAAAAGAGAATAGCTGTACTCAATCTATTATGCTTTCAGAAGGCCGTGAGGAACAGATGGTTCCTGAAGTCCCGGAAGAGGACGACCTATCCGATTTTCGACCCTTTGTCTACGAGGGGACAGTGTCGACAGAAGTCGATGTACTCAGCAAGAAGAAAATACAGATATTACGTGACACGGGTTCTGCTGTCAGCGTGATCCTGGAGGGCAGTGTGCCGTTAACGGATGCCACCAGTACCGGTGAGTCTGTTGTGCTGAGAGGTGCTAGTATGGAGGCTGTGGAAGCTCCACTGCACAGAATAAAACTCGAGTCGGATATTTTTACAGGTAACATCGTAGTGGGAGTGTGGAGCGCACTACCCGTCAAAGGCGTTTCCATGATATTAGGAAATGACATTATGGGCGGCAGAGTCACTGTCGAGCCCATGGTTAAAGTGTTGGAGACAAAGATGGCGGAGGACAAAAACCTACGTCCTGCCAATGAACGCCCAACATGTGCACTGACAAGAGCAATGCAGAAAAAGAAGTCGGTAAAGACTCCTGCTACGCCGTGTAGTGCAACGAAAGATGTGTTTGTCTGTTCTGAAGACACACATGCGAATGAAACAGTGATAACAGAAACACCTGACATCGATTTAAGTGCTACGTTCTTTGCTGAACTAACAACTGGTGATGCAACAGAGAACGATAACATTTTGTCACCAAAGCAGAAATTGGTGAAAGAACAATTTAATGACGAAGTAATATTGCAACTCAGAATGAAAGCTGTTGATGAAAAGACTGCAGATGCGATGGCGGAATGTTTCTACATGAAAGATGAAGTGTTGATGAGAAAGTTGAAACCGCTCAACTCAGGTACAAACGAGTGGGACAGTATTCACCAGATTGTAATACCTAAGTGCTATCGTCAAGATATACTGCGTATGGCGCATAATCTTCCTTTCGCTGGTCACATGGGAGTCCGAAAAACGCACCACCGTATCCTCCCCTACCTCTACTGGCCAGGACTGAGAAGAGATGTCGAACAATACTGCAATACTTGCCACGTATGCCAAATGGTAGGACGTTCTAACCAACAAATTCCTGTCGCTCCACTCCAGCCGATACCAGCGTTCGACGAACCATTCAGTCATATACTCATTGATTGCGTGGGCCCGTTGCCGAAAACAAAAGCCGGTTTTCAATACCTGCTCACAGTCATGTGTTCATCCACTCGCTTCCCGGAAGCCATTCCGTTGCGGAACATAACAACAGTGAAGGTGGTAGACGCCCTGACAAATTTCTTCACACGTTATGGCCTACCGAAGACAGTACAGTCCGACCAGGGGACTAACTTTACTTCGAACATTTTCAAACAAGTCATGGAACAATTAGGGATAAGCCATAGGCTATCAAGTGCCTATCATCCTGAGAGCCAGGGAGCTCTGGAAAGGTTTCATCAGACATTAAAATCGATGCTTAAAAAGATCTGTTATGAAAACGAGAAAGACTGGGATAAGGGTGTGCCTTATGTACTGTTCGCTGCAAGGGAGGCCACTCAGGAATCCCTGGGGTTTAGCCCATTCGAACTTGTGTATGGACACTTAGTCAGAGGTCCGTTGAAACTTCTACATGAAACTTGGCTAACGGACAGTGAACCGATTGGACTTTTGTCATATGTAGATAAATTTAAAAATAGGCTTTATCATGCTTTTAACCATGTGAAGATTCATTTTCCACAGATGCAGGAGCGTATGAGACAGAACTATGACCGTAAAGCTACAGCTAGAACTTTTGCTCCAGGTGACAAAGTTCTTGTGTTTCTACCTTTGCAAAATCAGCCTTTAAGTGCAAAGTTTAGTGGACCCTATGAGATAGAGTCAAAGCTTGGCGAGGTCAATTATTTGATAAAGACTCCTGACCGGAGACAAAAACAGAGGGTATGCCATATTAATTTACTTAAGCCCTATGTTTCCAGGGAAAAGAGTAAACCACGGGAGGTCCCCATGATTTCATTAGCTATAGTCCCGACGGATTTATCTAGGATAGAATATAAGTTTGCAGAAAGTAAACTTAATAATACAGATGCCCTTAAGAGTTTAGATACAAGGCTAGAACATCTTCCGGTAGAAGATAAGGAGAAGATTATTGAGCTGGTACATGAATATAAGTCACTGTTTACAGATGTTCCCAGGAGGACACATCTAATAGAACACGATGTAGTATTAACTGAGGGTGCCAGGCCAATTAAACAGCATCTATATAGAGTTAACCCCATCAGACTGGAACATATTAGAACAGAGGTGAAGTATATGTTAGAAAATGACATAGTGGAAGAATGTGATAGCGAATGGTCTTCACCCTGTGTGTTGGTACCAAAAGCCGACAACACATTGCGGTTTTGTACAGACTTTAGGAAATTAAATAATTTGACAAAGACTGACTCTTATCCCATTCCTCGTATTGATGACCTCATTGACAAGATAGGTGATGCGACGTATGTGACAAAAATTGATCTTCTCTCCGCGTACTTTCAGATTCCTTTGACGCCACGGGCACAGGAAGTATCCGCCTTTGTGACACCTGACGGACTTTACAGGTATAAGGTCATGCCATTCGGACTCCGTAATGCCCCTGCGACGTTTCAAAGGCTTATAAACACCCTCACTCGCGGTATCTTCCAGTGTAATGCCTACCTCGACGACATAGTGGTGTATAGTACAGATTTCAAGACACATGTCAGTCAACTACGACACTTGTTTGAACGACTGAATGACGCCAATTTGACAATAAACCTGGCTAAGAGTCAGTTTGGACATGCCACTATCGAGTATCTTGGACATGTAGTGGGTGGTGGAAAGGTTAAACCAGTAAATGCTAAAATAGAAGCTATTCAGAATATCCCAGTGCCACAGACAAGGAAACAACTCCGTAGTTACCTTGGAATGGCCGGGTATTATCGTAAGTTTTGCCAGGACTTTTCTACGGTAGCTTGCCCCTTAACTGACCTACTAAAGAAGAACAATCGCTTTGTTTGGTCTGACAAGTGCCAAAAGGCGTTTGATGAGTTGAAGTTAAGATTATCCAGGGCACCTATTTTGGTGACCCCGCGTTTTGATAGACCCTTTAAAATTGCAGTAGACGCGTGCGATACTGGGATGGGAGCGGTGCTGACTCAGCAGGATGACCACGGAGAGGAGCACCCGGTGTGCTACCACTCACAGAAATTCAATATCCATGAACGTAATCATAATACAAGTGAGAAGGAACTTTTAGGGTTGATCCTAGCGTTAAAACAGTTTGATTTCTATGTAAACAGCTCTGGGTACCCGATAGAAATACTGACCGACCACAACCCTCTGACTTTTCTCTCCAGGGTCAAGCAAAACCAGAGGCTTGTTAGATGGAGCTTATTCCTCCAAGCCTATGACTTAAACATAAAACACCTGAGGGGTAGGGACAACGTCACAGCTGATACTCTATCTCGGGTGCTACATGATTGACTGAATAACCCTATACTTCTTTTTCAGATCATCTCACTTATTCATTAAGAATGTGTCATGATAACCTATCATTCGTTTGAATTTTGATTATGGAATACCTATAGAATAGTTGTATCATACAGAAGTCAAGTCTTTTGAAAGTATTAATAATTTTTATAATCATGTATAATATTGATGTTCTGATATATTTTAAATTCATTTGATTCAATTCATTTTATTATGGAAAAGAAATTCCATTTAAATTTTGATGCACTATGCAATAAATATATATGCATGTATTTACTTGATATGGATGGATGAAAGTTAATTGTCATTGCATGCAATTAAGTGGGAAACTTTGAGCTAGTTGATTTATTATCTTGTTTTATTTTAGTTAATGAATGGAACTAAATAATAATATGTACAATTTTTATCTTAGAAAGAGATGTAATATCAATTGGTATAAATTAATAGATAATATTGGAAATCTATTGCTAAATTATTATATCATGGTAATAGAATGGGAAAAAACTAGTGGATATTGACTATGTTGTATATAGGTTGTTATATATTCCATATCTCCGGGAATGGAGGGAAACAAAGGTACCTAAAGGTGGGCACTCATTCAACCCTGAACAATCTTTTATATTAAACTTTTAAATTTGCCAAAAACGCATAATAGTGGATTACATTTTAATATTTAGATTACTGTAGTAATCGTAACTAGAGCATATTTTCTCCTCATATTTGAGAAAAGGGGAAGTATCATCATCTTAGGTATGAACCCTGTTAATGTCAAGTTGACACTGTAATTTAAAGGGGAAGTAACCTATAGTTTGATTCGAGTTATGTATTACTTATCTTTTGGTTGGTATATTAGAAGTAAACTGTTGGAAATTGACAGAGTTTGAGCAATGTTATATTTGTTTAAAAAGATTAAGACTTTTTGCAAATTTTTGGTGGAAATCCACACAACTGTACATAGTTAAAATAAGAATGACTAGAATATTTTTGAATTATTTGTACTTGTTGAGACATTAGTTAATATTAATATTAACGGGGAAATATTTGTCCATCACGTTATAATCACAATTACCATTGGGTAGTGACACTTTTTATAATTTAGTTGTGCCAGTGAGCCATGTTTGCTTAAATTGTCTTATAATCTTCCATTGATTGATGGTTGTTAAAACGATAGTGTTAAGTACGAAAAATGTACCATGTTGAGTATTACTTGGGTAATTATGGTACATTATTTCTTTCATTGGGTGGGGGCGTGTCATGTATATTGTTTTTCCAAGAATTGGAACACGCAATGTTTATTCCCCTCTCTCTCTCTTTTCTTACTACACACCATATTAGGACGTTTAGTAGGAAAATAAAAGGTTCTAGGTAATGTTGGGATTCTGTGTTGATCTCAAATTCTCAGAGTCTGGGAACGACTCATTATTTAATAGGGGAAGTTCCTATAGTTTTTGTTATGAGTTTTGTAATGATACCATGATTTTCACCCCTACTGGTAATGGGTCTATCCCTTGCACCCCTCGGATAGTATTTAATGATTTGTTTTGTCTGAAAGACAGAGAGTTTCAAAATATGTTCCTTTGAGAACGTTTGTGTTTGCACTATTTTATTCTAACTGTACATAATAGATATATTGTATATATTGAACATACCACCTGAAATAAACTATCAACAACAGTTACACTGAAGCTTCCTTGTCAAGTTACTATCCTATTGTGTTGAATACATTACTATAAGATTTATCTACTACCATAATGTACAAGAAAGGAAATGTTGGAATACAAATACTGAATTTGTGCCCAGGACTATAAGAAGAGTTCGTGTAATACTGAAACATAAATACTAATAATTAAAGTCTCCCCTAGGACTAACGAGAATTATCAACAAGATCTACACAGCTCTGGCCACAAGGGGATTGTGGACGTAACACTATTGTATTGTATTAAAGCATGCAAAGAAATAAAATTAAACTATTGTATTTTATTAAAGCATGCTAAGAAATAAAGTTAAACTATTGTATTTTATTAAAGAATGCAAAGAAATAAAGTTAAACTATTGTAGTTTATTAAAGCATGCAAAGAAAAAAAGTTAAACTATTGTATTTTATTAAAGCATGCAAAGAAATAAAGTTAAACTATTGTATTGTATTAAAGCATGCAAAGAAATAAAATTAAACTAATGTATTTTATTAAAGCATGCTAAGAAATAAAGTTAAACTATTGTATTTTATTAAAGAATGCAAAGAAATAAAGTTAAACTATTGTAGTTTATTAAAGAATGCAAAGAAATAAAGTTAAACTATTGTAGTTTATTAAAGAATGCAAAGAAATAAAGTTAAACTATTGTATTTTATTAAAAGGCTTATATCAGAAATAGTCCCAACTACGATGATGAAATCAGGAGGTGCATCTATTGGCTGTCACAAAAACACAATTGATCTATTAAATCTAGGTAACAAGAGTTATTATCCTTTTTTAATGTCACTAAGTAGTCGTTCTTAAAAAATACATTTTCTGGTAACGAAAACATATTATAAGCAACAATCTCCATGAAAAAGTTTGGCTTTTTAAAAAAAAAAAAACTTTTCTTAGCAATTTTTCTGAAAAAAAAAAATGGCATGTCTTGTACACATATAAAATATATCATAGTTTTTATGTTGTTGTTTTTTTTTTGTTTTTTTTTTATAATTTACAAAAAATAGTTACTTACATATACTAAACCAATACCAAACGCAGAAGTACATTCAGTTATTTAGATATTCTCCATTCACATATGCTGAGGATAAAAAGACATGTATAGGCCTAATATAAACGTGGGTGTGTTTTCAGAGGACAGTGTTCGGCTGGCGTACCGAAGGTCCTGGGTTTGAATCCTGGTGCTGTTAGGATTTTTTTTTCGGGTTCGGAGGGTGTCCCTGTGTCTACCCAGCTCTGATGGGTACCTGACTATATTCGGGGTAAAGTAAAGGCGGTAGTGCATAGTGCTGGCCACACAATCACCTAGTATGCCGCTGACTCAGAAACTTGTGAACGCTGTTTCACCGACCAACGGATCAATATGGGTACTTTACTTACGTACTTATGTGTTTTATATTTATTTTCGAATAATTTCAACTCAACAGTGAACTCGCTGTTCATTGTGTTAGACTTTGTAAAAGTAGCTTTTGCTAGTTTAATATTAAACTAAAATACATGTTGCTCGTTTCTTTATTTAGTGGATGACTACATCTTTCTTTAGCCTTGTAGTTTTATTTGTGATGATCTATAAGACACCCACCCTCCCTTAATGTACTTTTGCATAGATCGCACTCAGAGGTGTGGTTTCATAAATCAACATGGCTATGCATGGTACCGTCTGTTTGGCTTTTTTTTTCGACGCATTTTAATAATCCCAGAACTTTCTATTATAAGTTTGTCAGTCGGAATAACATCCTGTCTTTTGGTCCGGTCTGTAACGTTTTCCAAGTGTCTGTGTTTTTGGGTTTTTTTTTGTTTATTTTTGTTGTTTTTTTTTGTTTTTTTTTTGGGGGGGGGGCGGGGGATCTATTTTTATGCATTCTGATTAGGTAACTGGCACAATTTAGTTATGATGGCTTAAGACAGATGATCATGTAATGAATAAATGTGTTTGAGCCTCGATGGGCCAGATTTTTTCGGAGTACGGGCATGTTCGCGTGCCCCGTGTCTGTTGAATCTGTATATATATTCTCATGTTGTTGTTTTTTTTTCTTCGACGGCCACCACATTTTTGGCCACAAAATATGCAAATAGTTATTTGCTAAGTTTTGGGCCGTGTGCATATGACTAAGCAGTATGGGATACAATTATACAAGGAAGAGGGTTATAAAAGAGATCAAAAATAATTTCATGAAAAAATACAACTTAATTTTTTAAGAGCCTTAGAATCTCCACAGCAGAAGCAAACCAATTGTTTCGTCATCAGGACAAGTAAACATTCAATTTGATATATGACACAATAAAATATCATATGAGGCCCTCCAACTACATTATTAATAGTTGCTTTACTTTAATGGTTTGATGGTAATCATTATATGGCGATTCTCTGGAAAAAACAAACAAACAACTAGAGGAATGTAACTGGATACTGTTCACGTCAGGCCCAAATGAACCTAAATAGTAAATAAACATTGTCTACTAAATTAATTTACTTACCGTAACTGTTTTAAAAACATTATTAAAGGTTGTTGTTTTTTTTTTGGACCTTTTATAAGTTTGTGATTATTTCATAGATATTTGAAGACAAATTGCAAAGGTCAACGTCAATCCTAAACAGTAAAGATCATAGTCGTATATCATTTTTGTTCAAATCAATGTTTACTTTTCGTTGACAGTAAACGTCTGCCTAAGTCTCTAGTAACATCCGGTAGTAAGAGACAGCACAGGAGCGCACTATTTTACACATTTACGAAATGAATATTTTCTTTTGCATTCTAGTTTTTTGTTGTTGTTTTTTGCAAAATGTATTTCATTTTGATTTAAATAGATCTTTTCTTTTATCTAGCCAGCCTAAATGTACTTGTCGTTGCTTGGTAAGCGCTCTGGGATAAATTAATTTTTTTAAACAGCAAAACTGAATGTTTTTCTAAGTAATGGACATTACCTCTATAATTAAGAATTCTTATGAAGGATTGAAATGCAGAGTGATCCACAGAGGCCACCCAACAGAGGCATTCCAAGTACGGACAGGAGTGAGACAAGGCTGTCTACTGTCGCCATTTCTGTTTCTACTAGCGATAGACTGGGTAATGAGGACATCTACATCAGATAAGCATAATGGCATCCAGTGGACGCTATGGTCACAACTAGATGACCTAGATTTTGCGCATGACCTGGCATTACTTGCACATACTCAGAAACAGATGCAGGAAAAGACCAACATCGTGACAGAAAACTCCACTCGCCTTGGCCTCAACATCCACAAAGGGAAGTCCAAGTTCCTTAAGGTCAACGCAGAAAAAAACATCGCCTATCACTCTCAATGGTGAAGCGCTAGAAGAAATTGAAGAATTAACCTATCTAGGCAGCATCGTCAATAAGAAGGGTGGATCCGATGCCGATGTAAGGGCAAGAATTGGCAAAGCCAGGACAGCCTTCCTCCAGCTTAAGAACATCTGGAGCTCAAGAGAAATATCCCTGAAAACAAAGTTCAAGATCTTCAACTCAAACGTGAAGTCTGTCTTACTCTATGGTGCAGAGACTTGGAGGACCACAGCTACTAACACCAAGAAGATCCAGACTTGTATAAACTCATGTCTCAGGAGGATTTTGCATATACGCTGGCCGGGCATTATCAGTAATGATGAGCTCTGGAGTCGCACAGGTCAACAGGCAGCCGATATGGAGATCATGCAAAAAAGATGGAGATGGTTGGGGCACACACTCCGAAAACCAGCATCTAACATCACCAGACAGTCCCTATCGTGGAACCCCCAAGGAAAGAGGAAGAGAGGCCGAGCCCGTAACAGCTGGCGCCGAGACCTGGATGCAGACGTCAAGAGAACAGGCCACTCTTGGGGACAGTTGGAAAGACTCGCTCGGGACCGGGATGGCTGGCGAGCCCTTGTTGGTGGCCTATGCCCCGAGAGGGGTAGTAGGCGTAAGTAAGTAAGTAAGTAATGGACATTATAAAAAAATATCCTGACTTTAGTATAACTATTTCTTCTGTTGCAACGTTATGTATCATTTAATGATTTTAATTATGATCACCAGGTAAAACATAATGTTAATAGAAAAACTGACTATAATTGTGCATACAATTTCAAAAGATAGCTGGTCAGTGTGTCGATTATAGTATGGGAGAAGGGTTTTGGTGCGGCTTATTCACGTAAACGTCAATTTTACTTTAATATCACCTTCCTTATGGCATACATATTGATGTAAAACAATATTTTTTCGATAATTTCTACAATAATGCATATGCAAAGGAAGACATACAAACTAGCATAAAGAGCAGAAAAAAACTGGATTACACATCAACATAGACAAGACGGAAGTCATGACCCTTTTAAAGAAACAACAGACACCAATTTCTCTCTGTGAATCTCCAGGAATTGGACCAATGTACCTATCTTGGCAGTATTGTCTCAACCACTGGCTGTTTGGATGAGGTAACATCATGTTAAGCAAAAAAAAAAGGAAAAGCCAGATATGCGTTCTTCTCCCTGGAAAACATCTTTCTTATCCATAACATACAAACCAAGGATATTTAACAGCAACGTAAAGTCGGTGGCTCAAAAACCTGGTGAAACACAAACACTTTGACCAGCAGAGTCCAGACCTTTGTAAACACATGATGACTTGTGGCAGATGATAAAACAAGGACCCCATCAGCTAGACGGAAATGAAGATGGATTGGCCACTCTCTTAGAAATCCAGCTGAAGACACAACAAGACAAGCTCTCCAATGAAACTCACATGGGCCAAAGAACAGCTGGCAGGCCCAGGACAACGTGGATAAGAACGTGCGAGGAAAACTGAAACAGTGCGGCATGACGTGGGGTGAATTAACTAAAGGGGGTAAACAGTCCCTGCTGTGAATCATGTTGTACCTCTCCCATTGTCCTCAGGGAAGGTATGTTACCCCGGTGGGGATGAAGAGATGAACACAACATTCTGTACCAAACACGTCCTGGTGTCTGGATTCCCATACCTATCGTATGGGATTTGAGCTACGACATTGCATGCATACGCTAGAGCCCCTTTCGTTCGCCCGCCTGTGTATTATTAATGTGAACGTATCGACGGTTTACACACTTCGCTAGTTTTTTAGGTCCATGGGTACAGAAGTGCCATTTTGAGCTAGTAACACCCTCCATTCTGTTGAAATTGTATCTAATTACCTGTGACTTACCTTAAGTTGTTTATACAAAGACTTTAAATTTAGGCCCTATCATTAGTTTAATATGTGCAGGCTCAATTCATATCTTGAAAAGATACACTGTTTTTGTACTGTTTTTAAACTAGCTTGTTAGACGGGAATAGTTGTCTAAATAAAAAAAGATGATCTTATCGATGCTACATCTAGAATGTTAAACAGCCTTCTGCTCTTTTTCTTTGTATACTTTGTCATGGACAGTTTTATGATATGCACACAGTTAACAGAACTCCTAGTATCAGTCTAAAATAGTACAATTGTACTTATGACAGGAGTGTCCATATAATTGCTGTAATATAACAAAGGTTTTAGTGTATATTTGACTGAAGTATTACATTGTCTTTGCTCCCTGCTTTATCTCTTAACATCAAAGTCTTTATGAATACTAATTTTGGATTGGTCTCTTTATGTCTATCTTGAATATTATTTAATACATTGTTTATTTATTTGAAGAGTCCCAACAGCTGACATCCTATAGGTTATAAGCATCTTTGAAAAGAAATTATTAATGTTGCGACATATAGCCTGAACAGTTCCAGAACTATAATGTGTCCAAGATTTTGATGCGCAATATACCTTCTTTGCCTATATATTTCGCTGTAATGAAAACTCATCAAAGGTATTGGAATTAAGATGCTTTTGACAAGCCATTTGTACAACTTAAAAAAAATAGTTATCAATATAATTTTTCTAATAAAGGATGTTCATATTTTACTTCCTGAATCTGCTCAGCAATTGATAACGCTTAGAGTTAAGGGATGCTTTTTCTATATTATCAGTTATCGTATCTAATTGTCAATGTTAATAAATTTAACTTCTTATTTTAGTAAAAATGGTAATGTTAAAAAACTTCTTATTGAGTGAAATGTTACAGCCAACAAACCAGGACTCCCCTGGACAACAAATAGCCAGGTAGAAATGGTGGTGGATATCAGTCAATTGACTCAATATCACCTGAACAAAAGAAAAATATGGGTTTGTTGTCCGTGGACCACCTGGAGACGATCCTGCAAAGATGAAATTTAAATAACTAGCGATAACCTATCATGGAGGGGACTGAAAATAGCTGCTCACAATAGAATGCACTTGAGAACTGTTGTGGGGGTTCATATGTTTCATGAAGAACTAAACAAATTAATCATGTCAACACTAAATCTCTGAGTTATCTCTAAAAACATAAAATTGTCAGCAAGATGAACCCAAAAACATGAGTTCTCACTTTAGAATATTTTATTCATTCAAATGTGTTTCATCAATAACACAAACCACATGTTAACATAAAAATATAGTAATTGATTTAGTTTGTTTGTACTTCTAATACAGAATGCAGAATTGCTTGTATTTGATTGGGTTGCACCGACAATCGATTTAGGTTTTTCTTTGAGAGCGTCTGCTGTATATTCCATACAATGTGGCCCTCTTCTTCCATAAGTACAACTCAAGCATTGACCTCTGTAATCACAAATTTCTCCTGAGCACGTAATAGAGCAAACTTCTCGACAACCAAACCCATATTTTGGTGGAGCGCATTCTGAAATGAAAGTAGAAAAGGATCTCAGAATTTTACAAGAAAACTGCAATGACTTTGTTATTCAATTTGACTTTTTATTTAAAGAAATGAATTAAAATTAAAACATTATATAATATGCAATAAATATATTTTTTTTGTCTAACATTAATAATGGTTATTTATATAGCGCTTCAATAGAATATTATCATGTCCTCTAGTCCCAAAACTCCTGCAGGGCGGCAGGGATCAGTCCGTGGCAGGGACAGGGCCCAAGATTTGTCAGTTGGTTTCTTTTTTTAATATGTTTTAGACATGAGGCAGTAGAGCAGGGGTCGGGAACCCTTTTGTCTGAGAGAGCCGTGTACATCACATATTTTGAAAAGTAGTTTCGTGAAAGCCATACATTATGTTTAAAATTTAAAACTAAAAATGTAAGTCAATGTGTGCAAGAGTTATTTCCCTCTAATTAAAAGAATGCAGGGTTGCTATTTTTCTGTCTTTTAGGTCAGCGGAGTTGATCTCCTTTACCACTTCTAATGCTAAGCTGCAGTAGACTTTACCTCATTTGTTGAATGAAATATTGATATGCAATTAATATGTAGATCAAAGGAGTCTAAAGAATTTTTATTTTTTTTTATAATCGAACATTTGTCTGCGAGCCAGATGTAGCCATCAATAGAGCCACATCTGGCTTGAAAGCCATATGTTCCCGACCACTGCAGTAGAGTATATTTAAAATGAAACTGTATTGAATATACATCTCTAAACCGCATAATGTACAAATCTTATCATACTAAAACAACACAAATGTAAACTTCAATTTTTTGTGTTAAAAACAAGGTGCCAATTTATGATTGGTGCAGGACCAGGCATACCGACTACAATACAGCTACATCAGATATCAACGAAGCCGTTAGCTACCCTCAAATTGAAGAGGACTAAAACATAATACAGATTTAGGGAATCTTCATTTTATCATAGGCCTACTACTGAACTACTAACACATATAGGTCTACTACTGAACTACTAACACATATAGGCCTACTACTGAACTACTAACACATATAGGCCTACTACTGAACTACTAACACATTTTCTTTTATACAAATAAAATGATAGTTTTGTTTAATAATAACTTTTTGGTATTCTTCACTAATAATGCAATTCTATGTGCTTGCGTTAATAAATAAATGTCAGCCTATTGTATACTTGGATATGGTGTGGACTTTACAATGTCTTATGTAGATATCAATTTAACTGATTAAAACTTAAAATTCAAATAATTATTTGAAAGATAAAATCCTTAATTGAATTTGAATGAAATAATTGGTGTGCCTTTCAGTATTATCATTTTTTAAATAACTGCGAATCATGATTTATATAAATGAGATGCAACCCCACAAACCGGTACGGAAATCGGTAAAACTGATTTTTCAATAAATGTAAAAAATGTGAAGAAAAGCGTCCTAGGTAATTTTTTTAGATTATTATTGATTTGTAATATTAAATGCCTTAACTTATAGGTGTGAAATTTTCAAGCTAAAATAATTGTTAGAAATTACTCAAAAATGTGTTTTATGCAGCTTTTATATAAAATCACGCAAAATGTCCTCAAAACATTAAATTGTATAAAAATAGAATAAATATTACCTAAAACATTTAAAACTTTAACAGCTTATGTATTAATTCAATATGCTTATGTTTGTTAAATTTCATGACGATTGGTTCATATTTGTTTGTCCTGGAAATAATTAATTATCTGTTGAAATGTTAAATTTTAAAAAAATTGGTACTGTTTTATTTTTCATTTTTCCTTGAAAGGACTTCCCTTACCTTTATTTACGTAATTTTGAAAAACTTTTGAACTAATTAATGGATTTGAAAGATTTTTTCACCAATATGTAGATAAATGAATTAGCTTTATTTCATTACCTAAAACTAATTATACTTTTTTGCCGACTTCAGTACCATTCCCTGGGGTTGCATCACAAATATATATTTCAGTTGCATACTTGCGATAGCAATATAAAGAAGAGTAATTTAAACATGTTCTAATAAGATAATAATAACATTCAAGTTTAGATCTTAAGATGGTCTCTCATGTCTGAATGTGTTTTCATATGAAAATGTAAACAGTAATTATACATTACCAAATAGTATGTGTTTTGTTAGAAATTAAGGGGACATACCACTTGGGAAAAAGGAAAAAATAAACTACTGATGTGGCATTATATTTTGTAGTATATATCTTATAGTATCTAGGTGTAAGCAGGGGCGAAGCCACAGGTGGGGATGAGGGGGGCTAAGCCCCCCCTGGAATTTAAAAAACAATATTTTTTCAACAGATTTTGTTAAATATAAGTACTAAATTTGCAAAAAATTCGGTAAATGTTTGTTACGCGAAAGTTCAGCCCCCGCCCCCACGGTATTTGGTAAATATTTGTCACTCGAAAGTTCAGCCCCCCCTGGAAAAAATTTCTGGCTTCGCCCCTGATTGTAAGATAGGGAAAATCAGTTTTGTACCCATAAACATTTGTAAAGAATAAAGTAAGTAAACTTGGCTATTGAGTTAATGATTTTAGCATCATTCAAGAAGAGATAGTGTACATCTCAAATAATTGAATTATTGGAAATAATGAATGATTGAATGAAAAAAGCACGACGTTGAGTAACAAATACAACTTAAGCACGCTACTATAACAAATAAAAGAAAGAACTTCCACTTAACTTAAATCAGAGTGGATAAGGACATAATCCGAACTCCTACATACAAACTTGACACATTTTAATAACACTCCTAGTTCACTGTCCCCAGACTATCGTGCCCTTGTTTCAAATAGTTTGGTTTTTAAATCATCTAGGTTGGGCTTTCTCATCTTTTACAGCACAGAGTTTTAGTGTTATGTTGTTTAATATTGGATTGGTCCAATTTTCAAATGGTGTTAAGTGAATTTGTTTAACATATTTTCACAACTGCCTTAAAGAATATGTGTATATTTATAAGCTGGTCTTAATTTCAACTTGATAGAAAATAAACAGCAGCTTTTAATTTTAAAATATAACTATTTGCTGAGAACAGTTAGGAAAGTAATTTAAAATAAATATTGTAATCGGCTTAAAGATGGCTTGGACTGCGCATGGCTGAGAATCAAACAGCCGTCTCCCACATGTATACAATATAATCAATCATTATATTTTTTCTGAAAAGATTTTCTGAAAGCTTTAAGTACTGAATTTCTTTAAAACAAAAATGTAAAAAATTAATATAAATGGATTTTTTTTAAGGTTCCTTGCCTATCGCTATTACTATTACAGAAATAGGAAGAAAATGTTATCAGTTGGAAAAAAGAACCCACTCGGCTGGGGAGAACATGTAGATAGCAGAAGTAAAAGATGAGACACTAAGGTCACTTGTCTTTCAATTAACCTGTTTGGAGTCAAATTAGACACAGAAAATGTACTTTATAAATAGATACCTCCAAATATCTCTACTTCACAAACATGTACACTTCCGTTGATAACTTCAATGATAATGCTTTCTATTAGTGCAGGCAAGTAGAATGCATACGATGCTACATTCTTTCCAACGACAGAAGCATTTAATCTCTTAGAACTTGATCCGTCAAAGAAAAGAATCTTGAGAGTACCCTTGACTTCTTTGGTAATGTCTGAAATTTGTTACAAGATGAAATACATTAGATCTTAAAAACAAAATGCTTTTTGGTTGTATAATAATACAATATATATACATTGTAGGATGATAAACTAGTTCAACCAATTATCGTCATCCTATTCATTGGAGACATAGAAGTTAACCGCTGGGCAACACATTTGATTAAATGGTTTAGCAATCTCACATACAACCCACACAAAATGATATACTCATTTCAAAAATTCATTGTAAAAAAACCCTACTAAGCAAACATTATTTTTACATGCTTTCTTTAAAAAAGAAAAAAAAAGGTCTTTTAAAAAACATATTGATTTTTAAAACGTTTCCAAAGGACACTGGTAAAAAAATTATTCTGTTTTTTTGCATTATATTGTTATTAAACCTGTCACGGTAGTTCTTTCATTATACCTGGATATATGTTTATCCTTGATATCCAAACAGCAGGATCAAACCGAAATACCAAATCTTTGTATGAACTGCTATTGAAGTCAACACAGTTGTCTCCACCGATATCTCCATCAGTAATTGGTATACTCAGCAGTTTCAGACGTTGGTTTATTGGGAGAGGAAATAGATTCCTAAATGCAAGGGCAAGATTATGATCTGAAAAAAAATATATTTTACAGTACAGACCGAATATATTGAATACATGGCTTTAAAAAGTTCATAAAGTATTATGTTATTTTGTTATAGTTTTACAAACATATGACTTTTATAAGACCGTTTTGGCTTAATCAGTTAAATAAACTCACCCCCTATTTTAATAATCTCTATTTTACAACTTTATTTTACGCAATATTTCTGAGTCCAAATTAAAAAATATTATGTCTATCCTTGTATTTACTGTAAAACTAGAGAATTACAAAATGTAAGAGTTAGTGAAAAGATTATTAAAACTACTCCATACTAGATCTTTACCGCTTTGCCAAAATCTCCCGAACCAAATTAGTTCTTTAAGAACTTCTCCTTCATAATTACAACACTGTTTCTTTTGCTATTTACATTAAGCCACAAACTGTGGTCAGCAGCTTAAATCGGCCGACGAAAATATGCGTTGAAAAACACTTTCCAGTCCAACTTTTAAATGTATTTATGTGTACTTCCTTTTATTAATAAATAAACTTCCATTTTTTCGCTCTTCTGTGCGATTTTTATAATTTTGAAGTTATTTTTACGATGATGGTTGTCGAACTAATTTGCGCTAGCCATTTTAGTCAAATGGACGTACCATATGGCTTATGTAATTAATCAATTTTGAATACTTAAGTGATGATATTATTGATTCAGAAGATCATTTTTCAACTACATATGAAAATAATATTAAAATTAGTTTAGGTTTATCTTCTATTGAGTCAGAAAGCTGAAATCCGATGCTTTAGGCTTTGGCGTGCCTAGGCCTAGAACTAATTTAGGCTTCGCCCGAAAATCGATACCCGATAGTACCTATCATTATTAATTGTAGACGATTGTGGCAATGAATTAAACTAAAAATGGATGTTATTTAGTCTTCTAATACTATTTTTAATCAAATTAAATCGTTTTAGACAAGCTTTTTGTCATTTTTTGTGTTGATTTCTGCCGTGTTATGTCCTTGACGTCATACTTTATTCAGGGTTCCCACTCTTTTTCAGAAAAAAAATTCCTGACTGTTTCCTGACTATTTCCTTGCTATAAGAGCAAAATTACTGGTTACCAAAATGAATTTAAATTTACTATATAACGAGTATAATTCTACTTACATAAAGTCTAAACACAACATAAACTGACAATTCAGATTTAATAATTCAATTAAATCTTTTATTTAGTACAGATAATAAACTTTAATCACAAAATTATTAATTTTGTTAAACTTTTATTTTCTCCTCAATGACACTTGTCATTTCTCCCAATGCTTTTGTTTTGAGAGAAATGTGGTGGGCTTTGCAATAGTTGTGCAGTTTCTGATGTCTTATCTTCATTGATAATGACTGGGAAAGACACACAAAGTGTTTTATATTATAAATATAAATAGGCAAATAAGTCTTCTTAATAACATAAAAAAGCCAAAATCATGATGATATTAGTGTTGCTTAGCTCTAAGTCAATATTATCTTGCTAAATATCACTAGAAATGTCTTTAAGAGAGGCTACTATTAGTATCTCATTTACTAAAAGTAGGTAACTAATTGAAAAAAATATTTTGTAAGCCTAGTAACAAAGACAAAAAAGGACAACTGGGTCTCACTTAAGGATTAAAAATAATTAAGAGTGATCCCCCTTGCTTTATATACATTTCGTACTTTTTAATTAAAAAGCCTTTGCGTCCATTTTTTTTAAATAAATTAAAAATTATATAATTAGTCCAATTATTTATCCATATCATGAAAAAGCTTGATTGCAAATACATCAATATTTCCTTTTTTTTTAATGATATACAGAATCAGTTAATTCGAGGTCACAAACTTCAAAGTCAAAGACATCAAAACTAAAATCAAACAAACTACTAGGGCCTAAATATACATACATGTTTAAGTTTTGAAGCCCAAATCATAGTTAGCCTATAGGCCTACACTAAAATAAATTTTGAAACCACATTCAAACAACTGTCTAAACAAAATTAGGCATGGACTAGAACTATAGTTTCTTAGCAACAAATTCCGACATTCACATTAGCCCATTAACTACTACTAGATCTATGGCAAGTGGCAAGCCTATGGCTATGACGCTATGGCTACGGTTACTAGGAGATGTTCGTCAATTCATTTTATCAGAGCCTTAGCCTAATATTTAAATAAATGACTCTTATATAATATTTAAAACAATTGTGAGCGAAAATTCCAATTTAATGTGTTCTTAAATGATAGTAGGCCTACATTTGCCATAAGATGAACAAAAGATTGAAAACATTTTAAAATATATTTTTTTCGCGAGACAAAACTAGGTCATCTTTGTCTTAGGCAAAATCGGCCGCTTTAACCCAAGTAGGCCTAATTAATTACATAAAGTCTAAAGTCAAGTATATCTTATAAGTTTACAGACGTTCCTTCTAGATTCTAGACAGAAGATTATTACGTCCACTAGGCCCAAAACTCCTGCAGGGCGACAGGGATCCGTCGGTGGCAGGGATAGAACCTGCGACCTGTCAGTTGGTTTTTGGCTGACAGGCCGGTGAACTAACCGCTGGACCAGCCGGCTTCAAGTATAGGCTAATATATAATGGAAGACTTATAGTAATGGGCGAAGTGTGGGCTTAGGCTTACTAAGACTAAAAGAAGAATGATTTTGTTTTTGTGAATGGTCAATTGATCAAAATCATAATGGCTGGATTTAATCTGATATAAAATTAATAACATTGAGGACGTTGACCCGTCCTTGACCTTTGATCTTGTATTTTTGGAACTTACGACAGTGGACAGTAGCAGTAAGAATCACTACGAATAGGCCTAGGTCTATGCATTTTTAAATATAAAACAAAACAATACAAGATACTTGCCTTAAAGAAAATCAGCAAAGCCAAGTCAGAAAATTACCAATAGTAGGCATAAGTGTTAAAAAAACGGCGAGATCGCTAAAGGATTAAATGAATGATCACAAACAAAAAACGTAAAACATAGTGAACTAGTCCTCCGACCTCGATATATTTAGGAATAGATTCGCCTATCCCTTTGTTTTAAATTCTCAGTGCGCATTGGGTGGAAAACACAAAAAACGGCGCTAATGATCGAAAAATACACATTCGGCAAGGAAAAACTATGCATCTGTGACATTTTTGTTTTTGGTTTTTGTCTTCTTTTTTTCCCGGCTTTTTAGACCGTTTTCCTTACTAAATCCCGTCTTTTACGGCCGGATACAATTTTACTGAATTCCCGTCTAATTCCCGACTTTCCCGGAAGCGTGGGAACCCTGTTTATTGATTTGAAATAATTAGAGATATCGGCACAAATTATTTTTTTCAAAGTTTATTATTTACAAAAACATACAAATTATACCTTTTATGAAAGATAAATGAAAAAGCTATAACATTCTCATTTACAAATTTATAATATAATTTCTAACTAATGAGTTGGAGGTTCTCGAAAACACACACAAAAATGAAAAAATTAATGCTTGACCACTCCAAGGTCAAGGTCATGGTCAAATAATATTTAAAAAAAAAAAAAATGGTCTGTATGAATCTCCATTCACTCTACTTGAAATAAATGTATACTTTATGGGGTCTAGGAATAGTCTTTCAATGCTAAAAATCAAATTTTTCAAAGCCACCCAAAAAGCTAAAATAGTTCTCCACACCACACTATCATATACAACACAGTTCGTGGGTTAAAGAACACACTTTATATCTTTAATGACTACAATATCTCCTGGAAAGCACAAATAAATGCATTTCAAACGGGACCCTTACAAATATATAACACTACAATATGGCATATGATTATATTTGTATAATATGCTTGTTATCAGATGTTAGTTAACATTGTTACAGTTTTAAATATTTTTTTTTACATTTCTAAGTGCCATACATATTGGTTTTCTTAAATATATTTCACGTAATACGAGTCATGCCTCTCCAGTTTCACAGTAATGTTTCCATTGAACAAACGTTATATCGTTTGTCATACAAGATACGACGTCTATATTATTTTGAATAAATGCACCTGTCATTCCACGATAAATACTTCAGATAGATATGTCGTGAGTAAACCATCATTGGGCAATATTTATATTATTTATATAGCATTTATATTTTGAGATAAGCAAGCTAGGAATTGAACTTAAACGTATTATGGATGATGATTGAGCCCAGCGTTCACCATATTTAATGCTTTAGAAAGTCAAAGAAATAAACTTGTGATAATCTTTCTAATTACGCTTATATTTAAAAGCTTCTAAATGTTAAAAAGTTAAGTATAAAGTTGTATATGCAGGTTAAAAAAAAAATATATGCATACCTCCATTTACAGAAACTGAGCATAAGGAACCTTGTCCACTCCAATATACAACTAAAGTTGACAGTCTAATTACACCATAGTAAAATATCTCAAAAATGTTTTCTGTAATACTTTTGACTTTAACTTGATTCTTTGGTAGAAAATGTACGCCTTTATTATTTATCACAATGATAGATAAATGGGAAACATTTGCTGTGGATACAATATATATATATATTTTTTGTTTAAATAATATTTTTTATACGCTTTGTACACAAGTATTCCTGTTTAAACCATAAGGAAACTTGTAAACTATATCGCAAATGGTTGACAATATTAACGGACACTACACCCTTAAAACCTAAAAAAAAAAGGTTAATATTTTATATATACTGTATACTTTGAATAAATTCAAACTTGAATTAACGTAACTGTTTGTGATTCAAACCTTAGTTACTGTTAATGTTTGTAATTAAAAACCTTAACCTTTCGGTTTAGCAAAAACGATAAGAAGATGCACCGCTTGTTTTTTTTAGAGCATATGTATTATTTTTTTTTTTTTTTGCGCAGCCAATAAAGCTGTCCTTATCTTAGATCTAATTTTCCATCGAGAAAATTATAGCGATTAAAAAAAAAAGGAAGTGTAAATTACAAACGAGAATCGTGAATTCCGAAAAGAAATCATTCTTGTCAGTAAATAGCAGAAATATTATATCAAGCAGTCTATCTTTTTAAAGTCTTTGCTTGGAGCTGTTGTATTGTCTATGAGGATGTTCACTACTAATTAACTAATTTACTAAAACAACTTTACTAATAATACCCTACATTCAGTAAGATCTACTTAATAAGCTATTATATTTTTTTCTGTGACACTTACACTAATATATATCTATCTATATAATATTTTGAAATGTGACAGTTATTTATGGGCAATATAATGCATTGATTGGTTTCTTTATAATAAATTTAATAAACTAAGAAATAAATATGTCGGTTTGCTATATTATAATCGTTTAAACGAACACTAAATAATTCACGTAAATGATGTACTTGCACTAAATTTGTCCTTAAATGTGGTCTCCTTCATTACCTTTCTTTGAGGTAATAGGTAAATGAAATTGGTTAAAAAAAGATTAAACTATTTTTAGTCAATGTTATATGAAGGCAATAAATTGTGTCGACTGTTACTTTATATTTATTTATATTATACTAGGAGTTATGCCCATCAAAATGACGGAGAAACAAATGATTACAATGTGTTTTGCTAAAAGAGAAAGAAAAAATAACAATCAAAATTATTATTATAAAAACTGTAGTGCAAACGTTTCTTTCGGTACGTAGATTTTCTTATTTTTTATAGTTAACGGTCGCCTGGAATATAAATTGATGCTGTCAAGCTTTTGACTTCTTATAAATAATATTAAACTAACAATAATACTGTCAAAATAAAAAAATGAAAACAAATACCAAACAATAAAAACAAGTTAATAAAAAAAGAATAAAGCATTATTTCGCCGTTAATTTTAAAGTATTTGAAAGGGACATCATTGGGAAATGGCGCTCGGTTTATAAGCTTAACATACGGTGATTAGTAATAGATCTATGTTTATTTTAAAAAATTAATTACCGAATTAAGCAATATTTTTGATAAAATAAAAATTTATTTTGGAAACCTTTTCAAATGTATACATTTAACTTTTGTCCTGATTCGTGCTACGGCCTAGGCACCATATAGCAAACAAACACATATATATGAACATATAAACAAACTCACAGTAATTATATATATATTGATTATAGCTATTTTATTTTTATTATTTTTTTAATTTATAAAAAAAATTTAATAATGATAAGGTGAGAATAGCTTAAGTACAAACATAATACAAAAGCCAAAACGAAAATGCTAAAATAAAAAGCGAATAATAATGCAAAATATTTAGTAGATTTAATGCTCACAGGGATTATGAAATGTCAGCCATACCCAAGTAAACCATATATTTTTTTTCCACTCAGCACTGACTGTATTTTTAGAAGCATCGTAGCATGTCTTATTGTCATTGTCATTTAGATATGGATGGCTCATTCTGGCTGCAATACCCAGGTCTTCTGAAAATAAGATTAAATACAATGGTAACACTTTAAAACTGTTTAAAATTTCAACAAGGATGAAGGAGTGGGGCATTATAAGAAGTTATTTATAAATGTGTAATACTAATACAAGTATACTGTTTTAGTGGCGGATAATGCAGTTAGATATTATGCAGATGGAAATTAATTTTTACTACATTAAAATATTGTTGTTTAATGTTGAAATTTTTTTGGCCATATATTTAAGAATGTCACTATTATTATATTTTTTTCAACACATTTGCAGAGGTCTAATAAACAGAATCATATTTTGACATATATATTTTTGTTGTTTAACACTAAATACACACATGCATAAAAAATATTGTTAACAAAATTAACAAAAAGTAATATTCAATAATATATACATATATCAGACATGCCTACCCCTAAGTGCTAAAAAGAGGAACAATCTTGATGAAAAAGAGGATTTTTCAACAAAAAAGCGGAACACTCCTTATCTAACAATCTTTTATAACAAAAAAAAAAAAAAACATTAGCTATTTAAAATGTAGGTAGGCCTACGTTTTACAGACAATTCGCAATGGATCTAGATCTAGTGTAGGCCTACAGAGAACATTAAATTCACATGTTTTTCTTTGCTGAATAAACTCCTCTGAATATTCCTTCCTATAACTATAACACTGAATTAGTTTTTTTTTACAGTTTGAACACGTCATATTTAAACTTTCTGAGGCAGGACGTTTAGATATATTCACAATCTTAAATTAGTACAGTAATGGAAAAGAAAATTCATTGCCAAACCGCAAAAAAACTTCAGAAAAGCCCAGAATATCTATTTTAATAAACCCAGAAAACACTATTAATGATAATTAAAGCACTGTGACCTTCTTTGTGCCTTTGTTTTATCAACCTAGACACGGAATATATTTCAACACATGAAAAACCCAAACTTTCCAATTTGGCTTAACAAAACTAGTAAAAAGCGGAACGGCGGAACAAAGTGTGTTTTTGTATTAAAAAAGCGGAACAAATACGCCAAAAGCGGAACGGTAGGCATGTCTGATATATATATTGTTAAGAGAAAAGCATCTATAAAAATAGGTTTATTGTTAAATCATTGTTTTAGATAAACTAGACCAGACCTGCCTACCCCCCACTGGACCCATGAGGGAGACAGAGGCTAGTTATGTGGGAGATTTTCCAACTGATGAGGGAGATTTAGAGCAGCATAACAAAAATACATAATAATATAATTATAATTATACACAAACTATTTTATCATAGTTATAAAGAAACACAGGTTTGCAGCATAATATATGATAATATTTAATCTACATGAAATAACATCATTCCAAATGCAATGGTCAGTGCAGGTCTTCCTGACCATTGCAAAAATACGCTCACAAGGCGCGCTAGAGGGGGGAATTGTGAGTATCCCCTTCATGACTAGAGAGTTGGGGATACTCTGAGGACAACTTTGTCCAGCTGTGATCAACCCGTTCATTTACTGGCAGATCCAAGTCAGTACTCTGCAGCTTGGCGAACTGCTCAAGAATAACATCCCTGTCAGCATCCCCCATCAGCATGGGAAACCTATCTAAGAAGTAATTTAGATGGGAAGACGTTATGTTCTTTCTTTCATGAAGGTTGACTACAACTGAATTGACAAGGACTTGGTCATCCAAGGGCAGGTTTTGCACCAAGTATTCACAGACTTTACAAAAATAAAGTCTTACAGACTTGTAAAACTCAGAAATTGTCTCCTCTCTAAGTTTATAGAAGGAGGGGCACATGAAAGAAAAAGTCGTTTTAATTTTTGATTAGGCCCTAACCCCAAACCGTGGGTGCCACTCACTTGAAGCAGTGAACCCTGAAATCCTTTTCTTAAAATTCCTTGAGCCCTGAAACCTACTTTCCAAAATTTTACAAACCCTGAAATTTATCGCAACTCCTAAAATTTATATTATTTTTACCATATTGTATATACAGGTATATATATATAATTTAATATAATATAGGCTACACCAATAAGCAATGTTGTTTTTACAATATGTTTCTGCATATTATGATAGGAAAATTATGTCTTTAAAATGTTTTATATGATTATGTTATTGCTAGGCCTAAGCTTACTTTGGTTATTGATAAATGGCTTGAAAAATCTTTTAAAAAAATGGACAAATCTAAAATCATAGTTAAACATACAAAGATGTGTTATTTTAACAATTTAATAACATCATTCCTATTGATCTTATCATAACCCTTTTGTTTTTTTTCAAGTTAAGCTAGCCTACTTGACTTTAAAGATATAATTATGTGTTTCTTTATTATATTGCCCATTTACTTGTTTCTGTATTTTCTAAGTCAGTTACCAATAAATGTAATTAAAATATTGTATCCTAATCCTAATGACTTTAACTCTAAGGCAAATGAAACTTTAGTTTATTTAGGATAACATGTTAACTAGTAAACTATTGAATCTAGTCTGTAACTTCAAATACCTAATAACTGAAAAGAGGAAAAAAATAAAAACTGAAGGATTAATACACATTTTTTTTACGGTAGGCTATATAGTTAAGTGAAATGACGTATTTTTATTTTGGTATGAAAATGAGCAAAGTCGCGAATGCGCGACACTAACAATTTAAAACTTCGTTTTGAAATTAATTTAAATCAACATTATTTTATGATTTTCTTGTTATGTCCGATATTGTTAGAAAAAAATATGCACCAGCATAAGTGACTGCTAGGACTAGGCCTAGTTCTAAACATTACACCGACAGTTTTACTCCATTCATTAAGCCTAATAAATATGACTGCAACGTATATATGCTATATTAAACAGTAGGCCTAACTGTGACATTGCTCCAATAGATTAATTTATTCATATTTCGTCGCCTTCATTATAGCGGGCTGATAAAAAACGCATTTTTAATGGAGGAAAAAAAAAGCAGTTTTAATCTTTCCATTGAAATGACAATAACCTTTCATATTACAAGCTTATAGTTAGGCCTAGCCTAATATAAGCCTACTAATAATATAGCCTACACGGAGGTGTGAAACAGTCGCCGAGTCGGGAATTACCAATTACCGATATGACGATAAAAATCTAGGCGGCTGGAAAATTTAGGTAGCCTACCTTATTTTCCGATCATTAAAAATTTTGTAGTGAATTAAAAAAAATCCAACCACATAGCGTGACATTTCACTAAACTAAGCTTATAGGCTAATACTGTAGGCCTATCTAGGTATGGTTTACAGTACGCCTACCAGGTCTATTAAGTCTATTCATAGCGGATCCGATTCTCATCGAAGCGGGTTTCGTACCGCGATTTCAGACCCGTCGATTTTTTTTTTGTTGGTTAACCCACGAATCCGGAACCAAAGAAAATTCAATCTCGCGAATCCGGAGCCGAAAAATATTTAGCCTCGCGAATCCGGATTTCCGGGATAATCCGGAAAAGTGGCACCCCTGCCCCAAACTCCACTTTTCAAAGGCACATATTAATTTTCATTACAAAAAATTATAATAGAATTTAATAATAGCCATTTTATATTTTATTTATCTTTTAAAAAACTTACTATTTATTATTATATTTACATAGAGGTTTCAGTTATTTAGGGCTTTTGAAAAAAATATATTCTGAGTCACATAGCATTAGCATGCCTTAAAAAGGTTCCTAACTGATTTATAACGTAAGCCAGATGACCTAGCTTATTCCATTTCAATACAATAGTATTAGCATAGTGCATAGGCCTAGGCATTGCATTGCTAGCAACAAGTTCGACAAACATCGTTGTAAAAATAAATTTAAAAAAAAAGAACAGAAGAGCGAAAAAAGGAAGATTATTTATTAGTAAAAGGAAGTAACTATATTTATTATAAGACATTGGATTGGAAATCGCTATTTTATCGTAGTTTTTATCTGCTGATTTTTTTGGCCGGCACAGACCAGAAAGTGAAAGTGCCGCCATTTTTTGGCCGATTCGATGGTAAAATAAAGGGTAATGTGTATATTGCGCATGTCCATGCAAATAAATTTTAGTTCCGACTTCCGATTTTCGACAGAAAAAGATTCTGATTTTTTGCAAGTGTCGGAAAAATATCGATCGGAAAAAAAAAGTTACAATTTTCGAAAAAGGCGGGGAACAAAAAAGCGGAAGAATTTTAAAGGTGTGCGTAAAAGCGGAAAACAGGGTTCAAATGTGTAGAACTCCCGCACAATGCGGGAGAGTAGGCAGGTCTGCTAGACCATACATTACAATATTAAGTTAACATATCGTCAGGTGAGAATAACAAGGTTCTAACAAGCATTTTGGTGAAACAGAGATCTTTGAGTTTTAAATTTTGAAATCTTTAAGCCAATTTAAAGTTAGAACTATGTTACATTGGACTTTGTGAGAAAAGGAAAGAACTAAATGATTCCAACTTTTGTCAGATTATAGAAAGGTCGTTTAAAATTATCACAGGGCCCATAAGTCATTTTTTTCCAAAATCGCAGTTAGAACCTTGTTATTCTCACCTGACGATATATTTGTTGAAATATATAATTGTGTAATCAACTAAATCAACTATGAATCTTGAGATATCCATTTTTTATCCATTATAACCTTATAACACAAACAATATAATTGATAGTATTAGAAGAGCTTTCTTTTTAAAATATGCACTTACTATAATCACAATGAAATCCAAACCAGCCAGTAATGCATTTATCAAATTCAGAACACATGTCAAATCGGTCTGTACATTTTCCTCCATGACAATGACAAGTCCATGTTTCGCTATCGCTGTAATTACTGGATACACCCACTTTCATACATGAAAAAACAATACATTTACAGGGGCTATTTAAAGTGGTATTATAAAAAAATTTCACTATAAATTATTCGCTTTTAAATCATTCGTACCTAGTTGTTTTCTAAAAAATAATACCATGTACATGTGATAAACTTAAAATGTAGTTAAACTCTACTTCATTATTGGGATGGTGTTTTGACAAAAGATACAATATTTGATTTGTGCTGTAATATCCTATATTATACATACAGTGGAAACACCGGGGTCCAAAGTATCCTGGCTCACAACCATAAGTGCAAATGCCATCCTCATCACAGCTTCCATCTTTGGCACAATAAGGACTGCAAGCTGACATTACACAAATAAACTAAATCTCAGTATTATAAAGCACTGTCAAAAGGTGGGAAAATGTTTTGTTTTATTTCGATCATTTAAAAAAAATGCAATATTTAAATTGTCTTTCTTGTTTAATGTAAATCACATAAATATAATGTACATAACGTTGGCTACTAGTCATCCTTTAATGTTTTTATGTTAGTAACATTCTTATTACTAAAAGAAAAAGATAATCATTATTGTCAAAAATTCATTTTATACATTAAATTAAAACTTTCTAGAAAATTAGTTAATATATAAATTAATTTAACTTTGTCAAAGGGAAAAGAAAATAATTTAAAATATCTATATTTTTTAAAGCTACACTTAAGTATATATATTTCATTTTTAAGTTGTAATTGATTAAAGAGTGTGTAATTTACATGATGTAATACATACAGTATTTGCAGGATGGTCCAAAAAAATTTGACTTGCAGCCATGGAGACAGTTACCTAGAATGTCACAACTTTCATTGCAGTTACTACAAGCTGTTTGAAAATAGATGGAGTTAAAGAAAATATATAGTCCAGTATTCTATACTATTTTGTTTTGAACTTTAAATATTTTATGTGAACTACGAAATGTGAACTATGAATATTTCATAAAGTAAACAAAAAAGTGAGTTTATGTAAGGTATTTATCAGTGATTAATTTCATAAATTATGTATACAAATCATGACAATAAAAAAAAAAAGTTATTTGAAAAAGAAAATACATAGATTTGTTAAAATATTTAGAATAAACATCATTTTAGGTTTAAAACCTAAAATGATTTTTCAGTTAAAACTCATTCTTATGCAATACAAGCTTGATTTTATGCTTTTCAAACCTGTTTTTCTGAAAATATTTTATTATTGAATAATATTTATTGTGTCTTCTATGTGCGAAACAATTTGTAAAAAATATTACAGTCTTTGAAGACTTATATTTAAATAACTATGTTTTAAAAAAGGCTTAATTAGATGTGCAATAATGTTCCCTGTCAGTGTATTGCTTTTAATTTGCTTGTCTTACGATAAGTCTGTAGACTAGGACTATATCAACATTTCAGAATTTCTATTTTCTATTACAAAAAAAAAAAAGAAAAACACACTTAATAGTGAAACACTTAATAGGCAGATTAATTCAAACATTATTTTCTAATGTGTTTTAAACTGTTTTCTTTATGTTTAATTGTTACTGTGGTAATCAACACAGAGTTATTCTAACATATGTAGTTTCCAAGTATTTTTAAAAATATGATAGGCCTACTTGAGTTAAAATGATATTTTATTATCATACCTTTAGAACAATGACTTCCATAATATACTGTCCTACAGCCATATAAACAATGTCCAAAGGCATTACAGCTGCCGTCGGCATCACAGTGTGGACTGCATCCTATAAAAAAACCAACAATATACCTAAAAAAATTTATACTGTAGATAAAAATATCTAGTTAAAATAAAAAAAAAAATTTTTCACTTATTATATGTTTGTCTTGAACTTACATTGCAATCAAGTAATCAAGTAGGCCTAATTGTTTAACCCCAATATATCCACACACACACACACAAAACAACCTCATCAATTACATGTTTTTACAAAAAGAGCAAAAAAATAAATATATTTAGACTAATATCACTGAAAGATTTGCTGTATATGAACAAATTTTAAAAGAAAAGCTAAATGATAATGATTTATAATATATGTTGGGACCGGTTCCTTGGAGAGGAGAGGCGGGTCCCTGGTTTGCACAGCCTCGGCTCTATACACTCAAGGCGACATAAGTCTAATGCCTAAGAGGACAACTAAAAGGGTCTAAAACTAACTAACAGCACTACTAAACTAAAATAAAAGTTATAATAAAAAAATACAAAGGAAACTTTATGGATTTATGGTAATACTTTGGTTTAGCTGCCTCACGAATCACAAAAAGTTGGGTTCTAAAAAATTCCAACTGAACATTTTTTTTGCGTGGAGCTATTGATAAGTGTCTTAGGAAGAGCAGCAGACTATTTAAAATGAAAAAAAAAATCATTTATATTGTGTTTAGCATAGGCTTGTTACGTCACACAGCCAAGCAACACAATACATGAATCAAGTCTGCAGCGATTCCTAAGACACTCATCAATAGCTCCTGGTACAAACATTTATAGTCGGAATTTCTTAGAATTGATACCGAAAAGGGAAAAGGGGCCGAATAGCACGAAATGAATACAAAAATAAAATTATGATTACCGTATTTCATATGAAATAACACAAAAAGACACAAAATCCTATTGTTCTTTCTTCCTACTTGTTAAGAACACCTTGTCTCTTCAGCATGAGCTATTCTACACTACTTCCTGTCCCAAGATATGGCCAGTTTGGCTATCTATAGCCAAATAAAAAAACTACAAAGCTCTCCCTATCCTATTAACGTATTAACCTAACCGATACTAGTCATTCATTAACAAATACTAAGAAATCATCCCTAGCTTAGAAACTAACTGATACTGGATAAAAAATCTGGTCTGAGAAGAGTGCAGTACATGCAGTGTGTGTGTGTTCGTTTGACATTATGGGATAAAAGAAGAAAAAAAAACAAAGGAACGTAACACAATTTCTAAAGGAGGTAACTCATGTTAAATTTACAACATACAAATTCAAAGGGAGGTAATATTTTTTAATTAAAAAATCTAAATTTTCAACATTTCAATTTTTTTTTTTTACATTAAAGAAAGGAAGTGATTATTTGTACACCCGTGTACAGATAGCTATTCGTACACGGCATGCGCACTGATAATCAAATTCGACTGCACATTTCTTTTGCGCATTAAAAAAATATTTAAACATCTTAAAGATATAGACTGCTGTATTTAATGAAGTATTCCTGGCCTAGCGGTTAGAACAGTGCGCTGTTATAGAGGGGAGAGGTTCTACCCTCCGGTCAGCCACTGTTAATTTTTTTTTATTTTATTCAATTTTAGTAGGCCTATATCCAGTTGAACGCAAATGTTTTTTTGTTTTTTTTTAATTTACTATTTTCTAATATTAGGTCTATTAGTCCTGGTTAAACTTGTAGTTTTCTTAAGTTAATTTCTTTCGCTTTTCCTTATGTATCATAATGTAATCCTATCCTTATAGATACAGGCCTACTTATAGGTACCTTTGTTTATAAATGATAATATATATATAGGCCTATATATACATATTAGGGTGTCCCAAAAACGCTTGAAAAAAATTTTTTTTTAATCTTTGGTGTCTCACCCCCTGAAATGTGTCTCTTAGGTACAATGAGTGAATTGGTGAAGTTGTAGCTCATTTGAACAACATTTAGAGGTCCCCCAAGAGCTTTTAAAATTCCAGTATTATGCCAACATAAAAATCCAGACGAATCATGGCTCAAATGACTTGCAGTTTTTGCATGCCATATATGAATAAATTGAAGTTTAAATATACTTATATTTACCTCATTGCTACCATTAACTAGAGTTGAAATTGTGTGATTCTTAATTAGAAAATGTAATAAATGCGAGAAAACAAAAAAAAAAAACCTAATGTGCAAAACTTGTGCATATTTTTTGAAGATTTGATTGTTTTAAACTAAGCATGCTAAATTGTCAGGCTAGAAACTATATCAGGTGCTCGCCTCCCTTCGGGCCTCGATGTCATGAAAAATTTTGTATATTATCACCGTCAACAGAAGCTAAACATCAATACAGCTGCACAGCAAGTACATGATCAACAGTTGCCCTTCTGGGTGAAATCACGACTGCCTGTACGACATGAGCAGCACATCCTACAGAAGATCAAAGATCTGTCAGCACATCCTACAGAAGATCAAAGATCTGTATGCAGAACAAGTTCGTTTGATGAAGCACCGTAAGCGTAACAACTCAACCAATCAAATGAACCAAAAAGAATACACCGAGAAGTTGAGTAATATTTTTGACATTAGCCATGCCAACTCTGAACAGCTGATAAAAAATGATGAAGACAGGCAGTTTTTGAAGTTGCAACGAGAATCAAGATCAGGATCAATTGGATCTGTGGACAAAAAGCTTGCTGCTAAAGAAAAACGAGTTGCTGAGCGTCAGAAACAATGTATCAGGGATGTTGGTGATGCAGCAAAAGATGCTACATCACAGTGCCATCACCATGGGTTACCATCAGGTTCAAGTGTAGAGTCAGCAGTAGACATAGAACAGCAACTGGATGTAGGTGGTTCTGACAGTGACACAGACATACATTCAATGACATCATCCATTTGGCGGGATTCCAGTGACGATGCAGAACCTGATGAAGAATTTGTCATCCAATCAGCATCCTCAAGCAAAACAAATTCTGCAACACGACATCACAGACGAAGCATCATATCACCAAAAATTGCTGCAGTGCTGGATGGAACGAACACCAGCATTAGAAAATCTACAATGATACTTGCCACCGCATTCAACGAAGCTGGTGTTCCGACATCTGACACAGTATTTCCCAAGAGCACAATGCATCGTCATCGCAAGCTTCGTCGTCAACAAGCTGCAGCACGTATAAAAGAAGACTATATTCCCTCAAAATCAATTGTTCATTGGGATGGTAAGCTATGGTCCGATGTTGCCGGAGAGGTTACCAACAACGTCGATCGATTACCTGTCCTGCTCTCATCACTTGTCGATGGCACTACAAAGCTTCTTGGTGTTCCCAAGTTAGCATCCGGGTCCGGGTCAGGACGGGGAGCTGCTGATGCAGTATATGAACATATCAAATCGTGGAAGTGCGAATCTATGGTCATCAGCATGTGCTTCGACACTATGGCTTCCAATACTGGAAGACTCAATGGAGCTTGCACTCTGTTAGAAGTAGCCCTGGGACGTAATCTATTATGGATGGCATGCCGTCATCACATGTTGGAAGTACTCCTTTCCGATGCATTCCATGTTTGTCTTGGACCATCCACTGGACCAGAGATTTTGTTTTTTAAGGTTTCGAGAAAAATGGCCAGAATTAAACCACACACCCGAAGCCAGATCCGCCCCTTTGATAATCGTGTCCGATTTGATTAAAGAATTTATCAAATGTCAACTTGAGGTAAGTCATTCACGTGATGATTATTTGGAATTTCTTCTGCTTGCTGCACAAATGGTTGGGTTGGAGGTTGATGTCAACATTGGCAGACCTGGTGCCCTACATAGGGCAAGGTGGATGGCGAAAGCAATCTATGCATTGAAAATCGAACTATTGTTTGCAGGCAACGAAACCATCTTTCAGTTAACAGCTCGAGAATTACAAGGTATTCAGCGCTTTAATCGGTTTACCATATGTGTTTATCTTCAATCATGGTTTTCATGCAGGCTCACCGCAGATGCACCTGTGAATGATATCTTGTTGATACAGCGTTTATACAAATATTATTATGAGGATGCTGTTCTTCGATTGACTGGATTGAAAATGATGGTGCGTCACTCGTGGTACTTGATGGTTGTGATGAAATTTGGCAGGTAGGGAGGAAACGTGTTTTAAAAAGATAAAGAAGACGTTTTATAAAAAAAAAAAAGAATATCTTCAATTCAATATTCATTGTATCTTAGCTCATTCACGCCATATTTAGGTCACTAAGGGGGAGGAGGCACGTGACCATTTTCCTCAAACCTGATTGGTTCAATCTGCCAACTAGCTTGCCGATATTCGCAATTTTATAGAAAAAATTATTTTTTTTAAAATAACAATGAAGTATCTTTTTGTTATTACTATCTCCTATGTCATTGTAAATCTGACGATCTTAGAGCTTAAGGGACAGTAATAAGGTTATTTAATTCAAATATCACATAAAATACGTCTTGACTTATTACTTAGGCTTTAGGGAAACTTAAATTTCATTAAGCCTAGACTGGAATAAATTGATAGGCCCACAGATCTAATACTAATACCAAGTTTAAAGTTCTTTAAACTGTGTACGTGTAAGCACTAGTGTGTGTGTGTTCGCCCCCCCCCCCTCCCCCAACCTTGACTGCTAGCTAGTGACGGTCTGTTGTTCCAGTTAGCATGGACTTGCGATCTGTTTTTTGGGAAAGTGATGCCGTATGGTAGAAGCTGGGGGGAGGTGAATGAAGGGAGCTGGTATTATTTTTCTACTCTACACCTATTCTGTGCTCTACACGGACTTGTCATGTTGGCCTACTTAATATTAGGGGTTAGGGGGAGGGGGGTCTACAACAATGAACTATCATCATTAAAAAGCAGGCTTATTTCTTTCTTCATTGACTTGTAGGCCTAATAGTTTAAGGGGAATGGTGGTTGAAGGGAAGGGGGGGGGGGATAGTACAGAAGGGGACTATCTCATCGGTAAGGAGGTCAGGAAGGGAGCATCATTTTTTCATTTATTATCAATTAAAGCAGGAGAAATAGATGATGGGAAGGGGGAGATGGGGCTTACTTTGTTTTCTTCACCAACCAATTTGTAATATTTTAAGGGGATGGTGACCATTGTGGTTGGGAGAAGGGCGACAATATCAGTAAATGTAGGAGAGGGATGAAAAAAACAATATGGGGTGGGGGGTGTAGAGGGGGGGGGGGGATCAACTCATTTATTTGTTCATAGACTCCAATAATCTTTATAGGGATGAGGTGCTACAATAAGAAATACCATTACAATATTGAATTATATATCTTATGGCCTTATAATGTCTAAAAAGTGCCCTTTAGTTGTTTTAATTTGGTAAAGAAATAAAATGTAGAAATTTAAGTTTCACTGTTTGATATAATATTTATACTTACCTTATAATATCCCATTTCTTTCTTTTGAAAAGACTTCATTAAAACACATTTGTAAATTTAACAAGTAGAAGTAGGTTAAGATTGAAAAAGACAATTATTCAAATTTTGACTGTTTGACTCTGTGAGTGAACAATGTAGCCTATATAAGTATATTCTTTATACATATAAAATATCTAATTTCATCAAATTTCATGTTGTAAAAAAATAAGAAGAAGACGGGTAAAGGTGATTCATGTATACAGGTATGGCCCTTTTTTTGGAATTTAATTGATACCTCTATTGTAGTTAACAAAAATTGACAAAGTTATGGCTCTTTGAGTGAATTAAATACTCGTCTTGAAATGTCCAATTTTATCCAAATGTCATGTTATAATAAGTTTTTAATAAGCATTTGTACACTGATATATCTATAAATGTATGGCCCTTGATATGACATTTAATTTGATACCCTTATTGTGCAATTAGGTAAAAAATTGACAAAGTTATGGCTGTTTTAGTGAATTATGTACTCGTCTTGAAATGTCCAATTTTATCCAAATGTCATGTTTTATAATAAGTTTTTAAAAAGCATTTGTACACTCATTTACCTATAAATGTATGGCCCTTGGTATGGCCTTTAATTTGATACCTATATTGTGCAATTAGGTAAAAAAACTGGCAAAATTATGGCTGTTTTAGTGAATCATGTACGCGTTTTGAAATGTCAAATTTTATGGAAATGTCATGTTATAAAACGTTTGTAATAAGCATTTGTACACTGATTTATCTATAAATGTATGGCCCTTGGTATGGCCTTTAATTTGATACCTATTGCTTTCAAATTGGTACACAAATAAAAAAGTTACAAAATTGCTAGTAGGCAGGTTTCACAAAATGGCCACCAAATGATGGAGATTTATGGTTTATTTAAAAAATAAAAATTGTTGATACAAAATGCTGTTTTTTTTACTTGTATGTGTTTATATGTCCATAAAGTATCAGCTGCATCAGTATTGTATGTTTTAATTATATTTTTGTGTTGTTTATATTAATTTAAACACCCTCCAACGTTACATAATCCACCGATCCCATTTCCCGATTTTTTGTATACATTTGAAAATCACTTACCAGGAATAAATAAAGCAGAAATATAACGTTTTTTTAATGTTCAACATTCATAAACATGTTAATTTTCCCTAGGCCACCATTAGAAGCACAAAAAAATGTTTATCTTTTGAAAAAAACGTGTTTTAAAAAGCCCTAATTTTTACGGCCTATCTGTGAATTTTTTCCACCGCCGAGACTAAGTCTAAAACTAGATCTAAAATAAGATTTATCTATGTAATTTCGTAAAACTCTTTTAATTTTAACCAGAAATTTAATTCTTTTCATAAAAACAAAGTTTGTTTTAAATATTTAGCCGAAGAATTCATTTTATTAGTAAATAAATGAAAATCGTTTGGTACAAAAAAGGCTTCGGACTAGTAAAGATAACGTTCGCTGTCAAAACAAGATTCGAGATTACGGTCAACTTAAATGCACACGTGCGAATTTTATAACGTAAATCCGATCGGATAGCTTAAAAATTCCATTTGATGCACTTTTTGAGTTCGTAAAAGGAGGATTTTTATTTTTTTTATTTTTTAACTCCTATCGGTGAGTAACGCGTGCTTTTTGGAACGTTCGATCGATGTCGAAAAAGTATTTTCTAAAACACTATTTACACATTTATTTTCCGATTTCCGACTATTTGTGTACTATCTACGGCAACAAAATACTATTATTTATAGTTTTAAACTAAATTTACGCAAACTATTGTGGTTTAAACGTTAAAAATCCTTTTTTCGCTTTTAACACACACGCTTTTTTTTACGTCCAATAAAGCCACGTTTTTTTCAAAATGGCGGCGACTTCGGTAGTTCTAGCCTTTATGATGCCCAAGTGCGAAATCACGTTTTATTGTAAAAATAATAATAAAACACAACACAAACACTGATATATTTACGTTTTGTGAGTTTATTTGTCATAAAAGTATCAATTTCAACAATATTGTGTGTTTTAATGCTAGTTTGATGATGTTTAGTCCAACTCATTTTGTAGCCCCAGGAACTTTTTGATAGAGGGAATTTCCCGATTTTTAAATGATTAATTATAAAATATTGAAATATCAGCTGACTTTATAAGTGTCATATTTGGATTTCTGGGCTTTTAGGCTTTAAAATGACATATAATACTATACTATAGCTTAACATTATTTTTTTTAAAAAAAGCATAGAAAATGGGAAATCCTGAAATTCTTATTGTGAAACCTGCCAGTAGTGAGCTTCAGTTTTCCGTCTTTGTTACTCAAATTTCGTCACTAAAAAATTCATAACTTTTTTATTTATGATCCGATTTTTATAAATGATATACCATTGGAATCCTCTCTTTGAGACCTTTCCAATGATATATAGCAAGATATTATTTATTCATTTTGAAAATTTCATCACACATACCTACTATAGGGGGATAGGCCTAATTTTAATCATCCACTATACTATGTGACTATCTACCATCTAAATACCCAGCCAGAATACCAATTCTCAACACAGGAATGGTTACCACCTTCAACATCAACAATTGTAGTAATACAATACGATCAACATTAAACAATTTCCACAGACTTACCCTTACAACTTCGGAGCCAAAAACAGGTTGATTTAAAACAAAGGAGTATATTTTTTTATTTTTGTACACGGCTAGGGCTAGGCGGGAACCAAACCACCCCAAACCTACGTCTTTTGTAAAGTGCGAAGAATGCATAAAAAGGCAACAGGAGATTATATTTAAAACATAATGAAAACAGACATAGAAAATAATAAACATAAAATCAAACATTAGTATTTAAAGTAACGACATTGAATTAATTAAAATAATTTACTTGGCGTAATAATATGGGTAGACTATTTATTCTAAAGGGACGTCACTCTAATTAATACAATAAAACCTAGATACGTGTCCGAATATACCACAAGCTATCTCAAGACTCAAGACCAGTACCACTGATAAATATAAAAACAGGAGTAGATTACAGTTGGAACAAAACAATGCTGGGTAATAAGGAATAAAACAGATAATGGAAAATATTGTAACCCTGCCGGCTACATATAGGCTACTTGTTATTCATAGAAATAAATAGGATATATATATATATATTATATGCAACATAAATTGTGACAAGATTAGCCTATTCATAATAATAATGATAAATCTAACACTTAGGGCCTACACTTTGGCGTTAGTGTTCAGTGATAATGACTAATAATATTATCACTGATAATCATACTAAGACATTATACCCAGGATATGGAATATGGGCGTCATAGATAGTCATGCACTTCCTTTTGCGAAACCGTATTTAAAAGTGCTAATACTAGCTAATACTGTACATTAGTGTACATTTCCCATTGTCTTGAAATCAGATGTAAGTACAGCTAACAATTGATGTCGTTTTAGTGTTGATAATATTAATGATAATTGGTTACTTAACGCTTCTATCCATCTGTACTATACATAAGCTTACACTATTTGTTATTTCATTTCAAATTAGTTTTAGGGCTCAGTGGTATTGAGAGAATCTTTGTTTTTAACAAATTAATTCCTTAAAAACGTGGAATAAAAGAACCGAACAGGAAATAAATTAAATAAGATAAAAAAGACAATTATATTTCAAAATGTGTTAGTTAGACATGGCCGAGGCTTTTATGGAATAAACTGCAATTAACAAACTATTTTATGTCTTAAGTGAAGGCCTAAAATATGCATATAAATTTAGGGTGCGAATTTCTCTTTATAAAATGACGAGTAAACAAGAGCATGGAACGGAAACAACAAAAACTTGAAAATATATTTTATCATGAAAGAAAAAAATATTATTTCATAGAAAAAGGCAGCTAAGAAAAAAAAAAGCAAGAAATAAACTACGAAACTATAGTTAATTGGCTCGAGTCTTTGTTTTATTTATTATGAACATTTTGGTAAGGAATATCCTGAGAAAAACAGCATAACAATTAGGCTAGACTGCTAGACCTAGGCCTTATTGGTAACCCTGAGTACAAACTTCAATATTACATCAATAAAAAGAAAGCATCCAAATTGGCGCCCCCCTCCCCACCACTCTTAGCAAAAAATGTCCTATCGTCACAAACTTGAATGTTAGACTCACCCCCAATTTTTTTCCCTCCCTCTCCTAAGTGGATGACGTCGTTTAATTTTAAATGTAGGCTACGCCGGCATGATAAACCAAGAATTGTAACAGCCTAGAACCAGCTCAGACATAGCCTATAATAGTAGTTATATTCTGATAATAGCTTTCTATTTGAGTTTAAAAGCAGAAAGGAAAAGAAATATGCCTAGGCTCATGTGACCTCCCACCTTCCGACCCTTTTTGATAGAGTTCATGAAAATTCCCCCCCCCCCCCCCCCACCCAACCCGTAAGCTGACGCGAAAATGTAACATTTAAAAAAGTATAACGCTATTCTTAGACACACTTTAATGTCCGTCATTCTTAAACGAATAACGCACACACACACGTATTAAAGCATTGCACAGTATGGCTACATGCTACATAGCTATATTGCCTTAGACTTGATGATGCAATAAGAAAATGTACTTGCTGGCCTATACAGCTATGGACACAAACTTATATCTTCTCTTATCTTATATACATAACAGACGCTCCTTCTATAAAGAAGATTTATGTCTCCTACGCTCATCCGTGGTCCGAGTCTAGTCTTGCATTTCGATTAATGTTTTAAATGATGTTAAGTTACTGGTTTTCCTGGTTTGTTCAGGCAACCCATTCCATGCCAGAATGACAATCGGGAAGAAAGAGTCCTTATATGCATGTGTTCTCGCATAAGGAATAAGGAAAGTGTTGTTGTCTTTATGTTTATGTGAGCTTTGCAACAGGTTGTTTTTGGTTGTATTTCTAAATTATAGTTTAATGTCTTATGTATTATTACTAGCCTACTTCACTCTTTGCCTTCTGTTCTCTAGTGTTTCTAGGTTTAGTAATTTGACTAATGGTGTTACTCTTGTTAATTAGGAATATTCACTAGTTATGAACATTGCAGTCCTTTTTTTTAATTTGTTATAATTTTCTAATGTTTTCTTTAGTTGATGGGTCCCATACAGACAGGGGCGAAGCCACAGGGGGGAGGGGGGGGCTGAGGGGGGCTAAGCCCCCCCTGGAATTTAAAAAAAATATTTTTTTCAACTGATTTTTTAAAAATATGCAATAAATTCGCTAAAAATTTGGTAAATCTTTGTCACGCGAAAGTTTAGCCCCCCCCCCCTGGTATTTGGTAAATATTTGTCACGCGAAAGTTCAGCCCCCCTGGAAAAAATTTCTGGCTTCGCCCCTGCATACAGATGCTGCATATTCTAGTATAGGCCTAACTAATGTGAGATAGCATTTTAGTTTTATATTCATCTTACATTTGTATTGACCTTAAGATTTACATTGTCTTTTGGTTTTAAAAGTAATATTAATTGAAAAAAAATGTAGAAAAAGGGTATAGACTAACTGGAGAATCGAACCCGGTTCGCCGCATGGCAGTCCGATACGTTAATCACTTAGCAAGCAAGGACACATGTCCGATGTGAAAAATTATTAGACACTATACAGGCCTAGATATGTAAGTGACACAAAACGCACGTGTTTTTAAATTGACCAATGGGGATTGGTTTAGCTACAAACACGGAATTTGTATTGTTACGACCACAATCCCCTTGTGGTCAGAGCCGTGTAAATGTTGTTTATAAATCTCGTTCGTCTTAGGGTAGACTTTGTTTATTATTACTTATATTTCAGTATTACACGAACTCTCCTCATTGTCCTGGGCACAAACTCAGTTCCTTTCCTTGACGTTATAGTTGTAAATAAATATATATATTATAATATGGTAAACAATGAAACAAAAATAGTAACTTGACGAGGAAGCTTCAGTGTAAATGTTGTTGATAATTTAATTCTGATGATAAAGTATATACAATATGATGATTATATACAGTTAGAAGAAAATAGTGCCAACACAAGCGTCCACTCTGTACAAAACTCTGCACAAGACTCTGTCTATGCAAACCACTAGCTGCTTAGCCTTAAATACTAGCAGGGGAGAGCGGGAACAGATCTATTACTAGGAGGGGTGAAAATAATGTTATCATTACAAAACTCATAATAAAAATGATAGTTTTAACATAAGCTTCCCTGTACGAGAAATAATAGACTATTCCTAGCCATTCCAAGAATTTGAGGTCTGCACCAGTGGCGTACCGAGGGCTGGTGTCACCAGGTGCGGTAAACTTTGGGTGTCACCCTCCCCCCCCCCCCGCTAACGACTTTCACAATAGTTTTTGTCTCCTTAAAACAAGCCTACAGTTCAAATATGACATAAACAATAACAATATTAATTAAATATAAGAATGTACAATCAATAAATAACTGAAACAACCGTACGGTTAGTTATTTTTACATTAAAAAAAACTTTGTTTAATTTTTTCCTTTCCTGATCTTCAAAACTGCAAACTTGTCAATCGCCTCATCAAAATCATTCACAGTATCCCCTTCAATCGATAACATAGCCAGATCAGAAAGTCTTGATTGTCCCATGGTGAAACGTAAATAGCTTTTTATAAGCTTTAGTTTTGAAAAGCTACGTTCACATGAAGCCACAGACACACATACCGTTAGAAATAATTGTAGGCCTAGCGAGAGTGCTGGAAGAGATTCTATGAATTCCCATTTAGTTATGAATTTCAAAATATCTAATATTGACCAGTCCATGGCTTTTTTTTTAGGTCAATATCAGCTGCTTTTAGGTGCCGTCTAAGCCTTGGTATTTCTTTTAAGAGCTTATCTTCGGATAGCTCATCGTAGAGAGAGGCTAATGTGGGAACCGACACTATTAACTCTTCTTCACTTGCTGACAGTAGAATCTTGGGCTGAACAGCCTCAAACATATCTGCAACTTCCTTAAACCCTGTTGATCTGATCTGGAGTTCAGAATGAAAGAAATCAATACACTCTAGCATCTCCGTACTGCTTTCTCCCCGCATAGAAATTCCAGCATGTTTAAATTTTTCCCCTGCCAATCTCTTCTTGAATCTTAATCTTCTCTCTACCGAAATCCCGTGTTGGTCTGATTTTATAAGTGCTTTTTCAATAGCATGCTCCACTAATTGACTCCGCTTTTCGTGCAAAAAACAATAAGTTCACCACTTTTCAACGACACCCCAATGTGTTCAATTAAAACATCCCAGCGATGAGTGGAAGCAGCAAAGAAGGAAAAAATTATGTCAAGGATACCAAAAAATGTTATACATGAAGCATTTTCGGCAAAAGAGTGTTGACCACACAAGTTAAGGGAATGGTCCACACATCCATTAAAAATAGCTTTCTTGTTCTTTCTTTTCAAATGGCTTGAACACTTCCATGGATTCCAGACATTGTGGCAGCATTGTCGTAGCCTTGAGCTCTGCACACCATTATATCAAGTCCGTCATTTTTATAGATTTTTAAGAACTGAGGTCGTCAGCTTTTTTCCCCATTAGAGGAAAAAATCCAAGAAACACTTATCTCACTTCAACTTTCCAAATGTGGATTTTCACATATCTGATCACTTCAGACATTTAGTCAGTGTGTGATATATCAAGTGTGCTGTCAAACATAATTACAAAATACATTGCGGCCTTTATATCCATAACAAGATTTTTCTTTGCATGGATCTCCCTATCCAATAAAGCAATACTTTCGGCATCAATAGTCTTATGTAGCTTAAGTCCTGCTGCCAATGTTTTCCATTTTTCAAGGCAACATAAGTTCTCTTCAGATGTCTCATGATAATGTAGTTTTGGACTCAGTTTCAACCACTTATCAAACCCAGTAACAAATTTAGATGTTGTTTCCGATAACGCCAACAGCAAACAATCTGCAGCATAAACAGTATAATTTTTCACTGACAAGTGAGTAAACCATCAATGAACGCATTATTCTCTCGCCTTTGGGCATTACCCTGTAGAACCATTGTTTTGTTAGCTGGCGCACATCTCCTTTAGCTTTTGCATCTTGTCTTGTCACAAAACTGAAAGGACCGAAACAAAGAACTCCCTCTTTTGTTTGATTCAACTAGAAAATGATCTGGAACTGGTATATTCCAGTAAGAAACATCTGATAGAGCATTCCAATTTTCCTTTTTAACGTCACTCATAATGAGATAAGCCATATCTTGTTTCGAATTAACATTATCAGCATCAACTTCTTTTTCCAAATCATCCAGGCATATTACTTGTGTTTCCACGTCATCCTATTCCATTTTCTGCACTATTTGCTCTTCTAAAGAATGCATGCTGCTAGCATGGGAAGAATCAGTTTCTATCGCAGAGTGAGAAGCGTCATTTGATGATCCTTGGCAACAATTCGTTATTAGGCTACAGTGGTTCGCTGCCGATTCTGTCAAAACCACAACTATTTTTTTTTGTAAATATCGATACCTCCCACATAAAAGTGAGTGTTCTGTAAAATAATCATTTTTTTTAATATTATTTTTTTTATTCGGGTGTCACCCCTTGAGAGGGTGTCACCCGGTGCGGTCCGCCCCCCCCCCGCACCCCCCTCGGTACGCCACTGGTCTGCACGAGAGTGGATTCTTAGAACAGTCTAGGCTTAAGTACCGCCTACAAAACTCGCGTTGAGAGAGAGCTGTTAACACATGACAGTATATATACATATAGAGAAAGAGAGAGAGATGTATAAGCCTATATGTGTATTTTCATATATATGGATATAATATTATCTAGGCTTACTTCGATTGCAGTCTTTGCCAAAATAGCCTGCTGTACATCCCGAAATACATGTTCCATTAATATCACAATGTCTATTTCCTGAACAATATGGGCTGCACACTGTAGACATAAAATTATATATACGAAAAATATGTGATTTTGTCCACTGTTTACAAAGAAAAAAAGATTTATACATTCGTAAGACACGGCTAGGTAGATGGAAAAGTTAATTGTTTTTGTTAGGCATATTTTTATAATTGTAAACACACACACACACATATATATATATTTGCGAACCTCTATTAATAGTTTAACTTACTAATAAAAGTTTGTTAATTATATGTGATTGTATCGCGTGTGTATTGCTAAATTGTGTAAATATTTATACTAACTATATAAAAACCATTGTAAATGAAGCAGAGGACAACACAGTTCAATGAATTGTAAAGACAAATCATCTTGGTAGTTCCTTCTTGTCACATTGCATGCCAAAAAATAATATGCGATTCCAATTGTATCCTTTGCTCTACATTTTAAAAATCACATTTAAATAGTAAACATTATAAGATGCATCACAATAGTGATAACCCTAAGCATTGTCTTGGTTACAAAACTTGTTTTCAAGTAAAGATGATATGTCTTCTTTACACAAATAGTGATATATTTCTTCTTATTTTAAATGTTACATTACGAAAAAATAGCAAGCACTTTGATATGATTCTAGTTTAACTCTAAATCGAATCATTACTGTATTTTTTTCTTATCATTAGCTTAAACTGTGTTGCATACATAATGTTATTTTTTCAATGATGAAAACTTTTCTGGCTTTACATAGCATACTGGTGACTTCAAATTATAACTTCAGCCGCCGCTTGTTATTAAAATTGAAGTACATCACAAATTTCATTTTATTATAGAAAATGCGTGTTTAAAAAACAAATTGTGCGATTCCATGCCATGTACATCATTTAAGGCTTATTCAGGTTGCTGTTGCATTTGGTACATTTACGCGATACAAGAAAACAAATCATAAAATGAACTGTCTTTAAAAAAAAAGGAAAACAAGTATGTATGACTCTATCTGTGTTTACTAAACGAGTATACTACAGAAAAGAACCAGTTTAATAATATATGTTATGTCTGGGATGAATATAAATATTATTGTATAATTAAGATTTATGTGTATTCATAGCTCAATCATACAAGCGTCTGTACTAGAACTGAAATAAAACACGCACTTATAAATATGCTAATATTTAAAAGAAATAATCTTACGTGAATCACATCTCTTTCCATAATAGCCTTTCTCACATCCAAAGGTACATTCTCCGTCTTGATTACAGGCCCCATCTATACCACAATAATGGCTACACGCTGCGAAAACATAATCAAAGTTAAAATGGTTAGGGTAAGTGTAAGAGTTCAAACTAATGTCTGAATAAATTATTGCAATATATTTTTATTGGTGCTTCAGAAGATTTTGAGATTTTCCATCCACATAGTAAAAAACCTATTATCTGGCAAATTTACCATTAAGGACACAGAGTTTTGGTTTGGAAACAAAAATATTACTAAATATAAAAATAACGACATTAACTCTGTATTTTAAAGATTGAAGCGCACAAATAAATCGAGGTTTAACGCATTTATGGTGTTTGTCTTTATTGTAGTTTTGCATTAGACATCTGCATATTGTGCTTTACTAAAAGTAAAAAAAAGTAAAATATTTTTTTTTACATATACGCAAATATATAGGCTTGAACTTTTAATATCACTATCAATTTAATGTTATTGTGAAAGTGTGCTGCGTATTGCTATGAACGAAAACAAAACAGTGACATTATTATACATGCATTATATGTTACAATTAGTACAGTGGCTCTTAATTAATCCCACTAATGGGATACTCGGTAATCATTTCATAATATATGCTAATAGATCTTAAATTTACCACAACAAAAATTGTGTTTTCTGCTGCATTAAAAAAAACAACTACAAAATACACAATTTAACTTTTTAAAAACAATTATAGATTTTTTTTAACTTTTTAAACTTATAATAAAACTGCATAACTGTTGTTGTTTATTATGATGCATTTATTATTTTGCAATCAACTGAATGTATCTTTTTTAGGTTCCATAAATAATATAACAACTACAAATTTCAAAATGTCTATATATCAGCAGAATATGGGTTAACAGAAAATTATGCTCTCTCTATGAGTTGTTTTAGTTCATTCGTTTTATATAAATGTCATCGCAATTTAACATCTACTATGAACATCACAACACAGTTTTGCTTCTGTTTATCATTATCTATGTTTATGTTTTCTAATAAATATTTCTGACACTTTTTATTATAATATTCATGTATTGAATCTAGCTTGTCCAATATTTACTGCTAATAATAAATGATCTTTTTTTTTAACACGAGAAGTAAAATCCTTTCTGTAAATTATGTTGTTAATTTTAAATAGGGACAACACAACTAGGTTGATAATAAATGATGGTTTGGATCAAACTTTGAAAAGTAGCTGGAACATTTTTCACCCTAATTTTGTATTTTATAATGATTGTATTTTTAACGCACTAAAAATAACGGAAACATTGAGCTCTTACAAACAGACCTAGTTTACAAATACAGCACAATAACAACCTATTACAAAGTTCAGATAAACATGATAAAAAAATGTCTTCTTATCACTTAAGCAAAAACGAATGCATACAAGTAGGTACCACTTTTTCGCGAGTGGCGTTCGGACATTAAATGGATTGCCTGAACTAACCAGAAATACCAGCAGGCTAACATCATTTAAAACTGAATATAAATACAAAGCTATGGCAAGAAAAACCTATACGCATATCACGATCGTTTTATCAGCGAAAGACAACATCATTTTCATTATAGAAAGTGTGTCAGTGTGTGTAAAATGTAGGAAAATATGTATACAAGCCAAATGAGCATTGACTAACGAGAACATTTATGCGTACTGGAGTTGCAGCTATATCCGAAATAGCCTGGGATGCAGCCATGGTTACAATTTTCATTTAAGTCACAACTTTTATCTTCTGCACAATTCCGACTGCAATCTGTTTAAAATCAAGAACTGTCATGAAATAATATAATTGTATGAAAAATTTACGTATGTAAGAGAATATTAGTGCTCTTTAATTTAAAATATCCACATTACGCAGACAGTATATTTTTACTGGACAAACAGTCATATCCGAAATAGCCTGAGTTGCAGCCATGGTTACAAGTTCCATTTAAGTCACAGCTTCTATCTTCTGCACAATTTCGACTGCAATCTGTATAAAATGGAGCATTCAAAACTTAAAATTTAGCTGCAATCTTGTACAGAGTTAAATTATTATGCATATATTTAAAAAAAACGACAAAAATGTTACTAAATTGGTTTCACTAAAATTTACTAAAAAGGACAAGAATAGTAACATTTTTCCTCAACTGTTATAAAATTTATTAAAGAGCTGGGACCACATTAACCAATCAAGGAATACTCTATTTTGATATCCAAAAATAGAAGCATACCTTAACAGATCTCTTATATCATGACATATCTTTGGATAAAATATTTCTAAAGTATATATTATATCTACAAGATTTAAGCGACCGTGCCAATGTTTTAGCTATTTGATAATTTAATGATGCGGCCACAGTCAATTTTAAATATGACAGTGATGACATACACATTCTCACAATCATCATGTGCTCTCCGCACCAATGTGAACTCATAAAAACCACCATGTCAAGTTTCCAAAGGACTAATGGGCGTTTAGAGCTGATAATTTTTCATGTTCACTGCAATCACACATTGAACAATGGAGTATTTTATGTATAGCTCATGCATTTGATACCCATAGTTTTAATATGTTTATGTAATAAAACTAGCTAATGAGTATTTAACATATATAATATAACTAAAAGCAGAATTAACATTATGGTAATGATTATGCTACACAAACAAAACTTGCTTACTAGATGTGCAGGTATCTCCGAAGTAGCCTGGGCGACAACCGAAGTTGCAGGCTCTAATTGAGTCACAACTTTTATTTCCTGCACAATTTTCACTGCAGTCTGTTAAAAATCGAGCAATGACATCTCTCTCTATATAAAGAAGCTTATGTGTGTGTCTAACCAATCAAAATTTAGTTTATTTCAAGAAAGGTGACCTTATTGTACAGGTAGGAACTTATTGTCTCATATCCTACTTTTGTTATTGAAATTTTGTTTCCTTGGCGTAGTCGTTAGCGTCTTCGACTGCCAAACAGGCGATCTGGGTTCGATTCCCTACTGGTAGCTATTTTTTTTTTTTACGTTTTTTTTGTTAATTGCCATGAAAATTACTTTTTTTTTAAAGATTGTGTGGATTTTAGGACTTTAAACTTTCCTAAAAGGTTTTCAGTTTATAAAATAAAAAAAATATCTCTTTAAGTTGTTTTAGTTCATATTAACACTGTTACATACTGTCCTTAATGACAAACAACAAAAGATTGCTTTCCATACTTGAAGTTTAATCCATGTTTTAAAGGAAACAAAATCCTGCCTATCCACGGACACTTCCCGTCTCACATCACACATTACACACTCCTTTTTCCCCCGTTCTCCCCCTTCCCATTCACACCCAACTCAGTTAAATCACTCATACATTACTTTTTACAATAACAATGCTATCTCTTTCTCCCCCCCCCTCTCATACACACTCAAAACAGCTCACAACATCTACTCCCACCCTAAGGCGATTAAGACATTAATAGCCTGACAAAACTATATTACATAAGCATTATTACGACATTAATAGCCCAAAAGCTATAATAACATACGCATAATTAAGACATTAATAGTCTGACAAAATTATATTAACATAAGCATAATTACGACATTAATAGCCTGATAAAGCTATAATAACATAAGCATAATTAAGACATTAACAGCTTGACAAAATTATATTAACATAAGCATATAATTCTTAACTTGTTTGCTAATTCGCGGCCACGTGAATTCTGACTCAATTCTGGCTAGTGTTTGGGCATAGCTTTGATGGCCGCTTATGGGTGTGTCGTGACCCAGTTTCATCACGGTTTCACGAAGTGTGTCTGGTATAACTAGTTTAGAGAAATCATCTCCTAAATTTCTGTTTTTATTGCATTTCTTTACCTGTTTGTACAGGTAACCGTTTATGATTTTGTACTCGCTACCCCTGCTCTTCGCGTTTTCCCACAATTTTTTTAGTGATTGGTCCTCGCATTGCATTTGTCTGAACTCGTCTTTATTTACATTTAATTCCCCAAATGTTTTTTTTACTTTTCCCACTTATTTCTGTTTTTTTTTTCTCCATTTCTGTTTGGGCTCTTGTTTGCACGTTAGCTATGATATGTAAGTCTTCATATGAAGGAGGTTTGGCCCCATCCACGTTGCCTATTAGCAGCTCGGCTGGTGGTTTTTTTAATAGTATAGCCATATATGTGCCCGTTAGATATGGCGTTTCTATTGTTATTATAGCTTTCCTCACTTTAGTTTCTTCCCCGTTGGCTGTGACTATTGTAGTTGTTCCTTCTAACCAATCAGATTTTGGTATTAAGCTTTCCTTACATGCGATGACCACGGACGGATAAATGTCATCAAAATTTAACATCCACTGTCAACACTACATAGCGACACATTTTTGCTTCTGTGTAGTAATATTTTTTATTCTAATAACTAATAACTACGCGGAAGACGGGTATTTGACTCTTATTCGGAGGGATAGTCTTACCTTTTTGTTAAATAGAAAGACATGTTTTTTTTAACCCGATTACAATATTTATTTTAAATTATTTTCCTAAATGTTTTCAGTAAATAATTATATATTTAAAATTATTACTTCTGGTCTTTATTTTTTTTTTTACAAAATTTTACTATAATTTATTTTATATTATGTTTTTTTTAATTTTCAGTAAAGTAAAATAAATAAACATGACTTTTTTATAAGGCCACATTCTCTTCAATTATCTAATACGTAAGAACGTAACCTAAAAATGTAGTTGTTATTTTCAAAGTGCAATAAGGATTAAAAGTGTAGAAAAAGTTTTCTTACATCCATAAGTACAATATCCATTCGATTCACACTTTCCGTCCCCTGCACACGAGTTATTGCATTCTGTACGAAAAGATACATATAATAATTATAAAAATTAAAAAAAATATAATTTTAAAAAGACAAGTATTGAAACCTAGTTATGTACACATATTGTAAAAGAATATTAAAAAAACACAATATTATTGCAACTTGCGTATATGATTTGAAAGTAAACTTTAGAATCCATAGGATTTACGGATTTCCGATACACAAGTGTTGAAAAATAAAATATTCATTCTGCTTCTTCCTTTTAATTGCGAGATTTAGAGCCCGTTTGGCTTTTTTTTATGAATCATAAATTATATTTTAAAAATATATAAAAATAGAAATAGTGTACATCTGTTGTCTAACAAAAGTTAGGAAAAGTAAATAAGGGCAGTTACTATGAAATTGTATCATAAATCAGAAATGTCATTAAATCTTAAACTAGGCTGAATTTAATCAGAAGATGCCCCAACACAATCAGAAACAACCTTAGAACACGTCATAATAATCTGCGCAATAAGTAAATAAGAGTGGTCGTATAAGATAAATACAAATCACAATGGTGCAACACATTGACATAATGAGAGCCCATATGACGACCTCAATAAGTTGGAGACCTGGAAATCAAAATGGCTAATGGCGTTCAACTTCGGCAATTAGTGCTACGTCCTTTCTATTTCAAGAAAGAGGACTATGATCACCATCAGAGATACCTTGCATGGTCACACTCTTGAGAGAGTATCAGCAGCCAAATACTTTGTTTGTACATTGTGTATATCTTGTTAAATTGTGAACATTCTCCTCGGGTCTAACGAGTATCCACAGTAATATGAAGAAGAAGACAACTGTCACTTCAATATTAATTCAAAGTAATGTAATTCCAAATTAACGCAGTGGAGAAAAGAAAAAAATATATTTAAGATTACGGGTTCAGAAACGTGACCTAAAATGTTTTTCAAGCGACTTGCCATAGTTACAATGTCATGTCATCAAATCAAAGTGAGACTTATCTCTTTGTCGACTTGTGTCAATTTTCCGAAGTGTTTGACTCCACCCATTATTCTTTATTTAGGGGGAGGGGGGTTGAAGATGCCCAAGTCGTATGTCCAGGTTCTTTCATAATTTTACGGTTAACGGCTTAATAACAAAAAAAAATGGACGAAACGGGGGGATGCTGTCTGACCCTTTGTTGCATAGCGTCCAATATATTGGACACTTTTTTCGAATTTTTTAATTCCCATACCTTTAGCTTAATGCAAAAGATATTTTGTTCTGTGTCTTAATGTTTCTATGGACCATGTTTTTTAATAGCCAAGAGCCGGTACTCTTGACTACTTTTTTTTCAATAACAATTACAATGGAAGACGTTCAAGGCCTTTAAGAGGAAAGGGACATTTTATTTTTTTGTACTCAACACAATACATCTAATAATTTAAAAATCCATTGTAAGTGTGTATTTATGTTACAGCTACATAACTAAACATATTCTAGCGTATATATTTTGATATTTATAAGTCAGAATGATTTTTAGTGCCATGTCCAGTTTATTGGACACCATGCATACAAGGAGGAAGTACTATTTATTGGGATGTCCAAAATATTGGACGCCATGCATAGGAGGACTCTTACAGCGTATTGGTAGAATTTAATAAAAAATGTAGTATGTATGTAGATATCAAATAGAATGACAAAAGAGAAGAATGTTTATTTTATTATATTGTACAAAGCTCAAAAGAAAACTTATATTAAAAATATAATGTAAATGTAACCTAAAAACTTTGAAAAACCATACAATGAATTAAAAATAAACGTTTAAAAAATATATTACTTTATTGGTGTTGCTAATTTTTCTCACTTTTTATTATAAAATGTATCATTTACAAACTGATACATGCTATATTTACATGTGTTTAATTGCTAATTATAAAAACTTTCAAAATATGTAGTCAAATTATGATTATACTTTAGAGACTACTAAAAATAAAATTATTTGTCTATTTCGTCTTATGAGGAAAAAATGGATCCTGGCGTTCATGGCGTCCAATATATTGGACATTCTGACCCCACCCCCACGGGCACGATAGGTCAAAAATTGTTTTTTCAGAGTTTTTTTTATGTTGATAGAAGGCTGTGTACCAAAAATCAACTCTGTATCTCGACTCCTTCATACCTCATGCAACAAAGGGTTAAATGGTTGTGCTAAGTGTTATTAAACGTTTATTACCATGCGTGCTAATTAAGACTGGTTATCTACCAACAAACAGACAGAATCCTAATGAAGGTGATGTTTTGTTTATCCAAGCGCTCCAGTTTAACGCAAATCCTAAGTGCGCGGAGAATGGCCTTAAATTTGAATCGGAACTAAGGCAGAAATAGGTTCAGTTGTTTAAATGTAAATTATCAAAACTAATTATTCAGGAATTAATTAAATATTTACTTTCATATGTATTGCTTTCCGAAGATTTTCCTGATCGATCATATAAATAGTATTTAAAAAAAATGCAAATAGCCCATAAAAGTGCTTATCAAAGTAAATTACACAATCAATATATGCTTACTGGAGTTGCAGCTATGTCCGAAGTAACCTGCGTTGCAGCCGTACAAACATGTTCCATTCATGTCACACTTTTTATTTTCTCCACAATTTCGACTGCAATCTGTTTAAAATCGAGCCTTTTTAAAACAAAAACAGCATAAGTCTATCTACCTTTAATCAAGTAAACGGTCCTATTATTACGTGCGTACCAAAATAAAGACAATCAAATGTTAATAATATAGCAAGTTGTATTATACAACGACGAGATACATTAGTTTTTAACACCATGTATGAAATGTTTTATTGTATTTGATACAATCATTTTACTTAATTCTCTTAGCCTCAATTGAGAAAATTGAAATAATCATAATATATAATATACAGTAAATTATGTCAGCTTGTAGTTCATAAGATGTGTATCTGTAGCTTTAAACCTACTAAGACTATATAATTTCCCCCCGAGAAAAGGCCGGGCAAATTTGCTTTTCGTTTAATAAAAAGAAATGCATATTTCTCACCCGATGATGATATTAAAATACTTTTCTAAATGTTTTCAGTAAATAATAATATTTTTAAAACTATTAATTCTAGCAAATATCGTTTTGATATTGCAGTTTTTGAAATGTACATATTATGTAGCGTATACAAGCCTATTTAATTTTCTCCGAAGAATTTGGTTTTGTAAAATAATACAATATGTGGCTTTAATCATGTAATGAAATCAATATTACGTATGGTTGAAAATAATATAGACAATTCTGAATTGTTGTTACTTAAAAGAAACCAGACTTTCTTTAACCAAAATTATAAAATATAACAATTTCCAGAAACACCATAGTCCAGAAGACATTAGTATATATTTAAAGTCATTAGTACATGTTGCTCTTTAAGCTTACTCGAGTCTTTCTTCTTCTTCTAGTAACCAGTTCGAAGAACACTTTGCTCTCGTGCATTCATTTTCAGACTAATATAAATATCTACATTTCATTTTATGTGTTTTGTTTTGCTGTATACTGTGTTGGCAATAAAATAAGGAGAATAGTGCGCTTGAAATAAGTTAGTTTGGCACATTCAATCAAGTAGGAAATGGCAGTGTCTGCTGCTGGGTAAGTCTGTAGGGTTAATTCTAATAATTCAAGTGTGCGCTGATCGCAATATTTCATGTTCTTATATGGAAAACGGTGCATTGTCATTTGCGGTGGAGGAACTTCATGATGTATGACTTGTACGACTTGTTCATTTAACTGTACAGTTTTCTTTCGGTTGTTACCTGTGCACGTTAATTTAGCAACATTTCTGTAAAGTTGTTTTTTTAGCATGATGCCTACTGTCTTGTAGGTGACAGGTATTTCAAATAGTTCAATTGTTGCTCCTTTTCTAACCAGTCGGTCAGATTTTTTGGCCCAGTATGCCAATATATTATTGTAGTGTTATGTTTATATAAATAAAACATCGAAAACTTAAAATAGTATAAACGGTATTTTAATCTGAAAAAATATATTAATCTAAATAAAAGTATTAGATTATATATAAAAATTATTAAGAAAGAAACGCAAGAAGTAGAAAAAAAAAATTAAAAATGAACACTTTATTTTATATGTATATTGTTTTCTCGTGCATTCGATCTTCGTAGAATCAGCCTTATGCCACCAACAACGAATTAAAGAAATGACAAATGCACGGAAACTGAGTAAACAAACAAAAGCATCATAAAAAGTCAGGAAATGATTCAATTTGACTTCCAAATATAGGTTTAGTTGCTGAAATGTAAATTATTAAAACTTATTATTCAGAATTGAATTAAATATCCTCTTTTTTTTATGTATTTTCATATTGCTATCAGGTGATATCGATGATCGCCATATAAATAATATTTTTAAAAATGAAAATAGCACGTAAAAATGCTTATCAAAGTAAATTACGCAATAAATATAATTATACTTACTGGAGTTGCAGCTATGTCCGAAGTAGCCCGCATTGCAGCCGTACAAACATGTTTCATTCAAGTAACAGCTTTTATCTTCTCCACAATTTTGACTGCAATCTGTTTAAATTAAAAAAAAATATACCTATCTACCAATGTACCAAAATATGGACAATACAATTTTTTTCAGTATAGCAAGACGTATTATAAAATGACGAGATAAATTAGTTGTTTTACACCATTATGAAATGTTTTTCTTGCATTTGATACACACATTTGACTTAACTATCTTAGCCTCAATTAAAAAATGTTCATGGTGGATACATAATCATATATATATATATATATATATATATATATATATATATATATATATATATATATATATATATATATTTATATATATAGTAAATGTCAGCATCCAAAAAATGCATTGCCAAATAATCTTTACTCAATGGGCTCACAAAAACCTAAATCTGTCTAAGATAATATCACAATATATCATGACAATAAACCTTCGTTCATACCTTTATCTAATGCCGGAATAACACACTATCTATGTCAATAAATACGTAGAAACAAACGCAGTTTATATAATGGTCATGGTAATTTTTATAGAGCATTTATCTAAGCCGAGACTTTTGTCCTTCCGAGTGGGATACATTTTTTTGCATTCATGTTTTTATTTTTTCTTTATAAACACCCACTGCTCGAATGTAAAAAACGTTTAGTAATTAATACATTTTCAAATTATTGTTATTTCTTTATATAGTTTATTGTATTGTCAAAATTTGTGTATAAGATATTTATATGTTAAGAATTATAATTATAGAATTATAGAATTAGAATAATATATCTATATCGATTTTCAACACTCATACATGTGAAAAAAAAAATTAAAAAGTACAATAATTCCGAAAGATCAAGGAAAATAACCCCGGTCCTATTGAGTTAATGTTATTTTCAATTGAGTAATATGCCAAAAATGTACAGAGATTTAAACATCCAAGAGCCTAATTTGGACTTACGTCTTGGATATTTAATATATATACATATATATATATATATTATATATATATAGAGGCCTATATGCATATATTTATGCCTATATCTATATCTATCTCTCTCTCTATATATATATATATATATTGTCATGTATATTGTTTTTCCAAGAATTGGAACACGCAATGTTTATTCCTCTCTCTCTCTCTTTTCTTACTACACACAATATTAGGACGTTTAGTAGGAAAACAAAAGGTTCTAGGTAATGTTGGGATTCTGTGTTGATCTCAAATTCTCAGAGTCTGGGAACGACTCATTATTTAATAGGGGAAGTTCCTATCGTTTTTGTTATGAGTTTTGTAATGATACCATGATTTTCACCCCCACTGGTAATGGGTCTATCCCTTGCACCACTCGGATAGTATTTAATGATTTGTTTTGTCTGAAAGACAGAGAGTTTGAAAATATGTTCCTTTGAGAACGTTTGTGTTTGCACTATTTTATTCTAACTGTACATAATAGATATATTGTATATATTGAACATACCACCTGAAATAAACTATCAACAACAGTTACACTGAAGCTTCCTTGTCAAATTACTATCCTATTGTGTTGAATACATTACTATAAGATTTATCTACTACCATAATGTACAAGAAAGGAAATGTTGGAATACAAATACTGAATTTGTGCCCAGGACTATAAGAAGAGTTCGTGTAATACTGAAACATAAATACTAATAATTAAAGTCTCCCCTAGGACTAACGAGAATTATCAGCAAGATCTACACAGCTCTGGCCACAAGGGGATTGTGGACGTAACAAAATTTGGTGGTCTCGCCCGGTATATTTGAGTTCTACTTTTCCTGACCTAGGATTAACAAAATTTAGTGGTCTCGTTCGATATATTTGAGTTCTACTTTTCCTGATCTAGGATTGGAAAAAAAATTTGTTGATCTCGTCTGGAAAATTTGAGTTATATTTTTCCTGAACTATAAATATTTTGTGACATTAGTAGTACTGAGAGCGGCATATTTGTGTTTCGTTTTCTAGGACTGTGAAACTATTCTTTTTAAAAAAGAGGAGAGAACTGGTTTGCGTATTTATGCCTGGGGAAGTGTGAAGATTCCACGAAGTGTTTAATATTATATTGTGCAAATTTCTGGACAAATCGTAAGTTGGAACTTTATATTTTATTATACAATATATACTCTACTATAACAAATATTTCGAACGCTATACTATGGCTTCGAATATATCAAGTGAGGAACTTAATGCCATGTCATTTGCTGAACTAAAAGAATTAGCTGAGTCCTTTGGGATTGAGGCAGGACAGGCAAGACCTAATCGTAATCGTTTGACCAAAGAAATTATGACATGTTTGAACGGGCAGAATGCCATGAACACTGGTAGTGTAGTTGAAGTGGGACAGAACGATATCAATGAAGGTTATGTAGCTCCCAGTGGGGGCGAGGTAATTGCCCACGGAGACGAGGTAAGAAATATGTCATCTAGATCATCAAACAATGATGAAGATGAAGGTTTGAGTGAAAACCTAAAATTCCAATTAGCTATGAAGAGAATGGAATTGGAAAGAATTAGGATAGAAAATGAAAGAATTAGGATAGAAACTGAAAGGGAAAATGAAAGAATTAGAATTGAAAGCAGAGAAAGGATAGAGATGGCACGCATGAACAGACCTGACCATCGTAGGGACAGCAATGGTATGGATATTAGCGCAATGAAGCAACACTTGCCTATATTGAGAGAAGAAGATGTTCAAGATTTCTTTTTGCTTTTTGAGAGGATAGCTGTAGATATCAGTTCCCTGATGATAAGATGGCTTTATTGTTAAGGTCAACTCTCAACAAAGGAAAAGCATTGGACGTAGTGTTGAGTTTAACACCCGAGGAAATAAATGACTATGAAGTAATCAAAGATAGGGTGCTAAAAAGTTATTCCCTGACACCAGAAAAATATAGAAAGCTATTTAGAGACAGAAAGAAGGCATATGATCAAACTCATGTAGACTTTTTGAGACAAAAGGAGAAAATGTTAGAACAGTGGCTAAGGTCACAGAATGTAAGTGAGTTTGATAAACTCAAGAACCTAATATTGTTTGAGGAATTCAATGATTGTATTCGAGTGGATATTAAAACCCACATCTCAGACCGAGGGGTTGAAGATGTGCATGAAGCTGCTAGATTGGCAGATAACTATGCCATAATTCACGCCAGCATAAAGCCATATTATGCTGACAAACCCAAAGTGCACAAACCAGAGCCCAAGGAGGCTAGTAAACCAAAAGAGACAAGTGAAAACAATAATAAGAACAGTGGTGTAGATAATAATAGTAACTTAGTTCATTTCAGGAAGCAGACAGATGTAAATAAAGCAAAGGTGGTATGTTTCAATTGCAAGAAAGAGGGCCACATGAAGAAAGATTGTTGGATCCTTACCAAGAAGCAAGGTGCTATTCTACACTGTGCCAGAGTGCAGAAAGATAGCAAGCAGACAGAAGAAGTGTGCAACACAGGGTCAAGAAACTCAAAAGAAATGCGGCCGGCATCGCCCATAGTTGTGGAGTCGATGGTTTTTGAGAACAGTCTATCTAAGGTAAAAGAGAATAGCTGTACTCAATCTATTATGCTTTCAGAAGGCCGTGAGGAGCAGATGGTTCCTGAAGTCCCGGAAGAGGACGACCTATCCGATTTTCGACCCTTTGTCTACGAGGGGACAGTGTCGACAGAAGTCGATGTACTCAGCAAGAAGAAAATACAGATATTACGTGACACGGGTTCTGCTGTCAGCGTGATCCTGGAGGGCAGTGTGCCGTTAACAGATGCCACCAGTACCGGTGAGTCTGTTGTGCTGAGAGGTGCTAGTATGGAGGCTGTGGAAGCTCCACTGCACAGAATAAAACTCGAGTCGGATATTTTTACAGGTAACATCGTAGTGGGAGTGTGGCGCGCACTACCCGTCAAAGGCGTTTCCATGCAATTAGGAAATGACATTATGGGCGGCAGAGTCACTGTCGAGCCCATGGTTAAAGTGTTGGAGACAAAGATGGCGGAGGACAAAAACCTACGTCCTGCCAATGAACGCCCAACATGTGCACTGACAAGAGCAATGCAGAAAAAGAAGTCGGTAAAGACTCCTGCTACGCCGTGTAGTGCAACGAAAGATGTGTTTGTCTGTTCTGAAGACACACATGCGAATGAAACAGTGATAACAGAAACACCTGACATCGATTTAAGTGCTACGTTCTTTGCTGAACTAACAACTGGTGATGCAACAGAGAACGATAACATTTTGTCACCAAAGCAGAAATTGGTGAAAGAACAATTTAATGACGAAGTAATAATGCAACTCAGAATGAAAGCTGTTGATGAAAAGACTGCAGATGCGATGGCGGAATGTTTCTACATGAAAGATGAAGTGTTGATGAGAAAGTCGAAACCGCTCAACTCAGGTACAAACTAGTGGGACAGTATTCACCAGATTGTAATACCTAAGTGCTATCGTCAAGATATACTGCGTATGGCGCATGATCTTCCTTTCGCTGGTCACATGGGAGTCCGAAAAACGCACCACCGTATCCTCCCATACTTCTACTGGCCAGGACTGAGAAGAGATGTCGAACAATACTGCAAGACTTGCCACGTATGCCAAATGGTAGGACGTCCTAACCAACGAATTCCTGTCGCTCCACTCCAGCCGATACCAGCGTTCGACGAACCATTCAGTCATATACTCATTGATTGCGTGGGCCCGTTGCCGAAAACAAAAGCCGGTTTTCAATACCTGCTCACAGTCATGTGTTCATCCACTCGCTTCCCGGAAGCCATTCCGTTGCGGAACATAACAACAGTGAAGGTGGTAGACGCCCTGACAAATTTCTTCACACGTTATGGCCTACCGAAGACAGTACAGTCCGACCAGGGGACTAACTTTACTTCGAACATTTTCAAACAAGTCATGGAACAATTAGGGATAAGCCATAGGCTATCAAGTGCCTATCATCCTGAGAGCCAGGGAGCCCTGGAAAGGTTTCATCAGACATTAAAATCGATGCTTAAAAAGTACTGTTATGAAAACGAGAAAGACTGGGATAAGGGTGTGCCTTATGTACTGTTCGCTGCAAGGGAGGCCACTCAGGAATCCCTGGGGTTTAGCCCATTCGAACTTGTGTATGGACACTCAGTCAGAGGTCCGTTGAAACTTCTACATGAAACTTGGCTAACGGACAGTGAACCAATTGGACTTTTGTCATATGTAGATAAATTTAAAAATAGGCTTTATCATGCTTTTAACCATGTGAAGATTCATTTTCCACAGATGCAGGAGCGTATGAGACAGAACTATGACCGTAAAGCTACAGCTAGAACTTTTGCACCAGGTGACAAAGTTCTTGTGTTTCTACCTTTGCAAAATCAGCCTTTAAGTGCAAAGTTTAGTGGACCCTATGAGATAGAGTCAAAGCTTGGCGAGGTCAATTATTTGATAAAGACTCCTGACCGGAGACAAAAACAGAGGGTATGCCATATTAATTTACTTAAGCCCTATGTTTCCAGGGAAAAGAGTAAACCACGGGAGGTCCCCATGATCTCATTAGCTAGAGTCCCAACGGATTTATCTAGGATAGAATATAAGTTTGCAGAAAGTAAACTTAATAATACAGATGCCCTTAAGAGTTTAGATACAAGGCTAGAACATCTTCCGGCGGAAGATAAGGAGAAGATTATTGAGCTGGTACATGAAAATAAGTCACTGTTTACAGATGTTCCCAGGAGGACACATCTAATAGAACACGATGTAGTATTAACTGAGGGTGCCAGGCCAATTAAACAGCATCCATATAGGGTTAACCCCATCAGACTTGAACATATTAGAGCAGAGGTGAAGTATATGTTAGAAAATGACATAGTGGAAGAATGTGATAGCGAATGGTCTTCACCCTGTGTGTTGGTACCAAAAGCCGACAACACATTGCGGTTTTGTACAGACTTTAGGAAATTAAATAATTTGACAAAGACTGACTCGTATCCCATTCCTCGTATTGATGACCTCATTGATAAGATAGGTGACGCGACGTATGTGACAAAAGTTGATCTTCTCTCCGCGTACTTTCAGATTCCTTTGACGCCACGGGCACAGGAAGTATCCGCCTTTGTGACACCTGACGGACTTTACAGGTATAAGGTCATGCCATTCGGACTCCGTAATGCCCCTGCGACGTTTCAAAGGCTTATAAACACCCTCACTCGCGGCATCTTCCAGTGTAATGCCTACCTCGACGACATAGTGGTGTATAGTACAGATTTCAAGACACATGTCAGTCAACTACGACACTTGTTTGAACGACTGAATGACGCCAATTTGACAATAAACCTGGCTAAGAGTCAGTTTGGACATGCCACTATCGAGTATCTTGGACATGTAGTGGGTGGTGGAAAGGTTAAACCAGTAAATGCTAAAATAGAAGCTATTCAGAATGTCCCAGCGCCACAGACAAGGAAACAACTCCGTAGTTACCTTGGAATGGCCGGGTATTATCGTAAGTTTTGCCAGGACTTTTCTACGGTAGCTTGCCCCTTAACTGACCTACTAAAGAAGAACAATCGCTTTGTTTGGTCTGACAAGTGCCAAAAGGCGTTTGATGAGTTGAAGTTAAGATTATCCAGGGCACTTATTTTGGTGACCCCGCGTTTTGATAGACCCTTTAAAATTGCAGTATACGCGTGCGATACTGGGATGGGAGCGGTGCTGACTCAGCAGGATGACCACGGAGAGGAGCACCCGGTGTGCTACCACTCACAGAAATTCAATATCCATGAACGTAATTATAATACAAGTGAGAATGAACTTTTAGGGTTGATCCTAGCGTTAAAAAAGTTTGATTTCTATGTAAACAGCTCTGGGTACCCGATAGAAATACTGACCGACCACAACCCTCTGACTTTTCTCTCCAGGGTCAAGCAAAACCAGAGGCTTGTTAGATGGAGCTTATTCCTCCAAGCCTATGACTTAAACATAAAACACCTGAGGGGTAGGGACAACGTCACAGCTGATACTCTATCTCGGGTGCTACATGATTGACTGAATAACCCCATACTTCTTTTTCAGATCATCTCACTTATTCATTAAGAATGTGTCATGATAACCTATCATTCGTTTGAATTTTGATTATGGAATACCTATAGAATACTTGTATCATACAGAAGTCAAGTCTTTTGAAAGTATTAATAATTTTTATAATCATGTATAATATTGATGTTCTGATATATTTTAAATTCATTTGATTATGGAAAAGAAATTCCATTTAAATGTTGATGCATGATGCAATAAATATATAATATGCACGTATTTACTTGATATGGATGGATAAAAGTAATTGTCATCACATGCAATTAAGTGGGAAAACTTTGAGCTAGTTGATTTATTATCTTGTTTTTATTTTAGTTAATGAATGGAACTAAATAATAATATGTACAATTTTTATCTTACAAAGAGATATAATATCAATTGGTATAAATTAATAGATAATATTGGAAATCTATTGCTAAATTGTTATATCATGGTAATAGAATGGGAAAAACTAGTGGATATTCACTATGTTGTATATAGGTTGTTATATATTCCATATATCCAGGAACGGAGGGAAACAAAGGTACCTAAAGGTGTACACTCATTCAACCCTGAACAAACTTTTATATTAAACTTTCAAATTTGCCAAAAACGCATAATAGTGGATTACATTTTAACATTGAGATTACTGTAGTAATCGTAACTAGAGCGTATTTTCTCCTCATATTTGAGAAAAGGGGAAGTATCATCATCTTAGGTTTGAACCCTGTTAATGTCAAGTTGACACTGTAATTTAAAGGGGAAGTAACCTATAGTTTGATTCGAGTTATGTATTACTTATCTTTTGGTTGGTATATTAGAAGTAAACTGTTGAAAATTGACAAGAGTTTGAGCAATGTTATATTTGTTTAAATAGATTAAGACTTTTTACAAATTTTTGGTGGAAATCCACACAACTGTACATAGTTAAAATAAGAATGACTAGAATATTTTTGAATTATTTGTACTTGTTGAGACATTAGTTAATATTAATATTAACGGGGAAATATTTGTCCATCACGTTATAATCACAATTACCATTGGGTAGTGACACTTTTTATAATTTAGTTGTGCCAGTGAGCCATGTTTGCTTAAATTGTCTTATAATCTTCCATTGATTGATGGTTGTTAAAACGATAGTGTTAAGTACGAAAAATGTACCATGTTGAGTATTACTTGGGTAATTATGGTACATTATTTCTTTCATTGGGTGGGGGCGTGTCATGTATATTGTTTTTCCAAGAATTGGAACACGCAATGTTTATTCCTCTCTCTCTCTCTTTTCTTACTACACACAATATTAGGACGTTTAGTAGGAAAACAAAAGGTTCTAGGTAATGTTGGGATTCTGTGTTGATCTCAAATTCTCAGAGTCTGGGAACGACTCATTATTTAATAGGGGAAGTTCCTATCGTTTTTGTTATGAGTTTTGTAATGATACCATGATTTTCACCCCCACTGGTAATGGGTCTATCCCTTGCACCACTCGGATAGTATTTAATGATTTGTTTTGTCTGAAAGACAGAGAGTTTCAAAATATGTTCCTTTGAGAACGTTTGTGTTTGCACTATTTTATTCTAACTGTACATAATAGATATATTGTATATATTGAACATACCACCTGAAATAAACTATCAACAACAGTTACACTGAAGCTTCCTTGTCAAATTACTATCCTATTGTGTTGAATACATTACTATAAGATTTATCTACTACCATAATGTACAAGAAAGGAAATGTTGGAATACAAATACTGAATTTGTGCCCAGGACTATAAGAAGAGTTCGTGTAATACTGAAACATAAATACTAATAATTAAAGTCTCCCCTAGGACTAACGAGAATTATCAGCAAGATCTACACAGCTCTGGCCACAAGGGGATTGTGGACGTAACAATATATATATATATATATGCGTTTACATTTTAAGAGATCATAAGAATAAATAAAACTAACCGATCTTTATTTAATATTATAAACACTGTTAACACAGCTACAAGCACAATAAGTATTTTGTTACGTAAGAAATATATGACATATTATTATACATACTTGACAAACAGTCATATCCGAAATATCCTGCCAGGCAGCCGTGTTCACAAGTTCCATTGACGTAACAGCTTTTATCTTTGGCACAATTTTCACTGCATTTTTTTTTTACTTTTTATAAAAAATAAATAATTATTTGTCATTTTAAACGCGTCACATTTCAAATTGTTTAATAAGTGCGAGTAACAAAGTCATGTAGTTTTTTATAAGAACTAAACTAAACAAAGGCATGTAGTTTTTTATAAGAACTAAACTAGAAAGATTTTCCCTACTATTTTGTAATTTTATAAAATTGTTCAAATGTGCGCTTTTTTATCTCTTGAAATTAATTCAGAAAATATTTCGTAAAAGAATTATATAAACTAAAATGCACATTTGAAATTGTTTACATTTTTTACGTTATAACAAAAGATCATAATATAGTTATATTATTTTTAAATTAAATATAATACATTTTAAAATATAAAATAATTTTTGCTTGCTTTAAATATATTACAAATATTTATTATGAATCAAATAAACAACTCATTGAACAGGTAGCTCCATAATAGCCTGGGCGGCAGCCGCGTGTACAATTTCCATTTAGCTGGTCACAACTTTGATCGTCTGCACAATTTTGACTGCAACCTGTTTAGAATTGACACATACTATCAAATATTTAATATCCAGCTTTAATTTGTAATTTGTTTCTAACTTTAACAAGAAAATAAAAAGTACAATTAGAGTTCCCGTCGGACCAAGTTAATCCATAGGTCCAGTGAAGCAGCGGTCACCAGTTTTTCTGTCCACGGCATACAAGGTGATTGTGTGGCCAGAACTATGCACAGACAGCCGCCTTTACTTTACCCCCAACTAAGGGCAGGTACCAAACAGAGCTGGGTAGACTCAGGTGCACCCTAAATCACCTGAGAAAAAATCCTAGCCTTCACCAGGAATCTAACCCAGGACCTTCGGATCGCCAGACGAACGCGCTGCCTATAAGCAACCATGCACCACACAAAAATAATAACACATTATTATTATTTTTTAAAGTACTAGCATAAAAATCTTTTATCCACTGTTATGAAATGTATGAATTAGGAAGGAGCAACATTTGTTAAGCAAAGAATATTAGTTGTTTTTTGTTTATATTTTGAAATGGCTAGATACATTTTAGAGTTTACAATTCTCATAAAATTTAATTATATAATAGTGTTATATATATATATATATATATATATATATATATATATATATATATATATATATATATATATATATATATATATATATATATATATATAAATATATATATATATATAATTGATAAAAATGTTTGCTTTGAGCTTAATTTTTACGTAAACATTATAAAGCTACTTTCAACCAAATGTCCTCCTTCAATTTTGAAAATATATAGCTATAAGAAAGATAAATTTATAAAAGACCTTTAAAGTGATTGCTTTGTAAAATCATGTGAGCCAGTACAGTATTAGTTATTTTTTTACTCTGAGTATATTTTAAAGGACTAAATGATTCCATTTAAAATTAATAGAAGTGAACAAAGTGAATGCATGTGGAATTTATAAAAAGAAAACTCCAAATTTACCTACTCAACGAAAAAGTAAAGAACATTGACTTGTGGCGGCAAAGAAACCAGGATCCCCTCGAACAGCAGATCGCTAGGCAAAAGTGGAGGTGGATAAGGCACACCCTAAGGACATCCCCACAGGATATCACCCGACACGCTCTGCAATGGAACCCCCAGGAGAAAGACGGGTTGGTCGCCCGAAGACATACGAATAGGAAATGTCAAGTTGTAACCTTTCATTGGATGAACTAAGAAAGGCTGCCCAGAATCGAGTGCGTTGGAGAGCTGTTGCGGATGCCCTATGTTCCACAAGGATCCAAAGCTACTAAGCACGCACTCAACAAATATTTCGAAAATCTAGTTTAGCTGTACATTTTGAGAAAATCGAGTGTGTTCAACGTCTACTGAGTAAATTGAAAGAAAAAAATACAAAGTGAAATTTAGTAGTCATTTATGATGCAGCTTACATTCAAACAGTTACAACATGCAACCAGTACAACTCCATAAATAAACGTATTAGTTTTTTTTTAGGAATGGTATAAAGTGAAGATTTTTGTGAAAACTATAATGTGATATCAACACACGTTATTTAGTGAAAATAAAATGAGGCTTACTAGCGTTGCAGTTATGACCATAATATCCTGGTTCACAGCCAAAGTGACAAACTCCTTTGTCAGTACAATGGCTTCCAACGCAATTAGGACAATCTATAGAAATAAAATCAAGGCTTTGTTATTAAAAAAATATTTAATTATCGCGTCATTATGGACAGAAATAATTAACTTCAAGTGTTAGATATTCATACCTGGAGGTTTGTTATGTAAATGAAATTTAGTATTGGTCTCTATATGCAAATTAAGTGACGGCCATTTACTGCAGGAGTGGTTGAGCGTATGTGTGTTTATATGCAACCATTAATGCCATTAATAATGATTATAATAATAGTAATAATATTTGTATAGCGCTGCCAACAAACATAATGTAAGCTAACAGCGCATTTAACATACAATTAAGAACACGGATATTACTCTAGGCTAGGAGACAAAGCTAACTGATTAGGCTATATAAAAAAATCAAATACATATAGCATTAACTGACCCAACCTATAAGTAAGACAGTAGGGGTCTAACTCAATAAGACCGTGATTAGTTTCCTTGTTTTAAATAGCATGTTAAATGTTAACTAAGGTAAATTTTTAAAATAATAAGTTTTTAATTTCTTTTTCAAAGTATCAATAGAGCTTGCTCGCCTGAGTGGAACGGGAAGAAGATTCCACATCATAGGACCAGATACTGAGAAGGCTCTAAGGCCAACGGTTTTCAGAGGGAAACGGGGCTCTTCTAAAATTGATGAATTGGCAGAACGAAGTATACCATTATGTATACCTCATCGTATGTAGCTTTTTGCATGTAAGATATCTTTCCATTCAAATTATGCCTACTGTATGCTCACGTTTTCATATTTCATTCTAGAATTTGGTTTAATTTTAAGGCCATATACGTCACCTTTACTGGGAGACATAACAGTGGCATAGCTAGGGGAGGGGAGGGGGTCCAAATTTGAAAGTACCCCCGGGCCCCTACTTGACGGAGCCCCCAAAGAAGTGTCCCAAAAAATTTGCAGAGGCCTCCAAAGAAGTGTCAGAATTTTTTTTTTTGCAGGGGTTCTGAAGAGGCCAAGCCCCCCAGGCCTCCGAATCCCGGGCTACGCCATTGAGACATAAGCTCGATTTTACTCTTCGGCGACGTCACCAAATTAATTAATAAATATAATATTTTACCTACATCAGGGACATACATCAGTAAATTTAAAAAGTAAAGCGTTTTATGTATGTATCAAGTTATTCTAAATTTCACATTTTATTTGTTATTATTCCTTTGATGCTTTACTCACAGATATCTATTTGTATTTAATTTTGGCGTCGTTATTAATTATGACAACTAGTTTAGATAATATGTATTTATTATGTAGTAATAGCACGTACATATATATATGTGTGTTCTCGTGTTTTCTACATCTTTCTCGTACACATCTTCTTTCGCATTCTTAAAATGTCCGGGATAAATCAATTATTGCTCTTTTTAAATCAAAATCAATATAAGACACGCTGCTGTGTAGTTAGGCTGTTGATGTTAAGCTTACAGACAAAGCAGCTATTTAATTAGTGTACATAAGATCACATAGTGAATTATTCTTCAAACTTTTATTGAGACGCTTTAGTGTATCCCTTTATAGTGAACCAGACGCTAGACAAAAGAGCAGGCGGTACAACTAAAGGTATAACGCATTACAATTTTACTGCTCGTTATGTTAGGCTCTATATATTACACATGATTGAAATAGAATCAATTTCATAATGTATGAATAATATTTGTAAAAAAAATGTATATATCATTTCATTTCCATAATTCAATATAACAATTTAACAAGTTCATAAAAGCTTTAAAATAAATGTTTACTAGAGCTTATTACTGGTTTGGTTAAAAGTAATGAACATCTAATATAACAACAAAGAGTGTACCATTTGTAGATTGATTATATTGAACGCGGAAGGGTATATACTGTCATGACGTGACATTTATTAAAGCGTCATTAGTTTAGTACTTGTAAATAAATGCTATGACCATTGTATATAAATTGCTAGGCAGGGCAAAATTCTCCCCCTTCCCACCCCTTTTCCCTCCCCACCCCCGTAGGCGGGACATACTTCTCCAGGGGGTATCATTAAATGCCGTATCATTTTGTGTTAACACAGACCCGTCGAGGGGCTACCACTCCCTTTGGTTCCTTTGTTCGATGCGGACCTCGCACAGGTACAATCAGCCACTCATTGCCTTTTGTTATTTTTCGAGAGTTTTTTGCCCTTTTGAGTTTCAACGTGTAATTCTATTAAGTGCCTTTGTCTAGGCGGGAGGTAGGGTGACGTGATACCGTACAGATATACCATAACGTTATGTCTGCGGGCAAAATACTCTTTGAAGCACGGGGATATATAAAGACATGTAGTGTGGTACAATGTTTGGCCTTGACGATTTAAGACGCTGAGTTGTTGCCGACCGACTGAGAAACAACACAAGAGGAGGCAATAGCGTTCGTCATTGGAAAACGCCCCCTTAGGTACTTTGGTCAGCTGACTGGTCGATAAGTGGGCGTACACATTGTAATGGTAGGACCTGGGGTTTTTGACGAAAAAAAGGACCGCACCTGACTGTCACTGTATTCCTATACATATAATTATATTTGTAGACATTACTTAACACGTCGTAGTCGGCATTTTACGTCTCGAGAGACGATCTATTTCCCTTGCAGGCCTTCATGTGGCTAAAGAGGCCAATCCTGGATGTACAGGCACGGTCACACTTGCTGAAGTTGAATGTAGTGGAGGGGACCACATTTTTCACCACCGTCTTTTTTCCTGGCGTGCTCCTCTCCCGCAAGCCTTGAACCTTCTTTCATTCCTGCTCTCCAAGTGGGCCTATCTTGCGCCATGATCTCCCAACTGTTTGGGTCAATCTCTTTTGCAGACATCCGCAAATCTCAGTTTTGGACGTCCAGCAGGCCTCTGTCCCTTAGCTAACGTTCCATATAGAATGTCCTGTGGAAGTCAACCCTATGGCATTCGGCGTACATGACCTAGCCAGCTGAGACGTCTGCTACTGAGAGTAATACGGGTGTCTTGACACTCTGCTCTTCGTAGGACCTCCGCGTTTGAAACCCTGTCCTGCCATCTTATATCTAGAATGCGTCTGAGACACCTGAAATGAAATGTATTAAATTTTCTCTCCTGTCAGGAATATGTGCTCCATGTCTCACATCCGTAGGCCTACAGCAGGGTACTCATGTTCGATAAACTAGTGACTTAGTGGAGCGTGTGAGCAGTGAGTTCATCCAGACCATGGCTTTAGCTATTCTGCTATTGATCTCCCCATCTAGGAGCACATTGCTTGAGATTTTGGCCCCAAGGTAGCAGAACTCTTCAACTACTTCTAGTGGATGGCCACCAATAGTGATGCATGGCACAGTTGCAGCGTTTTGTACCAGTACCTTGATTTTGTTTTTAATAATGCTGAGGCCGATTTTTCGGCATGCATCATCAAGTTTATTAATGAGCGTCTGTAGCTCGTTTGCAGATTCGGCAACAATAGCTGCATCATCGGCATAGTGAAGTTCCCAACCAGTATACTCCTAAGCTTTGTTTTGGCTTTAAGCCTGTTTAGGTTGAAGAGCTTTCCAGATGTCCTTGTGTGAAGGTAGACTCCCCTATTGCAGACCGCATAAGCATAGTGCAGTAGGCACGAGAAGAATATTCCAAACAAGGTGGGTACAAGTACGCAGCCTTGTAGATTGTAGATTACTTAACACACACACAGAAAAAAAGCACGCTAGATACGACGTGTGACGGACTTATGGATTTTCCTTAGCACTGTGTTCATAGTATATGTGTACAGTTCATTGTATATGTGTACAGTTCATAGTATATGTGTACAGTTCATAGTATATGTGTACAGTTCATTGTATATGTGTACAGTTCATAGTATATGTGTACAGTTCATAGTATATGTGTACAGTTCATTGTATATGTGTACAGTTCATAGTATATGTGTACAGTTCATAGTGTATGTGTACAGTTCATTGTATATGTGTACAGTTCATAGTATATGTGTACAGTTCATAGTATATGTGTACAGTTCATTGTATATGTGAACAGTTCATAGTATATGTGTACAGTTCATAGTATATGTGTACAGTTCATTGTATATGTGAAAAGTTCATTGTATATGTGTACAGTTCATTGTATATGTGAACAGTTCATAGTATATGTGTACAATTCATTGCATATGTGTACAGTTCATTGTATATGTGTACAGTTCATAGTATATGTGTACAGTTCATAGTATATGTGTACAGTTCATAGTAGATGTGTACAGTTCATAGTATATGTGTACAGTTCATTGTATATGTGTACAGTTCATTGTATATGTGTACAGTTCATAGTATATGTGTACAGTTCATAGTATATGTGTACAGTTCATAGTATATGTGTACAGTTCATAGTATATGTGTACAGTTCATTGTATATGTGTACAGTTCATTGTCTATGTGTACAGTTCATAGTATATGTGTACAGTTCATTGTCTATGTGTACAGTTCATAGTATATGTGTACAGTTCATTGTCTATGTGTACAGTTCATAGTATATGTGTACAGTTCATAGTATATGTGTACAGTTCATTGTATATGTGTACAGTTCTTAGTATATGTGTACAGTTCATAGTATATGTGTACAGTTCATAGTATATGTGTACAGTTCATAGTATATGTGTACAGTTCATAGTATATGTGTACAGTTCATTGTATATGTGTACAGTTCATTGTCTATGTGTACAGTTCATAGTATATGTGTACAGTTCATTGTCTATATGTACAGTTCATAGTATATGTGTACAGTTCATAGTATATTTGTACAGTTTATTGTCTTTATATTCATTTTCACTATGTGGATTTTTTGTACCGTTGCCTGGTCTTTTCAGAACACAGCGGTCTTTGTAATAGATGTGTCTGATGATTGAGATGTTCATTTCTACATGTGATTACGTATTAAACCTATAGTTTATTCACTTGAACCCTGTTAGTCTGTTCGCTTTATTCGTATGTCAATTCGAGTGATTGTATAAAGGAGGAGACCGAACCTCCTTTAAGAGTAGTACGCAAATAAAAAATATCGGGCATTGTTTACGGAATATTGCCTGGTCTAAATCGGTGCTATCGACCTCTAGACCAACGAACCAAGTGAGGAGAGAATACCACATGTAAGCTTTGCGGTTACTAGACCATCGCGTTGGCCACACAATCCCACATCATCACATATATATTTAACTATGATAATTTAAAAAAGCGGGGAAGTCTATTCATCCGTACAGTGATATAGTCTGTAAGTTTTAAAAAAGCAAAAAAACACGAATATAAAAAATGAGGTTCACAAGGTAAAGAATATCAAATTTTACGTTATTTTTTTTAAAGTTTTGTTCAAGAAACGTACTCCAAGGTTACAAACTTTGGCCTTGTTATACAGCAGTAACATTTCTTAACACTGTGTTTAGTTAATCTCTTTTATTATGTTCGGTAGTAACCCTATCGATTGTGAATTTGGAGGACGGTAGTGGGGGCGGCAGGGAAGCACATGCGTTGAATAGAGAGGGGTCGAGAAGTAAATACATATCATATTTGTGTGTGCGACTTGGCTAAAGGCCTCATCAGCTATATCCACCATAATTAAGAATAAATAAATACACAAATCAGTAAGTGTATTTAGATAGAGAGTTATACATTTTAATTTATCGTTTTTTTGACAAGAAAAACTAAATCTTTTGTTTTAATTATAAATTTAATCCAGGAGCTAATTTTTTTTTCCCTTTTTTTGAATACCAGAATTAAACATATTTTTTTTGCGTTTTTGATAGCTAAACGGTTAGTTTTTTGTCCATTAATATTTAAGGTTATGAACGATTCATATGACAAACCGAGTACAGCGAGAAAAGAAAGTTTGTTTCCCAAGTTGCAACAGCATATAGCTTTTACTTACCTTTCGATGTGGTATTGGTCAAACAACGACCTCCCGCTGTGCACCATTTACATTTATCAGGACAATCAACACTACAAGACAATCCGTGTTTTCCTTTAGGGCAATCTAGTGAGAGAAATACCAGTCTTGAAATCATAATCTTGCACTAAAAATAAATATAGACTAGTGTATTAGATAAAAAAGAGTTTAAAAAAAATATAATTTCGGGGTTTACTAAAAAAAAAATGATCCAAGCTTTGGTTACTATGGTATTGAAGGCCATATTAAACATTATAGAAATATTTTACAATGGGCTTATGCAATATATTAAAGATATAAAAAAATACTGCTTTTATCCGTATACCAATGATAATGCATTTCGACTAACAGACATATATTAATGTTAGTACACAACACAAATATATATTTCAACAACATTTGAAACCAAATGCAATGTCGTGAAATCTAGCAGGGCAATACTATTTCTTATTCCATTTTTAAACAATTATACAATCTCTGAAAATGACAGACCAAAAGCACTCAGAACTGTTTCTGTAAAAATTGAATAATTTATCTGAAAACTAATAATCTAATTGCGACTATTAAATTTACATCATAATGTTTCATACATTATTAATAATGTTGTTTTGTGTTGTTTTTGTTTAATTGCTAGACATATAGTTGATATGTTGTTGTTTTATTTCTTCAAAATAGTTTTTGCTACTATCTTAAAATATGTAAATTTAAGGTACTTATTGTGGTGACCGCGCGATTTAGTGTACATGTAATCAACAAAAATAAATCACATTTCAGCATCCACGTAAAAGCACAGTCTCTTGTGCACGGACAGTCTTCAAACACAATTTTTTGTATCAAACACATACGACTATTCCTTTCCCACCGAACCATGTATCACAATACATTGCTTTCTACATTCAGGCGTTGCACGAGCTTTATTCTAAACGTTTTTTGACACAACAAGCAGCACGCTTCTATCAAAACCTAAATACAATCCCAGACAACACTCTACCCCATACATACATAGTCATCAAATATGCATGAAATATAAAGCAAACATTTTAGCAAATGACGCATTGTACCATAATTAGTGGAATTGTGTACAATTACATATCGCCAACAACTAAAGCTTTATTCAATATAAAGGCGAACATTGTTCCATATAATATGTTGATGCATTTTTTTGTGATTTTTTTTTATGCAGCGAAATGTATGACCGAAATAATGAATCATTTTTAACTTCCACCAAAGAATATAAATACAAGAGTAAACCGTCCAAAAAAGTTTCAATTATCTGTACACGTACAAAATATTAACAAAAAAAGTCCACGTCTGCTAGAGGCACGATAGATGCCATGATCTAGACGAATATCAATATAAATAACACATTATAGAATCTACTAACTAAGTTTTTGGTATAATAAATTGTACGTATTTTCTGGAGACTGTTGAGTCATTATTAAGTGCCGCATAAGAGTTTGACATAGTTAGGAACTCTTATGAAGGAATGACCTGCCGAGTTGTCTACGGCCAACAGATGACAGATGCTTTTTAGGTGAAGAACGATGTGAGACAAGGATGCTTGCTTTTGCCTGTCCTGTTTCTCCTGGCCATCGACTGGGTGGTGAAAACATCCACACACCAGAGACGGAATGGTATCCAGTGGACCTTTTGGGACCAACTCGATGATCTTGACTTTTCTGATGATCTTTCCTTCTCTCTCATACCCAACATCAGATGTAGGAGAAAGCCAGCAATGTTGCAGCCACTTCTGCAAGTATTGGTCTTAATATACACAAAGCGAAGAGTAAGGTCCTCAAGGTCAATTGTATTGCACCCATTACGCTGGAAGCGAAAGCAATAGAAGAGGTTGAGAGTTTTGTCTCTCTTGGCGACTTTGTGGACAAGCAAGGAAGGACATATGCTGATGTAAAAACTAGGGTTGCAAAGCACGAACGGCCGAAAGAAACTTCAATCCTTTATAAATAACTGTTTAAGAAGAATTTTCGTGATTCATTGGTTAGACATGATCAGCAGCCTGCAACAGTGGCAGCAGACAAAGCAGAAACAAGTAGAACAGGGGATCTTCAACAGACGATGGCGATGGTTTGGCCATACACTTCGAAAACCTGTTTCCAGCACAACAAGACATGCTCTGAACTGAAACCCTAAGGGAAAACGCCATTCGCGTGAAGATAAAGAACGTAACCCCACAGATAGCGGGGATAAACTGTATTCGATACTTGTTATGGTCAATGTCATTATTTTTTTTATAAAATTTTGTAAAATATTTGATCCATTCCATAGTTTGTATTTTTTTAATGATTTCCATGTATGAAAATGTAATGGAAGCCAGAAATAAAGTTTTAAAACGACATCTGAAGTAAACAATTTTTTTTGCAACATTTACCTCCAATCAATTTAATTTCACAAGCACCAAAATTCTGATGCATCTTCAGTAATACAGAAGTCACCTTGTGTTTGTCATTGGGAAAAAGATGAGATTTTACTGGAAAGCGGCTATCTAGAATGTCTACAGCCTCAGCAAGTCCATGATATCCTTCAGCGGATATTTCGACGGTGACATTTCCTACTGATCTATATTCCGCTGAACATAAAATATATAAAACATTTGGTTATTAATCATCTCAAAATGTATCTCGCTGACGCAATGTTCACTATCAGACTAAAAATAAATGAACTAATTAATACAAACCAATTTTTAGACTAATTTTTTACAATTTAATTTTTTCACTTCTTTTTTTTCTATTAAAAACTTACATGGAAGGTCAAATATATCCACAATACTTAGATCTATGGGCGAGTTAAACTGTAGTTTCACTTCAAAATTCAGCGGCTGTTCACGTCCGAAATAACACGATGATTCTTTCAATTCGGTAATACTGTCGGTAAGCCCTTCTTTGCTATAGTAGATGTCATTAGCGTCCGGTGCTTCTGTAACGGCTGCCGGTGCAACATTTCGACCTGTAGCAAAATGTAAATGTATGCATTTCATTCCTTCTAGAAAAAAACTAAAATAAATTTTAACAGTTTTTAAAAAAAGGTTTGCGGTCTTGAGTAGATAGTTAACCCTACAAAAGATTATTGTATAAGCCGTCTTAAAATTTTAAAATGATGTTATTATTGTATTACTGAGCTTATACATAATTTATTTTAATGATGCAATCGTCTTATCAACTGCGACGCTAGAGACAATTTAAACCTGCTCTCTCATTCCCCCCCCCCCCCAAGAAAAAAATCTTTAAAAACTTAACAATTCTACAATATTAATAATTCTTTTAAATTGAGATGCACTAATGAAATGAAGATGAGGAAAAATACAGAAATCTTTCTTGGCTATAGTGGAAAAGGGATATTTCATATAGTATTTTGGCGGTTTCAATCAATAATCAAGATGGCATCAAAACGATAACAGTATGGCTGTATGTTGGTGATGTATCGTGGGAAATGTAGCGTCTAAGACGGCGTTACCTATTGCACTCAATATGACGTTCGAGATGACGACCTTGATTGCGGTCAAGATAAAGTTCGAGATGACAACCTTGATTGCGGTCAAGATGAAGCTCGAGATGACGACCTTAATTGCAGTCATGATAAAGTTCGAGATGACAACCTTGATTGCGGTCAAGATGAAGTTCGATCTGACGACCTTGATTGTTGTCAAGATGAAGTTCGAGATGACGACCTTGATTACGGTCAAGATGAAGTTCGAGCTAACGACCTTGATTGCGGTCAAGATGAATTTCGAGATGACGACCTTGATTGCGGTCAAGATTAGTTCGAGCTGACGACCTTGATTGCGGTCAAGATAAAGTTCGAGATGACAACCTTGATTGCGGTCAAGATGAAGTTCGAGATGACGACCTTAATTGCGGTCAACATGAAGTTCGAGATGACGACCTTGATAGCGGTCACGATGAAGCTCGAACTGACGACCTTGATTGCGCTCAAGATGAAGTTCTAGATGACAACCTTGATTGCGGTCAAGATGAAGTTCGAGCTGACGACCTTGATTGCGGTCAAGATGAAATTCGAGATGACGACCTTGATTACGGTCAAGATGAAGTTCGAGCTGACGACCTTGATTGCGGTCAAGATGACGTTCAAGAAGACGACCTTAAAGTGGCTCAATATAAAGTTCGAGATGACGACCTTGATAGCGGTCAAGATGAAGTTCGAGATGACGACCTTGATAGCGCTCAAGATGACGTTCATGATGGCGACCTTGATAGTAGTCAAGATGAAGTTCGAGATGACTACCTTGATAGCGGTCAAGATGATGATTGATCTGTCGACGACCTTGATAGCGGTCAAGATGAAGTTGAAGATGACGACCTTGATAGCGCTTAAGATGAAGTTCGAGATGACGACCTTGATAGCGCTCAAGATGACGTTTATGATGGCGACCTTGATTGTAGTCAAGATGAAGTTCGAGATGACTACCTTGATAGCGGTCAAGATGAAGTTTGAGATGACGACCTTGAAAGCGCTCAGAAAAACGTTTGAGATTACGACCTTGATAGCGCTCAAGATGAAGTTTAAGATGACGACCTATATAGCGCTTAAGATGAAGTTTGAGATGACGACATTAATAGCGCTGAAGATTAAGTTTGAGATGACGACCTTGATAGCGGTCAGGATGAAGTTTAAGATGACCACCTTGAAAGCGCTCAAGATGAAGTTCGAGATTACGACCTTGATATCGGTCAAGATGAAGTTCAAGATGACGACCTTGAAAGCGCTCAAGATGATGCTCAAGATGTCGACATTGATAGCCGTCAAGATGAAGTTCAAGATGACGACCTTGAATGCGCTCAAAATGAAGTTCGATATGACGACCTTGATAGCGGTCAAGATGAAGTTCAAGATGACGACCTTCAAAGCGCTCAAGATGAAGTTCGAGATGACGACCTTGAAATCGCTCAAGATGGAGTTGGAGATGACGACCTTGATAGCGGTCAAGATGAAGTTTGAGATGACGACCTTGAAAGCGCTCATAATGAAGTTCGATATGACGATCTAGATAGCGTTCAAGATGAATTTGGAGATGACGACCTTTATAGCGCTCAAGATGAAGTTCGAGATAACGACCTTGATAGCGGTCAAGATGAAGTTCAAGATGACGACTTTGAAAGTGTTCAAGATGAAGTTCGAGATGACGACGTTGGTAGCGGTCACGATGAAGTTCAAGATGACGACATTGAAAGCGCTCAAGATGGAGTTGGAGATGACGACCTTGTTAGCGGTCAAGATGAAGTTCAAGATGACAACCTTGATAGCAATCAAGATGAAGTTCGAGATGACGACCTTGAAAGCGCTCAAGATGAAGTTCGATATGACGTTCTAGATAGCGCTCAAGATGACGTTCAAGATGACGACCTTGATTGCGGTCAAGATGAAGTTCGAGATGACGACCTTGATTGCGGTCAAGATTAGTTCGAGCTGACGACCTTGATTGCGGTCAAGATAAAGTTCGAGATGACAACCTTGATTGCGGTCAAGATGAATTTCGAGATGACGACCTTAATTGCGGTCAACATGAAGTTCGAGATGACGACCTTGATAGCGGTCACGATGAAGCTCGAACTGACGACCTTGATTGCGCTCAAGATGAAGTTCTAGATGACAACCTTGATTGCGGTCAAGATGAAGTTCGAGCTGAAGACCTATATTGCGGTCAAGATGAAATTCGAGATGACGACCTTGATTACGGTCAAGATGTAGTTCGAGCTGACGACCTTGATTGCGGTCAAGATGACGTTCAAGAAGACGACCTTAAAGTGGCTCAATATAAAGTTCGAGATGACGACCTTGATAGCGGTCAAGATGAAGTTCGAGATGACGACCTTGATAGCGCTCAAGATGACGTTCATGATGGCGACCTTGATAGTAGTCAAGATGAAGTTCGAGATGACTACCTTGATAGCGGTCAAGATGATGGTTGATATGTCGACGACCTTGATAGCGGTCAAGATGAAGTTGAAGATGACGACCTTGATAGCGCTTAAGATTAAGTTTGAGATTACGACCTTGATAGCGCTCAAGATGACGTTTATGATGGCGACCTTGATTGTAGTCAAGATTTAGTTCGAGATGACTACCTTGATAGCGGTCAAGATGATAGTTGATATGTCGACGACCTTGATAGCGCTCAAGATGAAGTTTGAGATGACGACCTTGATAGCGCTTAAGATGAAGTTTGAGATGACGACATTGATAGCGCTCAAGATGAAGTTTGAGATGACGACATTGATAGCGCTCAAGCTGAAGTTTGAGATGACGACCTTGATAGCGCTCAAGATGAAGTTTGAGATGACGACATTGATAGCGCTCAAGATGAAGTTTGAGATGACGACATTGATAGCGCTCAAGATGAAGTTTGAGATGACGACATTGATAGCGCTCAAGATTAAGTTTGAGATGACGACATTGATAGCGCTCAAGCTGAAGTTTGAGATGACGACCTTGATAGCGCTCAAGATGAAGTTTGAGATGACGACATTGATAGCGCTCAAGATGAAGTTTGAGATGACGACATTGATAGCGCTCAAGCTGAAGTTTGAGATGACGACCTTGATAGCGCTCAAGATGAAGTTTGAGATGACGACATTGATAGCGGTCAAGATGAAGTTTGAGATGACGTCCTTGAAAGCGCTCAGAAAAACGTTTGAGATTACGACCTTGATAGCGCTCAAGATGAAGTTTAAGATGACAACCTTGATTGCGGTCAAGATGAATTTCGAGATGACGACCTTAATTGCGGTCAACATGAAGTTCGAGATGACGACCTTGATAGCGGTCACGATGAAGCTCGAACTGACGACCTTGATTGCGCTCAAGATGAAGTTCTAGATGACAACCTTGATTGCGGTCAAGATGAAGTTCGAGCTGACGACCTATATTGCGGTCAAGATGAAATTCGAGATGACGACCTTGATTACGGTCAAGATGTAGTTCGAGCTGACGACCTTGATTGCGGTCAAGATGACGTTCAAGAAGACGACCTTAAAGTGGCTCAATATAAAGTTCGAGATGACGACCTTGATAGCGGTCAAGATGAAGTTCGAGATGACGACCTTGATAGCGCTCAAGATGACGTTCATGATGGCGACCTTGATAGTAGTCAAGATGAAGTTCGAGATGACTACCTTGATAGCGGTCAAGATGATGGTTGATATGTCGACGACCTTGATAGCGGTCAAGATGAAGTTGAAGATGACGACCTTGATAGCGCTTAAGATTAAGTTTGAGATGACGACCTTGATAGCGCTCAAGATGACGTTTATGATGGCGACCTTGATTGTAGTCAAGATTTAGTTCGAGATGACTACCTTGATAGCGGTCAAGATGATAGTTGATATGTCGACGACCTTGATAGCGCTCAAGATGAAGTTTGAGATGACGACCTTGATAGCGCTTAAGATGAAGTTTGAGATGACGACATTGATAGCGCTCAAGATGAAGTTTGAGATGACGACATTGATAGCGCTCAAGCTGAAGTTTGAGATGACGACCTTGATAGCGCTCAAGATGAAGTTTGAGATGACGACATTGATAGCGCTCAAGATGAAGTTTGAGATGACGACATTGATAGCGCTCAAGATGAAGTTTGAGATGACGACATTGATAGCGCTCAAGATGAAGTTTGAGATGACGACATTGATAGCGCTCAAGCTGAAGTTTGAGATGACGATCTTGATAGCGCTCAAGATGAAGTTTGAGATGACGACATTGATAGCGCTCAAGATGAAGTTTGAGATGACGACATTGATAGCGCTCAAGCTGAAGTTTGAGATGACGACCTTGATAGCGCTCAAGATGAAGTTTGAGATGACGACATTGATAGCGGTCAAGATGAAGTTTGAGATGACGTCCTTGAAAGCGCTCAGAAAAACGTTTGAGATTACGACCTTGATAGCGCTCAAGATGAAGTTTAAGATGACGACCTATATAGCGCTTAAGATGAAGTTTGAGATGACGACATTAATAGCGCTGAAGATTAAGTTTGAGATGACGACCTTGATAGCGGTCAAGATGAATTTTAAGATGACGACCTTGAAAGCGCTCAAGATGAAGTTCGAGATTACGACCTTGATATCGGTCAAGATGAAGTTCAAGATGACGACCTTCAAAGCTTTCAAGATGAAGTTCGAGATGACGACCTTGAAATCGCTCAAGATGGAGTTGGAGATGACGACCTTGATAGCGGTCAAGATGAAGTTTGAGATGACGACCTTAAAAGCGCTCAAAATGAAGTTCGATATGACGATCTAGATAGCGTTCAAGATGAATTTGGAGATGACGACCTTGATAGCGCTCAAGATGAAGTTCGAGATAACGACCTTGATAGCGGTCAAGATGAAGTTCAAGATGACGACATTGAAAGCGCTCAAGATGAAGTTTAAGATGTCGACCTTGATTGCGGTCAAGATGAAGTTCAAGATGACGACCTTGAAAGCACTTAAAATGAAGATCGATATGACGACGTTGATAGCGGTCAAGATGAAGTTCAAGATGACGACGTTGGTAGCGGTCACGATGAATTTCAAGTTGACGACATTGAAAGCGCTCAAGATGGAGTTGGAGATGACGACCTTGTTAGCGGTCAAGATGAAGTTCAAGATGACAACCTTGATAGCAATCAAGATGAAGTTCGAGATGACGACCTTGAAAGCGCTCAAGATGAAGTTCGATATGACGTTCTAGATAGCGCTCAAGATGACGTTCAAGATGACGACCTTGATAGTGGTCAAGATAAAGTTCAAGATGACTACCTTGATAGCGGTCATGATGACGTTCGAGATGACGACCTTGATAGCGGTCATGATGACGTTCGAGATGACGACCTTGATAGCGGTCAAGATCAAGTTCAAGATAACTACCTTGATAGTGGTCAAGATGACGTTTGATATGATGATCTTGATAGCGGTTAAGATGAAGTTCGAGATGACGACCTTGATAGTAGTTAAGATGAAGTTCGAGATGACTACTTTGATAGCGGTCAAGATTACGTTTGATATGACGACCTTGATGGTGTTCAAGATGACTGTTGAGATATTGGCTATTGTAACAACCCTTATGACAGTCAATTTAATGTTTAGTTATTCTATGTCACATTTGAATTATACGACGGAGTTTGACAATCGCTTAAAAGCCTGATTCTTGTTGTTGTTTTTTTTTTACTTTACACTTTAAATTTAATTATATCTAGTTCTGTTTTATATCTTGTAGAGAGCAGTTCGCTATTTGCTAAGTGTAGATATTTTATAGATCTCCAGGTTTTCTCGCCTATCTTTTTGTAAATAGCTTTTCTGATTACATTGATCTTGAGAAGACAATAAACATACAATTGTTCATATAACAACTGCAAATAATTTATCAATCATTGTTGAACGAAAGTAGTTGAACGAACCATTTTTAATATTTTTAATAATAATCGCATCGGAATAATGTTGTCAAGAGAGCCCTTGCAAGCATAAATAGAGACGTCTTATAAAATGTCACTATTTTGAATCTTGTCACAACAATATATATATATATATTATATATATATATTATATTTAGATCTTGAAATGAGTATGCATGTGTTTGTTCAAACCACATACTCTTTCCAGTACTGGATAGAATGACATGAATTTTGCCATAAATATTCTTTGTGTTACTGCGGTGATCAGTTTTACATTTAAAAAAATGACCGCGTCGTTCATTTCTTTAAAAAGAAGAATAAAAAGAAAACATTGCTTTCATGTTGAAATTCCCGGTACCAACTTTATATAATTTGTCTTCACAAAATTAGGAACAATTTCATGGTGTCGAGATTATTACTTTTTGACGTCATCAAACTTGGCGCATGAACTTTGTGAATGAAGGGAAAAATGAAAAATGTCAGACATGTTTAAATTGACGACGTATCGTATAAGACTTATTTTAATTTTGTAGCGGTCGATGTTTAGATTGCCTCAATCAACCTGATATATACATATATAATGAATTGTGGGAATGAAGGAGACTCAAAATCTTTAGCTTCTAAATGAACGAAAAATACAGAGGGCGTTATCACCGCTTAAGACTATTAAGCTTTTTATAAATTCATGTGTAGTTACAATGAATTTAAAAATTGATTTTAGGCGGATCGGAAAGCTTGGCATATCTATATATATATATATACTAGTATTTTTTACACAATATTAAAATCACTTACCGTTAGTGACTTCAATATGGCAGATTGGGATTTTTCTCATGTTCGTTAGTGTTAAGCCCGTTGCTTTCACCGGACAGTCACAGTGGTATTCAACAACATTCAATTCAGGTAAAATAAAATGACCATCACATGTCATACAAGTGTCTCGTGTCTTAAAGTTAAAACTTAAACTTTCAAATGGTCCTAGAAAAACAGACAATAAGTAACACAGATATAATACATCACAGTCATAATTGTGTTCAGATTAAAAAAAAAAATTACATCTTTTATAAAATGAGTCAGCTAATCATTTAATTTGGAAAAAAAAAACACACAGAGAAAGCAATATCATACATAGCGTCAATTAAAACAGCGATATAGAACAAGTGTGATGCTATCGTATATATTAAAGCAGAACAACATTTAAACTGAATGAATACACATTAAAAAAATATATGCTGATATATTTGTAAGTTGTTTTTTTTATTGTCACATTAATGTAAAAAAAAAAAGGTCAAACTGATTCAAGCGACTTACTATAGTCCTTAACTCGTAATCTCAAATAGCGTACTCTTGTGTACGTGAATGTTATTTCCACAGAAAACCTTACACACGTCTCGTAGCTGTCATCCGCGAGCTCAGGATAAGTAGACTTTGTGTAATTGAATATGTTGACTATAAAACAGAAGTTGATCGAATTTATTGATAACGTAAATATCTTCAATATGAGCGTAATACGGTTTTTAAGAAAGAAAAATACAATGTGTAAATAGCCTTGTAGATCTTAAGTCACTTTTCATTATACTCAAATGCATATTATAACTTACTGTACTGGCAAGCATATCCAAAGAACCCTTTCTTGCAATTGAATTGTGGCTTACAAGTACCATAAGATAAGCATTGATCTTTATCACAGTTGCACACAAATGTTTTATTCGGTCCAATAAAGAGTTGTGCATCAGAAACAAGCACAAAAGCTGTAGATATAAGATATTCAAATTTCAAATTTAAATACGTGTAATGTTGTAGTTTAAAATGAAATGGTTAAAGAATATATTTTTCTTATGTTACACATTGTTATGTTATCTTTCACAGAGTAAAGTCATTGATCGCTATTTCGGTCAATTTATAATTATACAATTTATTTATAATCAAAATGTTATAACTCTATCTAGGTATATGGGCGAACTGCCGACTAGACTTCACGAGATATAACCTTTGATTCTTGAAATACATTCATCTAACGGATATAGAATAAAAGAAGAAATTCGGTTTCTTATAAAATGATAAAAAAAAAGAGTCAGTTTATTATAAAGTACCAAAATATATACACAGTAAAGGAGACAAACGAAAGCATAGAGTACTACAGTAAATAGTAGTATAATATGAGCAACAAAACTAATGCCACAAAATTGCGATAATGTTGACCTTACAACAGGACATGTACCATTTGAATGGAATCATTTTCTTTATCACATTGACGAACCACGAGCGTGAAAAATACATTAAAAAACACACCAATTGTACGACAAGACCAAACTATCGACTGAATTAATATAGGGGTGGGGAGGAGAGAATAGTTCAGGGGTCAGCTGGCGATGTTGACTTAGGGCGTATTACTAATAGAAAAGTAGGACTGGAGATAACGTTTACCCATACTAACTTTGATCGTAGCAGTACACTACAGGTATCTGAACAATTCTACAGAACAAACAGGATTGCTCTAAAATAAATAATGTTATTTCGTTTAAAAAAATGAATTAACCAGTTGCACGCATGTGTGGCGTCCTGGCGTTTAATAAAAATTTAGGACTTTCTATGTTTTTTTAAAAGCCTTAAAGTAAACAAGTCTGACAAGAATATGATCCTAAAAATCCAAATCTATAATTAATTATGTTTTCTTGAATGATCTTTTAATGTTGTTGTTGATGTTGTTACAATCCTCAAACCAAACTGTATAATTAAGTAATTACTGGGTGTTTGTAACATTTCTACATCACAATAATATATTCAGCTATGTCAAGTTTGGTTATCTTTTGACGTCGAGAGTATTTGTAAAGCTGGATATCTCGGTGTGCCCGTCATGGTATCCATTTTGTTTTTCGTAGTAGTGTTCTGATTGTTTGTTTCTTTCATCACGCAATATGTGTTTAGCAAGTTGCATTACAACTACACTGCATTTTGGTCAGCAATAGTCCTAGTTGCTTTCTACTTATATCTTGATATTCTTTTTCTATTAGCCAGTCTGCAGAGCAGACTCTCTTGCGGTCAATGTCAGACACACTGACATTGTTATTCTGGGTTTTCCTTTGTGGCTTTTTTTTTAAGGCCCGCAGTTCAAGAGAGTTTTCGGTTCTGCGCCCAGCACCTGTGAGTGGTACTCCGGGATCGGGCTGCATTGAGTCAAGGCTGAGTTGTGCTGAGGTGAGGCTGGCCTATGGTCCCTTCTCCACCATCCACACAGCTCACCAAATAGTTATGACACTCCATTGTGCCATTTCGTTTTTTTTAGATTCTGGGAATACTCTGTGTAATTGTCACATACTGGATCCAGGTCTCTTCATGACTTTACACCCACCCATCTCCATGCTACCAACACCAGACCCCCCCCCCAGCAGGAGCCGCGCAAAACATCTTTCCAGAGTAGTACAACCTGGACCTCTGCCGAACAGCACCACAAAGGGGGGGGGGTACACGTTTTACGTGTCCGGCGTATACCCAATGCCTAACCCATTATTAGTCGCCTTTTACGAAAAAAACTGGGATTTGGCAGTAGGGTTATACTTTAATCAATATGTAATTTTCAAAGAATATTACATTTTTAAGTTTTTAATTATTAAGTTATCGAAGAGAAAAGTATTTGTGTGTGTATGGTTTCTTGACTATTTACACCGCCTAATAGCTGGTCCATTGTCCTGTACACAGTCTTAAAGAATTACCAGTCTATATAAGATGACCCGCTTTGCTAAGCGCGCAAAGTAAACCCTATGAAATTGTATTTTACCGCCTCAAAAATATGTCTGCCGCGATATTCGCATTTTGAAAGGGTAGTTTCCACTAAAGCGTCTTATCTGATTGTATACCTCTAGTAGTTAAGTAAAACTATGAAATATCCTAGATTAATAATTAATTTTATGTTAAGAATTATAAGTATATATTATTATATTTAGTTTATTTTAATAAAATGACTGTAGATTTACCACCTGAAATCTTGTTATTGAGTCTCCCAACCACTATTAAGTTTAAGGATCACTCGAAGTAGATATGCTAAAGATATTGAATTGATACTGTTTGTTTCTAGAAAATAATTATATAATATATAATTTCTTAAGCAAACGGGGTCTTCAATCTATTGTAGTAAATTTGACCTTTGGTGGTCAAGCGTTATTATGGAAAGTATTATGAATTAAACAAATTAAGTATACAATTAAGTAGTTTTACACACTTAAAATAAAATTTACATTGAACCAGACAAAATGTATTTGTATTTGTGTGGAAGCGAAGCTATTTTTAGCAGATAATTGTAAGTAATTAGTGTCTAACTTACCCTCACAGGGCCTACAAAATGCAATAGCTCTAAGGCCTACTAAGTCTAATGTTGGTAATGAAAGACACATTTTACTCTTTAGAAAATACTATATTTTATTATATCTGCACTTTAAATATAATTCTACCAAGGCATATGTATAAAATAATTTAATCGGTAGGGCTAAGTTATTTTATAAACAGTTATTAAACAATGGTTCGTAATGCGTAGGTCTAATAATAATAATCCTAAAAAGATCTTGAATTAACTGTCACTTTTAAATGTTATTGCATATCCCCGATTCTTTATACGTGAATTTCTATGCATTGCCTAGGATAATGTAGAGTTACTTCTACAGAAATGACAACATTTCGAGCAACTTCTGGCGATCACAAAACCAAAAACCAATACACAGCCATTGAAGCTATTAAATATACTTTACAATAACTATTTTCATTCTTAAATGTCACTAATTAATTGTTATCAATGATAATTGTGTTGCCACCTCAATCTATTATAAGCAACAAACTCTACAATAAAAATATCATCTAAAAATACATAATATCTATGTTTTTTCTGATAATGAACGTAAAAACGTGTTTTTATATTTTATCTTCTTTAAATAATGAGAACAATGTATAAGCGATTAATCAGAGCAAAGCGAAATGAACAATATGTTATACAAATATTCTATAGTCTATATGTAATTCTAATTTAATAAAATAATTACTTACGTATACTAAACCAAATCCAAACGTAGAAGTACATTAGTTATTTGAAGATCTTCTTTGACATGTTCTAAGAAAAAAAAGACATATATATTAAAAATCAATGCGTATTTTAACAATTAACTCAATGTTCATTGTAAGTGATTGTTAGACTTAGTAAAAGTAGCTTTTAAATAGTTTAATATTTATCTATAATACATAGTCTTTTGTTAGCCTCTTATTTCTAAAGATGACCACATTTCCATATAACTTTGTGGATTCTTCGTGGGTCTATAAGAACTCTATGTTCCCTTAATATTTTTATGCAAAAATCACACTTAAATGATGTTTCTTAAGAATTTTGAGGTGCTATACACTGCGCCATGTGTGTTTGACATTTTTGTCGGTCTTTTACTAAGCCCTGAACTTTCTGTTTCTTCTAAGTGAGTTCCAGCCGCAATTGGATTGTGTGTTATGGTTCGGTCTGTTCTGGTAATGTTTCGCACGTGTCTGTGTCGACATTCCATTTTATTCAGGTTTGACAAAAGACCTATTTTTTATGGCCACCATATACATAATCGCTAAACCAAACTTTTTTTGGGCAACCTATATTCTGGTATTCTTTCTAGGTGACCGGCCCATGGGGGCTGATATATGAGCAGTTGGGTGGACATTTCTGTAAAGGCAGCTCTAAGTAGCACGTAGCACTCTCTGTCTGGAAACTCATGTTGCCATAATTATGTTTTTAGTCATTGTTTTGCATGCATAATTTGCAATATCCATTTTTCGCTCAATTACAGCAATATTGGCAGTATAATTACATTATATATGTTTAGTTCGGTGTCTGAATGGTGTATTTTTCTATTCTGTCAATGCAATTGAATTAATGATATACGACCTTGATCATTTGGTCCTTTACTACGATGATTACTGTTCAATTGCCAGTGTCGCTGATTCATGGTGCGTCATTAGAAAACAGTCGGTTTAGAGCTAAGGATTTCTTTACCCTAGTTATTGCATGCATGGGTATTCGGTTATATAGATTGTAATTTTTCTTGAGATTTGTCGTGGCTCTATCAAGTCGCAAATATCATGTTTGTCGATCTTAGTTTGAAAACATCCTCAATGGCTTTCTGGTAAGAGGCTATCTTCCAGGTGGAGGATAATGTGATTGGAGAGAACGCTGTAAGGATTTTGCCATGCATGCACGTTAATGATATGCTTTAAAAACTTTAAATATGTGCATTTTGTTAGATAAGTACAATGTTTCTTTTTTTTTTTTTAAGTCGGTCATCCACGAGTTCCATATTGCATTTAGAGTTGATTTAATTTGATTGATAGGGCTGTAACGACTGCTTTGTATATTTCTACTGGTTTATCCTTCGGTTCTCGTGATTTCTTTTTGATACTTTTTTCAACTTCTGCTTTTACTTTTGAATTTGTGATATATTTGGGCTATAGTTCAGGTCGATATGAGATAGTCATGTATTATTTAAACCATTGTTAGTAACTTGACATTATATGACCTCGTTGAAGTGTTTCACCCATTGAAATAGAGTATGCTCATTTTCAGTGCCTTGTAGGCGAACGTTGCTTAGAGCTGATATATTCAAAATATGTTTTGCTAAAGCTGTGGCGACCAGTGATAATCTTCTTAGGTCTTTCTGTCTTCGCATTGTCTGAAAGGGTCTGGAAATCCCTTGTGTAAAAGTATCGAAGCCTAATATATCCTTTTAGTTTAGAGTTTAGACCGTTAAAGTAGGATCCTCGCCAGCTGTGGTAGCTTGGTCAAGGAAAATAAAACACATACTTTGTATAACACAATTAGCAGCCAGCATGTATATAATTAATTATTTGTAAAACGAGCTGCTTAGATACCTTTCTTTCATGGTGTTGCACATTTGAGTCAATGCGAGACAACTATGAATAACAGTCCACTATTTTTAGTTTTACCCCTTTTTATTACTGTTATGTACTCTGGGACACATTATTGAACATAGATTTGTGGACAGTCAGTTCCATAATGTTACTTTTTTGCTACTCATTAGGCATTTAAAGTATGCTAGTACCACGCTGATTTAACGCGGCTCGTTTGTCCATTTCTTCGGTCATAGAAAGAGAGCACTTGAGCACTACACCGTTTGTGACAACAGCTTCTATCATATCCTCGATTGCTCCGACGTCAATTTCCGTTTGCAACAGGATATTTCATTGCTCCAAAAATATTTTGAGACGTAACCTGAGCTTTATTTTGTGTTTAGTTATGCAGGTATTTAACCTCTCGTTCTATGCATTTTTTATTCAATAGCAATATTTTATTGAAAATGTATAGCCTCGTTGTGTCATTTGTGTGCCAGGTCCAGAATGTTCATGCAAGGAATGCAGTTGTGTTCTCGTGAACTAAAGCTAAATTATTTGTATCATTCCCTGTTTTTTTTTATTTTACTGTCACCCACAATATCTGGGGAATCTTCCCCAATCTGCAGTCCAGGGAGGCGCTCGTCCCCAATCTGCAGTCCATGGAGGCGCTCGTCCCCAATCTGAAGTCCAGGGAGGCGCTCGTCCCCAATCTGCAGTCCAGGGAGGCGCTCGTCCCCAATTTGCAGTCCAGGGAGGCGCTCGTCCCCAATCTGCAGTCCAGGGAGGCGCTCGTCCCCAATCTGCAGTCCAGGGAGGCGCTCGTCCCCAATCTGCAGTCCAGGGAGGCGCTCGTCCCCAATCTGCAGTCCAGGGAGGCGCTCGTCCCCAATCTGCAGTCCAGGGAAGCGCTCGTCCCCAATCTGCAGTCCAGGGAAGCGCTCGTCCTCAATCTGCAGTCCAGGGAGGCGCTCGATGGGAGACGAAATACCATTTCCATACTTGGTGAAAATAATTTAGTTTCGCATATTTTCTTTTATTTTATTTAAATAAATATTTAAAAACTACTTTTGATATAATAGTATTTCTTACAAATAATATTATTGTTAAACGAACATAATGAATTTAAAGAAAATAGTAAATAAACAACTGTATTAACCATATCATTTACTTTATCTCCAAAGGCAATGGATTAGATTAGACCGAATTAGTAACGATATTATGTATCTCTCTTTTATATATTTATTATATATATTAACACCAACAGATGTGGGGTTTTTATGTGCCCTGTTGCTTAGACATTAATATCACAAGATGGCTTGGTAGCACACTACATTCTTTATATATATATATATATATGAAAACTAATTGTCAAACTGTTCAATTAAATAAAAAAGTTACTTTACTCTCATAATAATAATAATGGTAATTTCTTATAGCGCTTCTATTCATGCTAATATTTTTTTTTAATTATTAAAAGAAGAGGTTAGCATGATCAGTGCGCTCTTGGTGTGAATTGAAGGGCCAGGTGTATTAGCCAAAGAGAAATGTCTTTAAGTTCTTTAAAAAAAACACTCTCTTTTCTCGGATTCTCTCAATGTCTGAGGTAAACTGTTCCATAAAGAAGGCGCCACAGATTCATATGAGCGCACTCCCTGGTACTTCTTTTTGACTGACTGTGATGAAGATCGCAGTTTTCTTGCATGGGTCATGCTTTGATATAAGCTCTTTCCAGATAGGAATGATCAATCCCGTTTGTGTATCATGGTCTTAATGTCATCATTCTATGGCCTTAAGTAAATGGATAATGTTAATTTCAAGCCCACATTTCTTAAAAAGACATAAGTCATTAGACTAGTCATTAGTCTACTAAATTGTTTAACTTACCGTGACAGTATAATAGAAATTATTAAAATTATTTTTATGTTTTATATATTTTTGCTGTTTTCATATAAATATGAACATAAAATGCAAATGTCCACATCAATCCTGAACAACAAACACCATCGGAAATAAACATAATAGTGTTGTGTATCAGTTTTATACAAATCAATGTTTACTTTGTCTAGACAGCAAACGTCTCTCTGAATCTCTAGTAACATCCGGTAGTAATAAGGCCGCACGGAAACGCACTATTTTACACCTGTGCAATTTTTTTTTTCTTTTACTATCCAGATGTTTTTATGAATCTTTTAAAAAGTGTTATATAAGTTATATCTTGGTACCAAAGACATATGTACTTGTAGAACTATTACTACTACTACTACTACTACTACTATGACTAATATATATTTATATATATATATTATCTATATATATAGGCCTATATCTCTCTCTCCCTTATTATATTATATATATGTATATAGTAAGGAAGAGATATATTAGCGAGAAAGAGGGGGACAGAGGGAGGGGAGATAAACAGCTGGATAGTAAGAGTGAGTTTTATTTGGGTTTATTCACATTAAATGGTCCCTACAAAACCATCCAAGTTAAACCTTGTCTGATGACGTACCTTAGATAAGTCTGCGTCTTAGAGAAGGGCAAGGTATAATGAGTTATCTCTCTATGTTGGCTTTCTTATCAAATACCCAGAATTACACAGAAGTATCCGAACTGAATGAAAACTTTTTCTGTAAATTGATGTTGTTTTTTTTTCAATTACAAAACAGTAACTATAACACTATTATTATTTCAATAAACATAATATAAAAAAGTCAGTATTACTGTATCTGATGCATAAAAAAACTATATTTACACTAAGGCTCACTAAACATGAAAAAAAGCACTAGAAAAGCTTAATGCAATAAATAAACACAATTCATTAATTATATTTTCTTTGTTATTGTTTTTTTTCCGCCCCTTATTGAAAACCAAATTTTGGTTGTTTCCTTTTTAAGACCGTAAATTGAAGGGAACAAACTCAACAAACTCCATGAACTTTGTATTTCTTTGTCGCCTCCCTTTGATACTTTCCAGTTAGAAATTGGTGCGTGCAACTGTTGTCTTCGTGTAGACGTATTATAAATACAATCTTGTCACTGGATATTTTAAGAAACGGAAACATAGAGTGACAATGATTATATTAAATGCTGAAAAGGGACATTATATCCTCATTGTACGAATCGCTTAATGTAAAGACGAGTTGAAATGCCTCTGACCATTGAAGAGTTATTACAATAGGTCATGTGACGTCTTAGGATTGAAATAGAAACGGGTGAGAGACTGTATCAATGTTTATTGTTGCAAGCATTGCTATATAAACTGATAGTATCCGAACAAACTTGTATAACTCTCAACTTTTACAAATAGAACTTAAACAGAAAGCTAGCTAGGAGACAGCAATAGAAGAAATTGTATTATAGATAGATCAAGAATTTTGAACATTTTTACGTTTTAGTTTTCTTGTTCATTTTTTCTCCAAATTGTTCTTTTGAATTCTTTTCATCAGTACTTTAAAGGTAGGATGATCATTTTTTGTATTAATTAATTTAATGAACATGTTAGTATGACCATAGACAATAAATGTCCGTGGGTTTACGACACCTTACAATCTAAAATATATTACCCACGTCAACCAATAAACCAATAATGATATCTATGTTTGACAAAAGACATGTTAGCTTTCTCTCTCCAAACCTTTACCAATTCTTGGATTTGCTCCTTGTGAAACATTATATTATACATAAATGTATAACACTGACAATGTTAATACGGCTGATATTAAGCATTTACTACATAAGTACAACCGACATTTATTTACTAGAGCGTTTTTTATCGATGATTTAGGAAGATATATTCTTAAAAAAAAAGGCTAAATAGCTCGAAAGTTAACATATTTATATTGTTAAATTTTTTTTTTCAATTTTTTATTTATATGTACATTTAAAAGCATCGTGTGCATTGGTTTTTATAGATCCTTATTTTCGAAAGTGCCATTTATTGGCTGTTAAATTTCCTTGATTACTGTCGTCGCTATTAAATGTTGACACTTTAAAAGGAAATCCGTAAGTTCATTTTTTCATGTGCCCAATTAAGACACAAATGGCATGTGATCTACCCAAAATTATTTCTGATAAATTATTCCAACAAATCCAAAAGCAGTATTCATATTATAGACGCACAGCGGCGGTCATGTAGAACAACATGAATGTCTCTAGGACTGGCTAATATATTATGGGGGCCTGCTAAAACCCAAATCAGCATAGACAATAGACCCAGTACGTTTCCGGAGATCTTTACATAGCAGTTTAGTTTGTAGACCAATGTCGGTAAACAGGTTTTGTAAAAAAGTCATACTGAACACAACCCTAAATCAAAGTACTAACAATAAGAGATGGTATTTAATAATAATAACAATAATGCTTTTATACCGCATATCCCGTTGGGACAGTTCTATGCGCTGTCAACATTCACAGACAGAGTACAGACAAGTAAAAGACGATAATGTATACGTGAAAAATAATAAACTGCTACTTGAATAGGTGCGTCTGAAGGTGTCGAAGCTAGGTTTTGTCTTCTGCAGTCCTGTATTTTTATCAGAGATACCACTTTTATTGTCACTACTTATTTATTTGTTATATATTATCAATCAAAGCTTTCTTAAATAGAGAAGAGGTTATAATTTGAGTTGTCTACACTTAACTGTCAGTTGTTTTCCTCTTTGCACTAGCGTGTAGCTTATAAACATTAGATAATGGACTTATAGCCTAAAGTAGGATGCGATAGACTGATACTCGAGCACTATTTTACTATCATAATAAGAGCTTAGTTCAGATAACGCTATAGCCTAGAAGTACATATAAGACTCAATGAGTCAGTGAATTGAACAGTAACATTTTTGTTTGTTTGCCAAGTAAATAGTTGTATTGACTTATGTTAAAATATCGGTCAAAATAAAAGGTACGAAGTTCACATTGTTAACATTTAGACATCTCATGGCGCAATTTCAAAAACTTGAATCTTATACTTTTCTGGAGAAAATAATCGTTTATAACGTAAACTCATGGTCTATTAAAAGCACTAATAACATTTTCTAACTTTATGCACTAGTACTTCTATTGAACAAAGGAAAGTTGGGTAATTAGTACCCCCTGAGGGAAAAAAAGAACAATAATAAAATAACAGTAAAAAAAGGTATATTTTTACGTTAAAACAATTATTGGTTACAATAGAATGAAAAATACAAGATTTCAACGTTTTATTATGAAAACAAAGAGCACAATTAATACAATTTAAAAAAGACCAGGCGGTACGAATTGCCCTCACAAGCGTTCAATTCGTACCACTAGGGAGGGTAATAAGTACCAAAAAGAATGAAGAAAAAAAAAAGTTTGTAAGGTTGACATTTATAAGTTGAAGTCTCTCTATATATATCATTTGTATTTAATAATGAATTCACAAGTACAATTATACAGTGACCCACTTTGTGAGACTGATTCAGAGAATGCTCTACAGATTAAACATTGTATCAATAGAATCATGTTTTCCCGAGAGGTTCTCATCTTACGTTAACCAGTACCCGGTACCATCGCAGACATTAATAATCTATGTTTAATCAGTCCTACACAAATTATTGGCCTTATACTAGTCCGAAATTTAAGGCCAATATTGTCTTAATGTAATGTGTTGTAGGGTCTTGTGTAATGTTAAATGTGTAATGTGTAATGTGTAATATGTTGTAGGGTCTTGTGTAATGTTAAATGTGTAATGTGTAATGTGTTGTAGGATCTTGTGTCCGTACGAAACTAAATGGATTTAGCTTTTAATAGCCAGCAAGTCAGTTACGCTGGAAAGTTAAGAAACAAAATATAAAAGAAATATTTTCGCCAAATGAAGTTTTTACACATTTTTGAATTTATGTTTTATTTATTTTGTTTGTTTGTTTTTTTAACGTTCATTAACAATTTGGAAGTGTAGATAAGATCCCAAATATTAGCTTTTAACCCAATACTGAATGAAAGTTTTACCCACAATCAAGCCGGATCTATTTATCACTATTTATATTTTTTTCTTTTTAAGTTTCTTTGTTTGGTTTACATATTATTTAGAAAAATTTGTCGACTTGATTAAGTTAACAATTATTAGTGTAAAGTTTGTACACCCCTCCATTAAGGTAAACGGCTTTGTCACCGTTAAAAGCGTTGATTGAATTCGAGTTAATATAATATTTTTGAGGCATAACATTTTAACCCGTAGTGTGTCTTTTGGAGCATGCTATTTATCACATTATTAGATGAAATATTATAATGCTTATCATACATTTTAAATTGCTATATTTTTGTTCAAGTTGTGAAGAATGTCCTTATGAGCTAACAATAATTTAGATATATATCTAATTTCAGGTCTAAAGGAAACATTATAGAATGTTTATTTCTCGTCACCTGATGATATATATAGCCATCGCCTTTTGCAGTCTCTCGTCCATGCCTTTTCACCCTGCCGTCGCCATGTCTACCCACGCGATAACTGGGCTGTCATGGGAACGCAGAAATGAAGCCGACGACTCATTTGGTGAGCAGCAACTGAGACATCGTAGGTCTGTGTTTCCTATTTTTGACACATTCTCCAAGCGGCAGGCAGTACTCAACGATCTGCAGGCCACCGCTGATAGATTGTACGAAATAAGACAACAGCAAGAATACAAAAAGTTCGTGGCAGCACTCAAAGACGCAGGAAAGCGATGAATTGTCAGACTTTAACTCCTGGGCTCGTACGTTCAATTTCCTGTAAAGAATTTTTTATAAACAACATTTTCCTGAATTGTTTGATACGAAATACTGAATTGAAAAATGTATTTAAGAACATTGTTAGCATCTAGACCTACACTTTTTTTGCAATCATAGATGAATTAAAAATAGATGGATATTTTATTTCTTAAACGGATTTTATAATTACATTTCAACGAAAATAAAAGATTTGTAAATATAAAAAAATACTATGAAAAGTTTAATTAGAGACATTTTTATTCCAGCAAAAAAATACGTTAGACCGTTAGAATTAGTAAGTTGAATAAAAAAAAAATTACATAACGAATTTGTCATGTATTCTTTGTATGTGTTGAAATTATATGAGTTTATATTATAGGCTATTGTCAACGTAATCAATAGCTAATTGTAAGGACGAGAGAGTGGGATGCGGGTTTAGTGTTAACGATTATGCATGCATAATATACCTTAAATATTATTGTATTCCAACAGTTCAAGTCATTTATGTTTATTTGCTGCGTTCTTGGTTGTTCTTTGAGTAAGGAAAAAAGTAGCGGATTACGTTTTATTTCAGATGCTAAAGAAGTTGTCAGTCGTGAATAATCACTAATTTGAATGTAGAAATGTTTCAATTTACTTAAAAGGATGTTTTCGGATGTGAACCAAAAGTACATACATTCATTTGACCCCTGACCTATTGACGTAAAGTTTAATTTAGTGTAGCCTACTTGAAAACAAACACATTTTTATTTAACTTAACGCGCATAACATGTCGACTATAATTACATGCTCGATTTTTTATGTAAAAAACAGATTTCTCATAACTAATCTTGTAGCTACTGTATCTTTCTATAAGTCCGGAACTCTAGCAGTATGGAACTCCATACTTAAAACAAGCTAAACACATTAGTCTATTTAAAATGTATTGCAAGAAATAAACAGGAAGTTCATGAATGCAGTGAACATAAAATATCAGACCTTATCACTCATCTATATAAAGAATGGATTGCGCCTTCTTAATAAATTGGTTTGAGCAAAGTGAAGAAATGCACTGATCTATAGAAGAAAGGAAAAACTAAAAATGTCCACTGCACTTACCGATATAAACAAAATTGTGTCTAAAACTTACTTTGCCACTGATCTATAAATAGATCGGAACGGGATCTATGTTGCTGCCATTTAACACATTATGCAAATGGGTGTTGCTGTCAAGCTTCTGACTTTTTATTATTACTATAAAACTAACAATAATACGATCAAAAGAAAACAAATACCAAACAATAAAAAAAGTTAATAATAAAAAAAGTAGATAGCAATATATCGCAGTACGGAAAAACCCGCTCCCTAACACACATTAAATTTGAAAGCATTTCAAAGGGACATCATTTGAAAACTGCGCCCATTGTATAACCTTAACATACGGTGATTAGTATTAGGTCTAAGTTTATTTGAAAAATAAATTAACGAATTAAGCAATATTGTTTTAAAAAAAATATTTTGGAGGACGTTTCCAATTTATACATTTAACTTTAAAACCTGATTAGTCAAACGGCTTAGGTGAATATAGAGGAGAAACAAACATCTAAATAAATAAACAAAATCACGGTAATTATATATATTGATTAGCGACAGTATAAACAAAATGGCGGAAATTTCCTAAAGAATGTTACTTCCGAGCCTAATCCATTCTTTTTAGAGATCAGTGGGCCTCATAAAGACGTGTTAATATGCACACAACATAATGCGGCGCTATAAAATAAACGATCAATGCAAGGCTGTTGTTTTAAAAATGACAAAAACTATATGATTAATAACTGTATTTAAAAGAAAAGTATTAAATTAAAGACGGATTCGTAATGTACTAAACACATGGTGTCATTTCTATGTGTGAATATTGCAAACTTTGTTACATCTGCATTCAATAATCAGTAAGTTGTGTTTCTATAACAGTTTTAATGTATTATAAAATAAAATATAACACTGAATTAAAAGGAACGGGACAGATGCACAGTAGTATAGTAACACATCATGTGTTGCTATGAGGTACATTACAAACCACAGATGTATTATGGATGCCAGTATTATAACTATATCATATTTCTAATGCAATTGAAATAGCATACACAGTTATATTATTAAATATTATTACACATTATGCAAACTAAATGGTATAATGATTCATTTACAGTATAGCACACAGTGTTAAAATTGTGTAAATACATAATAGCAACCAAAGCTAAAATTGTGTAATTATTATATAGCACTTATAGCTAATATTCTGTATTTACAATATAGTCAATGGAGCACATAGTTAATTAAATATTGTGTACTTATAATACAGCACAAAATGGTAAATGTTTTTAGTTACAGTAAAAGTCTATTGCTAAAATTGTGTAATTACAGTATAGGAACTATTGCTAAAATTGTGTAATTACAGTATAGGAACTATTGCTAAAATTGTGTAATTACAGTATAGGAACTATTGCTAAAATTGTGTAATTACAGTATAGGAACTATTGCTAAAATTGTGTAATTACAGTATAGGAACTATTGCTAAAATTGTGTAATTACAGTATAGGAACTATTGCTAAAATTGTGTAATTACAGTATAGGAACTATTGCTAAAATTAATTAAAGGTATGTGAAATAAATAACCCTAATTCTAAAATATAAATGATCATAGTCATAACATACTAATCGACTCAATTATGATGATTAAATAATGGTATTGAATGGAAATTACATTAATTCAATATATCCGAAACATTGGCTTCTCGCCAAACACCGGTCACCAACTGTCCATTACACACTACTGATTTCTACAAGTTACCGCCTTTTGCTACTCCGTCACAAAACACGTGATTTCTTGTTTTATTTTAGAGCTTAAGCAACGCAATAGTAATTGTCTGGAAACTGTAGTGTGACACATTTACGAACCATTAAAACAAGTAACTTAACGTCATTTAAAACGGTATTGAAAATGCAAGACTGGACTGGTAGAATGTGAGGTTATTGGTTTCTTTAATGCCAAGTTTGATAACAATAGGATTAAAAGAAACGAGTTGTCTTAGAATGCAATCAGGGAAGTACTCATACTACTCCTCTGCTCCAATCGCTACACTGGCTACCCATTAACCACCGGATCTCCTACAAGCTGGCTTCTCTTTGTTACAAGTGCCTGAATGACTCTGTACCAGACTATTTCGCTCCTGTCTCGAGCTCTACACTCAATCCCGTCCACTCCGCTCCACTGATCCACTTACTATTCAGATCCCTCGTGTGAAACTGGTGTCCGCTGGCGAACGAGCAATTACATAACTTGGCACGTCCGCCTGGAATGCCCTCCCTCTACAGCTTCGACAGAGCCCTAGCTTTGACACCTTCAGGAGCCGGCTGAAGACACACCTATTCAAGTAGCAGTTTATAATTTTTCATGTATACATTTGTGTCTTTTATTCGTTGTCTGTACTCTGTGACTGTTGACAGCGCATAGAACTGTTCCCAACGGGATATGTGCTATATAAGTCTTATAATTATTATTATTAAGTATTATTTTAATCGAAATAATCGACTGGGTTACTGAACATTATAATATTTTCTTTCATTCTAAAACAGTTTGCCGAAATTTGAGAAAGCTTACGTAATAGGATGGTTTCCACAAGGTTGGACACTTATCATTTTTACAGGGCCTTCTTAATGTCCTAATTAATGTGAAAAGGATATAGAAAGTATCCACGAATCAACTTATTTTTTAAATAAAAAGCAAATAATAATATACACATTCAAATTTAATTTTAATATGATTTTACGTTGTGCGTATATTAAATACTATAAATAATGCTAAAATAAAACAATATAATATGTATACGAAATCAGCAATATGTTTTTAATGTGCACTAACAATCAATAATTTTCAATTTTAGTGTTTGAAATTATTATTTATCTTAAGCTTACCAAACTACGACGAGTACATTTCATATGCGAGAAAAAAAAGCTATTTGTATCAAAATAAAATTTTAGTGATAAAAATAACTAGCATGCAACGCAAAATCATCATTTCACAAATGTGTAAAATAGTGCGCGTGCAGTTTGTTTCTGGAGGAAGTTTCTATAGTTTTAGACCGACAATTGCTGTCTACGACAAGAAAACACTGATTTTTATAAAACTGATAATGGACATGCCCCTTATCTTTTTTTCTATTTACCGACGTTCTTTGTAATCCAGGATAGATGTTGACTTTTACGTTTTACGTTCTAATATGAAAGAGGTATATATATATATATAAACATAAATACAATTAATTTTTACACAGTCACAGTAAGTAAAGTAATTAAGAAATATAATACCGCATATCTTCACATTATCTTGGAAAATCATACCTTTATTTGATATCCTACATGCCCCTTACTCTAGGATCTTTGGGTCATGACATGAAACGTATACTTTGACATTCCTCTCGATACCTTAATACCAAGAGAGTAAAGCAACTTTGGGTTGTCAAAACAGTTAGATATTAGATTGGAAATATAAATGAATAATAAAGTATATATTATATTGAAGACCCATTTTTTTCTATTAACTAACTATGCAACATGTAATTGTTGCTTTTCCTTTACAATTGGCCCTTTTTATTATGTCTTGTAGTTAAACGTGGATTTTACTTGAAGCATATGCCAAGTCGATAATATGGTCATCCTTACTGTATACTTACTGTTTTTATTTAATGAATATTTCACATCTATCATGAGGCTTTTGAAAGGAAGATTGGGCCATAAAAAATATTTAAAATTTACCACTTCACAAGTGATTATATGTTGGCCAATAAAAGCAATTTAAAGATGTTCTTATGTTTACTCTAAAAGAAGAGATACCCGGCAAGACACATGAGAAACATTAGCAGCAGACTAAACATAAATAATAAATGCTAAAGATGCTCGAACACACTTATCAGACGTCAAGATAAAGACCAGTTATTTGTAAAAACCGCCAAATAAACAAATAATAATAATATTAATAATAGTGCTGGTATAGAGCATATCCCGTTGATGACAGTTCTATGCGCTGATGACAGTTCTATGCGCTGATGACAGTTCTATGCGCTGATGACAGTTCTATGCGCTGATGACAGTTCTATGCGCGGATGACAGTTCTATGCGCTGATGACAGTTCTATGCGCTGATGACAGTTCTATGCGCTGATGACAGTTATATGCGCTGATGACAGTTCTATGCGCTGATGACAGTTCTATGCGCTGATGACAGTTCTATGCGCGGATGACAGTTCTATGCGCTGATGACAGTTCTATGCGCTGATGACAGTTCTATGCGCTGATGACAGTTACAGAATACAGACAACGAACAACAGACGATAATGTATATATGTTCATGTGAATACTGCTTTTGGAATAGGTGAGTCTTCAGTCGGCTTCTAAAGGTGGCAAAGCTATGGCTTTTGCGAAACTGTAGTGGGAGGTGATTACAGACGGACATGACACGCTGCACTCTACTTCAAAATAATAGCTTCATCGTTTTAGTGTTCCAAAAGTTCCCATAGCCAGGGTGGGTGTAAGTGGCGAATACGCTCCCACTGTCTATAAAAAGCTTCCATTAGGCATGCGTCTCAAACAACCTCCGGCAACCAAGAGCGGCTTAGTCACTAGGCCTGGTGGAACTGAGGAAGGGACGAAAGCGGAAAATTGGCGCATCAAAATCAGTAGCTTCGGGCCGGTGGCAACCGTCTTCCTTGGACGACATTACATCTAAATACTTATGATGACTCCATCAGATGATAGTATTGCACATCCTTGCAATCATCTTGACAACTACGTCAGGCAATATTATGCTCGCCTCGGGAAACAAAAGAACAATTATATGACGAACTTAATGACAACATCAAATCAAATCCAAATTATGAGCACATCTTCTTATAATATATGTAAGCAAGGAGATCTGCAACTCTCCTCGGATCATAAGCTATGTATCACATACATATATTACATGTATTTAATAAAACGCCTCTCCATAATATTTCCTGGGGACATCATAAATCCAGACTCTGACATCAGCTAGACATGACCATTACAATAAAATCTGCTGTGAACAACATCCTCCTAACATGCATCCAACACAGTGCTGACTGCGACACAGACCACAAAGTGAGGTTCAAACCTAAAGCTATTCACCACACCAAGCAATAAAACCGCCCACGCATTAAAATACCTGAGGAGCTTCAGAAAACAATATATGAAAAATGCATTTAAGAAAAACACTGTCAAAACATTGGAGTAGATGCGGCAATTCATTCGTGACACCACATACACCTCATCACTGCTATCATTGGTGAAACAGAAAAAAAAGAAGAACGAAAGTAACCTTCCTGTCATATAATCTATCATCAAGACAAAGAGACCAGCTATGATAAAATACAAGAAAGATCCTGCACAGAAAAACCTTGCACATTTTAAAAGTGCAAGAAAAGAAGCCCAACTGACTGCCAGACAATGCGCAAACAAATTTGTGTAAGGCATATGCACAGTAATGCACAAATATCCAGTTATGCGTTGACCGCGGTAACATCTTTCAAAATAGCTTTCGGACATTTCAGTAATGTTGCACCCTTAAAAGAAATAGACGGCTGTATTATAAAAGAAAGAGAAGTGCAGACGTTGCGGTGGCCCTAACACTAGCAGAGCATTTATGCAACATAACATATTGTCACTACAACTGCTCTTTCTAATATACCCAATTCTAGCCGAATATCAAAGGGCATCAGATTATCGAACCATAGACCGGCCTCTTCCACGCTATACAGATGTATGCAAGAGGGAGGGACCTCAGGGAAATGGGCATAAACGAGGATTCATGAAAGAGGGTTGCATCTGACCGTTTACAATGAGATAACCTTCCTAGAAACCAAAAAAAGTACCAGGGCTCATATTGATGGTAGGAATAAGAGGAAGGCAAAATCATACTCCCCTCGGCCGCCATCAATGTTCAAATGCGAGGGATGTTCCAGGGACAGCCACTCAAGGATCGCGCTGTTCAAGACAGCAAGCGCTGCACCCCAATAAAATAATATAGGCACATCCATTGTCTTGCGAGAAAAGTAGAAGCCATAATAATAATTGCATACGGATATTTAGGGCGCATGGAGGTCTTGATGGCCTTCAAAGATTTATAGATAGACGTGGAAATAATGGACAAAAAAACGAAATTTTAGTTTAATATTTAATTAACAAAGGCTAGTATTATATAGTCTAAAGTCTAAAACAATGAGCATCAAGTTGACTGTTAACATTATTTTAAATCTAGAAAACACAATCACGTTTACAATAAAATTATTTTTTCTCTCAGAATATGTCAAATGAGAAGCTAATATATTTCTACGTATTGATTTTGATTTTTATATGTAAGTAACAATTTTATTTTATTAGATTTATTTATATTTGTATTATATATTATTATATATTTGCATAAAGCAATGCCCATTTTGTTTCTGAATTATCGCAAATGCAATGTTCTTTTTATTTCAATAATATTACAGAGGCCAACAAGATTTTACATTAAATGACACACACACGTCGTTGTCTTTTTATATAATATATTTTAATCGTAAAAATCGTTTTTTATAACAAGTTCATATGACAAGACAATTTTCAATTTTTTAACCATCAGCTAGTAACATTTATATAGGAAAATAAAGTAGTATACTTAATAGGTCTTATTTTTTGTTTTTTTTCCTGATAGCTAGAAGATGATGAACCTATTCTCATTTTGTTATAGGCTACATAATCTTGCCCAATAAAAAAATACATATATTTAATATTATTTTCTGACACCTATTACCTAAGACATTTTAGTTGTAACTGCGTTAAGTTATGTGTTTTGTAATGCATTTTATCCGACAAATCATTGCTATCTGCTTAGGCTTTAAAGTTAGCCAAAATTATAAGCAATTATCATAAAATTGTCTAGTTAAAAAACTAACCACAAACTTCTTCTCAATTTCATCCAAATTAATTTTTAAAAGGCGGATTTTACTGGGTTGTTTATAAAGTAGGATTGGAGATCTTGACATATGCTCTTAATAACGGAAAAAAAGTTTATTATTAACCTGATTATGTTTTAAGATAATTACAAATGAAATAAAATGTATTAAAGAGCAATGATGTGAGAATTCAAAAGATCATTGTAAGTATTTTGTTACTTAAGAGATCAATCTTGTGTCATATCGCCAAAACTTTAATTGTGTTATCGCCCTTTTATTTTCCTTGGTTGGTGCCAATGGATAACTTTGTGTTTTTTTTCACCTTTGTGTGTTCACTTACATTTTAGACTCATCTCGATGAGATCAGATGTTTTAAATGATGAACCTGTTCCATGTAAAAAGTTTTATTTTATTTTTTTCTTCGTGTTGATTTGGTCAATGTTAATAGCTACAGATAAAACCCCGAATACATAAATCAACCCCATCTCCATTGGACACGCGAGTAACAACTTAACAGCGAACTTGAATGTACAAACATTTGATTAAGCCATATAGAAGGTAGACGATATGCCAAAAAATTAAACAAGTTTTATAAAATTACAGATAGAAACATCCAAGATACCGACTTAGAAAACACACATTCTAGAAAACCAGCACCAAAAACACCGTCAGTCTCAACGGTATTGAGAACAATTGAAATTATTGATCAATAGAGACAGAACATTATAGTAAAACTTTTACAAAACGACCTAGATGAACTACAAAAATAAGAATCTAATCTCACCCAGAAAAATGCCGACTGATAAGGGTATCCAAGAAAAAAAAATTGTTAAAAATTCCATAATTCATGGGAAAGACCTAACTCAAACTAACAATGCAAAGTAATTAAGAGTAATAATAAGTGATCCCTAATTTATGTTAGAATAATCATATTGATAAAGTAATTAAAAAATGAAACAAAACATAAGCATTCATAAAAAGGAACTTTTACAAATGTAATAAGAATATAAAACTAAAATGATTTCTCACATTAGTTAGGCATGTACTAGAATATGCAGCATCTGTATGGAACCCATCAACTAAAAAAAAACATTAAAACATAAGAACAAATTCAGAAAAGAGCTGCAATGTTCATTACTAGCAAATATTCACAACTGACAAGAGTAACACCAATAGTCGACTCACTAAACCTAGAAACACTAGAAGACAGAAGGGCAAATATTAAAGTAGTAATGATACGTAAGGCAATAAACTTTAATGTAGAAAAACAACCCAGTACAACATGCTGCAATGCTCAGATAAATATAATGATAACAATTATCCCTTACGCGAGAAATAATGCTTATAAGTACTCATTCTTCCCGAGAGGCATACGGGCAAAGTATGGTTTGCCAGAACGAAACAGAAAAACCAGGAACTTATTAAAATCATAAAAAAAAACAACTAATAAAGATATAAGACTAGACGCAATAATCTTCTTTATAGAAGGAGCGTCTGTAATATATAAGATAATACGATGTTGAAAATTGTATTGAAGATACTGTCTATAATATATACTAGACACCAAAAAAAACAACAACAACCAACACCAAGCATGCTACTGGCTCTATAAAATAGATTCCTTACAAACCTTGTACCATAAGGGAAATTACCAAGGACACTAGTTAATTAAAATACATATTTCGCTCTTTGGAAGAAATAATCACCCAGAAAACTTTGATGATACCAAAACTGGATCACCAAATTAAAACTGGCTCTACAAATACTATACGTCACAAAACAACATATTTGACGATAGCTAAATAAAATATTGTTATCTTACAATATTACCAGCACCAAGTTTTAACTTAAAACAATGGGGCTTGGCTATCACAACAACGATAACAAGATATATTTCTTTTTAAAACAATATAGTTACTCAATAATATGGTTTTGACCATTTTAGTCAGATGTGTTTACGTTCAAACTTTTATGGAAGGCAAATGATATCCCAAGTTATTTTTAGATACAATAATTCTCGTCATGTATCAATGCTTAGAATATAACGAAATAACATTCGATTTTAAGTAACAAAAGCAAAACTATTTGAATTTGATTATTTTTTATCTACAGCTTTTGTCATTTTTTCTGATGCACAAATCTTTGTTGGGCCGAATAGAAATGTGTTGTGCAACTGCAATAGAGATCAATGCTTCTCTAATGGTACATGTAAGGACAATTTAAATTGCAAAAAAGGGTACTTTGGATATGCTTGCCAATACAGTAAGTTAAAATTATATTTTATTTAGCATGGTGTATAGTGACTTGGAAATGATTTGACATTTTTTAAAACTGTATTATGCTCGTATTGAAGATTTTTACTTTATTTATATATTCTTTCAACTTATTTTTTATAGAAAACTTATTCGATTACGCAAATTATATACTTCCTGAGCTCGCTGATGACAGCTACGATACATGTTTCACTGCAAAGCAGGGCATAGCAATAAACATCAGCTACACAAAAGTACGATATTTGAGATTTCACGTTAAGGACTATAGTAAGTTGATTGAATAAGTTTGAGATTTTATTTTACATATATGTGTTAATTAAAAAAATATTTACTAATAAATCAAACAATATTTATCCTGCTAATCTGTTTAGTTATTAAGTTAAAATACTTTCTTCTGATTAAATATAAAGATCAACATATTATTATTATTATATTGCATTTATGTTCACGTCTACTATAATAATATTTTCGTAGTATTTTCATATAAAATAATCAATCAACTCATGATGATAAACTATAATCTTTTAAAGATGTGAACACAATAGTGACTTTAAATTATTGCATTTTTGATGAATTTGAAAAAAATATTTTCTAGGAAAATATGAAGATTTAACAATTACCTTCAGAACACAAGACACTTGTTTGACGTGTGATGGTCGTTTTATTTTACTTAAAATAAATGTTGTTGAATACCACTGTGACTGTCCGGTGAAAGCAACAGGTTTTACCATTATAAACGTCGCCCGAATCCCAATCTGTCATATTGAAGTCAGTAACGGTAAGCAATTTATAAGTTTATAATTATGTAAAATTTTACAAAGCATATTTTTTGTTGCAAATCGTGGTTAGTCAACTGAAGAAATAATAATAATGTTATTGACAAATTCACCAAGTTTTTAAACAAATATGTTTCTGATAATTTATTATAAATGAACGTTTTTAAAGAGCTAAAGCTAAATATTAATTTCAAAATGATTGTGTTTTTTTTTATTTCGATGATAATCATTTCTTACAAGTAGCATTGTCGCCTTCTATTCAATTTAAGGCTTCTGCAAGTATCTTGTTTTACTACTAGCAGCATCACTTTATATTTTGATTTTGGCAGCAGCGATTTCACGCCATATCACCTCAATTAGGATATGACAACTAATAGCAAACTTATTTTGTTCACGAAATCTGATTCTTCTACATGTTTATTTGAATACTGTCCTCCACTTGCATTTTTTATGTTTACCGCAGGGCTAAGCATAAATGTATTTCTTGAGTTATTTCTCATTGGCTTATTTTTATGATGTCCTTTAATTTATTTTTTTTCGTGTTTCGATCCTTTTCCCAGCAGACTCTAAGTTTCCACCGGTGTCATTTCAGGATTTTACAATTATTTATTATCTATGTCGTGATAGTTTAGATGATGTCTAAGTATAAATGATATTAACAGTTGTATATATTTATTAATTCTGCCGAGCCTTCGTCAGCTATTCGTGGGTAATTACAATTAGACGCTGACATAATCTAGACATTTTGTTTTTACTAATTATATTGTCATGTTAGCAGCGGGTCGAACAATAATTGATTTTGCGGCCGACTGACAACAAACAAGCGACTCACTAATAGTGCCAGCGGAAGCAGTATTGCGACAAACAAACAAGATTGAGTCTAAAGCGGCCCAAATGGCGTACATTATGCCAATTAAGAGAGCGTATCGTCTATAATGCTTGCCAATCATCATCATCGCCTGCTAGTAGAACCCCTCTCCGGGAATAGGTCGCCTTACGAGGGCTGTCGGACCATCACAGTAATGAGCGAGTCTTTCCAATTGTCTCCAAGAGTGACATGTTCTCTTGAAGTCAGCATTCAGGTCCTTGCGCCAGCAGTTAAGCAGTCGACATGTCTTTTATTTCCATTGGGGATTGCATGATAATGAATGCCTCTGGAGTTTCGGATCTCCCATCGTGCGCCTCCCTATAAGGCAGATAGGATAATGCCCACCAGATATGATAGGTAAATTAAGTGACCAGGGCGGACCCAATCCAGAACACGCTGATTTGCAGAAAGTAGACGAAACAAGAAATGCTAGGGAACGCTAGCCAAAATTAAGGGCAACTTTCCGAAGCCTTGTGAAGGACATTCCCTGGGTAGTATACATTCCTTGTTGAGGGATGCATGAAACACAATAGTGCAAGCCATATTATAGACGCTATTATACGGACGACCATTATCTCCACAAGGAAAAATGAAAAACCCACCTTACCTAAAACTAAACACTTACATTTGACAGTATTATCGAATTGTATTTTGACTCACCGCCATATTGGCTGTTATCAAGGCCGTCATAACGGATACAACCACCTCAGACGCCTTCTTGGAAGCGATCATGGTTGTCAGAGAGACGCAATCCCGTTACCGACTGGTTGCCGTTTTGATTATCGATCGACACGCCATTAAACCGTCAAAAATAACATACGAATTTATACTATTGCCATGATAAAAAAAAAGTGTTCTGTATTTTGTTCTTATCTCCTTTTCATCAGTACATCTCAAGAGCTCTTTGCCTTCGGATTAGTCCCATTATTCTATTGATTATTACTTAGTAGAATTGTTTTATTATTTTAAAAACATGTTTTGGAATGAGAGAGCAAATTTACATTTTCAGATGAAATTCTAATTAAGATCAGAAACAATAATAACTTGTTTTACTTTTTATAATGCTAATATATAACGGCTTATATAAATGCATAATTTAGGGTTAACTTCCTGCCTTTGACCGCAAATATATTTTTCGTTTTTGTTTCTAAATGAAAACAAATATAAATAGATGCATTTTTATATAACTACAGGCCGAAATTTGGCGCTGAGAGTTGACGTGGATGCCCCGGATGTTGGTCATAGCTTTTATAGCGTAGAAGGGCTGACCGACAGCGTTACAGAATTGAGAATGACATCGTGTTATTTAGGACGTGAGCAGCAAACGACTTTTGAAGTAATACTACATTTAAACTTGCCAATAACTCTAAGTATTGTGGAGATATATGACATTCCGTGTAAGTCTTTAATAAAGAAAAAAAATTGTATGCAACAATTAAGTTAAACAAATTAGTCTTAGAATATTTTTTTGTTTTTGTTAATTCAATTTCTGCCGGGTAGACGTAGCCAATTGTCAACAAGTAAGCTTATGCGGAAAAAAATAATTGAGGAAATGAATTATTACATAATAACATGTCTATAATTGTCCTAAAACACACAATTACCAATAATAAAAAAAGGGAAAGTGATACTCAATGCCCTAAACGAATAGTCTTTGTCATTCAAATGTCTACAGAAAAAAGTATTTCTAAAATATAGGTTTTATATATTACAATAAAAGCACATATTATCATTATATTCGGCTAGAGGGTTCTCATACTAAACAATTTTATTAAAACCAATGCGTCATCATCACTTCTCTCTGTGGCACTAACATTTGTCATGTCTCTTATGACCGTCAATACAACGTCAAATTTTAATGTTTAGTTAATTGGTAAAAACAAATTATTGAGTCGATAGTCAAAATTTTTAAACATTTTTTTTCTACTACTAAGAAGAATTATGCCCACTACATTTAAAATGGTGTTAGGAGAAATGTTCTAAATCAAAGTGTAATTAATTAATCAATTAATCAAGGTGTAATTAATAAATCAATTATTCAAGGTGTAATTAAATAATCAATTAATCAAGGTGTAATAATTAATCAATTAATCAAGGTGTAATAATTAATCAATTAATCAAGGTGTAATAATTAATCAATTAATCAAGGTGTAATAATTAATCAATTAATCAAGGTGTAATAATTAATCAATAAATCAAGGTGTAATAATTAATCAATTAATTAAGGTGTAATAATTAATCAATTAATCAAGGTGTAATAATTAATCAATTAATCAAGGTGTAATAATTAATCAATTAATCAAGGTGTAATAATTAATCAATTAATCAAGGTGTAATAATTAATCAATTAATCAAGGTGTAATAATTAATCAATTAATCAAGGTGTAATAATTAATCAATTAATCAAGGTGTAATAATTAATCAATTAATCAAGGTGTAATAATTAATCAATTAATCAAGGTGTAATAATTAATCAATTAATCAAGGTGTAATAATTAATCAATTAATCAAGGTGTAATAATTAATCAATTAATCAAGGTGTAATAATTAATCAATTAATCAAGGTGTAATAATTAATCAATTAATCAAGGTGTAATAATTAATCAATTAATCAAGGTGTAATAATTAATCAATTAATCAAGGTGTAATAATTAATCAATTAATCAAGGTGTAATATTTAATCAATTAATCAAGGTGTAATAATTAATCAATTAATCAAGGTGTAATAATTAATCAATTAATCAAGGTGTAATAATTAATCAATTAATCAAGGTGTAATAATTAATCAATTAATCAAGGTGTAATAATTAATCAATTAATCAAGGTGTAATAATTAATCAATTAATCAAGGTGTAATAATTAATCAATTAATCAAGGTGTAATAATTAATCAATTTATCAAGGTGTGATAATTAATCAATTAATCAAGGTGTAATAATTAATCAATTAATCAAGGTGTAATAATTAATCAATTAATCAAGGTGTAATAATTAATCAATTAATCAAGGTGTAATAATTAATCAATTTATCAAGGTGTAATAATTAATCAATTAATCAAGGTGTAATAATTAATCAATTAATCAAGGTGTAATAATTAATCAATTAATCAAGGTGTAATAATTAATCAATTAATCAAGGTGTAATAATTAATCAATTAATCAAGGTCTTATAATTAATCAATTAATCAAGGTGTAATAATTAATCAATTAATCAAGGTGTAATAATTAATCAATTAATCAAGGTGTAATAATTAATCAATTAATCAAGGTGTAATAATTAATCAATTAATCAAGGTGTAATAATTAATCAATTTATCAAGGTGTAATTATTAATCAATTAATCAAGGTGTAATAATTAATCAATTAATCAAGGTGTAATAATTAATCAATTAATCAAGGTGTAATAATTAATCAATTAATCAAGGTGTAATAATTAATCAATTAATCAAGGTGTAATAATTAATCAATTAATCAAGGTGTAATAATTAATCAATTGATCAAGGTGTAATAATTAATCAATTAATCAAGGTGTAATAATTAATCAATTAATCAAGGTGTAATAATTAATCAATTTATCAATTAATCAAGGTGTAATAATTAATCAATCAATCAATTAATCAAGGTGTAATAATTAATCAATTAATCAAGGTGTAATAATTAATCAATTAATCAATTTAACAAGGTGTAATAATTAATCAATTAATCAATTTAACAAGGTGTAATTAAATAATCAATTAATCAAGGTGTAATAATTAATCAATTAATCAAGGTGTAATAATTAATCAATTAATCAAGGTGTAATTAAATAATCAATTAATCAAGGTGTAATAATTAATCAATTAATCAAGGTGTAATAATTAATCAATTAATCAATTAATCAAGGTGTAATAATTAATCAATTAATCAAGGTGTAATAATTAATCAATTAATCAAGGTGTAATAATTAATCAATTAATCAGGTGTAATAATTAATCAATTAATCAAGGTGTAATAATTAATCAATTAATCAAGGTGTAATAATTAATCATTTAATCAAGGTGTAATTAATTAATCAATTAATCAAGGTGTAATAATTAATCAATTAATCAAGGTGTAATAATTAATCAATTAATCAAGGTGTAATAATTAATCAATTAATCAAGGTGTAATAATTAATCAATTAATCAATTAATCAAGGTGTAATAATTAATCAATTAATCAATTAATCAAGGTGTAATAATTAATCAATTAATCAATTAATCAAGGTGTAATAATTATAATAATTATAGTTCCACTGTGTTCGATCGGCAGAGCGTTTGACTGGCGATCCACAGGTTCAAATCCTGTAATAGGCTATTTTCTTTTCCCCGAGACTTGATAGTGAGTCTGAGTCTAACCAGCTCTGACAAGTTTGGGTAAAGTAAAGGTGGCTGGGCATTGTACTGGCCACACATCCCATAGTAAGCTGTGGCCACAAAAACTTGTGAACGCTGCTTCACCGTCCCTATGATAATTTTTGGCCCAAAGGGTACAGTAATTTACAGTTCAACTACAAAATAAATAGTCAACACATACAATAAATATGTATGTTCTAAAAATTGGATGCAATTTGTTTGATCTGAAATAATGTATTATTATTGTTTTATATGCACATTCTATTTAAAATGGTGGTGCACACGCTTGCTCTGTATTACATAATGACGTTTTCATACATTTATCCTGCAGTAAAACATAGAAAGCATAAATTAATTTTAATTATTACAAAAATATAAAGTGTAAGACTTAATTTAACGATTAGTATCATTTAATATGTTTAACTTTATTTGGGACATGGTCTTAATTTTCCTCTTTAACAATGAAAAGGTATAATTAAATTACGACAGACGTTCTTAGCTTAGTTTGAACTAGTATCTTGAGGTAGTGGCAAAATTAGATTTGTGTAGATTTATTAATACTCAAAAAGATTTCTTTATTATATCTGTTTTCGAACTCAAAGATAAATTTTTACCATTTATCAACGACTTTATAAAGTGGTATATTGCATGGACTTAACTATCAAACCGAAATGTCAAATTTACGTTTAAAAATCGTAAAAAAAAAATTACAAACTCTTATACTTTTTAACTTTGCTTTAGAAAAAAAGCTAATTTAGGTATTTTACTACTTCCCCCTACAACTGAAGAATTACGACCTTTAGGTTTCAATTATAGTTTTTATATTTAAATGTTTGCCTTAAACGTTAAAAAATTGTATACGCAAATAAATTAAGATAATGGAAAAACAAAACAACAAAACAAGGCGTATGGAGAATAAAAAAACTGCATTTTGTGGTAAAATAAGTAAAGGGTTGTATTTACCTGTGATTAACTGTGATGAAAACTTGGAGTCACAGGCAGATGTAAAATATGCCCATCTTACCAAACAACAAACTCGATCCGTGAGGCTAGCACGTTTATGTGGCCTTATTATGCTAGAAAATGTTGTGGCCAGAACAATTCAAAGTCGTGCTTACTTTACCCCAACCAAAAAGGCAGGTACCTATCATAGCTGGGTAAACTAAGAGATGCCGTTCAGATCTAGAAAATAAGTCTAGCTTTTGCCAGAATTTGAACCCAAGATATTTGGTATGTCAGCCGAACGCGCCCATCAACGATGAATATAGACGAATTGATTTTTTTTTTATTCTGGACCATGGGAAATATTTATTGATCCAGTTACCGACAACACGTCTACAAAAGTCGTCTAATACACATTGAACAATAAGCCAATGAGAAAAGGGATAGAAAATTAAGACGAACACATAAGAAATTAAAAATTATAACAAGGGCTCAGTGAATATCGTGGCCTGGGTTGTTCGGATACAATCAATAACAACAAAGAAGATATCAAACTTCAAACAATGCCAATGATTATAAATGCCAAATATGCCAATGGTTAAATGTTAAATGATGACATGAACTGGCTATGTGCTGAGGATTACTGTTAGCATAATCCCGAAAGTGACCTCTTGTTGGAAAACTAAGGCGATATTAGTGTCAGTGATTGAAATAGAACATAATAAATAGTCTATGGTCAAAGAGAGATAACCAATGAAAAGAAGAGTAGACCTTGACCTTGGATAGCAAAGGCAGACGGAGACTATAATAATTACGCAGTTGTGTTGTTAATTCACGTGTTAGGTTAGAAAAGATCGGAGGAAAGGTTACGAGACTTGACATTGGTAGGGTAGTGGGCATTCAGCTTTTGTAGAGAGAGGAGCTGTATTTTTATGTGGAGGTTTTGTAATGGACATAATATGAGAGATCTCTGTGAATCTATTCTGTAAATTCGATGAGATAAATTGCAATGCTATTGAGTGAATATATATATACAGATATCATTGTGCATGAATATTCATATGAATTGTGAGGACATAAAAATATATGTGTGTGAATAAACTTATTTATATATTTTACTGTTCCTGGAGTGTTAAGTAGTTTAATGAACGCCTCGTGTGAGTGAATGATACAAGTGTAAATATACAACTTACAATTAGACATTTGAGCGTTTTATATAGCAACCTGCAAGGGAAACTTAAATGTTCCTCATGGTTGATTGGATTTACGCTGGGATTGTTGCATCAGACATATATAATGTATGCCTCCAAGTGCGTCGTGTGTCATGAAAATGACTAACTTAATAACACTACCCATAATAATATGAAACAAAACAACAATTACATGTACAAGAACTTATGTTGACGAAAAATCGTTTTCTTATTTATTTTTATTCTAATCAGTAGAATATAAGACGTTTGGGTTTTATAAACATTATTTTGTCTATATTTGAGTAAAGGTTGTGATGTAGAATGCATTAGTTAAAATCGGATTAGCCTAGTTTAATCAATTGATCAATTGGAACGCATTTGAATATATTTACATTCATGAGACAATATTTCTCATCCCGTCGGGTAAGAGGACGGGACGACTAGGAGGGTTGAATCCACACTCTTCTCGTTCCAATTATTGACCTGTGTGTGCCACCACCCCAGCTGTCGACGCTCTGTTGCGTGACGTTGAGTTTCCGGAGGGATAAGCTACATTTGTTTGCAATCGTGGCTCACGCAGCAATTTCCAGCTTGGTCCCGAGTGCAGAGATTAAAGGCTTTAGGGATAAGTTTATGTGCTATGCTTGTGTATATATGACATCCGTTCGTCTTCATGAGACTATGGCGTAATATCGTTTATCTCTGCTCCTCGCCTTTCTCCTGGATCGCTTTTGTTGGCTCCTTTTTGTAAGGTTGACTGCTGCGACTTGCGTGCCCTCGAAACCTTTGACCGCCAGGAGGTGCGTTCTACAGCAATGCCATCCCACAATTCATGATTAATATGCGCCTTATTTTGCAGACGACTTTAAATCGCAGGCAAAAACGTCCTCTATTTCATGATCCAACGCCAGCTCTCCATACAGCAGAGCTCTTGGGATACGTTCGGGGTCCATTGTGTGGACATACTTATCCACTCAGGGTTGAGTTCATATTTAGCATATTACTTCTCCTGAGGACCTTTATATTAGTGACTATATTCGGCCATTTGATTTTGGAGAATCTTACGCAAGCATCGCAGGCGAAATCAACTGAGCTGTTTTATTTGATTATCGTAAGTAGCCCAGATCGCGCTTACACAAAGGAATGTGCTGAGCACGCAAGCCTGGTAAACATATATTTCAGTCCTGTCAGTAAATTGGGCGGTGTCCCACACTCTGTGGTTTTATATTGCCATTAAAGATACAGACTAACTAATTCTAATTTGTATTTATTTTTTGATGGGTATTGTGCTTGAGATGTTTCTTCCGAGGTTGGTGTAATCCTCGATCACATCCGAGGTGTTTTCCTCAATGTAGATTGCTAAAAGGCACTATGTTTCTTTCATCATAGCATTGGTCTTTTTGAAACCCATTATATATTAGAAAATATATATATATATTCATTTATAATATATTATATCATTTACTGATTGCTATAAACTAAGCAATGTTATTGCGATATGTATATGTGCATGCATTGCATCTGTATATAACGAGTGTGGTTGTTAAAATGTGTATTATTATGCTAATTATAAAACATATATTTATGATTGTTGTGTTTGTTTAATGTTTTGGATTTTGTGTTCAATCACAGTAGGCCTATTATATAAAAACAAATAGCAACATAAATTTGAATGGCTCTGTTTGCAATAACTTTCAAAAACATAAACTTTATTAGACCTCTTGAAGCAAATAAATACAGATGCCCAATGATTTATAAACATGCTTAGAAATTAAATATAGACAAAAACACTTTAAAATATTTATTTTTTGAATATAGAATTCTATAAAAAAAAGGAAATAATGGGTTCTTTAAAATGATATTGATAATAAATTTAAATTAATATGTGCTGATAGTTTTTTTTTAAATATTTATTCTATGCTCAGTGGAGTATAAATCAGTAGGAAACGTCACAGTTGAAATAGCTGCTTTAGGAATAAAAGGAATCGCAGCGTCTGCAGTCATTGAAGCGAACAATCTTCCAGTAAAAAGTCTTGTTCTGGCCAAAGACATCAACAAAGTAAGATTTGTATCGTTGAAGATGATAAAGAAATTCGGCGCTTGTGAAATTAAGTTGATTGGAGGTAAATGTTGCTACGAAACATTGTTTAGTTCAGCTGTCGTTTTATAGCTATATTTCTGGCTACTGTTAGATTTTCATAAATGAAAATAATTTTTTTTAAAGATAAATCAATTTGATATATGATTATTGTGCTATACCAGCATTGGATAGACATGGTATATTAGCTCTAGTGGCTTGTGTTAACTAACTGAGCCTACTCATTATATACACTTAGGTCTAGTGATTTTACAATAATAATCTCTGGAATGGATTAAAAGCATTGCTAGAATTGTTGCTTTTTTAAATAAATAGTGACATTGACGATGAAATGCGTATCTTATGTTGATTCTTTATATTCACCTAATACATTTATTTATATAAGTTACAGCTATTATAAATACTAGCAAGTTTATTTTATTATTCATAGTTCTTTAAATTTTACTATTATATGACAACGTCTAGGGTTGTTCATACGAATTTGAAATCAAATAATGAACGTGTTTTAATGAACGTGTTTTAATGAACGTGTTTTAATGAACGTGTTTTAATGAACGTGTTTTAATGAACGTGTTTTAATGAACGTGTTTTAATGAACGTGTTTTAATGAACGTGTTTTAATGAACGTGTTTTAATGAACGTGTTTTAATGAACGTGTTTTAATGAACGTGTTTTAATGAACGTGTTTTAATGAACGTGTTTTAATGAACGTGTTTGAATGAACGTGTTTTAATGAACGTGTTTTAATGAACGTGTTTTAATGAACGTGTTTTAATGAACGTGTTTTAATGAACGTGTTTTAATGAACGTGTTTTAATGAACGTGTTTTAATGAACGCGTTTTAATGAACGCGTTTTAATGAACGCGTTTTAATGAACGCGTTTTAATGAACGTTTTTTAATGAACGTGTTTTAATGAACGTGTTTTAATGAACGTGTTTTAATGAACGTGTTTTAATGAACGTGTTTTAATGAACGTGTTTTAATGAACGTGTTTTAATGAACGTGTTTGAATGAAAACGGTCAATATTAAACATAATATATAATTACAAAAAAAGCAAACAAGTAAATGGGTGTAGATGAATCGATACTCATTGTAAATACGATGAAAACACAACTGATTTCGACAACAGTTTTCAACACAATCTCCTCCTAACACTCACGAAAACCAGACTAGCATATCATAACTTTCCAACAATTGGAGTACGAGTTAGGACAAGGCACAATGTGGCCCATTGACCTGAGTTGAAGTAGAAACAACTCCTATGGACCGGTCATCATAATTCAAATTTTTGTTTTACGTAACACACACTTATTTCTTTGTTATGTCTTATAGCATAATTTATCTATCAATGCATGATTGTTACATTTTATTTTATAATGTATTTTGTTTGTTTTATATTTCAAAAATATACAAATCATAGACTGGACAACATCGTTAATGTAAAAGTCAGCCTACGTTTTTGTGCTTAGATTTTTTTTTTTGTACAACAATAAATTCGAAAACAATCTATTACAATCATTAATACCCGTAATTGGTTGTTTAGAAAATATTTTTTTTAGATAAATGAAATAGTACATTGGTAATTACTCGATATAAGACTATAGATAGAGACTATCGTACAACAACCTTAACTAGAACAATATAATATAGTTTCGACCATTGAATTCATCATTGCAACTTTTTTTAAAAATACCTTACAACGAAATATATGAAATAGCTAACTTTTTAGTATTTTAAATTTTAATTATTGTCATGAAACCAAAATTATTCTTAAAAATTAATCTAAAAAAATAAAGTTCAACTTTTAGAAAATGTGTATTGTTTATGTTTACATTTGTCATGATCACGGTAGCAATAGTGGGCCTATTTTATTTCAGTTTTTTATGTTTGCAATCAGTTGAAAACATTTCTTGTCTGCTTATTCGTGCATTATATTATTTAAATGAAGTTATACATGGTTATTTATATATGTCATACAATAGGCTACATAATAAATCTCACAACAACAAAAATACATTGACATATTATAGGGAACAAAGTGCACCATGTACTTTTCATTCAGTGGTTTTATAAATTTTATATTTAATTTAGGCATATTTGTTTTACAAAACCATTGAAATATAATTGCGATGATCAGAGCCCACACAAGGCTATGTGGCCGTGGCAGGGCAAAAGTTTCAGCGACATCCCCATTGCACACTGTAACTGCCTTGTTTAGTGCTATATTAAGACTGCCGCCCTTAGACGTGTCGCCCCCGGGCATATGCCTCCTCTACCCTCCCCCCCGCCTATGTGTTGGCACTGGTGGTGACTAGGGGTAAAGAATTAAAGACAATAGTGTGTTGTCTGGAAGTAGGTAGCAATGAAGGTTATATGAAGGTTATACTTTGATATGATAAAGTAACGTAACATATTCTCGTCAGACTTAAATTGATATATTCATATGATTGTTATGATAGAAGTGTGATAAAAGGTGTGTCTTCGTGAGTAAATCCCATACGATGCATGAATGTAGAAAACATTCTTATACTTATACTCTAATAACCTTATACTCCAAATGCAGTGTCATTGGTACATTGACCTAATGCATAATTCTTGATCTCTTTAAAATATATCATGAGCCCATTTTATTTTTAAGTATAACTGTCCCTTCATGTCATAGTAACCAATGCTTAGATTAATAATATTTTTCTTGAGTCTCTCTCTATACGATATATAGTTAATGAAAAAAAGAATCTAACATACTAATATACAAGTCTATATTTCAGTTTTCGTGCAACAACTTACTTAAGATTTCAAAAATGCTATTTATCTCACTAGATTGCCCACCAGATAAATACGGCTTGTCTTGTAGTTTCAATTGTCCTGATGAATGTAAATGGTGCACTATAGAAGGTTTTTGTATAACCAACCCCAAAACGAACAGTAAGTGAAAACAAAATACGACCGCCTCTTGGAATCATTTTGCCTTTTTTCTTAGAAAAATAAAATAAAATTGTACTGCATGTTGTTTACATAAGAATGGTTTAACTATATAATTCGGCCTAATTTTGTGATAATTTTCTTTTTATTTGTCCTCATTGTTGGTTAGTTTTATTCAATTCGACCTCTTTTTTTCATTTGTTTTTTGTGTTAGTTTTATTTTATTTGCTGGTTTTCTAAAAAAATCCGAAAACGGACATGACAAGACATGACAAGACATGACAAGATATGACAAGACATGACAAGACATGACAAGACATGACAAGATATGACAAGATAGAGTCTAGTATTTTAAGTTAAAATACATGAAAAAAAAAACAACATCAGAAACTTAAAATTACTTTTGGGTCGCAAACAGATTGACTAGTCACTGGATATAACAGATTGACTAGTCAGTGGTTATAACAGATTGACTAGTCACTGGATATAACAGATTGACTAGTCACTGGATATAACAGATTGACTAGTCACTGGATATAACAGATTGACTAGTCACTGGATATGACAGATTGACTAGTCACTGGATACAACAGATTGACTAGTCACTGGATATAACAGATTGACTAGTCACTGGATATAACAGATTGACTAGTCACTGGATATAACAGATTGACTAATCACTGGATATAACAGATTGACTAGTCACTGGATATAACAGATTGACTAGTCACTGGATATAACAGATTGACTAGTCACTGGATATAACAGATTGACTAGTCACTGAATATAACAGATTGACTAGTCACTGGATATAACAGATTGACTAGTCACTGGATATAACAGATTGACTAATCACTGGATATAACAGATTGACTAGTCACTGGATATAACAGATTGACTAGTCACTGGATGTAACAGATTGACTAGTCACTGGATATAACAGATTGACTAGAAACTGGATATAACAGATTGACTAGTCACTGGATGTAACAGATTAACTAGTCACTGGATGTAACAGATTGACTAGTCACTGGATGTAACAGATTGACTAGTCACTGGATATAACAGATTGACTAGTCACTGGATATAACAGATTGACTAGTCACTGGATATAACAGTATAGCAGGAATTTGTATACCAAAACAAATAGAGTATTCCTTACTTATCTTGTAAATAACTAAACCTCATTAGCTCTGAAATACCGATACATTCTTGGCTTGTAAATAACTTAACCTAATTAGCTCTGAAATACCGATACATTCTTGGCTTGTAAATAACTAAACCTAATTAGCTCTGAAATACGATACATTCTTGGCTTGTAAATAACTAAACCTAATTAGCTCTGAAATACCGATACATTCTTGGCTTGTAAATAACTAAACCTAATTAGCTCTGAAATACCGATACATTTTTGGCTTGTAAATAACTAAACCTAATTAGCTCTGAAATACCGATACATTTCTCCTATAAATAAAAATGTTGTTGGTTAAAACAAAAGAGTTTTCTGGAAATTAAGTCTGTTCTAAAAACTAAAAAGCTGGAGCATAAAAAAAGGGGGGGGGGGGGAGACTTGATCAATCTTTTGTAGAATTGTACAAAATATTACTATGACCACTTTTTTGTTAAGAATTTAATATCTTCTTAGAGATCTTCTTGGATCGGCTGTTGCATCAGTTGTCCTTAGGTCAATTAATGTGTTCTTTATTCATGTGCTTGAGAGGAAAAAATAAAGTTGACATTATTAAATTAACTACATGTTTCTTTAATCATTAGATTTTTGTTTCTGTTCGAACCTTATCCTGAATAATATGTATTTCTTGTATCCGTGATTTGTATGACCAGCATCAATAGATGAATATATTGATTCTACCCATTAGTGAGAAAAAAAACAATCTTAGTTATTTCTCAGTTCGCTTTCAATATATAATCAATCATAATTTGTATACTTGGTTTAAGCGAGTACCTCTTAATACCCGATACGAATTTATTTTAACAAAGTGACTTATAGTCCTTATAAAATAATTATTTCATTGCTATTATTAATTGGTTAAGTTGTTATATCATACCAAACTATTCGTATGAATGGAAATATTTAATCTAAAAAAGAAATGAAATTCATAGATGCTGATATTTAATAATTTCTTGCAATTATACATTAAATAACGATTAATATTTATATTAATTTGCATACACCTTTAAACACAAATTACTCTCTCTGATGTCTACAAAGTAATGTATATTCTACAGAGTGTGGTGATAATTGCCTTGACGACAGTTGTGATGTACAAGGATCTTGTCATTTTGGTTGTAAACCAGGATATTATGGTGTCGACTGCAATTCTAGTAAGTCTCATTTTGTTTACGCAATGAAGTATTAACAACTTGTTTCGATATTACAGAAAAGTGTTCACAATTTCCCATAATATCCAGTCTGAGTCTCCTCGAATCATTAATAATCATCCTTTTTTTAATTGAAAATTTTAAATTGCAAGTTTTTTTAAAAGATATTATTTTCATATGTTTTGCAAGATTCTTTAAATTATTAAATACATATGGCAGGTTTCAATATTGTTATGACTTCATTTGGTTTAAACCTCTGATCTACTAAAAATTATAATATAGGAAATTTAAAAAAAACATTTGAGATTAATTTAAAGTTTAATATATCAAATACATGTTTAAACATTCGAACATGATGGTCACTTCAAGGAAAAATATAATTTTACAGATCAATGCGGCGAAGGCCTATTAAAATAAAAAAACTTCATTTTTCTGCCTTATTACATGTTTTTTTACATTAGTCATCCAAACAGCTAACCTCGATAATTTTTGGAAAGAAACAAAAAAGGTATGAAAAAAAAATTAAATATGGCATTAAAAATAAACAATTACATTTTTAAATGAACTCTATACTATTAAGGTATAATAATTTAAGTTTAAAATAAATTAATATCAAACCCAGATAAAATCAAACAACTATTATAATGCAAGAAAATGTTAAGATAATTATACGCTCTAAAAGATATATAGCCGTTTCTAACTTTAAAAAAAGCAACTCATATTGCTTGCTGAACTCTTGTCGTTCAATATTAATTGATCAATTTCAAACCAATGAAAAAAAAAACACACAATATTTTTGTACAAAAGTTAGAATTGGATTATTAACGAACGGGATTAAACATCGATACTAAATTGGTGATCTTTTTTTATTTTTAAACAGCTTGTAGTGGAAATTGTGCAGGAGATCAAAGCTGTTACCACCAAAATGGAACTTGTAAACACGGCTGCCGCCCAGGCTACGATGGAGATACCTGCTCGTACTGTAAGTACATTATTGCATGCATTACAAAATGTTACATTGTCTTGTACTTGTATAAACAGTGTAGATGATAATATAGATTTATAAATACAGTAGACTGTGTGTGCGTTATCCGACTACCATCGACTGGTTTAAAGACACGTGACCTTATTGTTTTATATTATATTTTTCCCGATATCGCTTTCGGAAGGCGCCCTCCCTAGCTGAGTTGTTAGCGTAATCGACTGCCATGCGGTGACCTTGGTTCGATTCCGTACTGATAGGGTTTTTAATTTTAATTTTTTAATCGTAAATTATTCTAAGATTTAAAGCTTTCCTAAATGGTTTTAATAAGTAAAATTGAATAGTTATATTTTAGACGGGTCTTCGATTATTATTCAGAAAGATATATATATATATATATATATCTTTGTTAAATAAAAATAGATGCTTTTATTAAAAAAATAATTACAAAATGTATTTTAAATTAGATCTACATTCTTAAACATTTTCAGTAAATAAGTAACAATTATATTTGAAATAATAATAGCTTTCTGTTTGTTGTATTATATCAAATGTGTATCTGTATAACCGTATTGGGCCGCTTAATTTAGCTTTTTCTTAAATTACATTTTAACCCGATTATAATGTTTATTTAATAATGATTTCCTAAATGCTTTCAGTAAATACCGGGTAATATGTATATATTATATATTCCTTATATATACCGAACGCCACAACCTCAAATATCATTCTTTCGCCGATGACACCCAGCCCTATAACAGTGCTGATCCTGAGGACTTCGACGGGCTCCTTGCTTCCATCCATCTGTTTCCTTGACATCCAGAGCTGGATGACGGAAAACAAGTTGAAGCTTAACAATGAGAAGACTGTAGCTCTTATCGTCGGTACGAGGGAGAGGGTCGTGTCCCTTACGGCGTCCGATCTTCCGCTGGCTTATGCAACTGTGTCTTTCTCCCCGACTGTAAAGAGCCTTGGCGTCTATCTGGACTCCATGCTGTCCAGGCAGTCCCACATCTCCTTTCTCACCAAAATCTGCTTCTTCCATCTGCGTCGTATTACCGCCATTCGTTGTTATCTCCAAAGGAAGCTTGTGTTAAGCTCATCATCTCTCTCCTCTTTTCCCGCTTGGACTATTGCAATTCGCTTTTGGCTGGTCTGTCGGCTTCCTCCCTTCAAGGACTCCAACGATCCAGAACTGCACAGCCCGACTAGTTCTCAAGAAGAAGAAGTCAAATAATATCACTCCTCTGCTCCGATCTCTGCACTGGCTACCCATCAACAACCGGATCTCATATAAGCTAGCTTCTCTCTGCTATAAGTGCCTGAATAACTGCGCCCCGGATTACCTTGGCTCTTGTCTGGAGCTCTACACCCAGTCCCGACCACTTGGTTCAGCTTCTGACGCGCTTACTCTGCGGATCCCTCGTGTGAGGCTAGTGTCCGCTGGTGAACGTTCATTTTCCTTGGCAGGACCGTCCGCTTGGAATCACCTCCCACTACAGCTTCGCAAGAGCCCTAGCTATGACACCTTCAGGAGCCGGCTGAAGACTCATCTATTTCGTCAGCAGAATTAGCGTATTATTACATATGTGTTGTCTGTCTGTATTCTGTAACTGTCGTCAGCGCATAGGACTGTCACCAACGGGATATGCGCTACCTAAGCACCGATATTATTATTATTATTATTATTATTATATATATTTTAATTAATACGTTTATATCTTTCTGTTCATTGTAGTTCATGTAATCGATATATGTAGCATATACAGTCAAATTTAATCCCCCCCCCCCGGTCAACGGCGGGGAAGTTTGCTTGTAATGAAATATAAATAATAGTATTACACTTAAGACATGCTAAACTATATTTGTGGAGTTTTGGGCTCTCTAACAAGATTAACGCCACAAGAAATTAAGGAAGAATTCGTTCATATTCTACTCTCATAAAGATTAATATACTTTTAGCCGTCACATGTACACATTTGTTTACATAATATAGCCACTACTGAGTGAATGATTGAATGCACATATCTTCCTATTATTATCTCTACTTAATCATTTAGCTCTTGCACATGTAACATATTTTATATACATTTACATTGTGTATTCGTTGTCAGTATTCATTTTATGCTCGTATCAATGTTCTCATATGATATTGCTATTATCGTTACTAATGCTATCATTATTGTTATCATTTTATGCTTTCATTTAACTGATGTATATCAATCATCATCTTGCTTCTCCTTGCCTCGAACACGTGCGAAAAACGCCAAGGTCAAACACGACGCAATCATGCTTGGATTTCGCCATCCCTGACTCCCCCCTCCCCCTCCCTCCGCCACCTATCGTCCTTTATCAAAGGATTTAACATTTATATAAAATATACCTCTTAGTGTCCAGTCTCCCTGGTCGAATCCCCTTTGACGTACACCGTCAAGATGCCACCGGCCAAGATAACAGCGCCCTTGATGGCCCGCCGCCCCCCCTTCCCTCATAATCCCACCGCATCCATTCTCCCATCCGCCTCGCCAGGTACTCCCACCCTTCCCCTTTCCCCGACTTCGCCTCGCCATGTTATATCAAAATCAAACGATGCAATAACAGGCTGACCAATCGTATGCACGATATATATGAGTCAGAATGACCTTTACCCTTCCACGTGACAACCCACGCTTGGAAATTTAGTTTTTTTAGTTTTTACGTCAGTCGGACTGAAGAAGCCGTGAGGGCTGGGACCCCGGAGCTCCGGTAGTAAAGAGACTGACTTAAGGGTGCGCCTGACACGCGGCCCTAAGTCCTCCTTAAGACTATGCATTATGTATAGTTTATGCCTACTGTATTGGATTATGTCTGTTCAGCTAATGATTCATTTGCCCATGACATTCATCATTCAATACACATTTTCATGTGAATAAAATCTACAGTGTTTTACAATACTTCTTACTCTTTGATAGAAAGAACACTTGTGTGTGACGTCCAGTAAAAGTGTCAATTAGTCAACAGTTTAACTCAACCTACGTATTAACGAGCCAAACAAAACCTGGGTATAAATGTTGTCTTAAAAATCACCTAGAATTCATCTGCATCTGGGACCAAAATACTAGAAAACCTGCCTAAATAACCCCTCCCCATCACCTTGTGTACCTGCTCAGTTATCCACTAAGTCTGCACTGATAGCCTATGCTAATTAAATGCTCTGTAACGCATCAACTTAGACCAGCACGTCACAATATTTATTTTTTGAAATATATTATATTTAATTTTAGCGTAACCATATTTATAATGTGTAACTCTAATAGGAATTTTTAAAAGAACCCATTTTTAAAGGCGATATTCGTTAATATAACTGTTTAAAAAAAATACATTTCCAGAGCTAAACAATTAGCCAATCTTTAAAGAAACACGTATACACGTAATTATAATGAGCTTTAAAGAACTCTGGAATACTATTTCTGGAAAACAAAAATTGTATTCCTTACTGGACTTGGGTGATACATACTAGTTCAGACTTTAAAAAAAAGCGAGTAATGGTTTTTGGTCTAGTAATTTTGCGAAACTGCATTCCTTTGTTTATTTTAGAGTACCTATGAAACTATTTGAAAATTAGCCGGTTTTTATGCCAACATATTAGTTGCTTTTCTTTTTACATAAATATCCAATTTAAACAGATTGCAGTCGACATTGTGGTAAAGATAAAAAATGTTACACAAATGGAACTTGTATACACGGCTGCAGCGAAGGATATTTTGGACATTACTGTTTATACGGTAAGCACAAACAGTTTTTAAATTACTTGCGTAACATAATGCACATTTTATTGTAGTGGTTTGCATCTTTCAGTATTGTGTTATTTAGTCACTACCTAATGTTCATCTATGTATACGTGTACGCCATAACTTCCCTTAATGGAAGCTAAAATAATGAAGTCATATCTAAGCTAGTATTACTTTCTTCATTTTAATAACTTTAAAATACTTGCATAACATTTAATATTGTCTTACTTCACAATTTCACATACTATGGTATAATACAACATTAAGCTATGTTCATATGTACAAAAAAATACGATTCTTTCAATAAATATTTTCTTAAAAACAAGAAACCCTGTATTCTTTATGGAAAAATAGAATCGCTATGTAAAAAAAAAGTAGTATATTTTTGAATGGTGAAATTTACAACAAATTATAAAATGAAAAAAATAAACGTGTTTATTTCTATTGTTATAATTACTAATTAGTTATGCACACGTTCAATACCAAAATAAATACAATGTAAGCCACTAGGAATGATAAAAGTATCGGCATGGTCAAATACAAATATATAATATATTAACCATCAACATTGAGAGTAAGATAATATTTGAATCAAATGCAATAAAAAAATATAACTAGAACCTTTTATAATTCCACTATCATAGGTTTGCGATAAATAAAAAAGTTATGTCAGATAAAGTTATGACCATTTTTGATATTAAATGACACCACGCATTTTTATAATAAAAAATAAAATATTCCTTGTTTGAATAGCTTATCCCTGCTAATTCATCAGTTTCAGAATAGTGTTAACATTTGTTTTGTCGTTTTATATATCGACGATTGTATTAACATTATTGTGTCCATATTTTCGTTCAAAAAATAAAAATATAGATACAGGATTATTTTGATAAAATGCTCTATTTTGAACAGAGTGCAGTGATAATTGTGCAAAAGTTAAAAGCTGTGACATAGATGGGAGATGTATATACGGTTGCAGAGAAGGCTTCTACAAACATAACTGCAACTTCAGTAAGCATAGATTGTTTGCATAAATTTATATCAGATTACTTCAATAGGCCCGATTGTGTAAATTTTTATTAAATGTGCTTTTTTCTCTTTTCTTATTCTATGTGCATAGCAAATGGTCAGAATCTTCGTAAAGCTATAAAAGTGCTTTTTTACAGATTTATATAAAACGTATTATTATATTACGTTGTCATAATTTAAATTTCAGCGACTGATACCATAAGAAGGCTAGTTGGAATCTTTTTTTGATATACCATGATGCTTTTGCTTGTTTACTTCGCTTTCGCGCCTTTGCCATTTCTCGATTTCGTTGAGTCTGTGGCATAAAAAATTTAGGAACTTCTAATGCATAAGAAGACTGCATATACATTCAATAATATGTACATATTCTTTTTTTACTTGTCGCTCTATTTTCTGAATAGCATTTAGTTAATATTGGGAGTTCTGAATAGCATTTAGTTAATATTGGGAGTTCTGAATAGCATTTAGTTAATATTGGGAGTTCTGAATAGCATTTAGTTAATATTGGGAGTTCTGAATAGCATTTAGTTAATATTGGGAGTTCTGAATAGCATTTAGTTAATATTGGGAGTTCTGAATAGCATTTAGTTAATATTGGGAGTTCTGAATAGCATTTAGTTAATATTGGGAGTTCTGAATATCATTTAGTTAATATTGGGAGTTCTGAATAGCATTTAGTTAATATTGGGAGTTCTGAATAGCATTTAGTTAATATTGGGAGTTCTGAATAGCATTTAGTTAATTTTGGGAGTTCTGAATAGCATTTAGTTAATATTGGGAGTTCTGAATAGCATTTAGTTAATATTGGGAGTTCTGAATAGCATTTAGTTAATATTGGGAGTTCTGAATAGCATTTAGTTAATATTGGGAGTTCTGAATAGCATTTAGTTAATATTGGGAGTTCTGAATAGCATTTAGTTAATATTGGGAGTTCTGAATAGCATTTAGTTAATATTGGGAGTTCTGAATAGCATTTAGTTAATATTGGGAGTTCTGAATAGCATTTAGTTAATATTGGGAGTTCTGAATAGCATTTAGTTAATATTGGGAGTTCTGAATAGCATTTAGTTAATATTGGGAGTTATGAATAGCATTTAGTTAATATTGGGAGTTCTGAATAGCATTTAGTTAATATTGGGAGTTCTGAATAGCATTTAGTTAATATTGGGAGTTCTGAATAGCATTTAGTTAATATTGGGAGTTCTGAATAGCATTTAGTTAATATTGAGAGTGCTGAATAGCATTTAGTTAATATTGGGAGTTCTGAATAGCATTTAGTTAATATTGGGAGTTCTGAATAGCATTTAGTTAATATTGGGAGTTCTGAATAGCATTTAGTTAATATTGGGAGTTCTGAATAGCATTTAGTTAATATTGGGAGTTCTGAATAGCATTTAGTTAATATTGGGAGTTCTGAATAGCATTTAGTTAATATTGGGAGTTCTGAATAGCATTTAGTTAATATTGGGAGTTCTGAATAGCATTTAGTTAATATTGGGAGTTCTGAATAGCATTTAGTTAATATTGGGAGTTCTGAATAGCATTTAGTTAATATTGGGAGTTCTGAATATCATTTAGTTAATATTGGGAGTTCTGAATAGCATTTAGTTAATATTGGGAGTTCTGAATAGCATTTAGTTAATATTGGGAGTTCTGAATAGCATTTAGTTAATTTTGGGAGTTCTGAATAGCATTTAGTTAATATTGGGAGTTCTGAATAGCATTTAGTTAATATTGGGAGTTCTGAATAGCATTTAGTTAATATTGGGAGTTCTGAATAGCATTTAGTTAATATTGGGAGTTCTGAATAGCATTTAGTTAATATTGGGAGTTCTGAATAGCATTTAGTTAATATTGGGAGTTCTGAATAGCATTTAGTTAATATTGGGAGTTCTGAATAGCATTTAGTTAATATTGGGAGTTCTGAATAGCATTTAGTTAATATTGGGAGTTCTGAATAGCATTTAGTTAATATTGGGAGTTCTGAATAGCATTTAGTTAATATTGGGAGTTATGAATAGCATTTAGTTAATATTGGGAGTTCTGAATAGCATTTAGTTAATATTGGGAGTTCTGAATAGCATTTAGTTAATATTGGGAGTTCTGAATAGCATTTAGTTAATATTGGGAGTTCTGAATAGCATTTAGTTAATATTGAGAGTGCTGAATAGCATTTAGTTAATATTGGGAGTTCTGAATAGCATTTAGTTAATATTGGGAGTTCTGAATAGCATTTAGTTAATATTGGGAGTTCTGAATAGCATTTAGTTAATATTGGGAGTTCTGAATAGCATTTAGTTAATATTGGGAGTTCTGAATAGCATTTAGTTAATATTGGGAGTTCTGAATAGCATTTAGTTAATTTTGGGAGTTCTGAAAAGCATTTAGTTAATATTGGTAGTTCTGAATAGCATTTAGTTAATATTGGGAGTTCTGAATAGCATATAGTTAATATTGGGAGTTCTGAATAGCATTTAGTTAATATTGGGAGTTCTGAATAGCATTTAGTTAATATTGGGAGTTCTGAATAGCATTTAGTTAATATTGGGAGTTCTGAATAGCATTTAGTTAATATTGGGAGTTCTGAATAGCATTTAGTTAATATTGGGAGTTCTGAATAGCATTTAGTTAATATTGGGAGTTCTGAATAGCATTTAGTTAATATTGGGAGTTCTGAATAGCATTTAGTTAATATTGGGAGTTCTGAATAGCATTTAGTTAATATTGGGAGTTCTGAATAGCATTTAGTTAATATTGGGAGTTCTGAATAGCATTTAGTTAATATTGGGAGTTCTGAATAGCATTTAGTTAATATTGGGAGATATTGATTTGATTAGTTTTAGCCCTTTTAAAGCTTTGTCGATTAATCCGATTTTCGATGCAATTTGAACTTAACTTTCAAAATATCTTATTCTGACGTTTTGACAAAAAAAAACTAACACATTTTTACTATTTAGATATCTAAAATACTAAGACAAAAAAGAGAGAAAAAAGTTAGCACTAAAAGTCGCATTTAAAACGAAGACAAAGTGGAAATACATATTTTATATTTCAATTCATGCATTCAAGAAATCCGTAGACTATAACACATTTTGGTTGTATAAACATTCTTGTTTCTATATTTGCGTAAATGTCGTGATGTAAAATGCTTTAGTGCTAATCGGATTGTCCTGGTTTGAACAAAAATAGCACACGCATAAATCAATTTACAACCATGAGACACTATTACTCATCCCATCGGGTAAGGTGACGGATGATTAGGAAGGTTGAACCCCCCACCCCTCTCTTTCCTAAATGGATCATTGACCCCAACTGTCGACGCGCTGTGACGTTTAGTTTTCAGATAGGTTATTTCCATTTGTTCTAATCGTAAATCGATTAGCGATTAATGGCTTGTCCTGGGTCAAATTTAGGGACCATTCTCCGCGCACTTAGGTCATTTGTTAAACTAAAGTGTTCTGATAGACAACACCTTGGATTGCGTCCAGTATGTGTGCTGGTAACTGACAATTCTTATTGTCCACGCATGTTAAAAGGTGGACAATGCTTGACGAAATCAGTTTTGGTTAACCCTATATTGCATGAATTTAGGTTTCAAGTTCAAAAAATTTTTCAGTGTGTTTTTTGTTCTTCTAATGAATAAAGAAAAAAATTTGTTCAGAGTATAATCCAAAAAAAGTGATATTTAGTGTTGATTTTGGTCGTTGCATTTTTGCAACTGTGTGCAACCGAGCAACTTTTTTTACAGAAGGCATTACAATGTCAAAAATTAAATAATTGCTATTTTACACAAATTTACAACCACAATGACAACAATTACATTTGAACATGATTATACAAAGATTTTGAAGTCTTTTGTGAGGCATTTTATTAAAATAAGTTATAAAAAAGGTTTATAGCGCATATTCATTTATAGGTAAAAATATAAAAATTTTCATACTGACATAATGCTAGTACAAAGAATTATCAACACATAGATTCTGAATAATTTTGGCATGCACAAATAAAAATAATTCAAACTAAAGGAATGAGAAAATTATAATAATACTAAATTATTAGTTATTCAATAACTTATTTTAGAGAACTAAAAAAAACATTAGTAAGAAAATTAGCGGATATGACATTTTGTTGTCTCGGAACACACTCTTCTGTTATTTGACTGGTGAATGCAGGCAATTTAGTCGTTAAATCTTCATCGGATAACAACACATTCCAAAGAAGTCCTCGGCTTGACTGGGTGGTTCCTCTGGTTCAATACAATCATTATTGATATCAACATCTGATTCTGCATCTTTATAGAAAAAAAACACAATGATTTATAATAGGAACTAAAACTACTAAATGTACTTATTTATTTTAGTTTTACAGACATTCCTTCCAGATAGAAGATAATTATATATATGTCCACTAGGCCCAAAACTCCTGCAGGGTGGTAGAAATTGGTGGGCGGTAGAGATGGAACCCGTGACGTGTCGGTTGACAATCCGGTGAACTATAAATATATATTACACAATAGAATAAAACTAACATGAATTTAAATTTACCTTCAATCACCTTTTCGGTATGGAAACTGTTCAATACTGGTATCTTAGTCCAATGACGCATCATTATCAGACAACTCAAAGTCTTCGGTGTCCGAACGCATTTCCCTCAAAACAATGGAATAGTATTTTTTTCCTATAAAAGACCTTGGGCTCCATAATGCAAGCCTAATAAAAATAATAATAGCAAATAATTAGACATATATATATATATATATATATACTAAAAATAATATAGGTTAATATAGATTACCTGTATAGATATTTAAGTCTAGGCCTAACTAGGCCTGTCATTTATTACTAATAACTAATAATAACAATAAATAAATAAAAAGACCTATATTTAACTATTTTTACTGAATTATATTATAAAAAGAACAAAATTAAGATATATAATTGATTATTTGGACCTTATTTACTTAATATTATAATATAATAACTATAAAGAACGTTATATTTAGAAAAGGGGGTGTGGCTCTATGTCGTGTAATCTCAATTTTTTTTTAGCTCAGTTGCATGGAGTTGCGATTTTACAACATACAAAGTTACTGCTATAATATGAAAAGTATAAGGAAATAACACAAAAATAACTTCTTTTTGCATTGACATATGAGTTTACTTAATAAAAAAAAATGTTTGAAGTGTAAAACTACATGCTAAATATAATAAATGATGCAAAGATTACTTACTGTATCGGACCACCATAGCAACGCTTGTAAAAATGTAAAATGATACTAAAATAACTTTTATATAAATGAGTTCTTGTATAGGTTATGTACAAAACTGTCTCGGGAACGAAACAAAACCAAATATTGTAGAAAAAGCGTAAGAAAAATATAAAAATTCTGTATGTAAACCAGTGTTGTAAAAATACAACTGTATGCAATATAGGGTTAAGGAGGTGAAACATTGATTAATGCTTTTATTATTATTCGCCCATACTATATGTCATGCATGTTTTCTAGGTTATTGTCTTAAAGTATGTTTTACATTCTTATTGTATGCTATCTCTCTTACTTTACAGAATGCGATGCCAGATGTGTTGGGAACGGATTGTGTGATTTAAATGGAACTTGTACTTACGGATGTAAGGCAACATTTTTTAAAATAATTTTAATCTTGTTAGCGCTCTCGAAATAACGTCCACAAATTAATGTTATTTTCTTAATAGAATTCTAAAAATATTTAGATTTATTGACTATAATTTAAAATTCAAAAGTACAATAAAAGTAAAGCTCATTTATATTTATATCGGTCAAAGTGGCCGAGCGGCAGCGCGTTCGACTAGCGATCCGAAGGTGTTCGGTTCGAATCCTTGTGGATGCTAGCATTCTCTCCCAGGACTTGATGGTGTCCCTGAGTTTACCCATCTCAGGTGATTACCTAATATTAGTTGGGGTAAAGAAAAGCCGGTTGGACATCGTGCTGGCGTCACATCCCCTAGTATGCAGTGGCCACAGCAACAGGTGACCAGACGTATGATCAAATTGGTCCGAAGGGTACTTTACTTATAAATATTACCTTAAAGCATATTTCTTAACGTGAAAAATAGTGTCTAGGCCTACTTTTTAAGTTAAGTAACCATTTCTTTACCCCATAAATAAGCATTCCTTTTTATTTTAAATCATTGTTATCATACAGTTAGTCATCAACTTTAGTTTACGACTAGCATTGGGGTATTTTATTAAAATGTTTGAACATTGTATTTGTTATAAACCGCTTAAACCAACTAAATTCTTCAAACAGGTTACTCCATAGTTGCTTGGTCTAATGGTCTCCCTATATTAGGCCTAGTCATTGTCTGAAATAAAAAAAAAATAATAATGAGTAGTTTACATTTTAAAACCAACTATGTCCACATACTAATTTCAATCTTGTATTCCTCGGCTTGGATGCGCTTTCATTGAGTTTAACGGCATTGTTACAATAAAAATTAAGTCTTGCACCCACAGCTATAATCTTCCTCACAGACTTCCAATGACGCGGTACAACCAATGGCGATTAAAACCATCAACAATCCTAAAAGTAATCATCTTATTAGAACATATAATAGACATATTGGCATGTTTAGCAAAAGAAAAATTGACAAAAGGCCAAAAATGGAACAAACATGGAAAAAATGAAATAATATTCATCTCTAAAACATCAACTGCCATGCTAGAAAATAGCTTAAAAAGAATTGGTACAGGGAACAACTGGAAGAAAGAATTGGTACAGGGAACAACTGGAAGAAAGAATTGATACAGGGAACAACTGGAAGAAAGAATTGGTACAGGGAATAACTGGAAGAAAGAATTGGTACAGGGAACAACTGGAAGAAAGAATTGGTACAGGGAACAACTGGAAGAAAGAATTGGTACATGGAACAACTGGAAGAACAAATATACCGAGACATGAGCAAGCCCAACAAGCAAAACAACATAAAGTTCCTCTCCCGCAAAGAACACTGCACCGTATTAGAGTTTAAAACATATAACAATCAACTCACATCTAAATAGATTCTACCTTACACACTCACCCAACATCAGACTCTGACACTTACCAAGTGAAAGTGTAGACTACTTCCTACTTGAATGCCCCAAGCTAACTTATCTCAAGCACTCAGTTCCCCCCTTCCCTTCAAACTATTATTACCAACACTATATACAGAAATACAGAACAATTAAACAAAATGAAATGTAAATAGTTATAATTGTCTGGCAATGACTGTACGAGAGCAAACTGCTCTGTAAACCGTGCACTAGAAGAAAAGAAAGACTCAAGTAAGTTCAAAAAGTACCATAATATTAAACTCAGATAATGGTCCTGGCTAGACTATGGTGTTCCTGCGAAAAACTTACATTTTTTAATAGTGGATAAACAACAGTTAATATTATGGTGTTTTTAAACACAAATTCTGTTATTTCAGTCTGTATTTTGTAAAGTAAATATTGAATTCCTTACATAATTAAAGCTACATGTTATATTGTTTATGTCATGGCTCGATTTAAAAAAAAGATTGCAGTGAAAATTGTGGAGAAGATAAAAGTTGTGACCTAAACAATACTTGTAACTTTGGCTGCAGCCCAGGCTACTATGGAAATAACTGCTCATCTAGTAAGCATCATGTGTTTGAGTAACATACTGTAAACATACTGTAAATTTTGCGTTTACTTATGTAAACACTAGAGATTTTAAATACACATTGGCATCTTTCAATACAGGACAATATTAAAACACATAATATGTGTATTAATAGCAAGAGATATACATAAACTGTTAGAATTTCTATTAGATAAGGTATGATTTAAAAATAATTATTCAAGGATTGTCTGGATCTTTCTTAGCTCTAATGTATGCTTCCGTTTTGAGAAGAAAGAAAAAAAATAAAATATTACTTTCTTAGCTCATGTGGTCCATATTTAATACATTTCATACGAGTGGAAACAATGTTGATAATCTAGTCCTTTTAAGTAAGTTGGATCTTATAAAGAAAATGTTCCCGCCTTTTAGTAAATGTGTAAAGGTTGATCACAACGAATTTTAGAATTTCAATGCTCGATTTTAAACAGGTTGTCTTTATTTTCTTACAAACGTAAGATGTTGGATAATTTACAACTAAAGTTCAATATTAGATTCTTAATGATTTTAAACAGAGTGCAGTCGAAATTGTGCAGAAGATAAAAGTTGTGACTTAAATGGAACTTGTAATCACGGCTGCAACGCAGGCTTTTTTGGAGATAACTGCACATTCGGTACGAATTAACGCTAATGTTATTCAACATTCTAATTTTGCTTACTTATATATTTCCCTAAGTATTTTAATACATTTGTTCTTTAAGAAATAGCTTCACCGGCCCTATAAATCCATTTGGTTCGACCGGATACTTTACTTACTACTCTAAAAGATAAGAAAATAATGTTTGTGCTTTATGTTTATCTGAGCTTTATATTGTGTCGTTATTTTGTTGTATTTCTATATTAGAGTCTAATACTTTACTCTTCTTTTCTCTTGTGTTTTTAGATTTAGAAGTTAATCTTGTCAGTTGTAAATATTCGAACTTTACAGCTCTTTTCTAACTTTGTCTTCTTTATTTAATTGTTCCTCCACAGAAGATGAATATTCTATTGTAGGTCTTACTAATTTGAGATAAAATTTTGGTTTATGTCCTTATTGTATTTGTAAAAACTACTTTTCATAAAGCCTCATTTTCGATGGCACCAGTATGATTCCGATTTTCGTAAATCGTCTAGGTATTTGTGTAAAATTTAACTATCATTTTTTAGCTATTATTGTTCTGTAAATTATACAACCCTCTAGCTTAACTCCCGAGTTTAGAGTAATGGGTGCTGATTTAAGGTGTTTAATCTTTAAAGTTTGTACTCTACATATTAGAAAGTCTTGAATCCGCTGATTCAAGTGGTATAATTCTGTGTGTGTGTGTCTTAACTTGTACATGTAAACTTTCTTAAATGCTTTAAAAAAATGTATTTTTGCAATTGTTTTTATTTTTTTATTTTTACCTCATCGTTTGGACAAGTCATTTTATCTATTCATTGTGTTTCACACTATGTTGTACTTGTTCATCTGAGCCAGTAGTGGGACGTTAGCAGAATATGGTTTTAAATATGAGCTACTGCACTTACTTCCATTTTATATATGCATAATACAATCTTTACGTTATTTTTTCTTTCTTTTAGCCTATAGCAAAAGACAGCACAATTCACAATAACTTTAAACTTTCAGTGATATTTTAAATTAAAACCTAATTATGTGCGTTCATATAAATTGCGTTATTTGATTAATATATTTTTTCTCCTTTTGTAGTCAAAACAACAATAAACACTCAGAAAGTTTGTGTTATATTTTTTATTTTATAATCCTAATTATGTTCCCTTATAGTAAATAAACTAGGGGAGACAAAGCTGAAACTCTTTCAGAGGTAAACATTCAACTGCTAAGAACTGATTTCTTCAAACAATAGCTTTTTTAATAAAATATTTTCTTTAAGTTTTATTATGTTTTCACAGCCTGCAGTCGCTATTGCGGTAATACTGGAAACTGTAATCATAAAGGAGAATGCATTGACGGATGTGAGAAAGGCTATTATGGAAGTAGCTGTGAATTACGTAAGGACATTTTCTTTTAAATATTAGCATAGTTTATAGAGAGCATTTCATTTTAGTTTTAGTTATACGCTTTGATAATTGAGCTCTGAATACACAGGAATCATTACAAGGCCTATATCATAATATTTATATTCATCCCATTAAGAACATATATTATTAAAATGTTTCTATTCAGTATTATCTTAGTGTACCAAACACGAATAAGACCATTCCTATTGTATTACCTATTTATTTTTAAAATATGGTTCATATTATGATTTCCGATGTGTTAAGTAAATCTTCCAAGTTCAAAAGCAAACTCTCATAAATAAGCCTAAATAGATGAAATATTGGTATCACATTGAACAATACAAATATAATTGCATTATCTAGAAGAAAATGTATTATGTGTTGTACTGCAATGTTACTACCAAACGGCTGCTAAAGATAATGGTAAAGTCAGCAGCAGCAGTTGATCATTGAAAATTGTGTGCGTTTTTTTAACATAAATATTTATATATATATATATATACATATATATAATGTTTTTATTTCTTTTAACAAGTATTCTTAACTTTTTCAATAAACTTTCTCTATCTTCGTGATCTGATTTTGAACATATAAAAACTGACATTTGTCTGTTAATTGTTAAAAATATTGGAAAAATACTGTTCGTTATAAAAAGAATTCATTTCCACAGCATGCAGTCCATATTGCTCAGGAGACAGACATTGCAATGAAAATGGAACATGTAATTCTGGATGTACGTTAGGGCATTTCGGTAACGACTGCAATCAGAGTAAGCTTACAATATATCATATCTATATTCTTTGTTACATGAGATATGAAAGATTACATTTACTTGATTTGTGGTAAACAAAAAAAATACTGTGTATGACTACTCCAGTGTTATACGGACATTAAATAAATTATATAAAATATACATATCGCGCATCAAGTGCGAAAGCACCCAATATCAAGTTCTGCTTTTGTATCTTAGACAAACTAGCCAGTGTTCGGCGGTTATAAAAAGCCCATAGGGAGAGTGTCACAGCCCAGAGTACTCACGCTCGTTTTGTACGCGCGGTAATTCGTGCACGCAGCTTGCAATACAATTTACCGTCATAACAATACTTTAAAAAACAGTTTTACGAATTAAAGAAATATCGTTTCGAGGACGATTTCTATTAAAAACATATTTAGTTCATGTGCCGATCGGTCAAACGAGTCTATAGAAAATAATATATAAATAAACAAACTCACGTAATTATATAATATATATAATATATAAAAAAATATATATGTGTTAAAACCGAAAAGTAAACCGAAATGGCCAAAAAAAAAAAGATTTAAAATACGACAATAAGATAATTTTGTATAATATTAACTAGTTTATGGATAGTCTTTCTTAAATATTATAAATTTACAGACGTTCCTTCTAGATAAAAGATTAGCACGTCCACTAGGCCCAAAACTCCTGCAGGGCGACAGGGATCGGCCGGTGGCAGGGATTGAACCCGCGACGTGTCAGTTGGTTTTTGGTTGACAGTCCGATGAACTAACCGCTGGACCATAGAACATGTAATATACAGTTTCTATATGCATGTTTTTATATATAATTATATTCAAATTATTAATAAGCAGTGCAATAGATGTAGCACTAAGGATTTGAACGTTAAATTAAATATTAGACTGATGACCAAAAGTAATTATCAGTCTAGTTTGAAACCAAAAGCCAACTTTCGGCTTCGGCCGAAACCGACACACCGCCGAAAGTCAATGTGCCTTCTTTCGGCACTGAAAATAAATTTCATTCGGCCTCAAATGCTATAGTCAAAGCCATTAAATGTTGTAATTAAGTAGCAAGAACACCTTTACTTTAAATATGCCTATTGTTCTTTGTAATTTACAAACTTTAATTTGTTACTTATCTTATACAATTAAAACTTAGCTTAATACTCGATAAGGAGTCTAATAAAAGCTAGAGCCATAAATAATTGAGTGATTCATAACTTTAATACATTTAGTCTGATATTTTTTTTAATAGGGAGGAAACTAAAAATAGTGGATTGTTATTCATAGTTCTTTTACTTTGACTTACATTTGCAACACCATGAATTAAAGGGTTAAAGGAAAGCTAAATTTTGGGAAATATATATTGTATTACTTGTTATCATCAGCAGTATACATATATCAGCCTATTTGTATACTTTGAATCGGTATATATTGTTATAACCCCTATCATGCGGTTGTCAGAGCTTGTACGTGATGGTTTGTCAGTCATCTAGGGTTGACTCAAGGGTAGTTATTGTTTTTTTATCATCCGTACACTGATATCTTGCCCAGAGATCAAACTCAATCGTTGCCATCTGACATTTCCTTCCATAATAATCCAAACTTAAATTAGTATTTGAAGATATCAAGTAGCCTATTCCAGCTCGTAGTGATATTATATTTGCTTTCCAAACATTCAAGACATACAGTCAAGATGCAGTTGGTATCATTAACAAATACAGTTTCATTGAATAAATATGTTTAATCCAATTGAAGAACAATAGTGTGAACATTATATTAAATAGTTGTGATATATATATAAAGATCATATATAAGCATGTATATACAAGCCAAAGAGATAGGACTACACGAACGTCATTAGAAAATTGAAGCGCGCCCATGTTTTGAGGTTATATAGTGGTTGCAGTGACGTAGAATCTAAGTTATTCCCACTGGGTCCTTAACAATGTTTAAATTATGATTTCTTAATATGATACCCCCCCCCTGTAGACATTTAATAGTACAGTCCTATATATGTCCATATTCTTCCAAGTACGAGTGAAATTGTATCGCCCTAAACAGTAATGTCAAATTCTGGCGCAGCCGCAATGAAAAAAAAAAGGGAAGGACTAAGTCCTAAGCCCCACCCACAAATTAGCGCTGGGAGAAAAATAAAAATTAAATGTGTTGTAATACTATTAATATATAGCAATACTATGATTATTAGTTTTATTAATAACTACTTTTTAAATAGGATGCAGTTCTGGCTGCTCATACCATGGTAGCTGTAATTCTTCTGGAGATTGTTTACATGGCTGTAAGACAGGATATTATCGCTCCGATTGTTCTAAAGGTATGCTTTTTTAATTATATATATACATATATATATATATATATATATATATATATATATATATATATATATATATATATATATTGTCATATATATTGTTTTTCCAAGAATTGGAACACGCAATGTTTATTCTTCTCCCTCTCTCTTTTCTCACTACACACAATATTAGGACGTTTAGTAGGAAAACGAAAGATTCTAGGTAATGCTGGGATTCTTGTGTTGATCTCAAATTCTCAGGGTCTGGGAACGACTCATTATTTAATAGGGGAAGTTCCTATCGTTTTGTTATGAGTTTTGTAATGTTACCATGATTTTCACCCCTACTGGTAATGGGTCTGTCCCTTGCACCACTCGGATAGTATTTAATGATTTGTTTTGTCTGAAAGACAGAGAGTTTAAAAATATGTTCCTTTGAGAACGATTGTGTTTGCACTATTTTATTCTAACTGTACATAATAGATATATTGTATATATTAAACATACCACCTGAAATAAACTATCAACAACAGTTACACTGAAGCTTCCTTGTCAAGTTACTATTTTATTGTGTTGTATACATTACAATAAGATTTATCTACTACTCTAATGTACAAGAAAGGAAATGTTGGAATACAAATACTGAATTTGTGCCCAGGACTATAAGAAGAGTTCGTGTAATACTGAAACATAAATACTAATAATTAAAGTCTCCCCTAGGACTAACGAGAATTATCAGCAAGATCTACACAGCTCTGGCCACAAGGGGATTGTGGACGTAACAATATATATGTATATATATATATATATATGTATATTATTAAAGAACTATGTTTATGCTTACATATTTTACAAACAAAATAACAAATAATGGCATTTGATAATACTAGAAGTTTAATAATTAATTAACAATTTATAACATATTTTAGCATTTTAATAGCGGCCTATAATAAACGGTATTTATAAAATGCTAAAACAAATCTAGCTTAGATTAATAATGTACGTATCTACCATGTGTGTTTAAAAATGACTTGCCACATCGCCTTCATATTTGTAGAATATGCTAAAATTATGAAATAGTGACACAGTTGTATTCTAAAGACTAGTCATTAGAAAACACAACAACAAATACTTATCTGACTACACGCCCGAAATACTAAAAGAAGCAGTAAACAACATTATTAGAGAACAATACCCCCAAAATGCATGGACCAGAGTCTCTACTGACGGGTCAACTGGAAAAGATTTGAAAAATGGAGGAGCCGGCATTTTCATAGAGTGGCCAAATGGAGAACTCCTAGAAAACTCCAGGTAGCCTCTCAGATAGCACTAGAGCAGAAAGAAAAGCAATTGAGCTTGCTGCAAATATTCTAACAAGCCACACTCAATCACCCAACAGCCGGATTGTCATCTTCACTGACGCCAAAACAGTACTCCAGTCTCTAAAAAAAACAAATGCCCCGATCAACCAGTCACTCAGTACATAACTTTTAAAACTTAGCAAAATAACTAAAGAACTGGTTCTCCAATGGATCCCTGGGCATATACAAAATGAAGGAAATGACACTGCCGACACCTTAGCTAAAGCTGGAGGCAGACAAAACCAGACAGACCCATCTCTACACCCCGAAGAAATAAAGCCAATAATCAAAAGGAATGAATCCGAAAGATGGTCTGAGCTGCAACAATACAACCCAAAGATTGATGCTTACTACAAACTCTCCCGCCAATTTGAAAACATCATCTTTAGACTAAGGACTGGTCACAACAGGCTAAAGCAACATATGTTCCGCTAACTACGAATTGGAGCAAGCGAAATGTGCCCCTGCGAAACAGCTCCCGAAAATGCGGAGCATGTCCTTCAGACCTGCCCTCTGTATCTTTCTACCCGGTCAGCCATTTGGCCCCTGGGGGCTACCTTCAACGACAAACTGTTCGGTGGACTAGAGCAACTGACAGCCACGGCGCAGTTCATTACAACTATCGGACTTGTTGTCTGATTCCTCCCAATCATAACATTTGAGAACGAAGAAGAAGAAGAAGAAGAATACTTATCAGATAAAAACAAAACGTTAATGAGCTTCTTTAACAGTATTTACTTCTTTTAAGCTATGTTTAGATAGTAAATTTTAGATTTTAGAGAGCCGTACATAGTTGTTTAACACAAAGAAGACCCTATACTAAAATAGTTTGATAAAAACTGGTTTTGAAAGCATAAAATCAAGTTTTTATTGCATAACATCATTTTTAAATTGCGAAATAATATCTTTTTAATTTTTGAATAATTATAAGTGTTTTTCAAATATGTTCATTTTCAACCAATTTTTACATAAATCATATTTTAATTACGGGTAATGTTGATAAAATTCATACAAAAACCAAACTCACTTGTTAGACACAAACATGATTGATTAAATTAGAAAAAGTAACACATGCTGAATTTTTATATTAAATAGCATATAATATATTTGAACTTTATGAAACTATTACTGAACTATTTTAATTCCTTTTCTCCTTTTATTTTCAAACAGTTTGTAGTAAGTGCAATGGCGATTGTGACATTGAAGGGAACTGTATCCATGGCTGCAGCTTAACACATTTTGGAATGGCCTGCTCACACCGTATGTATTACAACATATTAATTACACAATGAAAATAATAACAATTTCAAAATAAATTTACTTCAATATAGTTTTAAAAATAATTATAAACTAATTTCTTGTTCCTTGAAAAAGTTCAATTATTTTTATATCAAGTATTATTCTATAATTTGTTAGTTATTTTTATAATGTTTGAAATTAAATATCGACACTAACAATTAATTGTGCTATTTATTTATTTTTTTACTGATTAAAAAGTTTTTAACAGCAACACAATGACTAGAAGTAGAAGAATGAAATAATAAGTACATTTTGTAGAATAAAAAAATGAACAAAACAAAACAAAATTATATTTGTCCAACCATTTGGCGTCTGTAATTACAAGAATAAACAGAAAAATGAAAATATTGCATCAACGCGAAAAGAAATGCGTAGAGGCATTTCGTTGTGTGTAAAAACAATAGATTGTTATATTTCTGAAATAGAAATAGAGTGTTATATTTCTGAAATAGAAATAGAGTGTTATATTATTGAAAAAGAAATAGAGTGTTATATTTCTGAAAAAAATATGTTGTACAATTTTAAAATGATAATTGAGTTTAATGTGACCGCTGCTTCAAAATACTGTCAATGTGTTTCGTTGTACAATGTAATGTATTTTGTCAGCTTGCAGTCCATATTGTGCCAATGATGGAACCTGTGATGACGACGGTAAATGCACTTATGGTTGTATACCAGGATACTTTGGACCCAAATGTTTCCACTGTATGTATACTATATTATATTATTGCATACACATGTTCTGTTGGGTCAAAACCCTATCCTAATGATGAGATATTGTTAACTTATTATAACTAATATTATATAATTGTTGTTATAAATAATGTTACATGGTATGATTTATTAGAACACAACCATTTACAATTGATATAGATGCGACTAAATTTTTTGATACCACTTTAAATAGCCACTGTAATTGTATTGCTTTTTAATCTGACAATTATTTCAGTGGGTCTTTCCAGCTTTTATAGTGATAACGAAACATGGTTATGTCATTGTCATGGAGGAAAATGCAAAGACCGATTCGATAATTGTGCTGAATTTGCTAAATGTATCACTGGTTGGTTTGGATTACATTGTAATTTTAGTAAGTGCTTATGTTAAAGCTGTTTAAACAATATCAGTCATTTAGTTTGCTTTGAATTATAAATTACTGGATAACTCAATAATCATATCATATGTGATTAGATCAATATATGAATTTGTATTGTTTACTTTAACTGAAAAAATTATTTTACTATAGCACTACTTTAATGCATGCTTTCTCTTAACAATAATATGTTGATTTTGCATTTGACATTCTTTTTATATTATTTATATTATGATCTTTAATTAGTCTTAACAAAAAAAAATAATAAATATGTATGTATAAGATGTAACAAGAAAAAATTACATGACACATTTAGCAATTTATGTGTTAACATTTAGTGAAAAAAATACTTGTTAATGAATTGATTTTTAAATACACACATTTTAAAACTCACTCCAGACGTGCCGTAAGATCGCATTTTGCAGGTCAAACACCTTTATATATTTATTATTTCCAAATCTAATTCAAGTATTGTTATTTCTAATGTGTATAGTTTTTATTTTTTGGTTTGTTTGTTCTTTGAATGTATATATTTAATATTTGTGTACAAAAATGTATGGAATCTGAGTTTCTTTTTTTATTTCGGATTATTATTTTCTGAGATATTAGACTTTAGAGCATAGGTTTTCAACGAGGTTCGTCTCGAATAAAGGAACAAAGGGGAGTGGTTGCCCCTTGGCAAGGTCCGTGTTAACACAAAACTAAGACAGGGGATTGTCCCGCCATCGGGGTGAAGGGGGGAGGGGTGGGAAGCGGGGAGAACTTCTGTCTGCCTAACAAATTGCCTACAAAGGCCATATCATGAATTTATATATACTAAACTATGACGCTATAATACATGTCACATCATGACAAATGATAGCTATTGATTTAAGCATTATACACATGTAATTGTATTCAAACTATTTTTCAGAAGACGTCGGTATAGTTGCCACAATGACCCATAGATTTCTAAATGACAATGACAATGAGACTTGCTACAATCCCCCGAAAAATACAGTCAGTGCTAAGTGGACAACTGCTATACGGTTTACTTGGATGTGGCTGACTTTTCATGAAAAATGTGGGTATTGACATAATGATATTAAAGTTTATTGCACATCTGTATAATTTTTATTTTACTCTTAACTTTTACTTACTATTTGGTTATAAATATTAGCCTTTCAAATTTTTGTTTTTTACATTGCAATTTAATTTGGTGTGTTTCTCATATACCCTTGCATTATTTAAAATAAAATAAAAATATAGTTGTCAACTTTGAATAGGCATGGGCATTAAAAGAACAATAAATAGTTTTTTTGACGGCGATATATCACTAAATAAAATTGTTAAAGTCTTTCATATAAACAATTTGTTTCATCGACCGCACTGCAATGTTATTCAAAAGGTTAATGCCTGAGTTTGATCAATATGTTGTAAGCTACCAATAACTTTGCCATACAATTTGAAAATTTGTATATGAAAAATTATTAAAGCTCACCTTTATCATGGAAAACGTTCCATTTGCAAATTCTAAGTTTAGGTCTATAACAAATGGAAATACAGCTAAATCTGCTACTCAGAGAATATAATAGTAAATGTGCATTTGATAAAACAATACAATGAGAAATAGAGCGTTCAAAAAATTACTAAACACTCTGCATGATATAATTAATGAATAAAACGTCGCGCACCAAAATGTGTGTCTCTAATGTATACTTCTTTGTTGTTTCTTTTATTAAACTATTGCCGTTATTCGTGAGACAATGCATTAATGACAATGTAAAAAAAAAAGAAAAGTATGTTTTGTAGCTTAGCTTCTTTTCTTATCTTATATATTACGAACACATCCTTTTTTTAAAGAAGATTATTGCTGTCTACGCTTCTCCGTGGTCCGAGTCTAGTCTTAAATCATTATTCATGTTTTAAAATGATGTTAAGTTACTGGTTTTCCTGGTTTAATAAGGAAACCCATTCCACGCTCGAATGCTACTCAGTAAGAAAGATTACTTATATGCATTTGTTTTCGCATAAGGGATAATGAATGTGTCTTTGTCCTTATGTTTAGCTGAACATTGCAACATGTTATTATTGGTTTGTATTTTAGAGTTTAATGCCTTATGTATTATTTACTACTTTACTTTTTCCCCTTCTGTCCGCTAGTGTTTCTAGGTTTAGTAATTTGACTATTAGCGTTACTCTTGTCAGTTGTGAATGTTAATTGGTATCGAACCTGGTAGCTCTTTACTGAATTTTATATTGTTTTTTTTTAGTTGAGGAGCCCCATACACATGATGCTTATCATAGTATAGGCCTAACTAATGTGAGATATCATTTTAGTTATATATTCTTATTACATTTGTAAATGCGCCTTTTTATCAATCCTAATGTTTTGTTTGATTTTTTTTAATTACTTCATCAATATGATGGTTCCAAGATAACATCATTTATTATTACTCCTAAGTACTTTACATGGTTAGTTTGATTTAGTTATTTACCATTAATGAGGTAGTTTGTTATTATTTGTTTATTTCTATAACCCTTATTAGTTTTCATTATTCTGGATGTAAAGAGAATACTCCAATTAAATTCACATTTTGCAGAATGAAAAAAAAAAAGTTTTTGTACAGCAGAGAAATAAATCCGTTGTACTTTCTGAACACCAATATGCTCATATGTTTAAACAAGAGAGGAATAAATCCGTTGAACCATCATTATACTTTCTGAATACCTATCTGCTCATATTTTTGAACAACAGAGAAATAAATCAGTAGTACTGCCATCTCTGTACTTTCTGAATACCTATCTGCTCATATGTTTGAACAACAGAGAAATAAATCAGTAGTACTGCCATCTCTGTACTTTCTGAAAACCGCTATGCTAATCTTTTTCAAAAAAGCCAGTTAATTATTTTTTATCTTCAGTACTGTCAAATATGTTTTTGTTTTTTTTTTAATACTAAAATAAGACATAGATTTAGTTTTATCCAAAAAATTCATTAAAAGTTGAAGGATGAAAAGAGCAAATACATTTATTGTGTTGTAAAAACGTGTGAAATAAACTGGTAATCTTTTTTATTTCTTTACATACATTCAAACATGTATTAAAACATTTCACATTTTCTTAAAAAATTTGTTTACATCCACAGCAAACATCAGTCATTTATCATTTTTTGTGGTAAGAGAAAATGGAACAACGTTTTACGTAAAAAGCAGCCAATTTTCAATAACATATGTAACAGCAACCATTGTTAAGATACACTACTTTGGTGCAATCAGAGTGTCAACTTTAGTCGTATACTGGAGTGGAAATAGCTCTTTATGCTCCCTGTCTGTAAATGGAGGTTGGCACCAATTTCGATAATTGTTTAGTTTTTTCTCTGCCTAATGAAACATTTCAAACATATTTTAAATATAAGCAGTAATATGATGATAAGCACATTGCTATTACTTATTTCTTTCAAATGCGAATGCAGTTAAGCATGGTGAACATTGTCAATTATTTCATTAATTTGTAATAATAATTGTAAGCCAATATCATGATTCGCTAATGTCGCGATAGGAATACCATAATCAGCCCAGAGATGGACTTCTTAAGACAAATCTAGCAGCATAAAGTGTAGATTGATCAAAAGGACCTCTACTTTGAAAGTGATCCAAAAATAGTATCATATCTTTAACAACACCTACTTGTGGGCCCAGTGCAATATTACCTGTCAATCGAAATATGTATAGTCCATACAAAAGTAAACACATCTAAAAAAAAATAAAAAATAATGGCGGAAGTGTTTTTATTGAAGTAGCTAATGAATATATATGTAAAGATGTCGAATTGAATAACTGGATTATGTTACTTCCTTTTTCTTTTGTAAATTTTAGATCAGAACGTTGCCCTTGGATTTATGAGTCTACCCGATATAAAACTGTACCTACCCCTAAAACAGATGATTATACCAATTACTGATGGAGACATCGGTGGAAATAACTGTGTTGACTTCAATAGTAGTTTATACAAAGATTTGTTCTATTATTTTAATCCTGCTGTTTGGGTATCAAAGATAAACATATATCCAGGTAGAGTGACAATAGAGAAAATTAAATTAATGCATGATTACATATACATTTTTATATTACTACAAGAGTTAATGCCGTAGTTATATTAAATTATGATAGTTATAATGTAAACATACACATTTGCTATACTATAAATAGAAAGGTCTTCACGACGAAATATGAAGTTAAAACGTGTTGTTATTATTAGTATTGTTTAAAAGCATTAGCACTCCGATGATTATGACCTTCGCTAACACTCACCATCGAATAAAGAAAGCACACAATCGCTGTAAATTTACAAAATTACTTTTTAAAATGTACGTTCAATAGGGATTTACCATTTTACACTTTAAAGTATAACATAAAATAAGATTGATTATTAAGAGTAAAAATGAATGAAATGACGGTGAGTGGTTCAACAAGTCCACCAAGATGGCAACCAGTTTTAGTGTTTTGCGAAATTAATAAAAACGATTCAAAACTATGATCTGCGCCTCTTTCATTATAATATATTTATTTTGTTAATGTGCAATGATAATACTTTTAGATTTTTGATACTAATGCATTTTATCTTATATAAATTTCAGACATACAAAGAGAAGTCAACGGTCAGCTGGAATTCGTATTCAGTTCCAAATCAAATACGTATACTAGGAAAATAAACGGTTCTGTAATTGGAAAGAGAGTATCAACGTTTGTCACCGGCTTCCGTACACACATAGAAAGCATTGAGATTAAAGTTCTGAAAGGAGATGTACATGTTTGTGAAATAGAGATATTTGGAGGTTGCTAAAAATATAATATTTTATCTTTACATTTTTATGTTACATCATGTTTCTAATATATTATTGAGTTAAAAGTAAAATCTGGTGCGAATTCAGATTTAAAATAAAAATATTTAAAAAATTAAAACTATGATTGAATAATGATAATTACAAAAAATAAAAATAAAAATTACCTGTTGTTGTCAGTTTACTAAAATCTTGACCGACTAGAATATGGATGGGCCAAATGTGTGTAGAATATAAACAATGCATGTATGATAACGAAGCATTGTGCCCAGATTATCATTCCTAATATCTCCAGTTTGAGTCGAGAAGTTTCGTTTGCTTCTATGTGTCCACACACGGCTGAATTAAATAGGTCATTGTAATGTCCACACTATGTCCTTGTTAACGTTAAGATATATTTATTTATTAATCCTATCACCCATGCTCTATTATTATTATTGTTTTCTTCGGGTGTAAATAATCTCGAAACTATATGCGCTTGTCTGTTTTTGCGTTTGACGTCGTTTTGAGAGGGAAGTGCGAACACGTTTCTTGTATTGATAGGTTTTCTTCCATGTCTTCGTTCAGTGATAAAGCTGGTAGTATATATCTGAGTTATTATTGCTTTCAAAGTTTTATTCTTATTAAATTGAATTTATTCAAATCAAGGAATCGTGTTCTAATTTAACAAATTTAATGGACTCAACGAGATATTCATTTTGATGGACGTTACAATACAAACAAATATAAATTTAATAAATGTTAAACTATTAAAATAGGGGGCCTATAAATATAAAAATAGAAACCGGTAGTTTTTAAATAATAATTACAAATATTATTTTTATTAAATAAAATTATTAAGAAAAACGATATTGTATTTTTAGCTGACAGGCAATTAATTTGGACAATTCAGACATTTGATGGGATAACATAGTTCCTAAATATATCTGGTCTAGTCCTGATTGGGTTTAATAGTTCGCTTCTTTGAGATCTGAAGTAGCTGTGGTGTAATGGATGCACATTTTCCTTATGTTTTCGACCACTCATACACATGCACCTTGCTTTAAACTACATTCAAAGAGCTCATACTTGCGTATGTGTTGTATGTGTTGTAAAAGATGCATTGCGATGTTTGTTCACAATAGTATTATTACTCTAACAGCAAAAGACAACAACGTTTTTTAATGATGTTCTTGATGCGCCATTACTAATACATCATTACTAATACATCATTACTAATACATCATTACTAATACATCATTACTAATACATCATAGAAAATAAAAACTATTTAATCTCTCTTTTACATGCATTTTTTTTCCCAAATCAAAACCATTTAGGGCAAAATTTAAAATGATATTATAAGCATTAAAATTATTAAAGTTAAGTATCCAGCCGTACCAAATTGATCCAGGTGGCCGGTGGAGCAGTATTCACCTGTATATGTGGCCACGGCGTGATAGAAAAGTGTTCTGAAAAAAATCAATTAATTATTCTTTTCACCAGGATTCGAACTTACGGTACGCCAGCCACTTTGATCAATACATAATGATCATAGGGATGGGGAAGCAGCGTTAAACAGTTTTTGCGGTCAAGACATATAATGGGATGTGTGGCCAGCACAATGTTCAGCCGCCTTTAATTTAATATATAGATAGAGAGATAGTGGCATCCCCTTAATTTAGCATCGCTTATTTATGAAATTTTTTGTATTATCTTGTATCTGGCATTTTGTGTTTCCTTTTGTTTTAGAGTGCATTCCACCACGCTATGGGTTTGGCTGTAAAGATATTTGCTCGATCACCTGCTCAGGAGAAAAATGCGATTACCGAGGGCAATGCCTGAAATGTATTATTGGAAGAACAGGGCCATATTGTATGGAATATATAACTGCTGGTATGACAAATGCCACAACCCAATCATACTCTTGTCGGTCCAAATTGTGTGGTATGAGCAGGGCAAACAAACTAAATCATTTACTATATTTTTACATTTACGTGTTTCTTGTGTTATTGATGAATATGTCTTTTTTATGATTAAATTTATGTTTACATTTTTTTAAATACAATTAATGCTTTGGTTTTGATGAAATGTTACACGTTTTTAATACATTGCCTGATATTAATGAATGAGTTTACTAATCGTAATGCTTATGGAATTATTCGAAAGGTGGTTGCAATTTATATCACTATTTTCCTTAAACTTGTGGCACAACATATAAATATGGAGTCAGCAACCAAAGGTGGGTGTTTTGGAAGATTATATTGTTTAGAAATAGATTATTCCATCTGTTATTGATGGTAAGGTCCGACACCTGTCTAGAATTATTTTTTTTTATTTCGCATACCAACACATTTTGAATTGCCCTATCACATTTAGCTGTCAGTTTTATGTATACTAGGGGTGAAAAAAAAATGTTTGATATCTTTTTTTTGCCAAAGCAACCATAAGAATGGCCGACAAACAGTTTTATAAAATTATTATAACTTTTTTTACAAAGAAGTTAATTCAATTCTGTTTACTGCTATTGCTTTGAATTTATATTATATATCTTTCTATGCATGATTATGCTGATAGCTTTATTATTTAAAAAAAATGAATTTTCTACTAAAAATGCATATAAAATTTGCATATTGACACATGAAAATTGAAAAATAAAAAAAGGTTATCAACAAATCTTCAAAATCATGCATGGAATTATAGAAAACATAGTGATAAAGAAAACTGCCAAGTTTTAACCTTATGGGATAATTAGTTACAGAGGAGTAGGAAAATAACCGAAGAAAAATGAGAAAAAAATACAAAATTGAGAAAAACCGGAAAAAGAAAGAAATTTGAGCTCTGAAATGAACTAAACATGCATGTTTGAATGTGTTATATCAGGATTTTGAAGTTCAAATATTGTGTAACAACTTTATTTTATTATTAAAGCAAGGGTTAATCTGTCTCAATATGTAATAATCACAAATACGCTAAAAATATTTTATTATTAATTAGACAGGTGTCTATCCTTAAAAGTAATTTAGGAATATTCATTTTTTAAAAATTTGTGTGGTATGCTTTGAGATAACCTGTGACATTTGAATTTTATTATAAATGTTTTATTATATGTTCCAATACAAATGTTGGATAATAATATCAAAGGTCATGTGCTATGAATATCAATTTGTATTGTTACGATTTGTTAAATCAGATTGAAATAATTGACATAAAACACTATTCCCAGAATTTGCAAATTTCTCTAAAAAAAAAAATAGAGAGAGATGCTCGCCCTATACGGAATCGCCTTCAGAAGACAACAGAAATCAGATGTGTACATAAAAGGGAATGAACTAGTTTTAGCATCTCCCAAAATTTCGCGGTGGAAAAAACAATTTGTAAGGTGTGAATCGGTACTATGTGACATTACTATTACACACGTACGCGATATATTTTGTTCACGTTATGCTCTAAAAAGAGATTTAATTAAAGCAATTGATAAATTGTTATGAAAAGAATGTCCTTATTAAACTTACTTATTTAGCCCTAGCTAAACAATGCAATTAAAATTATCAAATATCTGCACTATTTGGTCTTACAAATATCAATTAAACGAGTACACAATTGACGCTCAACGTAAATAATAAAAACATATTTATATTGTTACTCGCGTGCCCAAATGTATTGTTACTGTAGTTGGGTTCTAGCTGTCAGCATTTAGAAAGTGAACACTAGAACTATTAATAAACGAACACTTTACTAGCAGAGAAAAACATGTATAAAAATGCAAACAAAATCATATTAAACAAATAAATGGACGTCCGCCCTCAACGAGAAGTGACTAGAGTTATAAGGTCGCACAAAAAACATAGAGAAAAGCCTATGGGCTCTTGAGCCCAGGGCGTAACGCTTTATGGGACAGCTCAGGGGGGGGGGGGCACTCCTAAGCTCTGTCCGGGCTCCTCCAGCATGCCGTGTAAGAGGGAAGGTTTCCATTGCCCAGCGATTGTTCACTGCGGTTCCCCTAGGATCATTATTGTGGTGGCTCACCCGTATACCTGCAATGTCACCCGGTAACACCAATCCTATACTATAGGTACAAACATCCAGGCGCCGGGTGGTTTTCGTGAAGGGATTGCTATGTCCATTGCTTCCCTCCCACCGAGACCTGGTGACCTCTCGACAGCGCAACGGGTCTCGGACCCGCAGCAGGAGCTGTCTCCCATGCGTTCGCCCGCGTGTGTAATCTTAATGGTATTTGATCGGCGGTTTTCACAGTTTGCCAGCCTTGAGGTCCATGGGTACAGAAGTGAGAAGTGACTAAAAGATTTAATTAGTTAACACAGGTGACACACACACACACACACACACAAGGCCGATCACTGGCCCCAACCATTAAGACCAGAGGTCACACTATAAAAATAAGGTGGGTAAATATGGCATAGTAGTGACTTCCTCGTAGCAGTATTAATATTTATAACGTGTTATACAAGGAAATAGAAACAAAACAATATATGTTTATCTAGCTTTTTGTAAGTTCACATAAAGCATTAAGTTAATTTTCGAATACTGCTAAAGACAAACATACATTTATGAGTAGATTATCTGAAAATTTGCACACAAAGGAACATACAAAATAAATGTCGTTATTATTTTTGGAGTAAAATTTAAGCAATTTTACAGTTAAAAATTTAAAATTTTCAAATCCTGCTAATAGAGTAATTGCTATTTCTACGTGACATCTATACGATGAATTATTAAAATTCAAGGGAAATGGAATTTTAGCTTTTATAAAGAAGTAAACGGAGTGTACACTTTAGATTTCAGAAGATCGGTCAAAGTAGTAAAACATATATTTGCCAACTTCTCAATAAACTTAGTTTTGAACGTTTTTTTTTCTCTTTTTGTTATCTGATATGGTACCGTTGTACAGTTCTGATATAATAGTCATGACACAACTTATCTTATCTTATCGTATACATTACATATGTTCCTTCTAAAGAGAAGATTATTTCGTCCTACGCTCACCCGTGGTCCGAGTCGGGTCTTGCATTTTCATTAATGTTTTAAATGATGTTAAGTTATTGGTTATCCTGGTTTGTTCAGGCAACCCATTCCATCCCACTCGGGAAGAAAGAGTACTTATATGCATTTGTTCTCGCATTGACAAGTCTTAACGATTATGCATGCATAAAAGGTCAAAAAGAAGAACATTCCCGGTCTTATTCGATCGTTTTCTTTCGAAACATGCCTGTGTGCTACGTTACAGGTTGTACGAAAATATGTATAGAAGTAAATTTTATTTCATTTCCAAAAAATGGCACCAAAAGAATACTATGGATTGTGAATGTCAGAAGAAGAATCCCCTAATTATAATCCCTAACTAATTGCTTGAGGCAAAATAATTTTCTTGTTGTTGTTTTTTTATAAATCTCCGCATTGTGTTTTTTTAATTACCAAGGACACAACTCTTGACTAAATTATTTTATTAGCAAATGCTACATTTAGCCTAACATGACTAACACTTTGAGTATTAATTATCGCCTACTCACTTTAGATGTTAAAAACGGATTCTTTATAACTAATCTTGTAGCCGTTGTATATTTCTAAAATACAAGAACTGGCTGTCGATGTTGAAATCAATTGTCAACCAGCACCAAAAGCATGGTTTTTGTTTACCGAAATGGCGGTAAATTTCACAGGAAGTTCACGATCACACCAGTTCAAAAGGTCACACCTAATTAAGACTTGTCAATAGGGTATAAGGAAAGTGTTTTTGTCTTTATGTTTATCTGAGCTTTGGATTCAAAGTCTTCGAAGTGTTCAAATTGCGATGTATTTCCTTTGAAAGTAATCAACAGCCCTTGCAAATACTATCGTTAGATAACGATTTCTCAAAAGCATAATGATTACATTATCATAATGATGTCTCCTTTAGTGTAAGACATTATTACCATTGATGTCATATTTTATCATAATTAGTTTGATATAAGACATTATTAGAACTGTGAGACCGAGCGTTGGGATGACGTACAGGTGGTTCTGAGCATGAATCATGATAAAACCTAGGCTTTGTTCTACCCAGCTGTACATGTTTTATTTAGGGAAATGTAAATGGGGCTTTGTGCTCTTGATACAATCTCCTAGTATGACGTGGCCATAGAAACTTGTAAACACTGTTTTACGGTCCAGTGTGGATCAAATGGTTCCAACGAGTATACCTTACAATCAATTGTGTGATGACATGATAATCATAGGCTTAGTGACCGGGAAATGAGAGAGGTGGTGTGTGGCAAGAAAAATATATAGGTTTAAATGTGCCCATAAACAATAACATTTATTTATAAGCTAATGTATTGTTTACAGAAATGTTATGTTTCCTTTAATCGATTAAATGTTTTAATATATGTATTATTCATTTTTAAAAACTTTTTTTTCAACATCAATTTGTGTTCCATGTTGAAAGAGATGGGATAATGATATAAAGTTAATAATTATAAACTAGAATATAATCGGATAATGTATATGTTTATGGAGAAAAAGAATTAGCTATATAAATATCTACATAATATAGACCTAGTTTTACGTTTGTTAAATTGTTATAGAAAAACATAAAAGAGATTTAAAAGGTATAGAGTCTAGCTTTAGAGCTATTACTAAAAAGACATTAAAAATGTCCAAATAGTATGTTTTGTTTTAATCTTGAAATCGGAACCGTTGGAGTTGATCAGGAGCAGCCTGTGTTCTGTACTTTTCTATGCTGCTCTTTGAGCAATCCGTGGTAAAGCAAATTCTGCTCCCTGTAGCATTTGTACATGTGTGTAGGCTCTACACTGTAAGGTACTTCTCAAAATACTTATGTTCTGAGCCAGGTTCTCCCAGTTTCTGACCTCTGCATCTACAGCATATAGACCTTTTCATTTTATTAATTATTCCAAAAAAGAGGTCAATGTCTACGCATGCGCAGTCGCTAGGGGGCAGAAGTTGTCAATAAAACCTTCTTCGCCTTTGTTATTTTACTGAGGGCCTAGTGGTTTTTAGGCGTAATTATATTAGCTTTTCATTTTACAAAAAAACGAATTCATAAAAACTTTATACCCAGAAGCTAGGGAGCGAACTGTACTTTTCTTTTACCTTTTGAACCAGTTTTTAACCCAAAAAACATTTATTATACATTCTACGGTTTATATGAGTGCTTGTGTGTGTGTGTGTGTGTGTGTGTGTGAGTGAGGTAGACATACAGTAGAAAGGGATATGATTTATAATCTTCGCCCACACACGTTTAGGTAGAGACATACCGGTATTTGAATTACTCTTAAAACCTAATCATTATGTTATTTAAAAATCGTTGCTAATTACTACACCGGAAGTCTAGAGGCCTAAGTGCGATCGGAAATCCCGAAATTCTTCACCTTCTTCTCCTTCTTCATATTACTGTGGAGACCCCGCTAGAACCGAGGAAAGAGTCCACAATTTAACTAAACATAAAATACAAATAAACATCACAAACAACAATACTATTAGAGATGACAGAGTGTCACTTTAGGTTTTTAGACCAGCCCCTTAGTGACGATTTGAAAGCCGGTACAGTAGGGGCAGTGAATAGGCCTGATCCAGGGAGTTCCACAGCCTAATGGCTGACGGAAAAAAATATATATTTGTAGACGTCGGTGCCTGCATGTGGGACATGCAGCTTGAGCTGATGGCCTCAAGTTGGATTCGACCTGGATGCGTGGACTTTTCCACGTGGTGGTTCACGATCTTTTAAATAGTGGTGACTTTGTTTATCGCTCTGCGGTGTTGTAGGGGCTTCAGCTCGAGTTTGGCCACCAAAGCAGAGGCGCTTATTTTAATGCTATAGTCCTATAAGATACGACGTGCCGCTCGACGTTGGGTCATCTCCAGCTTAGATATCAGGTGTTGTTGATGGGGATCCCATACCGTCGATGCGTAATCCAGGATGGGACGAGTTAAACTTTTATAACAATGCGTCTGGATCCTCGTGGAGCATCCCTTGAGGTTCCTATGGACGAATGAGCAGGCTTTATTTGCTTTGGCAGCAATACATTGGACAGGTGTGCCCCATTGGAGGTTTTATGTGAAGTTCACTCCAAGGTACTTGGCCTCTGATACCCTCTCAAGAGTGAGACCATGCAAGGTATAGCTGGTGGGGATCCTAGTCCTCTTTATTGAAATAGAGAGGAGGTTGCACATATCAACGTTGAACTGAGGGGCGGTACGGGGTTAAAAAGAAAGCGTCCCAGAGTTTTTGTAAAGAAAAAAGATAGTAGTTTTTGGAAGGTTTATATCCAAGTGTTGACTTGGAACTGTTTACTTTAATTATTTTTTTTTACTTTGCTGATGTTTAACAATATGTTTTTGTTGTTGTTCCAGAAACAAAGAAGTTAGAGTTTGACTGTTATGAGTGAAAGGGTAATAAAGTTTGAGATGAAGTAAGATAGTTGTAGTTTGGGATGAGATTATGCATGATATATTACATTATGATTATGTTATTATTATGTATTTGTTTAGTATTGATATTGTTGTTAGTTATAGTTTATAGTAAGGATAGATTATAGTTAGTTAGTTTACTATAAGTATTATAAAAAAAAATTATGTTATAAAATTTTTCAAATGTGGGTGGATGGTGTCACTGTTATAGATATTATAGAAAGTACGCATGTTGTTAGATGAGGAATAAGAAGAATGGTGTGCATGTTATTATTATGTACGAGATTGCACTATGGTATGAAAAGGAAGTACGCATGTTGTAGGAATGATATAGCAACGCTGGATCCTAGATACACTTCAGTTGAGATTTGATCTGTACTTGAACAAGACGTGTATGAGATCAGTCTTCGTCCAAGTTTATCAGTCAAGAACAGAAAGTATTGTTGTAATGAACCAGTGTATACTAGTGTTGCAGCGACTAAGTAATTAAAGAATTGAGTATTGAATTGAGGAGCCTTCGTTTATATGAGCTTATGAATTAACTGTGTGTCTTAGTCCTGTGACAAACGCCATTTGCCATTTCGATTTTCAGGTCTACAACTTATTCGAGTCTTCAAATAGCCGAGATATTAAAGAAAGCGGGCCAACTTTTTATAGTATTTGATCTAACTAGCCTAAATTTATTTGGCATGGTCCTGTAAACGCTTTAAGATAAATTATCTTTCCTAACAGTAAAAAAGAAATGATGATAATTAAACAAAAGTATTAATTAAATAGTTTAGATTATTGCTATTTAAAGGCCCTGAAAATAGTAATTATGTTTCTTCTTCGTTCTCAATATTGTCAATGAAGGGCTGCAAACAACAAAGTCTATGGTAAACTACACAGAGATCATATGCAGCCAGAACATATTGCGAGCTGTTTTATTAAGAGGGCAGGTTTGGAGCCCATGTTCTGTGTTCTCATGTGACATTTCACATTGGCTATCTAGCACCAAAACCTACCTGTCTGGAAACATGGTGTCTAAGTCTGTTGTGTCCGGTCCTGAATATGAAATTAATGTTTTGGCTTGCTGAGAAAACTTATAGTAGTTTTTATTTTAGTCGTCTTCTGGATGGTATTTGATTGCTGAATAATCGACCGCGGACCGACTTGTTTCCTGTCTTTGAGGCTGTGGTCAAATATACATGCTAATTTTATATAAGACTACGAAAAAATATCTAGAGCTATTGAAGTTCTTTGCTACTTTTAAAATATTAAACTGAGTTCTATTCAAATCGTGTTCTAGTTCAACAAATTAAGTGACTAGCGAGCCAGTCATTGTATTGACGATTACAATACTCACACGCGATCACGCGATACATATTGAAATATAGGATACAAAATTATTGCTGACAAACTATATTCTGTAAAAAAAAGTAAACACATGAGCTGTACATATATTTATCTTGAATGGCGTCTATTCAAAAGAACATGGAGATGTGTTTGGCCGTGTGAAACGTGTTTATCTAAACGGTTTTGTTCACATTATGTGTATCCAACATTTTAATTTTGCAGACCTTATTGAATGATCCGAGGCATTGATTATTTACTAATTATTTTAACAGGGAAGCAGCAATTTAACAAGCGCATTGTAACTGATATCTTGACAAATCTAAATATTATGTAGGTGTTTAGATCTAAACCTTATGTGACATAATGGATATGGTCGTGACACTCGACGATTACGCCAACACTTTAACTTTTTTTACGACAAATTTTAGGCGCATATAGACTCTAAATAGAAATGTATATAAGAACAGTTTTTCTAAATACATAAATTTTTTAGCAAAACAAATCTTAAAGTATTTGCTATTGTTTCTAAATTATTTATTCATAAAAATAGTTTGATTTTCATTAACACGGCAAGCATGTACACATAAAAATATAGAAATGGGTTGTATCGAATCCGTTTTTGTGCGCCGCTTCTACCACACATACTTGATCCACATGACTGGGTTGTACCATTTCTCAGAGGAGTGACCACGCTGTTCTGTGCGTATTCCATACAATGTGGCCCTGTTCTTCCATAAATACAACTCACGCACTGGCCTCGGTAATCACATCTTTCTCCTGAGCACGTCACAGAGCAAACTTCTTTACAAGCAAACCCATAGCGTGGTGGGACGCAATCTAAGACGACAGAAACAAATACAAAAGTAACGTATTATATATATATTAAAAAGGTCATTAATAATCAATGTTACATAGTACTGTATTCATTTTTTTCGACGTCACTTCTTTAATTTCTATATTTTTTTTCGTAATTAAAGAACAGTTCATGTAATAGTTGGTTTTAAATATATTTCTTTTTATATCGTATTTGTCATGAAGCAAGGAGAGGAGCATATTAATAACACAATCGGTGTCAATGTTATTACAGTAATATCACTATATTAAAGAAACAAAAAACAACTAGAGACCGCATACAAATAAAAACCTATCTCACAACACCTAAACAAATATCAGCTTTGTTCAAAGCAAGGCGCCTATCTATAATTGGTAAAATAATGAATACAAATACACAGCTACAGCTCAACCTCTACATCACAGCTCGAATAAACTTATGACTACTCACAGTCATAACTAAAACATAAAGATATAGGACTTGTCTTTCGTATTTCTCATATTTATAAATGAAAAATTGTTTATTTTTATTTTATATTAATTAGCCTTCAAATATGCTTTCCATCAAGCCTATGCTATTAATGATTGTGCAGGCTCTTAATACTTTTCATCTCTGTATTAGCACACACCAATGATACGGTGTTTAAGACTAAGCCAGGCCTAATGTATTAAAATGTATCTAATTTGTCAAGTATTGTTTTAATTTTATTATACAAAATGTAAAAATTATCATATTGTTTTATTGCGTTTAGAAATCCGTAAACTAGCTGAGATACTAATAATCCTACATAATGTTTTAACTATTTTATATTCCGCGCACATATATATATATATAATTTTATATATATATATATATATATATATATATATATATATATAATATATATATATATATATATATATATATATATATTGTTACATCCACAATCCCCTTGTGGCCAGAGCTGTGTAGATCTTGTTGATAATTCTCGTTAGTCCTAGGGCAGACTTTAGTTATTATTATTTATGTTTCAGTATTACACGAACTCTTCTTATAGTCCTGGGCACAAACTCAGGAGTTGTGTTCTAACAGTTCCTGTCCTTGACGTTAGAGTAGTAGATAAATATTATAGTATTGTAGACAACACAATAGAATAGTAACTTGACGAGGAAGCTTCAGTGTAAATGTTGATAGTTTAATTCAGGTGATATGTTTAATATATACAATATATCTATTATGTACAGTTAGAATAAAATGGTGCAAACACAAGCGTCCTCAAAGGAACATATTTTGAAACTCTCTGTCTTTACGACAAACAAATCATTAAATACTATTTAAGTGGTGCAAGGGACAGACCCATTACTAGTAGGGGTGAAAATCATGGTATCATTACAAAACTCATAACAAAAACGATAGGAACTTCCCTATGCAGAAAATAAGCCGTTCCCAGACACTCAGGGAATTTGGGGTCAACACCGAATACCACGTTTACCAAGAATCTCTCGTCTTCTTACTAAACGTCAGTCGATTGGAAAGACTAAGCCTCGCCCACAAAATCGTGTGTAGTGAGAAAAGAGAGAGGGGGGGGGGAGAATAAACATTGCGTGTTCAAATTCTTGGAAAAACAATATACATGACAATATATATATATATATATAATTATAATTATAAAATTATATATATATAATTATACTTATAAAGTTATATATATATATATATATATATATATATATATCTTAGTCTCGGAAACTATTAGATGTGTACTCTTGTGATTTCGCCTGCTTTGCAGCATTAGCTGTGTCTAAAGAGACATATTCTTGTTAGACATACTCTGTCGCATCTCTGACACTTGAAATCGGAACCGTTGGAGTTGATCAGGAGCAGCCTGTGTTCTGTACTTTTCTATGCTGCTCTTTGAGCAATCCGTGGTAAAACAAATTCTGCTCCCTGTAGCATTTGTACATGTGTGTAGGCTCTACACTGTAAGGTACTTCTCCAAATACTTATGTTCTGAGCCAGGTTCTCCCAGTTTCTGACCTCTGCATCTACAGCATATAGACCTTTTCATTTTATTAATTATTCCAAAAAAGAGGTCAATGTCTACGCATGCGCAGTCGCTAGGGGGCAGAAGTTGTCAATAAAAAACCTTCTTCGCCTTTGTTATTTTACTGGGGGCCTAGTGGTTTTTAGGCGTAATTATATTAGCTTTTCATTTTACAAAAAACTAATTCATAAAAACTTTATACCCATAAGCTAGGGAGCGAACTGTACTTTTCTTTTACCTTTTGAACCAGTTTTTAACCCAAAAAACATTTATTATACATTCTAGGCCTAATGCGTCTATGGTTACCATGTCACCATGTTAATACAGATTGGAGTCAAGCGATCAGTAAATCTTCTTTAAGCATACAAATAAAATTTAACATAGTTATATATTTATAAAGCTTTGTTTATGTTGAAGTGTCAACGCGTAGGCTATATTGTATTAAGTTATTATTTGTAGCAATAGAAATCATAACTTTTAATTATTTTTATTTTTTTTATCGTTCGATTTCGATGTCACAAAAGAACCTTGAAAAGCCAAAGTTGAGCTCATCACAGTTTTATTCTGAAAAGGCCTAGGTCTATGTCCCATAGGCCTATGCTATTGTTTGACTTGTTCTGGGGTTTTATCGTTACAATATTGTATGTAGAAGTAGTTAAGCGGGATTATAACATAATAGTAGGCCTAGACCTAGCTATAGACTATATAGGCTATATATTATAGGCCCTAATAGGCTAAGCTAAAGTAGCCGAAAGGTCTATATACATTATAAATATAGGCTTATGGCTTATAGGCTTATAGGATAGGCCTATAATAGCTATTATTTAATATAATATAGCGTAAAATAGCATATCGAATCGGCCTATCATATATAATATAGTTTACTATAATAGACCTAATTATTAGCCTGCCTATAGGACTATAGGCCTAGACCTATTACTATTAGCCTATTAGCCTATTATAGTAGCCTAAAGGTTATAAGCTTAAACAGTTTAAACTATATATTAAACAATTGAAAATATTTACTATTTACTATAATATAGAAAAGTGTTGATTAACCGATTGCGATTGCATGAAATAATTAAGCGAATATGAAGGTAGTCTATGCTATATATTTGATATTTGCAAACTGGTGCGTGTTTTCTGCATGAATTTTTAGTTATAGGCCTGTTATTGAATAATATTTCATGCATATGACTAATGAAATGACAATATGAATAAGCCTTACACTTATATATATCTATAGGTATAGGCCCTATCATATTCAATATGGAAAACATAGGCCTTAAGCCTACGCCGACATACGGTCATAGGCCCGACTATACGACTAAGGCCTATATATATATTATATTAGCCTCTTCCTACGAACAATATATATATATTTAAAATTTAACATAATATTTGCTATGGCTATGGCTATTACTATATGGTTTTTATATTCGTGAAGATGCATCGGCTCTTGCCTCTGTCTCATTCAACAAAAAATATATTGTTACGAATATCGGTCATAAATGAATGACGTAGTAAGGCATTGACCTCTTAACAAGTGCGTATCAGAGTCCAAGGCGACCAAGGTTTGACCTTTGTTCCCTGAGGGCAGTTTAAATAAAATAATTCGTCCAACCCCGTGGAAATTGGATGATAATTCTGGATCGTAGTATTTTATAAGGAAAGAGGTTAAAATGCGTATTAAGACCCTGTAGAATCTTCGATGATAGTTTTCTTTGTAAAGTCCCCACCTCCTTAAAGTTAGTTCAGTTTGGAAGTTTGTAGAGTGAAGTCGCTATATTGATATATGTACATTATATGCCATTTATTTTGAAATACTTATGTTGCCATCAGTTGATGCATTTATTGAAAGTTTATATTGAGTCTACAATTTAAATAAAATTGTTTATTCAACAACTGGAGTTGTTTGATCTATCATTGTTGAGAAAGGTGTTGAAGATAATTATCACGAATATAACTACATTGCTGCATAGACCTGTCAGTCAAGGAACCCCTAGCTTGGGCTACAGATTAGCAGGATCTAGAGACTTCTAATAAAGATACAACTATATTCATTGAATCCGATTTAACGAGTCGTAATAATAGTCATCATAAGGACGTCCATAACAATTTGAGGGCTTGCGTCCGAATAGTTGTATAGTGAAGCATATATTCAAGTTGTGTTGTGTTGTGTGTTGGAGCCGTGACCTACTGAGCAAGCCTAATAACGCTGAAATTATTCTTCCGATTGGAAAAACGTAAGTTGGAAATTTACAATTTTAAAAATCTTTAAACTAAAGAATGGAATTTATTGAAAATCCCGAAGAAGAAGTTCTGAAAACTTTATCAATAAAGAAGTTAAAAGAGATCGCTGAGATCTTGAAGATAGAAGTTACTGAGACTACACCATCGAGGACTGTGTTGACACAGCAAATAAAAGAGAACTTGATTGCGAGTGGCAAGTTGAAAGTAGAATCAAGCGCGGAGGGATATCAAGTGAAGGTCAGATGTCTGAACAGTTACGGTTTCAGCTAGAAATGAAACGGATGGAAGATAAACGAGAAGAAAAACGTCTTGATCGAGAGATAGAACAAAAACGTCTTGAGCTTGAGATGGAAGATAAGAAAAGTCAACGAGAAAGTCAGGAAAGAAAAGAGCTAGCAAAGATAGGAGCTACTAAAAAAGAATCTCATAATGATGTAGAGATGGCCAGATGGAAAAAGCTAGTCCCTACCTACATTGATCAAGAAAGTGAAATAGCTAATTTCTTCCAGACCTTTGAAATTTCTTGAAGAGATTTTAAGTTCCCAGAAAATAAATGGGGAATATTAGTCAGAACAGCTTTCACTCAAGGGAGGGCAAGAGATTGTGTTCTATTGTTAAAAAAGGAACAATTAAATGATTATGAAGTCATTAAAGACACTGTACTTAAAGCCTATAACCAGATACCGGAAAGTTATCGGAAAAGGTTCCGTCAGTACACAATGTCCCCTTACCAAACACACTTAGACTTCTTTCGAGCAGAAGAAAAGTTAATGGATCAGTGGATAAAATCCAGAAATATCTCCACATTAAAAGAAATGAAAGATATCATTCTTTTAGAGGATTTTATTAACAAAGTGAGGCCGGATGTAAGAATGTATTTATCCGAGCGTGACATCACTGACCCACAAAAAGCTGCTGATTTAGCGGAGCAATACACACTGTGTCATAGAACAGCTGGTGAAAAGAATTTTAATAGGTCACAACGGCCAGCAGAAAACAAACAACAACAACATCGTGAAAAAGAGCATTTTGTGAAACAAAATGATGTTAATAAGAACCCTGTCAACAAAAGCGTCCAATGTACTTTTTGTAAGAGAACAGGACATAGCATTGAAGACTGTTGGAGCATAAGGAAAGATAAAAGACCTTATAAAGTGGTAATGTGCGTCAGTCATGCACCAATACAGAATGTACAAGAAAGCGAAAATACAAACGAACTGAATTCGAAGAAAGATTCTTCTAAACCAGAAACACTGAGGGTGGATTTGCCTGAGAGCAAAAGTCAGAAGGTAGAGAAATCTACAACTGAAGACAATGAGGATAAATATCCTGATTATAAATACAGAATGGCTACTATTGGATTGGTTGTCCAGGTCCACAGAGACGAAAAAGTAGACCAAAGTATTTTTGACTCGAACAAGAGTCTGAAGTCATCGAAAGATGAAACAACACCCGAAAGTCATGGTCAAGGGAAGAATAAAATTGACACAGAGACCCTGTGCAGTTTTCAACCGTTCATTAGTGAAGGTTGTGTGGCCTTACAAAAGGAAGGACCACTGAAGTCCGTAAACATATTACGAGACACAGGAGCATCATTAACCCTGCTGCTTAAAGATGTATTACCATTGAATGATAATACATTGACAGGACAGACTGTCCTATTGAGAGGTTTTGAATGGAAAGAAGAAATACCTCTACATAGGATATACCTCGCATCTGACTTGGTAACAGGAGATGTGACAGTTGGAGTAATATCAAAACTTCCTGTTGAGGGCATATCCGTTATCCTAGCAAATGATTTGGCGAAAGGGAGGGTGAGACCTGAACTGATTGTGAAGGAAAATCCAGACCCTAGTCCTATTGTGGAGACAGGAAAAGAAAAAGAACTTTATCCTGTAGGTGATGTCATAAAGGGTATGACACCACAGAAAAAGAAAGAAGAAATTCTCTCACAAGAAAAGAAAAAGAAAGAAGAAATTCTCCCACGAGAGAAGAAAGAGGAAAAAGAAGTTGAACTTGATACTACTATTTTCTCCATGATTGAAGAGTGTCCGAAAGGAAATGATCAATCAAAGAAGTCATCACAAAATGAATTGACTGCTGAACAGAAAGTAGACCCAGAGTTGCTACAGTTGCATGAGAAAGCTGTCGACGAGAAAGAAAATCCTACTACTGATGTCTATGAACAAATAGACCACAGCATGAACAAACAACAATGCAAACCTGCAGTTGCCGGTAGAGATGAAGATTTGAGAAGCATCACTGAAGAAACGAGTGCGGAGAGCTGGACCGAAACTACCAAAAGCTATGGGTTACCACAATCCATACCGACAGATCGAGGGACCAACTTCACCTCGGAACTCTTCAATCCAGTCCTAACGAACTTATGCCTGGAGCATGAGATGTCAACTGAATCCTATCCGGAAAGTCGAGGAGCCTATGGACCAATCTTTGGACCCACTGTCCGAGGACCACTCAAACTACTTCAAGAGGAATGGCAGACCGAATTGGATCTCCTTGGGCTGACCAAGTACCTAGATAAGTACATAAATTTTTTGTCTGACATAACTGTTTTTGTTAGAAAAAAATTGTACACTGCTCACATGCAGATGCCATTGTTGTGTGATGAAAGAAAGGCAAAGATATTATATCATTTGAAAATGATAAAGCCTTACCTTCTGAAAACAATTGGAATAAGCTTGATGTTGTTAACATTGTTACTCTTAGTTGTAAAATTCATGCCTGGAGTACAGGATGAATTGAATGACAAATTCACTGATAGTTAGTTACCAAACTTACTATTGTAAAACTAAATCCCTTACTTGTGATGAAAAAGGACTGAGTAAAAGTATTGTTAGAGTAAATATCATTATAGTGTGATATTTCTAAACAAACTTGTTAGGTTGAGCATTAAAATAATTGCTATAAGAGAAAAAGATCAGTTTTATCCGCAGAATTGGTTTCTAAATCAGAGGACATTATAAATGTGGACTGATTATAAGATATGTTTGAGAATCTCTGGAAATGATAATTGAAACATTTGGCAGAGAGGATAATTTGATTGAAAAAGATGTAAATGATATTGAGAAAAGAGAATTTTTCTATTACTAAAGAATTGAGAAATGTATTATCATTGTACTATGGAAATTTATTTTATCATGTACTGTTGTTGAAATATTGCACTGAGTCAGGATGCAAATTTCTTCTATGTGAAATTATTCATTTGTTATATTATCATTGAATGTATGATAATGTAGGGTAAAAATAGTTGCTGCAAGACAGAACTATGACTAACAAGAATTCCAAGAAATGTATTATAAATGATTTTTTCACTTTTAGGATACTGTTACATGAAAAGCAGACCAGAAGTGAAACTAATGTAAAATAAAACTTATCCTTGTTTTGTATAAATTTAGGATGTGCCACTGACTTGACACTGTAAACCAGAATGGTTGAGAATTTCATGGTTGAGAATTTATAATGTTGACATACCAATGTTCAACAAATGTATTATTAATTAAGGATTTCATGTCAAGATTGTAAAACTAATCCATATTTTTTTGTATTAGTTAAAATAGATTGAATGAATTGTACTGACAATCAAAAGACTGGGTAGACCTGAACACTATGAAAGTAACAGGAACCTAGAATCTATGAATAAAACCTTTATGGAATGGAAGAGAGCAATGGATTCCACTTTACCATAACTGAAAAGATTGGAGATGGAATGTTTACACCACACCATTCAGACCAGCAATTTGTTTTGTAAAAATTGTTAAATTGATTTCTGTCTGAAAAAAAAATAGTCTATGCTCTTTAAAAATTTTGTACGTCAATAATATTGTATTTGAAATGTCTTTAATGTAATCTAAAGAAAATAAGTACTTACTGTTTAGTACTAAGATTGTATGAAGATAATATAATTTGCTTTGATTGATAGTTAATTAAGTTAATTAACCAAATTTGTTTCAAGTAAATCCATGTCTGCATGAAAGATCGAATGTTTCAATGTAAAACTGCTGTGAACTATTCTAAACAGACTTATGACGTAGGAAGGTCATGGCAAAATGAGAAATTAAAATATTTTTAATGAAATTGTCTATAAACTATTTTAATTCGTGAACAGACCATTTTTCATTTTCTTAAAATAACATAAATGAATGTAATTTTGAGATAATAGTTGTAAAATAATGATCATTAAAAAGAGAACTTTTTAATCGCGTAGCAATTTCTGACCTAAAGCGGTAATAGGGTGAAAATTTGCATAGCGATGTAAACATTTAGGGAATGAGAGAGTGATCGGAAGGAATAGGGAGAGAAAGAAAAAAGAATACTGACCTAGAAATCTTTTGTTTCGACACAGACAGTGTTGTCTAAAGCCTACAGGCTTGAATAAAAATACTGTCTAAAACGAGCAATGACCATTGTTGTAAAGTGAAATTGGGTCAGGGCAGTATTTTTTTTTGTTTTGTAATTGAGTTAGGCCTAGTTTGTGTTCTATCAGAGCGTTTGGTTTTTTCCTTATGAAAAATAAGTCGTGTCTGAATAGACAGTAAGTGATTTTTTCTTTTGTTGTATAATTACAAATTGTAAAATATATTTGTTTATAATTAAATAGACGCGAGAGTTTTTTTATTAACGTGGAATGTTAATGGAATGGAAATTATTAAATTGTAGAATATTTATCCCTATGTATTTTTCTTGTATACAAGATTTAGATAAACAATTTAATTGTCCATTTTTTAAAATTATAATTGAATGAGTGAATGACTGTAGTTAAGCCATTTGATAAGATTAACTTATATTGCATATATTACATGTTATTGTTATCAGTTCGATTGAATTATTGGGATAGCCACTTGAACTGTATTGTTTCCCCGGAATATTTTCTTTTATAATTATTCCTTAAAAATTAACATTTTTAGTATTGTTAAAATGTTAAAGAAATAATTATAAAACTTTTGAAGGGTGGGGGTGTTACGAATATCGGTCATAAATGAATGACGTAGTAAGGCATTGACCTCTTAACAAGTGCGTATCAGAGTCCAAGGCGACCAAGGTTTGACCTTTGTGCCCTGAGGGCAGTTTAAATAAAATAATTCGTCCAACCCCGTGGAAATTGAAGGATAATTCTGGATCGTAGTATTTTATAAGGAAAGAGGTTAAAATGCGTATTAAGACCCTGTAGAATCTTCGATGATAGTTTTCTTTGTAAAGTCCCCACCTCCTTAAAGTTAGTTCAGTTTGGAAGTTTGTAGAGTGAAGTCGCTATATTGATACTTGTACATTATATGCCATTTATTTTTGAAATACTTATGTTGCCATCAGTTGATGCATTTATTGAAAGTTTATATTGAGTCTACAATTTAAATAAAATTGTTTATTCAACAACTGGAGTTGTTTGATCTATCATTGTTGAGAAAGGTGTTGAAGATAATTATCACGAATATAACTACATTACTGCATAGACCTGTCAGTCAAGGAACCCCTAGCTTGGGCTACAGATTAGCAGAATCTAGAGACTTCTAATAAAGATACAACTATATTCATTGAATCCGATTTAACGAGTCGTAATAATAGTCATCATAAAGACGTCCATAACAATATCTACAATTATATTTGCCTTTTTATTAATCAAAACGAGCGATCTAGGTCTAGGGCTAAGTTAAGCAATAGCTTGAATAACCGGCAGTAATAAAAGCATTATAGGCCTAATTATTATTTTTTCGATACAAAACTAGTTCTAAACGTAATTATTTTTTACATTGAAGAAACTCAACAAAAAGTAATGACACAGTGATCACGATAGAATCGACAATAATATTGAGGTCCAAAGCATAGAGTCCAGGTCTAAAAAAAAATTTCTTAAAAAAAAAGAAGCTCTAAACGTTATTTTTTAACAATTCTCTACTTGGTTCTTAGTTTAAGGTCTCCATGTGATTTTATGGTTTGAAGTTCAAAAACAACTATAATAAAATTAAAAACCCCCAACACCTTTAGTAAAATACTATATGGAAAGAAGAAACAAAAATCATTGTGCCCCCAAAAGAAATATATGTCAGTGAGTCTCAAGACCACGACTCTTTTCCGGGGTCAAACTAAAAAGGTATATTGGTCGAACTTATAGTCATCATAATACCAAAGTTGGGGACGGCCAGTAGCTCTCTTGTCTTCAATGATCTCTGCAAATAGTAGGCCCATTCTTGATCCTGGAAATAGGGTCAAGCCATTGGAAGCATCGTTGGCGAATAAGTTTGACCCTACTAGGGATGCGAGCCCGTTGCAAGACCTCGTTGTTTTTTATGCGGTCCTTCCAAAAGATCCTAAGTATGCGTCTCATGGTCCAAGTTTTGTTGGCGTACATGAGAGTGCTGATCAAGAATTCATGACACACAGCTATTTTTGTATTAATGGACAGCGTATTGTCTCATACTCATTTTGTTAGCCTGGATAAAGTTGCGGATGTCTTTCAAAATATCTTGCTGATTTCTTTGTCCAGTGAGATATTGCTGGTAATCAAAATATCATAATATATATATATATAATAAGGCTTATATAGCTCATATCCCGTTGGGAACAGTTCTATGCGCTGTAAACCCTCTGCCGTCTGTTGGCGCAAATACTTTACAGGCCCAAAACTCCTGCAGGGCGTCAGGTATCCGTCGGTGGCAGGGATAGAACCCGCGACGTGTCAGTTGGTTTTTGGTTGACAGTCTGTTGAACTAACTGCTAGACCAAAGGGCTTCACAATAATACTATATTGTAATATTAATACAATTGAATATACTGTCATGCATACAATATAAACATACTAAATACCTCCAAATATCTCTATTTCACAAACGTGTACATCTCCTTCGGCAACTTTAATTTCAACTCTTTCTAATCTTGTACGGGAGGTTAGTGAAAACGTTGATACATTCTTCCCCACAATAGTACCGTTGAATCTCCTAACAACAGTGTGGGAGTTGAATACAAATTCTAGTTTACCGTTGACATTTCTTCTTATGTCTGAAATTTAAAACAGGTGAAACAACTTAGATATTAAAAATAAGCAATGCATTAAGCATTACATTGACACATTAATTATATTGTGGTACAAAGGACAACAATTATATAATATTCAAACCTTTATATAAACTTCACCCAATTTTTATCTCTGCCTCTCTGGCTTCTCAGCGACCAACCCTACAATCGGAAATTTAATTAAACTACTTCCCCTCATAAGATCAATTGGAAATATGGCGGTTGTACGTTAAGCTCGTTGTATGCCATTCAATATAAAACTTTAGGTGCACACGTATGCTAATTAATCAGTTTTCAAATTTGTTTTATATTTTGACTTTAAGGGGCGCAATGTTAAATCCCTATTGTAAGTTCATCCACCCAAGACTTAAAACTAAGAAAGCATGTTAAAGAAATAATTGATAGATCTATATATAATATATATAAAGTAGCTTGTGTGTGTGTCTAACCAATCAAAATTGGTTTATTTAAATGCAATCGACCTCATTGTCTCATATCTTACTTTTGTGATCCTTTGTGACATGTTGTTTCCCCAGCATATTGGTGACATCTTCGACTGACATGTTGGCGATCTGGGTTCGATTCCCAACTAATACCTTTTTGCTATCTCATTTTTTTTATTGCCATTATTATTATTTTTTTTTATAGATTACGAAGTCGGACTTAAAACGTTCTTAAAAAAAATTTTCAGTAAGTAAATTCTAATAATTATATTTTAGTCCTAATTTCTTATTCAATAAGAAGCAATGATAGTCTCACTGGATTACAGTTTTTCTTTTAAATTACTTTCTTAAAAGTTTTTAGTAACAATAATAATTATTATTTTAAAGTTATTATAGCTTTTGCTTATTGCAGTTCAAAAACATTTTTATCTGTAGCTTTAGAACTACCTAATTATGTGTTTTCCCCCCAAGTATCGCCGGACAATATAGCTTTTGGTTTTATAAAAAAAAAACTTGCCTTTTTTTTTAACCCGATGATACTATATATTTTGAATTACTTACCAAAATGTTTTCAGTAAATAATTATATTTTGTAAATTAAAACTTCTAGTCTAGGGGTCGGCAACCTTTTATTAGCGGCGCGCCAACAGAATTTCTCACTCGGCGTGCCAACAGCCAAATAGTCAACCTCTGCCATATTTAATATTTTTAAACAATAATTATTAAATGTATGTAGCATGATTTAAGGGAAACCATACCACAAATTTACATCAATTACGTAATATAATGCTCGTATACATACGCTTAAGCTGTTGTTGTTTTTAAAAGTTAAAACATATAATTTTGATCTTAAATTATTTTGTGTGCTGATTTAGAGAATATAAAAAAAAACATTTGAATGAAATTTTTCTGTATTAAAAAAATACATGACACGCAGAAGCTAATAAAAAACACATTTTTTCGGGGTCCTCCGCGTGCCATTGAAAAAGGCTCCACGTGCCAAGTCTGAAACGCGTGCCGTAGGTTGCCGACCCCTGTTCTAGTCTATTTATATTGTTTTTTTTTATTTTAGTTTATCTGTGGCCTACATAGGTCTATTTAATTTTTCCCGGGCAACGCCGGGGAATGTAACTTGTAATTAATATAAAATTTACTTCTTTCCATGGGTGTGAATTAAGTACACGCTTCTACAATTACTTCACAATTATTGATGTTAGTAAAACATTGTTGTAACTTCATCATTTTTAAGTTCTGATTGCAAGATCAGCTGAACTTTTTTAAACTAAAAGGTTAGAAAGCTTATAAAACACAGAAAGATGCCAATAGTTAATATAAAAGGAAATAAGCACCAGCACCTACTTAATTAAACACAACTAAGTGTCAAATAGCTAATTTAAATAAATAAATAAACATAAATTATATTCGAGTTACACGCTGGACATATCTAATTTTCTCAACTAGTAAGTCAAATTGTGTCATATATTTTGGTGAATTTCTTATTTGTCTGTTTACATCATTTATAGTTGATTTCAACTAAACATAACATAACACTTTTCTGTTGCAGTAAACCAGTAGAATTTGATTAAATGTTTACAATTTAATGGAAACATGCATATCCATAACATTTACAAAGCAGGATTTATTTTAACATACAAGTAAACTTGATTGGCTTGTTTAGAAAACATAAACGTTTTTTTTATTTTTTTTAAAGTGTACACATACACAATATTTTCCGCTAATAAACTAAGAAAAAAAAGTTTCTATTTAACGTGTAACCAATTATTTAAATTGTTGTTATTATTGTCAGTAAACCTGTAGTTCTATACCTGGATATATGTTGATCCTTGTTACCCAAACAGCAGGATTCAGATAATATACCAAATCTTTGTATGAACTGCTTTTAAAGTCAACACAGTTGTTTCCACCGATGTCTCCATCAGTAATTGGTAAACTCAGCTGTTGTGTGCGTCGGTGCAGTGGGGTATGACTTAGCGTCCTAAATCCAAGGGCAACGTTATGATCTATAATTTCCGGAAAAAAGGTGTATATGATACATATTATAAACAATTCTATAACTTTACATATTTAATAACAATACAACTGTCTTGTTATAACTTTACAAACGCTTTAATTAAATAGATACGCTTCAGCATGGGGTATCTCAACTAAATATCATTTGTTAATTGTATGAGTAATGAACATTCTACTTTACACTGTTGTATTTTTAATATAAAAACCTTCGTACATAGGCTACCTAAAACTCGTGGATTGCAAAATGTAAAAAAAATAATGAGTGAAATCGAGCTAAAAGTATTATCATAACTGGTACATATTTATTAATAAAACCTCATTAAACAAATTAGCCCTTTAAAAATTCTTCTACACAATTCAATTTTTGTTTCTCGGCCGTTAGTGCCTGTTTAGTTTTAATTACCCACAATTTTCGCATATTTATTTATATTAGCTAATAAACCAAGTGTTATGACTCAAATTATATTAACTTGAATGTACAAAAGTTATGGGCTAAGGGAAGTAACAATCCTCAATTTGTATCTACATTGACATCTGTATTTCATAAACTGTTACATCTAACACAAATTTTTTCAACTAGATACCATCCTCAGTCAAATGGATGTATTGAACGTGCAAATCAGACAATCAAATTGATGATTGAAAAAGTATGTCTAGAAAAACCAAAAGATTGGGATATTTATCTACCCATGATCTTATTTGCTTACAGAAATTCTATTCATTCTTCTACTGGTTATTCCCCATTTGAACTCATGTTTGGTCGCAAAGTAAAAAGTCCTTTAGAAAATTTCAAAAATAATATCTTGGATACTAATGAATTAGAATTTTCACCTGATGAATTTATTCAGTCAATTCAAGATCAAATAAATTACACCAATGAAATAACTAAAGAAAATCTTGAGAACAGTAATGAAAACAGTAGATTGTTATACAACAGAAACAGACACTTAAGATCATTAGAAGTTAATGATTTAGTTTTGATTCATTTACCAACAGGTATAGGTAACAACAAAGAATGGATTGGTCCTCATAAAATAATTCAAAAACTCAATGATGTTTCTTACAAAATTTTGGTAGATAATAGTGAAATAAAATACCATATAAATAATCTCAGAAAATACAATGTCAGAGAAAATTCTCAAAATTTGAATACAGTAATAAACAACATGTATGAAGAAGGAAAAGAAATTCTCATAATTGATGAATTTGATCACAACAATATAAGTGAATTAAGTCAATATATGAATACTATAAATATTTATAAAGAGAAAAGGTCAGAAATTAAACTTGAACACATTAAATGTGAAGGAACTAAATCTAAAAAAAAAGATTTTTTAAATAAATATCAAAATGTTATCAGTGAAACACCTGGAAAAACAAATGTAATAGAACATAATATTGTTTTAAATGATACAACACCATTTAGATCTAAGACAAATATTGTCTCACAGATGCTTAAATTAAAAGTTGATACTGAACTAAAAGTACTCTTAGACAATAAATTGATACAAAAATCAAATTCGCAATACTCATCACCCATGGTTCTAGTAAAAAAAAAGAATGGTTCTATTCGCATTTGTTGTGACTACCGTAAATTGAACAAAGTGACACAACTAGATCAGGAGGGTCTACCAAATGTAGATGACATTGTAAATACAATAGGTAATAGTAAAATATACACAAATTTGGATTTATGCAGAGGATTCTGGCAAATACCTATGTCAGAAGAAGCCAAACAATACACTGCATTTACCACACACCAAGGTTTATTTGAGTGGAATGTTATGCCATTCGGTTTGTTAACAGTACTTCTACATTCACCAAAATGATGTGACAAATCTTACCAAGTCATCCCAACATAGTTCACTATGTTGACGACATCTGCTTACATTCTGATGACTGGGAAGAGCACTGTTTATTGCTAGAATACATTCTAATAATACTAGATAAACACAATTTAACTATCTCACCAGATAAACTCAAAATTGGATTTCCAGAAATTGAATTTTTAGGGTATAAATTCACTAACAATGGTTTCACCCCTACAGATATGTTTCTAAGCAAAATATTAAATATCAAATTGCCTACCACAAAGAAACATGTTAGATCATTGTTAGGTCTTTTTAATTACTACAGTAAATTTATCCCTGACTATTCTAATATTGTAAAACCTCTTATTGAGCTTACCAGAAAATTTCAGCCCGAAAAAGTTCGCTGGTCTGATACTTGTCAAAAATCACTAGACACACTCAAATCTTTATTTGCAAAAGAACCTATACTGTCTACACTTAATGTTGAAGATGAGGTTATTGTAGCCACAGATGCTTCAAAGTTAGGTTTAGGTTCTTGTCTAATGAAAAAAGTAATTGATGGAAACACTATTTTGTACAAACCTGTGCAATATCTGAGTAGATGTCTAACAAACAGTGAAAAGAACTATAGTGTCAAAGAGTTAGAGTGTTTGGCAATATTCTGGGCTTTAACTAAACTCCAAAGATATCTTCTAGGCAGAAAGTTTACTGTTTTAGTTGACCATAAACCATTGAAAAATTTCAATGTTAGCAATGTCAACAATAATAGGATTAACAAATATGCCATACATTTATCTGATTACCAATTTGAGATCAAAACAATTAAAGGTATTGATAATCACATCCCTTACATCCTCTCACGTCTATCTGTTCACATTACTGACACAGACTAGATACTGACTGTACATACAATTTTCACTGTATATTTTATTATGTTTTTTGTATGATTATACTTCAAATTATTCTTTATGTCATTGGATAATTATGTTCATAAAATCTATGAATATAGATTTTATTTTTTTAAGGGGGAGGGTATATGTTATGACTCAAATTATATTAACTTGAATGTACAAAAGTTATGGGCTAAGGGAAGTAACAAAGAAAGAATATTTTGTTTATTTAATAAGTAAACTCCCTTGTGTTTGACACAATAAAATATTTTTCAGTAAGTCTCGTGAGAATTGAATGGACACGGGAAAAAGTAGGGGTAGTCGGACTGTGTAGTAAAAATGGGTCGTTTACAGTTATTCACCAGAGCAAGACATGAAATGTAATTCTCTCGCTCTTGAGTTGTTGGTAGACTTAACTACAATGTTTGATAATGAAGAATGAATTATTTGTAACCTATATGTGCTTGTCTAGAAGTCTGAACTGTTTATTGATTGAAGTAAGTAAATAAATATTATACTTGTTCGGCTGTAAACGTACACTTCGTCGACTTCATCATTTCATATTATATAGAACTATTTTTGTTATACTCGTGTGTTAATGAAGAGACTGGTCATGCTACCATATGAACAGTAATATGTACAACTTAATGCCAACACAAACAACGAGTTAACACCAAGTATAATTAACAGCTAACAATCTCTAGAAAGGTGAAATTAATCGCAAATCCAAGAGGGACTGTGACAAATATAGGCCAATGTATTTATAGATTTTTTTTACTGGCTTGTTTGGTTTTTATTTAATTGTTATATTTACATTTCAAGTTTGTTAAAATCCTTTTTTATTTTATTATTTTCATTTCTATTCTTTAAACAAATTACTTGTCTCAAGTGTATTTCAGATGACTAGCTTCAATAAGTGTCAATATTTGATCTTTCTATGGGCAAATAAGTTCAAATTAATTAGGGTAATTAGGTCTTTAATTCCGTTGTAAATAAAACCTGCAAGATTCGTTGTTAGAAAACGATTACTGCGCGGATTAAAATATATACACAAGATTAGCAAATTAGAATTGCAACTTAAAATCAGTATTGAATGGGGATTGTATTGTCCACAACACTGCTATAAAGGCAATCGCGTTTCCAAATTAATATATACTGAAAAAAAAATATATTATTATTATTTAGATTTTTTATTTTTTTGGATTCGAAGTTTTAAATATAAATTTGTGTTAGCAGAAAAATAAGGGGAAAATATCATTCAAAATGTGTACAGACCTCCATTTACAGACAGGGAGCATAAAGAACCATTTCCAGTCCAATGTACCACTAAAGTTGACAGTCGGACTACAACCAAAAATTGTACTTGAAAAATGTTTGTTGTAATTTTTTTTACTATAAATTCATTTCTCAGTACAGTGTTAGTTTTATTTTCATTTTCTGCTAAAAGAAAAAAATGACTGATGTTCGCTGTGGACGTAGAACAAATAAAAAAAAATGAATGAACTGTTTTAACTCTTTAAGACCAAAATTTTTTCTTATATCCTCCGGATTTTATTTTTTTTCTGCTCACATTATTGTTTATCCATGCATCTGTAGAACCTTGATAGTTTGTTTTCTATTTTTGTAAACCCTTACATGTAATGAGTTTTAATGAGTTTTGTAATGATACCATTATTTTCACACCTCCTAGTAATAGGTCTGTTTCCCGCTCATCTCCGCGAGTATTTAAGGCTAGGGTCCTGTTAAAGCAGCCAGTTTTTGTACATAGTTTTTGTGCATAGCTTTTGCAGTGTTTTCTGTAGATAGTTTCTTTTGTGTCTGTTTATTATTGCTGTAAATACTACGTTTAATGTATATAATTGCAAATATCAGAATTATCACCTGAATTAAATCAACAACATTTACACTGAAGCTTCCTCGTCAAGTTACTATTTTTGTTTCATTGTTTATAATATTATAATATATATATATATATATTTATTTACAATTACAACATCAAGGAAAGGAACTGTTATAACACAAAGTAAAGCAGCAGTCACCAGTTTTTCTGTCCACGGCATACAAGGTGATTGTGTGGCCAGAACTATGCACAGACAGCCGCCTTTACTTTACCCCCAACTAAGGACAGGTACCCAATAGAGCTGGGTAGACTCAGGTGCACCCCCAATCACCTGAGAAAAAATCCTAGCCTTCACCAGGAATCTAACCCAGGACCTTCGGACCACCAGACGAACGCGCTGCCTATAGGCTACCACGCACCACAAGAAAATAATAACACATTATTATTTATTTTAAAGTACTAGCATAAAAACCTTTTATGCACTGTTATGAAATGTAGGAATTAGGAAGGAGCAACATTTGTTAAGCAAATAATATTAGTTGTTTTTTGTTTATATTTTGAAATAGCTAGATACATTTTAGAGTTTACAAATCTCATAAAATTTAATTATATAATTTTTTAATTTTTTTTAGTCCCTTAATCTTGACGGTCGTTGGGGGGAGCTAATATACACCCAGTGTCCATTAGTCCTCTCTTGGGCTTGGTAGACTTGGCGGCGCCGATCTCCTCTCCAAGTCGGCGGTGGATTTATAGCTGTCTGCACCGAGGGTCGAACCCCTGATGCGGCGCTTGGGAGTCGAGCTCGCTGTCGACTTTGCTAACCATATATTTATATATATATAATTGATAAAAATGTTTGCTTTGAGCTTAATCTTTACGTAAACATTATAAAGCTACTTTCAACCAAATGTCCTCCTTAAAAATTTTGAAAAGATATAGCTATAAGAAAGATAAATTTATAAAAGACCTTTAAAGTGATTGCTTTTTAAAATCATGTGAGCCAGTACAGTATTAGTTATCTTTTACTCTGAGTATATTTTATAGGACTAAATGATTCCATTTAAAATTAATAGAGGTGAAGAAAGTGAATGCATGTGGAATTTATAAAAAGTAAAATCCAAATTTACCTACTCAACGAAAAAGTAAAGAACATTGACTTGTGGCGGCAAAGAAACCAGGATCCCCCCGAACAGCAGATCGCTAGGCAAAAGTGGAGGTGGATAAGGCACACTCTAAGGACATCCCCACAGGATATCACCCGACACGCTCTGCAATGGAACCCCCAGGAGAAAGACAGGTTGGTCGCCCGAAGACATACGAATAGGAAATGACAAGTTGTAACCTTTCATTGGATGAACTAAGAAAGGCTGCCCAGAATCGAGTGCGTTGGAGAGCTGTTGCGGAGGCCCTATGTTCCACAAGGAACCAAAGCTACTAAACACGCACTAAACAAATATTTCGCAAATCTAGTTTAGCTGTACATTTTGAGAAAATCGAGTGTGTTGAACGTGTACTGAGTAAATTGAAAGAAAAAAATTCAAAGTGAAATTTAGTAAAGTCATTTACATTCAAACATTTACAACATGCAACCATTACAACTCCATAAATAAACGTATAATTTTTTTTTTAGGAATGGTATAAAGTGAAGATTTTTTTGAAAACTATAATGTGATATCAACACACATTATTGTGTGAAAATAAAATGAGGCTTACTAGCGTTGCAGTTATGACCATAATATCCTGGTTCACAGCCAAAGTGACAAACTCCTTTGTCAGTACAATGGCTTCCAACGCAATTAGGACAATCTATAGAAATAAAATCAAGGCTTTGTTATTAAAAAAAAGTCTTTAATTATCGCGTCATTATGGACATAAATAATTAACTTCGAGTGTTAGATATTCATACCTGGGGGTTTGTTATGTAAATGAAAGTTAGTATTGGACTCTATATGCACATTAAGTGACGGCCATTTACTGCAGGAGTGGTTGAGCGTATGTGTGTTTATATGCAACCATTAATGCCATTAATAATGATTATAATAATAGTAATAATATTTGTATAGCGCTGCCAACAAACATAATGTAAGCTCAGAGCACATTTAACATGCAATTAAGAACACGGATATTACTCTAGGCTAGGAGACAAAGCTAACTGATTAGGCTATATAAAAAAATCAAATAAATATAGCATTAACTGACCCAACCTATAAGTAAGACAGTAGGGGTCTAACTCAATAAGACCGTGATTAGTTTCCTTGTTTTAAATAGCATGTTAAATGTTAACTAAGGTAAATTTTTAAAATAAGTTTTTAATTTCTTTTTCAAAGTATCAATAGAGCTTGCTCGCCTGAGTGGAACGGGAAGAAGATTCCACATCATAGGACCAGATACTGAGAAGGCTCTAAGGCCAACGGTTTTCAGAGGGAAACGGGGCTCTTCTAAAATTGATGAATTGGCAGAACAAAGTATACCATTATGTATACCTCATCGTATGTAGCTTATTGCATGTAAGATATCTTTCCATTCAAATTATGCCTACTGTATGCTCACGTTTTCATATTTCATTCTAGAATTTGGTTTAATTTCAAGGCCATATACGCCACCTTTACTGGGAGACATAACAGTGGCATAGGGTCCAAATTTGAAAGTACCCCCGGGCCCCTACTTGACGGAGCCCTTAAAGAAGTGCCCCAAAAAAATTTGCAGTGGCCTCCAAAGGAGTGTCAGAATTTTTTTTGCAGGGGTTCTGAAGAGGCCAAGCCCCCCAGGCCTCCCAATTTCGGGCTACGCCACTGAGACATAAGGTCAATTTTACTCTTCGGCGACGTCACTCAATTAATTTAAAAAAAATAATATTTTACCTACATCAGGGACATACATCAGTAAATTAAAAAAGTAAAGCGTTTTATGTATGTATCAAGTTATTCTAAATTTCACATTTTTTTTGTCATTATTCCTTTGATGCTTTACTCACAGATATCTATTTGTATTTAAATTTGGCGTCGTTATTAATTATGACAACTATTATAGATAATATGTATTTATTATGTAGTAATAGCACGTACATATATATATGTGTGTTCTCGTGTTTTCTACATCTTTATCGTACGCATTTTCTTTCGCATTCTTAAAATGTTTGGGATAAATCAATTATTGCTCTTTTTAAATCAAAATCAATATAAGACACGCTGCTGTGTAGTTAGGTTGTTGATGTTAAGCTTACAGATAAAGCAGCTATTTAATTAGTGTACATAAGATCACATAGTGAATTATTCTTCAAACTTTTATTTAAACGCTTTACTGTATTCCTTTATAGTGAACCAGACGCTAGACAAAAGAGCAGGCGGTACAACTAAAGGTATAACACATTACAATTTTACTGCTCGTTATGTTAGGGCCCTATATATTACATATGATTGAAATAGAATCAATTTCATAATGTATGAATAATATTTGTAAAAAAAAATGTATATATCATTTCATTTCCATATTTCAATATAACAATTTAACAAGTTCATAAAAGCTTTAAAATAAATGTTTACTAGAGCTTATTAGTGGCTTGGTTAAAAGTAATAAACATCTAATATAACAAAAAAGAGTGTACCATTAGTAGATTGATTATATTGAACGCGGAAGGGTATATACTGTCATGACGTGACATTTATTAAAGCGTCATTAGTTTAGTACTTGTAAATAAATGTTATGACCATTGTTTATAATCTGCTAGACAGGGCGAAATTCTCCCCCTTCCCACCCCTTTTCCCTCCCCACCCCCGTAGGCGGGACATACCCCTCCAGGGGGTATCATCAAATGCCGTATCATTTTGTGTCAACACAGACCCGTCGAGGGGCAACCACTCCCTTTGGTTCCTTTGTTCGATGCGGACCTCGCTCAGGTACAATCAGCCACTCATTGCCTTTTGCTATTTTTCGAGAGTTTTTTGCCCTTTTGAGTTTCAACGTGTAATTCTATTCAGCGCCTTTGTCTAGGCGGGAGGTAGGGTGTCGTGATACCGTACAGATAGACCATAACGTTACGTCTGCGGGCAAAATACTCTTTGAAGCACAGGGATATATAAAGACATGTTTACTTACTTACGCCTACTACCCCTCTCGGGGCATAGGCCACCAACAAGGGCTCTCCAGCCATCCCGGTCCCGAGCGAGTCTTTCCAACTGTCCCCATGAATGGCCTGTTCTCTTGACGTCTGCATCCAGGTCTCGGCGCCAGCTGTTACGGGGTCGGCCTCTCTTCCTCTTTCCTTGGGGGTTCCATGATAGAGACTGTCTGGTGATGTTGGATGCTGGTTTTCGGAGTGTGTGCCCCAACCATTTCCATCTTTTTTGCATGATCTCCAGATCAGCTGCCTGTTGCCCTGTGCGACTCCAGAGCTCATCGTTACTGATCATGTCTGGCCAGCGTATATGCATAATCCTCCTGAGACATGAGTTTATGAAAGTCTGGATCTTCTTGGTGTTAGTAGCTGTGATCCTCCAAGTCTCTGCACCATAGAGTAAGACAGACTTCACGTTTGAGTTGAAGATCTTGAACTTTGTTTTCAGGGATATTTCTCTTGAGCTCCAGATATTCTTAAGTTGGAGAAAGGCTGTCCTGGCCTTGCCAACTCTTGCCCTTACATCGGCATCGGATCCACCCTTCTTATTGACGATGCTGCCTAGATAGGTGAATTCTTCAGTTTCCTCTAGCGCTTCACCATTGAGAGTGATAGGCGATGTGTTTTCTGCGTTGACCTTAAGGAACTTGGTCTTCCCTTTGTGGATGTTGAGGCCAAGGCGAGTGGAGTTTTCCGTCACAATGTTGGTCTTTTCCTGCATCTGTTGCTGAGTATGTGCGAGTAGTGCCAGGTCATCCGCGAAATCTAGATCGTCTAGTTGTGACCATAACGTCCACTGGATGCCATTACGCTTATCCGATGTTGATGTCTTCATTACCCAGTCTATCGCTAGCAGAAACAGAAATGGAGACAGTAAACAGCCATGTAGTGTGGTACAATGTTTGGCCTTGACGATTTAAGACGCTGAGTTGTTGCCGACCGACTAAGAAACAACACAAGGGGAGGCAATAGCGTTGCTCATTGGAAAACGCCCCCTTAGGTACTTTGGTCAGCTGACTGGTCGATAAGTGGGCGTACACCTTGTAATGGTTGGACCTGGGGTTTATGACGAAAAAAAGGACCGCACCTGACTGTCATTGTATTCCTATACATATAATTATATTTGTAGACATTACTTAACACGTCGTCGTCGGCATTTTACGTCTCGAGAGACGATCTATTTCCCTTGCAGGCCTTCATGTGGCTAAAGAGGCCAATCCTGGATGTACAGGCACGGTCACACTTGCTGAAGTTGAATGTAGTGGAGGGGACCACATTTTTCACCACCGTCTTTTTTCCTGGCGTGCTCCTCTCCCGCAAGCCTTGAACCTTCTTTCATTCCTGCTCTCCAAGTGGGCCTATCTTGCGCCATGATCTCCCAACTGTTTGGGTCAATCTCCTTTGCAGACATCCGCAAATCTCAGTTTTGGACGTCCAGCAGGCCTCTGTCCCTTAGCTAACGTTCCATATAGAATGTCCTGTGGAAGTCAACCCTATGGCATTCGGCGTACATGACCTAGCCAGCTGAGACGTCTGCTACTGAGAGTAATACGGGTGTCTTGACACTCTGCTCTTCGTAGGACCTCCGCGTTTGAAACCCTGTCCTGCCATCTTATATCTAGAATGCGTCTGAGACACCTGAGATGAAATGTATTAAATTTTCTCTCCTGCCAGGAATATGTGCTCCATGTCTCACATCCGTAGGCCTACAGCAGGGTACTCATGTTCGATAAACAAGTGACTTAGTGGAGCGTGTGAGCAGTGAGTTCATCCAGACTCGTTTTTTAAATCTTGCCATAGTGCCCATGGCTTTAGCTATTCTGCTATTGATCTCCCCATCTAGGAGCACATTGCTTGAGATTTTGGCCCCAAGATAGCATAACTCTTTAACTTCTTCTAGTGGATGGCCACCAATAGTGATGCATGGCACAGTTGCAGCGTTTTGTACCAGTACCTTGGTTTTGTTTTTAATAATGCTGAGGCCGAATTTTTGGCATGCATCATCAAGTTTATCAATGAGCTTCTGTAGCTCGTTTGCAGATTCGGCAACAATAGCTGCATCATCGGCATAGAGAAGTTCCCAACCAGTACACTCCTAAGCTTTGTTTTGGCTTTAAGCCTGTTTAGATTGAAGAGCTTTCCAGATGTCCTTGTGTGAAGGTAGACTCTCCTATTGCAGTCCCCATAAGCATAGTGCAGTAGGCACGAGAAGAATATTCCAAACAAGGTGGGTACAAGTACGCAGCCTTGTAGATTGTAGATTACTTAACACACACACACATAAAAAAAGCACGCTAGATACGACGCGTGACGGACTTATGGATTTTCCTTAGCACTGTGTTCATAGTATATGTGTACAGTTCATTGTATATGTGTACAGTTCATAGTATATGTGTACAGTTCATAGTATATGTGTACAGTTCATTGTATATGTGTACAGTTCATAGTATATGTGTACAGTTCATAGTATATGTGTACAATTCATTGTATATGTGTACAGTTTATTGTATATGTGTACAGTTCATAGTATATGTGTACAGTTCATAGTATATGTGTACAGTTCATAGTATATGTGTACAGTTCATAGTATATGTGTACAGTTCATTGTATATGTGTACAGTTCATAGTATATGTGTACAGTTCATAGTATATGTGTACAGTTCATAGTATATGTGTACAGTTCATAGTATATGTGTACAGTTCATAATATATGTGTACAGTTCATTGTATATGTGTACAGTTCATTGTCTATGTGTACAGTTCATAGTATATGTGTACAGTTCATTGTATATGTGTATAGTTCATTGTCTATGTGTACAGTTCATAGTATATGTGTACAGTTCATTGTCTATATGTACAGTTCATAGTATATGTGTACAGTTCATAGTATATGTGTACAGTTTATTGTCTTTATATTCATTTTCACTATGTGGATATTTTGTACCGTTGCCTGGTCTATTCAGAACACAGCGGTCTTTGTGATAGATGTGTCTGATGATTGAGATGTTCATTTCTACATTTATTACGTATTAAACCTATAGTCTATTCACTTGAACCCTGTTAGTCTGTTCGCTTTATTCGTATGTCAATTCGAGTGATTGTATAAAGGAGGAGACCGAACCTCCTTTAAGAGTAGTACGCAAATAAAAAATATCGGGCATTGTTTACGGAATATTGCCTGGTCTAAATCGGTGCCATCGACCTCTAGACCAACGTACCAAGTGAGGAGAGAATACCACATGTAAGCTTTGCGGTTACTAGACCATCGCGTTGGCCACACAATCCCACATCATCACATATATATTTAACTATGATAATTTAAAAAAGCGGGGAAGTCTATTCATCCGTACAGTGATATAGTCTGTAAGTTTTAAAAAAGCAAAAAAACACGAATATAAAAAATGAGGTTCACAAGGTAAAGAATATCAAATTTTACGTTATTTTTTTTAAAGTTTTGTTTAAGAAACGTACTCCAAGGTTACAAACTTTGGCCTTGGTATACAGCAGTAACATTTGTTAACACTGTGTTTAGTTAATCTCTTTTATTATGTTCGGTAGTAACCCTATCGATTGTGAATTTGGAGGACGGTAGTGGGGGCGGCAATGAAGCACATGCGTTGAATAGAGAGGGGTCGAGAAGTAAATACATATCATATTTGTGTGTGCGACTTTGCTAAATGCCTCATCAGCTATATCTGCCATAATTAAGAATAAATAAATACACAAATAAGTAAGTGTATTTAGAAAGAGAGTTATACATTTTAATTTATCGTTTTTTTGACAAGAAAAACTAAATCTTTTGTTTTAAATTATAAATTTAATCCAGAGCTAATTTTTTTTCCCTTTTTTTGAATACCAGACTTAAACATATTTTTTTTGTTTGCGTTTTTGATAGGTAAACGGTTAGTTTTTTGTCCATTAATATTTAAGGTTATGAACGATTCATATGACCAACCGAGTACAGCGAGAAAAGAACGTTTGTTTCCCAAGTTGCAACCGCATATAGCTTTTACTTACCTTTCGATGTGGTGTTGGTCAAACAACGACCTCCCGCTGTGCACCATTTACATTTATCAGGACAATCGACTTAGATTCTTATTTAGAACTAAAAGGTGCAAGTAGCTTAACTATCAGCAACGATAACAACGCAGATCTACTAAAAATATTCACATTATTATATGCTGACGACACAACAATCCTAGCTAAAACCGCAAAAGAATTACAGAAAAACTTAAACATTTACAGTAACTATTGCAAGGAGAACCACTTAAACATAAATGAAGATAAGACAAAAATAATGATATTCGGTAGAAAGGGGAGGGTAGGAAATCAGAAATTTGTACTAAATAATAATATAATAGAAATAGTTTCTAAATTTAAATACCTGGGAATAATCTTCTCAGCTAACGGTTCTTTCTCAGAACACAGGAAATATTGTAAGATGAAAGGTACTAATGCTATGTTCAATCTTCTCAGAAAATGCCATACACTAAGCTTGCCCATAGATAGTCAAATTGATCTATTTGATCAAACAGTACTACCTATACTAACCTACGGTTGCGAACTATGGGGTATGGAAAATTGTGACATTTTAGAAAATGTTAGACTAAGATATTTTAAGATGATTTTAAAATTGAACACAAAAACACCAAATTATGTAGTCCTAGGCGAAACAGGCAAACTCTATATAAGATCATTTATTAAAAAAAGAATGTTACACTTCTGGATCAAAATAGCGACCGGCAAAGAAAGCAGGATTTCTAAAATAATTTATAACATTTTACTTAAAGAGCACCTGGTTGAAAAATGCAAATGGTCCGCCAATATAAAGTTACAATTGGAACAACTAGGATTAGGATATATTTGGTTAGAACAAGATATAATAGACACTAAACTTTCAAAATCAATAATTAACTTACGTATAAATGATCAAAGTAAACAAGAACTTTATGAGAGTATGCAAATAAGCAATAAAGGTAAATTATATAGCGCTCTAAAATATAAATCTGACTGGGAAAATACTCCACCCTTTTTAAATAAATTACATCTGAAAGAAGCTATCTATATACTAAAAATACGAACAAGTAACAATAATTTCCCTGTTGAACTGGGTCGCCACTCCAGAATAGATTATAATTTAAGATTATGTCCCTTTTGCTTAAAAGATATAGGAGATGGATATCACTATTTACTCCAATGTGTGCACTTCAATGCCCAACGAAAAATGTATCTAAAAAAATATTACTATAACAGACCTAATGTAGAAAAAATGTCGGAACTGCTTAATTCTAGCTCTCTAAAAGAACTTAAAAAACTAAGCATATTTTCAAAAATATTAGTATCTGCTTTTAAAAAATGAGAAAAAGGTTAGAAATGTTTAAGTATTTTAACTTGTTGGTTTGTCAATATGATATTGAGAGATAGTCGTAGAAGAAATGTAATATACTAAGCCGCAAGAAAAATTGTGAATGATTTCTTAAATGTTTGTTCTCACTATGTTAATGCCGTGCAGGTCTAATGAAAGTGATTTACCTGTATGTCTATGTTAGTAAATTAAGTTGTAGTTTTTTTGTTTTTTTTCTTTGTTAGTTTTTTCCCCCCAAAAATTGTGTTATAAACTAAATTATCCCCCCTGAATTTTCTTTTAGGATACCTTTAATTAATAAATTTTTTATTACTTTCATTTTATTACTAATATTGGTTTTACTATTATTGTTCAATTTATTATTCACAAATGCTATAATTTTCTTATGTTTTTGACTATGCCTTTATTGTACCTATGTACTATGTGGCAAATAAAATATTGTATTGTTGACACTACAAGACAATCCGTGTTTTCCTTTAGGGCAATCTAGTGAGAGAAATACCAGTCTTGAAATCATAATCTTGCACTAAAAATAAATATAGACTAGTGCATTAGATAAAAAAGAGTTTTAAATGAATATAATTTCGGGGTTTACTAAAAAAAATGATCCAAGCTTTGGTTACTATGGTATTGAAGGCCATATTAAACATTATAGACATATTTTACAATGGGCTTATGCAATATATTAAAGATATAAAAAAATACTGCATAATATCCGTATACCAATGATAATGCATTTCGACTAACAGACATATATTAATGTTATTACAAAAAACAAATATATATTTCAACAACATTTCAAACCAAATGCAATGTCGTGAAATCTAGTAAGGCAATACTATTTCTTATTCCATTTTTAAACAATTATACAATCTTTGAAAATAACAGACCAAAAGCACTCAGAACTGTTTCTGTAAAGTTTGAATAATTTATCCGAAAACTAATAATCTAATTGCGACTATTAAATTTACATCATAATGTTTCATACATTATTAATAATGTTGTTTTGTGTTGTTTTTGTTTAATTGCTAGACATATAGTTGATTTGTTGTTGTTTTATTTCTTCAAAATAGTTTTTGCTACTACCTTAAAATATGTAAATTTAAGGTACTTATTGTGGTGACTGCGCGATTTAGTGTACATGTAATCAACAAAAATAAATCACATTTCAGCATCCACGTAAAAGCACAGTCTCTTGTGCACGGACAGTCTTCAAACGCAATTTTTCGTATCCAAACACAAACGACTATTCCTTTACCCCCGAACCATGTATCACAATACATTGCTTTCTACATTCAGGCTTTGCACGAGCTTCATTCTCAACAAGCAGCACGCTTCTATCAAAACCTAAAAACAATACCAGACAACACTCTACCCCATACATGCATAGTCATCAAATATGCATGAAATATAAAGCAAACATTTTTAGCAAATGAGCCATTGTACCATAATTAGTGGAATTGTGTACAATTATATATCGCCAACAACTAAAGCTTTATTCAATATAAAGGCGAACATTGTTTCATATAATATGTTGATGCATTTTTTTATTATTTTTTTATGCAGCGAAATGTATGACCGAAATAATGAACCATTTTGAACTTCAACCAATGAATATAAATACAAGAGTAAACCGTCCAAATTTTTTTTCAATTATCTGTATACGTACAAAATATTAACAGAAAAAGTCCACGTCTGCTAGAGGCACGATAGATGCCATGATATTGACGAATATCAATATAAATAACACATTATAGTATCTACTAACTGAATTTTTTTAAATAATAAAATGTACGTATTTTCTGGAGACTGTTGAGTCATTATGAAGTGCGCATAAGAGTTTGGACATAGTTAGAAATTCTTATGAAGGAATAACCTGCCGAGTTGTCCACGGCCAACAGATGACAGATGCTTTTTAGGTGAAGAACGATGTGAAACAAGGATGCTTGCTTTCGCCTGTCCTGTTTCTCCTGGCCATCGACTGGGTGATGAAAATATCCACACACCAGAGACGGAATGGTATCCAGTGGACCTTTTGGGACCAACTCGATGATCTTGACTTTTCTGATGATCTTTCCTTCTCTCTCATACCCAACATCAGATGTAGGAGAAAGCCAGCAATGTTGCAGCCACTTCTGCAAGTATTGGTCTTAATATACACAAAGCGAAGAGTAAGGTCCTCAAGGTCAATTGTATTTCACCCATTACGCTGGAAGCGAAAGCACTAGAAGAGGTTGAGAGTTTTGTCTCTCTTGGCGACTTTGTGGACAAGCAAGGAAGGACATATGCTGATGTAAAAACTAGGGTTGCAAAGCACGAACGGCCGAAAGAAACTCCAATCCTTTATAAATAACTGTTTAAGAAGAATTTTCGTGATTAATTGGTTAGACATGATCAGCAGCCTGCAACAGTGGCAGCAAACAAAGCAGAAACAAGTAGAACAGGGGATCTTCAACAGACGATGGCGATGGTTTGGCCATTCACTCCGAAAACCTGTTTCCAGCACAACAAGACATGCCCTGAACTGAAACCCTAAGGGAAAACGTCATTCGCGTGAAGGTAAAGAACGTAACCCCACAGATAGCGGGGATAAACTGTATTCGATACTTGTTATGGTCAATGTCATTATTTTTTTTATAAAATTTTGTAAAATATTTCATCCATTCCATAGTTTACCGTCGTTACAATCACTAGATCTAAATGTTAAATGTGTTGGCGTCGGTTAATAGCGATAGCTTTATTCGTCATCCTATGAGTCTAGAGCTGATACAACAGTGCAACAGTACAATTAACATATATTAAAATGTTTTTTTTTAATGATTTCCATGTATGAAAATGTAATGGAAGCCAGAAATAAAGTTTTAAAACGACATCTGAACTAAACAATTTTTTTGGCAACATTTACCTCCAATCAATTTAATTTCACAAGCACCAAAATTCTGATGCATCTTCAGTAATACAGAAGTCACCTTGTGTTTGTCATTGGGAAAAAGATGAGATTTTACTGGAAAGCGGCTATCTAGAATGTCTACAGCCTCAGCAAGTCCATGATATCCTTCAGCGGATATTTCGACTGTGACATTTCCTACTGATCTATATTCCGCTGAAAATAAAATAAATTAAACATTTGGTTTTTAATCATCTCAAAAATGTATCTCGCTGACGCAATGTTCACTATCAGACTAAAAATAAATGAACTAATTAATACAAACCAATTTTTATACTAATTTTTACAATTTAATTTTTTCACTTCTTTCTTTTTCTATTAAAAACTTACATGGAAGGTCATATATATCCACAATACTTAGATCTTTGGGCGAGTTAAACTGTAGTTTCACTTCAAAATTCAGCGGCTGTTCACGTCCGAAATAACACGACGATTCTTTCAATTCGGTAATACTGTCGGTAAGCCCTTCTTTGCTATAGTAGATGTCATTAGCGTCCGGTGCTTCTGTAACGGCTGCCGGTGCAACATTTCGACCTGTAGCAAAATTTAAATGTATGCATTTCATTCCTCCTAGAAAAAAACTAAAATAAATTTTAAAAGTTTTTAAAAAAAGGTTTGCGGTCTTGAGTAGATAGTTAACCCTACAAAAGATTATTGTATAAGCCGTCTTAGAATTTTAAAATGATGTTATTATTTTATTACTGAGCTTATACATAATTTATTTTAATGATGCAATCGTCTTATCAACTGCGACGCTAGAGACAATTTAAACCTGCTCTCTCATTCCATCCCCCCCCCCCCCCCCCAAGAAAAAAATCTTTAAAAACTTAACAATTCTACAATATTAATAATTCTTTTAAATTGAGATGCACCAATGAAATGAAGATGAGGAAAAATACAGAAATCTTTCTTGGCTATAGTAGAAAAGGGATATTTCATATAGTATTTTGGCGGTTTCAATCAATAATCAAGATGGCATCAAAACGATAACAGTATGGCTGTATGTTGGTGATGTATCGTAGGAAATGTAGCGTCTAAGACGGCGTTACCTATTGCACTCAATATGACGTTCGAGATAACGACCTTGATTGCGGTCAAGATAAAGTTCGAGATGACAACCTTGATTGCGGTCAAGATGAAGCTCGAGATGACGACCTTAATTGCGGTCATGATAAAGTTCGAGATGACAACCTTGATTGCGGTCAAAATGAAGTTCGATCTGACGACCTTGATTGCGGTCAAGATGAAGTTCGAGATGACGACCTTGATTACGGTCAAGATGAAGTTCGAGCTGACGACCTTGATTGCGGTCAAGATGAAGTTCGAGATGACGACCTTGATTGCGGTCAAGATGAAGTTAAATCTGACGACCTTGATTGCTGTCAAGATGAAGTTCGAGATGACGACCTTGATTACGGTCAAGATGAAGTTCGAGCTGACGACCTTGATTGCGGTCAAGATGAAGTTTGAGATGACGACCTTGATTGCGGTCAAGATGAAGTTCGAGATGACGACCTTAATAGCGGTCACGATGAAGTTCGAGCTGACGACCTTGATTGCGCTCAAGATAAAGTTCTAGATGACAACCTTGATTGCGGTCAAGATGAAGTTCGAGCTGACGACCTTGATAGCGGACAAGATGAAGTTCGAGATGACGACCTTGATTGCGGTCAAGATGACGTTCAAGAAGACGACCTTAAAGTGGCTCAATATAAAGTTCGAGATGACGACCTTGATAGCGGTCAAGATGAAGTTCTAGATGACAACCTTGATTGCGGTCAAGATGAAGTTCGAGCTGACGACCTTGATTGCGGACAAGATGAAGTTCGAGATGACGACCTTGATTGCGGACAAGATGAAGTTCGAGCTGACGACCTTGATTGCGGACAAGATGAAGTTCGAGATGACGACCTTGATTGCGGTCAAGATGACGTTCAAGAAGACGACCTTAAAGTGGCTCAATATAAAGTTCGAGATGACGACCTTGATAGCGCTCAAGATGACGTTCATGATGGCGACCTTGATAGTAGTCAAGATGAAGTTCAAGATGACTACCTTGATAGCGGTCAAGATGATGGTTGATATGTCGACGACCTTGATAGCGGTCAAGATGAAGTTGAAGATGACGACCTTGATAGCGCTTAAGATGAAAATCGAGATGACGACCTTGATAGCGCTCAAGATGAAGTTTGAGATGACGACATTGATAGCGCTCAAGATGAAGTTTGAGATGACGACATTGATAGCGGTCAAGATGAAGTTTGAGATGACGACCTTGAAAGCGCTCAGAAAAACGTTTGAGATGACGACCTTGATAGCGCTCAAGATGAAGTTTAAGATGACGACCTTTATAGCGCTTAAGCTGAAGTTTGAGATGACGACATTGATAGCGCTAAAGATTAAGTTTGAGATGACGACATTGATAGCGGTCAAGATGAAGTTTGAGATGACGACCTTGAAAGCGCTCAGAAAAACGTTTGAGATGACGACCTTTAAAGCGCTTAAGCTGAAGTTTGAGATGACGACATTGATAGCGCTAAAGATGAAGTTTGAGATGACGACATTAATAGCGCTGAAGATTAAGTTTGAGATGACGACCTTGATAGCGGTCAAGATGAAGTTTAAGATGACGACCTTGAAAGCGCTCAAGATGAAGTTAGAGATTACGACCTTGATATCGGTCAAGATGAAGTTCAAGATGACGACCTTGAAAGCGCTCAAGATGAAACTCAAGATGTCGATATTGATAGCTGTCAAGATGAAGTTCAAGATGACGACCTTGAATGCGCTCAAAATGAAGTTCGATATGATGACGTTGATAGCGGTCAAGATGAAGTTCAAGATGACGACCTTCAAAGCGCTCAAGATGAAGTTCGAGATGACGACGCTGAAATCGCTCAAGATGGAGTTGGAGATGACGACCTTGATAGCGCTTAAGATGAAGTTCGAGATGACGACCTTGATAGCGGTCAAGATGAAGTTTGAGATGACGACCTTGATAGCGCTTAAGATGAAGTTTGAGATGACGACATTGATAGCGCTGAAGATGAAGTTTTAAATGACGACCTTGATAGCGGTCAAGATGAAGTTCAAGATGACGACCTTGGAAGCGCTCAAGATGAAATTCGAGATGACGACCTTGATAGCGGTCAAGCTGAAGTTCAAGATGACGACCTTGAAAGTGCTCAAGATGAAGTTCAAGATGTCGACCTTGAAAGCGCTCAAAATGAAGTTCGATATGACGATCTATATAGCGTTCAAGATGAATTTGGAGATGACGACCTTGATAGCGCTCAAGATGAAGTTCGAGATAACGACCTTGATAGCGGTCAAAATGAAGTTCAAGATGACGACATTGAAAGCGCTCAAGATGAAGTTCAAGATGTCGACCTTGATAGCGCTTAAGATGAAGTTCGAGATGACGACCTTGATAGCGGTCAAGATGAAGTTTGAGATGACGACCTTGATAGCGCTTAAGATGAAGTTTGAGATGACGACATTGATAGCGCTGAAGATGAAGTTTTAAATGACGACCTTGATAGCGGTCAAGATGAAGTTCAAGATGACGACCTTGGAAGCGCTCAAGATGAAATTCGAGATGACGACCTTGATAGCGGTCAAGCTGAAGTTCAAGATGACGACCTTGAAAGTGCTCAAGATGAAGTTCAAGATGTCGACCTTGAAAGCGCTCAAAATGAAGTTCGATATGACGATCTATATAGCGTTCAAGATGAATTTGGAGATGACGACCTTGATAGCGCTCAAGATGAAGTTCGAGATAACGACCTTGATAGCGGTCAAAATGAAGTTCAAGATGACGACATTGAAAGCGCTCAAGATGAAGTTCAAGATGTCGACCTTGATAGCGGTCAAGATGAAGTTCAAGATGACGACCTTGAAAGCGCTTGAAATGAAGTTCGATATGAAGATGTTGATAGCGGTCAAGATGAAGTTCAAGATGACGACTTTGAAAGTGGTCAAGACGAAGTTCGAGATGACGACGTTGGTAGCGGTCAAAATGAAGTTCAAGATGACGACATTGAAAGCGCTCAAGATGGAGTTGGAGATGACGACCTTGTTCAAGATAAGTTCAAGGTGACAACCTTAATAGCAATCAAGATCAAGTTCAAGATGACGACCTTGAAAGCGCTCAAGATGAAGTTCGATATGACGTTCTAGATAGCGCTCAAGATGACGTTCAAGATGACGACCTTGATAGTGGTCAAGATAAAGTTCAAGATGACTACCTTGATAGCGGTCAAGATGAAGTTCGAGATGACGACCTTGATAGCGGTCATGATGACGTTCGAGATGACGACCTTGATAGCGGTCATGATGACGTTCGAGATGACAACCTTGATAGCGGTCAAGATCAAGTTCAAGATAACTACCTTGATAGCGGTCAAGATGACGTTTGATATGATGACCTTGATAGCGGTTAAGATGAAGTTCGAGATGACGACCTTGATAGTAGTTAAGATGAAGTTCGAGATGACTACCTTGATAGCGGTCAAGATTACGTTTGATATGACGACCTTGATGGTGTTCAAGATGACTGTTGAGATATTGGCTATTGTAACAACCCTTATGACAGTCAATTTAATGTTTAGTTATTCTATGTCACATTTGAATTATACGACGGAGTTTGACAATCGCTTAAAAGCCTGATTCTTGTTGTTTGTTTTTTTTACTTTACACTTCAAATTTAATTATATCTAGTTCTGTTTTATATCTTGTAGAGAGCAGTTCGCTATTTGCTAAGTGTAGATATTTTATAGATCTCCAGGTTTTCTTGCCTATCTTTTTGTAAATATCTTTTCTGATTACATTGATCTTGAGAATACAATAAACATACAATTGTTCATATAACAACTGCAAATAATGTATCAATCATTTTTGAACGAAAGTAGTTAAACGAACCATTTTTAATATTAATAATAATAATCGCATCGGAATAATGTTGTCAAGAGAGCCCTTGCAAGCAGAAATAGAGGCGTCTTATAAAAATGTCACTATTTTGAATCATGTCACAACAATATATATATATATATATATACATATATATATTATATTTAGATCTTGAAAGGAGTATGCATGTGTTTGTTCAAACCACATACTCTTTCCAGTACTGGAAAGAATGACATGAAATTTGCCATAAATATTCTTTGTGTTACTGCGGTGATCAGTTTTATATTTAAAAATATGACCGCGTCGTTCATTTCTTTAAAAAGAAGAATAAAAATAAAACATTGCTTTCATGTTGAAATTCCCGGTACCAACTTTATATAATTTGTTTTCACAAAATTAGGGACAATTTCATGGTGTCGAGATTATTACTTTTTTGACGTCATCAATCTTTGCGCATGAACTTTGTGAATGAAGGGAAAAATGAAAAATGTCAGACATGTTTAAATTGACGACGTATCGTATACGACTTATATTAATTTTGTAGCGGTCGATGTTTAGATTGCCTCAATCAACCTGATATATATATATATATATATATAATTTATTGTGGGAATGAAGGAGACTCAAAATATTTAGCTTCTAAATGAACAAAAAATACAAAGGGCGTTATCACCGCTTAAGACTATTAAGCTTATTATAACTGCATGTGTAGTTACAATGAATTTAAAAATTAATTTTAGGCGGATCGGAGAGCTTGGCATATCTATATATATATATACTAGTATATTTTTACACAATATTAAAATCGCTTACCGTTAGTGACTTTAATATGGCAGATTGGGATTTTTCTCATGTTCGTAAGTGTTAAACCCGTTGCTTTCACCGGACAGTCACAATGGTATTCAACAACATTTAATTCAGGTAAAATAAAATGACCATCACATGTCATACAAGTGTCTCGTGTCTTAAAGTTGAAACTTAAACTTTCAAATGGTCCTAGAAAAACAGACAATAAGTAACACAGATATAATACATCACAGTCATAATTGTGTTCAGATTAAAAAAAAAAAAATTACATCTTTTATAAAATGAGTCAGCTAATCATTCAATTTGGAAAAAAAAAACACCTAGAGAAAGCAATATCATACATAGCGTCAATTAAAACAGCGATATAGAACAATTGTGATGCTATCGTATATATTAAAGCAGAACAACATTTAAACTGAATGAATATACATTAAAAAAAATATATGCTGAAATATTTGTAAGTTTTTTATTTTATTGTCACATTGATGTAAAGTAAAAATGTCAAACTTATTCAAGCGACTTACTATAGTCCTTAACTCGTAATCTCAAATAGCGTACTCTTGTGTACGTGAATGTTATTTCCACAGAAAACCTTACACACGTCTCGTAGCTGTCATCCGCGAGCTCAGGATAAGTAGACTTTGTGTAATTGAATATGTTGACTATAAAACAGAAGTTGATCGAATTTATTGATAAAGTAAATATCTTCAATATGAGCGTAATACGGTTTTTAAGAAAGAAAAATATAATGTGTAAATAGCCTTGTAGATCTTAAGTCACTTTTCATTATACTCAAATGCATATTATAGCTTACTGTACTGGCAAGCAAATCCAAAGAACCCTTTCTTGCAATTGAATTGTGGCTTACAAGTACCATAAGATAAGCATTGATCTTTATCACAATTGCACACAAATGTTTTATTCGGTCCAATAAAGAGTTGTGCATCAGAAAAAATCTCAAAAGCTGTAGATATAAGATATTCAAATTTCAAATTTAAATACGTGTAATGTTGTAGCTTAAAATAAAATGGTTAAAGAATATATTTTTCTTATGTATGACAGTTACACATTGTTATGTTATCTTTCGCAGAGTAAAGTCATTTGATCGCTATTTCGGTCAATTTATAATTATACAATTTATTTATAATTAAAATGTTATAGCTCTATCTAGGTATATGGGCGAACTCCCGACTAGACTTCACGAAATATAACCTTTGATTCTTGAAATACATTCATCTAACGTATATAGAATAAAAGAAGAAATTCGGTTTCTTATAAAATGATAAAAAAATAGTCAGTTTATTATAAAGCACCAAAATATATACACAGTAAAGGAGACAAACGAAAGCATAGAGTACTACAGTAAATAGCAGTATAATATGGGCAACAAAACTAATACCACAAGAATTGCGATAATGTTGACTTTACAACAGGACATGTACCATTTGAATGGAATCATTTTCTTTATCACATTGACGAACCACGAGCGTGAAAAATACAATAAAAAACACACCAATTGTACGACAAGACCAAACTATCGACTGAATTAATATAGGGGTAGGGAGGAGAGAATAGTTTAGGGGCCAGCTGGCAATGTTGCCTTAGGGCGTATTACTAATAGAAAAGTAGGACTGGAGATAATGTTTACCCATAATAACTTTGATCGTAGCAGTACACTACAGGTATCTGAACAATTCTACAGAACAAACAGGATTGCTCTAAAATAAATAATGTTATTTCGTTTAAAAAAGAGAACTAACCAGTTGCACACATGTGTGGCATCCTGGCGTTTAATAAAAATTAAGGACTTTATGTTTTTTTTTAAAGCCTTAAAGTAAACAAGTCTGACAAGAAATTGATCCTAAAAATGCATATCTATAATTAATTAGGTTTTCTGGAATGATCTTTTAATGTTGTTGTTGATGTTGTTACAATCCTCAAACCAATCTGTATAATTAAGTAATTACTGGGTGTTGGTAACATTCCTACATCACAATAATATATTCAGCTATGTCAAGTGTGGTTATCTTTTGACGTCGAGAGTATTTGTAAAGCTGGATATCTCGGTGTGCCCGTCATGGTATCAATTTTGTTTTTCGTAGTAGTGTTCTGATTGTTTGTTTCTTTCATCACGCAATATGAGTTTAGCAAGTTGCATTACAACTACACTGCATTTTGGTCAGCAATAATCCTAGTTGCTTTCTACTTATATCTTGATATTCTTTTTCTATTAGCCAGTCTGCAGAGCAGACTCTCTTGCGGTCAATGTCAGAAACACTGGCATTGTTATTCTGGGTTTTCCTTTGTGGCTTTTTTTTAAGGCCCGCAGTTCAAGAGCGTTTTCGGTTCTGCGCCCAGCACCTGTGAGTGGTACTCCGGGATCGGGCTGCATTGAGTCAAGGCTGAGTTGTGCTGAGGTGAGGCTGGCCTATGGTCCCTTCTCCGCCATTCACACAGCTCACCAGAAAGTTATGACACTCCATTGTGCCATTTCGTTTTTTTAGATTCTGGGAATACTCTGTGGAATTGTCACATACTGGATCCAGGTCTCTTCACGACTTTACACCCACCAATCTCCATGCTACCAACACCAGAGCCCCCCAGCAGGAGCCGCGCAAAACATCTTTCAAGAGTAGTACAACCTTACAACCTGGACCTCTGCCGAACAGCACCACAAAGGGGAGGGGGTACACGTTTTACGTGTCCGGCTTATACCCAATGCCTAACCCACTATTAGTCGCCTTTTACGAAAAGAGCGGGATTTAGCAGTATGGTTATACTTTAATCATTATGCAATTTTCAAAGAATATTACATTTTTAAGTTTTTAATTTTTAAGTTATCGAAGAGAAAAGTATTTGTGTGTGTATGGTTTCTTGTCTATTTACACCGCCTAATAGCTGGTCCATTGTCCTGTACACAGTCTTAAAGAATTACCAGTCTATATAAGATGACCCGCTTTGCTAAGCGCGCAAAGTAAACCCTATGAAATTGTATTTTACCGCCTCAAAAATATGTCTGCCGCGATATTCGCATTTTTAAAAGGGTAGTTTCCACTAATGTCTCTTATCTGATTGTATCCCTCTAGTAGTTAAGTAAAACTATGAAATATCCTAGATTAATAATTTATTTTATGTTAAGAATTATAAGTATATATTATTATATTTAGTTTATTTTAATAAAATGACTGTAGATTTACCACATGAAATCTTGTTATTGAGTCTCCCAACCACTATTAAGTTTAAGGATCAGTCTAAGTAGATATGCTAAAGATATTGAATTGATACTGTTTGTTTCTAGAAAATAATTATATAATATGTAATTTCTTAAGCAAACGGGGTCTTCAATCTATTGTCAATGTAAACAATAGTAGATTTGACCTTTGGTTGTCAAGCGTTGCTATGGAAAGTATTATGAATTAAACAAATTAAGTAAACAATTAAGTAGTTTTACACACTTAAAATACAATTTACATTGAACCAGACAAAATTTATTTGTATTTGTGTGGAAGCGAAGCTATTTTTAGCAGATAATTGTAGGTAATTAATGTCTAAATTACACTCACATTGCCTACAAAATGCAATAGCTCTGAGGCCTACTAAGTCTAATGTTGGTTATGAATAACACATTTTACTCTTTAGAAAAATACTATATTTTATTATATCTGCAATTTAAATATAATTCTACAAAGGCATATGGTTAATAATTTCATCGGAAGGGCTAAGTTATTTTATAAACAGTTATTAAACGATGGTTCGTAATGCGTAGGTCTAAAAATAATAATCCTAAAAAGATCTAGAATTAACTGTCACTTTTAAATGTTATTGCATATCCCCGATTCTTTATACGTGAATTTCTATGCATTGCCTAGGATAATGTAGAGTTACTTCTACAGAAATGACAACATGTCGAGCATCTTCTGGCGATCACAAAAACAAAAACCAATATACAACCATTGAAGCTATTAAATATACTTTACAATAACTATTTTCATTCTTAAATGTCACTAATCAATTGTTTTCAAATGATAATTGTGTTGCTACCTAAATCTATTATAAGCAACAAATTCTACAATAAAAATATCATCTAAAAATACATAATATCTATGTTTTTTCTGATAATGAACGTAAAAACGTGTTTATATATTTTATCTTCTTTAAAAAACGAGAACAATGTATAAGCGATTAATCAGAGCAAAGCGAAATGAACAATATGTTATACAAATATTCTATAGTCTATATGTAATTCTATTTTAATAAAATAATAATTACTTACGTGTACTAAACCAAATCCAAACGTAGAAATACATTAGTTTTTTGAAGATCTTCTTTGACATGTTCTAAGAAAAAAAAAAAGACATGTATATTAAATATCAATGCGTATTTTAACAATTAACTCAATGTTCATTGTAAGTGATTGTTAGACTTTGTAAAAGTAATTTTAACTAGTTTAATATGTATCTATAATACATAGTCTTTTGTTAGCCTCTTATTTCTAAAGATGACCACATTTCCATAAAACTTTGTGGATTCTTCGTGGGTCTATAAGAACTCTATGTTCTCTAAATATGTTTATGCAAAAATCACACTTAAATGATGTTTCTTAAGAATTTTGAGGTGCTATACACTGCGCCATGTGTGTTTGACATTTTTGTCGGTCTTTTACCATGCCCTGGACTTTCTGTTTCTTCTAAGTGAGTTCCAGCCGCAATAGAATTTTGTGTTATGGTTCGGTCTGTTCTGGTAATGTTTCGCACGTGTCCGAGTCGACATTCCATTTGATTCAGGTTTGACAAAAGACCTATTTTTTCTGGCCACCATATACATACTGGCTAAAAGAAACTTTTTTTGGGCAACCTATATTCTGGTATTCTTTCTAGGTGACCGGCCCATGGGGTCTGATATATGAGCAGTTTGGGTGGACATTTCTGTAAAGACAGCTCTAAGTAGCACGTAGCACTCTCTGTCTGGAAACTCATGTTGCCATAATTATGTTTTTTAGTCATTGTTTTGCTTGCATATTATGCAATGTCCATTTTTCGCTCAATTACAACAATATTGGCAGTATAATTACATTATATATGTTTAGTTAGGTGTCTGAACGGTGTACTTTTCTATTCTGTCAATGCAATTTAATTAATGATATACGACCTTGATCATTTGGTCCTTTACTACGATGATTACTGTTCAATTGTCAGTGTCGCTGATTCATGGTGCGGTCATTAGAAAACAGTCGGTTTAGAGCTAAGGATTATTTACCCTTGTTATTGCATGCATTCGGTTATATGGATTGTAATTTTTCTTGAGATTAGTCGAGGCTCTATCAAATCGCAAATATCATGTTTGTCGATTTTAGATTGAAAACATCCACAATGGTTTTCTGGTAAGAGGCTATCTACCAGGTGGAGGATAATGTGATTGAAGAGAACGCTGTAAGGATTTTGCCATGCATGCACGTTAATGATATGCTTTGAAAACTTTAAATATGTGCATTTTGTTAGATAAGTACAATGTTTCTTTTTTTCATTTAAGTCGGTCATCCACGAGTTCCATATCGCATTTAGAGGTTATTTAATTTGATTGATAAGGCTGTAACGACTGCTTTGATTCTCGTGATTTCTTTTTGATGCTTTTTTCAACTTCTGCTTTTACTTTTGAATTTGTGATATATTTGGGTTATAGTTCAGTTCGATATGAGATAGTCATGTATTATTTAAACCATTGTTAGTAACTTGACATTATATGACCTCGTTGAAGTGTTTCACCCATTGAAATAGAGTATGCTCATTTTCAGTGCCTTGTAAGCGAACGTTGCTTAGAGCTGATATATTCAAAATATGTTTTGCTAAAGCTGTGGCGACCAGTGATAATCTTCTTAGGTCTTTCTGTCTTCGCATTGTCTGAAAGGTTCTGGAAATCCCTTGTGTAAAAGTACCGAAGCCTAATATATCCTTTTAGTTTAGAGTTTAGACCGTTAAAGTAGGATCCTCGCCAGCTGCGGAAGCATGGTCAAGGAAAATAAAACACATACTTTGCATAACACTATTAGCAGCCAGCATGTATATAATTAATTATTTGTAAAACGAGCTGCTTAGATACCTTTCTTTCATGCTGTTGCACATTTGAGTCAATGCGAGACAACTATGAATAACAGTCCACTATTTTTAGTTTTACCCCCTTTTATTACTGTTATGTACTCTGTGACACATTATTGAACATAGATTTGTGGACAGTCAGTTCCATAATGTTACTTTTTTGCTACTCATTAGGCATTTAAAGTATGCTAGTACCACGCTGATTTAACGCGGCTCGTTCGTCCATTTCTTCGGTCATAGAAAGAGAGCACTTGAGCACTACACCGTTTGTGACAACAGCTTCTATCATACCCTCGATTGCGCCGACGTCAATTTCCGTTTGCATCAGGATATTTCATTGCTCCAAAAATATTTTGAGACGTAACCTGAGCTTTATTTCGTGTTTAGTTATGCAGGTATTTAACCTCTCGTTCTAGGCAATTTTTGTTCAATAGCAATATTTTAGTGAAAATGTATAGCCTCGTTGTGTCATTTGTGTGCCAGGTCCAGAATGTTCATGCAAGGAATGCAGTTGTGTTCGCGTGAACTAAAGCTGAATTATTTGTATCATTCCCTGTTTTTTTTTATTTAACTGTCACCCACAATATCTGGGGAATTTTCCCCAATCTGCAGTCCAGGGTGGCGCTCGTCCCCAATCTGCAGTCCAGGGAGGCGCTCGTCCCCAATCTGCAGTCCAGGGAGGCGCTCGTCCCCAATCTGCAGTCCAGGGAGGCGCTCGTCCCCAATCTGCAGTCCAGGGAGGCGCTCGTCCCCAATCTGCAGTCCAGGGAGGCGCTCGTCCCCAATCTGCAGTCCAGGGAGGCGCTCGTCCCCAATCTGCAGTCCAGGGAGGCGCTCGTCCCCAATCTGCAGTCCAGAGAGGCGCTCGATGGGAGAACTACCATTTCCCCACTTGGTGAAAATAATGTAATTTCGCATATTTTCTTTTCTTTTATTCAAATAAATATTTAAAAACTACCTTTAATATAATAGTATTTCTTACAAATATTATTGTTAAACGAACATAATGAATTTAAAGAAAATAGTAAATAAACAACTGTATTAACCATATCATTTACTTGATTCTTCTAAAGGTACTTTATCTCCAAAGGCAATGGATTAGACCGACTTAGTAACGATATTAGGTATATCTCTTTTATATATTTATTATATTGGCCTATATTAACACCAACATTTGTGGTTTTTGTATGTATCCTGTTGCTTAGACATTAATATCAAAAGATGGCTTGGTAGCACACTACAATCTTTTTATATATATGAAACTAATTGTCAAACTGTTCAATAAAAAAAAAAAGTTACTTTACTCTCATAATAATAATAATGGTCATTTCTTAAAGCGCTTCTATTCATGCTATTAATTTTTTTTTAAATTATTATTAAAAGAAGAGGTTAGCATGATCAGTGCTTTCTTGCTGTGAATTGCAGGGCCAGATGTATTAGCCAAAGAGAAATGTCTTTAATTTATTTTTAAAAAAAACTCTTTTGTCTCGGATTCTCTCAATGTCTGAGGTAAACTGTTCCATAAAGAAGGCGCCACAGATTCATATGAGCGCACTCCCAGGTACTTCTTTTTGACTGACTGTGATGAAGATCGCAGTTTTCTTGCATAGGTCATGCTTTGATAAAAGCTCTTTCAAGATAAGAATGATCAATCCCGTTTATGTGTCATGGTATTAATGTCATCATTCTATGGACTTAAGTAAATGGATAATGTAAATTGCAAGCCCACATTTCTTAAAAAGACATTAGTCATTAGTCTACTAAATTGTTAATTTCAAGCCCACATTTCTTAAAAAGACATTAGTCATTAGTCTACTAAATTGTTTTACTTACCGTGACAGTATAATGGGGACTATGCAGAAGTATTTTCCGGTCACGTGATGAGGATTAGATAGATTGATAAACATGAAAGTGCTCATTCATTTTACTGTAGCTGGATGCTCACATTTTGACTTAAAATCAAGACGCAGTGAAGTTAAAATATGTTTTCATCTATTTTCGCTGATAGATACAGGCTTCTTAAATGCATGTCAAAAGACGACGCCAATATTTTGTTGCAAAACAACCTAATATTATGTTCCTAAAACATCGAATAAAATGACTTCCGTGTTTTAAACTTTCACTGCCTTCAATGGTTAACCACGGTAAGTCCATACAATATACAACGGCATAGAGTTTTTTGCTTAAGTCTTCAAACTTGTTTTATCTATGATTATATAGGCCTAATACTCAATTCATTAATTATAAATATCGTTTCATATTTTTAGTAACTCGTAGCTTAGCAGAGCTAAAGCCTAAAGCGGCCTAGCCAAAATATTATAATAACTACTTAAACTTTAAACCTAGCCTAATAATTTAATAAACTAATAAAATAAGTAAATAAACCGACTAACAAGAAGAATATGGTAATATGAAATATATAGTTAATTTTAAGATGATAATAATAAAGAATATTGTTGCATGTAGGCCTATCATTCTATGCCTGCATATAATAATAATAATATTTGTATAGCGCTGCCAACAAACATAATGTAAGCTCAGAGTGCGTTTAACATACAACTAAGAATACGGATATTACCCTAGCCCAGGTGACAGAGCTAAATTGATGATTAAAAAAAGACAAAACAAATAAATGTAGCATTAACCGACCCAACCCATAAATAAGACGGTAAGTTTCTAAAGCATGTTAAATGTTATCTAAGGTAAATATTGAAATAATGAGTTTTTAAGTTCTGTTTGAAAGTAACAGTAGAGCTTGTTCGCCTCAGTTGAATGGGAAGTTAATTCCACACCTTCGGACCGGATACTGAGAAGGCTCTAAGGCCAACGGTATATAGGCTATTATAATTATAATAGCCTACTCACTACTCTACAGTCTACTAGTCCTATGCTTTTTAATTTTAATACATAGGCCTATATTAAAATTATATTCTCTATGATAGGCTATTTAAATATTTCAAATCATTTTTATAATAGTTAAGACTACTAAATATAGTCCAGTAGGCATATAATATCTTAAGTTAATAAGCTCTATTAGAGTAGCCATAAATAATTAGCCTAATTATAATAGTCTAATTCCAATTTTTTTTTTCTGTAATTTAGTATAATACTTTATAACAATTTAACACTTCTAAGAAGTGATTTACACCATGACCTAAGTCATTAATTTAATTAGTATTAGCCTCATTGTCCCTAAAACCGGATAAGCATATAAATAAGTATGTATGTAGGCCTAGACCTACTCTTTTACTTGTAAATTAATAACTGAGCAGTATTTTTGCATTTAATGTGTAATTTATTATTAGTAATATTAGCTTGCATTAATTGGGTAGGCCTATAATATAGGATGGATGAGGGGGGGGATTGGGTTGAAGCTACAATATAATCTGATAGTCTAGGCCTACAACCCCTACAATATAATCTGATAGTCTAGGCCTATGTTGTCTGTGGATCATCTTAAATAGAAATACGACTGATTATAGTGAATGGTAGTGAATCTATTTATAACTATAAAAGCTATTTATTTATAAATAATTATAACTTCTCTGTATATCTTTAATTTTAACACATTGGTACAAGGTACAGTCATCATTATTGTTTACTTATTTCAGATAGTCATCAACTGGAGCAGCTCCAATTGTATTCTCTCACATATACCACTTAATACCCATATACCAGCAGGCCTACAGAAAAAGACATCTTATGAATTTTGGTAATTTTTTAAATTTTAAATATATAATTTAGAAGCTTATTTTAATTAGGCCTATTATAAATTATAATGATTACCGATACAGTGTTGTGTTATCTGAATTGTATTTAGTTGAAATTATTACTATAATAGTATTATATAAAATTATTCTCATACAGTAGCTCAAAGTAAGGATATTTTTATATTTTTTAGCACACTTAAATTGTACTGTATTAATATGTTGGGAACTGTGTACTGGTAGTAAATAGTAGTGGGTATAAGAGTAACTGAAAAGTTATGATATAAATAAAAACAAGTTAAAAAAAATATCTTATTATTATTATTTTCATTTGTTGATTGAATGTGTCAACTACTGGAATTGAATGTTATTGTGGATCATCAGATGCAAAGTGATGTCAGCAGCAAGTCATGGCAAAAAGAATTGTATCAGTAATTGACACTGCTAAATGAGATTAAAATAAGTCAACTTATTGTTCACAATATCACATTGGAGTTTTCAATACTGTTACGTCCACAATCCCCTTGTGGCCAGAGCTGTGTAGATCTTGCTGATAATTCTCGTTAGTCCTAGGGGAGACTTTAATTATTAGTATTTATGTTTCAGTATTACACGAACTCTTCTTATAGTCCTGTGCACAAATTCAGTATTTGTATTCCAACATTTCTTTTCTTGTAAATTATGGTAGTAGATAAATCTTATAGTAATGTATACAACACAATAGGAAAGTAACTTGACAAAGAAGCTTCAGTGTAACTGTTGTTGATAGTTTATTTCAGGTGGTATGTTCAATATATACAATATATCTATTATGTACAGTTAGAATAAAATAGTGCAAACACAAACGTTCTCAAAGGAACATATTTTGAAACTCTCTGTCTTTCAGACAAAACAAATCATTAAATACTATCCGAGTGGTGCAAGGGATAGACCCATTACCAGTAGGGGTGAAAATCATGGTATCATTACAAAACTCATAACAAAAACGATAGGAACTTCCCCTATTAAATAATGAGTCGTTCCCAGACTCTGAGAATTTAAGATCAACACAGAATCCCAACATTACCTAGAACCTTTTATTTTCCTACTAAACGTCCTAATATGGTGTGTAGTAAGAAAAGAGAGAGAGAGAGGAATAAACATTGCGTGTTCCAATTCTTGGAAAAACAATATACATGACAATACGCTTACTGTCTGTTAAAGGAGAATTTCTGTTTTGATTGGTTAAAGGACATGACGTTAAATATTTTGAAAATAGGAAAACTATCTGACATCATCCATGAATGTTTTAATTTATTGCAAAAAAAAATAATAATAAAAAAAATATATATTATTAGCATTATTTTTATAATTTATAGTATTTTATTTTATATTAATATTAAACCATGTTGAATATCATGCCAGAATATGAAGGCCTATGGTAAAAATAATTGAAAATGCATTAGTATTGGTAATTTGTAAATATTATATAAAAATGAAAAACAAGTCTACCAAATAATAATATTTATTATTTAACATTTCATGTTTGTGTTTATTGTAGTGTAGATTGTCAGAGTAGGCACCAGGTAATATTTATTTCATGTAGAATTGTTTAATTCTTAGCATTAGCAAAAAGGGTGCCCTTATTTTGGTGGACATAAGTTTTGGTGCATGCTGTGCCCTGAATGTTTTGGTGCAGACATGGGGCCAGGTGGCAGACAACACGTTCTGCTCGCATTCCAAAGGTTCTGAGTTAGAGTTTTTGTGAAGGCTAGAATTTATTATCTGGTCTGAAGGATGTCCCTGAGTCTATCCAGCTCTGATGGGTACCAGTAGATGACTTTACTGTGGGTATATTAAAGTTGCCTGGGAATTGTGTTGGCCACACATTCCCAAGTATGCTGTGGCCACCAAAAGTGATGACAGCTGCTTCACAGGCTCCATAGATCAATTCGATCAGATGGGATACTTTAATTTGTTGTAGACTGATATCATGCATGAATGTGGTCTATGGGTGCCTTCCAGTGCATCCATAAGTCCTAATATGGGCTTGCAACAAGTTGACTTCATTCCTCATTCACATTCTGCTTCAACTTCATTGACCTAATATCAAAGGAGAAAAGAAATTAACATTTCATCAAATATATATTGTCAGGCAATTTTTTTTACTTCAATACCAGTACAAATAAACGTTAAAATATTTTATGTTAATTTTTAATACCCTGTAACACAGAAATGCATGTCCTTTAGTTTACTTAGGTATTGAGAGAATGAAATTAGGCCTACATTTCAATCATTAAACTGTTTATTCTATTAGATATGCTACAGACTACTAGCTCAACAAGCATCAATATTTACATTGGTAGACCTATATTTAATACTTTTACTTTATCTGCCCCAGTCCTGCATGTTTTAATTTACTTATAATGATCGAGTTGTAAGATTAATCAAAACAGTATTGCAAATTGCATCATATATAGTATGGTCATAGTATAGTAATAGCCAACTACTTAGGCCTACTACACTATAATTATATAAAAGCTCAAGCATGCAAATTGACAAATATTAGCTTATTAGCCCTTTATCTAATCTCAATGACAATTACTGAATCAGTTAGGCCAAGGTCTAAAATGGCCTCAATTAATATAGGCCTATATATTATATTATGTCTAATATGTAGGCTATATTATGTGAAACAGGGTAGGCTAACCCTGATCCTAATTATAAATCATCATACATCATAGGTCATAGGCCTAGTTGATAGTAGTTAGTAGCCTAAATGATAAATGAATTTTAATAAAATAATTCAAATAATTTTAAAATAGAAGTATCACTTAGGCCTATTATTAATTATTATATTAAAATAATATCAGTTAAAAGAAGAGAACAGCCAGCCAACATATTACTAATGGAATGGCTAGGCCAGTTTACTAATATTAATACTGATATTAGGCTAGCCCATTCTAAGCCTATGCCCTAAATGGCGATTATTATTATTAGGCCTATCAGTCCTATGAGTATGACTCTATGACTATGAGTACTATGACTACACTATGAGTTCTATGAGCCTATATAGGACATAAACATAGTCATAGGCTACGGCTATGACATGATATTTGACGTTGCTTAAAAATAAGACAAGGGAAAAGTGGAAGACAATAAAAAAAAAGAACACCTACCTTTCGTGATTCGTCAATTATACTGCTCACATTATATGCAGACCATTTCTTGATTGCTACTTCCAATCATTCATGAATAGTAAGCAAAACTGTCGTAAACCAGAAAATCTCTCATAACACTCATAACTCATAACATGCATGTAAACATGTCTCGACTAGTCTAGTTAATAAGTAGTTTAAAATTAATGTCTATCAGCAAGTACGCTTTAAACAAAGCCTGGTCCTTATTTATTACTTGTACATGAGTCACTATCACAAGCCTGTGTGGTGATTTAGACACCACAATAATCTAGAATGTCTTAAAATGATATTTTTACGAATCATTTCTCTCTAATCCAAGATGTGTAAAACGCCATGTTTTTTCTTAGTCTAAGCCGCATCACGTGACCAAACATCTATCTCTAAGGACTTGTGCATAGTCCCCATTATTATAATAGAAATTATTAAAATTATTTTTATGTTTTATATATGTGTGCTGTTTTCATATAAATATGAACATAAAATGCAAATGTCCACATCAATCCTGAACAACAAACACCATCGGAAATAAACATAATAGTGTTGTGTATCAGTTTTATTCAAATCATTATTTTTTGTCTAGACAGCAAACGTCTGTCTGAATCTCTAGTAACATCCGGTAGTAATAAGGCCGCACGGAAACGCACTATTTTACACATGTGCAATTTTTTTTTCTTTTACTGTCCAGATGTTTTTATGAATCTTTTAAAAAGTGTTTACAAGTTATAGACTCATGAAAGATCTTGGTACCAAAGACATATGTACTTGTAGAACTATTACTACTACTACTACTACTACTATTACTAATACGTATATATATATATATATATATATATATATATATATATATATATATATATATATAATTAAATTATCTTCTATTATCTATATATATATAGGCCTATATCTCTCTCTCCTTTACTATATATATATATGTATATAGTAAGGAAGAGATATATTAGCGAGAAAGAGGGGGACATAGGGAGGGGAGATAAACAGCTGGATAGTAAGACTGAGTTTTATTTGGGTTTATTCACATAAAATGGTCCCTACAAAACCATCCAAGTTAAACCTTGTCTGATGACGTACCTTAGATAAGTCTGCATCTTAGAGAAGGGCAAGGTATGATGAGTTATCTCTCTATGTCGGCTTTCTTATCAAATACCCAGAAATACACAGAAGTATCCGACCTGAATGAAAATATTTCCTGTAAAATGATGTTGTTGTTTTTTTCAATTACAAAACAGTAACTATAACACTATTATTATTTCAATAAACATAATATAAAAAACTCAGTATTACTGTATCTGATGCATAAAAAAAAATATAATTACACTAAGGCTCACTGAACATTAAAAAAAGCACTAGAAAAGCTTAATGCAATAACTAAACACAATTCATTAATTATAATTTCTTTGTTATTGTTTTTTTCCGCCCCTTATTGAAAACCAAATTTTGTTTGTTTCCTTTTTAAGACCGTAAATTGAAGGGAACAAACTCAACAAACTCCATGAACTGTGTATTTCTTTGTTGCCTCCCTTTGATACTTTCCAGTTAGAAATTGGTGCGTGCAACTGTTGTCTTCGTGTAGACGTATTATAAATACAATCTTGTCACTGGATAATTTAAGAAACGGGAACATAGAGTGACAATGATTATATTAAATGCTGAAAAGGGACATTATATCCTCATTGTACGAATCGCTTAATGTAAAGACGAGTTGAAACGCTGACCATTGAAGAGTTATTACAATAGGTAAGGAGACGTCTTAGGATTGAAATAGAAACGGGTGAGAGACTGTATCAATGTTTATTGTTGCAAGCATTGCTATATAAACTGATAGTATCCGAACATACTTGTATAACTCTCAGCTTTTACAAATAGAACTTAAACAGAAAGCTAGCTAGGAGACAGCAAAATAAGAAATTGTATTATAGATAGATCAAGAATTTTGAGCATTTTTACGGTTGAGTTTTCTTGTTAATTTTTTCTCCAAATTGTTCTTTTAAATTCTTTTCATCAGTACTTTAAAGGTAGGATGATCATTTTTTGTATTAATTAATTTAATGAACATGTTAGTATGACCATAGACAATAAATGTCCTTGGGTTTACGACACCTTACAATCTAAAATATATTACCCACGTCAATAAACAAATAATGATATTAATGTTTGACAAAAGAAATGTTAGCCTTCTCTCTCCAAACCTCTACCTTCTCCCTCCAAACCTCCACCTTCTCCATCCAAACCTCTACCTTCTCCCTCCAAACTTCTACCTTCTCCATCCAAAATTCTACCTTCTCCATCCAAACCTCTACCTTCTCCCTCCAAACCTCTACCTTCTCCCTCCAAACCTCTACCTTCTCCATCCAAAATTCTACCTTCTCCACCCAAACCTCTACCTTCTCCATCCAAACCTCTACCTTCTCCATCCAAACTTCTACCTTCTCCATCCAAACCTCTACCTTCTCCATCCAAACCTCTACCTTCTCCCTCCAAACTTCTACCTTCTCCATCCAAACGTCTACCTTCTCCCTCCAAACCTCTACCTTCTCCATCCAAACCTCTACCTTCTCCCTCCAAACTTCTACCTTCTCCATCCAAACTTCTACCTTCTCCATCCAATGATTATCGATGATTTAGGAAGATATATTCTAAAAAAAAGGCTAAATAGCTCGAAAGTTAAAATATTTATATTGTTTTTTCAATTTTTCATTTATATGTGCATTTAAAAGCATCGTGTGCATTGGTTTTATAGATCCTTATTTTCAAAAGTGCCATTTATTGGCTGTTATATTTCCTTGATTACTGTCGTCGCTATTAAATGTTGACACTTTAAAAAAAAATCCGTAAGTTCATTTGTTCATGTGCCCAATTAAGACACAAATGGCATCTGATCTACCCAAAATTATTTCTGATAAATTATTCCAACAAATCCAAAAGCATTATTCATATTATAGACGCACAGCGGCGGTCATGTAGAACAGCATGAATGTCTCTAGGACTGGCTAATATATTATGGGGGCGTGCTAAAACCCAAATCAGCATAGGCAATAGACCCAGTACGTTTCCGAGATCTTTACAAAACAGTTTAGTTTGTAGACCAATGTCGGTAAACAGGTTTTGTAAAAAAGTCGTACTGAACACAACCCGAAATCAAAGTACTAACAATAAGAGATGGTGTTTAATAATAATAATAATAATGCTATTATACCGCATATCCCGTTGGGACAGTTCTATGAGCTGTCAACATTCACAGCGTACAGACAAGTAAAAGACGATAATGTATACGTTAAAAATAAAATAGGTGCGTCTGAAGGTGTCGAAGCTAGGTTTTGTCTTCTGCAGTCCTGTATTATTTTCACAGATACCACTTTTATTGTCACTACTTATTTATTTGTTATATATTATCAATCAAAGCTTTCTTATATAGAGAAAAGGTTATAATTTGAGTTATCTAAACTTAACTGTCAGTTGTTTTCCCCTTTGCACTAGCGTGTAGCTTATAAACTTTAGATAATGGACTTATTGCCTAAAGTAGGATGCAATAGACTGATTCTCTAGCACTATTTTATACTATCATAATAAGAGCTTAGTTCAGATAACGCTATAGCCTAGAGGTACATATAAGACTCAGTGAGTCAGTGAATTGAACAGTAACATTTTTGTTTGCTTGCCAAATGAATAGTTTTATTGACTTATGTTGACATATCGGTCAAAATAAAAGGTACGAAGTTCACATTGTTAACATTTAGAACTCTAATGGCGCAATTTCAAAAACTGAATCTTATACATTCCTGAAGAAAATAATCGTTTATAACGAAAACTCAAAGTCTATTAAAAGCACAACTGACATTTTCTAACTTTATGCACTAGTACTTCTATTGAACAAAGGAGAGGTAGGTAATTAGTACCCCCTGAGGGAAAAAAATTACAATAATAAAATAACAGTAGAAAAAGATTTATTTTTACGTTAAAACAATTATTGGTGACAAAAAACTGAAAAATACATGCTTTGAACGTTTTATTATGAAAACAAAGAGCACAATTAATGCACTCACCAGCGTCCAATTCGCACCACTAGGGAAGGTAATAAGTACCAAAAGGAATGAAGAAAAAAAAAGTTTGTAAGGTTGACATTTATAAGTTAAAGTCTCTCTCTATATATCATTTGTATTTAATAATGAATTCACAAGTACAATTATACAGTGACCCACTTTGTGAGACTGATTCAGAGAATGCAAGATGTACCCATGCTCTACAGATTAAACATTGTATCAATAGAATCATGTTTCCCCGAGCGGTTCTCATCTTACGTAAACCAGTACCCGGTACCATCGCAGACCTTAAAAATCGATGTTTAACCAGACCTACCCAAATTATTGGCCTTATACTAGTCCGAAATTTAAGGCCAATATTGTCTTAATGTAATGTGTTGTAGGGTCTTGTGTAATGTGTAATTTTTGTAGGGTCTTGTGTCCGTACGAAACAAAATGGATTTAGCTTTTAATAGCCATCAAGTCAGCTGCGCTGAAAAGTTAAGAAACAAAATATAAAAGAAATATTTTCGCCAAATGAAGTTTTTACACATTTTTGAAATTATATTTTATTTATTTTGTTTGTTTGTTTGTTTTTTTAACGTTCATTAACAATTTAGAAGTGTAGATAAGATCACAAATATTGGCTTTTAACCCAATACTGAATGAAAGTTTTATCCACAATCAAGCTGGATCTATTTATCACTTCAATGAGCCGTATTGCTGCTGAGAGTTAACACCCTTGCACCCTTGATTATACAAGTCAATCTTATATACCGTAATTACTTGTAAAGATTGCTGCTGAGAGCAGGCCCCACGAGAGGGGGGTACAGCCGGTACGCCGTACCGGGGCCCATGAGAGTTTAAGGGGGCCCATGAAGCCCATGAATATAAAACTTTTTTTATTAAATTATCAATTACGTAAGTATTTTTTAATTGTTGGTATTAAGCTAAGAGGAGATGCCCAAAAACCTTCTACAATCTCACGTGGCACTAGGGGCCCTTAATTTTGATATTCTTTAAATGTGTAGGCCTACTTGAACATTTTGTTAAATATGTCACGAAAGCTTTAGTTGTAATATAGGGCCTAATTATTTACGATAGCAGTTAGGATTTCTTTTTTTATTATTTTTCTCCAGAGACACTTACAAATATAGACCTATGTGCCTTACAGGCTTACAATTCTCCCTGTTAACTTAGTATCCTAGACATACATACTCTATATCGCTACATACTAGTACGGCAGTCAAAGCTAGTTAGTCGATCCATTTACACGTTAACGATCTCCTGTGCGGTAGCCAAGAGGGGAGGTTGAAGGTATCATAATTTTAGACAAATTAATGTAAATACACATTATTCACATTATTCAGTTTCAGCCTCAAGAGGTGGAAAATACTGCCACAGCTTCATGGCATTTCTAGCCCAATATGGCCAGATCGAGTTGAAATTGTAAAACAATTTGTAGCTCATCTACCAGATTAAGTTGGCTTTGGAAGACCTGTTAAAGCTGAATCTGAAAACCAGAAACGAAATCCACGGAGCTATATGTTATGTTGGTTCTTTCACTTGCATCATAATGTCAGTCGAGTGTGACAGTGTACTAGTCCCTATTGACTTCTGCAACAAAGTCTCTCAAGTTTGTGATGCGACTATAGATTTGGAAGTTGCAAACATAGAGAGCTTATAAGCTTAATATGCACAACTAGGGGCTTGTGGAAGCAATGTGGAATGAAGCTAAACTTGTTGCAGCGACCTACAGATAAAAGTACAATTGTTTAGGAACGGTAATACAAATGCCAGAAAAGAACAAGATTTCAAGATGAGGATACACCTGATAAAAATGTGAATGAGATGAATGAATCAGAAGAATGCCATGAGGAAGCCCACTTTCGAAAACACATATTTAATGTTGTATTGGATATTGTTATTGGAGGGCTTACAGTTCGGTTCAATTCAGTCAAGATTTTTCTGACAAATTCAGCTTTCTTTGGAACTTCCAAAAGATGTCAGAAGAAGACTTGATGTTTAAAGCTGCTTAGTTAGCAGAAAAGTATTATAATGATATAAGTTGTGAAGACTTTCTTCAGGAAATAATTCACCTAACATTGTTTCACGAATTTTGGTAAAGAACAGTTGGGTGAACAGTTGGGTGCATTGGAACTGTTAAATGCTTTGGCAAATTCCAAGTTAGAAAATATTTTCCTAACATAAGTGTCAGTTTGAGGTTGTCCCTTAAAGCACCAGCCACAGTATAATGAACAGAGAGAAGCTTCAGTAAACTTAAGCTAATCAAAAATAACCTTAGGTCCAGCATGAGTCAGGATATCTGAACAGCTTGACTAGGCTCAGAATTGAATCTGTCATTGCAAGAAAAATAAACTTTCATACTGTAATTCGTAGTTTTGCCAAGAAAAAGGCAGCCCTGTTTTAATAAAACTAGTATTTTTCTTCTCTGTTTTTTTTTTATCATTCATGTAGGTCTATTGATGTATTTTCTGTTGACTATATCTTTTCACGAAACAGTAAGGATTCAAAAGATGAATGATTTGGGTATATTTGTAAATAATTAATGATTCGACAGACATGCATAAAATGCGATTAAGATATATATTGATGTACTTTTTTGTTATAGTTATAGTACCGTATTCAAAAGTTGTGAAGTTGTTAATCGTTTATACTTTATATAAATTCAATTTAAAACGCATTAAACTTGAAGTCTTTTTAATTAACTTGATATAATATTGTTATTTATTTCACCTGTCATAGACATGTCCCCAATTATTAAATCAAGTAGCTGTTACAACTACAAGTAGCTTATATTAACATATGTCTCATATTCTCAATTTACTCTCTCAATTTTCACATTCAAATTAATCCATATTAAAATGAATTATGACAAATTAATTGACAATTTAATTGTCCAACTTTAAAACCTCCAAACTTCTCTAGTTCTTTTCAACCAAATTACTCATCAATCATCAGCGAGAGTAACTTTTCGCATTTTACTCATCTGTGTAATATTTGCAAGATCAATTCTGATTAATACTGAAGCGGAATAACAATTAAATCTACAATAATTTAAACTATGTACTTGATTAATGTATCTTTGTAATAGACCTGTAAGGCTGTGATTGAAATGATTACACTCTAATGGTAAATGGTAACACTTATGACAGTTTCACAAAATGATCCACACACAGACCTTTTAAAAAGAGTCCTGATTTTTCAAACGCATGCAATACAAATATAATAATATCATCTAGATCGGACTAGTGTGAACTAGTGCTAGAAAAAAAAGTTTGTTTGGGGGAGGGGAGGGGGCCCAGAAAGGATCTCGTACCGGCACCTTTTTTTTCTCTCGAGGGCCCTGGCTGAGAGTTAACACCCTTGCCCCTTATACAAGTCAATCTTATATACCGTAATTGTAAAATGGGCAAGGGTGTTAATTCTCAGCAGCAATACGGCCAATTTAATCAATTTCGATAGTTTAAAAAAGTGTCAATAAAAATATTGTTTTTTCAGTTTCTTTGTTTGGTTTACATATTTAGAAAAAAATTGTCGACTTGATTAAGTTAACAATGATTGGTGTAAAGTTTGTCCATCCCTCCATTAAGGTAAACGGCATTGTCACAGTTAAAAGCGTTGATTGAATTCGAGTTAATATAATATTTTTGAGGCATAACATTTTAACCCGTAGTGTGTCTTTTGGAGCATGCTATTTATCACATTATTAGATGAAATATTATAATGCTTATCATACATTTTAAATTACTATATTTTTGGTCAAGTTGTGAAGAATGTCCTTATGAGCTAACAATAATTTAGATATATATCTAATTTCAGGACTAAAGGAAACATTATAGAATGTTTATTTCTCGTCACCTGATGATATTTATAGCCATCGCCTTTTGCATTCTCTCGTCCATGCCTTTTCACCCTGCCGACGCCACGTCTACCCACGCGATAACTGGGCTGTCATGGAAACGCAGAAATGAAGCCGACGACTCATTTGGTGAGCAGCAACTGAGACATCGTAGGTCTGTGTTTCCTATTTTTGACACATTCTCCAAGCGGCAGGCAGTACTCAACGATCTGCAGGCCACCGCTGATAGGTTGTACGAAATAAGACAACAGCAAGAGTACAAAAAGTTCGTGGCAGCACTCAAAGACGCAGGAAAGCGATGAGTTGTCAGACTTTAACTTCTGGGCTCGTACGTTCAATTTCCGGTGAAGAATTTTTTATGAACAACATTTTCCTGAATTGTTTGATAAGAAATATTAGTTTTAATTGATAATAAAAAAAAATAATTATTTAAGCACATTGTTATCATCTAGACCTACAATTTTTTTTTTGCCATCATAGATGAATTAAAACTAAATGGATATTTTATTTCTTAAACGGATTTTATAATTACATTTCAACGAAAATAAAAGATTTGTAAATATAAAAAAATACTATGAAAAGTTTAATTGGAGACATTTTTATTCCAGCAAAAAAATACGTTAGACCGTTAGAATTAGTAAGTTGAATAAAAAAAAAATTACATAACGAATTTGTCATGTATTCTTTGTATGTGTTGAAATTATATGAGTTTATATTATAGGCTATTGTCAACGTAATCAATAGCTAATTGTAAGGACGAGAGAGTGGGATGCGGGTTTAGTGTTAACGATTATGCATGCATAATATACCTTAAATATTATTGTATTCCAACAGTTCAAGTCATTTATGTTTATTTGCTGCGTTCTTGGTTGTTCTTTGAGTAAGGAAAAAAGTAGCGGATTACGTTTTATTTCAGATGCTAAAGAAGTTGTCAGTCGTGAATAATCACTAACTTGAATGTAGAAATGTTTCAATTTACTTAAAAGGATGTTTTCAGATGTGAACCAAAAGTACATACATTCATTTGACCCCTGACCTATTGACGTAAAGTTTAATTTAGTGTAGCCTACTTGAAAACAAACACATTTTTATTTAACTTAACGCGCATAACATGTCGACTATAATTACATGCTCGATTTTTTATGTAAAAAACAGATTTCTCATAACTAATCTTGTAGCTACTGTATCTTTCTATAAGTCCGGAACTCTAGCAGTATGGAACTCCATACTTAAAACAAGCTAAACACATTAGTCTATTTAAAATGTATTGCAAGAAATAAACAGGAAGTTCATGAATGTAGTGAACATAAAATATCAGACCTTATCACTCATCTATATAAAGAATAGATTGCGCCTTCTTAATAAATTGGTTTGAGCAAAGTGAAGAAATGCACTGATCTATAGAAGAAAGGAAAAACTAAAAATGTCCACTGCACTTACCGATATAAACAAAATTGTGTCTAAAACTTACTTTGCCACTGATCTATAAATAGATCGGAACGGGATCTATGTTGCTGCCATTTAACACATTATGTAAATGGGTTGTTGCTGTCAAGCTTCTGACTTTTTATTATTACTATAAAACTAACAATAATACGATCAAAAGAAAACAAATACCAAACAATAAAAAAAGTTAATAATAAAAAAAGTAGATAGCAATATATCGCAGTACGGAAAAACCCGCTCCCTAACACACATTAAATTTGAAAGCATTTCAAAGGGACATCATTTGAAAACTGCGCCCATTGTATAACCTTAACATACGGTGATTAGTATTAGGTCTAAGTTTATTTGAAAAATAAATTAACGAATTAAGCAATATTGTTTTAAAAAAAATATTTTGGAGGACGTTTCCAATTTATACATTTAACTTTAAAACCTGATTAGTCAAACGGCTTAGGTGAATATAGAGGAGAAACAAACATCTAAATAAATAAACAAAATCACGGTAATTATATATATTGATTAGCGACAGTATAAACAAAATGGCGGAAATTTCCTCAAGAATGTTACTTCCGAGCCTAATCCATTCTTTTTAGAGATCAGTGGGCCTCATAAAGACGTGTTAATATGCACACAACATAATGCGGCGCTATAAAATAAACGATCAATGCAAGGCTGTTGTTTTAAAAATGACAAAAACTATATGATTAATAACTGTATTTAAAAGAAAAGTATTAAATTAAAGACGGATTCGTAATGTACTAAACACATGGTGTCATTTCTATGTGTGAATATTGCAAACTTTGTTACATCTGCATTCAATAATCAGTAAGTTGTGTTTCTATAACAGTTTTAATGTATTATAAAATAAATATAACACTGAATTAAAAGGAACGGGACAGATGCACAGTAGTATAGTAACACATCATGTGTTGCTATGAGGTACATTACAAACCACAGATGTATTATGGATGCCCGTATTATAACTATATCATATGTCTAATGCAATTGAAATAGCATACACAGTTATATTATTAAATATTATTACACATTATGCAAACTAAATGGTATAATGATTCATTTACAGTATAGCACACAGTGTTAAAATTGTGTAAATACATAATAGCAACCAAAGCTAAAATTGTGTAATTATTATATAGCACTTATAGCTAATATTCTGTAATTACAATATAGTCAATGGAGCACATAGTTAATTAAATATTGTGTACTTATAATACAGCACAAAATGGTAAATGTTTTTAGTTACAGTAAAAGTCTATTGCTAAAATTGTGTAATTACAGTATAGGAACTATTGCTAAAATTGTGTAATTACAGTATAGGAACTATTGCTAAAATTGTGTAATTACAGTATAGGAACTATTGCTAAAATTGTGTAATTACAGTATAGGAACTATTGCTAAAATTGTGTAATTACAGTATAGGAACTATTGCTAAAATTGTGTAATTACAGTATAGGAACTATTGCTAAAATTGTGTAATTACAGTATAGGAACTATTGCTAAAATTAATTAAAGGTATGTGAAATAAATAACCCTAATTCTAAAATATAAATGATCATAGTCATAACATACTAATCGACTCAATTATGATGATTAAATAATGGTATTGAATGGAAATTACATTAATTCAATATATCCGAAACATTGGCTTCTCGCCAAACACCGGTCACCAACTGTCCATTACACACTACTGATTTCTACAAGTTACCGCCTTTTGCTACTCCGTCACAAAACACGTGATTTCTTGTTTTATTTTAGAGCTTAAGCAACGCAATAGTAATTGTCTGGAAACTGTAGTGTGACACATTTACGAACCATTAAAACAAGTAACTTAACGTCATTTAAAACGGTATTGAAAATGCAAGACTGGACTGGTAGAATGTGAGGTTATTGGTTTCTTTAATGCCAAGTTTGATAACAATAGGATTAAAAGAAACGAGTTGTCTTAGAATGCAATCAGGGAAGTACTCATACTACTCCTCTGCTCCAATCGCTACACTGGCTACCCATTAACCACCGGATCTCCTACAAGCTGGCTTCTCTTTGTTACAAGTGCCTGAATGACTCTGTACCAGACTATTTCGCTCCTGTCTCGAGCTCTACACTCAATCCCGTCCACTCCGCTCCACTGATCCACTTACTATTCAGATCCCTCGTGTGAAACTGGTGTCCGCTGGCGAACGAGCAATTACATAACTTGGCACGTCCGCCTGGAATGCCCTCCCTCTACAGCTTCGACAGAGCCCTAGCTTTGACACCTTCAGGAGCCGGCTGAAGACACACCTATTCAAGTAGCAGTTTATTATTTTTCATGTATACATTTGTGTCTTTTATTCGTTGTCTGTACTCTGTGACTGTTGACAGCGCATAGAACTGTTCCCAACGGGATATGTGCTATATAAGTCTTATAATTATTATTATTAAGTATTATTTTAATCGAAATAATCGACTGGGTTACTGAACATTATAATATTTTCTTTCATTCTAAAACAGTTTGCCGAAATTTGAGAAAGCTTACGTAATAGGATGGTTTCCACAAGGTTGGACACTTATCATTTTTACAGGGCCTTCTTAATGTCCTAATTAATGTGAAAAGGATATAGAAAGTATCCACGAATCAACTTATTTTTTAAATAAAAAGCAAATAATAATATACACATTCAAATTTAATTTTAATATGATTTTACGTTGTGCGTATATTAAATACTATAAATAATGCTAAAATAAAACAATATAATATGTATACGAAATCAGCAATATGTTTTTAATGTGCACTAACAATCAATAATTTTCAATTTTAGTGTTTGAAATTATTATTTATCTTAAGCTTACCAAACTACGACGAGTACATTTCATATGCGAGAAAAAAAAGCTATTTGTATCAAAGTAAAATTTTAGTGATAAAAATAACTAGCATGCAACGCAAAATCATCATTTCACAAATGTGTAAAATAGTGCGCGTGCAGTTTGTTTCTGGAGGAAGTTTCTATAGTTTTAGACCGACAATTGCTGTCTACGACAAGAAAACACTGATTTTTATAAAACTGATAATGGACATGCCCCTTATCTGTTTTTCTATTTACCGACGTTCTTTGTAATCCAGGATAGATGTTGACTTTTACGTTTTACGTTCTAATATGAAAGAGGTATATATATATATATAAACATAAATACAATTAATTTTTACACAGTCACAGTAAGTAAAGTAATTAAGAAATATAATACCGCATATCTTCACATTATCTTGGAAAATCATACCTTCATTTGATATCCTACATGCCCCTTACTCTAGGATCTTTTGGTCATGACATGAAACGTATACTTTGACATTCCTCTCGATACCTTAATACCAAGAGAGTAAAGCAACTTTGGGTTGTCAAAACAGTTAGATATTAGATTGGAAATATAAATTAATAATAAAGTATATATTATATAAATGCCCCATTTTTTTCTATTAACTAACTATGCAACATGTAATTGTTGCTTTTCCTTTACAATTGTCCCTTTTTATTATGTCTCGTAGATAAACGTGGATTTTACTTGAAGCATATGCAAAGTAAATAATATGGTCATCCTTACTGTATACTTACTGTTTTTTTTTTTAATGAATATTTCACATCTATCATGAGAGTTTTGAAAGTAAGATTGTGCCATAAAAAATATTTAAAATTTACCACTTCACAAGTGATTATATGTTGGCCAATAAAAGCAATTTAAAGATGTTCTTATGTTTACTCTAAAAGAAGAGATACCCGCCAAGACATATGAGAAACATTAGCAGCAGACTAAACATAAATAATAAATGCTAAAGATGCTCGAACACACTTATCAGACGTCAAGATAAAGACCAGTTATTTGTAAAAACCGCCAAATAAACAAATAATAATAATATTAATAATAGTGCTGGTATAGAGCATATCCCGTTGATGACAGTTCTATGCGCTGATGACAGTTCTATGCGCTGATGACAGTTCTATGCGCTGATGACAGTTCTATGCGCTGATGACAGTTCTATGCGCTGATGACAGTTCTATGCGCTGATGACAGTTCTATGCGCTGATGACAGTTATATGCGCTGATGACAGTTCTATGCGCTGATGACAGTTCTATGCGCTGACGACAGTTCTATGCGCTGATGACAGTTCTATGCGCTGATGACAGTTCTATGCTCTGATGACAGTTCTATGCGCTGATGACAGTTACAGAATACAGACAACGAACAACAGACGATAATGTATATATGTTCATGTGAATACTGCTTTTGGAATAGGTGAGTCTTCAGTCGGCTTCTAAAGGTGGCAAAGCTATGGCTTTTGCGAAACTGTAGTGGGAGGTGATTACAGACGGACATGACACGCTGCACTCTACTTCAAAATAATAGCTTCATCGTTTTAGTGTTCCAAAAGTTCCCATAGCCAGGGTGGGTGTAAGTGGCGAATAAGCTCCCACTGTCTATAAAAAGCTTCCATTAGGCATGCGTCTCAAACAACCTCCGGCAACCAAGAGCGGCTTAGTCACTAGGCCTGGTGGAACTGAGGAAGGGACGAAAGCGGAAAATTGGCGCATCAAAATCAGTAGCTTCGGGCCGGTGGCAACCATCTTCCTTGGACGACATTACATCTAAATACTTATGATGACTCCATCAGATGATAGTATTGCACATCCTTGCAATCATCTTGACAACTACGTCAGGCAATATTATGCTCGCCTCGGGAAACAAAAGAACAATTATATGACGAACTTAATGACAACATCAAATCAAATCCAAATTATGAGCACATCTTCTTATAATATATGTAAGCAAGGAGATCTGCAACTCTCCTCGGATCATAAGCTATGTATCACATACATATATTACATGTATTTAATAAACGCCTCTCCATAATATTTCCTGGGGACATCATAAATCCAGACTCTGACATCAGCTAGACATGACCATTACAATAAAATCTGCTGTGAACAACATCCTCCTAACATGCATCCAACACAGTGCTGACTGCGACACAGACCACAAAGTGAGGTTCAAACCTAAAGCTATTCACCACACCAAGCAAAAAAACCGCCCACGCATTAAAATACCTGAGGAGCTTCAGAAAACAATATATGAAAAATGCATTTAAGAAAAACACTGTCAAAACATTGGAGTAGATGTGGCAATTCATTCGTGACACCACATACACCTCATCACTGCTATCATTGGTGAAACAGAAAAAAAAGAAGAACGAAAGTAACATTCCTGTCATATAATCTATCATCAAGACGAAGAGACCAGATATGATAAAATACAAGAAAGATCCTGCACAGAAAAACCTTGCACATTTTAAAAGTGCAAGAAAAGAAGCCCAACTGACTGCCAGACAATGCGCAAACAAATTTGTGTAAGGCATATGCACAGTAATGCACAAATATCCAGTTATGCGTTGACCGCGGTAACATCTTTCAAAATAGCTTTCGGACATTTCAGTAATGTTGCACCCTTAAAAGAAATAGACGGCTGTATTATAAAAGAAAGAGAAGTGCAGACGTTGCGGTGGCCCTAACACTAGCAGAGCATTTATGCAACATAACATATTGTCACTACAACTGCTCTTTCTAATATACCCAATTCTAGCCGAATATCAAAGGGCATCAGATTATCGAACCATAGACCGGCCTCTTCCACGCTATACAGATGTATGCAAGAGGGAGGGACCTCAGGGAAATGGGCATAAACGTGGATTCATGAAAGAGGGTTGCATCTGACCGTTTACAATGAGATAACCTTCCTAGAAACCAAAAAAAGTACCAGGGCTCATATTGATGGTAGGAATAAGAGGAAGGCAAAATCATACTCCCCTCGGCCGCCATCAATGTTCAAATGCGAGGGATGTTCCAGGGACAGCCACTCAAGGATCGCGCTGTTCAAGACAGCAAGCGCTGCACCCCAATAAAATAATATAGGCACATCCATTGTCTTGCGAGAAAAGTAGAAGCCATAATAATAATTGCATACGGATATTTAGGGCGCATGGAGGTCTTGATGGCCTTCAAAGATTTATAGATAGACGTGGAAATAATGGACAAAAAAACGAAATTTTAGTTTAATATTTAATTAACAAAGGCTAGTATTATATAGTCTAAAGTCTAAAACAATGAGCATCAAGTTGACTGTTAACATTATTTTAAATCTAGAAAACACAATCACGTTTACAATAAAATTATTTTTTCTCTCAGAATATGTCAAATGAGAAGCTAATATATTTCTACGTATTGATTTTGATTTTTATATGTAAGTAACAATTTTATTTTATTAGATTTATTTATATTTGTATTATATATTATTATATATTTGCATAAAGCAATGCCCATTTTGTTTCTGAATTATCGCAAATGCAATGTTCTTTTTATTTCAATAATATTACAGAGGCCAACAAGATTTTACATTAAATGACACACACACGTCGTTGTCTTTTTATATAATATATTTTAATCGTAAAAATCGTTTTTTATAACAAGTTCATATGACAAGACAATTTTCAATTTTTTAACCATCAGCTAGTAACATTTATATAGGAAAATAAAGTAGTATACTTAATAGGTCTTATTTTTTGTTTTTTTTCCTGATAGCTAGAAGATGATGAACCTATTCTCATTTTGTTATAGGCTACATAATCTTGCCCAATAAAAAAATACATATATTTAATATTATTTTCTGACACCTATTACCTAAGACATTTTAATTGTAACTGCGTTAAGTTATGTGTTTTGTAATGCATTTTATCCGACAAATCATTGCTATCTGCTTAGGCTTTAAAGTTAGCCAAAATTATAAGCAATTATCATAAAATTGTCTAGTTATAAAACTAACCACAAACTTCTTCTCAATTTCATCCAAATTAATTTTTAAAAGGCGGATTTTACTGGGTTGTTTATAAAGTAGGATTGGAGATCTTGACATATGCTCTTAATAACGGAAAAAAAGTTTATTATTAACCTGATTATGTTTTAAGATAATTACAAATGAAATAAAATGTATTAAAGAGCAATGATGTGAGAATTCAAAAGATCATTGTAAGTATTTTGTTACTTAAGAGATCAATCTTGTGTCATATCGCCAAAACTTTAATTGTGTTATCGCCCTTTTATTTTCCTTGGTTGGTGCCAATGGATAACTTTGTGTTTTTTTTCACCTTTGTGTGTTCACTTACATTTTAGACTCATCTCGATGAGATCAGATGTTTTAAATGATGAACCTGTTCCATGTAAAAAGTTTTATTTTATTTTTTTCTTCGTGTTGATTTGGTCAATGTTAATAGCTACAGATAAAACCCCGAATACATAAATCAACCCCATCTCCATTGGACACGCGAGTAACAACTTAACAGCGAACTTGAATGTACAAACATTTGATTAAGCCATATAGAAGGTAGACGATATGCCAAAAAATTAAACAAGTTTTATAAAATTACAGATAGAAACATCCAAGATACCGACTTAGAAAACACACATTCTAGAAAACCATCACCAAAAACACCGTCAGTCTCAACGGTATTGAGAACAATTGAAATTATTGATCAATAAAGACAGAACATTATAGTAAAACTTTTACAAAACGACCTAGATGAACTACAAAAATAAGAATCTAATCTCACCCAGAAAAATGCCGACTGATAAGAGTATCCAAGAAAAAAAAATTGTTAAAAATTCCATAATTCATGGGAAAGACCTAACTCAAACTAACAATGCAAAGTAATTAAGAGTAATAATAAGTGATCCCTAATTTATGTTAGAATAATCATATTGATAAAGTAATTAAAAAATGAAACAAAACATAAGCATTCATAAAAAGGAACTTTTACAAATGTAATAAGAATATAAAACTAAAATGATTTCTCACATTAGTTAGGCATGTACTAGAATATGCAGCATCTGTATGGAACCCATCAACTAAAAAAAAACATTAAAACATAAGAACAAATTCAGAAAAGAGCTGCAATGTTCATTACTAGCAAATATTCACAACTGACAAGAGTAACACCAATAGTCGACTCACTAAACCTAGAAACACTAGAAGACAGAAGGGCAAATATTAAAGTAGTAATGATACGTAAGGCAATAAACTTTAATGTAGAAAAACAACCCAGTACAACATGCTGCAATGCTCAGATAAATATAATGATAACAATTATCCCTTACGCGAGAAATAATGCTTATAAGTACTCATTCTTCCCGAGAGGCATACGGGCAAAGTATGGTTTGCCAGAACGAAACAGAAAAACCAGGAACTTATTAAAATCATAAAAAAAAACAACTAATAAAGATATAAGACTAGACGCAATAATCTTCTTTATAGAAGGAGCGTCTGTAATATATAAGATAATACGATGTTGAAAATTGGATTGAAGATACTGTCTATAATATATACTAGACACCAAAAAAAACAACAACAACCAACACCAAGCATGCTACTGGCTCTATAAAATAGATTCCTTACAAACCTTGTACCATAAGGGAAATAACCAAGGACACTAGTTAATTAAAATACATATTTCGCTCTTTGGAAGAAATAATCACCGAGAAAACTTTGATGATACCAAAACTGGATCACCAAATTAAAACTGGCTCTACAAATACTATACGTCACAAAACAACATATTTGACGATAGCTAAATAAAATATTGTTATCTTACAATATTACCAGCACCAAGTTTTAACTTAAAACAATGGGGCTTGGCTATCACAACAACGATAACAAGATATATTTCTTTTTAAAACAATATAGTTACTCAATAATATGGTTTTGACCATTTTAGTCAGATGTGTTTACGTTCAAACTTTTATGGAAGGCAAATGATATCCCAAGTTATTTTTAGATACAATAATTCTCGTCATGTATCAATGCTTAGAATATAACGAAATAACATTCGATTTTAAGTAACAAAAGCAAAACTATTTGAATTTGATTATTTTTTATCTACAGCTTTTGTCATTTTTTCTGATGCACAAATCTTTGTTGGGCCGAATAGAAATGTGTTGTGCAACTGCAATAGAGATCAATGCTTCTCTAATGGTACATGTAAGGACAATTTAAATTGCAAAAAAGGGTACTTTGGATATGCTTGCCAATACAGTAAGTTAAAATTATATTTTATTTAGCATGGTGTATAGTGACTTGGAAATGATTTGACATTTTTTAAAACTGTATTATGCTCGTATTGAAGATTTTTACTTTATTTATATATTCTTTCAACTTATTTTTTATAGAAAACTTATTCGATTACGCAAATTATATACTTCCTGAGCTCGCTGATGACAGCTACGATACATGTTTCACTGCAAAGCAGGGCATAGCAATAAACATCAGCTACACAAAAGTACGATATTTGAGATTTCACGTTAAGGACTATAGTAAGTTGATTGAATAAGTTTGAGATTTTATTTTACATATATGTGTTAATTAAAAAAATATTTACTAATAAATCAAACAATATTTATCCTGCTAATCTGTTTAGTTATTAAGTTAAAATACTTTCTTCTGATTAAATATAAAGATCAACATATTATTATTATTATATTGCATTTATGTTCACGTCTACTATAATAATATTTTCGTAGTATTTTCATATAAAATAATCAATCAACTCATGATGATAAACTATAATCTTTTAAAGATGTGAACACAATAGTGACTTTAAATTATTGCATTTTTGATGAATTTGAAAAAAATATTTTCTAGGAAAATATGAAGATTTAACAATTACCTTCAGAACACAAGACACTTGTTTGACGTGTGATGGTCGTTTTATTTTACTTAAAATAAATGTTGTTGAATACCACTGTGACTGTCCGGTGAAAGCAACAGGTTTTACCATTATAAACGTCGCCCGAATCCCAATCTGTCATATTGAAGTCAGTAACGGTAAGCAATTTATAAGTTTATAATTATGTAAAATTTTACAAAGCATATTTTTTGTTGCAAATCGTGGTTAGTCAACTGAAGAAATAATAATAATGTTATTGACAAATTCACCAAGTTTTTAAACAAATATGTTTCTGATAATTTATTCTAAATTAACGTTTTTAAAGAGCTAAAGCTAAATATTAATTTCAAAATGATTGTGTTTTTATTTATTTCGATGATAATCCTTTCTTACAAGTAGCATTGTCGCCTTCTATTCTATTCAATTTAAGGTTACTGCAAGTATCTTGTTTTACTACTAGCAGCATCACTTTATATTTTGATTTTGGCAGCAGCGATTTCACGCCATATCACCTCAATTAGGATATGACAACTAATAGCAAACTTATTTTGTTCACGAAATCTGATTCTTCTACATGTTTATTTGAATACTGTCCTCCACTTGCATTTTTTATGTTTACCGCAGGGCTAAGCATAAATGTATTTCTTGAGTTATTTCTCATTGGCTTATTTTTATGATGTCCTTTAATTTTTTTTTTTCGTGTTTCGATCCTTTTCCCAGCAGACTCTAAGTTTCCACCGGTGTCATTTCAGGATTTTACAATTATTTATTATCTATGTCGTGATAGTTTAGAAGATGTCTAAGTAAAAATGATATTAACAGTTGTATATATTTATTAATTCTGCCGAGCCTTCCCCAGCTATTGGTGGGGAACTACAATTATACGCTGACATAATCTAGACATTTTGTTTTTACTAATTATATTGTCATGTTAGCAGCAGGTCGAACAATAATTGATTTTGCGGCCGACTGACAACAAACAAGCGACTCACTAATAGTGCCAGCGGAAGCAGTATTGCGACAAACAAACAAGATTGAGTCTAAAGCGGCCCAAATGGCGTACATTATGCCAATTAAGAGAGCGTATCGTCTATAATGCTTGCCAATCATCATCATCGCCTGCTAGTAGAACCCCTCTCCGGGAATAGGTCGCCTTACGAGGGCTGTCGGACCATCACAGTAATGAGCGAGTCTTTCCAATTGTCTCCAAGAGTGACATGTTCTCTTGAAGTCAGCATTCAGGTCCTTGCGCCAGCAGTTAAGCAGTCGACATGTCTTTTATTTCCATTGGGGATAGCATGATAATGAATGCCTCTGGAGTTTCGGATCTCCCATCGTGCGCCTCCCTATAGGGCAGATAGGATAATGCCCACCAGATATGATAGGTAAATTAAGTGACCAGGGCGGACCCAATCCAGAACACGCTGATTTGCAGAAAGTAGACGAAACAAGAAATGCTAGGGAACGCTAGCCAAAATTAAGGGCAACTTTCCGAAGCCTTGTGAAGGACATTCCCTGGGTAGTATACATTCCTTGTTGAGGGATGCATGAAACACAATAGTGCAAGCCATATTATAGACGCTATTATACGGACGGCCATTATCTCCACAAGGAAAAATGAAAAACCCACCTTACCTAAAACTAAACACTTACATTTGACACGATTATCGAATTGTATTTTGACTCACCGCCATATTGGCTGTTATCAAGGCCGTCATAACGGATACAACCACCTCAGACGCCTTCTTGGAAGCGATCATGGTTGTCAGAGAGACGCAATCCCGTTACCGACTGGTTACGTTTTGATTATCGATCGACACGCCATTAAACCGTCAAAAATAACATACGAATTTATACTATTGCCATGATAAAAAAAAAGTGTTCTGTATTTTGTTCTTATCTCCTTTTCATCAGTACATCTCAAGAGCTCTTTGCCTTCGGATTAGTCCCATTATTCTATTGATTATTACTTAGTAGAATTGTTTTATTATTTTAAAAACATGTTTTGGAATGAGAGAGCAAATTTACATTTTCAGATGAAATTCTAATTAAGATCAGAAACAATAATAACTTGTTTTACTTTTTATAATGCTAATATATAACGGCTTATATAAATGCATAATTTAGGGTTAACTTCCTGCCTTTGACCGCAAATATATTTTTCGTTTTTGTTTCTAAATGAAAACAAATATAAATAGATGCATTTTTATATAACTACAGGCCGAAATTTGGCGCTGAGAGTTGACGTGGATGCCCCGGATGTTGGTCATAGCTTTTATAGCGTAGAAGGGCTGACCGACAGCGTTACAGAATTGAGAATGACATCGTGTTATTTAGGACGTGAGCAGCAAACGACGACTTTTGAAGTAATACTACATTTAAACTTGCCAATAACTCTAAGTATTGTGGAGATATATGACATTCCGTGTAAGTCTTTAATAAAGAAAAAAAATTGTATGCAACAATTAAGTTAAACAAATTAGTCTTAGAATATTTTTTTGTTTTTGTTAATTCAATTTCTGCCGGGTAGACGTAGCCAATTGTCAACAAGTAAGCTTATGCGGAAAAAAATAATTGAGGAAATGAATTATTACATAATAACATGTCTATAATTGTCCTAAAACACACAATTACCAATAATAAAAAAAGGGAAAGTGATACTCAATGCCCTAAACGAATAGTCTTTGTCATTCAAATGTCTACAGAAAAAAGTATTTCTAAAATATAGGTTTTATATATTACAATAAAAGCACATATTATCATTATATTCGGCTAGAGGGTTCTCATACTAAACAATTTTATTAAAACCAATGCGTCATCATCACTTCTCTCTGTGGCACTAACATTTGTCATGTCTCTTATGACCGTCAATACAACGTCAAATTTTAATGTTTAGTTAATTGGTAAAAACAAATTATTGAGTCGATAGTCAAAATCTTTAAACATTTTTTTTCTACTACTAAGAAGAATTATGCCCACTACATTTAAAATGGTGTTAGGAGAAATGTTCTTAATCAAAGTGTAATTAATTAATCAATTAATCAAGGTGTAATTAATTAATCAATTAATCAAGGTGTAATTAAATAATCAATTAATCAAGGTGTAATAATTAATCAATTAATCAAGGTGTAATAATTAATCAATTAATCAAGGTGTAATAATTAATCAATTAATCAAGGTGTAATAATTAATCAATTAATCAAGGTGTAATAATTAATCAATTAATCAAGGTGTAATAATTAATCAATTAATCAAGGTGTAATAATTAATCAATTAATCAAGGTGTAATAATTAATCAATTAATCAAGGTGTAATAATTAATCAATTAATCAAGGTGTAATAATTAATCAATAAATCAAGGTGTAATAATTAATCAATTAATCAAGGTGTAATAATTAATCAATTAATCAAGGTGTAATAATTAATCAATTAATCAAGGTGTAATAATTAATCAATTAATCAAGGTGTAATAATTAATCAATTTATCAATTAATCAAGGTGTAATAATTAATCAATTAATCAATTAATCAAGGTGTAATAATTAATCAATTAATCAAGGTGTAATAATTAATCAATTAATCAATTTATCAAGGTGTAATTAAATAATCAATTAATCAAGGTGTAATAATTAATCAATTAATCAAGGTGTAATAATTAATCAATTAATCAAGGTGTAATTAAATAATCAAGTAATCAAGGTGTAATAATTAATCAATTAATCAAGGTGTAATAATTAATCAATTAATCAATTAATCAAGGTGTAATAATTAATCAATTAATCAAGGTGTAATAATTAATCAATTAATCAAGGTGTAATAATTAATCAATTAATCAAGGTGTAATAATTAATCAATTAATCAAGGTGTAATTAATTAATCAATTAATCAAGGTGTAATAATTAATCAATTAATCAGGTGTAATAATTAATCAATTAATCAAGGTGTAATAATTAATCAATTAATCAAGGTGTAATAATTAATCATTTAATCAAGGTGTAATTAATTAATCAATTAATCAAGGTGAAATAATTAATCAATTAATCAAGGTGTAATAATTAATCAATTAATCAAGGTGTAATAATTAATCAATTAATCAAGGTGTAATAATTAATCAATTAATCAATTAATCAAGGTGTAATAATTAATCAATTAATCAATTAATCAAGGTGTAATAATTAATCAATTAATCAAGGTGTAATAATTAATCAATTAATCAATTAATCAAGGTGTAATAATTAATCAATTAATCAATTAATCAAGGTGTAACAATTAATCAATTAATCAAGGTGTAACAATTAATCAATTAATCAAGGTGTAACAATTAATCAATTAATCAAGGTGTAATAATTAATCAATTAATCAATTAATCAAGGTGTAACAATTAATCAATTAATCAAGGTGTAATAATTAATCAATTAATCAATTAATCAAGGTGTAATAATTAATCAATTAATCAAGGTGTAATAATTAATCAATTAATCAAGGTGTAATAATTAATCAATTAATCAAGGTGTAATAATTAAACAATTAATCAATTAATCAAGGTGTAATAATTATAATAATTATAGTTCCACTGTGTTCGATCGGCAGAGCGTTTGACTGGCGATCCACAGGTTCGAATCCTGTAATAGGCTATTTTCTTTTCCCCGAGACTTGATAGTGAGTCTGAGTCTAACCAGCTCTGACAAGTTTGGGTAAAGTAAAGGTGGCTGGGCATTGTACTGGCCACACATCCCATAGTAAGCTGTGGCCACAAAAACTTGTGAACGCTGCTTCACCGTCCCTATGATAATTTTTGGCCCAAAGGGTACAGTAATTTACAGTTCAACTACAAAATAAATAGGCAACACATACAATAAATATGTATGTTCTAAAAATTGGATGCAATTTGTTTGATCTGAAATAATGTATTATTATTGTTTTATATGCACATTCTATTTAAAATGGTGGTGCACACGCTTGCTCTGTATTACATAATGACGTTTTCATACATTTATCCTGCAGTAAAACATAGAAAGCATAAATTAATTTTAATTATTACAAAAATATAAAGTGTAAGACTTAATTTAACGATTAGTATCATTTAATATGTTTAACTTTATTTGGGACATGGTCTTAATTTTCCTCTTTAACAATGAAAAGGTATAATTAAATTACGACCGACGTTCTTAGCTTAGTTTGAATTAGTATCTTGAGGTAGTGGCAAAATTAGATTTGTGTAGATTTATTAATACTCAAAAAGATTTCTTTATTATATCTGTTTTCGAACTCAAAGATAAATTTTTACCATTTATCAACGACTTTATAAAGTGGTATATTGCATGGACTTAACTATCAAACCGAAATGTCAAATTTACGTTTAAAAATCGTAAAAAATAAATTACAAACTCTTATACTTTTTAACTTTGCTTTAGAAAAAAAGCTAATTTAGGTATTTTACTACTTCCCCCTACAACTGAAGAATTACGACCTTTAGGTTTCAATTATAGTTTTTATATTTAAATGTTTGCCTTAAACGTTAAAAAATTGTATACGCAAATAAATTAAGATAATGGAAAAACAAAACAACAAAACAAGGCGTATGGAGAATAACAAAACTGCATTTTGTGGTAAAATAAGTAAAGGGTTGTATTTACCTGTGATTAACTGTGATGAAAACTTGGAGTCACAGGCAGATGTAAAATATGCCCATCTTACCAAACAACAAACTCGATCCGTGAGGCTAGCACGTTTATGTGGCCTTATTATGCTAGAAAATGTTGTGGCCAGAACAATTCAAAGTCGTGCTTACTTTACCCCAACCAAAAAGGCAGGTACCTATCATAGCTGGGTAAACTAAGACATGCCGTTCAGATCTAGAAAATAAGTCTAGCTTTTGCCAGAATTTGAACCCAAGATATTTGGTATGTCAGCCGAACGCGCCCATCAACGATGAATATAGACGAATTGATTTTTTTTTTATTCTGGACCATGGGAAATATTTATTGATCCAGTTACCGACAACACGTCTACAAAAGTCGTCTAATACACATTGAACAATAAGCCAATGAGAAAAGGGATAGAAAATTAAGACGAACACATAAGAAATTAAAAATTATAACAAGGGCTCAGTGAATATCGTGGCCTGGGTTGTTCGGATACAATCAATAACAACAAAGAAGATATCAAACTTCAAACAATGCCAATGATTATAAATGCCAAATATGCCAATGGTTAAATGTTAAATGATGACATGAACTGGCTATGTGCTGAGGATTACTGTTAGCATAATCCCGAAAGTGACCTCTTGTTGGAAAACTAAGGCGATATTAGTGTCAGTGATTGAAATAGAACATAATAAATAGTCTATGGTCAAAGAGAGATAACCAATGAAAAGAAGAGTAGACCTTGACCTTGGATAGCAAAGGCAGACGGAGACTATAATAATTACGCAGTTGTGTTGTTAATTCACGTGTTAGGTTAGAAAAGATCGGAGGAAAGGTTACGAGACTTGACATTGGTAGGGTAGTGGGCATTCAGCTTTTGTAGAGAGAGGAGCTGTATTTTTATGTGGAGGTTTTGTAATGGACATAATATGAGAGATCTCTGTGAATCTATTCTGTAAATTCGATGAGATAAATTGCAATGCTATTGAGTGAATATATATATACAGATATCATTGTGCATGAATATTCATATGAATTGTGAGGACATAAAAATATATGTGTGTGAATAAACTTATTTATATATTTTACTGTTCCTGGAGTGTTAAGTATTTTTATGAACGCCTCGTGTGAGTGAATGATACAAGTGTAAATATACAACTTACAATTAGACATTTGAGCGTTTTATATAGCAACCTGCAAGGGAAACTTAAATGTTCCTCATGGTTGATTGGATTTACGCTGGGATTGTTGCATCAGACATATATAATGTATGCCTCCAAGTGCGTCGTGTGTCATGAAAATGACTAACTTAATAACACTACCCATAATAATATGAAACAAAACAACAATTACATGTACAAGAACTTATGTTGACGAAAAATCGTTTTCTTATTTATTTTTATTCTAATCAGTAGAATATAAGACGTTTGGGTTTTATAAACATTATTTTGTCTATATTTGAGTAAAGGTTGTGATGTAGAATGCATTAGTTAAAATCGGATTAGCCTAGTTTAATCAATTGATCAATTGTCACGCAATTGAATATATTTACATTCATGAGACAATATTTCTCATCCCGTCGGGTAAGAGGATAAGGGACGACTAGGAGGGTTGAATCCACACTCTTCTCGTTCCAATTATTGACCTGTGTGTGCCACCACCCCAGCTGTCGACGCTCTGTTGCGTGACGTTGAGTTTCTGGAGGGATAAGCTACATTTGTTTGCAATCGTGGCTCACGCAGCAATTTCCAGCTTGGTCCCGAGTGCAGAGATTAAAGGCTTTAGGGATAAGTTTATGTGCTATGCTTGTGTATATATGACATCCGTTCGTCTTCATGAGACTATGGCGTAATATCGTTTATCTCTGCTCCTCGCCTTTCTCCTGGATCGCTTTTGTTGGCTCCTTTCTGTAAGGTTGACTGCTGCGACTTGCGTGCCCTCGAAACCTTTGACCGCCAGGAGGTGCGTTCTACAGCAATGCCATCCCACAATTCATGATTAATATGCGCCTTATTTTGCAGACGACTTTAAATCGCAGGCAAAAACGTCCTCTATTTCATGATCCAACGCCAGCTCTCCATACAGCAGAGCTCTTGGGATACGTTCGGGGTCCATTGTGTGGACATACTTATCCACTCAGGGTTGAGTTCATATTTAGCATATTACTTCTCCTGAGGACCTTTATATTAGTGACTATATTCGGCCATTTGATTTTGGAGAATCTTACGCAAGCATCGCAGGCGAAATCAACTGAGCTGTTTTATTTGATTATCGTAAGTAGCCCAGATCGCGCTTACACAAAGGAATGTGCTGAGCACGCAAGCCTGGTAAACATATATTTCAGTCCTGTCAGTAAATTGGGCGGTGTCCCACACTCTGTGGTTTTATATTGCCATTAAAGATACAGACTAACTAATTCTAATTTGTATTTATTTTTTGATGGGTATTGTGCTTGAGATGTTTCTTCCGAGGTTGGTGTAATCCTCGATCACATCCGAGGTGTTTTCCTCAATGTAGATTGCTAAAAGGCACTATGTTTCTTTCATCATAGCATTGGTCTTTTTGAAACCCATTATATATTAGAAAATATATATTTATATTCATTTATAATATATTATATCATTTACTGATTGCTATAAACTAAGCAATGTTATTGCGATATGTATATGTGCATGCATTGCATCTGTATATAACGAGTGTGGTTGTTAAAATGTGTATTATTATGCTAATTATAAAACATATATTTATGATTGTTGTGTTTGTTTAATGTTTTGGCTTTTGTGTTCAATCACAGTAGGCCTATTATATAAAAACAAATAGCAACATAAATTTGAATGGCTCTGTTTGCAATAACTTTCAAAAACATAAACTTTATTAGACCTCTTGAAGCAAATAAATACAGATGCCCAATGATTTATAAACATGCTTAGAAATTAAATATAGACAAAAACACTTTAAAATATTTATTTTTTGAATATATAATTCTATAAAAAAAGGAAATAATGCGTTCTTTAAAATGATATTGATAATAAATTTAAATTAATATGTGCTGATAGTTTTTTTTTTTAATATTTATTCTATGCTCAGTGGAGTATAAATCAGTAGGAACCGTCACAGTTGAAATAGCTGCTTTAGGAATAAAAGGAATCGCAGCGTCTGCAGTCATTGAAGCGAACAATCTTCCAGTAAAACGTCTTGTTCTGGCCAAAGACATCAACAAAGTAAGATTTGTATCGTTGAAGATGATGAGGAAATTCGGCGCTTGTGAAATTAAGTTGATTGGAGGTAAATGTTGCTACGAAACATTGTTTAGTTCAGCTGTCGTTTTATAGCTATATTTCTGGCTACTGTTAGATTTTCATAAATGAAAATAATTTTTTTTAAAGATAAATCAATTTGATATATGATTATTGTGCTATACCAGCATTGGATAGACATGGTATATTAGCTCTAGTGGCTTGTGTTAACTAACTGAGCCTACTCATTATATACACTTAGGTCTAGTGATTTTACAATAATAATCTCTGGAATGGATTAAAAGCATTGCTAGAATTGTTGCTTTTTTAAATAAATAGTGACATTGACGATGAAATGCGTATCTTATGTTGATTCTTTATATTCACCTAATACATTTATTTATATAAGTTACAGCTATTATAAATACTAGCAAGTTTATTTTATTATTCATAGTTCTTTAAATTTTACTATTATATGACAACGTCTAGGGTTGTTCATACGAATTTGAAATCAAATAATGAACGTGTTTTAATGAACGTGTTTTAATGAACGTGTTTTAATGAACGTGTTTTAATGAACGTGTTTTAATGAACGTGTTTTAATGAACGTGTTTTAATGAACGTGTTTTAATGAACGTGTTTTAATGAACGTGTTTTAATGAACGTGTTTTAATGAACGTGTTTTAATGAACGTGTTTTAATGAACGTGTTTTAATGAACGTGTTTTAATGAACGTGTTTTAATGAACGTGTTTTAATGAACGTGTTTTAATGAACGTGTTTGAATGAACGTGTTTTAATGAACGTGTTTTAATGAACGTGTTTTAATGAACGTGTTTTAGAGAACGTGTTTTAATGAACGTGTTTTAATGAACGTGTTTTAATGAACGCGTTTTAATGAACGCGTTTTAATGAACGCGTTTTAATGAACGCGTTTTAATGAACGCGTTTTAATGAACGTGTTTTAATGAACGTGTTTTAATGAACGTGTTTTAATGAACGTGTTTTAATGAACGTGTTTTAATGAACGTGTTTTAATGAACGTGTTTTAATGAACGTGTTTTAATGAACGTGTTTGAATGAAAACGGTCAATATTAAACATAATATATAATTACAAAAAAAGCAAACAAGTAAATGGGTGTAGATGAATCGATACTCATTGTAAATACGATGAAAACACAACTGATTTCGACAACAGTTTTCAACACAATCTCCTCCTAACACTCACGAAAACCAGACTAGCATATCATAACTTTCCAACAATTGGGGTACGAGTTAGGGCAAGGCACAATGTGGCCCATTGACCTGAGTTGAAGTAGAAACAACTCCTATGGACCGGTCATCATAATTCAAATTTTTGTTTTACGTAACACACACTTATTTCTTTGTTATGTCTTATAGCATAATTTATCTATCAATGCATGATTGTTACATTTTATTTTATAATGTATTTTGTTTGTTTTATATTTCAAAAATATACAAATCATAGACTGGACAACATCGTTAATGTAAAAGTCAGCCTACGTTTTTGTGCTTAGATTTTTTTTTTTGTACAACAATAAATTCGAAAACAATCTATTACAATCATTAATACCCGTAATTGGTTGTTTAGAAAATATTTTTTTTAGATAAATGAGATAGTACATTGGTAATTACTCGATATAAGACTATAGATAGAGACTATCGTACAACAACCTTAACTAGAACAATATAATATAGTTTCGACCATTGAATTCATCATTGCAACTTTTTTTAAAAATACCTTACAACGAAATAAATGAAATAGCTAACTTTTTAGTATTTTAAATTTTAATTATTGTCATGAAACCAAAATTATTCTTAAAAATTAATCTAAAAAAATAAAGTTCAACTTTTAGAAAATGTGTATTGTTTATGTTTACATTTGTCATGATCACGGTAGCAATAGTGGGCCTATTTTATTTCAGTTTTTTATGTTTGCAATCAGTTGAAAACATTTCTTGTCTGCTTATTCGTGCATTATATTATTTAAATGAAGTTATACATGATTATTTATATATGTCATACAATAGGCTACATAATAAATCTCACAACAACAAAAATACATTGACATATTATAGGGAACAAAGTGCACCATGTACTTTTCATTCAGTGGTTTTATAAATTTTATATTTAATTTAGGCATATTTGTTTTACAAAACCATTGAAATATAATTGCGATGATCAGAGCCCACACAAGGCTATGTGGCCGTGGCAGGGCAAAAGTTTCAGCGACATCCCCATTGCACACTGTAACTGCCTTGTTTAGTGCTATATTAAGACTGCCGCCCTTAGACGTGTCGCCCCCGGGCATATGCTTCCTCTACCCTCCCCCCCGCCTATGTGAGGGCACTGGTGGTGACTAGGGGTAAAGAATTAAAGACAATAGTGTGTTGTCTGGAAGTAGGTAGCAATGAAGGTTATATGAAGGTTATACTTTGATATGATAAAGTAACGTAACATATTCTCGTCAGACTTAAATTGATATATTCATATGATTGTTATGATAGAAGTGTGATAAAAGGTGTGTCTTCGTGAGTAAATCCCATACGATGCATGAATGTAGAAAACATTCTTATACTTATACTATAATAACCTTATACTCCAAATGCAGTGTCATTGGTACATTGACCTAATGCATAATTCTTGATCTCTTTAAAATATATCATGAGCCCATTTTTTTTTTAAGTATAACTGTCCCTTCATGTCATAGTAACCAATGCTTAGATTAATAATATTTCTCTTGAGTCTCTCTCTATACGATATATAGTTAATGAAAAAAAGAATCTAACATACTAATATACAAGTCTATATTTCAGTTTTCGTGCAACAACTTACTTAAGATTTCAAAAATGCTTTTATCTCACTAGATTGCCCACCAGATAAATACGGCTTGTCTTGTAGTTTCAATTGTCCTGATGAATGTAAATGGTGCACTATAGAAGGTTTTTGTATAACCAACCCCAAAACGAACAGTAAGTGAAAACAAAATACGAACGCCTCTTGGAATCATTTTGCCTTTTTTCTTAGAAAAATAAAATAAAATTGTACTGCATGTTGTTTACATAAGAATTATTTAACTATATAATTCGGCCTAATTTTGTGTTAATTTTCTTTTTATTTGTCCTCATTGTTGGTTAGTTTTATTCAATTCGACCTCTTTTTTTCATTTGTTTTTTGTGTTAGTTTTATTTTATTTGCTGGTTTTCTAAAAAAATTCGAAAACGGACATGACAAGACATGACAAGACATGACAAGATATGACAAGACATGACAAGACATGACAAGACATGACAAGATATGACAAGATAGAGTCTAGTATTTTAAGTTAAAATACATGAAAAAAACAACAACATCAGAAACTTAAAATTACTTTTGGGTCGCAAACAGATTGACTAGTCACTGGATATAACAGATTGACTAGTCACTGGATATAACAGATTGACTAGTCAGTGGTTATAACAGATTGACTAGTCACTGGATATAACAGATTGACTAGTCACTGGATATAACAGATTGACTAGTCACTGGATATAACAGATTGACTAGTCACTGGATATGACAGATTGACTAGTCACTGGATATAACAGATTGACTAGTCACTGGATATAACAGATTGACTAGTCACTGGATATAACAGATTGACTAGTCACTGGATATAACAGATTGACTAATCACTGGATATAACATATTGACTAGTCACTGGATATAACAGATTGACTAGTCACTGGATATAACAGATTGACTAGTCACTGGATATAACAGATTGACTAGTCACTGAATATAACAGATTGACTAGTCACTGGATATAACAGATTGACTAGTCACTGGATATAACAGATTGACTAATCACTGGATATAACAGATTGACTAGTCACTGGATATAACAGATTGACTAGTCACTGGATGTAACAGATTGACTAGTCACTGGATATAACAGATTGACTAGAAACTGGATATAACAGATTGACTAGTCACTGGATGTAACAGATTAACTAGTCACTGGATGTAACAGATTGACTAGTCACTGGATGTAACAGATTGACTAGTCACTGGATATAACAGATTGACTAGTCACTGGATATAACAGATTGACTAGTCACTGGATATAACAGTATAGCAGGAATTTGTATACCAAAACAAATAGAGTATTCCTTACTTATCTTGTAAATAACTAAACCTCATTAGCTCTGAAATACCGATACATTCTTGGCTTGTAAATAACTTAACCTAATTAGCTCTGAAATACCGATACATTCTTGGCTTGTAAATAACTAAACCTAATTAGCTCTAAAATACGATACATTCTTGGCTTGTAAATAACTAAACCTAATTAGCTCTGAAATACCGATACATTCTTGGCTTGTAAATAACTAAACCTAATTAGCTCTGAAATACCGATACATTTTTGGCTTGTAAATAACTAAACCTAATTAGCTCTGAAATACCGATACATTTCTCCTATAAATAAAAATGTTGTTGGTTAAAGCAAAAGAGTTTTCTGGAAATTAAGTCTGTTCTAAAAACTAAAAAGCTGGAGCATAAAAAAAAGGGGGGGGGGGACTTGATCAATCTTTTGTAGAATTGTACAAAATATTACTATGACCACTTTTTTGTTAAGAATTTAATATCTTCTTAGAGATCTTCTTGGATCGGCTGTTGCATCAGTTGTCCTTAGGTCAATTAATGTGTTCTTTATTCATGTGCTTGAGAGGAAAAAATAAAGTTGACATTATTAAATTAACTACATGTTTCTTTAATCATTAGATTTTTGTTTCTGTTCGAACCTTATCCTGAATAATATGTATTTCTTGTATCCGTGATTTGTATGACCAGCATCAATAGATGAATATATTGATTCTACCCATTAGTGAGAAAAAAAACAATCTTAGTTATTTCTCAGTTCGCTTTCAATATATAATCAATCATAATTTGTATACTTGGTTTAAGCGAGTACCTCTTAATACCCGATACGAATTTATTTTAACAAAGTGACTTATAGTCCTTATAAAATAATTATTTCATTGCTATTATTAATTGGTTAAGTTGTTATATCATACCAAACTATTCGTATGAATGGAAATATTTAATCTAAAAAAGAAATGAAATTCATAGATGCTGATATTTAATAATTTCTTGCAATTATACATTAAATAACGATTAATATTTATATTAATTTGCATACACCTTTAAACACAAATTACTCTCTCTGATGTCTACAAAGTAATGTATATTCTACAGAGTGTGGTGATAATTGCCTTGACGACAGTTGTGATGTACAAGGATTTTGTCATTTTGGTTGTAAACCAGGATATTATGGTGTCGACTGCAATTCTAGTAAGTCTCATTTTGTTTACGCAATGAAGTATTAACAACTTGTTTCGATATTACAGAAAAGTGTTCACAATTTCCCATAATATCCAGTCTGAGTCTCCTCGAATCATTAATAATCATCCTTTTTTTAATTGAAAATTTTAAATTGCAAGTTTTTATAAAAGATATTATTTTCATATGTTTTGCAAGATTCTTTAAATTATTAAATACATATGGCATGTTTCAATATTGTTATGACTTCATTTGGTTTAAACCTCTGATCTACTAAAAATTATAATATAGGAAATTAAAAAAAAAACATTTGAGATTAATTTACAGTTTAATATATCAAATACATGTTTAAACATTCGAACATGATGGTCACTTCAAGGAAAAATATAATTTTACAGATCAATGCGGCGAAGGCCTATTAAAATAAAAAAAACTTCATTTTCCTGCCTTATTACATGTTTTTTTACATTAGTCATCCAAACAGCTAACCTCGATAATTTTTGGAAAGAAACAAAAAAGGTATGAAAAAAAAATTAAATATGGCATTAAAAATAAACAATTACATTTTTAAATGAACTCTATACTATTAAGGTATAATAATTTAAGTTTAAAATAAATTAATATCAAACCCAGATAAAATCAAACAACTATTATAATGCAAGAAAATGTTAAGATAATTATACGCTCTAAAAGATATATAGCCGTTTCTAACTATAAAAAGGCAACTAATATTGCTTGCTGAACTCTTGTCGTTCAATATTAATTGATCAATTTCAAACCAATGAAAAAAAAAAACACACAATATTTTTGTACAACAGTTAGAATTGGATTATTAACGAACGGGATTAAACATCGATATTAAATTGGTGATCTTTTTTTATTTTTAAACAGCCTGTAGTAGAAATTGTGCAGGAGATCAAAGCTGTTACCACCAAAATGGAACTTGTAAACACGGCTGCCGCCCAGGCTACGATGGAGATACCTGCTCGTACTGTAAGTACATTATTGCATGCATTACAAAATGTTACATTGTCTTGTACTTGTATAAACAGTGTAGATGATAATATAGATTTATAAATACAGTAGACTGTGTGTGCGTTATCCGGCTACCATCGACTGGTTTAAAGACACGTGACCTTATTGTTTTATATTATATTTTTCCCGATATCGCTTTCGGAAGGCGCCCTCCCTAGCTGAGTTGTTAGCGTAATCGACTGCCATGCGGTGACCTTGGTTCGATTCCGTACTGATAGGGTTTTTAATTTTAATTTTTTAATCGTAAATTATTCTAAGATTTAAAGCTTTCCTAAATGGTTTTAATAAGTAAAATTGAATAGTTATATTTTAGACGGGTCTTCGATTATTATTCAGAAAGAGATATATATATATATATATATCTTTGTTAAATAAAAATAGATGCTTTTATTAAAAAAATAATTACAAAATGTATTTTAAATTAAATCTACATTCTTAAACATTTTCAGTAAATAAGTAACAATTATATTTGAAATAATAATAGCTTTCTGTTTGTTGTATTATATCAAATGTGTATCTGTATAACCGTATTGGGCCGCTTAATTTAGCTTTTTCTTAAATTACATTTTAACCCGATTATAATGTTTATTTAATAATGATTTCCTAAATGCTTTCAGTAAATACCGGGTAATATGTATATATTATATATTCCTTATATATACCGAACGCCACAACCTCAAATATCATTCTTTCGCCGATGGCACCCAGCTCTATAACAGTGCTGATCCTGAGGACTTCGACGGGCTCCTTGATTCCATCTCCGTTTCCTGGACATCCAGAGCTGGATGACGGAAAACAAGTTGAAGCTTAACAATGAGAAGACTGTAGCTCTTATCGTCGGTACGAGGGAGAGGGTCGTGTCCCTTACGGCGTCCGATCTTCTGCTGGCTTATGCAACTGTGTCTTTCTCCCCGACTGTAAAGAGCCTTGGCGTCTATCTGGACTCCATGCTGTCCAGGCAGTCCCACATCTCCTTTCTCACCAAAATCTGCTTCTTCCATCTGCGTCGTATTACCGCCATTCGTTGTTATCTCCAAAGGAAGCTTGTGTTAAGCTCATCATCTCTCTCCTCTTTTCCCGCTTGGACTATTGCAATTCGCTTTTGGCTGGTCTGTCGGCTTCCTCCCTTCAAGGACTCCAACGATCCAGAACTGCACAGCCCGACTAGTTCTCAAGAAGAAGAAGTCAAATAATATCACTCCTCTGCTCCGATCTCTGCACTAGCTACCCATCAACAACCGGATCTCATATAAGCTAGCTTCTCTCTGCTATAAGTGCCTGAATAACTGCGCCCCGGATTACCTTGGCTCTTGTCTGGAGCTCTACACCCAGTCCCGACCTTTTGGTTCAGCTTCTGACGCGCTTACTCTGCGGATCCCTCGTGTGAGGCTAGTGTCCGCTGGTGAACGTTCATTTTCCTTGGCAGGACCGTCCGCTTGGAATCACCTCCCACTACAGCTTCGCAAGAGCCCTAGCTATGACACCTTCAGGAGCCGGCTGAAGACTCATCTATTTTGTCAGCAGAATTAGCGTATTATTACATATGTGTTGTCTGTCTGTATTCTGTAACTGTCGTCAGCGCATAGGACTGTCACCAACGGGATATGCGCTACCTAAGCACCGTTATTATTATTATTATTATTATTATTATTATTATATATATTTTAATTAATACGTTTATATCTTTCTGTTCATTGTAGTTCATGTAATCTATATATGTAGCATATACAGTCAAATTTATTCCCCCCCCCCCCGGTCAACGGCGGGGAAGTTTGCTTGTAATGAAATATAAATAATAGTATTACACTTAAAACATGCTAAACTATATTTGTGGAGTTTTGGGCTCTCTAACAAGATTAACGCCACAAGAAATTAAGGAAGAATTCGTTCATATTCTACTCTCATAAAGATTAATATACTTTTAGCCGTCACATGTACACATTTGTTTACATAATATAGCCACTACTGAGTGAATGATTGAATGCACATATCTTCCTATTATTATCTCTACTTAATTATTTAGCTCTTGCACATGTAACATATTTTATATACATTTACATTGTGTATTCGTTGTCAGTATTCATTTTATGCTCGTATCAATGTTCTCATATGATATTGCTATTATCGTTACTAATGCTATCATTATTGTTATCGTTTTATGCTTTCATTTAACTGATGTATATCAATCATCATCTTGCTTCTCCTTGCCTCGAACACGTGCGAAATACGCCAAGGTCAAACACGACGCAATCATGCTTGGATTTCGCCATCCCTGACTCCCCCCTCTCCCTCCCTCCGCCACCTATCGTCCTTTATCAAAGGATTTAACATTTATATAAAATATACCTCTTAGTGTCCAGTCTCCCTGGTCGAATCCCCTTTGACGTACACCGTCAAGATGCCACCGGCCAAGATAACAGCGCCCTTGATGGCCCGCCGCCCCCCCTTCCCTCATAATCCCACCGCATCCATTCTCCCATCCGCCTCGCCAGGTACTCCCACCCTTCCCCTTTCCCCGACTTCGCCTCGCCATGTTATATCAAAATCAAACGATGCAATAACAGGCTGACCAATCGTATGCACGATATATATGAGTCAGAATGACCTTTACCCTTCCACGTGACAACCCACGCTTGGAAATTTAGTTTTTTTAGTTTTTACGTCAGTCGGACTGAAGAAGCCGTGAGGGCTGGGACCCCGGAGCTCCGGTAGTAAAGAGACTGACTTAAGGGTGCGCCTGACACGCGGCCCTAAGTCCTCCTTAAGACTATGCATTATGTATAGTTTATGCCTACTGCATTGGATTATGTCTGTTCAGCTAATGATTCATTTGCCCATGACATTCATCATTCAATACACATTTTCATGTGAATAAAATCTACAGTGTTTTACAATACTTCTTACTCATTGATAGAAAGAACACTTGTGTGTGACGTCCAGTAAAAGTGTCAATTAGTCAACAGTTTAACTCAACCTACGTATTAACGAGCCAAACAAAACCTGGGTATAAATGTTGTCTTAAAAATCACCTAGAATTCATCTGCATCTGGGACCAAAATACTAGAAAACCTGCCTAAATAACCCCTCCCCATCACCTTGTGTACCTGCTCAGTTATCCACTAAGTCTGCACTGATAGCCTATGCTAATTAAATGCTCTGTAACGCATCAACTTAGACCAGCACGTCACAATATTTATTTTTTGAAAAATATTATTATATTTTAGCGTAACCATATTTATAATGTGTAACTCTAATAGGAATTTTTAAAAGAACCCATTTTTAAAGGCGATATTCGTTAATATAACTGTTTAAAAACAAATACATTTCCAGAGCTAAACAATTAGCCAATCTTTAAAGAAACATGTATACACGTAATTATAATGAGCTTTAAAGAACTCTGGAATACTATTTCTGGAAAACAAAAATTGTATTCCTTACTGGACTTGGGTGATACATACTAGTTCAGACTTTAAAAAAAAAAGCGAGTAATGGTTTTTGGTCTAGTAATTTTGCGAAACTGCATTCCTTTGTTTATTTTAGAGTACCTATGAAACTATTTGAAAATTAGCCGGTTTTTATGCCAACATATTAGTTGCTTTTCTTTTTACATAAATATCCAATTTAAACAGATTGCAGTCGACATTGTGGTAAAGATAAAAAATGTTACACAAATGGAACTTGTATACACGGCTGCAGCGAAGGATATTTTGGACATTACTGTTTATACGGTAAGCACAAACAGTTTTTAAATTACTTGCGTAACATAATGCACATTTTATTGTAGTGGTTTGCATCTTTCAGTATTGTGCTATTTAGTCATTACCTAATGTTCACCTATGTATACGTGCACGCCATAACTTCCCTTAATGGAAGCTAAAATAATGAACTCATATCTAAGCTAGTATTACTTTCTTCATTTTAATAACTTTAAAATACCTGCATAACATTTAATATTGTCTTACTGCACAATTTCACATACTATGGTATAATACAACATTAAGCTATGTTCATATGTAAAAAAAAATACGATTCTTTCAATAAATATTTTCTTAAAAACAAGAAACCCCTGTATTCTTTATGGAAACATACAATCGCTATGTAAAAAAAAAGTAGTATATTTTTGAATGGTGAAATTTACAACAAATTATAAAATGAAAAAAATAAACGTGTTTATTTCTATTGTTATAATTACTAATTAGTTATGCACACGTTCAATACCAAAATAAATACAATGTAGGCCACTAGGAATGATAAAAGTATCGGCATGGTCAAATACAAATATATAATATATTAACCATCAACATTGAGAGTAAGATAATATTTGAATCAAATGCAATAAAAAAATATAACTAGAACCTTTTATAATTCCACTATCATAGGTTTGCGATAAATAAAAAAGTTATGTCAGATAAAGTTATGACCATTTTTGATATTAAATGACACCACGCATTTTTATAATAAAAAATAAAATATTCCTTGTTTGAATAGCTTATCCCTGCTAATTCATCAGTTTCAGAATAGTGTTAACATTTGTTTTGTCGTTTTATATATCGACGATTGTATTAACATTATTGTGTCCATATTTTCGTTCAAAAAATAAAAATATAGATACAGGATTATTTTGATAAAATGCTCTATTTTGAACAGAGTGCAGTGATAATTGTGCAAAAGTTAAAAGCTGTGACATAGATGGGAGATGTATATACGGTTGCAGAGAAGGCTTCTACAAACATAACTGCAACTTCAGTAAGCATAGATTGTTTGCATAAATTTATGTCAGATTACTTCAATAGGCCCGATTGTGTAAATTTTTATTAAATGTGCTTTTCTCTCTTTTCTTATTCTATGTGCATAGCAAATGGTCAGAATCTGCGTAAAGCTATAAAAGTGCTTTTTTACAGATTTATATAAAACGTATTATTATATTACGTTGTCATAATTTAAATTTCAGCGACTGATCCCACAAGAAGGCTAGTTGGAATCTTTTTTTGATATACCATGATGCTTTTGCTTGTTTACTTCGCTTTCGCGCCTTTGCCATTTCTCGATTTCGTTGAGTCTGTGGCATAAAAAATTTAGGAACTTCTAATGCATAAGAAGACTGCATATACATTCAATAATATGTACATATTCTTTTTTTACTTGTCGCTCTATTTTCTGAATAGCATTTAGTTAATATTGGGAGTTCTGAATAGCATTTAGTTAATATTGGGAGTTCTGAATAGCATTTAGTTAATATTGGGAGTTCTGAATAGCATTTAGTTAATATTGGGAGTTCTGAATAGCATTTAGTTAATATTGGGAGTTCTGAATAGCATTTAGTTAATATTGGGAGTTCTGAATAGCATTTAGTTAATATTGGGAGTTCTGAATAGCATTTAGTTAATATTGGGAGTTCTGAATAGCATTTAGTTAATATTGGGAGTTCTGAATAGCATTTAGTTAATATTGGGAGTTCTGAATAGCATTTAGTTAATATTGGGAGTTCTGAATAGCATTTAGTTAATATTGGGAGTTCTGAATAGCATTTAGTTAATATTGGGAGTTCTAAATAGCATTTAGTTAATATTGGGAGTTCTGAATAGCATTTAGTTAATATTGGGAGTTCTGAATAGCATTTAGTTAATTTTGGGAGTTCTGAATAGCATTTAGTTAATATTGGGAATTCTGAATAGCATTTAGTTAATATTGGGAGTTCTGAATAGCATTTAGTTAATATCGGGAGTTCTGAATAGCATTTAGTTAATATTGGGAGTTCTGAATAGCATTTAGTTAATATTGGGAGTTCTGAATAGCATTTAGTTAATATTGGGAGTTCTGAATAGCATTTAGTTAATTTTGGGAGTTCTGAATAGCATTTAGTTAATATTGGGAGTTCTGAATAGCATTTAGTTAATATTGGGAGTTCTGAATAGCATTTAGTTAATATTGGGAGTTCTGAATAGCATTTAGTTAATATTGGGAGTTCTGAATAGCATTTAGTTAATATTGGGAGTTCTGAATAGCATTTAGTTAATATTGGGAGTTCTGAATAGCATTTAGTTAATATTGGGAGTTCTGAATAGCATTTAGTTAATATTGGGAGTTCTGAATAGCATTTAGTTAATATTGGGAGTTCAGAATAGCATTTAGTTAATATTGGGAGTTCTGAATAGCATTTAGTTAATATTGGGAGTTCTGAATAGCATTTAGTTAATATTGGGAGTTCTGAATAGCATTTAGTTAATATTGGGAGTTCTGAATAGCATTTAGTTAATATTGGGAGTTCTGAATAGCATTTAGTTAATATTGGGAGTTCTGAATAGCATTTAGTTAATATTGGGAGTTCTGAATAGCATTTAGTTAATATTGGGAGTTCTGAATAGCATTTAGTTAATATTGGGAGTTCTGAATAGCATTTAGTTAATATTGAGAGTGCTGAATAGCATTTAGTTAATATTGGGAGTTCTGAATAGCATTTAGTTAATATTGGGAGTTCTGAATAGCATTTAGTTAATATTGGGAGTTCTGAATAGCATTTAGTTAATATTGGGAGTTCTGAATAGCATTTAGTTAATATTGGGAGTTCTGAATAGCATTTAGTTAATATTGGGAGTTCTGAATAGCATTTAGTTAATATTGGGAGTTCTGAATAGCATTTAGTTAATATTGGGAGTTCTGAATAGCATTTAGTTAATATTGGGAGTTCTGACTAGCATTTAGTTAATATTGGGAGTTCTGAATAGCATTTAGTTAATATTGGGAGTTCTGAATAGTATTTAGTTAATATTGGGAGTTCTGAATAGCATTTAGTTAATATTGGGAGTTCTGAATAGCATTTAGTTAATATTGGGAGTTCTGAATAGCATTTAGTTAATATTGGGAGTTCTGAATAGCATTTAGTTAATATTGGGAGTTCTGAATAGCATTTAGTTAATATTGGGAGTTCTGAATAGCATTTAGTTAATATTGGGAGTTCTGAATAGCATTTAGTTAATATTGGGAGTTCTGACTAGCATTTAGTTAATATTGGGAGTTCTGAATAGCATTTAGTTAATATTGGGAGTTCTGAATAGTATTTAGTTAATATTGGGAGTTCTGAATAGCATTTAGTTAATATTGGGAGTTCTGAATAGCATTTAGTTAATATTGGGAGTTCTGAATAGCATTTAGTTAATATTGGGAGTTCTGAATAGCATTTAGTTAATATTGGGAGTTCTGAATAGCATTTAGTTAATATTGGGAGATATTGATTTGATTAGTTTTAGCCCTTTTAAAGCTTTGTCGATTAATCCGATTTTCGATGCAATTTGAACTTAACTGTCAAAATATCTTATTCTGACGTTTTGACAAAAAAAAACTAACACATTTTTACTATTTAGATATCTAAAATACTAAGACAAAAAAGAGAGAAAAAAGTTAGCACTAAAAGTCGCATTTAAAACGAAGACAAAGTGGAAATACATATTTTATATTTCAATTCATGCATTCAAGAAATCCGTAGACTATAACACATTTTGGTTTTATAAACATTCTGGTTTCTATATTTGCGTAAATGTCGTGATGTAAAATGCTTTAGTGCTAATCGGATTGTCCTGGTTTGAACAAAAATAGCACACGCATAAATCAATTTACAACCATGAGACACTATTACTCATCCCATCGGGTAAGGTGACGGATGATTAGGAAGGTTGAACCCCCCACCCCTCTCTTTCCTAAATGGATCATTGACCCCAACTGTCGACGCGCTGTGACGTTTAGTTTTCAGATAGGTTATTTCCATTTGTTCTAATCGTAAATCGATTAGCGATTACTGGCTTGTCCTGGGTCAAATTTAGGGACCATTCTCCGCGCACTTAGGTCATTTGTTAAACTAAAGTGTTCTGATAGACAACACCTTGGATTGCGTCCAGTATGTGTGCTGGTAACTGACAATTCTTATTGTCCACGCATGTTAAAAGGTGGACAATGCTTGACGAAATCAGTTTTGGTTAAGGAGGTGAAACATTGATTAATGCTTTTATTATTATTCGCCCATACTATATGTCATGCATGTTTTCTAGGTTATTGTCTTAAAGTATGTTTTACATTCTTATTGTATGCTATCTCTCTTACTTTACAGAATGCGATGCCAGATGTGTTGGGAACGGATTGTGTGATTTAAATGGAACTTGTACTTACGGATGTAAGGCAACATTTTTTAAAATAATTTTAATCTTGTTAGCGCTCTCGAAATAACGTCCACAAATTAATGTTATTTTCTTAATAGAATTCTAAAAATATTTAGATTTATTGACTATAATTTAAAATTCAAAAGTACAATAAAAGTAAAGCTCATTTATATTTATATCGGTCAAAGTGGCCGAGCGGCAGCGCGTTCGACTAGCGATCCGAAGGTGTTCGGTTCGAATCCTTGTGGATGCTAGCATTCTCTCCCAGGACTTGATGGTGTCCCTGAGTTTACCCATCTCAGGTGATTACCTAATATTAGTTGGGGTAAAGAAAAGCCGGTTGGACATCGTGCTGGCGTCACATCCCCTAGTATGCAGTGGCCACAGCAACAGGTGACCAGACGTATGATCAAATTGGTCCGAAGGGTACTTTACTTATAAATATTACCTTAAAGCATATTTCTTAACGTGAAAAATAGTGTCTAGGCCTACTTTTTAAGTTAAGTAACCATTTCTTTACCCCATAAATAAGCATTCCTTTTTATTTTAAATCATCGTTATCATACAGTTAGTCATCAACTTTAGTTTACGACTAGTATTACAGACCTCCTGTAGTATTAAATTTAAATTAAGTGGTCTCGTTAAAGAGGTTGTAATAAATAACAAACAATATTAATTATTTGTAGCTAACTTAATTAATAAAAATTAAAATAATTTATTTAATAAAACAACCCTTCAGACGATACCAATTTTAAAACAATTTATTTACTAAGTCAAATTAATATCAAAAGAAAAATAGAAAAGAAAAATCAACTCACGAATATCCTTACAACAGAATAAAACAACAATGTAATAATGCGTACAGGTACATAAAAGATACAATACAGCTCTGCCACTGATGCGCTTACAATATGCTTAAACCAAGACTCAAGAATACTACATCGATGTAAAAACTTCCTTCTATCACGCGAATCTCCTATATTTATACTATACATGTTAGTGATTTCTGGAATAAAAGTAGGCTAAGAATAACTCACAAAAATTGTCAACATCTCTTTCTAACATGTTCCAGACGGTGAAAGAATGATCTAGGTACACTCTAGTAAACAACAATTCTTGACGCGACAGTAGCAGAGTTCAACTAGAGGTCAGGACTAAGGCCCTGGCAGTGGTGCAGTTAATTACATAGGAGGGAAACAAAATATAATCTAAACACATAACACCTCCCTCCTAAAAATAAAAAGTTTACATTTAGTAAGAAATGTAAATCTTTTTACAGCTTAATTAAAAATGTATAAGATACACTAAATATACTGTAGTAGTACATTAAACAGGATGTTACCGGATGTACAATAATAAACATAATAATAATAATTTAATTTTTTTTTTTTAACAGCGGGATAATGTGTCAGCAATAACATTATCAATGCCTTTGATATGTTGAATATTTAGATTATATTCCTGTAAAAATAAACTCCATCTTAACAATCGTTGATTTTTACAACTCATTTTGTGTAAAAATGTTAAAGGATTATGGTCTGTGAAAACCAGTACAGGTATATTTGAGCCCTTAACATAGAATTCAAATTGTTGAAGGGATAGGATAAGTCCTAAACATTCTTTTTCTACAGTAGAGTAATTTCTTTGATGAGTATTAAACTTCTTAGAAAAGAAACATATTGGATGGTCTATATGAAGATTGTCTTCCTGAAAAAGAACAGCACCTATCCCAATGTCACTGGCATCTACTGCTAATTTAAATTGTTTTTGAAAATTAGGAGCCAATAGAATGGGAGATTGAGATAATACAACTTTAAGTTGTTCAAAGGCTTTTTGACAAGAATCTGTCCATAGAAATTTAACATTCTTTTTCAACAGATTTGTTAAAGGATTGGCAATGATGGAAAAGTTTTGGCAAAACTTTCTATAATAACCAGCCATTCCCAAAAATCTTCTGAGTTGTTTTCTATCAGTGGGAGTAGGGAGTGCTTTAATAGCTTCAACTTTAGCAGTAACAGGTTTTATATGACCCTGTCCCACAACATGACCCAAGTATTCTACATGAGCATGACAAAATTCACTCTTATTCAAATTAACAGTTAAATTGGCTTTTGACAATTTTTCAAAAAGAGATCCTAACTGCTTAACATGATGTAAAAAATCTTTGCTGTAAATAATTACATCATCAATGTAGGCATTGCAATTCTCCTGGTCAGCAATGAGGTTATTAATCATTCTTTGAAAAGTAGCAGGGGCATTTTTCATCCCAAAAGGCATAACCTTATATTGATACAACCCATCTGGTGTAACAAATGCTGATATTTCTTTGGCACGGTCTGATAGAGGTACCTGCCAATATCCTGATAATAAATCAATCTTGGTAATGTAGGTGGCATCACCAATACGATCAATAAGATCATCAATTCTAGGAATTGGAAAGGAATCAGATTTTGTAAAGGTATTTACTTTCCTATAATCTGTACAGAATCTAAATGTTTTGTCTGGTTTAGGGATCAAAACACAAGGTGAGCTCCAATTGCTTGAGCTTGGTTCAATAATGTCATTATCAAGCATATACTTTATTTCAGATCTAAGAACTTCTAACTTTTCAGGATTAACTCTATATGGGTGTTGCTTGACCGGAGTTGCATCACCAACATCAACATCATGTACAATTAAATTAGTCTTATTTGGCACATCAGGAAATATATTACAAAAATCCTTAATTACATTTTCAATTACAATCTTCTCTTTCAGTGGCAGATGTGACAGCTTTTGATCCAATTTTTTAAGTATAAAAGAATTTGGCAATTTGTACTGACCAAATTTTTCCTTTACAATATCAGGAGGAACAACAGGGGTTACATTTAAATTACACTGTACCTGGTCAGATACATTATTGCTATCTGTTTCTGAATTTCTACTGACATACTTCTTTAACATATTTACATGGCAAAGTTGCCTTTTCTTTCTCCTGTCTGGAGTTTTTATAATATAATTTAAATCATTGACTTTTGATTCTATCTCATATGGACCAAAGTATCTAGCTTGTAATGGTTGACCAGGTAAAGGTAAAAATACCAAAACCTTGTCCCCTGGGGCAAACAATCTAAATCTGTCCTTTTTATCATACCAGTTTTTCATTTTAGACTGGCTTTCCTTTAAATTTGTTTTGGCTAAATTACAGGCATCATAAAGTCTACTTTTAATTTTTAAGACATGGTCTAAAAGTCCCTCAGTGGGTGTCGGAGACATCCACATTTCTTTGAGATATTTTAAAGGACCGCGAACCGTATGGCCAAACACCAATTCAAACGGACTGAAGCCTAAAGACTCCTGGACGGCTTCACGGGCTGCAAACAGTAGCATGTGTATTCCTTCATCCCAGTCCTTCTCATGTTCATGGCAATAGGTTCTTATCATGTTCTTCAGGGTCTGATGGAGGCGTTCAAGGGCTCCCTGCGACTCAGGATGATATGCACTTGACATGCAGTGTTTAATGCCCAATTGGTCCATTACTTGTTTGAAAAGAGTGGCTTTGAAATTAGATCCTTGATCCGACTGTATGGACTTAGGTAGACCAAATAGAGTGAAGAATTTTGTGAGTGCCCTGACAACGTTAGGAGCTTTAATGTTTCTCAAAGGAACTGCCTCCGGAAATCTTGTCGAAGCACACATAATGGTTAGTAGGTATTGATGACCTGCTTTAGTTTTCGGAAGAGGTCCAACGCAGTCAATGATGACTCGACTGAAAGGTTCTTCGAATGCTGGAATCGGCTTGAGAGGAGCTACAGGAATCGTTTGATTTGGCTTGCCAACCATTTGACAAGGGTGACACGATCTGCAGTATTCAATGACGTGCTTCTTTAATCCAGGCCAAAAGAAGTGACTTGTTATCTTCTGATACGTCTTGTTTACGCCTAGATGACCCGACAGTGGAGAATCGTGTGCCATATTCAGAATGTCAGCACGATATTTCTCAGGCACAACAATTTGATGGACAACTCTCCAGTCTTCATCTGCAGATGCGTCTGGTGGTCGAAACTTTCTTAGAAGTACATCATCTTTGACGTAGTAACATATAGGTACTTCTTCAGCTTCTTGTGGTGACAAAGCGTTTTCTCGGAGTTTGTCTAACTCAGGATCCCTTTTCTGTTTCTCGATCAACTGTTCTCGAGTTGATACCGGCTTTTCTGAGATTGATATCGGATCTTCGTCGAGTTTGGAGAAGAATGTGGTCTCAAGGTCCACTTCAATGTTTGATTTATTTTTGGAAGTACTCCTTTCTTTGGAGATTTGTGAACTCATGGCTCTAGTTACCGCACATGCTGGATATAATTCTGGATCATCTTCTTCTTCAGGTGCAGATAGTTGAGGTTCATGAGTGACAATGGGTTCGGCGATAACCTTCCCACCAGCTAAGTCATTGCCTAGCAACAACGAGATGCCTTCCAATGGTAATGTTGGTCGGACACCTACAACCACAGGTCCAGAAACAAGATCTGACTTGAGATCAATGAGATGGAGAGGTACATCTAGGCAACCCAGTTCTACGCCTCTTAAGAGTATGCTTTTCCCCGTTGCAGTTGCGTTTGAAAAGGGAAGAATGCCTTCAAGCAGTAGCGATTGCGAGGCACCTGTGTCTCTCAAAATTGTTACAGGTCGCAGACTGGTATGATCACCTGGTAGTGATATAAATCCTTCCGAAATGAAAGGCTTGAACTCCTCTAAAATATCAGGGTTGACTGATGTAGACATCTGGACTTGGTTAGAACTCTCAATGGAGTCTTGAGAACATCTGGGTGATGTAGTTGACAAACTTGTGTTGTAGTCTTGTGAACATCTGGGTGATGTAGTTGATAAACTCGCTTCGGAGTCATGAGAACATCTTGATGATGTAGTTGATAAACTCTCTTTGGAGTCGTGAGAACATCTTGATGATGTAGTAGAACACTTTGACGTGTATTGAGGACATCTTGACGATGTAGTGGAACACTTTGACGTGTATTGAGGACATCTTGACGATGTAGTGGAACACTCGGATGAGTGTGGAGAACATCTTGACGATGTAGTAGAACCACTTTGATGAGTATGTTGACGATGTAGTAGAGTCAGTAGAGCTTGGTGTGGCAGGCTTAGTATCATTAGCTTGAGTGTGTAAAAATTGTTCTGTTGTATAGGACACGGCACATAAAGTAGGTTTCGGAGAAGCCTTTTCGTTTTTCCTTTTCAATTTATAGCATTCTTCCACTTTATGTCCTTCTTTCTTGCAGTATGTGCATGAGGCTTTTGGTTGTGTCACCTTCTTGTCATGAGTGTTTTTCATTGAAGTGCTGTTTGTTTCTTCGGGCAGTTTCGGCTGCTTCGGCCTAACATCGGCTGTGGACTTTGCGAACTGATGGGAGATGACGAAGTCGTCGGCCAACACTGCTGCCTTGTACACATCATCTTCGCCACGGTCTGCCATATGTGTTCGGACGTCCAGCCGGACACAATTCTTAAACTCCTCCATCAGAATCAAGTTCTTGAGCTTTGCATAGTCAGAACCAATCTCTTTAGATGTCAGCCAGCGATCTAGCCTTCTCCGCTTTTCTCGTAAGAACTCAACATGGGTCTGGCCATCCAGTTTACGTAGTTCACGGAACTGTTTTCGATAAGCCTCAGGGACAAGTTCAAAAGATTTCAAAATTAGTTGCTTAGCAACTTGGTAGTCCCTTTGTTGTTCCCCAGTGAGTGAGCAGAACACCTCTGCAGCCCTACCAGTCAGAACAGTTTGTAACAGCGAGGACCACAGCGTTTCAGGAATAGCAAAATTTTTGGCAACAAGTTCAAATTGAACAAAATAATTATCCACATTTCCCACAAAACGTGGAATAAGTTTTAAGTATTTAGCTGGGTCCACATTCTGATTGGTGGTAGGAAGATCTGTTGGAGTTTTAGAGCTTATTTCTAATTTCTTTAATTCTATTTCTTTCTCACATCTCATCCGTTCTATTTCTTTTTGTGCTAAGTGTGCTTCTTTTTGTGCTTCAATTTCCAACTGCTTAATTTTTAGCTGTATTTCTAAATCTACAACATTGGGTGTGTTTTCGTTTCCTTCTCTACTAATTGTGGATAACGCCTCTTCTGGCAAAAATTCTTCGTTGACAAAATGTAGGACTATACTATCTCTAATAACTTGTTTTACAGCACTAGATTTGATTTTGAGTCCTAAAAGTTTAGAAATAGCCAACAGATCCTTTCTGCTGCATTGGTCGAGTTCTTGCAAAGATGGATTAGCAATGAAAGCCTGATAATCCATGTTAATGTATAACCTTAATTTAAACAATCAACTAAGAGAGAAAAGTTTTTTGGTCAGCACTTACAATGTATACAACTTGGTATCGTCTAAAGAAAAGTAAAAAAAAATTTTAAAATTTCTTTTCTATGAATAAATATTATATAATATTTATATCCGTAGGAAGAGCCCCCAATTTTATTACAGACCTCCTGTAGTATTAAATTTAAATTAAGTGGTCTCGTTAAAGAGGTTGTAATAAATAACAAACAATATTAATTATTTGTAGCTAACTTAATTAATAAAAATTAAAATAATTTATTTAATAAAACAACCCTTCAGACGATACCAATTTTAAAACAATTTATTTACTAAGTCAAATTAATATCAAAAGAAAAATAGAAAAGAAAAATCAACTCACGAATATCCTTACAACAGAATAAAACAACAATGTAATAATGCGTACAGGTACATAAAAGATACAATACAGCTCTGCCACTGATGCGCTTACAATATGCTTAAACCAAGACTCAAGAATACTACATCGATGTAAAAACTTCCTTCTATCACGCGAATCTCCTATATTTATACTATACATGTTAGAGATTTCTGGAATAAAAGTAGGCTAAGAATAACTCACAAAAATTGTCAACATCTCTTTCTAACATGTTCCAGACGGTGAAAGAATGATCTAGGTACACTCTAGTAAACAACAATTCTTGACGCGACAGTAGCAGAGTTCAACTAGAGGTCAGGACTAAGGCCCTGGCAGTGGTGCAGTTAATTACATAGGAGGGAAACAAAATATAATCTAAACACATAACACTAGCATTGGGGTATTTTATTAAAATGTTTGAACATTGTATTTGTTATAAACCGCTTAAACCAACTAAATTCTTCAAACAGGTTACTCCATAGTTGCTTGGTCTAATGGTCTCCCTATATTAGGCCTAGTCATTGTCTGAAATAAAAAAAAAATAATAATGAGTAGTTTGCATTTTAAAACCAACTATGTCCACATACTAATTTCAATCTTGTATTCCTCGGCTTGGATGCGCTTTCATTGAGTTTAACGGCATTGTTACAATAAAAATTAAGTCTTGCACCCACAGCTATAATCTTCCTCACAGACTTCCAAAGACGCGGTACAACCAATGGCGATTAAAACCATCAACAATCCTAAAAGTAATCATCTTATTAGAACATATAATAGACATATTGGCATGTTTAGCAAAAAAAAATTGACAAAAGGCCAAAAATGGAGCAAACATGGAAAAAATGAAATAATATTCATCTCTAAAACATCAACTGCCATGCTAGAAAATAGCTTAAAAAGAATTGGTACAGGGAACAACTGGAAGAAAGAATTGGTACAGGGAACAACTGGAAGAAAGAATTGGTACAGGGAACAACTGGAAGAAAGAATTGGTACAGGGAATAACTGGAAGAAAGAATTGGTACAGGGAACAACTGGAAGAAAGAATTGGTACAGGGAACAACTGGAAGAAAGAATTGGTACATGGAACAACTGGAAGAACAAATATACCGAGACATGAGCAAGCCCAACAAGCAAAACAACATAAAGTTCCTCTCCCGCAAAGAACACTGCACCATATTAGAGTTTAAAACATATAACAATCAACTCACATCTAAATAGATTCTACCTTACACACTCACCCAACATCAGACTCTGACACTTACCAAGTGAAAGTGTAGACTACTTCCTACTTGAATGCCCCAAGCTAACTTATCTCAAGCACTCAGTTCCCCCCTTCCCTTCAAACTATTATTACCAACACTATATACAGAAATACAGAACAATTAAACAAAATGAAATGTAAATAGTTATAATTGTCTGGCAATGACTGCACGAGTGCAAACTGCTCTGTAAACCGTGCACTAGAAGAAAAGAAAGACTCAAGTAAGTTCAAAAAGTACCATAATATTAAACTCAGATAATGGTCCTGGCTAGACTATGGTGTTCCTGCGAAAAACTTACATTTTCTAAAAGTGGATAAACAACAGTTAATATTATGGTGTTTTTAAACACAAATTCTGTTATTTCAGTCTGTATTTTGTAAAGTAAATATTGAATTCCTTACATAATTAAAGCTACATGTTATATTGTTTATGTCATGGCTCGATTTTAAAAAAAGATTGCAGTGAAAATTGTGGAGAAGATAAAAGTTGTGACCTAAACAATACTTGTAACTTTGGCTGCAGCCCAGGCTACTATGGAAATAACTGCTCATCTAGTAAGCATCATGTGTTTGAGTAACATACTGTAAACATACTGTAAATTTTGCGTTTACTTATGTAAACACTAGAGATTTTAAATACACATTGGCATCTTTCAATACAGGACAATATTAAAACACATAATATGTGTATTAATAGCAAGAGATATACATAAACTGTTAGAATTTCTATTAGATAAGGTATGATTTAAAAATAATTATTCAAGGATTGTCTGGCTCTTTCTTAGCTCTAATGTATGCTTCCGTTTTGAGAAGAAAGAAAAAAAAGAAAATATTACTTTCTTAGCTCATGTGGTCCATATTTAATACATTTCATACGAGTGGAAACAATGTTGATAATCTAGTCCTTTTAAGTAAGTTGGATCTTATAAAGAAAATGTTCCCGCCTTTTAGTAAATGTGTAAAGGTTGATCACAACGAATTTTAGAATTTCAATGCTCGATTTTAAACAGGTTGTCTTTATTTTCTTACAAACGTAAGATGTTGGATAATTTACAACTAAAGTTCAATATTAGATTCTTAATGATTTTAAACAGAGTGCAGTCGAAATTGTGCAGAAGATAAAAGTTGTGACTTAAATGGAACTTGCAATCACGGCTGCAACGCAGGCTTTTTTGGAGATAACTGCACATTCGGTACGAATTAACGCTAATGTTATTCAACATTCTAATTTTGCTTACTTATATATTTCCCTAAGTATTTTAATACATTTGTTCTTTAAGAAATAGCTTCACCGGCCCTATAAATCCATTTGGTCCGACCGGATACTTTACTTACTACTCTAAAAGATAAGAAAATAATGTTTGTGCTTTATGTTTATCTGAGCTTTATATTATGTCGTTATTTTGTTGTATTTCTATATTAGAGTTTAATACTTTACTCTTCTTTTCTCTTGTGTTTTTAGATTTAGAAGTTAATCTTGTCAGTTGTAAATATTCGAACTTTACAGCTCTTTTCTAACTTTGTCTTCTTTATTTAATTGTTCCTCCACAGAAGATGAATATTCTATTGTAGGCCTTACTAATTTGAGATAAAATTTTGGTTTATGTCCTTATTGTATTTGTAAAAACTACTTTTCATAAAGCCTCATTTTTGATGGCACCAGTATGATTCCGATTTTCGTAAATCGTCTAGGTATTTGTGTAAAACTTAACTATCATTTTTTAGCTATTATTGTTCTGTAAATTATACAACCCTCTGGCTTAACTCCCGAGTTTAGAGTAATGGGTGCTGATTTAAGGTGTTTAATCTTTAAAGTTTGTACTCTACATATTAGAAAGTCTTGAATCCGCTGATTCAAGTGGTATAATTCTGTGTGTGTGTCTAAACTTGTACATGTAAACTTTCTTAAATGCTTTAAAAAAATGTATTTTTGCAATTGTTTTTATTTTTTTATTTTTACCTCATCGTTTGGACAAGTCATTTTATCTATTCATTGTGTTTCACACTATGTTGTACTTGTTCATCTGGGCCAGTAGTGGGACGTTAGCAGAATATGGTTTTAAATATGAGCTACTGCACTTACTTCCATTTTATATATGCATAATACAATCTTTACGTTATTTTTTCTTTCTTTTAGCCTATAGCAAAAGACAGCACAATTCACAATAACTTTAAACTTTCATTGATATTTTAAATTAAAACCTAATTATGTGCGTTCATATAAATTGCGTTATTTGATTAATATATTTTTTCTCCTTTTCTAGTCAAAACAACAATAAACACTCAGAAAGTTTGTGTTATATTTTTTATTTTATAATCCTAATTATGTTCCCTTATAGTAAATAAACTAGGGGAGACAAAGCTGAAACTCTTTCAGAGGTAAACATTCAACTGCTAGAAATTGATTTCTTCAAACAATAGCTTTTTTAATAAAATATTTTTTTAAAGTTTTATTATGTTTTCACAGCGTGCAGTCGCTATTGCGGTAAAACTGGAAACTGTAATCATAAAGGAGAATGCATTGACGGATGTGAGAAAGGCTATTATGGAAGTAGCTGTGAATTACGTAAGGACATTTTCTTTTAAATATTAGCATAGTTTATAGAGAGCATTTCATTTTAGTTTTAGTTATACGCTTTGATAATTGAGCTCTGAATACACAGGAATCATTACAAGGCCTATACCATAATATTTATATTCATCCCATTAAGAACATATATTATTAAAATGTTTCTATTCAGTATTATCTTAGTGTACCAAACACGAATAAGACCATTCCTATTGTATTACCTATTTATTTTTAAAATATGGTTCATATTATGATTTCCGATGTGTTAAGTAAATCTTCCAAGTTCAAAAGCAAACTCTCATAAATAAGCCTAAATAGATGAAATATTGGTATCACATTGAACAATACAAATATAATTGCATTATCTAGAAGAAAATGTATTATGTGTTGTACTGCAATGTTACTACCAAACGGCTGCTAAAGATAATGGCAAAGTCAGCAGCGTTCTATGTAAATGAAGAATAGTCGATCATTGAAAATTGTGTGCGTTTTTTCAACATAAATATGTATATATAACAAGTATTCTTAACTTTTTCAATCAACTTTCTCTATCTTCCTGATCTGATTTTGAACATATAAAAACTGACATTTGTCTGTTAATTGTTGAAAATATTGGAAAAATAGTGTTCGTTTTAAAAAAGAATTAATTTCCACAGCATGCAGTCCATATTGCTCAGGAGACAGACATTGCAATGAAAATGGAACATGTAATTCTGGATGTACGTTAGGGCATTTCGGTAACGACTGCAATCAGAGTAAGCTTACAATATATCATATCTATATTCTTTGTTACATGAGGTATGAGAGATTCCAGACATTTACTTGATTTGTGGTAAACAAAAAAAATACTGTGTATGACTACTCCAGTGTTATACGGACATTAAATAAATTCTATAAAATATACATATCGCGCATCAAGTGCGAAAGCACCCAATATCAAGTTCTGCTTTTGTATCTTAGACAAACTAGCCAGTGTTCGGCGGTTATAAAAAGCCCATAAGGAGAGTGTCACAACCCAGAGTACTCACGCTCGTATTATATGCGCGGTAATTCGTGCACGCAGCTTGCAATACAATTTACCGTCATAACAATACTTTAAAAAACAGTTTTACGAATTAAAGAAATATCGTTTCGAGGACGATTTCTATTAAAAACATATTTAGTTCATGTGCCGATCGGTCAAACGAGTCTATAGAAAATAATATATAAATAAACAAACTCACGTAATTATATAATATATATATATATAAAAATATATATGTGTTAAAACCGAAAAGTAAACCGAAATGGCCAAAAAAAAAAAAGATTTAAAATACGACAATAAGATAATTTTGTATAATATTAACTAGTTTATGGATAGTCTTTCTTATATATTATAAGTTTACAGACGTTCCTTCTAGATAAAAGATTAGCACGTCCACTAGGCCCAAAACTCCTGCAGGGTAACAGGGATCGGCCGGTGGCAGGGATTGAACCCGCGACGTGTCAGTTGGTTTTTGGTTGACAGTCCGATGAACTAACCGCTGGACCATAGAACATGTAATATACAGTTTCTATATGCATGTTTTTATATATAATTTTATTCAAATTATTAATAAGCAGTGCAATAGATGCAGCACTAAGGATTTGAACGTTAAATTAAACATTAGACTGATGACCAAAAGTAATTATCAGTCTAGTTTGAAACCAAAAGCCAACTTTCGGCTTCGGCCGAAACCGACACACCGCCGAAAGTCAATGTGCCTTCTTTCGGCACTGAAAATAAATTTCATTCGGCCTCTAATGCTATAGTCAAAGCCATTAAATGTTGTAATTAAGTAGCAAGAACACCTTTACTTTAAATATGCCTATTGTTCTTTGTAATTTACAAACTTTAATTTGTTACTTATCTTATACAATTAAAACTTAGCTTAATACTCGATAAGGAGTCTAATAAAAGCTAGAGCCATAAATAATTGAGTGATTCATAACTTTAATACATTTAGTCTGATATTTTTTTTAATAGGGAGGAAACTAAAAATAGTGGATTGTTATTCATAGTTCTTTTACTTTGACTTACATTTGCAACACCATGAATTAAAGGGTTAAAGGAAAGCTAAATTTTGGGAAATATATATTGTATTACTTGTTATCATCAGCAGTATACATATATCAGCCTATTTGTATACTTTGAATCGGTATATATTGTTATAACCCCTATCATGCGGTTGTCAGAGCTTGTACGTGATGGTTCGTCAGTCATCTAGGGTTGACTCAAGGGTAGTTATTGTTTTTTTTATCATCCGTACACTGATATCTTGCCCAGAGATCAAACTCAATCGTTGCCATCTGACATTTCCTTCCATAATAATCCAAACTTAAATTAGTATTTGAAGATATCAAGTAGCCTATTCCAGCTCGTAGTGATATTATATTTGCTTTCCAAACATTCAAGACATACAGTCAAGATGCAGTTGGTATCATTAACAAATACAGTTTCACTGAATAAATATGTTTAATCCAATTGAAGAACAATAGTGTGAACATTATATTAAATAGTTGTGATATATATATAAAGATCATATATAAGCATGTATATACAAGCCAAAGAGATAGGACTACACGAACGTCATTAGAAAATTGAAGCGCGCCCATGTTTTGAGGTTATATAGTGGTTGCAGTGACGTAGAATCTAAGTTATTCCCACTGGGTCCTTAACAATGTTTAAATTATGATTTCTTAATATGATACCCCCCCCCCTGTAGACATTTAATAGTACAGTCCTATATATGTCCATATTCTTCCAAGTACGAGTGAAATTGTATCGCCCTAAACAGTAATGTCAAATTCTGGCGCAGCCGCATTGAAAAAAAAAAGGGAAGGACTAAGTCCTAAGCCCCACCCACAAATTAGCGCTGGGAGAAAAATAAAAATTAAATGTGTTTTAATACTATTAATATATAGCAATACTATGATTATTAGTTTTATTAATAACTACTTTTTAAATAGGATGCAGTTCTGGCTGTTCATACCATGGTAGCTGTAATTCTTCTGGAGATTGTTTACATGGCTGTAAGACAGGATATTATCGCTCCGATTGTTCTAAAGGTATGCTTTTTTAATTATATATATACATATATATATATATATATATATATATATATATATATATATATATATATATATATATATATATATATATATATATATATATATATATTGTCATGTATATTGTTTTTCCAAGAGTTGGAACACGCAATGTTTATTCTTCTCCCTCTCTCTTTTCTCACTACACTTAATATTAGGACGTTTAGTAGGAAAACGAAAGATTCTAGGTAATGCTGGGATTCTTGTGTTGATCTCAAATTCTCAGGGTCTGGGAACGACTCATTATTTAATAGGGGAAGTTCCTATCGTTTTGTTATGAGTTTTGTAATGTTACCATGATTTTCACCCCTACTGGTAATGGGTCTGTCCCTTGCACCACTCGGATAGTATTTAATGATTTGTTTTGTCTGAAAGACAGAGAGTTTAAAAATATGTTCCTTTGAGAACGATTGTGTTTGCACTATTTTATTCTAACTGTACATAATAGATATATTGTATATATTGAACATACCACCTGAAATAAACTATCAACAACAGTTACACTGAAGCTTCCTTGTCAAGTTACTATTTTATTGTGTTGTATACATTACAATAAGATTTATCTACTACTCTAATGTACAAGAAAGGAAATGTTGGAATACAAATACTGAATTTGCGCCCAGGACTATAAGAAGAGTTCGTGTAATACTGAAACATAAATACTAATAATTAAAGTCTCCCCTAGGACTAACGAGAATTATCAGCAAGATCTACACAGCTCTGGCCACAAGGGGATTGTGGACGTAACAAAATTTGGTGGTCTCGCCCGGTATATTTGAGTTCTACTTTTCCTGACCTAGGATTAACCAAATTTAGTGGTCTCGTTCGATATATTTGAGTTCTACTTTTCCTGATCTAGGATTGGAAAAACATTTGTTGATCTCGTCTGGAAAATTTGAGTTATATTTTTCCTGACCTAGAAATATTTTGCGACATTAGTAGTACGGAGAGCGGCATATTTGTGTTTCGTTTTCTAGGACTGTGAAACTATTCTTTTTAAAAAGAGGAGAGAACTGGTTTGCGCATTTATTCCTTGGAAAGTGTGAAGATTCCACGAAGTGTTTAATATTTTATTGTGCAAATTTCTGGACAAATCGTAAGTTGGAACTTTATATTTTATTATACAATATATACTACTCTACTATCACAAATATTTCGAACGCTATACTATGGCTTCGAATATATCAAGTGAGGAACTTAATGCCATGCCATTTGCTGAACTAAAAGAATTAGCTGAGTCCTTTGGGATTGAGGCAGGACAGGCAAGACCTAATCGTAATCGTTTGATCAAAGAAATTATGACATGTTTGAACGGGCAGAATGCCATGAACACTGTTAATGTAGTTGAAGTGGGACAGAACGATATCAATGAAGGTTATGTAGCTCCCAGTGGGGGCGAGGTAATTGCCCACGGAGACGAGGTAAGAAATATGTCATCTAGATCATCAAACAATGATGAAGATGAAGGGTTGAGTGAAAACCTAAAATTCCAATTAGCTATGAAGAGAATGGAATTGGAAAGAATTAGGATAGAAACTGAAAGGGAAAATGAAAGAATTAGGATAGAAACTGAAAGGGAAAATGAAAGAATTAGGATTGAAAGCAGAGAAAGGATAGAGATGGCTTGCATGAACAGACCTGACCATCGTAGGGACAGCAATGGTATGGATATTAGCGCAATGAAGCAACACTTGCCTATATTCAGAGAAGAAGATGTTCAAGATTTCTTTTTGCTTTTTGAGAGGATAGCTGTAGATTATCAGTTCCCTGATGATAAGATGGCCTTATTGTTACGGTCAACTCTCAACAAAGGAAAAGCATTGGACGTAGTGTTGAGTTTAACACCCGAGGAAATAAATGATTATGAAGTAATCAAAGATAGGGTGCTAAAAAGTTATTCCCTGACACCAGAAAAATATAGAAAGCTATTTAGAGACAGAAAGAAGGCATATGATCAAACTCATGTAGACTTTTTGAGACAAAAGGAGAAAATGTTAGAACAGTGGCTAAGGTCACAGAATGTAAGTGAGTTTGATAAACTCAAGAACCTAATATTGTTTGAGGAATTCAATGATTGTATTCGAGTGGATATTAAAACCCACATCTCAGACCGAGGGGTTGAAGATGTGCATGAAGCTGCTAGATTGGCAGATAACTATGCCATAATTCACGCCAGCATAAAGCCATATTATGCTGACAAACCCAAAGTGCACAAACCAGAGCCCAAGGAGGCTAGTAAACCAAAAGAGACAAGTGAAAACAATAATAAGAACAGTGGTGTAAATAATAATAGTAACTTAGTTCATTTCAGGAAGCAGACAGATGTAAATAAAGCAAAGGTGGTATGTTTCAATTGCAAGAAAGAGGGCCACATGAAGAAAGATTGTTGGATCCTTACCAAGAAGCAAGGTGCTATTCTACACTGTGCCAGAGTGCAGAAAGACAGCAAGCAGACAGAAGAAGTGTGCACCACAGGGTCAAGAAACTAAAAAGAAATGCGGCCGGCATCGCCCATGGTTGTGGAGTCGATGGTTTTTGAGAACAGTCTATCTAAGGTAAAAGATTATAGCTGTACTCAATCTATTATGCTTTCAGAAGGCCGTGAGGAACAGATGGTTCCTGAAGTCCCGGAAGAGGACGACCTATCCGATTTTCGACCCTTTGTCTACGAGGGGACAGTGTCGACAGAAGTCGATGTACTCAGCAAGAAGAAAATACAGATATTACGTGACACGGGTTCTGCTGTCAGCGTGATCCTGGAGGGCAGTGTGCCGTTAACGGATGCCACCAGTACCGGTGAGTCTGTTGTGCTGAGAGGTGCTAGTATGGAGGCTGTGGAAGCTCCACTGCAAGGAATAAAACTCGAGTCGGATATTTTTACAGGTAACATCGTAGTGAGAGTGTGGCGCGCACTACCCGTCAAAGGCGTTTCCATGATATTAGGAAATGACATTATGGGCGGCAGAGTCACTGTCAAGCCCATGGTTAAAGTGTTGGAGACAAAGATGGCGGAGGACAAAAACCTACGTCCTGCCAATGAACGCCCAACATGTGCACTGACAAGAGCAATGCAGAAAAAGAAGTCGGTAAAGACTCCTGCTACGCCGTGTAGTGCAACGAAAGATGTGTTTGTCTGTTCTGAAGACACACATGCGAATGAAACAGTGATAACAGAAACACCTGACACCGATTTAAGTGCTACGTTCTTTGCTGAACTAACAACTGGTGATGCAACAGAGAACGATAACATTTTGTCACCAAAGCAGAAATTGGTGAAAGAACAATTGAATGACAAAGTAATAATGCAACTCAGAATGAAAGCTGTTGACGAAAAGACTGCAGATGCAATGGCGGAATGTTTCTACATGAAAGATGAAGTGTTGATGAGAAAGTCGAAACCGCTCAACTCAGGTACAAACGAGTGGGACAGTATTCACCAGATTGTAATACCTAAGTGCTATCGTCAAGATATACTGCGTATGGCGCATGATCTTCCTTTCGCTGGTCACATGGAAAACGCACCACCGTATCCTCCCTTACTTCGAACAATACTGCAAGACTTGCCACGTATGACAAATGGTAGGACGTCCTAACCAACGAATTCCTGTCGCTCCACTCCAGCCGATACCAGCATTCGACAAACCATTCAGTCATATACTCATTGATTGCGTGGGCCCGTTGCCGAAAACAAAAGCCGGTTTTCAATACCTGCTCACAGTCATGTGTTCATCCACTCGCTTCCCGGAAGCCATTCCGTCTCGGAACATAACAACAGTGAAGGTGGTAGACGCCCTGACAAATTTCTTCACACGTTATGGCCTACCGAAGACAGTACAGTCCGACCAGGGGACTAACTTTACTTCGAACATTTTCAAACAAGTCATGGAACAATTAGGGATAAGCCATAGGCTATCAAGTGCCTATCATCCTGAGAGCCAGGGAGCTCTGGAAAGGTTTCATCAGACATTAAAATCGATGCTTAAAAAGTACTGTTATGAAAACGAGAAAGACTGGGATAAGGGTGTGCCTTATGTACTGTTCGCTGCAAGGGAGGCCACTCAGGAATCCCTGGGGTTTAGCCCATTCGAACTTGTGTATGGACACTCAGTCAGAGGTCCGTTGAAACTTCAACATGAAACTTGGCTAACGGACAGTGAACCAATTGGACTTTTGTCATATGTAGATAAATTTAAAACTAGGCTTTATCATGCTTTTAACCATGTGAAGATTCATTTTCCACAGATGCAGGAGCGTATGAGACAGAACTATGACCGTAAAGCTACAGCTAGAACTTTTGCACCAGGTGACAAAGTTCTTGTGTTTCTACCTTTGCAAAATCAGCCTTTAAGTGCAAAGTTTAGTGGACCCTATGAGATAGAGTTAAAGCTTGGCGAGGTCAATTATTTGATAAAGACTCCTGACCGGAGACAAAAACAGAGGGTATGCCATATTAATTTACTTAAGCCCTATGTTTCCAGGGAAAAGAGTAAACCACGGGAGGTCCCCATGATTTTATTAGCTAGAGTCCCGACGGATTTATCTAGGATAGAATATAAGTTTGCAGAAAGTAAACTTAATAATACAGATGCCCTTAAGAGTTTAGATACAAGGCTAGAACATCTTCCGGTAGAAGATAAGGATACGATTATTGAGCTGGTACATGAATATAAGTCACTGTTTACAGATGTTCCCAGGAGGACACATCTAATAGAACACGATGTAGTATTAACTGAGGGTGCCAGGCCAATTAAACAGCATCCATATAGAGTTAACCCCATCAGACTTGAACATATTAGAGCAGAGGTGAAGTATATGTTAGAAAATGACATAGTGGAAGAATGTGATAGCGAATGGTCTTCACCCTGTGTGTTGGTACCAAAAGCCGACAACACATTGCGGTTTTGTACAGACTTTAGGAAATTTAATAATTTGACAAAGACTGACTCGTATCCCATTTCTCGTATTGATGACCTCATTGATAAGATAGGTGACGCGACGTATGTGACAAAAATTGATCTTCTCTCCGCGTACTTTCAGATTCCTTTGACGCCACGGGCACAGGAAGTATCCGCCTTTGTGACACCTGACGGACTTTACAGGTATAAGGTCATGTCATTCGGACTCCGTAATGTCCCTGCGACGTTTCAAAGGCTTATAAACACCCTCATTCGCGGTATCTTCCAGTGTAATGCCTACCTCGACGACATAGTGGTGTATAGTACAGATTTCAAGACACATGTCAGTCAACTACGACACTTGTTTAAACGACTGAATGACGCCAATTTGACAATAAACCTGGCTAAGAGTCAGTTTGGACATGCCACTATCGAGTATCTTGGACATGTAGTGGGTGGTGGAAAGGTTAAACCAGTAAATGCTAAAATAGAAGCTATTCAGAATGTCCCAGTGCCACAGACAAGGAAACAACTCCGTAGTTACCTTGGAATGGCCGGGTATTATCGTAAGTTTTGCCAGGACTTTTCTACGGTAGCTTGCCCCTTAACTGACCTACTAAAGAAGAACTATCTCTTTGTTTGGTCTGACAAGTGCCAAAATGCGTTTGATGAGTTGAAGTTAAGATTATCCAGGGCACCTATTTTGGTGACCCCGCGTTTTGATAGACCCTTTAAAATTGCAGTAGACGCGTGCAATACTGGGATGGGAGCGGTGCTAACTCAGCAGGATGACCACGGAGAGGAGCACCCGGTGTGCTACCACTCACAGAAATTCAATATCCATGAACGTAATTATAATACAAGTGAGAAGGAACTTTTAGGGTTGATCCTAGAGTTAAAACAGTTTGATTTCTATGTAAACAGCTCTGGGTACCCGATACAAATACTGACCGACCACAACCCTCTGACTTTTCTCTCCAGGGTCAAGCAAAACCAGAGGCTTGTTAGATGGAGCTTATTCCTCCAAGCCTATGACTTAAACATAAAACACCTGAGGGGTAGGGACAACGTCACAGCTGATACTCTATCTCGGGTGCTACATGATTGACTGAATAACCCTATACTTCTTTTTCAGATCATCTCACTTATTCATTAAGAATGTGTCATGATAACCTATCATTCGTTTGAATTTTGATTATGGAATACCTATAGAATACTTGTATCATACAGAAGTCAAGTCTTTTGAAAGTATTAATAATTTTTATAATCATGTATAATATTGATGTTCTGATATATTTTAAATTCATTTGATTATGGAAAAGAAATTCCATTTAAATGTTGATGCATGATGCAATAAATATATAATATGCACGTATATACTTGATATGGATGGATAAAAGTAATTGTCATCACATGCAATTAGGTGGGAAAACTTTGAGCTAGTTGATTTATTATCTTGTTTTATTTTAGTTAATGAATGGAACTAAATAATAATATGTACAATTTTTATCTTAGAAAGAGATGTAATATCAATTGGTATAAATTAATAGATAATATTGGAAATCTATTGCTAAATTGTTATATCATGGTAATAGAATGGGAAAAAACTAGTGGATATTCACTATGTTGTATATAGGTTGTTATATATTCCATATATCCGGGAATGGAGGGAAACAAAGGTACCTAAAGGTGTGCACTCATTCAACCCTGAACAATCTTTTATATTAAACTTTCAAATTTGTAAAAAACGCATAATAGTGGATTACATTTTAATATTGAGATTACTGTAGTAATCGTAACTAGAGCGTATTTTCTCCTCATATTTGAGAAAAGGGGAAGTATCATCATCTTAGGTATGAACCCTGTTAATGTCAAGTTGACACTGTAATTTAAAGGGGAAGTAACCTATAGTTTGATTCGAGTTATGTATTACTTATCTTTTGGTTGGTATATTAGAAGTAAACTGTTGAAAATTGACAGAGTTTGAGCAATGTTATATTTGTTTAAATAGATTAAAACTTTTTGCAAATTTTTGGTGGAAATCCACACAACTGTACATAGTTAAAATAAGAATGACTAGAATATTTTGGAATTATTTGTACTTGTTGAGACATTAGTTAATATTAATATTAACGGGGAAATATTTGTCCATCAAGTTATAATCACAATTACCATTGGGTAGTGACACTTTTTAAAATTTAGTTGTGCCAGTGAGCCATGTTTGCTTAAATTGTCTTATAATCTTCCATTGATTGATGGTTGTTAAAACGATAGTGTTAAGTACGAAAAATGTACCATGTTGAGTATTACTTGGGTAATTATGGTACATTATTTCTTTCATTGGGTGGTGGCGTGTCATGTATATTGTTTTTCCAAGAATTGGAACACGCAATGTTTATTCTTCTCCCTCTCTCTTTTCTCACTACACACAATATTAGGACGTTTAGTAGGAAAACGAAAGATTCTAGGTAATGCTGGGATTCTTGTGTTGATCTCAAATTCTCAGGGTCTGGGAACGACTCATTATTTAATAGGGGAAGTTCCTATCGTTTTGTTATGAGTTTTGTAATGTTACCATGATTTTCACCCCTACTGGTAATGGGTCTGTCCCTTGCACCACTCGGATAGTATTTAATGATTTGTTTTGTCTGAAAGACAGAGAGTTTAAAAATATGTTCCTTTGAGAACGATTGTGTTTGCACTATTTTATTCTAACTGTACATAATAGATATATTGTATATATTAAACATACCACCTGAAATAAACTATCAACAACAGTTACACTGAAGCTTCCTTGTCAAGTTACTATTTTATTGTGTTGTATACATTACAATAAGATTTATCTACTACTCTAATGTACAAGAAAGGAAATGTTGGAATACAAATACTGAATTTGTGCCCAGGACTATAAGAAGAGTTCGTGTAATACTGAAACATAAATACTAATAATTAAAGTCTCCCCTAGGACTAACGAGAATTATCAGCAAGATCTACACAGCTCTGGCCACAAGGGGATTGTGGACGTAACAATATATATGTATATATATATATATATATATATATGTATATTATTAAAGAACTATGTTTATGCTTACATATTTTACAAACAAAATAACAAATAATGGCATTTGATAATACTAGAAGTTTAATAATTAATTAACAATTTATAACATATTTTAGCATTTTAATAGCGGCCTATAAGAAACGGTATTTATAAAATGCTAAAACAAATCTAGCTTAGATTAATAATGTACGTATCTACCATGTGTGTTTAAAAATGACTTGCCACATCGCCTTCATATTTGTAGAATATGCTAAAATTATGAAATAGTGACACAGTTGTATTCTAAAGACTAGTCATTAGAAAACACAACAACAAATACTTATCTGACTACACGCCCGAAATACTAAAAGAAGCAGTAAACAACATTATTAGAGAACAATACCCCCAAAATGCATGGACCAGAGTCTCTACTGACGGGTCAACTGGAAAAGATTTGAAAAATGGAGGAGCCGGCATTTTCATAGAGTGGCCAAATGGAGAACTCCTAGAAAACTCCAGGTAGCCTCTCAGATAGCACTAGAGCAGAAAGAAAAGCAATTGAGCTTGCTGCAAATATTCTAACAAGCCACACTCAATCACCCAACAGCCGGATTGTCATCTTCACTGACGCCAAAACAGTACTCCAGTCTCTAAAAAAACAAATGCCCCGATCAACCAGTCACTCAGTACATAACTTTTAAAACTTAGCAAAATAACTAAAGAACTGGTTCTCCAATGGATCCCTGGGCATATACAAAATGAAGGAAATGACACTGCCGACACCTTAGCTAAAGCTGGAGGCAGACAAAACCAGACAGACCCATCTCTACACCCCGAAGAAATAAAGCCAATAATCAAAAGGAATGAATCCGAAAGATGGTCTGAGCTGCAACAATACAACCCAAAGATTGATGCTTACTACAAACTCTCCCGCCAATTTGAAAACATCATCTTTAGACTAAGGACTGGTCACAACAGGCTAAAGCAACATATGTTCCGCTAACTACGAATTGGAGCAAGCGAAATGTGCCCCTGCGAAACAGCTCCCGAAAATGCGGAGCATGTTTTTCAGACCTGCCCTCTGTATCTTTCTACCCGGTCAGCCATTTGGCCCCTGGGGGCTACCTTCAACGACAAACTGTTCGGTGGACTAGAGCAACTGACAGCCACGGCGCAGTTCATTACAACTATCGGACTTGTTGTCTGATTCCTCCCAATCATAACATTTGAGAACGAAGAAGAAGAAGAAGAAGAATACTTATCAGATAAAAACAAAACGCTAATGAGCTTCTTTAACAGTATTTACTTCTTTTAAGCTATGTTTAGATAGTAAATTTTAGATTTTAGAGAGTTGTACATAGTTGTTTAACACAAAGAAGACCCTATACTAAAATAGTTTGATAAAAACTGGTTTTGAAAGCATAAAATCAAGTTTTTATTGCATAACATCATTTTTAAATTGCGAAATAATATCTTTTTAATTTTTGAATAATTATAAGTGTTTTTCAAATATGTTCATTTTCAACCAATTTTTACATAAATCATATTTTAATTACGGGTAATGTTGATAAAATTCATACAAAAACCAAACTCACTTGTTAGACACAAACATGATTGATTAAATAAGAAAAAGTAACACATGCTGAATTTTTATATTAAATAGCATATAATATATTTGAACTTTATGAAACTATTACTGAACTATTTTAATTCCTTTTCTCCTTTTATTTTCAAACAGTTTGTAGTAAGTGCAATGGCGATTGTGACATTGAAGGGAACTGTATCCATGGCTGCAGCTTAACACATTTTGGAATGGCCTGCTCACACCGTATGTATTACAACATATTAATTACACAATGAAAATAATAACAATTTCAAAATAAATTTACTTCAATATAGATTTAAAAATAATTATAAACTAATTTCTTGTTCCTTGAAAAAGTTCAATTATTTTTATATCAAGTATTATTCTATAATTTTTTAGTTATTTTTATAATGTTTGAAATTAAATATCGACACTAACAATTAATTGTGCTATTTATTTATTTTTTTACTGATTAAAAAGTTTTTAACAGCAACACAATGAAAAGTGACTAGAAGTAGAACAATGAAATAATAAGTACATTTTGTAGAATAAATACAAGAACAAAAGAAAACTCAATTATATTTGTCCAACCATTTGGCGTCTGTAATTACAAGAATAAACAGAAAAATGAAAATATTGCATCAACGCGAAAAGAAATGCGTAGAGGCATTTCGTTGTGTGTAAAAAAATAGAGTGTTATATTTCTGAAATAGAAATAGAGTGTTTTATTTCTGAAATAGAAATAGAGTGTTATATTTCTGAAAAAGAAATAGAGTGTTATATTTCTGAAATAATATGTTGTACAATTTTAAAATGATAATTGAGTTTAATGTGACCGCTGCTTCAAACTACTGTCAATGTGTTTCGTTGTACAATGTAATGTATTTTGTCAGCTTGCAGTCCATATTGTGCCAATGATGGAACCTGTGATGACGACGGTAAATGCACTTATGGTTGTATACCAGGATACTTTGGACCCAAATGTTTCCACTGTATGTATACTGTATTATATTATTGCATACACATGTTCTGTTGGGTCAAAACCCTATCCTAATGATGAGATATGGTTAACTTATTATAACTAATATTATATAATTGTTGTTATAAATAATGTTACATGGTATGATTTATTAGAACACAACCAGTTACAATTGATATAGATGCGACTAAATTTTTTGATACCACTTTAAATAGCCACTGTAATTGTATTGCTTTTTAATCTGACAATTATTTCAGTGGGTCTTTCCAGCTTTTATTGTGATAACGAAACATGGTCATGTCATTGTCATGGAGGAAAATGCACAGACCGATTCGATAATTGTGCTGAATTTGCTAAATGTATCACTGGTTGGTTTGGATTACATTGTATTTTTAGTAAGTGCTTATGTTAAAGCTGTTTAAACAATAGCAGTCATTTAGTTTGCTTTGAATTATAAATTACTGGATAACTCAATAATCATATCATATGTGATTAGATCAATATATGAATTTGTATTGTTTACTTTAACTGAAAAAAATATTTTACTATAGCACTACTTTAATGCATGCTTTCTCTTAACAATAATAAGTTGTTTTTGCATTTGACATTCTTTATATATTATTTACATTATGATCTTTAATTAGTCTTAACAAAATAAAATAATAAATATGTATGTATAAGATGTAACAGAAAAAATTACATGACACATTTAGCAATTTATGTGTTAACATTTAGTGAAAAAAATACTTGTTAATGAATTGATTTTTAAATACACACATTTTAAAACTCACTCCAGACGTGCCGTAAGATCGCATTTTGCAGGTCAAACACCCTTATATATTTATTATTTCCAAATCTAATTCAAGTAATGTTATTTCTAATGTGTATAGTTTTTATTTTTTGGTTTGTTTGTTCTTTGAATGTGTATATTTAATATTCGTGAACAAAAATGAATGGAATCTGAGTTTCTTTTTTTTATTTCGGATTATTATTTTCTGAGATATTAGACTTTAGAGCATAGGTTTTCAACGAGGTTCGTCTCGAATAAAGGAACAAAGGGGAGTGGTTGCCCCTTGACAAGGTCCGTGTTAACACAAAACTAAGACAGGGGATTGTCCCGCCATCGGGGTGGAGGGGGGAGGGGTGGGAAGCGGGGAGAACTTCTGTCTGCCTAACAAATTGCCTACAAAGGCCATATCATGAATTTATATATACTAAACTATGACGCTATAATACATGTCACATCATGACAAATGATAGCTATTGATTTAAGCATTATACACATGTAATTGTATTCAAACTATTTTTCAGAAGACGTCGGTATAGTTGCCACAATGACCCATAGATTTCTAAATGACAATGACAATGAGACTTGCTACAATCCCCCGAAAAATACAGTCAGTGCTAAGTGGACAACTGCTATACGGTTTACTTGGATGTGGCTGACTTTTCATGAAAAATGTGGGTATTAACATAATGATATTAAAGTTTATTGCACATCTGTATAATTTTTATTTTACTCTTAACTTTTACTTACTATTTGGTTATAAATATTAGCCTTTCAAATTTTTGTTTTTTACATTGCAATTTAATTTGGTGTGTTTCTCATATACCCTTGCATTATTTAAAATAAAATAAAAATATAGTTGTCAACTTTGAATAGGCATGGGCATTAAAAGAACAATAAATAGTTTTTTTGACGGCGATATATCACTAAATAAAATTGTTAAAGTCTTTCATATAAACAATTTGTTTCATCGACCGCACTGCAATGTTATTCAAAAGGTTAATGCCTGAGTTTGATCAATATGTTGTAAGCTACCAATAACTTTGCCATACAATTTGAAAATTTGTATATGAAAAATTATTAAAGCTCACCTTTATCATGGAAAACGTTCCATTTGCAAATTCTAAGTTTAGGTCTATAACAAATGGAAATACAGCTAAATCTGCTACTCAGAGAATATAATAGTAAATGTGCATTTGATAAAACAATACAATGAGAAATAGAGCGTTCAAAAAATTACTAAACACTCTGCATGATATAATTAATGAATAAAATGTCGCGCACCAAAATGTGTGTCTCTAATGTATACTTCTTTGTTGTTTCTTTTATTAAACTATTGCCGTTATTCGTGAGACAATGCATTAATGACAATGTAAAAAAAAAAGAAAAGTATGTTTTGTAGCTTAGCTTCTTTTCTTATCTTATATATTACGAACACATCCTTTTTTTAAAGAAGATTATTGCTGTCTACGCTTCTCCGTGGTCCGAGTCTAGTCTTAAATCATTATTCATGTTTTAAAATGATGTTAAGTTACTGGTTTTCCTGGTTTAATAAGGAAACCCATTCCACGCTCGAATGCTACTCAGTAAGAAAGATTACTTATATGCATTTGTTTTCGCATAAGGGATAATGAATGTGTCTTTGTCCTTATGTTTAGCTGAACATTGCAACATGTTATTATTGGTTTGTATTTTAGAGTTTAATGCCTTATGTATTATTTACTACTTTACTTTTTCCCCTTCTGTCCGCTAGTGTTTCTAGGTTTAGTAATTTGACTATTAGCGTTACTCTTGTCAGTTGTGAATGTTAATTGGTATCGAACCTGGTAGCTCTTTACTGAATTTTATATTGTTTTTTTTTAGTTGAGGAGCCCCATACACATGATGCTTATCATAGTATAGGCCTAACTAATGTGAGATATCATTTTAGTTATATATTCTTATTACATTTGTAAATGCGCCTTTTTATCAATCCTAATGTTTTGTTTGATTTTTTTTAATTACTTCATCAATATGATGGTTCCAAGATAACATCATTTATTATTACTCCTAAGTACTTTACATGGTTAGTTTGATTTAGTTATTTACCATTAATGAGGTAGTTTGTTATTATTTGTTTATTTCTATAACCCTTATTAGTTTTCATTATTCTGGATGTAAAGAGAATACTCCAATTAAATTCACATTTTGCAGAATGAAAAAAAAAAAGTTTTTGTACAGCAGAGAAATAAATCCGTTGTACTTTCTGAACACCAATATGCTCATATGTTTAAACAAGAGAGGAATAAATCCGTTGAACCATCATTATACTTTCTGAATACCTATCTGCTCATATTTTTGAACAACAGAGAAATAAATCAGTAGTACTGCCATCTCTGTACTTTCTGAATACCTATCTGCTCATATGTTTGAACAACAGAGAAATAAATCAGTAGTACTGCCATCTCTGTACTTTCTGAAAACCGCTATGCTAATCTTTTTCAAAAAAGCCAGTTAATTATTTTTTATCTTCAGTACTGTCAAATATGTTTTTGTTTTTTTTTTAATCCTAAAATAAGACATAGATTTAGTTTTATCCAAAAAATTCATTAAAAGTTGAAGGATGAAAAGAGCAAATACATTTATTGTGTTGTAAAAACGTGTGAAATAAACTGGTAATCTTTTTTATTTCTTTACATACATTCAAACATGTATTAAAACATTTCACATTTTCTTAAAAAATTTGTTTACATCCACAGCAAACATCAGTCATTTATCATTTTTTGTGGTAAGAGAAAATGGAACAACGTTTTACGTAAAAAGCAGCCAATTTTCAATAACATATGTAACAGCAACCATTGTTAAGATACACTACTTTGGTGCAATCAGAGTGTCAACTTTAGTCGTATACTGGAGTGGAAATAGCTCTTTATGCTCCCTGTCTGTAAATGGAGGTTGGCACCAATTTCGATAATTGTTTAGTTTTTTCTCTGCCTAATGAAACATTTCAAACATATTTTAAATATAAGCAGTAATATGATGATAAGCACATTGCTATTACTTATTTCTTTCAAATGCGAATGCAGTTAAGCATGGTGAACATTGTCAATTATTTCATTAATTTGTAATAATAATTGTAAGCCAATATCATGATTCGCTAATGTCGCGATAGGAATACCATAATCAGCCCAGAGATGGACTTCTTAAGACAAATCTAGCAGCATAAAGTGTAGATTGATCAAAAGGACCTCTACTTTGAAAGTGATCCAAAAATAGTATCATATCTTTAACAACACCTACTTGTGGGCCCAGTGCAATATTACCTGTCAATCGAAATATGTATAGTCCATACAAAAGTAAACACATCTAAAAAAAAATAAAAAATAATGGCGGAAGTGTTTTTATTGAAGTAGCTAATGAATATATATGTAAAGATGTCGAATTGAATAACTGGATTATGTTACTTCCTTTTTCTTTTGTAAATTTTAGATCAGAACGTTGCCCTTGGATTTATGAGTCTACCCGATATAAAACTGTACCTACCCCTAAAACAGATGATTATACCAATTACTGATGGAGACATCGGTGGAAATAACTGTGTTGACTTCAATAGTAGTTTATACAAAGATTTGTTCTATTATTTTAATCCTGCTGTTTGGGTATCAAAGATAAACATATATCCAGGTAGAGTGACAATAGAGAAAATTAAATTAATGCATGATTACATATACATTTTTATATTACTACAAGAGTTAATGCCGTAGTTATATTAAATTATGATAGTTATAATGTAAACATACACATTTGCTATACTATAAATAGAAAGGTCTTCACGACGAAATATGAAGTTAAAACGTGTTGTTATTATTAGTATTGTTTAAAAGCATTAGCACTCCGATGATTATGACCTTCGCTAACACTCACCATCGAATAAAGAAAGCACACAATCGCTGTAAATTTACAAAATTACTTTTTAAAATGTACGTTCAATAGGGATTTACCATTTTACACTTTAAAGTATAACATAAAATAAGATTGATTATTAAGAGTAAAAATGAATGAAATGACGGTGAGTGGTTCAACAAGTCCACCAAGATGGCAACCAGTTTTAGTGTTTTGCGAAATTAATAAAAACGATTCAAAACTATGATCTGCGCCTCTTTCATTATAATATATTTATTTTGTTAATGTGCAATGATAATACTTTTAGATTTTTGATACTAATGCATTTTATCTTATATAAATTTCAGACATACAAAGAGAAGTCAACGGTCAGCTGGAATTCGTATTCAGTTCCAAATCAAATACGTATACTAGGAAAATAAACGGTTCTGTAATTGGAAAGAGAGTATCAACGTTTGTCACCGGCTTCCGTACACACATAGAAAACATTGAGATTAAAGTTCTGAAAGGAGATGTACATGTTTGTGAAATAGAGATATTTGGAGGTTGCTAAAAATATAATATTTTATCTTTACATTTTTATGTTACATCATGTTTCTAATATATTATTGAGTTAAAAGTAAAATCTGGCGCGAATTCAGATTTAAAATAAAAATATTTAAAAAATTAAAACTATGATTGAATAATGATAATTACAAAAAATAAAAATAAAAATTACCTGTTGTTGTCAGTTTACTAAAATCTTGACCGACTAGAATATGGATGGGCCAAATGTGTGTAGAATATAAACAATGCATGTATGATAACGAAGCATTGTGCCCAGATTATCATTCCTAATATCTCCAGTTTGAGTCGAGAAGTTTCGTTTGCTTCTATGTGTCCACACACGGCTGAATTAAATAGGTCATTGTAATGTCCACACTATGTCCTTGTTAACGTTAAGATATATTTATTTATTAATCCTATCACCCATGCTCTATTATTATTATTGTTTTCTTCGGGTGTAAATAATCTCGAAACTATATGCGCTTGTCTGTTTTTGCGTTTGACGTCGTTTTGAGAGGGAAGTGCGAACACGTTTCTTGTATTGATAGGTTTTCTTCCATGTCTTCGTTCAGTGATAAAGCTGGTAGTATATATCTGAGTTATTATTGCTTTCAAAGTTTTATTCTTATTAAATTGAATTTATTCAAATCAAGGAATCGTGTTCTAATTTAACAAATTTAATGGACTCAACGAGATATTCATTTTGATGGACGTTACAATACAAACAAATATAAATTTAATAAATGTTAAACTATTAAAATAGGGGGCCTATAAATATAAAAATAGAAACCGGTAGTTTTTAAATAATAATTACAAATATTATTTTTATTAAATAAAATTATTAAGAAAAACGATATTGTATTTTTAGCTGACAGGCAATTAATTTGGACAATTCAGACATTTGATGGGATAACATAGTTCCTAAATATATCTGGTCTAGTCCTGATTGGGTTTAATAGTTCGCTTCTTTGAGATCTGAAGTAGCTGTGGTGTAATGGATGCACATTTTCCTTATGTTTTCGACCACTCATACACATGCACCTTGCTTTAAACTACATTCAAAGAGCTCATACTTGCGTATGTGTTGTATGTGTTGTAAAAGATGCATTGCGATGTTTGTTCACAATAGTATTATTACTCTAACAGCAAAAGACAACAACGTTTTTTAATGATGTTCTTGATGCGCCATTACTAATACATCATTACTAATACATCATTACTAATACATCATTACTAATACATCATTACTAATACATCATAGAAAATAAAAACTATTTAATCTCTCTTTTACATGCATTTTTTTTCCCAAATCAAAACCATTTAGGGCAAAATTTAAAATGATATTATAAGCATTAAAATTATTAAAGTTAAGTATCCAGCCGTACCAAATTGATCCAGGTGGCCGGTGGAGCAGTATTCACCTGTATATGTGGCCACGGCGTGATAGAAAAGTGTTCTGAAAAAAATCAATTAATTATTCTTTTCACCAGGATTCGAACTTACGGTACGCCAGCCACTTTGATCAATACATAATGATCATAGGGATGGGGAAGCAGCGTTAAACAGTTTTTGCGGTCAAGACATATAATGGGATGTGTGGCCAGCACAATGTTCAGCCGCCTTTAATTTAATATATAGATAGAGAGATAGTGGCATCCCCTTAATTTAGCATCGCTTATTTATGAAATTTTTTGTATTATCTTGTATCTGGCATTTTGTGTTTCCTTTTGTTTTAGAGTGCATTCCACCACGCTATGGGTTTGGCTGTAAAGATATTTGCTCGATCACCTGCTCAGGAGAAAAATGCGATTACCGAGGGCAATGCCTGAAATGTATTATTGGAAGAACAGGGCCATATTGTATGGAATATATAACTGCTGGTATGACAAATGCCACAACCCAATCATACTCTTGTCGGTCCAAATTGTGTGGTATGAGCAGGGCAAACAAACTAAATCATTTACTATATTTTTACATTTACGTGTTTCTTGTGTTATTGATGAATATGTCTTTTTTATGATTAAATTTATGTTTACATTTTTTTAAATACAATTAATGCTTTGGTTTTGATGAAATGTTACACGTTTTTAATACATTGCCTGATATTAATGAATGAGTTTACTAATCGTAATGCTTATGGAATTATTCGAAAGGTGGTTGCAATTTAGATCACTATTTTCCTTAAACTTGTGGCACAACATATAAATATGGAGTCAGCAACCAAAGGTGGGTGTTTTGGAAGATTATATTGTTTAGAAATAGATTATTCCATCTGTTATTGATGGTAAGGTCCGACACCTGTCTAGAATTATTTTTTTTTATTTCGCATACCAACACATTTTGAATTGCCCTATCACATTTAGCTGTCAGTTTTATGTATACTAGGGGTGAAAAAAAAATGTTTGATATCTTTTTTTTGCCAAAGCAACCATAAGAATGGCCGACAAACAGTTTTATAAAATTATTATAACTTTTTTTACAAAGAAGTTAATTCAATTCTGTTTACTGTTATTGCTTTGAATTTATATTATATATCTTTCTATGCATGATTATGCTGATAGCTTTATTATTTTAAAAAAATGAATTTTCTACTAAAAATGCATATAAAATTTGCATATTGACACATGAAAATTGAAAAATAAAAAAAGGTTATCAACAAATCTTCAAAATCATGCATGGAATTATAGAAAACATAGTGATAAAGAAAACTGCCAAGTTTTAACCTTATGGGATAATTAGTTACAGAGGAGTAGGAAAATAACCGAAGAAAAATGAGAAAAAAATACAAAATTGAGAAAAACCGGAAAAAGAAAGAAATTTGAGCTCTGAAATGAACTAAACATGCATGTTTGAATGTGTTATATCAGGATTTTGAAGTTCAAATATTGTGTAACAACTTTATTTTATTATTAAAGCAAGGGTTAATCTGTCTCAATATGTAATAATCACAAATACGCTAAAAATATTTTATTATTAATTAGACAGGTGTCTATCCTTAAAAGTAATTTAGGAATATTCATTTTTTAAAAATTTGTGTGGTATGCTTTGAGATAACCTGTGACATTTGAATTTTATTATAAATGTTTTATTATATGTTCGAATACAAATGTTGGATAATAATATCAAAGGTCATGTGCTATGAATATCAATTTGTATTGTTACGATTTGTTAAATCAGATTGAAATAATTGACATAAAACACTATTCCCAGAATTTGCAAATTTCTCTAAAAAAAAAAATAGAGAGAGATGCTCGCCCTATACGGAATCGCCTTCAGAAGACAACAGAAATCAGATGTGTACATAAAAGGGAATGAACTAGTTTTAGCATCTCCCAAAATTTCGCGGTGGAAAAAACAATTTGTAAGGTGTGAATCGGTACTATGTGACATTACTATTACACACGTACGCGATATATTTTGTTCACGTTATGCTCTAAAAAGAGATTTAATTAAAGCAATTGATAAATTGTTATGAAAAGAATGTCCTTATTAAACTTACTTATTTAGCCCTAGCTAAACAATGCAATTAAAATTATCAAATATCTGCACTATTTGGTCTTACAAATATCAATTAAACGAGTACACAATTGACGCTCAACGTAAATAATAAAAACATATTTATATTGTTACTCGCGTGCCCAAATGTATTGTTACTGTAGTTGGGTTCTAGCTGTCAGCATTTAGAAAGTGAACACTAGAACTATTAATAAACGAACACTTTACTAGCAGAGAAAAACATGTATAAAAATGCAAACAAAATCATATTAAACAAATAAATGGACGTCCGCCCTCAACGAGAAGTGACTAGAGTTATAAGGTCGCACAAAAAACATAGAGAAAAGCCTATGGGCTCTTGAGCCCAGGGCGTAACGCTTTATGGGACAGCTCAGGGGGGGGGGCACTCCTAAGCTCTGTCCGGGCTCCTCCAGCTTGCCGTGTAAGAGGGAAGGTTTCCATTGCCCAGCGATTGTTCACTGCGGTTCCCCTAGGATCATTATTGTGGTGGCTCACCCGTATACCTGCAATGTCACCCGGTAACACCAATCCTATACTATAGGTACAAACATCCAGGCGCCGGGTGGTTTTCGTGAAGGGATTGCTATGTCCATTGCTTCCCTCCCACCGAGACCTGGTGACCTCTCGACAGCGCAACGGGTCTCGGACCCGCAGCAGGAGCTGTCTCCCATGCGTTCGCCCGCGTGTGTAATCTTAATGGTATTTGATCGGCGGTTTTCACAGTTTGCCAGCCTTGAGGTCCATGGGTACAGAAGTGAGAAGTGACTAAAAGATTTAATTAGTTAACACAGGTGACACACACACACACACACACACAAGGCCGATCACTGGCCCCAACCATTAAGACCAGAGGTCACACTATAAAAATAAGGTGGGTAAATATGGCATAGTAGTGACTTCCTCGTAGCAGTATTAATATTTATAACGTGTTATACAAGGAAATAGAAACAAAACAATATATGTTTATCTAGCTTTTTGTAAGTTCACATAAAGCATTAAGTTAATTTTCGAATACTGCTAAAGACAAACATACATTTATGAGTAGATTATCTGAAAATTTGCACACAAAGGAACATACAAAATAAATGTCGTTATTATTTTTGGAGTAAAATTTAAGCAATTTTACAGTTAAAAATTTAAAATTTTCAAATCCTGCTAATAGAGTAATTGCTATTTCTACGTGACATCTATACGATGAATTATTAAAATTCAAGGGAAATGGAATTTTAGCTTTTATAAAGAAGTAAACGGAGTGTACACTTTAGATTTCAGAAGATCGGTCAAAGTAGTAAAACATATATTTGCCAACTTCTCAATAAACTTAGTTTTGAACGTTTTTTTTTCTCTTTTTGTTATCTGATATGGTACCGTTGTACAGTTCTGATATAATAGTCATGACACAACTTATCTTATCTTATCGTATACATTACATATGTTCCTTCTAAAGAGAAGATTATTTCGTCCTACGCTCACCCGTGGTCCGAGTCGGGTCTTGCATTTTCATTAATGTTTTAAATGATGTTAAGTTATTGGTTATCCTGGTTTGTTCAGGCAACCCATTCCATCCCACTCGGGAAGAAAGAGTACTTATATGCATTTGTTCTCGCATTGACAAGTCTTAACGATTATGCATGCATAAAAGGTCAAAAAGAAGAACATTCCCGGTCTTATTCGATCGTTTTCTTTCGAAACATGCCTGTGTGCTACGTTACAGGTTGTACGAAAATATGTATAGAAGTAAATTTTATTTCATTTCCAAAAAATGGCACCAAAAGAATACTATGGATTGTGAATGTCAGAAGAAGAATCCCCTAATTATAATCCCTAACTAATTGCTTGAGGCAAAATAATTTTCTTGTTGTTGTTTTTTTATAAATCTCCGCATTGTGTTTTTTTAATTACCAAGGACACAACTCTTGACTAAATTATTTTATTAGCAAATGCTACATTTAGCCTAACATGACTAACACTTTGAGTATTAATTATCGCCTACTCACTTTAGATGTTAAAAACGGATTCTTTATAACTAATCTTGTAGCCGTTGTATATTTCTAAAATACAAGAACTGGCTGTCGATGTTGAAATCAATTGTCAACCAGCACCAAAAGCATGGTTTTTGTTTACCGAAATGGCGGTAAATTTCACAGGAAGTTCACGATCACACCAGTTCAAAAGGTCACACCTAATTAAGACTTGTCAATAGGGTATAAGGAAAGTGTTTTTGTCTTTATGTTTATCTGAGCTTTGGATTCAAAGTCTTCGAAGTGTTCAAATTGCGATGTATTTCCTTTGAAAGTAATCAACAGCCCTTGCAAATACTATCGTTAGATAACGATTTCTCAAAAGCATAATGATTACATTATCATAATGATGTCTCCTTTAGTGTAAGACATTATTACCATTGATGTCATATTTTATCATAATTAGTTTGATATAAGACATTATTAGAACTGTGAGACCGAGCGTTGGGATGACGTACAGGTGGTTCTGAGCATGAATCATGATAAAACCTAGGCTTTGTTCTACCCAGCTGTACATGTTTTATTTAGGGAAATGTAAATGGGGCTTTGTGCTCTTGATACAATCTCCTAGTATGACGTGGCCATAGAAACTTGTAAACACTGTTTTACGGTCCAGTGTGGATCAAATGGTTCCAACGAGTATACCTTACAATCAATTGTGTGATGACATGATAATCATAGGCTTAGTGACCGGGAAATGAGAGAGGTGGTGTGTGGCAAGAAAAATATATAGGTTTAAATGTGCCCATAAACAATAACATTTATTTATAAGCTAATGTATTGTTTACAGAAATGTTATGTTTCCTTTAATCGATTAAATGTTTTAATATATGTATTATTCATTTTTAAAAACTTTTTTTCAACATCAATTTGTGTTCCATGTTGAAAGAGATGGGATAATGATATAAAGTTAATAATTATAAACTAGAATATAATCGGATAATGTATATGTTTATGGAGAAAAAGAATTAGCTATATAAATATCTACATAATATAGACCTAGTTTTACGTTTGTTAAATTGTTATAGAAAAACATAAAAGAGATTTAAAAGGTATAGAGTCTAGCTTTAGAGCTATTACTAAAAAGACATTAAAAATGTCCAAATAGTATGTTTTGTTTTAATCTTGAAATCGGAACCGTTGGAGTTGATCAGGAGCAGCCTGTGTTCTGTACTTTTCTATGCTGCTCTTTGAGCAATCCGTGGTAAAGCAAATTCTGCTCCCTGTAGCATTTGTACATGTGTGTAGGCTCTACACTGTAAGGTACTTCTCAAAATACTTATGTTCTGAGCCAGGTTCTCCCAGTTTCTGACCTCTGCATCTACAGCATATAGACCTTTTCATTTTATTAATTATTCCAAAAAAGAGGTCAATGTCTACGCATGCGCAGTCGCTAGGGGGCAGAAGTTGTCAATAAAACCTTCTTCGCCTTTGTTATTTTACTGAGGGCCTAGTGGTTTTTAGGCGTAATTATATTAGCTTTTCATTTTACAAAAAAACGAATTCATAAAAACTTTATACCCAGAAGCTAGGGAGCGAACTGTACTTTTCTTTTACCTTTTGAACCAGTTTTTAACCCAAAAAACATTTATTATACATTCTACGGTTTATATGAGTGCTTGTGTGTGTGTGTGTGTGTGTGTGTGTGAGTGAGGTAGACATACAGTAGAAAGGGATATGATTTATAATCTTCGCCCACACACGTTTAGGTAGAGACATACCGGTATTTGAATTACTCTTAAAACCTAATCATTATGTTATTTAAAAATCGTTGCTAATTACTACACCGGAAGTCTAGAGGCCTAAGTGCGATCGGAAATCCCGAAATTCTTCACCTTCTTCTCCTTCTTCATATTACTGTGGAGACCCCGCTAGAACCGAGGAAAGAGTCCACAATTTAACTAAACATAAAATACAAATAAACATCACAAACAACAATACTATTAGAGATGACAGAGTGTCACTTTAGGTTTTTAGACCAGCCCCTTAGTGACGATTTGAAAGCCGGTACAGTAGGGGCAGTGAATAGGCCTGATCCAGGGAGTTCCACAGCCTAATGGCTGACGGAAAAAAATATATATTTGTAGACGTCGGTGCCTGCATGTGGGACATGCAGCTTGAGCTGATGGCCTCAAGTTGGATTCGACCTGGATGCGTGGACTTTTCCACGTGGTGGTTCACGATCTTTTAAATAGTGGTGACTTTGTTTATCGCTCTGCGGTGTTGTAGGGGCTTCAGCTCGAGTTTGGCCACCAAAGCAGAGGCGCTTATTTTAATGCTATAGTCCTATAAGATACGACGTGCCGCTCGACGTTGGGTCATCTCCAGCTTAGATATCAGGTGTTGTTGATGGGGATCCCATACCGTCGATGCGTAATCCAGGATGGGACGAGTTAAACTTTTATAACAATGCGTCTGGATCCTCGTGGAGCATCCCTTGAGGTTCCTATGGACGAATGAGCAGGCTTTATTTGCTTTGGCAGCAATACATTGGACAGGTGTGCCCCATTGGAGGTTTTATGTGAAGTTCACTCCAAGGTACTTGGCCTCTGATACCCTCTCAAGAGTGAGACCATGCAAGGTATAGCTGGTGGGGATCCTAGTCCTCTTTATTGAAATAGAGAGGAGGTTGCACATATCAACGTTGAACTGAGGGGCGGTACGGGGTTAAAAAGAAAGCGTCCCAGAGTTTTTGTAAAGAAAAAAGATAGTAGTTTTTGGAAGGTTTATATCCAAGTGTTGACTTGGAACTGTTTACTTTAATTATTTTTTTTTACTTTGCTGATGTTTAACAATATGTTTTTGTTGTTGTTCCAGAAACAAAGAAGTTAGAGTTTGACTGTTATGAGTGAAAGGGTAATAAAGTTTGAGATGAAGTAAGATAGTTGTAGTTTGGGATGAGATTATGCATGATATATTACATTATGATTATGTTATTATTATGTATTTGTTTAGTATTGATATTGTTGTTAGTTATAGTTTATAGTAAGGATAGATTATAGTTAGTTAGTTTACTATAAGTATTATAAAAAAAAATTATGTTATAAAATTTTTCAAATGTGGGTGGATGGTGTCACTGTTATAGATATTATAGAAAGTACGCATGTTGTTAGATGAGGAATAAGAAGAATGGTGTGCATGTTATTATTATGTACGAGATTGCACTATGGTATGAAAAGGAAGTACGCATGTTGTAGGAATGATATAGCAACGCTGGATCCTAGATACACTTCAGTTGAGATTTGATCTGTACTTGAACAAGACGTGTATGAGATCAGTCTTCGTCCAAGTTTATCAGTCAAGAACAGAAAGTATTGTTGTAATGAACCAGTGTATACTAGTGTTGCAGCGACTAAGTAATTAAAGAATTGAGTATTGAATTGAGGAGCCTTCGTTTATATGAGCTTATGAATTAACTGTGTGTCTTAGTCCTGTGACAAACGCCATTTGCCATTTCGATTTTCAGGTCTACAACTTATTCGAGTCTTCAAATAGCCGAGATATTAAAGAAAGCGGGCCAACTTTTTATAGTATTTGATCTAACTAGCCTAAATTTATTTGGCATGGTCCTGTAAACGCTTTAAGATAAATTATCTTTCCTAACAGTAAAAAAGAAATGATGATAATTAAACAAAAGTATTAATTAAATAGTTTAGATTATTGCTATTTAAAGGCCCTGAAAATAGTAATTATGTTTCTTCTTCGTTCTCAATATTGTCAATGAAGGGCTGCAAACAACAAAGTCTATGGTAAACTACACAGAGATCATATGCAGCCAGAACATATTGCGAGCTGTTTTATTAAGAGGGCAGGTTTGGAGCCCATGTTCTGTGTTCTCATGTGACATTTCACATTGGCTATCTAGCACCAAAACCTACCTGTCTGGAAACATGGTGTCTAAGTCTGTTGTGTCCGGTCCTGAATATGAAATTAATGTTTTGGCTTGCTGAGAAAACTTATAGTAGTTTTTATTTTAGTCGTCTTCTGGATGGTATTTGATTGCTGAATAATCGACCGCGGACCGACTTGTTTCCTGTCTTTGAGGCTGTGGTCAAATATACATGCTAATTTTATATAAGACTACGAAAAAATATCTAGAGCTATTGAAGTTCTTTGCTACTTTTAAAATATTAAACTGAGTTCTATTCAAATCGTGTTCTAGTTCAACAAATTAAGTGACTAGCGAGCCAGTCATTGTATTGACGATTACAATACTCACACGCGATCACGCGATACATATTGAAATATAGGATACAAAATTATTGCTGACAAACTATATTCTGTAAAAAAAAGTAAACACATGAGCTGTACATATATTTATCTTGAATGGCGTCTATTCAAAAGAACATGGAGATGTGTTTGGCCGTGTGAAACGTGTTTATCTAAACGGTTTTGTTCACATTATGTGTATCCAACATTTTAATTTTGCAGACCTTATTGAATGATCCGAGGCATTGATTATTTACTAATTATTTTAACAGGGAAGCAGCAATTTAACAAGCGCATTGTAACTGATATCTTGACAAATCTAAATATTATGTAGGTGTTTAGATCTAAACCTTATGTGACATAATGGATATGGTCGTGACACTCGACGATTACGCCAACACTTTAACTTTTTTTACGACAAATTTTAGGCGCATATAGACTCTAAATAGAAATGTATATAAGAACAGTTTTTCTAAATACATAAATTTTTTAGCAAAACAAATCTTAAAGTATTTCCTATTGTTTCTAAATTATTTATTCATAAAAATAGTTTGATTTTCATTAACACGGCAAGCATGTACACATAAAAATATAGAAATGGGTTGTATCGAATCCGTTTTTGTGCGCCGCTTCTACCACACATACTTGATCCACATGACTGGGTTGTACCATTTCTCAGAGGAGTGACCACGCTGTTCTGTGCGTATTCCATACAATGTGGCCCTGTTCTTCCATAAATACAACTCACGCACTGGCCTCGGTAATCACATCTTTCTCCTGAGCACGTCACAGAGCAAACTTCTTTACAAGCAAACCCATAGCGTGGTGGGACGCAATCTAAGACGACAGAAACAAATACAAAAGTAACGTATTATATATATATTAAAAAGGTCATTAATAATCAATGTTACATAGTACTGTATTCATTTTTTTCGACGTCACTTCTTTAATTTCTATATTTTTTTTCGTAATTAAAGAACAGTTCATGTAATAGTTGGTTTTAAATATATTTCTTTTTATATCGTATTTGTCATGAAGCAAGGAGAGGAGCATATTAATAACACAATCGGTGTCAATGTTATTACAGTAATATCACTATATTAAAGAAACAAAAAACAACTAGAGACCGCATACAAATAAAAACCTATCTCACAACACCTAAACAAATATCAGCTTTGTTCAAAGCAAGGCGCCTATCTATAATTGGTAAAATAATGAATACAAATACACAGCTACAGCTCAACCTCTACATCACAGCTCGAATAAACTTATGACTACTCACAGTCATAACTAAAACATAAAGATATAGGACTTGTCTTTCGTATTTCTCATATTTATAAATGAAAAATTGTTTATTTTTATTTTATATTAATTAGCCTTCAAATATGCTTTCCATCAAGCCTATGCTATTAATGATTGTGCAGGCTCTTAATACTTTTCATCTCTGTATTAGCACACACCAATGATACGGTGTTTAAGACTAAGCCAGGCCTAATGTATTAAAATGTATCTAATTTGTCAAGTATTGTTTTAATTTTATTATACAAAATGTAAAAATTATCATATTGTTTTATTGCGTTTAGAAATCCGTAAACTAGCTGAGATACTAATAATCCTACATAATGTTTTAACTATTTTATATTCCGCGCACATATATATATATATAATTTTATATATATATATATATATATATATATATATATATATATATATAATATATATATATATATATATATATATATATATTGTTACATCCACAATCCCCTTGTGGCCAGAGCTGTGTAGATCTTGTTGATAATTCTCGTTAGTCCTAGGGCAGACTTTAGTTATTATTATTTATGTTTCAGTATTACACGAACTCTTCTTATAGTCCTGGGCACAAACTCAGGAGTTGTGTTCTAACAGTTCCTGTCCTTGACGTTAGAGTAGTAGATAAATATTATAGTATTGTAGACAACACAATAGAATAGTAACTTGACGAGGAAGCTTCAGTGTAAATGTTGATAGTTTAATTCAGGTGATATGTTTAATATATACAATATATCTATTATGTACAGTTAGAATAAAATGGTGCAAACACAAGCGTCCTCAAAGGAACATATTTTGAAACTCTCTGTCTTTACGACAAACAAATCATTAAATACTATTTAAGTGGTGCAAGGGACAGACCCATTACTAGTAGGGGTGAAAATCATGGTATCATTACAAAACTCATAACAAAAACGATAGGAACTTCCCTATGCAGAAAATAAGCCGTTCCCAGACACTCAGGGAATTTGAGGTCAACACCGAATACCACGTTTACCAAGAATCTCTCGTCTTCTTACTAAACGTCAGTCGATTGGAAAGACTAAGCCTCGCCCACAAAATCGTGTGTAGTGAGAAAAGAGAGAGGGGGGGGGGGGAGAATAAACATTGCGTGTTCAAATTCTTGGAAAAACAATATACATGACAATATATATATATATATATAATTATAATTATAAAATTATATATATATAATTATACTTATAAAGTTATATATATATATATATATATATATATATATCTTAGTCTCGGAAACTATTAGATTTGTACTCTTGTGATTTCGCCTGCTTTGCAGCATTAGCTGTGTCTAAAGAGACATATTCTTGTTAGACATACTCTGTCGCATCTCTGACACTTGAAATCGGAACCGTTGGAGTTGATCAGGAGCAGCCTGTGTTCTGTACTTTTCTATGCTGCTCTTTGAGCAATCCGTGGTAAAACAAATTCTGCTCCCTGTAGCATTTGTACATGTGTGTAGGCTCTACACTGTAAGGTACTTCTCCAAATACTTATGTTCTGAGCCAGGTTCTCCCAGTTTCTGACCTCTGCATCTACAGCATATAGACCTTTTCATTTTATTAATTATTCCAAAAAAGAGGTCAATGTCTACGCATGCGCAGTCGCTAGGGGGCAGAAGTTGTCAATAAAAAACCTTCTTCGCCTTTGTTATTTTACTGGGGGCCTAGTGGTTTTTAGGCGTAATTATATTAGCTTTTCATTTTACAAAAAACTAATTCATAAAAACTTTATACCCATAAGCTAGGGAGCGAACTGTACTTTTCTTTTACCTTTTGAACCAGTTTTTAACCCAAAAAACATTTATTATACATTCTAGGCCTAATGCGTCTATGGTTACCATGTCACCATGTTAATACAGATTGGAGTCAAGCGATCAGTAAATCTTCTTTAAGCATACAAATAAAATTTAACATAGTTATATATTTATAAAGCTTTGTTTATGTTGAAGTGTCAACGCGTAGGCTATATTGTATTAAGTTATTATTTGTAGCAATAGAAATCGTAACTTTTAATTATTTTTATTTTTTTTATCGTTCGATTTCGATGTCACAAAAGAACCTTGAAAAGCCAAAGTTGAGCTCATCACAGTTTTATTCTGAAAAGGCCTAGGTCTATGTCCCATAGGCCTATGCTATTGTTTGACTTGTTCTGGGGTTTTATCGTTACAATATTGTATGTAGAAGTAGTTAAGCGGGATTATAACATAATAGTAGGCCTAGACCTAGCTATAGACTATATAGGCTATATATTATAGGCCCTAATAGGCTAAGCTAAAGTAGCCGAAAGGTCTATATACATTATAAATATAGGCTTATGGCTTATAGGCTTATAGGATAGGCCTATAATAGCTATTATTTAATATAATATAGCGTAAAATAGCATATCGAATCGGCCTATCATATATAATATAGTTTACTATAATAGGCCTAATTATTAGCCTGCCTATAGGACTATAGGCCTAGACCTATTACTATTAGCCTATTAGCCTATTATAGTAGCCTAAAGGTTATAAGCTTAAACAGTTTAAACTATATATTAAACAATTGAAAATATTTACTATTTACTATAATATAGAAAAGTGTTGATTAACCGATTGCGATTGCATGAAATAATTAAGCGAATATGAAGGTAGTCTATGCTATATATTTGATATTTGCAAACTGGTGCGTGTTTTCTGCATGAATTTTTAGTTATAGGCCTGTTATTGAATAATATTTCATGCATATGACTAATGAAATGACAATATGAATAAGCCTTACACTTATATATATCTATAGGTATAGGCCCTATCATATTCAATATGGAAAACATAGGCCTTAAGCCTACGCCGACATACGGTCATAGGCCCGACTATACGACTAAGGCCTATATATATATTATATTAGCCTCTTCCTACGAACAATATATATATATTTAAAATTTAACATAATATTTGCTATGGCTATGGCTATTACTATATGGTTTTTATATTCGTGAAGATGCATCGGCTCTTGCCTCTGTCTCATTCAACAAAAAATATATTGTTACGAATATCGGTCATAAATGAATGACGTAGTAAGGCATTGACCTCTTAACAAGTGCGTATCAGAGTCCAAGGCGACCAAGGTTTGACCTTTGTTCCCTGAGGGCAGTTTAAATAAAATAATTCGTCCAACCCCGTGGAAATTGGATGATAATTCTGGATCGTAGTATTTTATAAGGAAAGAGGTTAAAATGCGTATTAAGACCCTGTAGAATCTTCGATGATAGTTTTCTTTGTAAAGTCCCCACCTCCTTAAAGTTAGTTCAGTTTGGAAGTTTGTAGAGTGAAGTCGCTATATTGATATATGTACATTATGTGCCATTTATTTTGAAATACTTATGTTGCCATCAGTTGATGCATTTATTGAAAGTTTATATTGAGTCTACAATTTAAATAAAATTATTTATTCAACAACTGGAGTTGTTTGATCTATCATTGTTGAGAAAGGTGTTGAAGATAATTATCACGAATATAACTACATTGCTGCATAGACCTGTCAGTCAAGGAACCCCTAGCTTGGGCTACAGATTAGCAGGATCTAGAGACTTCTAATAAAGATACAACTATATTCATTGAATCCGATTTAACGAGTCGTAATAATAGTCATCATAAGGACGTCCATAACAATTTGAGGGCTTGCGTCCGAATAGTTGTATAGTGAAGCATATATTCAAGTTGTGTTGTGTTGTGTGTTGGAGCCGTGATCTACTGAGCAAGCCTAATAACGCTGAAATTATTCTTCCAATTGGAAAAACGTAAGTTGGAAATTTACAATTTTAAAAATCTTTAAACTAAAGAATGGAATTTATTGAAAATCCAGAAGAAGAAGTTCTGAAAACTTTATCAATAAAGAAGTTAAAAGAGATCGCTGAGATCTTGAAGATAGAAGTTACTGAGACTACACCATCGAGGACTGTGTTGACACAGCAAATAAAAGAGAACTTGATTGCGAGTGGCAAGTTGAAAGTAGAATCAAGCGCGGAGGGATATCAAGTGAAGGTCAGATGTCTGAACAGTTACGGTTTCAGCTAGAAATGAAACGGATGGAAGATAAACGAGAAGAAAAACGTCTTGATCGAGAGATAGAACAAAAACGTCTTGAGCTTGAGATGGAAGATAAGAAAAGTCAACGAGAAAGTCAGGAAAGAAAAGAGCTAGCAAAGATAGGAGCTACTAAAAAAGAATCTCATAATGATGTAGAGATGGCCAGATGGAAAAAGCTAGTCCCTACCTACATTGATCAAGAAAGTGAAATAGCTAATTTCTTCCAGACCTTTGAAATTTCTTGAAGAGATTTTAAGTTCCCAGAAAATAAATGGGGAATATTAGTCAGAACAGCTTTCACTCAAGGGAGGGCAAGAGATTGTGTTCTATTGTTAAAAAAGGAACAATTAAATGATTATGAAGTCATTAAAGACACTGTACTTAAAGCCTATAACCAGATACCGGAAAGTTATCGGAAAAGGTTCCGTCAGTACACAATGTCCCCTTACCAAACACACTTAGACTTCTTTCGAGCAGAAGAAAAGTTAATGGATCAGTGGATAAAATCCAGAAATATCTCCACATTAAAAGAAATGAAAGATATCATTCTTTTAGAGGATTTTATTAACAAAGTGAGGCCGGATGTAAGAATGTATTTATCCGAGCGTGACATCACTGACCCACAAAAAGCTGCTGATTTAGCGGAGCAATACACACTGTGTCATAGAACAGCTGGTGAAAAGAATTTTAATAGGTCACAACGGCCAGCAGAAAACAAACAACAACAACATCGTGAAAAAGAGCATTTTGTGAAACAAAATGATGTTAATAAGAACCCTGTCAACAAAAGCGTCCAATGTACTTTTTGTAAGAGAACAGGACATAGCATTGAAGACTGTTGGAGCATAAGGAAAGATAAAAGACCTTATAAAGTGGTAATGTGCGTCAGTCATGCACCAATACAGAATGTACAAGAAAGCGAAAATACAAACGAACTGAATTCGAAGAAAGATTCTTCTAAACCAGAAACACTGAGGGTGGATTTGCCTGAGAGCAAAAGTCAGAAGGTAGAGAAATCTACAACTGAAGACAATGAGGATAAATATCCTGATTATAAATACAGAATGGCTACTATTGGATTGGTTGTCCAGGTCCACAGAGACGAAAAAGTAGACCAAAGTATTTTTGACTCGAACAAGAGTCTGAAGTCATCGAAAGATGAAACAACACCCGAAAGTCATGGTCAAGGGAAGAATAAAATTGACACAGAGACCCTGTGCAGTTTTCAACCGTTCATTAGTGAAGGTTGTGTGGCCTTACAAAAGGAAGGACCACTGAAGTCCGTAAACATATTACGAGACACAGGAGCATCATTAACCCTGCTGCTTAAAGATGTATTACCATTGAATGATAATACATTGACAGGACAGACTGTCCTATTGAGAGGTTTTGAATGGAAAGAAGAAATACCTCTACATAGGATATACCTCGCATCTGACTTGGTAACAGGAGATGTGACAGTTGGAGTAATATCAAAACTTCCTGTTGAGGGCATATCCGTTATCCTAGCAAATGATTTGGCGAAAGGGAGGGTGAGACCTGAACTGATTGTGAAGGAAAATCCAGACCCTAGTCCTATTGTGGAGACAGGAAAAGAAAAATAACTTTATCCTGTAGGTGATGTCATAAAGGGTATGACACCACAGAAAAAGAAAGAAGAAATTCTCTCACAAGAAAAGAAAAAGAAAGAAGAAATTCTCCCACGAGAGAAGAAAGAGGAAAAAGAAGTTGAACTTGATACTACTATTTTCTCCATGATTGAAGAGTGTCCGAAAGGAAATGATCAATCAAAGAAGTCATCACAAAATGAATTGACTGCTGAACAGAAAGTAGACCCAGAGTTGCTACAGTTGCATGAGAAAGCTGTCGACGAGAAAGAAAATCCTACTACTGATGTCTATGAACAAATAGACCACAGCATGAACAAACAACAATGCAAACCTGCAGTTGCCGGTAGAGATGAAGATTTGAGAAGCATCACTGAAGAAACGAGTGCGGAGAGCTGGACCGAAACTACCAAAAGCTATGGGTTACCACAATCCATACCGACAGATCGAGGGACCAACTTCACCTCGGAACTCTTCAATCCAGTCCTAACGAACTTATGCCTGGAGCATGAGATGTCAACTGAATCCTATCCGGAAAGTCGAGGAGCCTATGGACCAATCTTTGGACCCACTGTCCGAGGACCACTCAAACTACTTCAAGAGGAATGGCAGACCGAATTGGATCTCCTTGGGCTGACCAAGTACCTAGATAAGTACATAAATTTTTTGTCTGACATAACTGTTTTTGTTAGAAAAAAATTGTACACTGCTCACATGCAGATGCCATTGTTGTGTGATGAAAGAAAGGCAAAGATATTATATCATTTGAAAATGATAAAGCCTTACCTTCTGAAAACAATTGGAATAAGCTTGATGTTGTTAACATTGTTACTCTTAGTTGTAAAATTCATGCCTGGAGTACAGGATGAATTGAATGACAAATTCACTGATAGTTAGTTACCAAACTTACTATTGTAAAACTAAATCCCTTACTTGTGATGAAAAAGGACTGAGTAAAAGTATTGTTAGAGTAAATATCATTATAGTGTGATATTTCTAAACAAACTTGTTAGGTTGAGCATTAAAATAATTGCTATAAGAGAAAAAGATCAGTTTTATCCGCAGAATTGGTTTCTAAATCAGAGGACATTATAAATGTGGACTGATTATAAGATATGTTTGAGAATCTCTGGAAATGATAATTGAAACATTTGGCAGAGAGGATAATTTGATTGAAAAAGATGTAAATGATATTGAGAAAAGAGAATTTTTCTATTACTAAAGAATTGAGAAATGTATTATCATTGTACTATGGAAATTTATTTTATCATGTACTGTTGTTGAAATATTGCACTGAGTCAGGATGCAAATTTCTTCTATGTGAAATTATTCATTTGTTATATTATCATTGAATGTATGATAATGTAGGGTAAAAATAGTTGCTGCAAGACAGAACTATGACTAACAAGAATTCCAAGAAATGTATTATAAATGATTTTTTCACTTTTAGGATACTGTTACATGAAAAGCAGACCAGAAGTGAAACTAATGTAAAATAAAACTTATCCTTGTTTTGTATAAATTTAGGATGTGCCACTGACTTGACACTGTAAACCAGAATGGTTGAGAATTTCATGGTTGAGAATTTATAATGTTGACATACCAATGTTCAACAAATGTATTATTAATTAAGGATTTCATGTCAAGATTGTAAAACTAATCCATATTTTTTTGTATTAGTTAAAATAGATTGAATGAATTGTACTGACAATCAAAAGACTGGGTAGACCTGAACACTATGAAAGTAACAGGAACCTAGAATCTATGAATAAAACCTTTATGGAATGGAAGAGAGCAATGGATTCCACTTTACCATAACTGAAAAGATTGGAGATGGAATGTTTACACCACACCATTCAGACCAGCAATTTGTTTTGTAAAAATTGTTAAATTGATTTCTGTCTGAAAAAAAAATAGTCTATGCTCTTTAAAAATTTTGTACGTCAATAATATTGTATTTGAAATGTCTTTAATGTAATCTAAAGAAAATAAGTACTTACTGTTTAGTACTAAGATTGTATGAAGATAATATAATTTGCTTTGATTGATAGTTAATTAAGTTAATTAACCAAATTTGTTTCAAGTAAATCCATGTCTGCATGAAAGATCGAATGTTTCAATGTAAAACTGCTGTGAACTATTCTAAACAGACTTATGACGTAGGAAGGTCATGGCAAAATGAGAAATTAAAATATTTTTAATGAAATTGTCTATAAACTATTTTAATTCGTGAACAGACCATTTTTCATTTTCTTAAAATAACATAAATGAATGTAATTTTGAGATAATAGTTGTAAAATAATGATCATTAAAAAGAGAACTTTTTAATCGCGTAGCAATTTCTGACCTAAAGCGGTAATAGGGTGAAAATTTGCATAGCGATGTAAACATTTAGGGAATGAGAGAGTGATCGGAAGGAATAGGGAGAGAAAGAAAAAAGAATACTGACCTAGAAATCTTTTGTTTCGACACAGACAGTGTTGTCTAAAGCCTACAGGCTTGAATAAAAATACTGTCTAAAACGAGCAATGACCATTGTTGTAAAGTGAAATTGGGTCAGGGCAGTATTTTTTTTTGTTTTGTAATTGAGTTAGGCCTAGTTTGTGTTCTATCAGAGCGTTTGGTTTTTTCCTTATGAAAAATAAGTCGTGTCTGAATAGACAGTAAGTGATTTTTTCTTTTGTTGTATAATTACAAATTGTAAAAGATATTTGTTTATAATTAAATAGACGCGAGAGTTTTTTTATTAACGTGGAATGTTAATGGAATGGAAATTATTAAATTGTAGAATATTTATCCCTATGTATTTTTCTTGTATACAAGATTTAGATAAACAATTTAATTGTCCATTTTTTAAAATTATAATTGAATGAGTGAATGACTGTAGTTAAGTCATTTGATAAGATTAACTTATATTGCATATATTACATGTTATTGTTATCAGTTCGATTGAATTATTGGGATAGCCACTTGAACTGTATTGTTTCCCCGGAATATTTTCTTTTATAATTATTCCTTAAAAATTAACATTTTTAGTATTGTTAAAATGTTAAAGAAATAATTATAAAACTTTTGAAGGGTGGGGGTGTTACGAATATCGGTCATAAATGAATGACGTAGTAAGGCATTGACCTCTTAACAAGTGCGTATCAGAGTCCAAGGCGACCAAGGTTTGACCTTTGTGCCCTGAGGGCAGTTTAAATAAAATAATTCGTCCAACCCCGTGGAAATTGAAGGATAATTCTGGATCGTAGTATTTTATAAGGAAAGAGGTTAAAATGCGTATTAAGACCCTGTAGAATCTTCGATGATAGTTTTCTTTGTAAAGTCCCCACCTCCTTAAAGTTAGTTCAGTTTGGAAGTTTGTAGAGTGAAGTCGCTATATTGATACTTGTACATTATATGCCATTTATTTTTGAAATACTTATGTTGCCATCAGTTGATGCATTTATTGAAAGTTTATATTGAGTCTACAATTTAAATAAAATTGTTTATTCAACAACTGGAGTTGTTTGATCTATCATTGTTGAGAAAGGTGTTGAAGATAATTATCACGAATATAACTACATTACTGCATAGACCTGTCAGTCAAGGAACCCCTAGCTTGGGCTACAGATTAGCAGAATCTAGAGACTTCTAATAAAGATACAACTATATTCATTGAATCCGATTTAACGAGTCGTAATAATAGTCATCATAAAGACGTCCATAACAATATCTACAATTATATTTGCCTTTTTATTAATCAAAACGAGCGATCTAGGTCTAGGGCTAAGTTAAGCAATAGCTTGAATAACCGGCAGTAATAAAAGCATTATAGGCCTAATTATTATTTTTTCGATACAAAACTAGTTCTAAACGTAATTATTTTTTACATTGAAGAAACTCAACAAAAAGTAATGACACAGTGATCACGATAGAATCGACAATAATATTGAGGTCCAAAGCATAGAGTCCAGGTCTAAAAAAAAATTTCTTAAAAAAAAAGAAGCTCTAAACGTTATTTTTTAACAATTCTCTACTTGGTTCTTAGTTTAAGGTCTCCATGTGATTTTATGGTTTGAAGTTCAAAAACAACTATAATAAAATTAAAAACCCCCAACACCTTTAGTAAAATACTATATAGAAAGAAGAAACAAAAATCATTGTGCCCCCAAAAGAAATATATGTCAGTGAGTCTCAAGACCACGACTCTTTTCCGGGGTCAAACTAAAAAGGTATATTGGTCGAACTTATAGTCATCATAATACCAAAGTTGGGGACGGCCAGTAGCTCTCTTGTCTTCAATGATCTCTGCAAATAGTAGGCCCATTCTTGATCCTGGAAATAGGGTCAAGCCATTGGAAGCATCGTTGGCGAATAAGTTTGACCCTACTAGGGATGCGAGCCCGTTGCAAGACCTCGTTGTTTTTTATGCGGTCCTTCCAAAAGATCCTAAGTATGCGTCTCATGGTCCAAGTTTTGTTGGCGTACATGAGAGTGCTGATCAAGAATTCATGACACACAGCTATTTTTGTATTAATGGACAGCGTATTGTCTCATACTCATTTTGTTAGCCTGGATAAAGTTGCGGATGTCTTTCAAAATATCTTGCTGATTTCTTTGTCCAGTGAGATATTGCTGGTAATCAAAATATCATAATATATATATATATAATAAGGCTTATATAGCTCATATCCCGTTGGGAACAGTTCTATGCGCTGTAAACCCACTGCCGTCTGTTGGCGCAAATACTTTACAGGCCCAAAACTCCTGCAGGGCGTCAGGTATCCGTCGGTGGCAGGGATAGAACCCGCGACGTGTCAGTTGGTTTTTGGTTGACAGTCTGTTGAACTAACTGCTAGACCAAAGGGCTTCACAATAATACTATATTGTAATATTAATACAATTGAATATACTGTCATGCATACAATATAAACATACTAAATACCGCCAAATATCTCTATTTCACAAACGTGTACATCTCCTTCGGCAACTTTAATTTCAACTCTTTCTAATCTTGTACGGGAGGTTAGTGAAAACGTTGATACATTCTTCCCCACAATAGTACCGTTGAATCTCCTAACAACAGTGTGGGAGTTGAATACAAATTCTAGTTTACCGTTGACATTTCTTCTTATGTCTGAAATTTAAAACAGGTGAAACAACTTAGATATTAAAAATAAGCAATGCATTAAGCATTACATTGACACATTAATTATATTGTGGTACAAAGGACAACAATTATATAATATTCAAACCTTTATATAAACTTCACCCAATTTTTATCTCTGCCTCTCTGGCTTCTCAGCGACCAACCCTACAATCGGAAATTTAATTAAACTACTTCCCCTCATAAGATCAATTGGAAATATGGCGGTTGTACGTTAAGCTCGTTGTATGCCATTCAATATAAAACTTTAGGTGCACACGTATGCTAATTAATCAGTTTTCAAATTTGTTTTATATTTTGACTTTAAGGGGCGCAATGTTAAATCCCTATTGTAAGTTCATCCACCCAAGACTTAAAACTAAGAAAGCATGTTAAAGAAATAATTGATAGATCTATATATAATATATATAAAGTAGCTTGTGTGTGTGTCTAACCAATCAAAATTGGTTTATTTAAATGCAATCGACCTCATTGTCTCATATCTTACTTTTGTGATCCTTTGTGACATGTTGTTTCCCCAGCATATTGGTGACATCTTCGACTGACATGTTGGCGATCTGGGTTCGATTCCCAACTAATACCTTTTTGCTATCTCATTTTTTTTATTGCCATTATTATTATTTTTTTTTATAGATTACGAAGTCGGACTTAAAACGTTGTTAAAAAAAATTTTCAGTAAGTAAATTCTAATAATTATATTTTAGTCCTAATTTCTTATTCAATAAGAAGCAATGATAGTCTCACTGGATTACAGTTTTTCTTTTAAATTACTTTCTTAAAAGTTTTTAGTAACAATAATAATTATTATTTTAAAGTTATTATAGCTTTTGCTTATTGCAGTTCAAAAACATTTTTATCTGTAGCTTTAGAACTACCTAATTATGTGTTTTCCCCCCAAGTATCGCCGGACAATATAGCTTTTGGTTTTATAAAAAAAAAACTTGCCTTTTTTTTTAACCCGATGATACTATATATTTTGAATTACTTACCAAAATGTTTTCAGTAAATAATTATATTTTGTAAATTAAAACTTCTAGTCTAGGGGTCGGCAACCTTTTATTAGCGGCGCGCCAACAGAATTTCTCACTCGGCGTGCCAACAGCCAAATAGTCAACCTCTGCCATATTTAATATTTTTAAACAATAATTATTAAATGTATGTAGCATGATTTAAGGGAAACCATACCACAAATTTACATCAATTACGTAATATAATGCTCGTATACATACGCTTAAGCTGTTGTTGTTTTTAAAAGTTAAAACATATAATTTTGATCTTAAATTATTTTGTGTGCTGATTTAGAGAATATAAAAAAAAAACATTTGAATGAAATTTTTCTGTATTAAAAAAATACATGACACGCAGAAGCTAATAAAAAACACATTTTTTCGGGGTCCTCCGCGTGCCATTGAAAAAGGCTCCACGTGCCAAGTCTGAAACGCGTGCCGTAGGTTGCCGACCCCTGTTCTAGTCTATTTATATTGTTTTTTTTTATTTTAGTTTATCTGTGGCCTACATAGGTCTATTTAATTTTTCCCGGGCAACGCCGGGGAATGTAACTTGTAATTAATATAAAATTTACTTCTTTCCATGGGTGTGAATTAAGTACACGCTTCTACAATTACTTCACAATTATTGATGTTAGTAAAACATTGTTGTAACTTCATCATTTTTAAGTTCTGATTGCAAGATCAGCTGAACTTTTTTAAACTAAAAGGTTAGAAAGCTTATAAAACACAGAAAGATGCCAATAGTTAATATAAAAGGAAATAAGCACCAGCACCTACTTAATTAAACACAACTAAGTGTCAAATAGCTAATTTAAATAAATAAATAAACATAAATTATATTCGAGTTACACGCTGGACATATCTAATTTTCTCAACTAGTAAGTCAAATTGTGTCATATATTTTGGTGAATTTCTTATTTGTCTGTTTACATCATTTATAGTTGATTTCAACTAAACATAACATAACACTTTTCTGTTGCAGTAAACCAGTAGAATTTGATTAAATGTTTACAATTTAATGGAAACATGCATATCCATAACATTTACAAAGCAGGATTTATTTTAACATACAAGTAAACTTGATTGGCTTGTTTAGAAAACATAAACGTTTTTTTTATTTTTTTTAAAGTGTACACATACACAATATTTTCCGCTAATAAACTAAGAAAAAAAAGTTTCTATTTAACGTGTAACCAATTATTTAAATTGTTGTTATTATTGTCAGTAAACCTGTAGTTCTATACCTGGATATATGTTGATCCTTGTTACCCAAACAGCAGGATTCAGATAATATACCAAATCTTTGTATGAACTGCTTTTAAAGTCAACACAGTTGTTTCCACCGATGTCTCCATCAGTAATTGGTAAACTCAGCTGTTGTGTGCGTCGGTGCAGTGGGGTATGACTTAGCGTCCTAAATCCAAGGGCAACGTTATGATCTATAATTTCCGGAAAAAAGGTGTATATGATACATATTATAAACAATTCTATAACTTTACATATTTAATAACAATACAACTGTCTTGTTATAACTTTACAAACGCTTTAATTAAATAGATACGCTTCAGCATGGGGTATCTCAACTAAATATCATTTGTTAATTGTATGAGTAATGAACATTCTACTTTACACTGTTGTATTTTTAATATAAAAACCTTCGTACATAGGCTACCTAAAACTCGTGGATTGCAAAATGTAAAAAAAATAATGAGTGAAATCGAGCTAAAAGTATTATCATAACTGGTACATATTTATTAATAAAACCTCATTAAACAAATTAGCCCTTTAAAAATTCTTCTACACAATTCAATTTTTGTTTCTCGGCCGTTAGTGCCTGTTTAGTTTTAATTACCCACAATTTTCGCATATTTATTTATATTAGCTAATAAACCAAGTGTTATGACTCAAATTATATTAACTTGAATGTACAAAAGTTATGGGCTAAGGGAAGTAACAATCCTCAATTTGTATCTACATTGACATCTGTATTTCATAAACTGTTACATCTAACACAAATTTTTTCAACTAGATACCATCCTCAGTCAAATGGATGTATTGAACGTGCAAATCAGACAATCAAATTGATGATTGAAAAAGTATGTCTAGAAAAACCAAAAGATTGGGATATTTATCTACCCATGATCTTATTTGCTTACAGAAATTCTATTCATTCTTCTACTGGTTATTCCCCATTTGAACTCATGTTTGGTCGCAAAGTAAAAAGTCCTTTAGAAAATTTCAAAAATAATATCTTGGATACTAATGAATTAGAATTTTCACCTGATGAATTTATTCAGTCAATTCAAGATCAAATAAATTACACCAATGAAATAACTAAAGAAAATCTTGAGAACAGTAATGAAAACAGTAGATTGTTATACAACAGAAACAGACACTTAAGATCATTAGAAGTTAATGATTTAGTTTTGATTCATTTACCAACAGGTATAGGTAACAACAAAGAATGGATTGGTCCTCATAAAATAATTCAAAAACTCAATGATGTTTCTTACAAAATTTTGGTAGATAATAGTGAAATAAAATACCATATAAATAATCTCAGAAAATACAATGTCAGAGAAAATTCTCAAAATTTGAATACAGTAATAAACAACATGTATGAAGAAGGAAAAGAAATTCTCATAATTGATGAATTTGATCACAACAATATAAGTGAATTAAGTCAATATATGAATACTATAAATATTTATAAAGAGAAAAGGTCAGAAATTAAACTTGAACACATTAAATGTGAAGGAACTAAATCTAAAAAAAAAGATTTTTTAAATAAATATCAAAATGTTATCAGTGAAACACCTGGAAAAACAAATGTAATAGAACATAATATTGTTTTAAATGATACAACACCATTTAGATCTAAGACAAATATTGTCTCACAGATGCTTAAATTAAAAGTTGATACTGAACTAAAAGTACTCTTAGACAATAAATTGATACAAAAATCAAATTCGCAATACTCATCACCCATGGTTCTAGTAAAAAAAAAGAATGGTTCTATTCGCATTTGTTGTGACTACCGTAAATTGAACAAAGTGACACAACTAGATCAGGGGGGTCTACCAAATGTAGATGACATTGTAAATACAATAGGTAATAGTAAAATATACACAAATTTGGATTTATGCAGAGGATTCTGGCAAATACCTATGTCAGAAGAAGCCAAACAATACACTGCATTTACCACACACCAAGGTTTATTTGAGTGGAATGTTATGCCATTCGGTTTGTTAACAGTACTTCTACATTCACCAAAATGATGTGACAAATCTTACCAAGTCATCCCAACATAGTTCACTATGTTGACGACATCTGCTTACATTCTGATGACTGGGAAGAGCACTGTTTATTGCTAGAATACATTCTAATAATACTAGATAAACACAATTTAACTATCTCACCAGATAAACTCAAAATTGGATTTCCAGAAATTGAATTTTTAGGGTATAAATTCACTAACAATGGTTTCACCCCTACAGATATGTTTCTAAGCAAAATATTAAATATCAAATTGCCTACCACAAAGAAACATGTTAGATCATTGTTAGGTCTTTTTAATTACTACAGTAAATTTATCCCTGACTATTCTAATATTGTAAAACCTCTTATTGAGCTTACCAGAAAATTTCAGCCCGAAAAAGTTCGCTGGTCTGATACTTGTCAAAAATCACTAGACACACTCAAATCTTTATTTGCAAAAGAACCTATACTGTCTACACTTAATGTTGAAGATGAGGTTATTGTAGCCACAGATGCTTCAAAGTTAGGTTTAGGTTCTTGTCTAATGAAAAAAGTAATTGATGGAAACACTATTTTGTACAAACCTGTGCAATATCTGAGTAGATGTCTAACAAACAGTGAAAAGAACTATAGTGTCAAAGAGTTAGAGTGTTTGGCAATATTCTGGGCTTTAACTAAACTCCAAAGATATCTTCTAGGCAGAAAGTTTACTGTTTTAGTTGACCATAAACCATTGAAAAATTTCAATGTTAGCAATGTCAACAATAATAGGATTAACAAATATGCCATACATTTATCTGATTACCAATTTGAGATCAAAACAATTAAAGGTATTGATAATCACATCCCTTACATCCTCTCACGTCTATCTGTTCACATTACTGACACAGACTAGATACTGACTGTACATACAATTTTCACTGTATATTTTATTATGTTTTTTGTATGATTATACTTCAAATTATTCTTTATGTCATTGGATAATTATGTTCATAAAATCTATGAATATAGATTTTATTTTTTTAAGGGGGAGGGTATATGTTATGACTCAAATTATATTAACTTGAATGTACAAAAGTTATGGGCTAAGGGAAGTAACAAAGAAAGAATATTTTGTTTATTTAATAAGTAAACTCCCTTGTGTTTGACACAATAAAATATTTTTCAGTAAGTCTCGTGAGAATTGAATGGACACGGGAAAAAGTAGGGGTAGTCGGACTGTGTAGTAAAAATGGGTCGTTTACAGTTATTCACCAGAGCAAGACATGAAATGTAATTCTCTCGCTCTTGAGTTGTTGGTAGACTTAACTACAATGTTTGATAATGAAGAATGAATTATTTGTAACCTATATGTGCTTGTCTAGAAGTCTGAACTGTTTATTGATTGAAGTAAGTAAATAAATATTATACTTGTTCGGCTGTAAACGTACACTTCGTCGACTTCATCATTTCATATTATATAGAACTATTTTTGTTATACTCGTGTGTTAATGAAGAGACTGGTCATGCTACCATATGAACAGTAATATGTACAACTTAATGCCAACACAAACAACGAGTTAACACCAAGTATAATTAACAGCTAACAATCTCTAGAAAGGTGAAATTAATCGCAAATCCAAGAGGGACTGTGACAAATATAGGCCAATGTATTTATAGATTTTTTTTACTGGCTTGTTTGGTTTTTATTTAATTGTTATATTTACATTTCAAGTTTGTTAAAATCCTTTTTTATTTTATTATTTTCATTTCTATTCTTTAAACAAATTACTTGTCTCAAGTGTATTTCAGATGACTAGCTTCAATAAGTGTCAATATTTGATCTTTCTATGGGCAAATAAGTTCAAATTAATTAGGGTAATTAGGTCTTTAATTCCGTTGTAAATAAAACCTGCAAGATTCGTTGTTAGAAAACGATTACTGCGCGGATTAAAATATATACACAAGATTAGCAAATTAGAATTGCAACTTAAAATCAGTATTGAATGGGGATTGTATTGTCCACAACACTGCTATAAAGGCAATCGCGTTTCCAAATTAATATATACTGAAAAAAAATTATATTATTATTATTTAGATTTTTTATTTTTTTGGATTCGAAGTTTTAAATATAAATTTTTGTGTTAGCAGAAAAATAAGGGGAAAATATCATTCAAAATGTGTACAGACCTCCATTTACAGACAGGGAGCATAAAGAACCATTTCCAGTCCAATGTACCACTAAAGTTGACAGTCGGACTACAACCAAAAATTGTACTTGAAAAATGTTTGTTGTAATTTTTTTTACTATAAATTCATTTCTCAGTACAGTGTTAGTTTTATTTTCATTTTCTGCTAAAAGAAAAAAATGACTGATGTTCGCTGTGGACGTAGAACAAATAAAAAAAAATGAATGAACTGTTTTAACTCTTTAAGACCAAAATTTTTTCTTATATCCTCCGGATTTTATTTTTTTTCTGCTCACATTATTGTTTATCCATGCATCTGTAGAACCTTGATAGTTTGTTTTCTATTTTTGTAAACCCTTACATGTAATGAGTTTTAATGAGTTTTGTAATGATACCATTATTTTCACACCTCCTAGTAATAGGTCTGTTTCCCGCTCATCTCCGCGAGTATTTAAGGCTAGGGTCCTGTTAAAGCAGCCAGTTTTTGTACATAGTTTTTGTGCATAGCTTTTGCAGTGTTTTCTGTAGATAGTTTCTTTTGTGTCTGTTTATTATTGCTGTAAATACTACGTTTAATGTATATAATTGCAAATATCAGAATTATCACCTGAATTAAATCAACAACATTTACACTGAAGCTTCCTCGTCAAGTTACTATTTTTGTTTCATTGTTTATAATATTATAATATATATATATATATATTTATTTACAATTACAACATCAAGGAAAGGAACTGTTATAACACAAAGTTAAGCAGCAGTCACCAGTTTTTCTGTCCACGGCATACAAGGTGATTGTGTGGCCAGAACTATGCACAGACAGCCGCCTTTACTTTACCCCCAACTAAGGACAGGTACCCAATAGAGCTGGGTAGACTCAGGTGCACCCCCAATCACCTGAGAAAAAATCCTAGCCTTCACCAGGAATCTAACCCAGGACCTTCGGACCACCAGACGAACGCGCTGCCTATAGGCTACCACGCACCACAAGAAAATAATAACACATTATTATTTATTTTAAAGTACTAGCATAAAAACCTTTTATGCACTGTTATGAAATGTAGGAATTAGGAAGGAGCAACATTTGTTAAGCAAATAATATTAGTTGTTTTTTGTTTATATTTTGAAATAGCTAGATACATTTTAGAGTTTACAAATCTCATAAAATTTAATTATATAATTTTTTAATTTTTTTTAGTCCCTTAATCTTGACGGTCGTTGGGGGGAGCTAATATACACCCAGTGTCCATTAGTCCTCTCTTGGGCTTGGTAGACTTGGCGGCGCCGATCTCCTCTCCAAGTCGGCGGTGGATTTATAGCTGTCTGCACCGAGGGTCGAACCCCTGATGCGGCGCTTGGGAGTCGAGCTCGCTGTCGACTTTGCTAACCATATATTTATATATATATAATTGATAAAAATGTTTGCTTTGAGCTTAATCTTTACGTAAACATTATAAAGCTACTTTCAACCAAATGTCCTCCTTAAAAATTTTGAAAAGATATAGCTATAAGAAAGATAAATTTATAAAAGACCTTTAAAGTGATTGCTTTTTAAAATCATGTGAGCCAGTACAGTATTAGTTATCTTTTACTCTGAGTATATTTTATAGGACTAAATGATTCCATTTAAAATTAATAGAGGTGAAGAAAGTGAATGCATGTGGAATTTATAAAAAGTAAAATCCAAATTTACCTACTCAACGAAAAAGTAAAGAACATTGACTTGTGGCGGCAAAGAAACCAGGATCCCCCCGAACAGCAGATCGCTAGGCAAAAGTGGAGGTGGATAAGGCACACTCTAAGGACATCCCCACAGGATATCACCCGACACGCTCTGCAATGGAACCCCCAGGAGAAAGACAGGTTGGTCGCCCGAAGACATACGAATAGGAAATGTCAAGTTGTAACCTTTCATTGGATGAACTAAGAAAGGCTGCCCAGAATCGAGTGCGTTGGAGAGCTGTTGCGGAGGCCCTATGTTCCACAAGGAACCAAAGCTACTAAACACGCACTAAACAAATATTTCGCAAATCTAGTTTAGCTGTACATTTTGAGAAAATCGAGTGTGTTGAACGTGTACTGAGTAAATTGAAAGAAAAAAATTCAAAGTGAAATTTAGTAAAGTCATTTACATTCAAACATTTACAACATGCAACCATTACAACTCCATAAATAAACGTATAATTTTTTTTTTAGGAATGGTATAAAGTGAAGATTTTTTTGAAAACTATAATGTGATATCAACACACATTATTGTGTGAAAATAAAATGAGGCTTACTAGCGTTGCAGTTATGACCATAATATCCTGGTTCACAGCCAAAGTGACAAACTCCTTTGTCAGTACAATGGCTTCCAACGCAATTAGGACAATCTATAGAAATAAAATCAAGGCTTTGTTATTAAAAAAAAGTCTTTAATTATCGCGTCATTATGGACATAAATAATTAACTTCGAGTGTTAGATATTCATACCTGGGGGTTTGTTATGTAAATGAAAGTTAGTATTGGACTCTATATGCACATTAAGTGACGGCCATTTACTGCAGGAGTGGTTGAGCGTATGTGTGTTTATATGCAACCATTAATGCCATTAATAATGATTATAATAATAGTAATAATATTTGTATAGCGCTGCCAACAAACATAATGTAAGCTCAGAGCACATTTAACATGCAATTAAGAACACGGATATTACTCTAGGCTAGGAGACAAAGCTAACTGATTAGGCTATATAAAAAAATCAAATAAATATAGCATTAACTGACCCAACCTATAAGTAAGACAGTAGGGGTCTAACTCAATAAGACCGTGATTAGTTTCCTTGTTTTAAATAGCATGTTAAATGTTAACTAAGGTAAATTTTTAAAATAAGTTTTTAATTTCTTTTTCAAAGTATCAATAGAGCTTGCTCGCCTGAGTGGAACGGGAAGAAGATTCCACATCATAGGACCAGATACTGAGAAGGCTCTAAGGCCAACGGTTTTCAGAGGGAAACGGGGCTCTTCTAAAATTGATGAATTGGCAGAACAAAGTATACCATTATGTATACCTCATCGTATGTAGCTTATTGCATGTAAGATATCTTTCCATTCAAATTATGCCTACTGTATGCTCACGTTTTCATATTTCATTCTAGAATTTGGTTTAATTTCAAGGCCATATACGCCACCTTTACTGGGAGACATAACAGTGGCATAGGGTCCAAATTTGAAAGTACCCCCGGGCCCCTACTTGACGGAGCCCTTAAAGAAGTGCCCCAAAAAAATTTGCAGTGGCCTCCAAAGGAGTGTCAGAATTTTTTTTGCAGGGGTTCTGAAGAGGCCAAGCCCCCCAGGCCTCCCAATTTCGGGCTACGCCACTGAGACATAAGGTCAATTTTACTCTTCGGCGACGTCACTCAATTAATTTAAAAAAAATAATATTTTACCTACATCAGGGACATACATCAGTAAATTAAAAAAGTAAAGCGTTTTATGTATGTATCAAGTTATTCTAAATTTCACATTTTTTTTGTCATTATTCCTTTGATGCTTTACTCACAGATATCTATTTGTATTTAAATTTGGCGTCGTTATTAATTATGACAACTATTATAGATAATATGTATTTATTATGTAGTAATAGCACGTACATATATATATGTGTGTTCTCGTGTTTTCTACATCTTTATCGTACGCATTTTCTTTCGCATTCTTAAAATGTTTGGGATAAATCAATTATTGCTCTTTTTAAATCAAAATCAATATAAGACACGCTGCTGTGTAGTTAGGTTGTTGATGTTAAGCTTACAGATAAAGCAGCTATTTAATTAGTGTACATAAGATCACATAGTGAATTATTCTTCAAACTTTTATTTAAACGCTTTACTGTATTCCTTTATAGTGAACCAGACGCTAGACAAAAGAGCAGGCGGTACAACTAAAGGTATAACACATTACAATTTTACTGCTCGTTATGTTAGGGCCCTATATATTACATATGATTGAAATAGAATCAATTTCATAATGTATGAATAATATTTGTAAAAAAAAATGTATATATCATTTCATTTCCATATTTCAATATAACAATTTAACAAGTTCATAAAAGCTTTAAAATAAATGTTTACTAGAGCTTATTAGTGGCTTGGTTAAAAGTAATAAACATCTAATATAACAAAAAAGAGTGTACCATTAGTAGATTGATTATATTGAACGCGGAAGGGTATATACTGTCATGACGTGACATTTATTAAAGCGTCATTAGTTTAGTACTTGTAAATAAATGTTATGACCATTGTTTATAATCTGCTAGACAGGGCGAAATTCTCCCCCTTCCCACCCCTTTTCCCTCCCCACCCCCGTAGGCGGGACATACCCCTCCAGGGGGTATCATCAAATGCCGTATCATTTTGTGTCAACACAGACCCGTCGAGGGGCAACCACTCCCTTTGGTTCCTTTGTTCGATGCGGACCTCGCTCAGGTACAATCAGCCACTCATTGCCTTTTGCTATTTTTCGAGAGTTTTTTGCCCTTTTGAGTTTCAACGTGTAATTCTATTCAGCGCCTTTGTCTAGGCGGGAGGTAGGGTGTCGTGATACCGTACAGATAGACCATAACGTTACGTCTGCGGGCAAAATACTCTTTGAAGCACAGGGATATATAAAGACATGTTTACTTACTTACGCCTACTACCCCTCTCGGGGCATAGGCCACCAACAAGGGCTCTCCAGCCATCCCGGTCCCGAGCGAGTCTTTCCAACTGTCCCCATGAATGGCCTGTTCTCTTGACGTCTGCATCCAGGTCTCGGCGCCAGCTGTTACGGGGTCGGCCTCTCTTCCTCTTTCCTTGGGGGTTCCATGATAGAGACTGTCTGGTGATGTTGGATGCTGGTTTTCGGAGTGTGTGCCCCAACCATTTCCATCTTTTTTGCATGATCTCCAGATCAGCTGCCTGTTGCCCTGTGCGACTCCAGAGCTCATCGTTACTGATCATGTCTGGCCAGCGTATATGCATAATCCTCCTGAGACATGAGTTTATGAAAGTCTGGATCTTCTTGGTGTTAGTAGCTGTGATCCTCCAAGTCTCTGCACCATAGAGTAAGACAGACTTCACGTTTGAGTTGAAGATCTTGAACTTTGTTTTCAGGGATATTTCTCTTGAGCTCCAGATATTCTTAAGTTGGAGAAAGGCTGTCCTGGCCTTGCCAACTCTTGCCCTTACATCGGCATCGGATCCACCCTTCTTATTGACGATGCTGCCTAGATAGGTGAATTCTTCAGTTTCCTCTAGCGCTTCACCATTGAGAGTGATAGGCGATGTGTTTTCTGCGTTGACCTTAAGGAACTTGGTCTTCCCTTTGTGGATGTTGAGGCCAAGGCGAGTGGAGTTTTCCGTCACAATGTTGGTCTTTTCCTGCATCTGTTGCTGAGTATGTGCGAGTAGTGCCAGGTCATCCGCGAAATCTAGATCGTCTAGTTGTGACCATAACGTCCACTGGATGCCATTACGCTTATCCGATGTTGATGTCTTCATTACCCAGTCTATCGCTAGCAGAAACAGAAATGGAGACAGTAAACAGCCATGTAGTGTGGTACAATGTTTGGCCTTGACGATTTAAGACGCTGAGTTGTTGCCGACCGACTAAGAAACAACACAAGGGGAGGCAATAGCGTTGCTCATTGGAAAACGCCCCCTTAGGTACTTTGGTCAGCTGACTGGTCGATAAGTGGGCGTACACCTTGTAATGGTTGGACCTGGGGTTTATGACGAAAAAAAGGACCGCACCTGACTGTCATTGTATTCCTATACATATAATTATATTTGTAGACATTACTTAACACGTCGTCGTCGGCATTTTACGTCTCGAGAGACGATCTATTTCCCTTGCAGGCCTTCATGTGGCTAAAGAGGCCAATCCTGGATGTACAGGCACGGTCACACTTGCTGAAGTTGAATGTAGTGGAGGGGACCACATTTTTCACCACCGTCTTTTTTCCTGGCGTGCTCCTCTCCCGCAAGCCTTGAACCTTCTTTCATTCCTGCTCTCCAAGTGGGCCTATCTTGCGCCATGATCTCCCAACTGTTTGGGTCAATCTCCTTTGCAGACATCCGCAAATCTCAGTTTTGGACGTCCAGCAGGCCTCTGTCCCTTAGCTAACGTTCCATATAGAATGTCCTGTGGAAGTCAACCCTATGGCATTCGGCGTACATGACCTAGCCAGCTGAGACGTCTGCTACTGAGAGTAATACGGGTGTCTTGACACTCTGCTCTTCGTAGGACCTCCGCGTTTGAAACCCTGTCCTGCCATCTTATATCTAGAATGCGTCTGAGACACCTGAGATGAAATGTATTAAATTTTCTCTCCTGCCAGGAATATGTGCTCCATGTCTCACATCCGTAGGCCTACAGCAGGGTACTCATGTTCGATAAACAAGTGACTTAGTGGAGCGTGTGAGCAGTGAGTTCATCCAGACTCGTTTTTTAAATCTTGCCATAGTGCCCATGGCTTTAGCTATTCTGCTATTGATCTCCCCATCTAGGAGCACATTGCTTGAGATTTTGGCCCCAAGATAGCATAACTCTTTAACTTCTTCTAGTGGATGGCCACCAATAGTGATGCATGGCACAGTTGCAGCGTTTTGTACCAGTACCTTGGTTTTGTTTTTAATAATGCTGAGGCCGAATTTTTGGCATGCATCATCAAGTTTATCAATGAGCTTCTGTAGCTCGTTTGCAGATTCGGCAACAATAGCTGCATCATCGGCATAGAGAAGTTCCCAACCAGTACACTCCTAAGCTTTGTTTTGGCTTTAAGCCTGTTTAGATTGAAGAGCTTTCCAGATGTCCTTGTGTGAAGGTAGACTCTCCTATTGCAGTCCCCATAAGCATAGTGCAGTAGGCACGAGAAGAATATTCCAAACAAGGTGGGTACAAGTACGCAGCCTTGTAGATTGTAGATTACTTAACACACACACACATAAAAAAAGCACGCTAGATACGACGCGTGACGGACTTATGGATTTTCCTTAGCACTGTGTTCATAGTATATGTGTACAGTTCATTGTATATGTGTACAGTTCATAGTATATGTGTACAGTTCATAGTATATGTGTACAGTTCATTGTATATGTGTACAGTTCATAGTATATGTGTACAGTTCATAGTATATGTGTACAATTCATTGTATATGTGTACAGTTTATTGTATATGTGTACAGTTCATAGTATATGTGTACAGTTCATAGTATATGTGTACAGTTCATAGTATATGTGTACAGTTCATAGTATATGTGTACAGTTCATTGTATATGTGTACAGTTCATAGTATATGTGTACAGTTCATAGTATATGTGTACAGTTCATAGTATATGTGTACAGTTCATAGTATATGTGTACAGTTCATAATATATGTGTACAGTTCATTGTATATGTGTACAGTTCATTGTCTATGTGTACAGTTCATAGTATATGTGTACAGTTCATTGTATATGTGTATAGTTCATTGTCTATGTGTACAGTTCATAGTATATGTGTACAGTTCATTGTCTATATGTACAGTTCATAGTATATGTGTACAGTTCATAGTATATGTGTACAGTTTATTGTCTTTATATTCATTTTCACTATGTGGATATTTTGTACCGTTGCCTGGTCTATTCAGAACACAGCGGTCTTTGTGATAGATGTGTCTGATGATTGAGATGTTCATTTCTACATTTATTACGTATTAAACCTATAGTCTATTCACTTGAACCCTGTTAGTCTGTTCGCTTTATTCGTATGTCAATTCGAGTGATTGTATAAAGGAGGAGACCGAACCTCCTTTAAGAGTAGTACGCAAATAAAAAATATCGGGCATTGTTTACGGAATATTGCCTGGTCTAAATCGGTGCCATCGACCTCTAGACCAACGTACCAAGTGAGGAGAGAATACCACATGTAAGCTTTGCGGTTACTAGACCATCGCGTTGGCCACACAATCCCACATCATCACATATATATTTAACTATGATAATTTAAAAAAGCGGGGAAGTCTATTCATCCGTACAGTGATATAGTCTGTAAGTTTTAAAAAAGCAAAAAAACACGAATATAAAAAATGAGGTTCACAAGGTAAAGAATATCAAATTTTACGTTATTTTTTTTAAAGTTTTGTTTAAGAAACGTACTCCAAGGTTACAAACTTTGGCCTTGGTATACAGCAGTAACATTTGTTAACACTGTGTTTAGTTAATCTCTTTTATTATGTTCGGTAGTAACCCTATCGATTGTGAATTTGGAGGACGGTAGTGGGGGCGGCAATGAAGCACATGCGTTGAATAGAGAGGGGTCGAGAAGTAAATACATATCATATTTGTGTGTGCGACTTTGCTAAATGCCTCATCAGCTATATCTGCCATAATTAAGAATAAATAAATACACAAATAAGTAAGTGTATTTAGAAAGAGAGTTATACATTTTAATTTATCGTTTTTTTGACAAGAAAAACTAAATCTTTTGTTTTAAATTATAAATTTAATCCAGAGCTAATTTTTTTTCCCTTTTTTTGAATACCAGACTTAAACATATTTTTTTTGTTTGCGTTTTTGATAGGTAAACGGTTAGTTTTTTGTCCATTAATATTTAAGGTTATGAACGATTCATATGACCAACCGAGTACAGCGAGAAAAGAACGTTTGTTTCCCAAGTTGCAACCGCATATAGCTTTTACTTACCTTTCGATGTGGTGTTGGTCAAACAACGACCTCCCGCTGTGCACCATTTACATTTATCAGGACAATCGACACTACAAGACAATCCGTGTTTTCCTTTAGGGCAATCTAGTGAGAGAAATACCAGTCTTGAAATCATAATCTTGCACTAAAAATAAATATAGACTAGTGCATTAGATAAAAAAGAGTTTTAAATGAATATAATTTCGGGGTTTACTAAAAAAAATGATCCAAGCTTTGGTTACTATGGTATTGAAGGCCATATTAAACATTATAGACATATTTTACAATGGGCTTATGCAATATATTAAAGATATAAAAAAATACTGCATAATATCCGTATACCAATGATAATGCATTTCGACTAACAGACATATATTAATGTTATTACAAAAAACAAATATATATTTCAACAACATTTCAAACCAAATGCAATGTCGTGAAATCTAGTAAGGCAATACTATTTCTTATTCCATTTTTAAACAATTATACAATCTTTGAAAATAACAGACCAAAAGCACTCAGAACTGTTTCTGTAAAGTTTGAATAATTTATCCGAAAACTAATAATCTAATTGCGACTATTAAATTTACATCATAATGTTTCATACATTATTAATAATGTTGTTTTGTGTTGTTTTTGTTTAATTGCTAGACATATAGTTGATTTGTTGTTGTTTTATTTCTTCAAAATAGTTTTTGCTACTACCTTAAAATATGTAAATTTAAGGTACTTATTGTGGTGACTGCGCGATTTAGTGTACATGTAATCAACAAAAATAAATCACATTTCAGCATCCACGTAAAAGCACAGTCTCTTGTGCACGGACAGTCTTCAAACGCAATTTTTCGTATCCAAACACAAACGACTATTCCTTTACCCCCGAACCATGTATCACAATACATTGCTTTCTACATTCAGGCTTTGCACGAGCTTCATTCTCAACAAGCAGCACGCTTCTATCAAAACCTAAAAACAATACCAGACAACACTCTACCCCATACATGCATAGTCATCAAATATGCATGAAATATAAAGCAAACATTTTTAGCAAATGAGCCATTGTACCATAATTAGTGGAATTGTGTACAATTATATATCGCCAACAACTAAAGCTTTATTCAATATAAAGGCGAACATTGTTTCATATAATATGTTGATGCATTTTTTTATTATTTTTTTATGCAGCGAAATGTATGACCGAAATAATGAACCATTTTGAACTTCAACCAATGAATATAAATACAAGAGTAAACCGTCCAAATTTTTTTTCAATTATCTGTATACGTACAAAATATTAACAGAAAAAGTCCACGTCTGCTAGAGGCACGATAGATGCCATGATATTGACGAATATCAATATAAATAACACATTATAGTATCTACTAACTGAATTTTTTTAAATAATAAAATGTACGTATTTTCTGGAGACTGTTGAGTCATTATGAAGTGCGCATAAGAGTTTGGACACAGTTAGAAATTCTTATGAAGGAATAACCTGCCGAGTTGTCCACGGCCAACAGATGACAGATGCTTTTTAGGTGAAGAACGATGTGAAACAAGGATGCTTGCTTTCGCCTGTCCTGTTTCTCCTGGCCATCGACTGGGTGATGAAAATATCCACACACCAGAGACGGAATGGTATCCAGTGGACCTTTTGGGACCAACTCGATGATCTTGACTTTTCTGATGATCTTTCCTTCTCTCTCATACCCAACATCAGATGTAGGAGAAAGCCAGCAATGTTGCAGCCACTTCTGCAAGTATTGGTCTTAATATACACAAAGCGAAGAGTAAGGTCCTCAAGGTCAATTGTATTTCACCCATTACGCTGGAAGCGAAAGCACTAGAAGAGGTTGAGAGTTTTGTCTCTCTTGGCGACTTTGTGGACAAGCAAGGAAGGACATATGCTGATGTAAAAACTAGGGTTGCAAAGCACGAACGGCCGAAAGAAACTCCAATCCTTTATAAATAACTGTTTAAGAAGAATTTTCGTGATTAATTGGTTAGACATGATCAGCAGCCTGCAACAGTGGCAGCAAACAAAGCAGAAACAAGTAGAACAGGGGATCTTCAACAGACGATGGCGATGGTTTGGCCATTCACTCCGAAAACCTGTTTCCAGCACAACAAGACATGCCCTGAACTGAAACCCTAAGGGAAAACGTCATTCGCGTGAAGGTAAAGAACGTAACCCCACAGATAGCGGGGATAAACTGTATTCGATACTTGTTATGGTCAATGTCATTATTTTTTTTATAAAATTTTGTAAAATATTTCATCCATTCCATAGTTTACCGTCGTTACAATCACTAGATCTAAATGTTAAATGTGTTGGCGTCGGTTAATAGCGATAGCTTTATTCGTCATCCTATGAGTCTAGAGCTGATACAACAGTGCAACAGTACAATTAACATATATTAAAATGTTTTTTTTTAATGATTTCCATGTATGAAAATGTAATGGAAGCCAGAAATAAAGTTTTAAAACGACATCTGAACTAAACAATTTTTTTGGCAACATTTACCTCCAATCAATTTAATTTCACAAGCACCAAAATTCTGATGCATCTTCAGTAATACAGAAGTCACCTTGTGTTTGTCATTGGGAAAAAGATGAGATTTTACTGGAAAGCGGCTATCTAGAATGTCTACAGCCTCAGCAAGTCCATGATATCCTTCAGCGGATATTTCGACTGTGACATTTCCTACTGATCTATATTCCGCTGAAAATAAAATAAATTAAACATTTGGTTTTTAATCATCTCAAAAATGTATCTCGCTGACGCAATGTTCACTATCAGACTAAAAATAAATGAACTAATTAATACAAACCAATTTTTATACTAATTTTTACAATTTAATTTTTTCACTTCTTT